>CM075334.1:93007301-94401465 GCA_037788925.1 Mytilus galloprovincialis
ATTACCGGTGACCTCAACATTGTTAATAACACTTCTCTACGAAATGTGTTATCGAAAGGTCCGAAATATCGTGAGCCTAAATCTATCAATTGGAAATACAACTTTAAAATTTTGATGGGTTCAGTCGAGGATTATGCCAGGCAATGGGCTAAGCGCGAGAAGGAAGACGTAGACACTCTTGCAGTGAGGTCGTTGATACAAATCAGAATTAAGAAACTGAATTGTTCTATCAATGACCATGCTACGTCAATCTTTAAAGACCCTAATGTTGCAAAGCACCTATCCTACCTCCATGACAAATATGTTGTTGTCCCCGCAGATAAAGCCCCAAACAACATCGTTTTTGTGTGTAAAACTCATTACATTAACTGCTTAATAAACGAATTAGGTATTGACAATTCACTTGGAAACTCAACATATACCCTCACTACACTTACCAAAGAAGAAATCCTGGATAATCATAGGTCTGTTCTGTGTTCCTTTGGAATTTCAACCAAAGATGAAGAACTGGATCTTCCATCATTGTATTGGATACCTAAACTACATAAGTGTCGTCCTTACAAACAACGGTATATTGCTGAGTCTTCCAAGTGCTCCACGAAACCTCTATTTAAATTATTAACATCTATTTTATCAGCAATCAAAGACATACTTTAAAATTCCAAAGATCTTTTAGAGTACATACAATCTAACTCTCTTTCATCTAGTAACAGTATTAAAACATTTGATTTTTCTACTCTTTTCACAAGTATTCCACATTCCAAACTAAGAGACAAATTGAAAGAGTTGGTATTGCTTTGCTTCATAAAAAAATGGCCAACGTAGATACAAGTATCTTGTCTTAGGGAGGGATAAATCCTACTTTGTAAAGGATCACTCTGATTCAAACAAAAAAATCTCTGAAACTGATATTATCAAGATGCTTGATTTCTTGATTGACAACATATTTGTTACGTTCGGAGGACGTGTTTTTCAACAGACTGTCAGCATTCCAATGGGAACAAACTGTGCCCATCTACTAGCCAACTTGTTTCTTCATTATTATGAGGCTGACTTCATGCAGGAACCTTTTAGGAAGAAAGATAAGAAGTTAGCAATATCCTTTAACTCTACTTTCCGTTATATAGATGATGTTCTTTCACTAAATAATTCAAAATTTGGTGACTGTGGAACGCATCTATCTCATCGAGCTAGAGATAAAGGATACCACAGATACAGTTAAGTTGGCCTCATATCTTGACTTACATCTAGAAATTGACAATGAGGATCGGTTGAAAACAAAACTTTACAACAAAAGAGATGATTTCAGCTTTTCAATTGTGAACTTTCCATTTCTAAGTAGCAACATTCCAGCAGCACCTGCATACGGGGTATGTATCTCCCAATTGATACGATATTCCTGTGCTTGCATTTCCTATCATGATTTTCTTGATAGAGGGTTGCTGCTCACAAGGCAGCTATTAAACCAAGAGTTCCAAATGGTGAAGTTGAAATCATCCCTTCGTAAATTTTACGGACGCCATCACGAGTTGGTTGACCGTTATGGAATAACCGTTTCACAAAGATTATCGGATATGTTCCTTACGTCGTAACTACAATCCCCTTCCCTTTCAGGAATGTGACCTACCGAATTAGACTATTTACCGGATTTGTTATCACATAAGCAACACGACGGGTGCCACATGTGGAGCAGGATCTGCTTACCCTTCGGGAGCACCTGAGATCACCCCTAGTTTTTTGGTCGGGTTCGTGTTGTTTATTCTTTAGTTTTCTATGTTGTGTCATGTGTGCTGTTGTTTGTTTGTCTTTTTTTCATTTTTAGCCATGTCGTTGTCAGTTTGTTTTAGATTTATGAGTTTGACTGTCCCTTTTGTATCTTTCGTCCCTCTTCTATAGATTCAATAAAGGAAATATACGAAATATATCATTACTTATCCATCATTCCGAAAGTATAACAATATCATAAGTTTTTAAATAACTGACAAAAGCTTCATCATCTAGTTTATTCTGTAAACCACCGTTGACATTCCATGCTAGAAATTTTATATTACTATCTGGTTAGAAAACTTCCCGTCTGTCCTAGTTTCCGTTGTCACCACCTTAAGCGCCCTTTCATCCATAGCCTCAGGCTGTTTTATTTAAGTGACTGTGTTTGGTTTTTTCAAAGAGTTCACCATCTTGTCACGCTTAAGTACTGATTTGAGATTTTGTTTTCGTGCTTCTTTGTGTATTGGTAGTAGCTCTAAAACGGATTTTCACAACTTTATGAGGAAAATGGTCATGGGGGGCTTGGCATAGCATCGGTACATAATTAGGCACATTTTGAGGTCGGGGTGGCGGATATTGTAAGTAGTGTGGCGAATATATTGGTGTACTAGTAGCAAGCTAATGCGTATACCCGATTGTTTTATTCGGGGTTGTTTAGGTATTGTTGTAAATGGGCGAATGGTGAATGAATGAATATGTGAGAATGTGTGAATATATGAGTTACCTTTTGGTCGGGAGTATCCAACCAACTAGCTTACCATTCAGGTCTCTAGTTCTAAGTATACGTCTAGACACAGATGTTGTTTGCAAGTAACTGATTCAAATCGTCAGGTTCTCGTTATCAGCTGATCTGTATTTCCGGTTTCCGGTATGACCAAATACCAACTTTATCGATACAACATTCCTCCCCGTTTTCAGCAAGAGTGATCATCTCCATATAATTCCACCATAAGACTATATACATATGTCCACAGATTAAATAAATCGCAACACAAAATTATCAAACAATCAATGGTAAAATCTGTCCTTCTGTACATTAAAACCTATCCTACACATAAAGTAATGTTACCTACAGTTCTTTTATTTTGTTTAACTTCTTGGCATTATCTGTTGTTATCCTGGCCACCTCCTCTGTGAAGACATTGTGTAGGTTGGCTTTCTTTTCAGCCAAATCTTTCACCAACAATGGAGAACCAGTACTTCCATCCGCTCCTGGTAGGTATGGTGCATCTGTTTCCAAAAGCAGATCCCCTAGTTCCATCTTGCATACTAATTCCCTCGAATTGGGGGTATTTTATCTCATTGAGTAGGAAAGGGGATATTCCGAATTTTACCTCTGGAAATGCAATTTTCCATTTGATATATTCCGCATACGATCCATTGAAGCAGTGTCTATGGATATGACGGTCTGCAGGTAAGTTTGCTTTGAGACATCTGAGGCATTCGTTGGATGTGTCATAGTTTCCCCTACGTTCTGTAAGATTCTTTAGTAACGCTATAGGAGAAGTTTTATTGCAAACAATAAGTGGTGCTAGTAATCCTTTTAAATCTTTCTACGGATGAATAACAAATCTGATTCAGGTTCTGAATCCCTTCCAATTGGTACATATCTAATTAAAAAATGAGGAACAATGGCCTTCTCCGTCAGCTTTATTCTGTATATCTTGACTTCTGCGTTTTCTTCATCTTTAATCAATGTCAGGGGTAAAAATTCATTGTTAAGTTGTATTGAATTTTTTTGCAAGTCAATTATTACTCTGTTATGTTCAAGGAAATCTATTCCAAGACGTACTGTATCTGGAATATCAGCAATAACCATTTTCCAATTAGACAATGTCTTTTTAATCTTTATAGGGATATCATCCGCTACCCTAACCAGCATGTGACTTTTGTTATTCCTTTCAAATTAACATAATCAGTTAATTTTGGTTTCGGATTCATTTATCGAAAACTGCCGTAGTCTGCCCTGCCCCCTTTTCCCCGCATAACATGTACAGTTATATGAAAAACTTGAAAATTAAGTTCCCTGCATTCACTCAGCAAGATATGTATTTGAAAAAAATGTAACTCTGAAAATTTTAATTCTGGCTTCTTTTCAATCCTGATTTTGAACAGGTTTGAATGTGGCATAGAAACTTCTTTATCTTTAACAGATAATGAAAAACAATCTGCAGTTGTTTACAAATTCTGTGAAACTAGATTTTCATTGACAACATGTACTCTTTCAAGAGGCAAACTGACAAGCAAATGTTTAATAAAAATTATAAAATTTGCAGACATCAACATATTTCTTTTCAGGATCTTTAATCGACGTCAAAACAGAAACCCTTGTTGACGTCGAATTTTGGTGTAACGTTGTGTTGTAGGAACATCATGATCATGCGCAACGTTACTGTTTTAATTCGCTTGGCTTTAAAACTCCTCCTTATGGTCAAATGATGAGTTTATTTAATAATTAAATTGTTTTCTTAATTCATGTAAAAGTAGTCAGCAATTATTGACCACATGACCAGGTAATTCACCAGATAAATGTAAATATTCACAGCCCACCCCGACCCACTTATTTTTTTCATAGTTAAAATTTACCAGCAGGAAAATATAAACCATCTGCATATTGCAATATTGTCTAAATTAAATTAAGTTTAAAATAAGTGATTTTTATCATGTCTTCTTTAACAAGGTATCCAAAACTAGAATTGTTTTGAACGCATTTGATAGTACTTACTTGCATTTTTGTTTGTTCATGCTAGTGCGTCCACACCAGCCTGATGTACATATACATTTATCCTCAGGGAAACTGTTCACTGGTTTGCAAAAAGATAACCAGACTCCAGCTAGCGACTAATTCTAGCGAAAAATCAAACTTGTCACAAATTCTATAGACCACAATGAGAATCAACATGTTAGAGAACCATACAGAGATATATATATGAAATTCATAAATTGACATTAATTAACAAGGTTCTACCCGAGACATATATATATATATTTATATAAATATATGAAAAGTGATATATTAAATAGTTAATTAGTAGAAATATTACGTATATATATATATGGTTACATATATGGTTATATAAGAAGAAGAAGGGAGGAGTTTAGAAAGAAGAAGAAGAAGAAGAAGAAGAAGAAGAAGAAGAAGAAGAAGAAGAAGAAGAAGAAGAAGAAGAAGAAGAAGAAGAAGAAGAAGAAGAAGAAAAAGAAAAAGAAAAAGAAAAAAGGAAAAGAAAAAAAAAGAAGAAAAAGAAGAAGAAAAAAGAAGAAGAAGAAGAAGAAGAAGAAGAAGAAGAAGAAGAAGAAGAAGAAGAAGAAGAAGAAGAAGAAGAAGAAGAAGAAGAAGAAGAACAAAGAAAAAGAAGAAGATAAAGAAAAAGAAAAAGAAGGAGAAGAAAAAGAAGAAGAAGAAGTAAAAGAAAAAGAAAAAAAGAAGAAGGAGGAAGGAGGAGTCAATTTACGCATGAGCAAGCAAATTTTATTGGATTTGGAGCATGAGTTTATTCACAAAGCGAAAGAACCACGTAATATTAAAATGTTTGATTTATCACAGATGTCTACATAGTCTATTTCCTGGAAACCCTTTAAATAGGTAAACAAATACTATATCGGCCCGGTCAAAGAACATTCCAGAAAGAAGTACATATTCAATCAAAATTGTCCTGATTCATGTAGCTATAACCTTATCAATAAGTAAAATGTCTGGTATTTTTTGGTATCAAATGACAGCTATTTAGGGATTTTGGTTTTTATAGGACCCGTGTTGAAAATCTCCTTTGAAAACAAATTATTCCCCAATGTTATCAATTTGACAATGTAATCAGATCTTCGCATATTATTTCTATCAGTACTTTCATCGCTTTTCATGTCAATAAATTTAAACATTACGTAATATGTTGGGCTGTTAAGTTATTAAGGCTTACGGTTCTACTGAAATCCTTTCCATAATAATATTTTTGAATATTTATCACGTCTTTACACAGAATCCATTGTATGTGTACATGTTGGAGTTTATTCTTGGATACGTAATGATTTTATTAGTTTGGATTGATTTGGATCTGGTTGGAGAGGATAGGGCGCCCATTGAAACATGTTTAACCCGTCCACATTCTGTAGAATCCTATCTCAGGTCAGGAGCATGTCATTCACTGATTGTTGTTTGTTGTTGTTTGGGTTTTTTTTTGCGTTTGTTCTTGTGATATAAATCGCTGATTTTTGTAATTATGTAGTGTCGGGTCTATTTTTAGCATTCTGTAGTATTGTTCAATGCCAATGAATGAACGACGACGTATCGTTACTCACATGTAAGTCATTTGGTCTCTTGTGGTTACTCGTCTCCTCCTTATTTTTTTTTTTTTTTTTATCTTTTTATATATACATGTGCTATTTCTTTCCTGTAACTTTCATAGTTTTAACAAATTTTTATCAGGTTTAAGATATATTTTGCTAAAAAGGTCATATAAAGAGTTCAAATACTTGTAAATAGTTATCAAAGGTACCAGGATTATGATTTAGTACGCCAGACGCACGTTTCGTCTACAAAAGACTCATCAGTGATGCTCATATCAAAATATTTTTAACGCCAAACTAGTACAAAGTTGAAGAGCATTGAGGATCCAAAATTCCAAAAAGTTGTGCCAAATACGGCTAAGGTAATCTATGCCTCGGAAAAGAAAATCCTTAGTTTTTCGAAAAATTCAAAGTTTTGTAAACTGGAAACTTATAAAAATGACCACATTATTGATATTCATGTCAACACCGAAGTGTTGACTACTCGGCTTGTGATACCCTCGGGGACGAAACGTCCACCAGCAGTGGCATCGACCATGTGGTGTAAATAGTTATCAAAGGTACCAGGATTATGATTTAGTACGCCAGACGAGCGTTTCGTCTACAAAAAACTCATCAGTGATGCTCATATCAAAATATTTTTAACGCCAAACTAGTACAAAGTTGAAGAGCATTGAGGATCCAAAATTCCAAAAAGTTGTGCCAAATACGGCTAAGGTAATCTATGCCTCGGAAAAGAAAATCCTTAGTTTTTCGAAAAATTCAAAGTTTTGTAAACTGGAAACTTATAAAAATGACCACATTATTGATATTCATGTCAACACCGAAGTGTTGACTACTCGGCTTGTGATACCCTCGGGGACGAAACGTCCACCAGCAGTGGCATCGACCCAGTGGTGTAAATAGTTATCAAAGGTACCAGGATTATGATTTAGTACGCCAGACACGCGTTTCGTCTACATAAGACTCATCAGTGACGCTCATATCAAAATATTGATAAAGCCTAACTAGTACAAAGTTGAAGATCATTGAGGATCCAGAATTCCAAAAAGTTGTGCCAAATACGACTAAGGTAATCTATGCCTCGGAAAAGAAAATCCTTAGTTTTTTGAAAAAATTCAAAGTTTTGTAAACAGGAAATTTATAAAAATGACCACATTTATTGATATTCATGTCAACATCGAAGTGTTGACTACTGGGCTGGTAATACCCTCGGGGACGAAACGTCCACCAGCAGTGGCATCGACCCAGTGGTGTAAATAGTTACCAAAGTGACCAGGATTATAATTTAGTACGCCAGACGCGCGTTTCGTCTACATTAAACTCATCAGTGACGCTCATATCAAAATATTTATAAAGCCAAACTAGTAGAAAGTTGAAGAGCAAAATGTGACCACAGAATGAATACTATTCATTGATTTCTATTTGGTGTTTTATAATCATTTAGTTTAGCCTACTTGCATAGTATGCTAAATAATGAAACAAGTAATTTTATTACATAACATTCACGCAAGATGGATGGGTTCAATGTACCAAATGAAATTAACAAAGGAAAGAATTGATGGATTTTCCTTTTATGTCATAACCACGCTGAAAAATGCTGATACATGTATATATGATGGAGATGTAAATATTCAAACTGCATAGCTTCAGTGCCTGAACTCAATACAGCACCAGTATGGTTAAAAGGTTTTATCTTGACAACAAATAAAGCGACTACCGCAAACTTACATGAACGACATACGAGTTTCTGTTCAGATAAAAGCGTCTAAAGATCAACAAATACCACAAAGGTCTGTTTGACACATGCCACCAAGAATTAAAGATCAAAAAGAAAAAGATCAAGCAGTCAAATACTACTAAAGTTAGTAGTCGATTACTAAATGCAAATTGCAATGTACTTTTGTCAACATATAGTTATATAGAAGGAATTACACATGCTACACAGAGACAAACTAATCAAATCAACACACACTATAGAGCTCCACTTAACTACAGGATCCTTAACAATAAAATTGAGAATGGATATATCAAATGTCAAAGAGAAAACAACCAGACCATAGAAAAAACAACAACAGAAGGTCACAAACAGGTCTTCAATGTATCAAGAAATTCCCGCACCCGGATGCGTCCTTCTGCTGCCCCCTAAACAAATATATACTAGTTCAGTGATAATGAACGCCATACTAATTTCCAAATTGTACACAGGAAACTAAAATTAAAATAATACAAGACTAACAAAGTCCAGAGGCTCCTGACTTGGGACAGGCGCAAAAATGCTGGTTGAGTATTTATTCAATTATACATAAAATTGAGAATGGAAATGGGGAATGTGTCAAAGAGACAACAACCCGACCAAATAAAAAACAACAGCGGAGGGTCACCAACAGGTCTTCAATGTAGCGAGAAATTCCCGCACCCGGAGGCGTCCTTCAGCTGGCCCCTAAACAAATATATACTAGTCCAGTGATAATGAACGCCATACTAATTTCCAAATTGTACACAAGAAACTAAAATTAAAATAATACAAGACTAACAAAGGCCAGAGGCTCCTGACTTAGGACAGGCGCAAAAATGCGGCGGGGTTAAACATGTTTGTGAGATCTCAACCCTCCCCCTATACCTCTAACCAATGTAGTAAAGTAAACGCATAACAATACGCACATTAAAATTCAGTTCAAGAGAAATCCGAGTCTGATGTCAGAAGATGTAACCAAAGAAAATAAACAAAATGACAATAATACATAAATAACAACAGACTACTAGCAACATGTTATAGGTCATCTGATATGTGATAAGGACAAATCAATTTTACATCCGGGGAAAAATACAGTGCTGATATCTGAAACTTAAAACTTCTAATTGGTTGTGTTGAGATGTCATTGAAATACATACATGTATACATGTGATTTTACCAAAATTCTTGCATACTGATCAATCGTATAATAATACAAAACATATCTTTAGTCTTGCTGGTATATTGTTTAATGTCATCCAAAACATTGAATATCAAAGTTTATCGGCAGGTTGTAAGTATTCCTATAAAAAAACAAATGTGTTAGTACACTACGCGGGTAAAGATTTTCACAGTAATTCTGAAAACCGTCTGTCAATGCTGACATTATTTGTGTCAATCTAATAGACAAATCCTTTGTCAAATGTATTATGACATGTAATTGTATGTGGTATTACCTGAGTGCTCATTTGTTCCCTATTGTATTACAAAACACTTGTAGGATTACGATTTATATGGTAAAGAATAAAAAGAAAAAATAACAAATATGACGAAAAGGAATATTCTAAACGCTAAAATATAAGTTCTTAGCAAATTGCAAAATCAAAAGCTTAAACATTTCAAACGAAAAGATAACAAACGTCATATATCTAAATTGGTACATGCATTTCTTTTGAAGAAAATGGTAGATATAACGTGGTTTTATAGCTAGCTAAACCTGCATCTTTTATGACAGTCACATAAAATACCATGATATTGACAACGATGTTTGAACTAAGGGACGACATCAAAAGTTCAATGTAGGATAAAAAACTTAATTCACATAGTTTTTTTCACTGACCCCCCCCCCCCTCCCCTTCTTAACTTAATTCGGGAAAAATTGATTTACCAATAGGGATATATGTAAAAATCGATTTTAGATATACAAAACTTGCAGAAGGCTAACCCCCACCCCCAAACTATTTGATTTAAGTTTTTTATCCTACATCGATCTTTTGATGTCGTCCCTAAATAACAGAGATAATAGGTCAAAATGGAAAAATAAAGATACAGCAGTCAACATTGTGGTATAATCTTAACGACTATAAAAGCAAATCTGTCAACAAAGAAAAAAAAAGTCAAATAGACAAAGCATATTAGCAAAGACGAAATACTAGAATATACAATTTACCATAGCACAATAACGGGAAATATTAGTTCAAGCGCCTCATAAATACTACCAAATAGACGAAACAGTAAAAGTTATAATTTACAAAGACAGATAAAACAAACTATAACACGTTTTCGAGATGATAAACCAGTCAGTACCTAAAATCTATGCACCAAGACCATCGTGTACTATTTAATGAATTCTTTTCACATTTGTTTTTAGAATACTCTCCACACGTTTGGACTAAGAAATATTACGAACAGAATAAAGTTTTGAGAGCAAAGAGTACAATGCGTACGAGACGTATTAATTGACTACTCTCTCTGTAAATAGCAAGTATTGAATACAGGCTGATAAGATAACTGCATTACTCAAGGATACTTCAAAATTGAAATTGAAAACTTCTTTGGGAGAATCAATTTGAAGATAGTCAAGTCAAGTTAATTATATGACAACAGTTGTGTACTAAAAAGTACATTGTTAAAGTAAAATAACAAAAATACTGAACTCCGAGGAAAATTAAAAAATTCAGAGAGTCCCTAATCAAATGGCAAAATCAAATGACAAAACATATCCAATGAATGGACAGCAACTGTCACATTCCTGACTTAGTACAGGTATTTACAAATTAATAAAGATTCAAGAAAGTATATCCAACCACTGATTGCTTGTTGTTTAAATAACTAGACACGTAATTTCTAAACAATTCAGGAAATACTTGTAATTACTAATCAATTTAGTAATTGCATGTATTTACTGATTGTATCAGTGATTCCAGGTAGTCATTGATTTTTTTGTCATTTTTACAGCTATTTACTTAATTGATATTTTGTATTAAATATGAGACATACTTCAAGATAACAAATAAGAAAGTAACGCGTTAGGGATTGTATGGATTACTCCAGGTTATAGAAATAAAAGATCTTTCAAGACTGCATGTTCGTTAGTTTTGTCTGTGAATTGAAACTGGAAAAAAGGTGTTTTATTATTTGTTGAAACTTGCTAAAAATCATTTGCAACGTGCAAGACAATGATTTGAATATAAATATGAGAACTACATTTTGTGAATTTTACAGGCAACTTCGCCGGTTCTTTTTTATTGTAAACATTTGATTATGCCAAATTTGGTCTAATGATCTTATTCATAACAAATGAAATAAAACTTTATTAGGCATACATAGGATATCAATCAGATCAACTTGACATATGATTTAATTTCTTTGACAAAATAGGTTTAAGAAGGTGGTAAAGGGTTATTTTCGTGCAACGTGTTTTGCAATTTTTATTTCGCGTGCAGCCGTGAAAAAGGTTTATTAATCACCGTGTTTCGTAAAAGATCAACGTGCAAGAAATTTCTAATTGTTCGTTCATCGTGAAATGGCAATCTAAGTTTTACCGTTCTTCCGTCCGGATACCCCCCTTTTCGCCCCTCATTTAACTACGACTTTTTTTGTCAGACTGACAAGTAGGTAGGTTTAGTGCTTTTTGGGTGGGTTTTTACAATATACTATTTTTTTTACATCATTAATCACAAGTATAATTTAGAATTATGGCAAAAGGGGGGAGGGTGTATTCGACAAAACTAGATTACCCCCAGCACGTAATGCAGGTGGATGTTCCAAATCTGAATTTAAGGCCTTTGACGGGTCAAGAAAAGGGACCTGGTAGGAACTAATGTTAATTTGGCATAGCAGGTGATGCACATGTATCCACTAAGCCCCATCCCCTTTTACTTCAGTCCAAGCCCTTTGAACAGGTCTGTTAAATAACTTGTATAGGTTGAATTATTTGAAATACAAAAGAAATGTCATGAAAACCATTACTTACCTAGTCTTTTTAATTGTAGTTTCATTTTCAAACACAAGTTTTAATCTTTAATCTGCTGATTATGGTGTTTAGTTTTTCCCTTGGTATTAAGACTGTGTCACATTTTTAATTGTATAATTTGAACTACTCATCTGTAAACATCTTACTTTTTCGTCGCAAAAAAAAAAAATGTTAAAGACAGTTTAAAGGGACATTAGCTGTCCAATTCATGTTCACCGAGATGACAATCGAAGACTGCCAGCGATGATGTACTAGTAACAAGATATAAATAAACTTATAAATATTAACTGATAGCATTCACATGCAATGTGATTGTTCTAGGTATGTTTGATTTCAAATTGTAGGTTAAAAAGTATGTTTATCGTCGTGTTTACATACATGTATAAGAATAATATTTTTTGTGGATCGAAATAGTCAAACAAATGGTTCATCCCTTTTGTTTTACTTTCAATTTTGTCATTCTATTCTGAACACATGCGTAATCCTAAATTTTAGTCATTGCCTGTAATTCCTAGTTTCACCTATTTACTGTAACATATACTAGTATAAAACACTCTGAGCAACATCCAAAAAGGACCAAATCTCCTCAATTCAGCAATCAACGCAGAATTTCTTGCAAACTTGAACAAACAAAGATAGACGCGTAACTTATAGGTTGAATGATAATTCAATAAAATGAACATGTTCTGTTATGAAGGTCCCAGTACAACAAAAAATACCAATTTTGTTCCGTTATTCATAAAGTGCTAACTTCCTTTATGTTTTGTATTTTCCTACATGGTGTTGACGGCAATCAAACTTTCCGTTCTACATTCTTGATATTTTCAATAGACCATTACTTTTCATTTCTTCAGTTTAGTTTTTCAGATTGAATATCTTTCTCCATGCCCGTGTTTGTCAAATCCGTATCTTCACTTTTATATGTACTTGTACATCCTGTCATTGTGTTACTGTGTTATGGTCAAATTTTAGTTCTTGTCTTTTATGTTTTGCGTATGTACTTTGTCTGTATTTCATTTTGTGTTTATTTGTTGAAACAATTACTTTGTTAGTGATTTTGTTTATATTTTACAATGTTGACAGCTGACGTCAATTTTTGGCGCTTTTAACTATTTGTTAACTTATGTCTGTTTGTTTTGCTTACACATTTTTGTCAATATAATGGAATTCTATGCGATTGTCAAGCAGGTGCGAGGTTTAACTAGCTGCAATACCTGGTTTAATATATTATTTTCTGCATAAGGAAATGCCTTAAAGTCAGGAATATGACAGTTGTTTTCCATTTGTGTTTAAGATTTTGATCTTGCCATTTTATAAAAGACTTTCTATTTTGAATCTCCTTTGGGGTTCAGTATGTTTTGCAAATATCTACTTAATCTTTCAAAGCAGATAATAGAGGCTGTTAGAATGTAAAAACCAATAAAATCAAAGTATGCCTTCCATTTCATTTGTTTATTCAAATGTTAGAATAATGACATACTCGAAGAGAAAAATTCGCATACATAGTGTACAAGATATCGGTGGTTCATTTTCACATGTATGACGTCACATCGACACTTAGTTTGACTGTCCCTATGGTATCTTTCGCCCCTCTTTTAGTGTATTTTAAATCTAATTTGAATATTTTTAGTATCCTGTTTCTAGACGTTTTTACTGTCAATCAATATACAACATCAGCTGGTAAATGCCCGATTGTCGTCAATCATTGATAGTCTCTCATAATCGAAATTTGTTTAGAATACAATGTATATAGATTTCGATAATTACAATTATTATATAATTTTTGGAATTAGGCACATTTTCCCTTTTTTATTTAGGCTCAAAACAAGATATTAGTTGACTTAATTAGAAAAGGAATGAACCTATTAACAAATGTATCATTCTGTACAAAGCAACATTTTACATGTACAATTTATGTCGGGACAAAATTGAAGAGTCTTAGAAAACATATTGTTTTTTTTTGTTTTTTTCAAACCGCAAAATAAGTAGTCAATCCTTTAAGTCTGTAAACGGTTTAAAACGGTTACTACAGATCAGTATGACGTCAATGTAATGGCCCTTTTTATATTTAAACACTGGAAGCGATTGGAAATACAAGCCAGTAATAGTCTAATCCAATATAACAATAACAACAACTATAGTAATAAAGAAAGACATTTTATGAAACCGAAAACACTGACTTAACCGAATTATTCTATTCCACTTACTAATTTAAATAAACTGCTTTTGCAACAACACTGAAAGAAGCAATAGTTTTATGTTAATATTTGTTTCATGTTTGAATGTAACATATAAGAAGAAGCGGGAAACGAAACAAATGTGGTGTAATAATGTGTCATTTTGTAACTATATATGTAATTGGTGATGACGTAAATATAATTAAAATGTCGTGAGAATGTTTGTTAGCCGACAAGTAATGTGCAATATGAAGTGCAAAGTTGTTTTTACAAAGAATTTTCTCAATAAGATCGTTATTTGACAAATCAACGTGCATTTATATTGCATGTCTACGTTTCTTCGTAAAAGCTTTATCGGTTTATGAACTGTCAGCTGCATGTGAATGACTGAATTTTATAAATAAGTTTCAAGGATACTAAATATATATGCTAAAATGCTCATTTTCATTTTTTTTTAAAATACATCCATAAATATCTGAAATACGAAGAACATGATTTTTTTCTTCTTTTCTTATATTTTAAAAATTATGAAAACATAGAGAACTTATTTTAGATATCATGACAGTGTATTTATGTCACCATGTTATGTTCAGAAGCCATAAATACATCTTAAATTCGCCACGACCACCACTTAGTAAATAATAACACGATTTGCAAAACAACATAATTGGTTAAACCATATAATCTGACTTTAATGATATTGTCAGATTTAAGACTACGAAAAAAATTTTCTAGTGTGTTAAGACACAGGTACAACGTATTATTCATCTTATTAGACATGGTGTATTGTACATTTTAGTCGTTCATCAAGAAAATAAAATATGATTGCATATCATAGAACAATCTACCATGTGACATACAACAACGATGTTATTAGCGACAAATCGCGGTGTGATCTTCATTATTAATCAAACAGTCATATGATATGGTTAGAATTAAGCCCCTTAAACATCATTACACATGGCTAAACTAGAGATTTCTTGTAAACACCTGTTAATAGATGGGTTCCTTTTATATTATATAGCCGTCCTCGTGCGTAACGTTTCAGTCGATATGTCTTAATGTCGTATGATGGGTGTAATATTTAAAATACGTTACTACTTACTTGCATGTACATGGAAAAACGAGAAGTTGACAAAGGGAAATGAAATTCACAATGGCGCACACATTTATTGATATATCAATCATTCCAAACAGCCATGACTTTTTGATACTATACGTTATTAAATTATGGTAAATGAAATAATTAAAAACAGGCAGTTTTGTTTAGGTTTGCATGTTTACTGTATTACAACTTTTTTTGGAATTTTGGGTCCTCAATGCTCTTCAACTTTGTACTTGTTTGGCTTTATAACTATTTTGATCTGAGCGTCACTGATGAGTCTTACGTGGACGAAACGCGCGTCTGGCGTAATAAATTATTATCATGGTACCTTTGACGATTACTATTATTCTACCATTGGTATTCAAAAGAAATGTCAACCATGAGGTTATTTTTAAGCTGTCATAAGTAAAAGTTGTGTCATTATATTTAAATATTTATGTGAATATCTTAGAAATCTAGCTTAACCCTATCGACATAATTAATTTTTACTTGCAATTTGACGATATTATATTAATGTTTTAAAACTAATGCAAATCACCAAGTATTTGAAAAAAAATACATACTGAACATGACATCTTCCTGAAACGCAGATTCTTTAAATTATCCGCCTATGTTCAAGATTGTAACAGATGTTTTTCTTTTGGCAAAGGAAGCTAATTTAGGTAAATTTCAAACACTTTCGGAACAAGTGATCGAGATTCTGTCCTTTAATGATCATCCATTATAATATATTTTAATTGCTGACCTAGAACCCGACATCGCTAGTACATCAGGATAATTATGATTGTTCGAGTTCAGTATGTACATTTTAATTACATTAATTCCAGTTTTTCGTTACAGACCAGTCGTGTTATGCAATAACTTGTGAGGTTCTATTAAATGAATAAATTTTATCTATGTCATTTTTAGTATCAGCATTTTGTTGGTTTATCTTTACATGCAAATTTCAGCCGATTCCTTTTTATCCCAGTTGTTTCCGATTTTATTAATTTATGAGCAAACTTATCAAAGTTCAGGGGAAACGTATGCCGTATAAATAAATGAGCTGATAATTAAAAAAGTTTTACAACTTCCTGAATTTGACGGAGTTATACTGTCTCCTACATGATATACAATTATAATATTTCACTGTTGTCAGAATACAACGACCTCATTTTATACTGCATCAGATTACAACAAAATGTTGATGTAGGCATCTCTTTATTTATTAGATCGCAGGTGATTATTATTATGGTGAAATTTTCATTAGTAAAAATACAAATTTGATTCTTATGGATATGAAAGTGGTATGGTAATTCACAACACAAAAACTCCATCACTTAGGGGAGGAAATCTACGGCAAAAAAAGTGCTCCTGTTTTAATGTTTATGCTTCATCATATAGTCACTATAATAAGCCTTATGCGCAGAATAACACCTCATACTCCAAATGTAAGTGGAAGACAAAATCTTCGTTGGATGTCTATTAATCTGAATCTTCACATTTGTGATCACAGATGCTAGCTAGTATGAACACGCATATTAATGTGGTGCCAAAAGTTCACGTGTATTCATGTACAGTGAAAGATAATTTCTGTTAGCGTTTGCAATTTGAAAACACAGTATCGGAAGGAGATAATAAAACGAAAAGGGTTGACTTAATTCAAGGAAATATGTATTGAAGTTATAATTCTTGGAAATACGTTTCACTTCTAAATCAAAGTTCGTTTATTATAGCCAAACAATTGACAAGTCATCTAAGATCTAAATAAGCAGACGTGAATTCCAGTGTTAGGGTCAAATAATTCAATAATGATATTGTGTAATATTTTAGTTGGCCTTTAATATGAAGTGATTTCATGTACGTAAGATGTTGATTTATTTTGATATCAGTTAGTGTATCAGCTCTTGACACGGTTTCCATATGTGGAGCAGGAACTGCTTACCCTTCCGGAACATGAGATCAACCCTAGTTTTTGGTGGGGTTCATGTTGCGTATTCTTTAGTTTTCTCTGTTATGTCATGTGTACTATTGTTTGTCTGTCTGTCTTTTTTCATTTTTAGCCATGGCGTTGTCAGTTTATTTTCGATTTATAAGTTTGACTGTCCCTCTTGTATCTTTCTTCCCTCTTTAAAAGGGGCACTAGCTGTCAAATTCATGTTCACCATTTTGATTTCAAATTTTCATATTTGATTGAAAAAAATGTAAAACATTTTTCCTTACTTTATAAAGTCTAAAATAAACAACTTATAGGGCATGGGCTCTCTTATATGTAGCTTCGTTTATTGTGTATTTAAATCTAGACGCCATCTAATCAAATATCGAGTTGACCTCCTAAGGTCTCCGATATAAGCGATATAAACAAAAATTTAGATATAAATAGATTCAGCGAACTCGTGCAACTTGATTTTTCTAGGTCTGTTTAATTTTAGATTATTGATTGAAAATATATATTCATCATTGTTTTTACCTGTTTAAGAATGATTGTTTGTGGTTCGAATCAGTCAATCAAATGATTCACCTTTGTTTCACTTTCAATGTTGACATATGTCTCTTTACGCGCACAATTCATGTGTTATCGATCTCTAGCTAAAGATAACTTGAAGTTCACATGCATACGGTTTCATTGAGGTCAAATTATTCAATTGCAAGTGAATAATTCATCATCAATGTTTCTTAGCTCTTTTTGACAAAATTGAAGCATATTGGTTGCTATAAAACGCGAATTCTTATTTCACTATGTTACTATCATCATAAATAATTGATTGAACAAAAAACAATCATAAATTAGATTTTTTTATATATATCTCGTAAATAAAAGCAACAGCAGTGTACCGGTGTTCAAAGGTCATAATTAGATAAAAACAAATCTGGGATGCAGCTTGAACAAAAGCCAACATACCTAGAAACGAAATGTTTGATAAAAACTGCCATATACATGTACCTGACTTGGTACTGGACGTGTTAAAAAAATGGCGGATTGAATCAGATTGTATGGCTATCCAAACTTCTCGCTAGTTTGACAATGTTTTAAAATATCGCTGACAACACTACGTGACAGAAATAAACACAAACACATACAGGAATACTCATCACAGAAAAACGCACACCCACACAACATAATAGTCGACACAACATAGAAACTACAGAACAAAACCTAACATCTTCCATCAACGACAGACACCACAGGACATCCAAAACAGTGACGCGCATACGTACTCTTAACACTTACAATCCCTAGTGAACAGTTCTTAGATCAATATAGATGTCTCCGGTTGATATTGTTGTGATATTAAACAGCATCCTCTATATATCATTGCAAAACGTTGAAGAAAACCTTTCGTTTGTCCGTAAACTGTCTTTCTTCTGCTTTTTAAAGACAAATGTATTACATTCTTTAACAGTAAAATCACATGCAACATTGGTTACAAATACGTTAATCACGAAAGTGAATGTTTAAAAAGACTTAAACTAGTTTGCAACTAAATTTCATAAAACAGTGTTCTTTGAAAGTTTTACTCTAGTAGCTAGTAGCTGGCATCTTGTTTTTTTTAATGTTGTACATAATGATTGGTTATATATACATCATGTTATGAGTTATTCACTACTCGTTAATCTTTTAGCTCTACCTAAGTAAACGGACTATGATGGCTGAAACATATACCTCATTTAAGAAAGTAAATAAACAAACTCTAATGCTTCTCAATGTTGAAGTATCTTTTATAATTTTGAAAGCAATTAATAGATAAAAGTAAAACTCATCACGCAAGTTAAACATTATTGTTTTTTTAAGATATGCAACACCATATACTTCAACAGCAGCAACACATTCAATGTGTACCTTATTAATGACTTATTTAGCTAGTTCAATGTCAAAATGGTGTGTGATTTACTAAGCCCCAAAGGATTCTTCAAATAAACACAATTCATTATATATAAAGGTATAAATTGATTACATGGAAAAAAATCGATAGTTTAAGAAAATGTAATCAAACCTAAGGGCACAACGACTTATAACATGCTTTTATACTTTTCATTCTTTTTGCTTTTTTTAAATACTTTTGTTCGAGCGTGAAATTAGACAAGTTAAATTGATGCTCATTTTATAACTTTAAATGAATAAACATATCAGCAGTCACTAGACAGTAACTGATAAACATAAGTGGGGATTAAAAGAGTTTTTGAGATCTCAACTAATACCATTATAATACAGAAATGGACGAACAAAACGTTCACAAAACTACGTTCTTGATAATTTGTACAATTAAAATTAATTCCATAATACAGATGTAAAGATTGTTGTGAGCATGCTTTATCTAATCTGAATAGGCGTTTAATGGTTTAATTTTTATATTTAACTTATATGTGGTAGTAATAAATATTTTAGTGTGCTGTTATATACAACACACATATTTTTTTGTTATAAATTTATTGTTTTGTTTCGCTATTGTTAAACTCTGCTGCAAAATGTAGAATAATTGTAATGTTAAATAAAAAAAAGCATACAGCAGCTGTCTTCTTAGCGTTGCTAGATGAGTGTTTTTGTGATGATATGAAAAAGTAAGTATATTTTGAAATAAAGTAATGATATTCAAACTGCATTAGAAGATATGAATCAAACATAAATTTGTCTTATTATTGTGTAATAGAACGAACCTTTAGATATCGTGCAGTTTCATATTAGAAAATGATGGATTACATATGTTACATAATCGACAGTAAATAATTATAGAACTTGAGTTCAATGTTAATTTTTGTGACCTGTTTTGATCATCAAAAGTTTATTACAAAGATCCTATCGATAAATTGGTTTTCAACATTTATAGAAGCAAACATAGGATTTCAACTAAAATTAAGAAAAGCTGATGTAAGCAACTTATATGAACTCTAATTTCAATTGGATCTGTTAAACATTTTGACAGTTCTGTAAATGGAGGAAGTGACTGCGAAAATGCAAATATTGGTTGAAGTTTTGTCCCTGATGGTATCATAAGCAGCGTCAGTATTTCTTTGTTGTATACAAATATCATTAAAACGACAAGTTATGAGACCTTTGTCGTTTGAATACTGTCTCATTGATAAAAAAAAACATCTCTTTTCATAATATCTAAAACCACAATTTATACAGTAAACGTATTCTCTAAACTTATGTTGATTGTAAAACAGGCAATAACTGATCGAAATAGGCATTTTAAAATTATATTTAAAACATCTATGTTGAGTAAAGATGTTGTGTTGTGTTTTGATAAAAAAAACAAACAGTGGTTATCGTTTGTGGATTTTTTTCATAAGTGCTTTTCGTTTTTCGCTTTGTTTTTAAATATATATTGGATCGTTGATTTTCTCGTTTGAATGGTTATACAATAGTATTTTTTGGCCTTTAATAGCTAAATGTTCGGTGTGAGCCAAGTCTCCGTGAAGAGTATGCTTCTTATGCAATAACTGCTACAACAAAGTAATGAGGATGACAAATTAAAAATGACACTCAGTAAATTTTATGGACACCAGCACGAATCGGTTGATCCATACGATGTGTCTTTGACCAAACTAACTAAAGACATTTTTACCACGTCTTAGATTGTGGTTTGTCATTACGTCGTCATATCTTTTAATCACCGAACGTGACTTATTCCCAATTGTGACTGTTTTGCTGAGTGTGAATTCGCATTGCTATATTAAGACGTGTCACGGTATTTTGCTATCCAAAATTCATGTATTTAGCTTTGATGGTATATTTGTTATTGTTCTTGTGCTATTTTATTGGTTATATGTGTGTCTTTCTTTCCTGTATGTTCTTCCATTTTTTGTATTGCAGTCCTGTCATGTAATCTTGTCATTTTAATGTTATATTTAACATTGCCATAACAGTGGGAGGTTTGGCTTGCATCAAAATCAGGTTCAACCCACCATATTTTCTTAAAATGTCCTGTACCAAGTCAGGAAAATGGTCACTGTTATTTTATAGTTCGTTTCTGTGTGTGTTGCATTTAAGTGTTTCTGTTGTGTCGTTGTTCACTTATATTTAATGTATTTCCTTCAGTGTTATAATGTAACCAGGATTTGTTTTTTCTCAATCGATTCATGAATTTCGAACAGTGGTATACTACTTTTGTCTTTATTAAAGACCATACTTTGACTTATTATGGTTTACTTTTACAAATTGTGACATGGATGGAGGGTTGTCTCATTCATTTTGTCATTGGCACACTCATACCACATCTTCTTATATCTATGTGTCATTGCAATACATATATTGTTGTATTATAAATATAAAAATTGGTTGCAAAATATTGCTCAGCTACATAAGAATAAAACATTCTGAGTATAATAGACTTAAACAATACTAATCTATTAATAAGCATAGTCGTAAATAAAGGCAACAGTAGTATACCGCTGTTCAAACTCATAAATCCATGGACAAAAAACAAAATCGGGGTAACAAACTAAAACTGAGGGAAACGCATAAATATAAGAGGAGAACAACGACACAACACTACAATGTAACTAACACACACAGAAACGGACCAAGCATGAGACAAAATCCCACGAGAATAACAAATATAACATCAAAACCAAATACATGAATTTGGGATAGACAAGTACCGTGACACGTCTTATTGCAATGTCAATTTACACTCAAAAATAAGAGAAAACAAACGAGGCAACGTTAAATTGTAACACACACAGAAACGAACTATAATATAACAATGGCCATATTCCTGACTTGGTACAGGACATTTTTAAAGGAAAAAATGGTGGGTTGAACCTGGTTTTGTGGCATGCCAAACCTCGCACTTTAATGGCAATGTTAAATATAACATAGAAATGACAACATAATATTACAGGACTACAATACAAATAAATAGGAAAACGTATTAGACAAAGAAAAGTTGTAATGCACTGATTTAAGATTAAACTGTTCTAGATATTGGAAAGTTCTGTAAAACTAAATGTATTCACTTCATATATGCTATGCTAAATTAGAATAGTATATAACATATAGTGTTGTACATATAACTCATCAATTATTTGTTTTAAATGGAATAGATTAATTATATATTTCAACACAAAGATGCATTATTCAAAATACGCTAGTAGATATGAATCTAACATCAAAGTGTCTCATTATGGCATTATGAAACGAACACTTTCTAAGAAATGTCGTTAAGTCTCAAAATTAATCGATTGCGTGTGTTATGTAACAGGCATTTAATTTTTTGAATAGTTTATTTCAAGGTTGAATTTGTGACCCACTTTGATTATTTAAATTTGATGAAAAAATGTTCTAACGATTTTGTTTTGAATATTTACAGAATCAAATCTAGGATTTTAGTTGAATTTTATAAAGGCTGGTTTTAAAAACACAGTACACTCTTATGCTTTAAACTGTATATCAATGTAGATACACTTTCAGAAAACAATCATTGGCAATTCGTAAAGGTAAGTGACTGTACACATACTGCAACTGAAAAAAATTTGTCTCTGAGGGTAGGACAAGCTCAGTAATGGGTGTTTTTGTATGGCATGAAATATCATTTAAACGTCATTTTCTGTAACTTAGCACTTAAAACGATTTGATTACAAAGGTTTATCCACATCTGGCATAGGTAGCCTTAGCTAGTTTTGACACCACTTTATGATGTTCAAAACTCTTCAAATGTATCATTGATAAAGCCTCCCAACGTATTAATACGAGCTCCTCTAATGTCATTTGAAAAAAAAATATTGTAGAACTACATAATAATTTTCTGTTGTTATAATGTAAACACCTTTGTTGTAATACTAAATGAATGAATTGTCTCATTGTAATATAACCACCGTGTTGCTTAGCTTCATATAATATATTGCATATGTTATGATTTAATTAAGTAGTGTTAAGTTGAACAATGGTGTTGTATTATAATACTATTAAATAACAGCCGTGTGTACTAGAATGTATACTTCATTATAATATATATTTATAATTAATACGAAATGTTAATTGAAGGGTAATGCAACCAATGACAATCGTTTAAAATCAGCCATCTGTGATAATATCGATATTTCAAAAGTCATTTATTATCATCTACTACTGTAAGTAATTGGTTATTACTACAGTTTATTTTTCTACATCAAGTATTTCATCTTTTTTGTTAAGTCAAACCTGTAAACATTATACTCTTTGTATACTTATGCCGTACTATACACTAGCTTTTGTCAAGTTGACAATAAACTCATCATATATACCAGGATCAAGTTTTGTATCTACGCCAGACGCGCGTTTCGTCTACAAAAGACATCAATGACGTTCGAATCCAAAATTCCATACCTTTGTTTGCTACTGAAAATTTGTTACATGTTGTTTTGTATTGAAAGTTGGCGTAGTTTATTCTAGACGAATCCACATGCCCTGTCATCAATGACCCACAAATCCGTTGGATATAATTTTAAAGGATTTCGGCTGACATACGTGAAACCACGAAAACTCATCAGGAAAACCAGAACATGTTGATATATCCTACCTATATATTGGTCATTTCCTTCCTTTTGATGCATATTAAGGTTTACAATACATGCTGTCCTTTTTGTCTCACCAATATTAATCTGTAACGATGACGCTGATATCAAACTGTTTATTTTCTAAATCAGGTTATTGTGATGTTTATTTGACCTTGAATATATCCACTCTATTTCCCTTTTACCCTACTTAACACAGAAGTCAGAAATTAATTTGACTGGAGCATGATGAAATATTCATGCCAATAGACATCAATGATAGTGTAGTGTCTGTATTGGTAATTTGTATGCACCATTGTGTTTTCCCTGTCAAACGCTAGATTGCTGGAATAATATTTGTAATAAGTAGAGCATTCAGTGTTTTGTTAAAGATATTACAATGTATTAGCCGAGGTATTATTATCTGTGGTTTAACACACCCGTAACAAGTTTTGTATATAAGGTGTAAAATATGATCAAATGTAAGACATTATAAACTTTGATCAAGATTTTTGACACGACACTACGGTTGTATAAGATAAGATTTACATGGAGACTTTGAGTTACCTGTTTTAACATCCGATATTATTAGTTGTGATATGATTTTGAAATTGGTGTCGTTTAAAAGGTTTAACACATTCAACTCATCTGTTAAGGAATAAACCGCAGCTTATTCAGAATAAAATTAAAAAATACAACCACTGGGCTGATAACTTGGAAGATAGAATTTTAGACCTACATAATATCATTACCCACATAGTCAGAACTTGCATGAACATATGGACTTGGTTGCTGTTATATCAAAATTCAGTAAAATATTCATACTAGATTAAATATTGTCCTCAGGCAAATCTCTGAAGCTTAATTCAAATACGGATACTTGAATGCCCTGTACCAGTTTTGCAACGTTTTATTTAAATTTTGGATTTTAAAAAAATCCGAGAATCACTGACAGGAATGAACACTTTTTAAAGTATTTCAAAGGGGACCACATGTTCATCTCTTCTCCTATATGTCCTAGCATTTTTTTTTTATTATATTCAAGAATTTCTATATACGATTCTCATTTGGAATGCTAGCTAGCTGATCGAATGAACAGAATGACCGTAGTTTGCAATTGTAAATAATGGATAGCAAATCTTTGATAATCTCTAAAACTATAACAAAATTTCTTTTAAAACCTACGAAAATTGAGGTAATAAAACCAACTGTAGCAGAGACTAAAATTATAAGGCTCCTACAATCGTCTAGTTGTTTATTGCATTCATAACATTAAACCTTTTTATCGGCAGTCAGTCAATTTAAAAATAAGTCGATAATGAAGTAAGCCTGTAGAGAAAATCTATTGAACAAAGGACAAAGCAATACAAAAGTTTAACTACATCCGGATTCTGAAGAAATGATGAGTTCATCCTACATGAATGCTCTTATCAGATCATACGAATGTTAAATAATTGAACAAAATGTCTTCTTAAAATGTCATCTTTTCACACAAAAGTCATATCACTAAGTTTAGTTTTTTAAATAGTAGTTTGTATTATTTTCTTTTCTTTCTCTCTCTGTCCATTTTCTTTTATCGGTTGCACTTTGTAAATACAACTGTTTCTCAAACCAAGCCTCTTTTGAGGAGATATACTATATTCATAGATAATTTGATTTGTTGACATACTGGTTCCCAGATACACAACTTGGGGCTGTTATCAGTATAAAAACATACTATTGCGGCGAAATTTGAATTCTGAAGTTGGCAAACAGTACAGCTAGTGGTAATAAAGAATGTAAGTACAAGTCTAAACTCTAACAAGTTCGGGGCATGTAAATGTTTAAAACAACCATACAGCCCTATGTATTGACCTTTAAATAAAAAAGTAGTGCACATCAGCTTTCCATTCTAGGATATAATTTATCACGAAACGTAAAAGTGTCACAGTTTTAGCTGCAAAGAGAGTTCATATGTGTCATTTTTTAAAACTGTAACCATACGATTTTCAGATTTTATTGCTAGATAGCTGTTGGACAGAAGACTTTATAACCCGAAATCCGTTCTATTCATTGAAATGTTGAAAGAACTTTACAGACCTAAAAAAATATGCAATTAATCACATGACAAACAAATCCATTGGTTACCTATGATATTCCTGAATGGAAGTGTAACCACTTGAGCCGCGGTTTTATATCTTGTTTATCTCACCCTTCATCGTTGTTAAATGGCATTTACTTTATATTCTGAATTTGATGAAAACGGTTGATTGTCAATTATTCTCTATAAATCTATTTAGAAGATGCATTTCGAAGCAAAAAAAAAACAAAAGAAAATGCATGATGTACGGAAGGAACGCGACAAGATCCATTAAGAGTGTAGGTAACTCCGGATATGCATGCATTCTCTAACACGTAAATCCACGTTCAGTAAAAATTCTCAAAATTAGAAAATTTAAAGATTTAAAGATTATACAATATATAAGCGTCTTCAGAATTTTTTTAATACTGCGGAAAAAAACATATTCTGAAAAAGACAAAACATCGCATCGGCCAACTATTTGGTAAAGATGTTATGTAATCATGCACGTACGTTACGTATTACATGATATGTGTAGACCCAACACTGTATCATGTGTATTACAGAGGATTTGCCACTGGTGAGAAATGAGACATTGACAACGGCAAAACAAAAATATTAGGCCAAAAAATGTGCAGAAACTGGGCTTTCGATATCAGTGACTGTATAATTTTTAAAATGTTAAAAATCTATAAAAATGATTTATTGAGTTACATCCTTTATTTCGTTATTCTTTTATTCTTTTTGCAGAAAAAAAAAACGCTTTAAAGTAATGTTGAAGCCAACAAATGAACGGCGTGCAATAACTATAATGATAGAATAATTTCATCCTAAGAAAGTCTTTCCGTCGGAAATACAAATAGCTCTTGTTTTATATCACATAATAGCGACTTGACAGTAAGTTAGCAACAGTAGGTTATAATGGTGTTTAAAATAGGGAAGAACATTTGTATTGATTTGATCGCTTTATGATTGTTATAAATATATCGCCATTAACACATAAACTTTAAGGGAAACAGATGGCGAAATCAATAATCCCGTAATCGAATAGATCTTCCATGATTTCACACAATTTTATAGGTAAAAAACATCACTTTAATGTCTTCAAGCCATGATTAGAATGCAAATGATTGTATACCCAAAATCTTAGAAATCTTGGAAATTGCCCGAATTCCAAACGGAACGTAATCGGGTGAGTCTATGTAACAATCGGGACTCAATCAGAAAGTCACAGAAGGAATAAGACACAACTGATAATTCATTGAATGGACAAGTCTTCTGGTGTCTAAAGATCTCAGACCAAATAAATGTTAATAGTGAGTTGACGTACATACAAATGGTATCGGTTGACTTGTTCATGATTTGGACTTTTGTTTTGTCGATTTAAATCCATTCCAAATGACAGACTAGTTGTTTTGACTTTGCTGTTGAAGGTAGTACAGTAAGCAGGTTTGACTGTATTTGTGTATTTTGACTTATATACTTTAATTACAATAGAAAACTCATTACAATGATATCTGTGACAGATGAAAGCAAACTTTCCTGACAATGAATTACGCTAGACACAATAATATAAGTCATTTGTCTATTTTCCTTCCTTATTTTAATTTCTATTGTCTAGAAAAGATCACCATGACAATTACTACAATCACAGCATAATTCAGCCTCACTTCAATCAAGGAGTGGTATCTGATGTTATTCATACAAAGAAAGTTTTAATACATATTATAATATAGAACACTGGATGCGAAAAGAACGAACGAAAAAAGTGAAACAGCCAACCGTACTAAATGGGATCTTTTATGTATATGTTAGAAATAAAAAAATATCAAATGGTATATATTAAAGGTAAATAAAAATGATAAAACTTATTTTTATCCATCTGATGAGTTAATTCTTTTTCAACTGATTTATATAGTTCGTTCTAAAGATGTACTGTTACACCACTGTTCCAGGTTAGGGGACGGTTGGGATCACGCTAACATGTTTAACTCTGCCACATTCTGTATGTATGTGCCTGTCCCAAGTCAGGAGCCTATAATTCAATGGTTATGTGTTTCATATTTGTTTTTCGTTCATTTTTTGTAGATAAATGAGGCTGTTAGTTTTCTCGTTTGAATTGTTTTACAATGTCATTTTGGGGCCTTTTATAGCTGACTAAGCGGTCTGTTCATTGTTGAAGTCCGTACGGTGACCTATAGGTGTACATTTCTTTGTCATTTGGTCTTTTGTAGAGAGTTGTCTGATTGGCAATCATATCACATCTTCTTTTTTATATTTATTCAGTTAGGTAATATGTTCGAAAGTGTTGACCTTTTGATTTTACTTTAAAATCACCAACAATGTCGTGATACGTCGATGGGAATGAAACTTAAATGACATTGCATATACATTTGACATATCTAACTATTAACATAGATCAACTGTCTTAACGTTGTCTACGTTTATCTCAATCCATTCGTAACAATCTAACAGGCTGAAATTTGGCAAACCAGACCCTCATATAATATCAATATCAATATCGCAATGTCTGAATAAGTCAAAATGTATTATTGGCAATTATACGGTATTTTTAACAATCTTAACTCTGTCTAATATTACCTGGACAGTGTCATATTTGTCTGACAAAAAACTAGATACATGTTGCCTGGACTCTGATTGAGTTCAGTGATTAAAATGTACAACTTTTTCTGCCTTAAATTCTCAAGAGTTAAAGGTAATATGTCAAGACCAATGAACACAATTTATTAACCTTACCTACCTTACCTCTGTATATTTACCCCCTTTGTAGAGGAACCATACGCTAGTATGTAGAACTTGTGATCTCAATTTCTATATATACAGTGATGCCTCCACCAAATATGTTGCAGCAGTGCTCTATTTACATCGTCTGTATAAGATGTCACATAAGAGGAAATTCTTAAATGACTATTATTATTTTTTATTTGAATAATTTTCATATTGTTTTATTTGTGATAGTGATTTGTAAAATGTATAAACTAGAAGAAAATTAATAAATGTAAGTATTGTGATTTTCTATTTTTTATATAGTCTTTATATAATCATCTTCTATTTTCTCGTTACTTGCTTAAGGGTAGGCGGTAGTGGGATATCCTCTTAAGTAGACAATGATAACATTGTCTGATAACATTGTCTACCTTATCCACAAGACAGACAAACCTTTTGTACCTGAAGCCTGGCATTAGCTACATAATCAAATTCTAAATGCATTTCATGTATTCGAAAATTGAATATTAATTTTAAGATACGATCTAATTTGTTTCCATAAAATACCGAAATAAACAAACACATTTATTCATTTGGTACTGACCTATTGTACATCCATTGTCCGTGTCAATATGAATAACCGACTTATATTATTGCGCATAGGTACATGCTACATCTTAATAAAACCCAATGTTGGTAACTTCTGTTAGAATAATAAAAAGGAATTTCAAAATCAATAAAGTTTTTAAGTTTCCATAAAGATAAATAAAGGTAACAGTAGTATACCGCTGTTCAAAACTTGTAAATCGATGGAGAAAAAAACAAAATCGGGGTAACAAACTAAAACTGAGTGAAATGCATTAAATATAAGAGGAGATAAAATTCATTTAATGCTCAATTATAAATGTTCCTGCCATACCTTTAAATTTGATGAGTAAATGTTGTGGTATAAATGCAGCTATATTTGTAAAACATTGGGCCTAACCTTAACTTTATGATTAATAATATAACCAAAGTTTATTACTTATAATCTGAAATATGATTATTACATGATCAATGTTGACAACTGAAAATAGCAACAGATGAATTTGATCGATAGCGTCATTTGCGAAATTACATTCACCGTGTATGATTGACATATGCATTTTACTTTTTATTAGAAACTCTAAATAAGTTATTGTCAAACGATAATGTTACGACAAACATGCATTATTGTAATATAGTTTAATATTACAAATCAGGGAAAATTGATGTGATGAATACTGTGCAACTTTTTTTTAACCGTCTTTTGATTGAATCACATTTCTATTTAGTGAATCTTCTGCCTTTCCCCACCAAATACGAGCAATCGACCAAACGACAAGTTGAAAAACAAACCCCAAGTATACAACTACAAATCAGCTTATTTTAATACTGCTGACTCATTGGAACAATGGGAACGTGCTTCTGGTATATTTTAAAATTGGTTCTATTAAGCTGTAAACTGTATTATGTTCTTTAAGGTATACATTCTAATATGACTACAGGAAACCTCTGTAATTAGTTTAGTGGTAACTAATGGGTTTATTGCGTGTGGCACGAATAGGTACAAATGAGTTCAAGACCAGGAATCTTTTAAAGATTGTTATATACGAGCTTACAGATCAGTGATGTTATTAGCTTATATATTAAAGTACTAAAGAAGAACTCATTTTGACTGCCAAGATTTATTGATAAACTGCGTCTTGGCAGCTAAAACATATCTAGGAGTTTAAAGGTTGATATCTATATCATTAAAGGGAAGCTTAATACAACAATTTATGAAAAAAGATTGATTTTCATTTCCTATCGTAAATTATCCATATTTAGATGGTGACGTTCCCTTGTCACCATCTTATGGTGTTGATATGTCTCAACTTGTACGATTCGCTCGTGTATGCAACAACGTATTAGATTTTAGGGAGAGAAATTTATGTATTACTGAAAAATTATGACACCAGAGTTTTAGATATCACAAACTAGTCAAAACATTTACTAAATTTTATCATCGGTATAAGGAAATAATTCGTAAATATAACTCAACATGCAGACATCTTATACGTTCAGGTATTTCACATCCAATCGTTTATGGTAGTATTCTTTACAAAGCACATACATGTCAGTATTCACCTCAAAAGCTTACAAAACCTTTAAACAGACTTATTAAGAAGGGATATAGTTACAATACTATTGTCAGGTCATTAAAGATTGCATATTTTGGCTTTAATATTGATATACTTATAGGGTCTTTGCATCGAAATTAAACACATTTATTTAAAAAACAGTTGTTGGCATGACACGGGTTATGTTCTTCTCATATATTTTATGATAGTTGATACTAAACCCCTAACGGGAGGGATTGTGCCTGATATTCATATGATGAAGACATAATCTTTCAATCAGTTTAATTGAGGTCTGAAGCTGGCATGTCAGTTCACGGCTGTTTTTATTTACGTATTATTGTCATTTTATTTATTTTCTTTTGTTACATCTTCTGACATCGGACTCGGACTTCTCTTGAACTGAACTTTAAATTAGTGTGCGTATTGTTATGCGTTTACTTTTCTACATTGGCTAGAGGTATAGGGGAGGGTTGAGATTTTATAAACATGTTTAACCCCGCCGTAATTTTGCGCCTGTCCCAAGTCAGGAGCCTCTGGCATTTGGTAGTCTTTTATGATTTTTAATTTTAGTTTGTTGTGTATAATTCGGAGTTTGGTATGACCTCCATTATCACTGTAATAGTATACATATTTTTATGGGGCCAGCTGATTGACGCCTACGGGTGCAGGAGTTTCTTGCTACATTGAAGACCCATTGGTGGCCTTCGGCTGTTGTCTGCTCTAAGGTAGTGTTATTGTCGCTTTGATTCACTCTCCATTTCCCTTCTTAATTTTATTAACAGAAAAAAAGTATTGTCCCTTAAGTTGAATTCAAGATTATTTACCTTTTAAAACATCTAGACCTGTCTTGAAGTTAACTATTTGTTCAAATCAGAATAGCATGGAAGATAACTTTTCCGTATTGTTAGCTTCCTAGAATGTCGTATAACATATTCAGTCTTTTGAAGCTATAAATTACATCCGTATACGCAAGATGAGGACAATCAAACCACCCTATCGTATGTGTTGTTGTCAACACGGCTTTACATAATATTTAATCTCTTAGATAATTGCATATACATTGTATTTATTATAAATCGTAGGGTATCGCTTTTCGCGAACTTCGGATAAAGGTTTAAAAAAAAAGGCGACAGCAGTTTACCGATGTTAAAAAATCGAAAATTAATTAGAAACATTTAATGCGATTTCATTAAACAAGAATCGAAATTATCATCCAGAAAGAAATGTTCTATATGTTTGTATACAGACTTTGGCAAAAGCACCGACCGAAAAATCATCGAATGTACAACTTTACCGCAGTCCACACAAAACAAATCATTGCTATGTAAAATGTATTTGATCTTGTACTGAATATGTCATCAGTAAGGCATAAGTAAACCTAACTCACTGTACATTTACCCAGTTTATTTCATTTAAAAATGTCTTAATCATACTAAAATATTATATTCGAAAATCCAAAATATGTAAACTTATACATTTATTCTAGTTTGTTTTCCCGTTTAAGTTGAAAGATGAAAGGAAGGATAAAGTTTGATGGTATATAACGCATTTCACCTTCAAAACATGATTACAAAACTTAAAATCAGCCAATAAAATAGTGTTGGTTGTCAGGTATTTTAAAATTTGCTTCTTTCGACAAAGCAGACAATAATGAAGTAGAGGTATGACGTAGAACTACATGAAGGTTACAAAATATGAAATTCTAGTCTTTATTATTCAAATCAGTGCACGGCGAAGAGCGTAGAATACATAACACTGATTGTATTACGATATCTCAGCATCAGAAATCTTCTGAACATTTGAATGGCCAAAAATCAATGATTATATTGTCAAACTTAACTACACAAAAGCACGTTACATGTCGGGTCTAGGGTTCTAAAATTATAATTTAATTGTAATTGTTAGTTCTCTGTCTACTTCTGAGAACAATTCGTTGACTTTTGAATTCAAGCAAATGAAAAAATGCAGTTAATAATATTTTGAGTGTTAACAATTCTTTTGATGTTTTAGATAGATATAAAAGAACATTTGGTGTTCTTTTTTATTCGGCTGACAGTTGATTTTTGGACTCTCTTCATAACACTTTCTTACAAAAACTTCTAACTTTATAAATTGTTCTGTGAAATATTTGATTGCAGATCTGCTGCAACTCAAATAAGGCAATGTTCTGTAAATTAAAAAGTGTAATATGATGGTAAAGACGTTTCCGTGTTAAATAATGTAAATTAATTGTCTCTAACTCTTCGTCAATTTATCCCTTTCTGCACCCATTGTATAAAAAAAATTTAATCAACATGTGGTTCGTTTGATCTCAGTACTTCATTGGTTAAAATCCGATAATGACGTCGAATTTTCTTGCTTTCCTCTGAATTTCCTATTGTGACGGCATGAAAAAAGGCGACCATGCCTGATGACGTCAAATAGAAAGAACACATCTTTTTGCAGATCATTCGAAAAGAAGGAATAACTTTGCCTGCATAATGTTAGAAAATCATTAGAGAAACAGATTCCACCACCAAATTTCGTGTAATACGATACTTATCCTCTCTCGACAGTTAAATTTTAAATATTTAAAACGCTCGTGCAAGCCTCGCGTTTTAAATTTGAAAATTTAACTGTCTCGAATGGATAAATATCGTATTACACTCGAGGCAGTGGTAGAATCTATATATATCGTGTTTCCTTTACATTGTTAACCATCTAACTAGGAGATGTTAAATAAATGTTGAGATTTATTTTTTTTATTTCAGCTTGAAAGCTATGTAGTTAATGCAAGTGTGATGAGTTTATGAACACTGCACATTTCTGTTTGTTAAAAAAAAACTTAAATTTCGGAAAGTTTTAATGATTATTATATTATGATATGTATTGATTTGTCGCCAAAGGTGTCCATTCTTACAGCGGACTTATCTAATTATATTTTCTTCCTAGATTTAAGATATCTTATTTTGACATGAAAACTCTATACTTAAATTTACGACAAAAAGGACGCTTTGAAATACTTCGTTTCTATGTATGTTGCATTAGCGTTTGTTTTTGTTGCACTTCAATGTCTCTGTTCTTCTGGTTGAAATGACTCCCTTAGTTTTAGTTTGTTACTTAGATTTGTCGCAATCGATTTTTGACTTTTGAACACAGATATACTACTGTTGCCTTTATCTGCAATTGTAATTATATTGTGTTACAGATAAATCTAATTCGTTAACAGTATGTTTACTTGTTATGTTTAATTGTCGTTTTGATGGGAATAAGTCATTTCAATTTATAATTTATAGTGTGTCTCTAGTATGTTATTATGTTGTACTACTATCCCGAGTTCAGATGAAGTTTTGTCCATGTTAAAACATTGATACCTGCAGCATTTTTATACACCTGTCTCAAATAAAGAGCCTTTTGTTCAGTGTTTATCATTATTTGTTTGATTTCGTTCATATGTATTTCTTGATTCTCGTTTTTTATATAGATTTCTTGTTAGAATTATTAAACTCGAGTTATTTTAGAGCCATTTAAATCTTGCTGTCTTCGTACTTGGTTGATCATATAAGTGATTGTTATATTATTCATTAGCGTGTTTCGTAATTCAGAAAGACAAACACAAAACAAGATATGATATCGCTTTTTGAAAATGCTTTCGAGCTGAAATAACAAATAAATCTGAACATTTATTTAACATCTCCTAGTTATAAGGTTAACAATGTAATGGAAACACGATATAATTAATTAACATTATTGAACACGGAAACGTCTTTACCATGATTGAATCAGCTGTTGTACCGTTTACTATTATATTCTTCATATGCGTACATTGATTTGATCAAACCAGAGCAAAATCTTGAGCAGAAAGTAAAACTTTGTCAGCAATTATTCATTTCACGCAACTGGCCAATTATGTACCAAAGTATTAGATATGACTTATGTCACCTTTACGAAATACGATTTAGCTTGAAATCGCATTAAAACAGAACACGTTGGTGTCTAAAAATATCCGTTAAACGCAAATCACTCATGTTTCTGCATTTTAAAATTTAATATTGGTAGTAGATTGTTTCGGTTCATAAACAATAATGCACACTAAGAACATTCTATAGAGCAAAACACATAAGTATTAAAAGACCATCGGACAGAGGACAAACAAAACTATGCCTTTCATGATAGATATAGCTTGCACTTAAATATCAACGATGATATATGTTGATGTCATATGGACATCCGGTGTCTAATCGACGTCCAGTATGATATGAGTCTTAAATATAGGTCAAAATGTTTCATAACATTCAAAGGTACAAACTGTACTCTACCAGATGGGCATTTTAAAAACAATGTCTATTCAGTAATGCCAGATGCCATCATATTTAGAAATGCAAAACTCACTTTACAACGATTAGCGTAGTACTCACACATTTAATAAATGCATAGCCAAAGTCAAAAGTAATCATATTTTTGCATGCATTATAAATGTTTAATAATAACGTCACGTCACGTATTACCAGAATGAGGTCCAGACGCAAATTAAAATTTAGAATTCGCTCAATATTCCGGCAAGGGATGAAAGAGTAGTATCAGTGACATGCTTCATATCAGATTCGATTAAAGACATCAACATATTAGAAGTAATCAAGGCATTGAGAGTTCTGTGTTGCATGAAAACTGGAAAAAGCTTGCGAGAAATTTAATGTTGGTGTCATATCTTATGTCTATTAAAACGATAATTTTCTCAAAATGAAAAATATTTTGCTATTCAAAGCATAAAGCATCATAATAACATAAATTTTGGAAGAACTTTTTTAGAAACAGATCTAAAGAGAAAAAGGCAAACTATCGCAATGACAGTCCCTTACCAAATGGCAAAATCAAAAGCTCAAACACATCAAACAAATGATTTATAACTGTTATATTCCTAACGTGGTACAGGCACCTTCTTATGTAGAAATTAGAAAGATACATTAAAATCCATTAAATTGTTGTAACACAAACACTTTTTTCTAGATTTACCTTCATAAGGAACTCTCAAAGCCGCATATTTGAATGACAATAATTTATAAGAAACGAAACAGCTGAAAAGCTATATGAAATAAAAGGACCTAAAATATTCTCAAATACATCTAATGCTAGAATTTTTACTGAGGGAGCTGAAACTTTAATTTGTTTATAATATAGAACTTTTTATTGGACAATTTAAGAAAATATAGATTCCACCACTGCATAGAGTATGTTTCTCCACTGGTAAGCTTAGTGTGCTTAACACTAGATGCTACATTAACAAAATTCAATAGTTGATTTCCTAGTTTAATGAACAACAAGTGCGATACGTATCATAAATATGCATGCTGTTCTTTTTATTGTTGCTCTTGTTCAATACTATACCTTCTATCAGTTATTGAATTGTACATGGACTGTTGTTTGAATTCGTTGCAATAAAATAAAAATTAACCATAAGGGTTAAGTATTGACAAACCAGTTCGTATAAGTCAAACTTACTTAGAACGTCAATATATCTTAATTATCTACAAAGATAATGGAGGTACTGCAAAAAAACTAAAATATGAAATCTGAATATTTTTCTTTGAGTAACAATCTACTGTAAGTCATTATCTTTAGAATAATAAGATATAACGGTCTTAATAGTATTCAGCAATTTAAGTTAGATTAAAGCTTAAAATCGAGAATAAATGTAAAAAAGAAGGAAAGCGGTTTTGGTATTTTGCTAATGGAAAAAATATGTTTTAGACTTGAATTCTCTATACTTAAATTGTGTGTAATTATCAGAATTTATTACGAATAGTAAATAAAGGAAGAAGTCGGGTAAATTTCCACTGCATTGGTTCACAAACAAAGTGATTTTTATAAAGTTTTTGCATTAGCCTGATGTTTCGAAGTTTATACAATGTGTTAACATTTCTTTTGATTTAACCAAGTTTAGAATGTTTATGGCTGATTTAAGACTGCAAGACTGGTTAATTAAAAGAAAACTTAACTTATTTTGTATCGTATACAGGAATAGAAGAAAAGAAATTCCAGATCAATATTTTTTACTTTTTTGTAAAAAATTACGATGTCTATCAGATAAAGATTAATTTATTTAAATATTTTTATTTCGAGACGTTCGAAAAAAAACATTCAAAAACCATATAAATATGCATGTTCTTTAAAACTTCTGCTATATTATTCTACAGCGTTGAGTAAAACTATAAACACTTGTAATAGGTATTTGTCAAACTATCAAAAATCTTGAGTTATAACACTTTGAAAATTTTGAATAGTAAAAAAGAGAATCTATTTAAGGAATGACTGTCTATGAAGAAATAACATTAAAGATTTGGTGCACACTGAATAAAGTGCGTAGTGGGTTATTTAACAGTGTGTATCACATTTGTTATGTTATTTCGAATAGACAGAAAAAATATTACAGTCATTTCTTATAATTTAACTCTAAATTCCATTTTAAACCGTAGAAAACCATGAAAAAACGTTGATAACGTCACGGTCACATGACTAAATTATGTCTAGGGGCTGATAACAAAATAACGTCAGCGAATCAGAAGACGCGTTACATCCAAAATTAAATTATTATTCTATAACACAACAATATTGACAAAAAATAAACATCGATACTTTTTTGGTTAATTTCATGTCAACACAGTAACGTCTGAATTGTTTATTCTGTTTGCTTTAACAATAACATTTCGTGTTAACACAGTAACGTCTGAATTGTTTATTCTGTTTTGCTTTAACAATAACGTACATGTATGAGCCATTGGCAATATATAGAAAGTATAGGGTCTAAAATATGGGAAAACATTGTTCAATAATTGAGTTGTTATTGTTTACCATAACTATCTTACTATATAAAACTTTGATTAAACACTTTGCCAAAATACTGACTTCCTGTATACAAGTCAGTGCCGAAATCCTGAATTGACTTTTTAATTAGATTAACGGTTCCAGTCATATAGTACTGTTTCGTTGTAACATGTCAAAAGACAGAGGTAAACATAAAAAGAATATAGCTGACAAATAGTTTCCGCATTATTGACTAGCTTTGCAGTAGTATGTTGAGAGTTAATATACTTTAAGAATTCAAGAAAATTGCATGAACAAGATATGACCTGAAAATTAACTTACAGAAATTGCTTATCCCCAAAGCACTTTTAAATTACAATAGCAAAGTTGTTCAACTAAAGAAAAACCTTCAACGCTACTTTATTGCTGACAAGTTATGAATGTTTGCAATTAAAACACAACTAGACTATGTAATAACATAGCAGCTTATTACTGATGAAAAGTTTCCCCTAAAAATCTGTCTCAATAGCAGTTTTAAAAGTCACTTCTTTTGAAAACGCCTTTGTTTGACTTCATAGAGTATGGGCTTTACGAACAACAAAGAAAGGTTTAATAATGAGCTAAATAATAAAAAAAAAATTGAAGCATGTGCTAAGCCAGTACTTGTTAGTACATTTATGTCATTATTACATGTGATCAATTACTGAAAATTATGTTACATTCACCTGAGCATAAACATGAATTGTGTTATGGAATTAGTGGGTTTTACAAGCGAAGCAGTCAATACATTTGTGTAGGTATGAATTGTCATTGATATGGTCAAAATGATAAATTATCAGTTTATGAAATTGGAATTTTCAAAATACAAAGGATTTTCTACCCCTGTAACAGACCGCCTTAGCTGTATTCGGCAAAACCTTTAAAGTTTTGTATCTTTTGGTCCAGAATGTTGTTTAACTACGTACTTGGTTGGCCTTTTACATCTTTTTTTCTTATTCTAGCATCTTTGATGATTCTTTTGTAGACGTAACGCAAGTATGGCCTGGTTATGAGATGAGCTGCACAGTTCAAATGTACTCTGACCTTTGGTGAAGGTCGAGGGTTTGTCAAAGGATTCCATTACAAAAGATTTGATATCCACACCTGACTCTCATGAGTTCACAAACGACCATATATAGATTAAAAAGATGTATTATGAGTGCCTATGAGACAACTCTCCATCCAAATCATAATTTGTAAAAGTAAACAATTATAGGTCAAGGTACGATGAAGTTAATACACGAAGATAATCTAATCGCCAACTTTGCATTAACTCCGTTGTTTTTAAAATATGAAGGTATCTTTTATTCCTTATACTGGGAACATTTCATATCAAAACTTGTGCACAATAAGTCTTACATATGATATTTTCTTTTTATAATTTCTGCTAAAATGTTTTAAGAATATCCAAATAAATCGAAGTCACTTTTATATTAGTTGCATGTGTGCTTAATGGAATATAGTATGACGTTTTAAATGTTTCTGCCTTTTTAGTTTGCACTTTGAATTTGTTTTAGTATGTATCAAAGCTGAACTTACTCAAGGCTTTAACAAATGTAAATGAAATATTAATAAAAATGTGTGCCTATCATTTTAACAGGGGTCGAATAAAAATTCCCGTCATTTCAAGGGATAATATTTAATGATATAGTAATTCACAAATGTAATAAATAGTGCATCGAATACTTTTTGTAAAAAGGATTTTATATGATCAATAAATCTTTCCATGTTAAAACTTGCTATATTTTCCATAGGGTGCAATATAGAGTACATTTGATATTAACACTTGAACAAATCGATCTTTTACAATATTCATAATTGCCAAAAGATAGCTGAATTATCGAACCACGTAACTTGAATAGTTTGCTCAAAGCACTTAGGCTATCATCTATCCCTTGAATAAGGTACACAACTCTCTTTGAATAATCTTTATATGAGAATATCTAAATGTAAGTATGATTTTTTTTAATTTAAACAATTCTCGTGTTAATAAATAAACTCATCAAAAGACATCATAGATACCAGGAATAAAATTTAATAATTATGCCAGACGCGCGTTTCGTCTACAAAAGACCCATCAGTGACGCTCGAATCAAAAATTTTATAAAAGGCCAAATTAAGTACGAAGTTGAAGAGCATTGAGGACCAAAAATTCCTTAAAGTTTTGAAAATACAGCTAAGGTAATATATTCCTGAGGAAGAAAAGCCTTATTTTTTTCAAAAATTCAAAGTTATGTTAACAGTTAATTTATAATTATGAACATATCAATGATAACTTAAGTGAACACAGAAGTGCTGACTACTTGGCTGGTGATAACCTTGGGAAAATAAATATCCACAAGCAGTGGTATCGACCCAGTGGTTGCAAATAAACTCATCATAGATACCAGGAATACAATTTAATAATTACGCCAGACGCGCGTTTCGTCTACAAAAGACTCATCAGTGACGTTCTAATCAAAAATGTTATAAAAGGCCAAATAAAGTACGAAGTTGAAGCGCATTGAGGACCAAAAGTTCCGTACAGTTTTGCCAAATACAGCTAAGGTAATCTATTCCTGATGTAGAAAAGCTTTAGTTTTTTCAAAAATTCAAAGTTTTGTTAACAGTTAATTTAAAATTATGAACATATCAATGATAACTCAAGTCAACACAGAAGTGCTGACTACTTGGCTGGTGATACCCTTGGGGAAATAAATCTCCACCAGCAGTGTTTTTTGTTGTTGTATAGATAGATATAAGAAGTCGTGGTATGAGTGACAACTCCCCATCCAAGTCACAATTTGGTAAACTATTAAAGATACAGGTACGGCCTTTAACACGGAGCATTGGCTCACAACGAACAGCCAGCTGTAAAAGGTCCCAAAAATTACTAGTGTAAAACCATTAAAACAGGAAAACCAACAGTCTGATATATATAAAATAATCGAGAAACACGTATGAGCCACTTCAATAATGGGCAACCACCGAACATCAGATTCCTGACTAAGGACGGATACAGGATTATCAATTTTCTAGTATACTAATATAGATAACACTCTGATATTTTGAACTGAATTTGATTATAGCTCTTGATTATGTTATTTTTAGTTTGATCCAATACATTATAAAAAACTTGTACAAAGCCTTTTATGTATTATAACTAATTCAGCGTATGTCTCCTAATTGCTGTCACACTAAGCTGAATTTAATGCCTCTTGTTAAATCTTATTTAAGAAACTGTCTTATTTACACTTTAGATTGCATATAATGACACAAAAAAAACAGATTGAATCTTTCGATTTTACTTTTGAGGATTAACCTTAATAACCAGATAAATATTTCAATTTCTACCAGTAACTCTCCTGAGACATACCATCTTCGCAATAGTTTTTTTAGAATTTTCTTCTCAGTAAGGCAAACTATACGTTAGATCGATAAGCTTCTTTTCATGGCCCTCTTAAACATGACTAAAAACGAACGTCTTAATCTGTTTTTCATAGAACAAGGTCCCTGGTATGAATTGGTTGTGGTTATAATATTTGACCTTTGCTCTTTATCATATCATGTTTAATTTCATTTTTCCACAACCGTGATAACTTCCAGCGATTTGTTCTATCAAAAGCGGTATATTTCTGTAAGAGTTGTTACCAATGCGCCATACCAATGGATGTATAGATGATAGATAGGTGTAAAATGATACAGAAACACAATTTTCGTGTCGCTAACTTAATGTCATCAGTAACACAATTCTGGACAAAATAAATGTGGACACTCATAAACAAATAAGAAGTATTTTGCGAAACTAAGAAAAGGAGATATGGGGTTGGCGTCAATCAAACAGCAACCCATCTTTATGTCAACAAACGATAACAGTCTGTTAAAAGTATTTCTTGCTAGTTTTAGGATAATGGGTGTACCTCCTTGGTTAGACGAAAATGTTCGTATGTTTCTTTAAGATTGATCTTTCCTGAGTTTCAGTGAGTTTGTGTTTTTTTTCTACTTTTGTCACTTCAGTATGTTTTATAGAGATTTCCGTATGCTATTATGATAACTGGTAAAAGACAGTGGTTTGGAAAGATTTAACTACATTTTTAATATCCTTGAATGAAAGATGAGAAGGATTAACACCATGAGATTACTTTGTTATTCCTTTTGCTACTTTATGATTGTCACATGCTTCTTGACCAATTTGGCTCTCGGTCATACATCTGTACGCAGTATCGGAAAAAACAAATTTGTGCTCAAAGCACCAACTCCAGTATTTTGATTGGTTGATTGGTTGATTCATGAGCCATCTCATTTTTAAAAGACGATTTTTTTTTTGTGTTTCCCAGTGAATGCTTCATGAATCTGAATGTTTACATATATATATATATATATATATAAATATCTATGTTTATTTGTGTTTTGTGTCAAATCATAAGAATACAAATGTTAAGTCTCAAATAACTTGCGATTTATTTTTTCAATAGGTGCAATTTGAGTACTGTGATGTTACATCATATGTTTTTCTCGGTATGGTATATATCAGTAACATACACGGACTCAAGCAAATCCTAAGTTAAGTTTGTCATGGAATACAAACTTAACGCATACTATGTTTGTCAAACTGATATTTTGCATCAATATCGTGACAAACTTATAAAACATAATATATATTCTGTAACAATTTGCAAAGTCTTAATGGCACCATAATGTGACCAGAGTGATTGTTATTACGTATTAATTTCCATAATATAGCCGTATTATTGCGTGCATGCTTAATAATTCAAACGGCAATGTCTATATCTTAAATATCTGCTTGTGAAATGGGATATAAAGTTACTACCATGGTATTTTATGGTCATTGATTTCAATAAGAGTCAGCTACATCGTCTCAACAGTGCGTATACTTAAATATCACTGAATTCAATGTAGAAAACACGTTTTAATGTTAAGGACAGAATAACTGAAACGGTTTCGGGAGACTAAAATAATACTGTAAGTTAGACCAACAGAGTTTCGTGCGTGATAAAATGCGTATTCAGTGTCGTGTTGATACTGGGCATAGTTATATTGACGTGGAAATAACAGAATCTAATTACGCAACTAAAAAAATATTCAAATCAAATCCTCATCAAATGAGTTACAAATGATTATTTTTTTTCTATTTTCTTAAGAAAAAAAAAAGATGACATATATTGTGTTTTTGTCGGCAATTTTAATATTTTGAATTGCATGCGGACATTTGGGTTGAGGTGTCGTAATTTTTTTCGGACGCTGAAATGTTATTTTCCCGCATGACCTTACGCGACAATTTGCATCACATATTTAGAATCATTTTTTTTTTTCAATTTCCCTCCTCCAAATCAAGCATAATAATACACACTTTTCAAGCTAATTTTATCAAAATAAACAACAAGAAGCGACCTCGAAGTTGCTCTCTGTCATACTCGTCTTTTGTTTATTGTTTCAGCATAATATATATGTTATTTGTTTTCTCAATTGTTCCTAATTTTGTCATGCTACGACCTTCTATAACATACTTATACGTTTGGGGTCTGCTAATTGTAGAATGTTGTACGGTGACCTATAGTTGTTAACAACTTCTTCCTTTATTCTCTGTTTTATTGTTGTTCCATCGGCAATCTTATCCCATTTCCTTATCTTTTTATTGAATAAATACAAATATTTGGAAAATGACAGCACAACAATGTTGTAAAACTTCTAAATAGAGGTTTACAAATTAACCTTTTTGGCACGTTATAGCAAAATTCAATTAAGTTTAAAATGAGACAGTCCCGCTGACAAGTAATTCTATATTGTTATTTCACATTCATAAAACCTTAAAAAATAACACCAGTTTGAATATTTTATTGCTACCACCCTCTGGAAGTTTGAAAGTTATCAGAAAGTTTAATCGGAATTGCAAAATAATACCAAATTGAACTCAAAAATAAGATACCATTGTTTAATTTTATGATATATCAAAGGTCTCATATCGGCCTACAGTTAAATTCAGAACCATATAAAAATAACAATAGAATTGAAATCTGTGAAGCATTTAAACATTGCTAAATAACGCAAATGATTTTTCAAAACAAGATGTCATACAAACTTAAACTTCGACATTCTTTGTTTAGAATATAATGTTTTTAATAAGTCAGCAAGTCAGAGACCCAATAAAACAAAGAAATAAATCTTCATGACTAATGTTAACATGGTAGTTTATAGACTGTAGAGTCTGTTATATCATACTACAGCTGTGTTTATCCAGGCTCTGATGAATTTTGATTGATATACAGTAGTAATGAAATTAGTTCAAACTTGTGCTAGGGACCGACTTGAGCTTGCAGTTATTTGACAGGGTTTGTACCATCCTGCCACCAGACATGTAACGTTACGTATATTCAAATTGAGATGATATAGTAAAGCCAATGATAAATAAAAATATTGTTTCTTAAATTCTTAGAATTTGCAAATTATGACAATTTTCTAGTAATCTAAGTTTTCAATGCAAAGTCCGAGTCCGATGTCAGAAGATGTAACAAAAGAAATAAAATAAAATGACAATAATACATAAATAACAACAGAATTCTAGCAGTTAACTAACATTCTTCATGTATTTTTGTACATACTATATTTTCTATCAATTTCCTGCTGCCCAAAATGTTATTCAGAGAAGTTTTTTTCAAGTTTGCTAAATGTTGTGTCTTATTCCATTGCCATTGTAAAGAAAAAGCATTAAGATTAAACTAAATATTTCCAGTAATTATTTATACTTTTTATTTTCTCTTCTCTCTGTTTCTGCTTCCATTTTGAATCAAATTCATCTTTAACTTTTACTTTTAAACAAAATATCTTTGAACAGGTTTTTTTTTTATAAAATCTTTGTTTAAGTTAAATTTAACGGAAACAAATGTCAACGAACTCTTATTTCATAACAATGTACATTATATTGATTGATATTTTCATAGTTCTTTTTTCACTCATATGTCATCGATTGTATTTCTTGGTGTACAGATCTTACGTATACCGTTTTGAGACATTGGGTAGCATCTCTTTGGCTTGTACTCCATATCTCTTTTAATTCTTTAAGATAAAAGTGCATTTCCCCAAATTTTAGAATACTCAGCCTCTAGTCGTCAAATTGTGTGCAATTTCTTTTAACTATATATATATATATATATATATATATATATATATATATATATATATATATATATATATATATATATATATATATATATATATATATATATATATATATATATATATAATAACATCTTCATGCCTTATATATCATGTACTGCAGTACGCCGCTAGATTAAAACTGACGAGGAAAGGTAACACACGGCCAGCGAAAGCTCTTTTTTTGAGAGCCCAGGTGGTCGTGTGGTCTAGCGGGACGGCTGCAGTGCAGGCGATTTGGTGTCACGATATCACAGTAGCATGGGTTCGAATCCCGGCGAGGGAAGAACCAAAAATTTGCGAAAGCAAATTTACAGATCTAACATTGTTGGGTTGATGTTTAGACGAGTTGTATATACATTATGTACACAGCCATGTATCACCATCATTGATGGCGATCCGATGGATACATCTGTTGTAGAGTTGTCACTGACTCAGACGTACTTATAAATATAATTATTTTCTGTGACTGTATATTACATTAATTTGTAGGATCCTTTACTATAGATAATTTAGCTGATCTGTAACAATAACATCTTCATGCCTTATATATCATGTACTGCAGTACGCCGCTAGATTAAAACTGACGAGGAAAGGTAACACACGGCCAGCGAAAGCTCTTTTTTTGAGAGGCCAGGTGGTCGTGTGGTCTAGCGGGACGGCTGCAGTGCAGGCGATTTGGTGTCACGATATCACAGTAGCATGGGTTCGAATCCCGGCGAGGGAAGAACCAAAAATTTGCGAAAGCAAATTTACAGATCTAACATTGTTGGGTTGATGTTTAGACGAGTTATATATATATATATATATATATATATATATATATATATATATATATATATATATATATATATATATATATATATATATATATATATATATATATATATATATAAGATAAAATAAAACCACTAATAATCGTTAAACGCTATGGTCACATCTGAATGCGTGAGATATATATATATATATTTTTTTAAGATAGTAATTGTAATGAATAAGTGGTTGTACTGTAGTATGCCAGGCTTTTTGGACGCAGAGTATCATTCACGGCTGTACTTGCAGAGCTAAGTTAGTTATAAAGAATGTTTATAATGAACAAGAACGTCAGATTTGATGCATTGATTCCATGAACCATATTGAATTTGATTTCAGTTGACTTTCGTACCGGGCCACATCCACTTGTATTTTTGTCCATCTGATGAGTTAAGCCTTTTTCAACTGATTTTTATAGTTCGTTCTTATGTTGTATTGTTATACAACTGTCCAAGGTTAAAGGGGGGTCCCGCTAACATGTTTAACCCCGCCACATTATCTATATATGTGCCTGTCCCAAGTCAGGAGCCTGTAATTCAGTGGTTGTCGTTGTTTATGTGTTACATATTTGTTTTTCGTTCATTTTTTTACATAAATAAGGCCGTTAGTTTTCTCGTTTGAATTGTTTTACATTGTCGTATCGAGGCCTTTTATAGCTGACTATGTGGTATGGGCTTTGCTCATTGTTGAAGGCCGTACGGTGACCTATAGTTGTTAATGTTTGTGTCATTTTGGTCTTTTGTGGATAAATGTCTCATTGGAAATCAAATTTAATTAAAGATTGTCTGTATTACGACAGTCAGTCAACAATTATTCACAGAACGGTATCATCAGAAGTGATTTTTCAAAAGTCAATACACCAGGATTTTGATGAAGACACTAGTTTGTTATTTATTATCTTGAGCCAGCACAACATTTTTTTCTGGTATAAACTTGTTCAAGAACACTCGAGACCAGAAATGTTGGAAATTTAATACATACACAGAATGTTTTCGAAACCAAAAAGTACTCTTATCAGAAAACGAATTAATTTAGTGAAAAAAGACAGTTTTAAAAAATACTAATTCTTCATTGTATTTGAAGAACTTTTACATTTCATAATTTTCCATGAACAATTTAAAATAGAAAACAAGTAGCACCAAGAGGACATTATTGGAATTGTGCATAATCAATATCAAGTCACGTGTACGGGGCATGCAATATGTGTGGCAGAGTTTCAATGTCATGTTGACATAGCGTACAAGTTGTATGTATGGCAGAGTTTCAATGTCATGTTGACATAGCGTACAAGTTGTATGTATGGCAGAGTTTCAATGTCATGTTGACATAGCGTACAAGTTGTATGTATGGCAGAGTTTCAATGTCATGTTGACATAGCGTACAAGTTGTTTGTATGGCAGAGTTTCAATGTCATGTTGACATAGCGTATAAGTTGTTTGTACGGCAGAGTTTCAATGTCATGATGACATAGCGTACTAGTTGTATGTATGGCGGAGTTTTAATGTCATATTGACATAGCGTACAAGTTGTATGTATGGCGGAGTTTCAATGTCATATTGACATAGAGGGCATGTAGTATAATGTATGTGTGACAAGTAATAATGTCATATTAACTAAATAGACATGTGTCATGATGGAGTAACAATGTCATATTGACATGTTCGATGTTTGTCATATATGTCAGAGCTACAATGTCATATTGACATGTTAGATATGTGGTATGCAAGCCAGAGTTATATTGTTACTTTGACAAAGAGGAGCTACGTAAAGTATGCAGGATCAATGAACTCCTCGTATTGAATTCAAGATTATTTGGTATGTATGCCAGAGCTACAATGTTATATTACGTATACGATATGTGGGTTTTATGCCAGATTTACAATGTCACATTGACATAGAGAATATATGATTTGCATGCCAAAGTTACAATGTTATATTTACATAGAGGACATTTATATGAGACTTTGTCTGAGTTGTAATGTCATCCCATTATAGTGATCTATTAAATAAGGTGTTTTTGAAAACCTTACGCAATTGTACAAAACAATACATATATTATTCTTGTCCCAAACAACAATAAAGAAATGATTTGTTCATGTTGACAATAAACAAAACCGTTAAATGCATTCTTGTTGACAGAAAGATTATCTTGTATGTACGACTGAATCACTATAAATATACTATTTGCTAAGTGGACATGTGGTATGTGTTACAGAGTAGCAATACCATATTGGCATAGTATACATGTGACATGTGTGTCAGAGTAGCAATGTCATGTTGACATAGTGGACATGTGGCATGTCTGTCAGAGTAGCACTATTATGTCATATTGACATAGTTAACATGTGGCGGGTATACAGGAGCTGCAGTGTCACCAAATGTGATGCTATACAGATCATACAATTCACGATGAATTCAAAAACTAGTTATGATATGTTAACATCATTCTTTCTTTCATGTTTTATATTTAATTTCTTTTCATTAACCTTTTGTTAATATACTTTTGTATTAGAGGGTAATATGTCTGTACATTGATCATTGTAATTGACATTTAATTTTAAACACATTGACTATCATGAACATAAAAAAAAAAAAACGCATTGATAAGATTTAAACTCTCTGAGACAAAGTTATTTTTACTGATTAGATATGGCCGCCTCCCTTTTGCATTCCGTTTGATGCTCTAAAACATACATTAATTTAAATTGAGTATATATTCGTGTTGTAGATGTGTGTGTATTATTTTTTGGTGTCAAAAAATACATCAGGCAAATGAAAGTCTATCAAAGGCCTAGCTATTGGTCACACTGGTTTTGATCTTTTATTTCATGAATTCTACCAAATTTTGAATTGTTAGTAATAGAACAAATCGATCAAAAGTATGATTAGGAAACATTGCGATAATCAATTTTGAATGTTTACACTATATGTTTATTAAAAGATACATAGACAATGATCAGTTTAGAAGCCAACTGTGAGAGCTTTGACAACTTAATCTATAGTCATAACTTGTGTTCAAATGGTAATACACTTTGAAAAAAGGTACATTACACTGTAGCATTTCCCTTCAATTACACAATTATTTATAGTTAAAATATTTATTTTAGGGCTGTATGACAATACAAATAATAAAAAAAAAATCTTTTTTCAATATTGATAATGAGAATTTTGAGGCACATATTTACAGAATGTTTCGCTTCAGATATCAATCAGGAATGGATGATCTTAATAGCTTATCATTTCTTCAAGTCAAACTGATAGGGTTGTTTTGCCATCAAGTACACCGCACTGTTGAGCGGATTTTGATAGATTTCACAATTGACTAGCAAAAAAAGGTTACCACAACTTTGTAAGTTTGTGATGCAAATAAACATGTATGAATGTTTGTGTATCTGTTTTCAGTAAAACACATTCGTCAATGGTATCCCTTATGATTAAAACATGTTTTTAATGTGAATTTGGTAAATATGTCAAAAACTCGATGGGCATGGTTAATTTTTTTCAAATATTTTTTATTCCTTTGTTTCTGTATGACCTTTGAAGTGTTGTTGGATTGATGTTTAGTCTATATTCAAATCGTTTTAAAGGCATATATTTTCTTACATTTTAATCATATCGCAATTATACCACTATATATGTGGCAACATTATTTGAAAATAAAAACATGTGTTTTGTTTTCCAATGCGGCACCTCTCTCCTAGAGACCAAATGATATAGAAGTTACAACAATTTACTGTAAGTCACTACGTACGAATATATTTCGGCAAATTTTGATGTATGCATTTTTGTTTTTAAAAATACTGATGTTTCAGTTAAATATTTAAATTATGATATAATATTACAGTAATACATCATCATGCTTATAAACTATTATAAAATATTTATGTAACAAGATAAGTTACCCATGACGAAAGTGTAACAAATGTGAACAAAACCAGGTCCAATCCTGTAAAAAGAAACTCAAGCCAAATCAATTTATCTTAACCATGTATTGACGCATTAACATTACATGTAGAGCAGCAATTTAATTCCAGGATTTTCGTGTTCAGTTCTTTTAGAACCATTAAAACATAGTGGGGGAAGACTATTACATAATTAAATAAAACTCAATTCTGTAAATACCAAGGTTCCTTCAAGTTCATTAAAACACAAACCTGAAGTAACAATGTGATTATCTGTATTAAAGAAACAATATTGAATATATGTCAAGTATGAACGTTATATTTGTTAAATACATAGATATACATTAAGCTTTTATTCAGTTTATCAAATACTGAACAAACATCCTCTCTGTAAACTAATAGATCCCTTGTGGCTAATTAACAATTCCATACAGATTTTGATTTCGTCACCATTTATTGTTCTTTAATAAGTGGTGGGTTAATATAAATGAAATTCGGTTGTGTTTGTCTGGAATTCATGGTAAACGGTAACTTGTTAGTGAAGAAATAGATGATCAATCGGAATGGAAAACCTATACCTCAGTGACATAATAATATTTCAAAAATCATCAAAAATAGGTAGAAGCAATATGACACAAGCATAAAAATATTTTCGATTAATTATGTTTCTCTTTATGTTTGTATAAGCAGTTCAAAATTAAATTGAACATATATGTAGGGAACAAATCAGACGCAAATCTGTTGTTAAATTGACATAATAGATGCACAGAACATTGTAATGTTCAGAAGAAGACGTTCGGTTCACACTAAGTACTATTTCTCGTAAAACGACCATGAAAGGCATCTCTTTGTGTAGACATTTTCTTAACCTGCTTCAGTATTCTCTATGGATAGTCCCTTTTTCTTTGCAGTTTTAAGAACATGTATCACTTTTGTCCGATATAATGATAAGCCTCTTTTTTCATCGAGATTTTTCGGAACCTGCATCACTTTTCTCCAGTATAATTGTGAGCTCAGTTGTGCCTGCATCCGACAGTCTATCCTCATCATCTTCATCAGGGCATACACAGCAAGAAATATTCTTACATAATACTTCTTTAAATACCCGCCTAAAATTTTTACCACATATATAATATACCAAAAAGTTAACCGAAGAGTTCAAGTAATACATTACTTGGAATACATTCCCAATAGTTAGATCTGTTACACTCGCCACCTTGTACTTTCCCGTAACTGTTTCGATTATTACTTTCAATTTAAAGATATGTATAGGGGTATGAAGAAATATAAAGGTAATTGACACGGCAGTTAGTAGTCCTGCAACTGTTCCATATGACGGCACTAACCTGTTTTTACTTCTGTGATGACCAAGGCGTAGTTTTCTTTTGGACGCTTCCATACCCTTTAATAGTATTATTACCATTAATACTATTATTGCTATTAACGGTATAATAAGTGTCATGGCTGTATCTATGTATGTTAAAACTAGTTGAAGGTCTTGATATGTCCTCTTTGTGACGCAGTAATTCATTTCGTAAATATCAACTATCTCATTACTCCATAAGGGAATGTTATAAATACACAACGATGCAAACGTCAGAAAAGAAATGATCATCACAGCTGTTCTCGATGTACAATATAGCTTTATCAACATAGGATGACAAATTCGTACATAGTTTTCAATAGTCACACACACCACACACCAAACCGATAAAAAACTACAAACATACGACAAAAATACTGTTATATGACATACTCCCACAGTGTGAAAGACACGAACATCTAAAAAATCCAGCCATACTATTAATAATGTTATAAGAAACCCGTTGTCGGTGATGGATCGGACTCCCAAGAAAATACAACAGGAAAATCCTCGAAGCGTTTTCCCTAGAAACAAGGCAGCAGACAGGCTATTTCCCATAAAACCAATGACACATAACACTGGTAACGAGTATTTCCGTAAAAAATAGTCCGGACTGTCAGTCGAAGCTACGTACAATTTATCAACTTCCGGTGTTGTGTTAAATGTTGTCTGGTTATCAGTTTGAGCTAAAGATGATGCATGCATTGTTAGTATTTGTAGTAATGGACTAATGGACACATTATTGAACGAATTATCAGAATGTTTATTCATATCCAAACGTTATAAAATCGTTATTGACTTCTTTTTATCTGAAAATAAAACAGAAGTATGTTACTTGAGATTGCTACAGACATTTCTTTATTTTGTTGGCTTCAATGAAATATTTTCTATAATAAATTGAAACTACACCGAGACAACCTATATGGTTTCATTAATGGTAAACACTCAACAACTTATAAAATATCTTCTTTAGGGCAGGAGTTATGATGATTGAGGGATTCGTGTGATATTTCAAAATGTCAACCTAATTTAACTGGTCACTATTCTACAACGCGTAGGTTGTGAGTCCATACCCCGCTCGTTGCGAGGAATGTTGTACTGTTAATCTTAATTGACAAGGAATGCAAGTTTTCCCACAAGATGTCAGTTACCTAGCTTCTTCCACAAATAAACACTGACCATCTGAAAGTAGCTGGAAAGCCTATCAAGCAAGCAAGCAAACACAACTTATTTTAATATTCATTTATATTTATGTGTAACCTCATTGTTGAAAACTTTCTTAAACGAATTTGAAGTACAAACAGTTACATTTTAGATAAATGAAATGGCACTGGAGGGAAATGGCAATATATTTTGTGTTAAATGTTCATCAGCATTTGAAACCACGGAAAATTATTTGTTGTAGTCTGCATTTCGCATGTGGTGCTGTAAACAATATTTTGTTATTGCATGTGGATACTTATTTATTTACTTTATATAAAAAAAAACAACGTAATAACCATTTGACAACATAATTTGTTATTTTTTCTTAAATTGAGCTTTTTCATTTGTATACTCTAATAAGGTACAGAAAGTCAGCATTGAGCATCATATATTATATATTTCTTTATGTACAACTGCAAACTAATATCTTAACAAAATTTTTTTTGTGTAATCAAGGAATCTGATTTATTTAAATTTTGATAGTGTGGCATTAGAGCAAGTGCACATGAATGTGTTCATTAATATGGTAGTCATTCCTCCTTTCGACTTCAATATCATTAAAAAACTGACTTTTTGGGATTTACACTAAAAAAAAAGATCTTCTGTCTACTGGTACCACAATAAACTGAGTCTTCTCAGATATTCTCATTCAGAATCACTGTTCTAAGGTTTTTCTTTATGTTAAATGGGTTGTGAAACTTCTATACATATTCCTTACATCTTTTTAGCGACATAAACTAGATGAGGTTACTTAAATCTATACTTAAATTTTTACCCATCAGTTGTAAATGAGAAGCGGATGATACCAAAGGAATATTAAAACTCGTGAGTGGATGACAAATTGACAAGGCGATGGCAATAGTCATAAAAACGCCCAAAAGCCAAACAACTCTTACTGATAATAAAACATTGAAAATACATTATTTGGAATACATCTCCTTTGTCCTGCACTATAATTACGTTTAAATTCCTTACCCTTTATACCTTTTAAATTAAACGCAAAGTATTGTTACAAAAGTTTTCAAAACAAATATAATGTCTAGTATTGATACGAATATTGACGATGTTAGCTTTTCGTCTTGTTATTCTGAAATCTTTTATGTAACTTAACGCACATTCCACTGTTATTCTATTCTATTTACGATTTTGAACTTTTGTTAAATATTGCGTATTCCATAGTATATCAAAGGACTTTTTCTGCTGTTTGTTCCATCATGTTATCTTATTATACTATCTGTGAATGTACGTTAAATAAAACTTTGTAATACAACGGCTTATTAGTAGCATATATATAAAAAGTCAAACCACAAAGATACTGAACACCGAGGAAATTTCAAAACGTAAAGTCCCTAATGAAATGGTAAAATCAAATGATTAAACACATCAAACAAATGGACAACAACTTTCATATTCCTGACTTGGTACATATATATGATGTTAAGTTGTTTTAACAATTCAGATCACTAAATTTTGACAACTAAAACTAAAGCAAAAGAACAATAATTACACTTACCAATGACTATTTCTTCATTTTATCCAATATAATAATTGATGAAAATTTTGCTAAAATCAATTACCAAAATGTTAGGTATTTTCATCTTTAATTTAAACTTTTCCCATGTAAGTATTTCAACACACACATGAAAACAAATATATTAACACAGTGTATCTCCAGTCATGTATTCCTATAAGCAACTAATTACATTGTCCTCCAACGTTTTGTTCCTCTTAAAGTCAGATAATCAGTGATGTCTACAGAAGAGTCAGAGGAATTTTATACTGTATGTAAATTGAATGCGTGAATGTTGGTATTGAACGACGATTTCAATCACATTACAGTAGACAGCGATAAAATTGATTCACTTCTCAATTTCAGTTTATAGAACATACATTTATCATCATTGTAAAAAGAAATTAAATATAAATGTATTATTCTTCTGTATCATCTGTTTAAAAATAATTTGATCCTAATTTTCAAAAGATTTTAATTATTTAGATATATATTATATCTTCTCATTACGTCCGTAGAATTAAAAGAGCGTATTGGGGTAATATATAATCGTTTTCATCTTTTTCATCTATCAATGTATGTGTTTGAGTAACTAAAAGTGGAACATTATACGTTGTTGTTGCTGTTACACGGAGACACATTATTTCGTGACCACAAAGTAAATGTTTTTATCAAGTTCATTTGAATAGACTAGTTAACCCTGTAAATTGAATTTCAATGTTTTTTTTTCTTAAAATGGCCCAAAAATCCGAGACATATAGATGTTTACCCTTTTGGTAAACAGGGTCGGTTTATGTGCCCGTTTTATCTGTACATGTTGAGAAATAAACGTCACACAATAGATATCGGTTCAAGTTTTGTGTATAAACTTTCAAACTGTCAAGCAACAGTTAAATAAAGAGTATAGTATACAACCCAGATGATATGGTGTTTTTGCCAAGACACTCCTTTCCCATTATGAATTGTTCGTCAAGGGCATGCTGACTATAAGGATTGTATCGAACCAAAATGTCTTTTTAGTGGTTAGTTTCGAATGTTTTACGGCCGTTTCAATGATACCATGCACTCGTATTACATATCTGTGACAAACGTGAACGCGTATTTTGTCGTAATTTCATTGTCGCCACCCTCTACATTTTATTGATATGTATGCGAGTTCACCATTATGTTTGATTAAAGTTCGCTCTTTGTCTGTTTATTTAGAGTTTTCTGAGAAATATTTTGCTAACAGTTTTTAGCTTTCTCCATTTGTCTAGGGGCTTTCTTTCTGTCTGTCCGTCTATTTGTTTGTGTGTGTTTTGTTTTTTTACTCAAAAGATTGCTTGGATTTTTCTTGTCTGATTGAAATAGTCATATTTAATAACCTGATATTGAATTAAATTGTTCACTGTGTTTATATGTAATGTTGACGACCACGACTGTCATTTCTGATTCTAATATAAAACAAGTTCACCTTTTTATCTAATGATGTTCTATTGAAAAGCACGCTTCTTTTATATATAACATTATATATGATTTGTTTTGGTAAAACGCGTGTTTTACATTTCATGAGGGAATGGCAGGACATTTCTATTCATTTTAATGCTGAACATATTCATTTCAATGTTTTATGACATGATTAAGATATAAAGATATAAAAATACATATGGTAAGAATGACATAAAATATCTAATTTATATCTGTTTAACCAGAAACAGATATTTTCTGTAAAAGTCATTTCACAAAACAAAAAAAAAAGGGTTATGTCACACATTCTGTTTATGATGTTAGAACTACGATGTGATATAATGAGTGTGATATTATGATCATGATTAGTGCATAGATTGAATGGCTGGAGTTGTTTTACATAGACTGTAACGGACATTCAATATGTAAATGAAAGCAACTGATGAATTTGTAAATGAAAAATAAAACATGCTTTAATTTATATCTTCAAGGTCTACTTTTGATATTTTTGAAAAATGGGACCAAGGTACAATTATTTATACGATACGAGAAGTTCGAAGTTTTTTTTACAGTCCTACCGTTTACCAAAAAAGGATAAAATAATACAATTATATAATTCCTATAAACGAAATCACATTAATTTAATATTGATCCCCACGTAAAAAGGGAATAGTGTTTGTGTTTTGATATTTTCTACAACATTTGATATAAATTTAAGATACAGTGTCCTCTTTAATTATATTTTTTGAATATTTATTCTCGTATGTTCATTGGTTGATTAATCCAAATCATTTCTTTCAAAAAATGTACAGTTCTATTTCATATTTTAATGTATTTAGATTACATGTTACAGTTCTGTTGGAATCCCATTTAGATATCATATATGGTGACAACAATATTTCTTATTAGGTTTAAATAAATATTCTTGTCAATATACTTATACTGTAAAAAGACGTGATATGACTGCCAATCCGACAACTCTCCAGCAGGGAGTGAAATGTTGGTACTCATACTTTAAGCTCGAACAAATAAAAATTGTTCACTAATTTTCTTTAAAGTTTTAAGTTATTTTTACAAATTACATCAATTCTAATCGAAAAGACAAGGTACTCAAAAGTATCTTTTTTCAAAAATACAATTTTATTTTTCAATAAAAATATTCAATTGTAGCTTTGTTTTGATAATCAGTTATAATAGATAGATATAGGAAGATGTGGTGTGAATGCCAATGAGACAACCCTCCATCCAAATAACAGTTTAAAAAAAGTAAACCATTATAGGTCAATGTACGGCCTTCAACACGGAGCCTTGGTTCACACCGAACAACAAGCTTTTAAGGGACCCAAAATTACTAGTGTAAAACCATTCAAACGGGAAAACCAACGGTCTAATCTATATAAAATAAAAAAAAAACGAGAAACGAGAAACATGTATAAATTGCATAAACAAACGACAACTACTGTACATCAGATTCCTGACTTAGAACAGGTGCAAACATTTGCAGCGGGATTAAACGTTTTAATGGATCCACACCTTCTCCCTTTTTCTGAAACAATAGCATAACATCACAACATAGAAAAACATACAATAAAATATCAATTGGCAGGCTTAACTCAATCAAAAAAACGTACATTAATACACTATAAACGAATAAATTTGATCTGCAATATCTGAATGCAAATGCACAGTTAATAAAATATTAGGGACAACATTTAAGGCCAAAAAGCAAATAAACAAGTCCAAACAAAGTCACCACTGCGAAATATTTAAACCTTCGAAAATATTCACTTTAGAAAAAAAACCGGTTTTAAAAAAATACAGGTAAATCTTGAAGTTTATATACAAATATGTAAGAAGAAGTGAAACTTAGAATGTATTCCAAATAATCAAAGTTGGTATATAGACAAGATGCAGATAAATATAAAATAACAAAAAAGCACTATACGATATGAGAGTACTCGCAGTTACTGACAGCTAGTTCAAAGCCAAAAACAATTAATAATAAACATGCATCAGAGACTAATAAGAAAAAATCGATTAATTTCATTGTTCTTAAGTGACATTTGTTATGCATTTTGCTTGTTATTCTGTGGATCAACGAACGCTGAGAACAAAAGAGTAATTTTATTAGATCTCATTGTACGATAAGATGTCTATTTTAGAGTCAAGACCTCGCAAGGCCTCCAGTCTGTTTAACGTATGTATCGTTTTCCCTTCAGACAATAGTATTGATTACAAGTCTTTGGTAGTCTGCGTTATTTAGGTTATATAAGATGCAATAACCCTTTGTTCAGAATTTAGTTGGGTTTGTATATTCTTTTGTTAATATTTTCAAAAACGAAGACCACACGTCAACCGCCACAAATATTTTTATTGTATTTAATAGTTGGTTTTCGGTCTCATTGATGTTATACGTATGTCTTTGTTTCAGTTAAATGTTTTAGTTAAAACAGATGAGAATTGATAATAGACCCAATGTCTGTCAATCATAATCATGTTTTACAATTGATCAACTCCCAATAGCCATGTTTTCTTAACTCTAAATTAAGGTAGATACATTCCACAATATTATCATAGGATTCATAGATTTATTGATATTCAAACAGTAGGCGTGGAGTTAAGCAACATCAAAAAGTAAACCAACCAAACTTTATAATTGCTAGTTAACTATCGATTAGTTATGAAGACATCCATAGAACGATAATGAAAAAAAATATATAATAAAGTTATTCGAATCGGCGGTAAATGAACATCGGTCGATTATAACAGACTTTCTAAATTGCAATCATCGATAAATCGATTGTAAGTAACTTCTATTGTTAAAACTCTTTTCCAATTAAAGGTCTATCTTTTGTATAATGAATCTGTTCCTCACATTCAATCTTTTGCTGTTTTCTGAACCTTGCTTGATTAATACTTAATGACAAGCAGACAATGCACGAGGAAATACTAATTAATTGTAAATAGTACAGTACAAGAAAGTTCAATAGTTTTACTTTATCAAGATTGAGTTGGCTTAACATGGCACGGAATGTACAAAAGAACCATTTGAGTTATATGTAAAATTGCGTGCTTGTATTAGAATCTTTGGGTTGAGATAAAGTAGATGAACAATCCTAAAAGGTCATAAGACTGAACATTTAACAATGAAGGCCCAAACAGGTAAATATTCCCTCTTCTTTTCAATCAAAAATATACGGAAAAATATCAATGAGCTGAGGATTGTTGTTGTAATATCTGTTATACTAAAAAAATCTGGAAAATGCTAGATTCAAACTGAAGTTGTATAAGACTGTTGTGTAATCTGCCAATTCAGCCTTTTTATACTTCTTGTATATTCACTGACAATGAGTACTGTCATGCTTTCGTCTGGTATGCTTCTGATGATAATACCATAACTTATATTTTAGTATTAAAGCTGGAATTCCCAAGTTTAATGTTTATATTTCCAGGATTAACGTTAAACATTCCAAGATTTAAAGATTAAAGTTGATAATTCCAAGATTAAGATTAAAGCTGATAATTCCGAGATTTTAAAAAAAATGGATTGCCCTATTACGCTTCCGTACTAGGCAGTTTCTGTTGTAAATAATTTACCAACGTCATTTTTAAATTTTAGAAATGCACAAGCGTTGTTCAATTGAAATAGTATAAATTTAAAGATTGTTATAGTTAAATCAGAATAGATTGATATGATTTTTTACATCTTAATCATACTGATAAAGGATATCTGCTATACAAAATATTTTACATATACTTGCATTTAATATTTCCTTATTCTATTTTTTTTACAAAAGTGTTAATATAAATTGTGTATTGGTATCGTTACTAGCAATTATCCAGTGTCCTCATGACAAAGATCGGTGACTAGTATTTAGACGTTATATATGATATATCCCACCTTATATAGAATTAAGAAATATCTAAAATTAAATGAGCAAGTTATGAATGGCTTTATTGCCTAGCGCTTTCGTTTTCTCAGGACTTTTCAGAATTATAAAGGTACATTTAACTAGGTTTACCTTTATCAACTGTTTATTTCAACTGAACGCATTCTTTTAATAATTTTAAAGAAAACACAAGCAATGTATAACTACTTACTGTCATTTTTGAAATTCGAAAGTACAAATTTAAACAAAACAATGTTTTTTTATCGTCTTTTTTTATCAGTGAAATTGTCTGTGTATTTTCATAAGACATCTTTATAGCAACATGCAACAAGATGTATGGTAAACTATAGTTGTTAACATTTACGTCATTTGGTCTCTTGTGGAGAGTTGTCTCATTTAAGAAATAATTTATGGGGCTTGAATATATCGTGATTTTACCACGGGATGAATTATTTTGATTCTAATAGGACAAACACGGCAATTTTTTTGGATCTAAGCGCTCTGTGTGAAAGCATTATTTGCCGTTCCCATAAATAAATGCACTTTTAAATTGACGTAAAACAACGGAGCAAACTGAATTAGTAACATGCTTAAACTATTTACAATACCATATTTAGACAGGTTTGGGATGAATTTAAATGATTATTTTACAAATATGTCTTATATGTATACAAAAATGGCTTGTATAACACATTTTAGCATCGTTTGTTTACGTTTCAATGTTGTGATAATTTTCGGTTTCACAAGCGTGTATTTTCGCGTAAAATGCTTATATTCTGACGTCATAGTTCTATGACGTCGGGTAGCTCATTCATAAACAAGCATATGAGGTGGGAGTACGATCGGAACAGCCCAAACAATATATTCAAATTTTACCACGGGTGTGTACTCAAAGCGTTTGAAGGACGTCATGTTAGAATGATAATCATTCTACAATATAAAATTTTGCACAAAGGTTGCAGATTATTTGAGAAATAAGTACAAAATGTAAAAGTACATGAAAAATCTGACGACCAGAGTAAACCTTAAGGTGGTATGGGAGTCTAAAATAAAAATGATAGAATTTGTTCATACTTTGCCAAAATGTTGTATCTATTGATACATGTTGAAAAATATAATAAAAATGATAGGTCACCGCGCATTTTCTCAAGCTACAGGACGGTACAAAATGACACATTTTGTATGGATTATACAGGAAAAAACACCATTTTGTGATTAGAAACTACAAAAAATGATAGAATTGTTAAATACTTCAGGAAAAGATAGCTTTCAGACACTGCTTTGAGAATATCAAAAGAAAAGATAGGGTCACCGTACGTTTTTTCCGGCTAAAATACAAAATAGGAAAATTCCATACAGAATCCTTTAGAAAATGCACTTTTTTAGAGTTACCTCCCCTTAAAATGCCAATTTTAAAAAAAGATAAAAACAACCAAAAATAATTAACATTTGCAAAAATATCAATATTTAGAAGTTATATTCTTATAAATTGGTACTTTTAAATGAAAATGTACATTAAACATCTGCATTCCTGCATCAAATTTTGCTAACTTGATGGAAAATCTGGACCTTTGATTCTCTGTTTTTTACAATCCAAGATGGAGGAAGACACCCATACCACCTTAAGTCGAGTTTGACTTGATTTGTCTATTGCACGAAAAGAACCTCTCAGATGGAACAATACAAGCATAGACATTGCAAGACTTGTAATACTTTGTACCACATTATTTCTTTTCATGAAACGAAAAGGTGTTTGACATTCTAAATTGGAAGGACATGGTTTTTGTAAATGTGTTAACAACAGTTGAAGCTTGTTGATGAAATCCAACACGGATGTTTGATGAAAAAATGAACATCGTTAATACTAACACGCAAAGAACAACATATCGGTAAATTAAATGTAAGAAAACTTGGTAGGTAAACCTTCAATGGGGGCATAAAATTAAGAAGTAAAACTGGTATCTAATCAAACTATTTTTGACTTCAATTCCACTAATTAATTATGACTGTTATGTCGTTTGTTGCTGTGTTACATATTTGTTTTTCGTTCATTATTTTGTTCATAAATTAGGCCTTTCGTAGTCTTGTATGGATTGTTTTACATTTGTCATTTCGGTGTTTTTCATAGCTGACTTTGCGTTAAGGCTTTGCACGTTGTTGAAGTTCGTACGGTGACCTTTACATGGTCTGTTAATTTCTGTGTTATCTGGTCTCTTATTTGAGAGTTGTCTCTTTGACAATCATACCACATCTTATTTTTATTCGGTATTGACATGAATATCAATGATATGATCAGTGTTATGGTGTATTTACTGTTTTCAAAAGTATTAATTATTCGAAATACTTCGATTTTCTTACTTAAGGCGTATATTAGCTGTATTTGGCTCAACCTAATTGAATTTTGGTCCTTAATGCTCTTCAACTTTTCACTTGTTTTGGCTTCCTAACTATTTTGATCTGAGCGTCACTGATGAGTCTTATGAAGACGAAACGCGCGTCTGGCGTATCAAATTATAAGCCTGGTACCTTTGATAACTATTTTTTTCTTTGAACGGATATCATGTTTTATCATTTTTGTAGACTTTATATCAGTATATTCTATCTTTAATTGGTTCCACGACTAACAGGACGTATTTTCATACTGGAAAACTGCACCACAGATATGGAGAAGCAACAATTAATTACTTCAAATTTTGCCCAAGTTAAAATTATTTTTTATTTGAAAACAAAACAAAATATTTTCTATATCATATTTGAAATCGAGCTGTAAATGTAAGAAGGCGGGAAAATTTAAGGAGTGTGACTACGACAAACGTTTTTGCTCCTTAATAGTGTTGCAATAGAACAACATAAGAACGAAAACAATTTGTCATTACTTTATATACGAATTTTTAAAAAGGACTATACATTTTATAAAAAAAAGGAGATGTGGTATGATAGACAGCTATCTACCAATGTTCAAATGAAGTGGATATAAACAATTATAGACAACCATATGGCCTTCACTAATGAGAAATTCTATACCGTGTAGTCGGCTATAAAAGCATCCGCTGTGATCAATATTTACCTTATATGAAATAATTTAATTGAGAAAACTAATGGCATATTAGCTGTGCATAGTGATGCATACGTGTACATGTATGTCGATAGATCAGTGACATAAATGCTTACGTCAGCTTTAGACAAATGTCAACCAATGTATATCATCTGGCTTACATATGTAAAGGTATTTTACAGAATGACGTTATACAAATACGACAAGGGATGTTTCTGATGCAACAAAGAAAAACACGATGATATTCAAACTGTCTATTGTATTAAGGTCTGTAATTAGTTGTGTTATTACCGAATTCAGTATATATTCATCTGATATCGATGAGTTGGCCAATGTGATTATACATTTCTTTCCATGTGTGGGCCAATGTGGTTATACATATCTCTCCTTTTGTGTCATTGCTAGTGATTTGTGTACAGTGAATTAATCAATTTATTCATTATTTCTAAATATCCAATGCATTGCAACTGCGTTACAATCAACAGCCGATCAAGTTTGCATAATGAATGTGCCGAATACACGGAACAGTGTTGAAATGACGTGTTCGTGAATAGTTAAGAGTAATTATTCTTCATAGTTTGTCCGTATTTTTCCTGTTAGTTTTGTCAATTCTGTAGCACAATTTTCGCGAAAAATTTGTTTTTTTGGGGATAAATGAGTTGATAGATTGCTTCATTTAAAACTACATTACCATTTTATTGTTCACTATGTATTTATTTGTATAAATGTCTTTTTATTTCATGTTTTATTTTTTCTTGTCTTCAAATTATAGTATTCAACATGTTTATCACAAGATTGAATATGCATTTCTTGCTAAACAGTTATTTAGTATTTAATCTAAATTGACAAAATCATATTGACCTAATAATATAAATTCAATTCTATTTCATCAAAAATGGCGAAAAGAGATAAAATTCATTTGTTTTTTTTTTTTTAGTAAATGACAAGTAATGATATTTAACAAATAACTCTGTTTCAAGCAAAACATTATCTTGAACAACATATGTGGTTCGTTAATGTTTTAATGAACTGAAAATAACCGACTGCCCTCCTCTTTCAACCTACTTTTTATATAAAACATTCTTTATAGAAACAGTTCAATATCTTTTTTTGTAAATAGATGAAATTGATAGCATTTCTTAAGTTGAACTCACAGGAAATGACATATTGACAATGATGGATGGTCGAGTACTTAATATTACGACAAAACAGATTATTTTGATTTTGCAACATAATGTTCCATTTCCTTGTAGAACTATTCCAGCAGCATTTCAAAAATAGAGTACATATCTCCCAATTGACTTGGTTTCCTTGAAATAAAAGACAGAGATAACAAGTTCAGAAACAAAATTCGTGTCAAGAGTAAACTGATAGCACAAAGGGAAAACACGATAACAAAAAGACAAATGACGGTTTTTAAAGCTCTGCATAGAAAACTAATATAAAAAAGATGTGGCTGTGATTGCCAATGAGACAACTCGGCATAAGAGACCAAAATGACACAAAAATTAACAACTATAGGTCACCGTACGGTCATCAACAAAAAGCAAAAGCCCATACCGCATAATCAGCTACAAAAAGACAATGTAAAACAATTCATACGAGAAAACTAACGGCCTTATTTATGTACAAAAATTGAACGAAAAACAAATAGGTAACACATAAACAAACGACAACCTGTCTGCTCATCTTATAAAGAATTAAGTTTCCTTTGGTGTTCATTTATACCATCGGAAAGCGTGCAACAAGTATAGCAATAACGGGTCAGCTTTCGGAATCACTTGATTTTATTTCGATGTTTTTGACGATGTAGGTGTTGTTAAATTTTAAAATTTTCCATGTAGTGTTTTGTGAAATATTATTCGTCTCGGATACAGAAAGGCAAAAGTGGTATAACACTGTTCAAAAGTAAAGTCAAAAATCAATTAAGAGAAAACAAAAAAAGTGCAACAAAACAATGCAAAATGCAAAATACATAGTAACCCTCTATTTGATAGCAACTGCCATATTCCTGACTTGGTTAAATTCATTTGGCTATGTTGTTCAACACATGGTTTCTTCTCAGGTTTTCATAATAATGTACAGCTCTATGAAATGGACGTCAAGTTGGTTACTTATTCCCTATTCCCTATTCGTTACCTATTCCCTATTCCCTATTCGTTACCTATTCGTTACCTATTCCCTATTCCCTATTCGTTACCTATTCGTTACTTATTCCCTATTCCCTATCGTTACCTATTCGTTACTTATTCCCTATTCCTTATTCGTTACTTATTCGATTTTTAATATCCTTCCCCCTTTTTAATTGTTTATACTCTTATATCTGGTAATAGTTCTAAATTTGTTGAGGTAAAATGATCTTTTTATGACCTATTTATATGTGTTTGTGCTCAACCGATTCTTTTACTTTATGTTCGATACTCATTTGTTCCTTCTTTGATTTTTATACGTTCTACCTTTTAACTGCTTTATGTCCGTATGTTTGAAAATGGATCTTGGTTCGAAGCGATGAAATCACCGTGTTAGCGCTTGTATAAAAAAAGAAGATGTGGTATGACTGCCAATGAGACAACACCCCACAATAGACCAAAATGACACAGAAATTATCAACTATAGGTCACTGTACGGCTTTCAACAATGAGCATAGCCCAAACCGTGTAGTCACCTATAAAAGGTCCAGACATGACAATCTCAAACAATTCAAACAACAAAACTAACGGCCGTATTTCATATACAAAAAAATAAACGGAAAACAAATATGTAACACAAAAACAAACGATAACTACTTAATTTCAGGCTCTTGTCTAGGGACAGGCACATACTAACATAATGTGGTGGGGTTAAACATGTTAGCAGGGTGTACATCGTTTCGGAGCATGCTATTACCTTGTTTAATTCGTTCCATCACTCGCTTATAATTCGCTTATAATACGTGTATCATACGTTGCACCTTTTAAAACATGATTTTCAATTGTTTTGTTGTCTCTCGTGGTAGATTTGGGTTCTTAGAGGTGATATAACTCTATTATCGCGTATGTACCCGTTCCTTATTCGCTTTTAATGCGCGGGGTATACGTTGCACCTTGAAATAAATCGTTTTTTAATTGTGTTCATGTCTCTGGTGGTAACAATGTGTTCTTAGAGCGTGCATGTACCCGTTCCTGCGCTCGGTTAATATCCTGTTACCTATTCGTTACGTATTCACTTATAATACGTTTGTTGTATGTTGCACCTTTTAGAAAAGGATTTTCAATTGTGTCCATGTCTCTGGTGGTAACAATGTGTTCTTAGAAATGAAATGACCCTATTAGCGTCCATGTACCCGTTCCAGCGCTCGGTTAATACCCTGTTACCTATTCGTTACCTATTCACTTATAATACGTTTGTTGTACGTTGCACCTTTGAGAAAAGGATTTTCCATTGTGCCCATGTCTCTGGTGGTAACAATGTGTTCTTAGAGATGAATTGACCCTATTAGCGCGCATGTACCCGTTCCAGCGCTCGGTTAATACCCTGTTACCTATTCGTTACCTATTCGTTACCTATTCACTTATAATACGTTTGTTGTACGTTGCACCTTTTAGAAAAGGATTTTCAATTGTGTCCATGTCCCTGGTGGTAACAATGTATTCTTAGAGATGAAATGACCCTATAAGCGCGCAGAAACCCGTTCCTGCGCTCGGTTAATACCCTGTTACCTATTCGTTACCCATTCGTTACTTATTCGCTTTTAATACTTTTGTTGTACGTTGCACCTTTTAGAAAAGGATTTTCACTTAAGTGCATATCTCTGGTGGTTATAATGTGTTCTTATAGATGAAATACCACTATTATCGCGTATGTACCCGTTCCAGTGCTCGGATAATACCCGGTTACTTATTCGTTCCTTATTCGCTTTTAATGCGCAGGGTATACGTTGCACCTTGAAATAAATAGTTTTTTAATTGTGTTCATGTCTCTGCTGGTAACAATGTGTTCTTAGAGATGAAATGACCCTTTTAGCGCGTAGGTACCCGTTCCAGCGCTCGGTTAATACCCTGTTACCTATTCGTTACCTATTCACTTATAATACGTTTGTTGTACGTTGCACCTTTTAGAAAAGGATTTTCAATTGTGTTCATGTCTCTTGTGGTAACAATGTGTTCTTAGAGATGAAATGACCCTATTAGCGCGTATGTACCCGTTCCAGCGCTTGGATAATACCCTGTTACTTATTCGTTCCTTATTCGCTTTTAATGCGCGGGGTATACGTTGCACCTTAAAATAAATCGTTTTTTAATTGTGTGCATGTCTCTGGTGGTAACAATGTGTTCTTAGAGATGAAATAACCCTATTAGCGCGTATGTACCCGTTCCAGCGCTCGGCTAATACCTTGTTACTTATTCTTATTTCAAGATGCAACGCATAGCACGCGTATTTAAAGCGAATAAGGAACGAATAAGTAACAGGGTATCAGTCGAGCGCTGAAACGGGTACATATATTCGATTAGGGTTATCTTACCTCTAAGAACCGACAGTTACCACCAGAGACACAAACATATTTCTTTTTTTAAAGTGCAACGCATAACACACGTTCTATAAGCGAATAAGAAACGAATAAGTAACAGGGTATCAGTGTTGCGCTGAAACGAGTACATATGCGCTAATAGGGTTTATTCACTTCAGAGAACACATAATTACCGCCAGAGACATGAAAGCAATAGATAATCGATTTATTTCAAGGTGCAGCGTATACCACGCGTATTAAAAGCGAATACGGAACGAATAAGTAACAGGGTATCAGTGGAGCGCTGAAACGGGTACATATGTTCTATTAGGGTTATTTCACCTCAAAAAACCGACAGTTACCACCAGAGACACAAAAATATTTCTTTTTTAAAGTGCAACGCATAACACCCGTCTTAAAAGCGAATAAGGAACGAATAAGCAACGGGGTATCACTGAGTCGAGCGCTGAAACGGGAAGATATGTTCTATTAGGGTTATTTCACCTCTAAGAACCGACAGTACCACCAGAGACACAAACATATTTCTTTTTTTAAAGTGCAACGCATAACACACGTTTTATAAGCGAATAAGGAACGAATAAGTAACAGGGTATCAGTGTACGTTGCGCTGAAATGGGTACATATGCGCTAATAGGGGTTTTTCACTTCAGAGAACACACAATTACCGCCAGAGACATGAAAGCAATAGATAATCGATTTAGTCCAAGGTGCAACGTATACCACGCGTATTAAAAGCGAATAAGGAACGAATAAGTAACAGGGTATCAGTCGAGCGCTGAAACGGGTACATATATTCTATTAGGGTAATTTCACCACTAAGAACCGACAGTTACCACCAGAGACACAAAAATATTTCTTTTTTAAAGTGCAACGCATAACACACGTTTTATAAGCGAATAAGAAACGAATAAGTAACAGGGTATCAATGTTGCGCTGAAACGAGTATATATGCGCTAATAGGTTTTTTTTCACTTCAGAGAACACATAATTACCACCAGAGACATGAAAGCAAGAGATAATCGATTTATTCCAAGGTGCAACGTATACCACGCGTATTTAAAGCGAATAAGGAACGAATAAGTAACAGGGTATCAGTCGGGCGCTGAAACGGGTACATATATTCTATTAGGGTTATTTCACCTCTAAGAAGCGACAGTTACCACCAGAGACACAAAGATATTTCTTTCTTAAAGTGCAACGCATAACAAACGTTTTAAAAGCGAATAGGAAACGAATAGGTAACAGGGTATCAATGTTGCGCTGAAACGAGTATATATGCGCTAATAGGTTTTTTTTTCACTTCAGAGAACACATAATTACCACCAGAGACATGAAAGCAAGAGATAATCGATTTATTCCAAGGTGCAACGTATACCACGCGTATTTAAAGCGAATACGGAACGAATAAGTAACAGGGTATCAGTGGGGCGCTGAAACGGGTACATATATTCTATTAGGGTTATTTCACCTCTAAGAACCGACAGTTACCACCAGAGACACAACAATAATTCTTTCTTAAAGTGCAACGCATAACACACGTTTTAAAAGCGAATAAGGAACGAATAAGTAACAGGGTATCACTGAGTCGAGCGCTGAAACGGGAAGATATGTTCTATTAGGGTTATTTCACCTCTAAGAACCGACAGTTACCACCAGAGACACACACATATTTCTTTTTTTAAAGTGCAACGCATAACACACGTTTTATAAGCGAATAAGAAACTAATAAGTAACAGGGTATCAGTGTTGCGCTGAAACGAGTACATATGCGCTAATAGGGTTTTTCACTTCAGAGAACACACAATTACCGCCAGAGACATGAAAGCAATAGATAATCGATTTAGTCCAAGGTGCAACGTATACCACGCGTATTAAAAGCGAATAAGGAACGAATAAGTAACAGGGTATCAGTCGGGCGCTGAAACGGGTACATATGTTTTATTAGGGTTATTTCACCTCTAAGAACCGACAGTTACCACCAGAGACACAAAAATATTTCTTTTTTAAAGTGCAACGCATAACACACGTTTTAAAAGCGAATAAGGAACGAATAAGTAGCAGGGTATCAGTGTAGCGCTGAAACGGGTACATGCGCGCTAATAGGTTCATTTCATCTCTAAGAACACATTGCTACCACCAGAGACATGAACACAATTAAAAAACGATTTATTTCAAGGTGCAACGTATACCCCGCGCATTTAAAGCGAATAAAGAACGAATAAGTAACAGGGTATTATCCGAGCGCTGGAAAGGGTACATACGCGCTAATAGGATCATTTCATCTCTAAGAACACATTGTTACCACCAGAGACATGAACACAATTGAAAATCCTTTTCTAAAAGGTGCAACGTACAACAAACGTATTATAAGTGAATAGGTAACGAATAGGTAACGAATAGGTAACAGGGTATTAACCGAGTGCTGGAACGGATACATGCGCGCTAATAGGGTCATTTCATCTCTAAGAACACATTATTACCACCAGAAAAATGAACACAATTGAAAATCCTTTTCTAAAAGGTGCAACATACAACAAACATATTAAAAGCGAATAAGTAACGAATAGGTAACAGGGTATTAACCGAGCGCTGGAACGGGTACATGCGCTCTAATAGGGTCATTTAATCTCTAAGAACACATTGTTACCACCAGAGACATGGACACATTTGAAAATCCTTTTCTAAAAGGTGCAACGTACAACAAACGTATTATAAGTGAATAGGTAACGAATAGGTAACGAATAGGTAACAGGGTATTAACCGAGCGCTGGAACGGGTACATGCGCGCTAATAGGATCATTTCATCTCTAAGAACACATTGCTACCACCAGAGACATGAACACGATTAAAAAACGATTTATTTCAAGGTGCAACGTATACCCTGCGCATTAAAAGCGAATAAGGAACGAATAAGTAACAGGGTATTATCTGAGCGTTGGAACGGGTACATACGCGCTAATAGGATCATTTCATCTGTAAGAACACATTGTTACCACAAGAGACATGAACACAATTGAAAATCCTTTTCTAAAAGGTGCAACGTACAACAAACGTATTATAAGTGAATAGGTAACGAATAGGTAACAGGGTATTAACCAAGCGCTGGAACGGGTACATGCGCGCTAATAGGGTCATTTCATCTCTAAGAACACATTGTTACCACCAGAGACATGAACACAATTAAAAAACGATTTATTTCAAGGTGAAACGTATACCCCGCGCATTAAAAGCGAATAAGGAACGAAAAAGTAACAGGGTATTATCCGAGCGCTGGAACGAGTACATACGCGCTAATAGGGATATTTCATCTATAAAAACACATTATTACCACCAGAGATAAGAACTGAATTGAAAATCCTTTTCTAAACGGTGCAACGTACAACAAACGTATTATAAGTGAATAGGTAACGAATAAGTAACAGGGTATTAACCGAGCGCTGGAACGGGTGCATGCGCTCTAATAGGATCATTTCATCTCTAAGAACACATTGTTACCACCAGAGACATGGACACAATTGAAAATCCTTTTCTAAAAGGTGTAACGTACAACAAACGTATTATAAGTGAATAGGTAACGAATAGGTAACGAATAGGTAACAAATAGGTAACAGGGTATTAACCGAGCGCTGGAACGGGTACATGCGCTCGAACAGGGTCATTTCATCTCTAAGAACACATTGTTACCACCAGAGACATGGACACAATTGAAAATCCTTTTCTAAAAGGTGCAACGTACAACAAACGTATGATAAGTGAATAGATAACGAATAGGTAACGAATAGGTAACAGGGTATTAACCGAGCGCTGGAACGGGTACATGCGCGCTAATAGGGTCATTTCATCTCTAAGAACACATTGTTACCACCAGAGACATTAACACAATTAAAAAAACGATTTATTTCAAGGTGCAACGTATACCCCGCGCATTAAAAGCGAATAAGGAACGAATAAGTAACAGGGTATTATCCTAGCGCTGGAACGGGTACATACGCGATAATAGAGTTATATCACCTCTAAGAACCCAAATCTACCAACAGAGACAACAAAACAATTGAAAATCATGTTTTAAAAGGTGCAACGTATGATACACGTATTATAAGCGAATTATAAGCGAGTGATGGAACGAATTGAACAAGGTAATAGCATGCTCCGAAACGATGTACACCCTGCTAACATGTTTAACCCCACCACATTATGTTAGTATGTGCCTGTCCCTAGACAAGAGCCTGAAATTAAGTAGTTATCGTTTGTTTTTGTGTTACATATTTGTTTTCCGTTTATTTTTTTTTTTTGTATATGAAATACGGCCGTTAGTTTTGTTGTTTGAATTGTTTGAGATTGTCATGTCTGGACCTTTTATAGGTGACTACACGGTTTGGGCTATGCTCATTGTTGAAGGGCGTACAGTGACCTATAGTTGATAATTTCTGTGTCATTTTGGTCTATTGTGGGGTGTTGTCTCATTGGCAATCATACCACATCTTTTTTTTTTTATACAAGCGCTAACACGGTGATTTCATCGCTTCGAACCAAGATCCATCTTCAAACATACGGACATAAAGCAGTTAAAAGGTAGAACGTATAAAAATCAAAGAAGGAACAAATGAGTATCGAACATAAAGTAAAAGGATCGGTTGAGCACAAACACATATAAAAAGGTCATAAAAAGATCATTTTACCTCAACAAATTTAGAACTATTACCAGATATAAGAGTATAAACAATTAAAAAGGGGGAAGGATATTAAAAATCGAATAAGTAACGAATAAGGAATAGGGAATAAGTAACGAATAGGTAACTATAGGGAATAGGGAATAAGTAACGAATAGGTAACGAATAGGGAATAGGGAATAGGTAACGAATAGGTAACGAATAGGGAATAGGGAATAGGTAACGAATAGGGAATAGGGAATAGGTAACGAATAGGTAACGAATAGGGAATAGGGAATAGGTAACGAATAGGTAACGAATAGGGAATAGGGAATAGGTAACCAATAGGGAATAGGGAATAAGTAACCAACTTGACGTCCATCTCTATGAAAACATATTTGAAAAACGTTTCTATAACAAATACGACGTAAATGGTTTACTCAGTTGTATCTCAGCCACCACAGATGATGGAAAAAGTAAGTCATCAAAGGCTTATTGAAATGGATGACAATTTGTATAAATTTCTGTCTACGTTCTAATGTAAATAAAAATAAAGCAGGTAGCTGTAATTGCATACTGTTTTAACCTAAGTCACAATGTTGTCGACATATTTCATAAACCTATTCAAACAACTCGTACATATGTCTGGTGTTTAAATGCTATGCAACCAACAGTAAATCACCAGATGCTTACCATATCATAGAAAAATAAATGTTTATTTTTATAAAAAAAGCATTCATGGAAAGAAAATTATAACTTTTTCATTTGTTTCCATTTTGTACAAAATACATTTAAAAATACATATAAAAAAAATCAAATTTTTCGGAAGGAATCAATTAGCTTAAATTTAGCATAAATTGCATTGGAAGGTATAGTTACTAAAGGTAAAGGTTAATTTATTAGAAACCACATTCATATATTATCCGGCTGGACATGCTGTTTCTGGTGACCCAAACATTGCCAGCAACACTTCTCTGCGAAATGTGTTGTCCAAAGGCCCGAAATATGGCGAGCTTAAATTCTTCAACTTGAAACACAAGTTCAAAATACTGATAAATTCTTTGGATGATTATGCAAGGCAATGTGCTAAACACGAGAAAGAACTCGTAGATACTCTTTCTGAATATATTTTGGCTATGGGATCCTGGGTACAAGTCAGAATAAAAAATCATGATTGGGTATATGACTACCCATGCTACATCGATCATTAAAGACCAAAAATGTTGCAAAAGCACTTGTCCTACCTCCATGTCTGTTATATGGTCCTTTAGAATGTCAACTAAAGCTGAAGAACTGGATCCTTTTTCATTGTATTAGTTACGCAAGCTACACAAGTCTCCTTACACACAACGTTATATAACTGAGTCACCCAATTACTCCTTGACACCTCTTTGCAAATTATTAACATAAATTTTATTACCAATCCAAACAAGGCTTCAAGGTTATAGTAATACTAGATATTCAAGAGCTGACGGGAATCTGATGTAGATTCTTAGAATATCCAAAGATCTTTTATAGTTCATACAATCTAGAATTCCTTCATCTTGCAATAGTATTAAAACATTTGACGTTTCTACACTTATCATAAGTGTACTTCATCTCAATTTCAAACTTAAAGACAAATTGAAAAAGTCAGTCCTGCTTTGTTTCATAAAAAAGAATGACCATGCTAAAACACATATTCTAATGTAGGGAGGGATAAATCGTTTTTTGTTAGAAATCACTCTGACTTAATTTTTGAAACTGACTTCATCACGGTGCTTGATTTCTTGATTTACAGCATATTTGTTACGTCTGGAGGACATGTATTTCGACAAACAAACGACATTCCCATTAGAACCAACAGTACTCCGCTTCCTATCGACTTGTTCAATAATTCATATAGGGTTGACCTCATTAAGAAAATTCTTCGGAAGAAAGAAAAGTTAGTAGTATCATTTAACCACACTTTCCGCTATTTGAATGATATTCTCTCACAAAATAATTAAAAATGGGATGACTTGGATGGAGAATTGTCTCATTGGCACTCATACCACATCTTCCTACATCTATGAATATGTTGACGCATCTATCATTAAAATTGAGATAGTTAGGTCTACCACATATCTTGACTAACATCTAAAACATTGACATTGATGGTTGGTAGATAACAAAAGTTTTACGACAATAAAAATAATGATTCAAATGCCGAATTGCGAATTTTCCATTTCTTTTTTGAACATTCGATCACCCACAGTTTTTTAAGTGGTTCGTGTTACTCTGTATTAATTTTTGTGTTTTGTGTACTGTTGTTTGTCTGTTTGTCTTTTGTTTTCTTAGCCATGGCGTTGTCCGTTTATTTTCGACCAATGAACGTCATATGGAAGAAAACGTTATTTTCCTGCTAGAATACTGATGCAGAAAATTAGATACTTCGGATTCATAAATTCGTGGGTACCAATTTTCGTGGATTACGAAAAACGTGCATGTTCGTGGATATTTAAATTCTTGGTTTTGCCGAAGTCTGCATATAAGCCTATAAGAAATTTGTTATTCGTTGAACATTTAATTTCGTGGATCACCTGTACCAACGAAAGCAACGAAAATTGGTATCCAACGAATAATAATGAATCTTGAGTAGCTAAAATCTTTGTCATATATCTTAGTTTGAAGTCGTCCATCATGATAAGAAACAGATTCAAATTTTAAATATGCAAAACAATTGAATATATGATATGAATTTTCCATCCCCCTTTTCTGCTTGTTTTTAAACATTATGCGACAAAACATAACTGCTGATCTGTCTGCTCAACTCTTTACATTCGTAGAAGTAAAGATGCATAGATAATATATCTAATTCATGTAACTCTCTCTAGAAATCTACTAATAAGGGATTTGTCTAGAGAAATAAAAGAGCTCATGACACCAGTATTCATCTTGTTCAATATCAAAGTCGTATTCAAACAATGGTATAATAACAAGTCAGTATGTAATTATTCATGTTTCCGAACACCACAACAATAGAGTCTCATAATTGATTCTAGACTAATTATTTCAGATTTATAGAACATGATGTCTAAATGTCAGGTCAAATTAATACAACGTAATAATTTTGCATTATCTATTTCTCACTTCCTTAATTTTTATTTTCCACTTCGGAAAGAACGATGACAATACAGATGACTTCGATGAATTTTGGTTTATTGTTAGGACAACATCTAATTACACATTTATGTGTTACAAAATTGCCCTGCTGTGTTAGACTCATAGTGTTAATATTAATAAACGTTCTTTTTACACGTATTTGTGTGATATACACTAGGATAATGTAGAATAATAAAAAATGTACAAACGATAATTCGCTATATCTTATAAAAAAAATAGAGATCACAACATTCAAGAAATTTGGAATACTAAATTAAAACAGCAAATCAAGTGAAAGGGGGAGTAGGGTTTTTTCCATTATTCAAACATATCGTAATAATTATTTATTTATCTGAAATCAGAAAATAAAAGAGAAAACGATGGTTTCCGTTTCCTTTCGTGTTTTCTTGATATTTTTCAAAATTAATTTAAATTCATGTTTGTGATCATGAAACAAGTAAATTAATTTCAAATATATCACGTTGCAAGAAGGTACAATTATAAAAACACTGATATATCTAATCTGATTATTACTTTTCAGATGTAACATTTAATGAAAGATGAAATCGCTAGAAACAAAAAACAAAAACAAGACATTCACTTCTAAAACTAAACTCAAATTACAATAGGGTTATATCATTTTATACTTTTCATTATACATACAGTTAATATATATATATACAAACCTATAATTTACCAGGAAATTATAAATAATGTACAATTAGCGATGCTGATAAAGTGTAAATAGACTTAGAGCATATTAAAATGGTTTGAAAGCACAAGGCTTGGTAGTTTGTGATTGCCTTTCTTAGAAGATAGCGTCTAATTATATAAGAAGAAAGTACACCTCAGAAAATCATTTTTAGGATTGTTTTTTACTTCATTTTGCTCATCAAATATTCCTTAATTGGAGCAGATTCGAGATGTAATTGAATGTGTGCCATTAAGAATGTAATTGAATGTGTGCCATTTAGAATGTAATTGAAGGTGTGTCATTAACTTCCCTTTCATGAAATTGACCTACCGAATTATACTATTTACCGGGTTTGTTATCACATAAGCAACACGACGGGTGTTACATGTGGAGCAGGATCTGCTTACCGTTCCAGAGCACCTGAGATCACCCCTATATTTTTGTGGGGTTCGTGTTGCTTATTCTTAAGTTTTTTATGTTGTGTCATGTGTACTATTGTTTGTCTGTTTGTCTTTTTACATTTTAGCCATGGCGTTGTCAGTTTATTTTTGATTTATGAGTTTGACTTTCCCCCTGTTATCTTTCGTCCCTCTTCAATAAAGAAGATATATTTAGATAACAAACGGACATAAGGGAAATATAAAAAGAAAATGTGGTATGGTGAGATAACTCTCCAAAAAGAGACTAAATGACACAAATAACAACTACAGATCAATTCAAATCTTCCAACAATGAGCAAAACTCATTCTATATTGAATATTGAAAAGCATGAAGTCAACAATGAGAGTTTCCGATTGTGTCGTTAGAGTAAGGATCTTTTGATATACATGCATTGCCCGCTATCCAATTTCAGACAAATTTTCAACATATTCCTATTACTTATATAAACTTACCAATTTTCTGGCACTAGAGAAGAAATTCGATAATTTATTACTCTACAGTGATGATAGTGGCAAATCATTTTGAAAATTCAAAGCCTGATATGGTTTGATAACATCAAAATTACAAACAAGAAGATGTATTCAAAATTCAAAACCAATTCTTCAGAGAACAATTGAAGGTCTTTCCACCTCGATAATAAGAATAAAAAACGATATTAGAAAATGTCACTTCGTGTTGATGTAATTTGATACTTCAAACTGATATAAAAATAAGATTAATAGGTATATGCTGAAGACTTAATTGTTTAATAATGAACACGAAAGAATTTTTAACAAAGGTCAAAATCTAGAACGTGAAATTGACCTTTTACCTTGACCTCAATTTCATGTCATAGCTCAAATCAAAAGACTACAGGTCAATCACTTGTATGGTTGTGGAGAAATACCGATTTCAAACACAAAAGGGGAGAACACTCCTATAAGGGTTGACCAAATAGGTTAAAGTTGCGCCTTATCGTAAACAGTTATTTGGAAAACACATCATATCATTAACTGTTACAGTTTCTTTTGAATAAAGATAACAAGTAAAGTTTAGAACATGACCTTGACCTTTGACCTTGACCACAATTCCCGCAACTCCCATAAGATGTCATCCGAGCACTTCAGTCAAAATTAACCATATCATTCTTAAGAGTAGACGAACAAGTTGGTGAATACAGTTTGTTAAAATCTTTTACAGTTTTAGAAATGTAGCGATAACAAGAAAAAGGGAACGCGGGGAGATAACACAAGAGAGCCGTGGTGTAGTGGTTAGTGCATTGGACTACTAGCACAAAGGTTCCTGATTCGATTCCTTTCTGGGATGAAAATTTCAGGGACTGAATTTTCGGCTCTCCCTTGACACTATTTGCGAGTATGGTCTCGAGGAAACGATGATAATCCGTCGGAAGGGGACGATAACTGGCTGGCCCGTGTTAAGAGAGAGCCATATCTCCTGCACGTTTTAGACACCCTTGAAAATTTCAAAAAAGGGCAGTCTAATGCCACTACAAGGCAGCACTCACACCCGCAAAGTGGAAAGGGATTAATATAAGTTGCAAAACTTGTTTCCCAATCCACTATAAATAAATATGTTTAAACTAACTCCAATAAGAATAAGTGTTCGGTCACACAGCGTGAGTTTCGAAACCCCCATTACTGTACAACATCATTCGCCAAAAATCCTTTTAAACAAATAGCATCTCAGTTGGCAAAAGAAAAAAAATAATCAGAAGAAAAACAGAAAGACCTAATTAAGTTTACATGCCAATTGTTTGGATCAGCGTGTTCAAAACGAGCAAGAAACTTTGGACTGTAAGTGAGGAAAAATCGTCTGTACGTGAAGTTCAATGAATGCAAACTAGTTTTAACTTCAAAAGAAGCTCAAATTTAAAGTCTGCCTTATATTGCATATGAAACAAATACGTGAAAATAGTTAGAGGAAAACATACAGTTCACATAGGAATACACTTATGATATTTGAATATCAAGTATAAATAAGGACGACCAAGTTCTGTATGTTTTGTTTAAATTCCATAGGATCACAGACCAACACTTTGGTTGTTCAGCATTATACGTTTATTATACTCAAGTGTCGATGAAGTATATGTCAGATTTTTTAGCGAATGTTTATTCTTTATACCATGTTGTTTTTCAGTATTAGTTACCTCTTAGATCCTGCTTACAAATCAACTTTTGAACCAAGAGTATCAGTAGTTGAAGCACCTTTAAAGTGCTATGCTGTTTGTCGTTAAGGTTGTTTGGTGTAATGTGTTAATTAAATAAATCTGTTGCTGATAGATGTTTTCGGATCACATTAATAAAATCAAGCTTTTATTAACTGTCAACCCGTTGGATATTATATATTTATTAGAAAGTCACGGCAATGAATGATACGACTTGATTGCAAATATAACTTTATGTATTAGATGAATAATTATATTCTAAAAAATAATTAATTGACATCGAAAGGTAAAATTTATTTTCGATTACCTTATGGGTATTGTTATAATATATGAGAAAAAGATCGTTTGATAGAAAAAGAGATAGCTAGGAGGATAGAATTAAATAAACATGTATCATGCTCTAATACACATACACATGCGATAAAATCGAGAATGAAGTTGTGGAATATGTCAAAGATTCAACAGACATGCCGAAGGCCACCAATGCAGCAAGAAAATCAGTCAACACAAAAACTACGTCGTATCTTGGTTAATTAGTTGCCCTTTGAATAAAAAATCGATCATACATACGTCATTTAAAACGTGTTTATTTAATTTTTTTTTTTCAAAACTGGGTCATGATCTCTCCAAGTAGATTTAAGTCTCTGAGTGTGTGATCAGCTCAGTAATCAGTACTTAGGAACAAACATGATTTGTATCGAAGTACTGAAATGATTTAATACAAAACTGTCTAAAATAAACCTAGTACATTGTTTTAGAAACTATGAAAAAACTTAGGTTTCAACTTCATCCTGCAAAAGTGATCTTAGATGGATTCTCTTGTTAAAGTCCTTTTTTGTCATATAGCCTTTCTTATTGACCATTGGCCCTCAAGTATCGAATGATGAAGATAAATCCAGAAAAGTGTTTATGACGCATGAAATTTACAACATGTATCTCTTTAAAGTATATATATAAAGTCAGAGATATAAACATAAGATTTTTTATTTTTTTTTTTTTTTTTTACATAATTTATGATTTTTAATAACAGATAAGCATAAGTATGTCGACACCTTTAAAATACATCATGAGTTAATAACAGGAAAAACTAAATTCAAGTAAACGACAAACATTAATTGTGCAATAAACATCATGACGTTGTTACAAAATGAGTAACTGTAAAGTCACTATTCACTCTTTAGCAGAATATTTACAATCCTAATTACAAAAGTAGTAACAAATAATTAATGAATTAAGTCTTACATCTGGAAAAAAAACATTATATTCGTCTGGTTGCATTACAACTTCACCCCGCATTTTAAAAAAGTTCAACTAAAAGTGTGGTAATTGTATTTTAATAACATTAGTCAATATCAAAAAGACAATAATATACTGGAAAAACATGTAAATTATAATAAACAGCGGCCTTGTCAGCATCTAATACATATCAAATTACTGAAAAAAAATAACAACTTACAGTTCTAAAGCAAACCAAAATGTGTGATTACAAGAACACAGTGCTGACTCTCGAAAAATCATATAAAACATCTATATTTAGTAATACTATAGCATTCTCCATGAAAAATTGCAGCACAATAAGCATTTCAGAATTAGGAAGAAAACTGATTATTTCAAAAATCTATGGTCTTTCCATGAAATTTATTGAAATACATGAAATTGTTAATAAAAAACAAAAATTGTATAGCAGTGTTATATCTCCTGAAAATAGATTTTTTTCAAACATTTAAATAAATTGGATTTCCATTATTTTAACACTCACACGACGATAACTAAATGGTCTTGTTAATCTTTAGGTAGTCACATTTACTTTTTAGAAAGTTAAGTCTTTGAGATCATTAAAGTTTGCAGATTTGAACAACGCAAACCGTATCAATTCACAATAACGATGCCCTGATGAATCGGAATTGATTGATTACTTTCAATTCTATTATATCCTTAATTGCATGACGATATTAACATTCAAACGACAGTATTCACATCCACGGAAAAAACATAACTGCGTTATTGATATATATGTTGAATACATTTTTACATATCTAAATTTTATTCTGAAGTTGTTAACATCTAGAAATTGCCAATGAGGGTCGGTTGAAAACAAAACTTTACCAGAAAAGAAATGATTTAAGCTTCCCAATTGCGATCTTTCCATTTCTATGGAGCAACATTCCAGCAGCGCCTGCATACGAAGTATACTTAGTATATCTCCCATTGATACGACATTCACAGGCTTGTATTTCCTATCATGATTTCCTTGATAAAGGATTGCTGCTCACAAGAAAGCTATTAAACCAAGAGTTCCAAATCTACAATCCCCTTTCCTTTTTACGAATATAATGTGACCTACTGAATTAGAGTATTTACCGGATTAGTAATGACATAAGCAACACGGCGGCTGCCACATGTAGAGCAGAATCTTCTTACCCTTCCGGAGCACCTGAGACCATCCCCATTTTTTTGTGGGGTTCCTGTAGCTTAAAATTTAGTTTGTTATGTTGTGTCTTCTGTACTATTAATTGTCTGTTTGTCTTTTTTTTTATTTTTAGCCATGCATGGCGTTGTCAGTTTATTTTCAATCTATGAGTTTTACTGTATCTTTGGTATCTTTCGTCCCCCTTTGTTAACTCGAATGCAGACTTTTAATTCATAAAACTTTGTAAATGATGTTTAAAATTTCTTTCATGGTTTGTGATAAAGTATGTTTTCAAAGCGTCTAGTGTGTTTTATAAATAACAACAATTAAAGCGAAACGTCTTTCTAAATAAAAGTATAACAATAATACTTATACAATGCTTGATAGAATGGTAATAAAACACGATGGTAGGTTACCGATGTTCAAACCTCGAACATTAAAAATCTATAAGGACGAGACTAAACATGATAACAAACCATTGTAAATTGGTAAAAAGTAACACCATTGATAAACAGTGAACAGTTTTAACAATATGTAATAGTCAAAGTTCAATGATAAGTTAATATTGATATTAAAAGGCCTCCGAATAAAAAGGGGTGTTCAGATCCCCGAGCCCGAAGGGCGAGGGGATTTAAACAGCCCTTTTTGTGAGGAGGTCTTTTAATGTCAATATTAACTTAATCATTGAACTTTTACTGACTTACAACCCGTCAAAAATATATGAAAAGTACATAAAAAACACTTGCAGAAACCTGATTCCCCTGAACTGGACGAGTCTAAATATGTTAAACTTAAATGATAGTTATTTAATAAATCAGCAATCAAAACCCCCGTACAGACCTCATTTATAACTGACCAATGAATTTTATGCCCAACAACTTCATGCTATATATACTTGATGTTTTTGATCTGTCAGTAATCATGAAATAGAATCGTAAAGATCAGACCTTAGAAAACAGTAAGTAAACTCTTCCAACAATTAGCTTTTTAAACAGCTTGTTTAAGAACTTTTAATCGGACAGTCCTAGATGCATAAGGTCCTTCACAATATTTATCCGGCAAATGTTCCTTTTGTTTCTGATTTGGTAATTTTCCAACATTAAGATACATGCAAATGCAAAATAATTAGTTTTGTCTATTCAGTCCAATTACTTAATAGATCTTGCTTTATTTGTGTTTTTTTTTTCAAATAAGAACTATGAATGCAAACTTTAATGAATAAAACCGTATTGAACTAGGTTTCATTGTCCCGATTAAAACGTGTTGGGTGAGATATATTCGCAAGTTCAATATATTATATGAAAACAAACACTTTAATTTAGTCGTCCGTTATTCACTTTTCGTGTCTAAGTGAAGCAAAAACACCTGAAAAAAACACCTGAAAAAAACTTTTATCTTTCTTAGTTTGATCCTTGCCTGACAAAAAAAAACATATGTCATAAATCGTATTTAAACATTAGATAAGAACAATAGTACAAAAATATCTAAAACTTTTGAATAAGCAGTCATTTATGTGATAAACTGAAGAGAACCACCCCCCCCCCCCCCCAAAAAAAAGAAAAGAAAACAACATAAAAATTTAAATGAAAATTGTAAATTATAGCATTTTACAAGATCTTGTCTTTGTGTGCCAAGTACTAGTACTGTAACAGAGATATTAATCAAATTGATTGATTGTTGTTTGCTTTAAGTCCAGTAGCAAATATTTCATGACTGTTAATGACTATAACACATAAATTTTAAATACAATAGGTAGGTCGTACAATAGGTGCAAGAGTTTTTAATTTGATTCATAAAATCTACCCTGAAGTCGATCATCCATGTTTACGTGTAGTTTACAATATCATTTCACGCATCCAATTTAGGTTATTGTGTATTGTACTTTAGTTTTTGGTATGATATTCTGTACTACCGATCACTACTGCTCTCCTGGTTGGTCTCGTGTGGGGGCGTTCAGGTCAAACAAAGACGTTAATTAAATTGGTATTCTATTTCAACGCTTAACACGTGGCATCATAAAGTAAGAGCACAGACTGGCCGGCTCAGCGTCGGAAATGTGTCCTGGTCGGGTGACTTTTCTTCCTACGAACTAATATCTTGTGAACTTACACGATAAAAAAAGACTCAGCTTTTCAGTCTAGTAAAAAACGGGGTTAATACTCTTATTATATTTCACGTAATCGTCCTGAATATTAATTTTATTCTCCCCAAGGCTGACTGGGGAATAGAAATATGGTCACTTGGTCTTCTCCCGACGGCAGTAAAACGCTTGCTGAAGTGGGGCGTCCGTTTGGCTGTGCGGGATGTATCAAGTTCGCAGTCACGTCCGGTCAGAATGGGGACGTTAAATCTGATGTCTCGTGTAAAGAGAGTGCCACGCTCTTTGCACGTTAAGAACCCTTGCAACAACTCAATGAGGGATCCGTAGGTGGCCTGTTGCAAGGCAAAATTTCCGTCCCTATCCAATAAACCCTCATTTTCCAGTGGCAGTCCAAATTTCCCCGACCATCATCCCAGATGGCATCTATTGTGACAAGACCTACCTATTGTATTTATTGTGAACTTGTTCTCGTCCTGAATATGCTTGAAATATTTGCCACTGGACGTTAAGCAACAAACAATCAATCAATCAATCAATTATTAATTTTATTCGCCGCTGGTCGTCATCCATTATCATTATTTATTTTACCGGTTTATTATACAGTGAAGTGTTTTTCTTTTGCTAGTATATATTAAAACTTCTTAAATTTTCACCAATCAAAATTAAAAAATGGCAGGTGAATTTTTCAAACACTTGTGATTGTTGGGATTATTATCTTTCACGGTAAATAATAGTAAATGTGCCTTTTCGGATATATAATATTTGACGGAAAATATTGAATTAACTCCGTATAACTATTATTTAGTAATGTGTCAGTTTTGAGCTTATTATTCTGTATACGGAATGTTCTATAAAAAAAGACCGAATGTTGACTCTAAATAGTTTTATTAATCTGTGTCTTTGGGTTGCTATCGCATTAATGTATACCTTTATCTCCTTTTATTCAAAACCAAGATTTGATTGGGTATAGATATATTTACATCTCTAGACCTCTCCCGTTCCACAGTATACCCTTGCTAAATGGGTGCGTTCGTTTCGCTTATTGGTGCTCGGGAATTTGAACACCCCTTTTTCTTCGGAGGCCTTTTAATATCAATATTAACTTATCATTGAACTTTTACTATTACGAAAAGTCAGCTTAATCTTTTTAAATAATTATAAGTCGCATGGCTGATTTTAACAACATTTTTGTGACTTTTGCTAGAACAATAGCAGATGAAAAAAAATATAACAAAACCGATCAGCAAGACAATATAAAAAAAAAATGAAACGCTCAAAATAAGTTGAATCTTTTTTTATAAATTGTAGTCAACTTTTTTTTTATCATTTTTTCCCCTTTTATGACAACTATTATACCAGTCTGAGATATAAATAAACTTCAAACAGCAAATGTTGTTACCTAGACGAGGGAGCCGTCATTGTATGCTTCAATATATGAGTTATTGCCACTCAATGAAGATTGTTTTTCTGATGTAGTCCCTCCCCTGTTAGTTTTGCTGGAAATTATACAATGCAATCCCTGATGTGTACTACGACAACGTTTTTTTTTTAATATTAAAAAAAAAACGATTAAATGCAAAGAGAAAAATGATGGAAGAAATGCTAAGATTTACGCATAAATAATAAAAATAAAAATGAAATATATAAAAATTGGAAAACTGTTTGAGACTATAATCAACTGAGGACAAATAATTATGAATCACTAAATGAAGCTGATTAATTTATTGCTCCTTTGTGTCCAGTGGCAAATATGTCATGCATATTGACGACTAGATTCAAAGTCGATCAATTTGAAGCAAATGTTTACAAATTTAGAGTGGCACTTTTTACAATAAGGCAGAGTGTTCTCTAGAGGTAAAACGTATGCCGTAATAGAATAGATTTGAACCATAATGATCGAACTCGTAAGTTATAAAGCCCTCCTTCCTTTTTTTTCTCCACGATAGGCGAATGTCATATACAAAACGTCATGAATTTACAAACAACAACGGCCATTATAAGTAAATGAGACATGGACTTTTTTTTAAATTAATTCCTATTGCAGCCAACATCTCCCGGTTCGGGACAGGTTATTTATTTCCACAAAATACCACCTGATTATTGATCGAAGATATTTAAGCAACCAAAAGCACTTTGAAACAAACAAATTCTTGAAATGGTAAATTAAGGTATTTTGCTGGGTGTTTTTCCCAATCCTATTTCGGACCCCCTGATTTAAAGAGGGCGTATCTAATTAGTCATGCCCGATTAAGTACCGGTCTTTGTAAGAATCATGCAGGTTCCTGTTGATGGGCGATTCATGACCCCTCTTCAAATGTCTTTATATTTTGTTTATGATGAAGGTATGGTATGAAAATAAGTTTTCTGTATTAATTTTTTCTTTTCAACTTTGGTTGCCATGGAAACCATCCTTACAAAATTTTGCCTAAATACGTCCATAAGTAGCCTTTGAAAATTGAAATATAATGGATTTTAAAGAACCATAGAAATAAAGTTAATCAATACAAACAATATGTATATTTACAGTATTGACAAACACAACCCCAAACTATACAAAAACGTTAAAATTTTGAATTTACTAAATGGTTTGTTTCCATAGCAACCATTTAAAAATGTGTTAAAATTCGAAAATGAAAAATTTCAAAAACTTTAAAATTTTAAATCTGTTTATCTCCCAAGACCAACAATACCATGACATGTCATTGACAAATTTTGAAAGACCACATTCTATATATTCAGAAAATAAAAAGAAAGTCGTGTGTTTTTTTTTTCTTTAAAAAAATAATTTTAGTCAAAAATTGTCAATTTTCTCCAAAATTCAGATTACCAAACAGATGAATACTGAAACATTTTGAACTTAAAAAGCTAAAACATTCCATTTATGCGTGCATTCCTGACACAAATTTGGTAATTATAAATGAGAAAATATGATTGATAGAGATATTTTTGTAGAGAAGGACATTTTTTCTTTCTGGGCATGGTGCCCCCCCCCCCTTTTTTTTCAAAATTCAAAAAATTATTAATAAATTTAAAAGATGGAATTCAATTGTGAACATTTTGAGCATTAAAACATGAAATTTCTTCAAAGGGTGAGGGAAATAATAGAACCCCCTACACCATTTTTATATATTAGATTTTTTTTTAGAAATGGGGAATGTGTCAAAGAGAGAACAACCCAAACAGAAATTTAAAATCTTTAGATTCTATTTCATGGTCTTTAAAATTGACTCTAAAGAACCTGAATCGATCACCTGTAATTTTTGGTTAAATCTTGCATCAATGATTATTTGTCCCTTCAATATATATCAATGAGTGGCTTAACAATTCCATTTAAATGTTCTTTGTATCTGTCGTTTTTTCTTCAAAAGCAAAAAATGAATTTTACCCCTATGTTCCATTTTAGCCATAGTGACTAAGTTTCTTGAAGTACAAGGAAATAAAAAACTAAATTTATACAAGATTATAACTCCCAAGTTGGGCTGAAATTGATTAAGCATATTCAATATCAAAAGAAGATTTTTTTTTAAAGGAAGCAAACTAGATGAACAAATTGTGAAAAATTTCTTTAAAGGGCTATAACTCCATACGGATTCAATTGACAATTCTGGTCATATAAACTTATTTGTAGATCCTACTTTGCTGAAAGTTGTGCTGTTTACAGTTTATCTTTGTCATTAATAATATTCAAGATAATAACCAAAACTGCAAAATTTCCGTACAATTAACAATTAAGTGGCAGCAACCCAACAATGGGTTGTTAGATTCATCTGAAAATTTGCTCTTAAAAGGCTTTAGTGTTTGAGATATGAGCTATACACTGCATTTTACCCCTATGTTCTTATTTTACCCATGGCGGCCATTTTTTTTTACAAAATAGAAAATAGGACACAAACTTAATTCTAGATATCCTAAGGATCATTCAGTTTATAAGTTTTACTGGAATTGGTTAAGTAGTTTCAGTGGAAATGTTTCAAATATTTTACACCGGACAGACGACAACGGAAGCAAAGTGATGGCAAAATTCACAGTTCCTTTGAAACGGTGACCTAAAAAAACTACGTCCGTTCTATCAGAAATAAACTGAAAATAAAAAATAAAAAATTTGTACCATCGAGAGCGCTAACAAGGCAACTTTCCATAAATTTTAATATTTTTAAGGGTCATAACTCTTTTTAAAAAGTCAATTGTCCATGATTATAGAACTCATCCAAGATATTGTTGATATTAATCTAGTGTATAAGTTTTATTAAAAATCTGGCAAGAATTGTACCTGTGGGAGCGTTAAAGGGGCTATTTTCCATAAATTTATTATTTTCAAGGGTTATAAATGTTTTTATTAAAGTCGATTGACCACCAATATCTAACTTGTTCGAGATATTGCTTATAATAACCTAAAGTATTAGTTTCTTAAAAATCTGACATGATTTGTACATGTGCGATCGCTGCAAGGACAGCCAGATGGACACAAGGACGGATGGCAATCAAAATTTTAAGCAGACCATGTTTAAACGAAAAAAATTAAGTTCTAATTTCGATTTTTATTAATTGAAAATTTTTTGGTCGCATATTGGTATCACGTTGGCGTCGTCGTCGTCCGAAGACATTTGGTTTTCGCACTCTAACTTTAGTAAAAATAAATTGAAATCTATGAAATTTAAACACATGGTTTATGACCATAAAAGAAAGGTTGACATTGATTCTTGGTGTTTTGGTCCCAACAGTTTAGGAATTAGGGGCAAAAAAGGGCCCAAATAAGCATTTTTCTTGGTTTTCGCACAATAACTTTAGTATAAGTAAAAAGAAATATATAAAATTTTAACATAAGGTCTCTATGACCACAACAGGAAGGTTGGGATTGATTTTGGGAGTTTTAGTCCCAACAGTTTAGGAATTAGAGGCCAAAAACAGGTCCCAAATAAGCATTTTTCTTGGTTTTTGCAAAATAACTTAAGCATAAGTTATTAGAAATCTATGAAATTTTAACACAAGGTTTATAACCACAAAAGAAAGGTTTGGATTGATTTTGGGAGTTTTGGTCCCAACGAATTAGGGGCCAAAAGGGTCCAAAATTAAACTTTGTTTGATTTCATCAAAAAATTAATTATTTGGGTTCTTTGATATGCCAAATCTAACCGTGTATTCAGATTCTTAATTTTTGGTCCTGTTTTCAAATTGGTCTACATTAAGATGAAAAGGGTCCAAAATTAAACTTAGCTTGATTTTAACAAAAAAAGAATTCTTGGGGTTCTTTGATATGCTGAATCTAAACGTGGTCATAGATTTTTGATTATGGGCCCAGTTTTCAAGTTGGTCCAAATCGGGGTCCAAAATTATTATGTTAAGTATTGTGCAATACCTCTGCGGTCGTATAAAGCTGCGCCCTGCGGAGCATCTGGTTTATTTATAAAAATACTATTTTTGATATAACAAAAATAAAAAAATAAAATATTTTTTTTGTCTTAAATCAGTGGTTTTGATAAGATAATAACACTCTGTAAAGATTAGACAAATGGGACAGTTTTAATCTTGGTACAGTGTTTCCAATTTCATTATCTATGGAAAATACATTGCCTTGCATCGTTTCTTTTGTGGACTAGTATACTATTGCACAGAGTCAGATTATGTACACATAATGGCTGTTACTATTTACCTCCCATGTAAATCGACATGTATCGAAACCTTTATGCAAACACTTATTTGTCACTATGTCGATTTAACTGTGCTAAAATTGAAATTGAAGAAGAACTACATAATCTTTCTTTTTATTCTAATATATAATAATCTAACTTATCTAAAAGATTTGAAATAAATGCGGAATGTGTCCATTGGACACAGATGATGCTCCCGCTTCCATATCATAAAAGTCATAAACGGACATGACTGAAGACACTTACCAATTGTGTACTAACTTTTATGGTGATAAGAATTGTGTAAAAGTTTCGTAACATTTGGTTGAGGCAAACTAAAGAAAGAAATACAAAACAAAAAATTCAGCAACTTTTTCCCTCTATAAAGAGGCATTGCATAGAACAGTGAAAGTTACACCACCAAAATTCAAAGTTGATCTGCATTTGGTGGTTTTAAGCATTGTGTATAATTTTAATAACATCTGGTAAAGACAAACTAAAGTTAGAGAACAGAAACGGAAATTCAGCAATATTTCTATTTGTAAAGGGGCATAACTCTTGGACGGTTTAAGTGACACCACCAAACTAAGTCTTGTTTTATGGTAATAAGCAATGTGATTAGGTTTCATAACATTTGGTTGAGGCAAACTAAAGATAGAGAACAGAAACCAACGTTGGGACATACTGACGGACGGACAAGGGTTAACCTTAATGCCCCCTCCGCCACTGCGGGGGCATAAAAATATGTAAATATAACAATTGATTAAATTAGGCAAAATTCAAGAATGGCCATTGCACATGGTTGTCATAAAGGTTTGAGAATCAAAACAGTATACAATAGTTCGGACCAGCAAATTTTCCTCAGGGCCACAAGGATAATATTTTTGAGAACCATAAAAAAACGCGATTATTCTGGGTATACAAATAATAATTCAGTTAGGTTTTAAAAAAAATAATAGACAAGCTGTCCTTTTCCACCATATACAATAGAAACATTGACAAATTCTTGCACAATTAATGTAGATCGTTGGTATATATTTCCTCAGATAGAACATGTAGAATTTGTATGCCCCCACTGTAGCAAAGGGGGCATTAAGTTGTACCCTTGTCTGTAAGTACGTCCGTTCCAGAGTTATACCCTTATACAAATGGAAAAAAAATGCTGACTTTTTTGTTTCCGTTCTCTAACTTAAGTTTGCCACAACCAAATGTTTTGAAACTTATACACAATGCTTATTTCCATAAAATTCAGAACAGTTAGAATGTTATTGGTGTAACAGGTACTGTCAATAAGTTATGCCCCTTTAAAAATGGAAAAAATGCTGAATTTTCCGTTTCCGTTCTCTTTTTTTCGTCTGTCTGACATAGTTCATCTTACCCTGACCTCATTTTCTTAGAACATTGATAATGTTAAGTTAATATGATACTTGTATTAAAATCTTTACATAACACTTACAGAGTTTCAAAAGTAATTCAATTATAAATAAAACCAACCAGACATTTCAGGGTGAGTCTTCTTGTTTAGCAGATCTTAGTCTAGGGTTAAAGTTTTTAAAGCATCAATCTGTTTCAAAAACCAACAATGAGTTGCATTAAATTGTTATTGTAACTTCTTTATAGCCATTTTGAAAGAGAAAGTATCCTGAGCTATTTTTTTTTAAATGTTCATTAAGATTTGTTTTATAGATAATCATGTTATGCTCATTGTTGAAGGATATACGGTGATCTGTGGTTGTTTATTTCTATGTCTTTGCTCTCTCTGGTTGAGAGTTAATTGTCTCATTGACAATTACAACACATCCTCTTATCTTTATACATAGACTTACTAGTAATTAAGTTTTGGATTCAACTTTATTCTTTTTCACTGACAGCATCAGTCTTAGACACGACAACGGGTTATGCGTATTACCATTTTTTTTTTAAACTTCTGAGAAATCTTACATATAAGATTGAAGGGAGGGGGTACATATGCTGCCCTCAACTTTAGAAGTTGTGTTATGCTTAAATTCTTAAAATACTTAGTTCACAAGTAAACACAATGAGATACCACATTTCTTTCAACAAATTTTATAATTTTGAAAAAAAAAAAAAAAAAAATCGAAAAAAAAGGGGGGTGCACCATACCCAGAGTGATGATTTTTCATTTTGTACAAGTATATCTTCATTTATCATATATTCTCCTTTAAAATTAACAAATGTGTGTCAGAATTGCACATATAAATGGAATGTTTTAGCTTTTTAAGTTCAAAATTTTTGATTATTCATCTGATTGTTAATCTGAATTTTGGTGAAAATTGACAATTTTTGACTAAATTTTTTTTTTTAAAGAAAAAAAAAACACACGACTTTCTTTTTATTTTCTGAATATATAGAATGTGGTCTTTCAAAATTTGTCAATGACATGTCATGGTATTGTTGGTCTTGGGAGATAAACAGATTTAAAATTTTAAAGTTTTTGAAATTTTTCATTTTCGAATTTTAACACATTTTTAAATGGTTGCTATGGAAACAAACTATTTAGTAAATTCACAATTTTAACGTTTTTATATAGTTTGGGGTTTTGTTTGTCAATACTGTAAATATACATATCCTTTGTATTGATTAACTTTATTTCTATGGGACTTTAAATTCCCTTATTTTATATTTTCAAAAAGGGTCTTTTTTCACATATTCAGGCAAAATGTTGATTTGATGGTTACCATGGCAACGGGCATAATACAGGGAAAATAAAGACAGAATTTTGACCATCTACCAAAGTTCTTATGATATAGGGCAAAAAAAATTACTTCTGTGACATGCCATGAATCACCTTCTGCATGATTTTTACAAAGACCGGTACTTAACTTTTATTGAATTGAACCTCAACTTAAAGACCTACATCGGGTAAATAAGTTCGAGGTACAATAAGTAGACAATAGAAATCCTTTGTGAAATAAGATCGTCCCAGGTATCTTAGAAAATAAATTTGCGTTGAATGACAATGAAAAATGCACGAGCAGGTTTGTAAAAACCTGAAAAGACAGTCGTCTTTAATAAGTCTGACTAATTGAAAAGAATTGAAGGACGCCTCCGGGTGCGAGAATTTCTCGTTGCATAGAAGACCTGTTGGTGACCTTCTGCTGTTGTCTGCTCTATGGTCGAGTTGTTGTCTCTTTGGCACATTCCCCATTTCCATTCTCAATTTTATTCACTATCATCACTATTATTAGATCAATCAAGTGTATTGACTAAGATTTTGTCTAATAATGTTCTCAATTACTTCAAAGAAAATAAAATTCAACACCAATGGCTATGAATACAATGTTGAGTGATTCTTTGAATGTTAATATATAATTTCAATGTCAAGTTGCAATCCTCCTACATCGATTGCACATTGCATGAAACGATGTCTCTTAGGTGAATCGAAATATTGAACTATTTGAAAACAAAATAGAAAAACTAAATTTAAAAATGTAGTTTCATGTAGTGTGGGACAAAGACTAAAACCTAAATTTTGCAAAACTTATACATTGTATTCAGTTTTTAATCATTGCGGACTTTGAAACACGATGTTGTTGGAATTGGTAATAATTGATATCTTTCGGTGATACTGTAACACATTTAAATGTCAATTCCTTTGGTAAGACGACGTGTAAAAGTTAAGATAGAACTACACTGATTTTTATCTATTGTATTTTCAACTTCATTCTACAGACCTATTTATGAACATTTTTGTGACAAAACTATTGCACATAAACATATCTGGATGTTTCTCCTGACTAATGAATTGTCAATTTTAACACGAACATTGACATTTAACGATAAAATTTGCTTTCTATTATTGTGGAAAACATCACACATTGCACGGATGATTTTGTATGACGCATTTACAATTCAAAGCACTGTTACTTTCTATATGAAGTCGAAACTGGTTAAAAATCAATAACCTTTTGCTAAAAAGAACAGGTAGGATAACAAACTACTAATTAATAACTTTTTTTTACGGATGGCTGAAAAATGTGCAAATCTTTGAAATGATACCAAATGCAAAAAACAAATTTAGCTAAAGTCAGAGGGACAACTTCGCATGGTGGTCATCAATTTTGATCCATTCAATTCCGAGAACTGTCTGGACAAAAAAGCGTAAGAAAAAATAGAAAAAAGAAACGTAGAATAACAATATGTCACCCTTACCGCGTTGAGGGTTCCATACTTCAAAATTATTCAAATACAGGTATATCCGCAATCCCCGTTATAAAAACAGGAGGAATAGACCGTAGGGTAACCTTTAACCCATAGTATAGATTGGATAACGAAACCGAGGTATATAAAACTAAAGAAAAGAATGATAAATTAAGGCATCTACATCAAAATCAGGATAACGCGACAGAATAAGTCTTTTCTAACATGTTAATAGATATAGGAAAATCGTTTTTCCACATATCACAGCTGTACCAAACTCTGCGTAAACAACATATTCCTATAGATACATTTTGTAAAACACGAATATGTATCAACTTGAGAATCAATATTCAATACGCATGTGTTGCTACAATGTTTCTTAATAGAAATTTTAGAACTACATCGGAAATCTCTAAAATCGTATAAAAAAGATACGTAAGATATTAAGGAATCATTCTGAACTTACATTTTAAAAGCAACGGAAAGCACCATGGAAGAGGTCGAAAGATTTCAAAGGGAATTTCAAACTAAGGAATCGAAAATAAAATGACAACGCTATGGCTTAAAACGAAAAAGACAAAAAACAAATAATTGGTCACAAAACAAAACATAAAAACATAAAAACTAACAGTCTCATTCAGTAGGTCGCATTCAAGGAAAAAGACAAGATTGAGTTAACAATGATTAGGACATATCAGTCGTCATCTTTGACAAAGACATTCCATAACAGTTAAGCAACACATGATGACGTCAATAAAATTAACAAATGTACAATTTAAACGTCACCACTTGGAACTCTTTTGATTCATAGCTTCCTTAAAAAAAGCAACCTTGTATAAAGGAAATCATGATAGTCAGATACAAGCCTTGGATTAGTTGTCAATAGCGTATCAACTCGGAGATATATACTACATAAGCAGGTGCTCCTAACAAGTTGCTACATAGAAATGGAACGTACATAATTGGAAAGCTGAAATCCTCTCTTTTGTCGTAAAGATCTGTTGTCCAATATTGAACTAAAGGTTCCAAGTGATTAAATTTACGTACTACGTAATTTATTTTAAAACCGTTGACGTCTTCACTATTTGGTTGACCTTTATGGAATATCTATGTCACAGATGATCACAAATATGATCTAACGACCCAGCCGTCTCATCAGCAATTGTGACATCACTGAATGAGACTACCCATCTTTAACCGTGAGCAATTTGACGGATGTGTAGTGTTTTTGTCATTTCATCTATCTCAGCTGGAAATTAGAGATAACGTCACGTATACAACAGATACAGTTAATATAAAAAAAAGAAGATGTGGTATAATTGCCAATGAGACAACTCGCCACAAGAAATCAAAATGACACAGAAATTAACAACTACAGGTCACCGTACTGCCTTCAACAACGAGCAAATCTCATACCGATTAGTCAGCTATAAAAGACTCCGAAATGACAATGTAAACCAATTCACACGAGAAAACTAACGTCCTTATTTATATAATAAAAATTTAACAAAAAACGATATGAAAAGTCTGCTTCATATCTTGACTTATATCTAGACATTGACAATGAAACAATGAAAGATTTTTTTTGTATTCTGCATAAAGCTGGTTTTAAAGCTAGCTACTGTTGCCTTAATTTCTGTACTATTGTTTGTCACACAAGGTCACCTCCAGATTTTGGTGACGTACTTATAGTTTAGTCTTTAGTATTTTTGTTGTGTTTTGTGTACTGTTGTTTATTTTCTAGTAATAATGGCGCGTTTTGTGTAATGTTTTTTTTGTTTTCTGGTCGTTTGTTTTGCCACGATGTAGTCATTTTTAGTTTTTTGATTTTGCACGGTATCGTCCGACTCACTTTTATGTCGACAACATTTCTTTCGGTGTTTCATGAAATGTAATGCACGCTCGTTAATATCGTAAACTTGAAAATATACTCCAAATGAAGGTGGCGTTTAAATTTTAGTAAAGAGAAACGGAAAGTTCAAAATTTGAGGCTGATATCTGATATTGTCCTTTTTGTCGAAAGATTTTCAACTGACACTAATAGTTAATTTTTTAATTTAGATTAAACTGTGAGGCAGACATACATTTACCAATGGCATCTTATACTTCACGTTCTATGGGATATAACCGTTTACTTTGACCCGAACTTCATCTATATAATTCCGAAACGTGAAGTTACAAAATATGCTTACATCTAAAGAAAAATTCGGCAGGATGAAATATACAGTTTGTTTTATAAATGCCTGTTGTGTGTTAAGCAAAAAATTATCCAAACTTTACAAAAGTTTTGTCAATAAAAACCAAGCATCTTGAAATTGCGAATTTTAAAGAATGTGTGTCTTTTATACGAAGTTTGTTGGATCCCTTCCAAGGACACGATATCTTTTCACCAACGTTGACCATTCTTGTTCTTTAAACTAGCTAAGACAAGTCTTTTATTTAAGTATAAGAAAAAAAAACAAAAAATTCTAAGAGAAAATACCTCCTAAAATTATAAATAGTGCAAAAATAAAACGCAAGAAACATTCAAAACGGAATGTTCCTCATCAAATTGCAAAATGAAAAGTATGTATATTCATATATCTGAGATAGCACTGGGATTTTCTGACGTCGAAAATTGTGTATTAAAGCTGGTTTTAAAGCTAGTTAAGGTAGATCATAAGTAAATGTTTTTTGAGACAGAATTTTCTTATAATTTGACAAAATGAAGATTTTTCTATGCTTTTTTTCAAAAATTTAATAAAAAGTATGGGTCACCGTGCTATTTTTCAAGTTATGAGTCGTTAAAAATTGCCTAAATTTGGTTAGTTTGTTCATGAAAAAACACATAACAGTGCAGATAGGTTTTAAAATATGATTCAAGAAAATAAAAAGAAAACATGGTGTCACCGAACTTGTTTTCTTGCCACAAGTAAAAATAAAAAAATTCCCTATTAGCCCAGTATAAATTTTGTGCTAAAAGAGTTATCTCCCCTTAAATGGCTCATTTGAAAAAAATGATTTTAAAAACCAAAAAGGTTGATATTTGTTAAAATATTTTGAATAATACAATAAATTAGCAAGTTTTCTTTATATAAATAAACAGTCTAACCATTAAATTGCAAATCTGTTTCCAAATTTGCTGATTTGGGCAAATAACTAGACCGATTTTGTACTGTGATTGTACAATCCAAGATGGCGGTATACCATGAATCTACCTTAAGCCTCTCACATTTACGACAGTCGCATGTGATAATTTTTTTTTATTTTCAACAATGTGTGAGCAGAGACATAATAGTTAAACATGTGAAAAAATGGGGTACAGCAGTCAAAATTTGGATATAGTAGTCTCAAGCACTATAAAAACAAACCACTATGACAACAACAAGAAACAAAACGCTTGTAGAAACTACATCGAGAAACACAAAGGTAACAAGAAGCTCCGAGGAACCTGTATCGCTCACCTGATATATTTGTTTACAGTTGATAATGATATAATGCCTTCATTATATTTTTGCTTTAGTTTTGGAGGTAAGCCAAATACTTCATTTTACACAGGTAGGGTCATTGGACACATTTTAAAACTAATTACCCTAATGATAATTTATAAGTTTGGTTAAATTAACCTTGTAGTTTCCGGTGAAGTATTTTGTAAGAGATTTGAAAATTTTTGAAAAACTGTTGAAAAATTACTTCTTGTGTGGTCAATTTACAATGCTGTTCATGTTGACTTATTTGTAGATCCTACTTTGCTAAACAATAGGTTATAGATAATGCATATTTTAAGGTTTTTCTTGTTGTAGAACACGGGGGTGTTCTACTACAAGAAAACCTTAAAATATGCACTATCTTACTTATATACCGTCAAAAAAATATTATTTTTATAAAGATTTATAAAATTTAGCATCCTATTTTACCGACCCCATTTAAGTGGGAGATTCCTTTGTTATGCGTTTAGGTTTTAATACGCACTACGGCTCATTTAGAATGTGAAATAAAATCACTAATTAATCTAGATATAAACCTTAGAAGTTATTATCTATACACAATAAAAATATAACTGTAACTGCATGAAGTAAGAAATTGTTACCATACGATAACGGTGTATGAAAAATACCAGACACTTTGTGAGTTATTTATTGCACCAACTAAGTTTATGAGAAAAAAAGGGGGAGTGTTTGCTATGTTTTTTTTTTTTATCTATTTGTAATGAAATTTCTATCGCGGATAAGTGGTTATTTTTTCAATACTTTTAATTGAATCGAATTAAATATTCAGAATGATTTTCTTTTGAATAGTAATACAAACAGATAATCAGGATATAGTTATATACCCTCCACCCCTTCCACCCCTTCCACCCCAACCCGACTCTATTGTAAGGTACGTGAATTTTATCTGATAGAATATATGAATATCTTATTAATCGATCATTTGATAGAGTAAAAGGTACTATAAACTAACACGAAGGGAGCACACATTGTCATACATGTACATGTAACACGAACACGAATATCAATTAACACACCTAGGTCACAACATGATTTCTTATATAGTGTGTATCGTCCTACACATGGTTGAAATATTTGCCACTGGATGTAAAACAACCAACGATCAATCAACGTATTCAGTGTGAATCAGTAAGATTTTCAAAATCTTACATACGAATATGTTAGGCTTAATTCTAAAGTGACATTATAATTCATCTCATATATATGATATTGTCTCTGGATTGTAGCGATAAATTAACAAAACTTCTCGTTTTTTATTCTAATATTTAAATACGGGCAATGACGATGTTTTTAAAACTTATCATAGATTGATGTTTAATATGATCTTTAGATATTTTCCCAAATCGGCAAAAAACAACTATCAGGGGAATATAATTTTAAAGTAAATTATAGTGTTCATTTTTTTAAAGGAAAATAATGACCTCACACAGGTCATTATATTATGCCTTGAAGCATATTTCATTGAAACATGGTATCGTCCGGTTTGATTCTTCGAAAGCATAACTTATCGTTTATCTCTATTTATTATAATATTCAAGATAGTAACCAAAATCTGCAAAATGTCTTTGAAAATACGACTTCAGTGGCTGTAACCCAATTACGGGCTGTCTGATCAGTTTATTTAGTGAGAGAACATCATCTATACAGCGGAAAGTAAGGTTACAGGATATTGCTAACTTCTTATCTTTCTTCCTAAGAAGTTCCTGTATGAAGTCAGCCTCATAATAATAAAGAACGTAGCAAATATGTTGTCAATCAAGAAATCAAGCATCTTGATAATTAATGTCAGTTTCAGATAATTTTTTGTTTGAATCAGAGTGATCCTTTGCTAAGTTGGATTTGTCTTTCCCTAAGACAAGATACTTGTTAGCCATCTTTTTTATGAAACAAAGCAATACCAGCTCTTTCAATTTGTCTTTTAGTTTGGATTGTTGAATACTTGTGTAAAGTGTAGAAAATTCAAATGTTAAAATACTATTGCAAGATGAAAGAGAGTAAGATTGTATGAACTCTAAAAGATGTTTGATTTTTTTTTAGTATCAACATCTGATTCACGCCACCTCTAGAATAGGTAGTTTTACAATAACTTTGAAGCTATGTTTTGATTGCTGGTAAAATAGATGTTAATAATTTAGAAAGAGGTTTCATGGAACAAATGGAAGACTCAGCCATATACCGTTGTTTGTAAGGACACTTATGTAGTTTAGGTATCCAATACAGTGATGGAAGATCCAGTTCTTCATCTTTGGTTGAAATTCCAAAGGAACATAGAACAGACCTATGATTATCCAGTATTTCCTCTTTGATAAGTTTCATAATGGTATCTTTTGAGTTTCCAAGTGATTGTCAATACCTAATGCGTTTATCAAGCAGTTAATGTAATGAGTTTTATACACAAAAACGATGTTGTTTGGGGCTTTATCTGCAGGTACAACAACATATTTGTCATGGAGGTAGGATAAGTAAATGTTAACAGATGACGGACGGGAAATAATCAATTGACCCAATGGGCTAGGTGAGGTAAAATTTATTGACTGAAATACATGAAATGCCGATAGAACAAAAATATAATGACAAGAAGTATAAGTACCAAGTCACGCCAACGGAATATTTTCTAAATGAAAAAAAAAAACAAACATTAGAAATTGAAAATATACAATCACAAATAAAAAGAACTTTTTAACAATAATCAAGATGATCAACAAAGATAGTACCTATTACCTATACTTCAAGACTATCATGTATTTTTTGTGAAGTTGATACGGAATATTCATCCACATCTCGTTATATCTTCTGATGAAATGGTTTTGAAAAATGGACGAGACTTTCATTGACATAACCTTAGTTTATCAACTTTCTGCTTTGACACTGGTGATATTTTACTAAGTCTGAGTAGCAACTGCAAGCTCTTAAATGCCGACAGAGTTGTGAATGTATATCCAATATACATGTGGAGTTGCTTTATTACTGCTAACGTAGGCGACATTTGTAATTTCAAAATCAAAATCGTATCGTTCGTCATATATTCTGATACTGTGATGTCAAAGTCAAGGTAAACATATAAAAACGAGGCGGGAAGTTTAATTTGATTTTTCTTAAATTTCTTCACTTGGAAAACAGCCTTATTTAGAATTAAAAATCCGAAAAACCAAATGTCTTATGTTGTACTGTTATACCACTGTCCAAGGTTAGGGAAGGGTTGGAATCCCGCTAACATGTTTAACCCCGCCACTTTATGTGCCTGTCCCAAGTTAGGAGCCTGATATTCAGTGGTTGTCGGTTGTTTATTCATTACGTATTTGTTTTTCGTTCATGTTTTGTACGTAAATAAAGCCGTTAGTTTTCTCGTTTGAATTGTTTAACATTGTCATTTCGTGGCCTTTTATAGCTGACTATGCGGTATACGTATATGGGCTTAGCTCATTGTTGAAGGCCGTACGGTGACCTATAGTTGTTAATGTCTGTGTCATTTTGATCTTTTGTGGACAGTTGTCTCATTGGCAATCATACCACATCTTCTTTTTTTTATATTTCACCTAATATGACAAAGCATAAAAATATCTAACAAAAACATAGACAGATCTCAGATTATTCACAGTTACTAACAGCTAGTTCAAAAGCACCAATAACTTATAAAACATATTATGTATCTTTTACTTAAATACTAACCAGCACACATCCAATGTCTAATAGATTTAGTGTGAAGACGCATTAACAGTCATATAAATACCTTGACCTTCTGTGCATGTTCCTTTGAAAAACACGAAATATATGTATAAATCAAACTATCTGTATTATTTAATTGTTCTAAACTTGATGTTTAGTACAGAATGAGTAACACTTGTATTTGTTGTATAAACAGTAGATATGTGAAATATTTCATACTTACTTTTGTATGAAGTTCAACAAAACAACTAGTGACAAAAGGATTTCATTGTTAAATTTTGAAGATTTGATACAACAGATATATGTATATATTGAAGAATGAACCGAAAAAGTGTTTACAGCAAATGAATTTTGTTGACGACTATGTTCTCATTTCAGTCTACTTTGTTGGCTTTTCATTTTTTTATTGTTTATGTGACCGTGATTTTACCGTAAACAGATTTGTCGTTAATGACGGAAACTATATTAAATATACTATTAGAAAATTAATTCAATTAGGTAAATGATCAGAAGAAGCCAAATACATCTTTAAGATTTGTCTCAATTTAATCCGGTTGGGATTTTTATGATCTTTGTAAATTGATATACAACATTAAAGATTACCAACAAAGACCAATTATTTTCACTTAATGACACAAGTACAAATTCATATACTCCTACTTATCCTGTTCTTGTTTCCTTATCATACCGATATGTACCTCCATTATCAAATAAAATTGAGAATGGAAATGGGGAATGTGTCAAAGAGACAACAACCCGACCAAATAAAAATCAACAGCAGAGGGTCACCAACAGGTCTTCAATGTAGCGAGAAAGTCAGCAAAAGAGAGCACGTGTTGCAAAAGGAAGTGCGTAGAGCACCTCAGATCAACCCTAGTTTTTGATGGGGTTCGTGTTGCTTAGTCTTTAGGTTTCCATGATATTTCTCGTGTACTTTATTTGTCCGTCTTTTTATTTTTCGACCGCCATGGCGTTGTCAGTTTATTTTCTATCTTTGAGTTTGACCGTCCCTCTGGTATCTTTCGTCCCTCTTTTGCAACTGATAAACTGTAATACATGATATACCGTTTAGAATGGACAATTGAATCATCACGTGTTTAATTTGTTGTCCACATTTCAGCGCCTTGAACAAAGCAATTAAATGGTCAGTGAAATTGTAGCTAGGGTTTTTTTCGTTTTTAAAAACATACCACAAACATAGCGAAATTTAGGCACTCGCGAAAATATTCCAATACAGGGTACAATTTTGGTGAATTATGGAGGTTTTTACAACATTATTTCTTGCAATTTAAATCAGGCAAATATATTTCTGTAGATTTGTATGGCTTTTGGGTTCCAAATATTTACCCCACTAAAACTACATCAAAAGCTTCAATCTATAACTACATTTATCAGCTTTTTGCAAAATAAAGTTCACATTTCATATATAATTCATGCAGTAATGATGTAACTTATGACCTGAATATTGGCAACATATATTATTTATCTACCAAATGTTATGGAAATATTACTATAATATACGTTCATCATTAGCCAAGGAGCTAGCACTCTAGCTTTTGAATAAATTCTAATTCTTAATGTGTTAACTTAAAATTGAATGTGACAATGAATGCGGATGCACTCTTCTTTTGTCAAATTAATTGGTTAACAAAATTTTTAAACTACTCAGTAGTTAACCGATGTATATTAAATAGCTCAAAGTTCAAAGAATCAGAATAGATAGATATTGGATTTGAAAACAAACAGAATCGCAATTAAAACTTATAAAATGAGACAAAACGTGTGTTGAGAGGGCTAGTATCTGACCTTAATAGAAAGTAAGGTCAATGTAACGAATGAGATAAACCTCTGTCCCACATTACTTTTGATTGTGGTATCCACATGACATATAAATTGCATATTTAACGACATTTCATTAACGTTTCACGTTATTTATTACAAATATATATGCAATTAATATAAGTGATGTTCTTGTAAAATAATGTGTCAATATTATTGACGTTACGAAATGGTCTCGTATATTTTATAAATTGATATTGTAATTTTACAACAACTGTTAACTTTGTAGAGTTCTTTTCATTCATGTTTACATTGGCTATCCTCCGGAAGACGGTGCTTTTATAGTGATCGTTTTATCCTCACTACTACCAATATTTATCAGTTATTCAATTGATTGTCTGGGCATCTTTGAAGTTCATGCCGATTAACCATTACAAGCCTTTGAGTAAATTGATCATTATAACTTTGTACCTTTTTTATTGGCACGTTGTTTGCAATGGACAATAAACTAAATAACGAATAAATTACTTCTCAAAATGTGATAAACCCCTCAATAGACTATTCAAACGTTGGTTTATGATTACGTCTTTGACGTGCGTTAAATACAAAATATTGCTGTTAAGGGATATAACAACTCTATATGACGTAATCACGAGTAACGTACACTGTCCTACATATGGTACAGAAAATTAATTAAAAGAGTTAATGCATTGTTCAGCTTCATTAAACAAGTAGCATTCTTTGGGCTTTGTGTGGATTGGTTTGTGTACAAAATCCAAGTATGATATTTTAAGGTAATCGAATTCAATTCGCCAAAAATTTCAATAAAGTTATCAGAAAGAAGAACTACAGAAAAAATCGTATATATATATTGTCATTTACCCTTTTGAAGCCGACGAGGAATCGCACAAAGTGACTGACAAAACCAATTCTTTCTAAGATTGAATGTTGATATATAAGATGATTACTAACCAGACAAATGTCAACCAGAGTTCAAATGAAGTATAGAAAGCAATTATAAGAATATGTGTAGCCTTCAACAATGACGAAAATCATAATCTAGTCGACTGAGCGGTATAGAGGAATGTAAAGACAACATTTAGAGATACCACGATGTTACAAAATCTAGTTGATAGAAAGATACAAGCTTACGTTCAAAAATATTCAGATCCACCATTGCTTTATATAGTTTGCAATATGTGAGTTTCTGTGTATATGGTCACATAATGCCAACAAGATGTAGGATTAATAACCTATGAAAAAGTATACTTTCGCTAAACGCTTTCTACCAGCTGCTTCGTTTGAGTCGTCCATATTTTAATTTTATCAAATTTATATCGTATTCTTAAAAAAATCATCTGACATGTGTACAGTGATGATACAGCTAGTTATCTTCCAATTCGGTAATTCAGTTTGCAATATATTGAATTAATTTGATGTTTTAAACAAGCAGTTTGATGAAATCCCAGTAATTTGTTCTTTAAAGTCAACCGGACGTGAGTTCTTTTCCAAATTTAAATAAGGTTAACCTGACCTTCCTTTAATGTGTAATGTGTAATTTTACGGCACTTTTAAATATAACTAGTGTCCTTTCATCAAAAGAATCTCCACAAACAAATAATGATCGTATTCTCTTGACTCTCTTTGACTGTCCATCGGGTCTCTATGTTGCAACATTAAGAAATATCTAAAGAACTATAAACTCAATTTATCGTCACTAATGAAAACAAAAAATAAAATAAATGTTTTAAACTATCTTAAAGATCAAAACACTGTGATATTTGAATTAAATGTATAAAAGGGATTTTAAGCATATTTTTCGAATGATAGATTTAATGGTAAAGGCAATTTAATGATTTTCATTATAATTTCTAATATCTGAATGTGAGTTTTCCCATTATTTCCAGTCATAGTACAATTATCTTTAAAATTAGTGCGGCTATTAATGTTTTCATATGTATTGGATAGCATTTGAATACAGTATAAGTAGGTTATTGAGTAAATCTACGGTCTCGATATCAATAAAATACTATGATAAGCAGATGTTTTCTATACTTATTCATTCAAATCAAGTTACACGATTGTTATAAAACATAATCTATTGAGTAATAAAACATGAAACAAATACTCCTGCAAAGTCAAAAGTTTTTATTTTTAATATTATAATGCAATAAAAACATCAATATTTATATGATTTCCATAGTAAAGCGACATTTAGAAATAAGTGGTGTAAATTCAGCATTTTTGTTCTTTGAAGTAAGAATATATATAGAAATATCATTTAGCTTTCAAAACATGGTGTCCTATTAACATTATATACTAGATAATATTACACTGAACTAAAACGGTAACGAATGTGTAGAATGTTGATACAAATTCAGTGTTAATACTTTTCAAAATGTTTTGAAACAAATGTTTTGAGGCGACAGTCATAACACAAAATTAGAAAAATTAGAATAAAATATAAAAAAAGTGGTGAGATAAGTTTGGGAATTTATACTTTTTCAGATTGATGTTACAAAAAATACATATCAATAAAAATAAAAAGTATCATATACCAATCTGGAAATCTTATCATGATAGTCTCTTAAAAAAACCACGTAAATAGTAACTCTTTTTATGAGAAGAAAAACACAAACCGGAGTATAACAATTTGATAAATTGGATTTTGACTTTTTATGAGAAGTTCAAATACATGTGTACATGTATTACACTTACTTTCTGACAGTACATATGTTAATAATTTAAAATATGTATCTCCATTCATCAAAGAAGGCATTTTGATACATGACAGAGTTAAAAAAAAAAATAAAAGAAAATAGTGTACTTGCCGAAGAACTTTATATATACATATATGTTTTATCACGCAAAAGAAATCAATGATTTTGAATTCTTGGCAGAATAAATAACTTCTTATTAATGCCTGATTCAAGTTAGGATAATGACAGTTATGTTCAGTTGCTCCGTTGATAGCTTTGAATTTGTCAGTTTCTGTGGATGTTCCCTTTCTGATTTTGTCTTCGAGTTCGGTATTTTTTGTTTCCCGTTTTTTCAATAATAAGAATGCATGAAAACACTGAAACGGAGATTGTTTTCCTTCTATATTGCAGACAACTTTGACAATCTATCACATTTGTTATTTCTGAACCTTAATCGAACAAAAACTATGAATTTAACCAACGTTGTATGCGTGACATTATCGAGATTATTGAGTGTACCAGCTGTACGTTAACAATGTAGTTATCCCTGTAATATTCGGTATTTGATACTCCATGTTACATATTATGTCTATCCTAATCCATAGAGGTCAATAGGGCATAGAGAAATTAATAACTGTATACAAATATCAATGAATTTTAAAATGATTACTGCATCTGGTAATAAGCTGTAAAAGTATCAATTGCAAATGAGAAAATATGCAACAATCGAAATAATTGTTATAAATATGCATTGAATTGAATCATGAACACACATTGTTATATATGAGATATCATGATTTTTTTTTCATAGAGTACAATGTGTAAGCTTCAATTCATCCATTTGTCTATATATTAAAAGTAATGAAAAAATGACAACATTAAGCCAGATGCAATATGTGTGTGCATGACAATATCCTGTTTCTGCTGGTGTTCAAGCTCGGACGATACAATTCTGAATTTGACAACAGGTTATATATCTCCCTTTTCCTATACTCAAATTGATCATATTTGCATTTCCTACTTAATTGATTCTTAAGAGTATCGCGTTTCCTTACTTATAAAGTTGAATTTCATTATAAGTAATAACAAAGCAAATATTTGCCACGTGTCATTGACAATGAAAAATTATCTTCTCGAGCTACTATTGTAAATATTGACAAATTAGATAAATGGTTCAATGCGAATTGAAAAGAATACAATATCGAAAGAATTCTAGACACAATCATCCAACATGGGTACAAAAAAATAATGCGTCGTAGGGAAACAATCCTGTTGTAAACGTATGATAAAATGTTTCAAATATGTCATCAGTTTCTACAAGTTAGTAAAAGTACAACAGGGATATCAGCTTGTACGTTTCCCATAGCATAAATTATCTTCCAGGAAGATATAGGACAGAAAAAAAAAGATTATTTTAATTCCAAAACTATGTCAACAAGTTTTATTTTCTCAAATTCTCTATTTAAGTCATGATATTTGGACGAAAGAAAAAATAATAAAACAATAACTAACATAATTAAGTAACAAATTCTAGTTTCTTTTTTAGCACTAATTTTTTGATAATATTGTCATTTTGTAGTATTTGATCAGAAGAAAGTATCGAAACTATGCATGTAAACAAAAATCATGTATTATTACACGACAAAATAAGAAATGAAAAAGCAGCAGATTAAACCAACCAAATTACTTGGTAAAGGGAGAGCATCTACAAAGTGGTGATCATCTGAGCTATCATTTTGTTGGTAGCTTTATCCACCAATGTTTTTTTGTCTGTGGAATTGTTTCAATTTATGTCATCCATAAGCGTTTATCACTTTATTTTGCTCTCAGGTATTATGTTTGTACTTCTTTAAATCCTTGCCCTTATGACCTTTGATGAAAATATTGGAAATCATAACATTACTAAATTTAATCTTTAAAGTATGCAGGTATGATACTTTGTCACTGTTTTAAAGCCATATTTCAGATACCGTAATATTTAAAATCCTGAATGTCGAATGTAAGCAAATAAGGTCACAAAAGCTCTTCAATATTATAACTATGTTCAACAGTCGTATGTTTTTGTATATTAGACTCAATAGTGGCGCTCAAATATAAAGAGTTGAAGCCCTTATACAATGTTGACGAGCATTTAACACCGATAATTCGGAAATTTTGCGTCAAATTCGTCTGAGATAATCTATGTTTCGTGGAAGAAAATCTTTGGAGTTTAAGTAACTAAACAATGTATAAACGGTAACTTGCAGACGATCAAAGATATTTCATCAACACAAAGATGTTGACGCTAGAGTACCGCAACGTCTTCTACAGTTTGCTCAAAGCTTATTGAATAAAAATTCTTATACACATGTATGATTTGCATATGGAATTGTTTCCCTTGTTAACATTTCGATAGACAAGGTTGCTTAAATCACTTATGTAAGCTATGTAAACAGTATATCGATTTTTCTGTGATCTATTCATGTTATTGATTTTTAAATACCTTTCATATTTGTAATTGATAATTTTGATGGTTGTGATGACAATGTATATAAAACAATTATTTATCAAATGTATGCTGCATCTGGTGAAGAAGTCAAGTTAATGTTTAGTGATAAATGACGCCCATTATAAATCACTATCGTTATTGAATTTGTTTGTTATTGAATCTAAATTTAAAATTAAATTGGACGATGCAGGTTATACAAACCTGAAAATAAAAATTTCTATTTATATGTTTGCTACTGAGGCTGACTGAATGAACGCAACCTGGCATTATTATAAATTTTAGATTTACAGGTTTACACCCACATACATTTCAAGATTTTCAACAGTCGGTATCAGTATCTTATTAGTAAGTACTATGTTGCTCAAGATTATACTATAAGATAGTGTTTTCCCCTTTCGACGACAAATATAAAGACAAACCGGAAATGGATGCCTTCATGAAGAGCACAAACGATTACAAACATTGGACATAATTAATTCTGACGAACTGTTACAGTTGAGAAACATCGACCAGTAAAAACAAACGTTTGCAATATGTGGCCGTTATTAATAACCGACTGTACAAGGGCTGTATAGCCATTCAAGGTCGTTAAAAACTTCAATTTGTTGTTATTAATAAAAAGGTTCATCACTAATTGAAAACAAAAAATATAACCAAGTATTTTTTTCTGGTAAAAGAAGGTCAACTCAAATATGTAAATGTCTGGTCGCTCATTTTGGATACATGTATACAATATTTTTATTGCAAAGTAATTATATATTTGAATATTTTGATTGTTTTTAATTAATTGTCACAAGCCTGCAGTATTCATGTTACAAGAGCACACTTATTCGTAATGCATTATCCATAGAGTACCTATGATGTTAACATCAACAATGAATTCAAATTGATAACTTCTAAACAGTTTCAATTTGTTGAAATGTGTAGATTTAGCTTCTTTTGATAAACGATTTAAACAATATTTGTATTCTTCAACATGTTAATGTAATATTTCGTCTAGTCACGATATGATTTCGTGTCCACAATTGTCTTTCTTTAAGGTAATTGGTAATTACAAACTAAGTTTTAAAATGACAGAAATTCAAAGTAAAACCTGAATGAATTGACATGTAGTATGTCTTTGATCATGAATTGACATGTAGTATGTCTTTGATCATGAATTGACATGTAGTATGTCTTTGATCATGATTGACATGTAGTATGTCTTTGATCTAGGTAAATTTAAAATGAGTTGTGCAAACTAATATTCCAAGCTACTGATTACTTAGGTAATCATGAAGTCTATTTTATGTCTGAACATGCATTTTCAGCAGTTTAATGTAGTGGTTATGTAATAGATTATATTCCACTTCAACAAATAGATTTAAATGATATATCTAAAGGAATAAAATAATACTTTCAACTATAAGTTACTTCTTCCAATCAACGATGATATTTCTACTAATGATATTGCAAACAAAGCGAAAGCTATCGACAGTTTATCTGAAATAAAAACAGATTTCATTGATGATTATATAACTTGTCTTTAATAGACAGGATTTTGCAATATGGCAATATAGACAGTTTCAAATATTAGAACAGAGAATGCATAGATATAGTCAGCATCAGTTTACGGGTGTTCACATCCCTTAAATCAATTCTAAAGACAATTCAAGGAAACAAAGGGAATCGTATACTTAATAATAAAACAAAGTAAAGGAAATGGGGTCACCGTTCATTTAAGCTGTCTTCGAAAGAAGCATGCATTTTTGTTAAGGTACTTTCTTTCTGTTTAACTAATAGGAGAAATAGAAGTAATATCGAAATAAAAAAAGAGAACTAAATTACGGAAATCGCTTTTATTATACAATGGTTTAATTTAAGTACACCTTTTTTGAAAAAAAAATTAATAGAAAATATAGGTCACCGATGAGTTAAAAGAGACATTTCAATTTAAATGCCAGAATATGGCAACTTAGGGTGGATGTAACAGGTGATTGTTAATAAAATATGTTTAAAATTTAAAATACTTTGTGGTATGGGTTTTGCTCATTGTTGAAGGCCGTACACGGTTACATAAAGTTGTTCACTATTTTTGTGTCATTTGGTCTCTTGTGAAGAGTTTCCTCGTTGACCATTATTCCAATGTGAAATAATTCACAGTACTGTGCTAACATACGCTATAAATCTATTGGTTTTGTATACCTCGAGGTATATTTTGTTGCTATAGTGAATAAAAAGGTGAAACATGTTACACACATGGACAAGTAATCAGTATGTTGTAGATTCTTATTGACATCCTATTTGTGGAATTTACGGGAAGACTTTTTCAACGAACTGTTCGCCTTGTCGACTTCTTCTAATCTTCATATCAGTAGGAGTTCTGTCAGACGCTGTCAAAAAACAAAAAGATCGTAGAAACCAGATCATTCAATTTTACATTTAGATTTATGGATGAAGTTCTTTTCTTTAACAATCCAAACTTTTCTGATTGGGTTCCAATAATGTATTCCCCAGATCTAGAAACTAAAGAAACAGCACACTCGACTTTTTCGGCCTCACTGTTAGGCACATGTCTCGAGTTTTACATAATCTGTCATCTCATTTCCAATATTAATGACAAACAAAACGGTTTGAATTTGAAATTACAAATCAAATTCCCCTCGCCAGTGTCTGAGCAGAAAGTTCATTATTCATGGTTATGTCACTGAACAGCTCTTCTTTTAAAAAAGAAGGTTCATCGGAAGATACTCAGACATTGTTGATGAATATTCCGAATCAACTTCACAAATAATACATGATGATCTAGAAGGATAAATTTTATGTACTTATTTTTTCATTTGAATTTCGTGTCATTGTGATCTTTTTATTTGTCTATTTATATTTTTAACCTTTACTGATTAATCAATATTTACTCATTTGCTTTAGAAAAACCCTATATTTCCCTTTACTCATAACTATAGGTGCAGATCAAAACAAATAATAGCAGAACAAACAAAAATAGTTTTTTTTTTCAGACAGCTACAGAAATATAAACGTGTGATTACTTGCAACACATTTTAATACTTTTAAATGTAAACACATCAAACTCAACACATGTTCTTATCAGTTCAGTTTTCGCACAAAAAATACAGAGCTAATTATCAGCCAGACCTTAGCCACGACATCAATACACCATTTCTAATTTTGTTATTTGACCTCGCTGGTACCTTGACCGGCGAACAATGTAAGATTTGATCAATTATGAAATATTCAGAGAAACAAATGGCCCTACAATGGTATGTACAAATCTACAAATAAAACGTTCAGAAATAATGTAGTAAGTTTTGTATATCATTTAGTCAGCACTTCGGTGTTGACATGAATATCAGTTATATGGTCACTTTTATAAATTTCCTGTTTACAAAACTTTAAATTTTTCGAAAAACTAAGAATTTTCTTATCCCAAAAATAGATAACCTTATCCGTATTTGTCACAACTTTTGGAATTTTGGGTCCTCAATGCTCTTCAACTTTGTACGTGTTTGGCTTGATAACTTTTTTGTACTGAGCGTCACTGATGAGTCGAAACGCGCGTCTGTCGTATTAAATCATAATCCTTGTACCTTGTTGACTATTATGAGATTTTGCAGCACAACAGGGATTTCCTTTCAGTAGTTCAATGCATGTGTCATTTCTTGCAAACTATTATTATGTGCTAGGATGACAGATATAGAAACAACAGGCATATATCTAATCGGATTCATTTTGTTGTCAGAATAGACACGATAACAAAATAAAGAGGTTCAAATACAGCAATAACGTTCTCTCCAAAATACAGTGAACAAGTATACGAGTTATTTTGCGTTTATTTGCAAGTATGAAAATATTTTTTATGTAATTAATTATTCTAATTATTCGCCAATAATGAAGTTACCTTTCAGAACTAATCGTTATCTCTGTACTAACATAACATTGGATTTAATATTTAATACTGCTTTTTATAATACATATCGTATACCGAAACTAAGGAAAAACCTTATAGATAAGTACTAAAATTTCAATTAGAATGCATTTCTCTGTACAATTATTGTGTAAGAACATTGATTTATATTTCTTGGCAGAATTATCTTTTTAATTTGATTTAATTAACGTTCACAATAATAGTACTGAGTTCTTAATTTAAGTATCTTTATTGGCATTTAATATTGAACTGTTGATAAAATACAGAGTTTGTTCATTATCAATCTGTGATTAATTACTTATTGTTTAATTATTGAGTACGTTTGAGTTATCATCTTTTGACTTATCGTACCTGGGTTTTAAGATAACAAAACATCATTTTAAATATCGACTCTGTTGCAAAATGTATCAGTACCCGACACAACTAAAAGAGGCTGCTTATCGTAATATAAAAAGAGAAGTGATCAAATCATGTAACTGTCTAAATATCATGATGGTTCTCAGAAAAAAACGTAGCTACTTTTAAAAGCTACCTCAGCAACTGTGTGACCCTTGGTTCAATACATGACGTGTTCACCAATACTTGTATATACTAGTAATATAGGATATATATATAATGTTTAAACTAGTCAGATTCATACCTTTACTTTCTCTGTATGTGTTTGTTATACTTTAATCAATTTCAATTTGCTAAGTAAACTTTGTAACATAAACAACCAGTCCATTTTGCAATTGATTTAGGAATTTTGAATACTGGTATAAAGTAAAATCACAAAAATACTGAACTCAGAGGAAAATCAATTCGGAAAGTCCATAATCACATGGCAAAATCAAATAACAAAACGCATCAAAAATGAATGGACAAGAACTGTCATATTCCTGACTTGGTACAGGCATTTTCAAATGTAGAAAATGGTGGATTGAACCTGGTTTTATAGCTAGCTAAACCTCTCACTTGTATGACAGTCGCATCAAATTCCATTATATTGTAACCGATGCGTGAACAAAACAAACAGACACAATAGGTAAAAATGTCAAAAATAGGGGTACAGCAGTCAACATTGTGTTATCATCTTAATCACTATAAAAACAACAAATGTAACGAAGAAGCACAAAAAGGCATACATCAAATTAACATCCTCATTTTGATTATATTATACGATTTTATTTGTCTATGTAAAATGCACCCATCAAGGAAGGAGGGTTTTGAGTACTGGTGAAAATTGCGCGTTTGAAATTCGCACAGGTAGACATGAAATAATTTTGTCGTTCAAAGTATGACGGGATGCATAAATACAGTCACGCAAAATAGATATAACAAAAACTGGCTTAACAGTTAAAGTAATAATAATAAATAAAATAATAGTGCGGTTCAAAGTATGACGGGATACATAAGTACAGAGGCACGTCAAATGTATATCACAAAAACAGTGGGTTAACAGTAAAAGTAATATTAATAAATAAAATAATTTTGTCATTCAAGGTATGACAAGATACATAGGTACAGAGTCACATCATGAAATAATTTTGTCGTTCAAAGTATGATGGGATACATCAGCACAGAGTTACGTCAAAAGGATATCTAAAAAAACAGACTTAACAGTAAAAGTTATATTAATAAAGACAAATAAAAGAATAATATAACACGTTATTAAGATGATAAACAACGTCAGTACGCAAAATCTATACTTCAAGACCATCGTGTATTATTACTACTGTTGCCTATATTCATCCCTTTTATTTGCTCTGATCAGACGTCATTTGCTACAACATTAATGGATTGTATAATGAGATAGTCGGGCTATGTTAAAGACAGATTTCAATTATAATCCTTGCTAGGGACCAATTCAATCCCATGCTCGAGATCAATTTAAAACCATACGAGTTGCCGCCTTAAACATGCAGGGAGGATACTTACGGATTTGATAAATGTTCACTTTGACTTTGAGAAGATCTTGAGGAAAAGTAGTATGATCACTATTATTTGTTTTGTGTTAATCATGTGTTTTAGTATGTTATGTCATTTAAATATACATGTACAATATTCCTGTCTTTTACATTTCCAGTGAGACGGGTTTGTCATAATCTATAGAAAAAAATATCACATCAAAATGTAGTAGACTAAACAGAATAGAGTGGCGTCAATTTCGTTGAACTAGAATATAATATTATGTAATGGCAAACTGAAGTCCGACTCGGAGTGCGGGATTTTTTTATCGATTGATGGATTTCTGAGTAATCGGTTTTATGTTCAAGGAAAGACAATCCATGTAGTTTTAAACGTTTGTATAAGCTCTCGAAAGCAAACAGCAACAATAGTTGTTTGCGTTGAGTAGCGGTGTTCAGCTATTGCTAAATCAAACGAGATCAGTCACTCATCAAAATTAGAATAATGTATAGATATAAAAAGTCCCTAGGTAAGTTGGATCAGTAGCGAAGTCAAATGTTGTAACCATTTAAAGTTTTTACTGCATCAGGAAGGCCTCTAATAAAAAAAAATTTAAAAAAATGAATCACCTACGAAAATGACTAATCCCAAAATAAGCTCTATAGTCTAACTATGGATAAACCACTGGTGTTGTTGTTTTTGAAAACAGCTTTATTTTTTATATATCTAAAAATAAAAGTTTGGCCGTTTATAACTGATCATAAATCACTTTTAATAATTTTGATTTTCTATAAAAATGTTTCTCGTCAGAAAATTCACGAAAACAAATTACAAAATGTTATAAATTTCATTTTAACAGACTTCAGGTTAATAACAGGATGTCCCTTAATTTGACAGTCAATACCGGTACCGTTTGTTTAATTTTGAAGTACAAGTGTTGTACACTTTTATTAATTCTTGTGACAAATTACATGTACGGTCTATGAACACACACTTTTTCTCTTGTGCGATACAACGTGCAAAATCAAGTAAAGCTATACCGCTTTTGAACGTCTTGCTAAAAATACTCAGAGACTGAGTAGATTGGAATACTCCTATGATGAAACATTTCTGTTCAAAGATAAGTGTCTAAATCAGGTACAAGATTTTAGTGGCGAAGTATCCTTAACTATTTGTGAAAACTATCATTGTATGTTCATTTTGTGATAGTGTGTTTCGTGTCAACTACATGTTTCATTAATTTCAAATATAACGAATGACTGCAAGCTCTGGTCACACCAAATACGATCCGGCATCTTTCGTGCCAATCCCTGTTAGTACGTAGATTTTAGTATTGTTGCCATATTCATACTACTTACTAGTATATAGTACTTGTATATCCGGGATAATTTTTAAATATGCGCAAAACTTACCACGGACCAAAAAAACCATAGTATATCCTTAATTAACAATATGTTAACGCACTGATTCGTTTTAGTCCCTAATAAAACCATATTAATCCATACTTGTTCGTAGGCCCAAAGGATTTCTACAGTTAGTTCCGGAGAAATACGTAATAGTACAGTTACGCCACGTATTTGTTAAGGATACACTACGATCTGTTACGAATTTGTCACGGAACGGCACGGTTTTATTACGTTCCAATACGGATAACTAGGAAAAAGCTAGGATTCGCACAGTCTTTTTACAGTTCTCTACGTTACAACACGAAGACATGTGAAATATAATTGCCCTAGACAAACTTGCATCAGCTTTCTGTGTATAAACCATATATATGATTCTGTTTCTTGCCGGAGAGGCATACAGAACATTATCCAACATCAACCATCAACAACTGATGCTTGAAATTAACTGACTGGAATTGGATTTTGATATGGCACAACATGTCAGAGCTGTGGTCGAGCTACAAATGTACTCAATGACAGACGTAGATGTGGCCGGAGGCAGAGGAGATGGTGGACCATGGACAGACTTTTCCGAAGACTTATTCATGACAGTATGAGGCCTTCCTGTCTGAACTCTGTGTGGAAAATCCATCTGCATTTCAGAACTGTGTAATGATAGACTTAAATATGAACTGCTACATGGTCTTTGGGTCCGAGGGTTACATAGAACACAACCTTGTAACCATAGACCGATAAATGTAAGAACAAAACAAAACAAAACAAGTCTGTCACGTGACAGCAACCGGATGTTCCTGCAGAAAGGTCGAACCCTGTACAGTTGAGAAAGTATGGACACAACAATAAGCTTAAAACAGCTCTAAATTTAGAATGTGATTCAATACTTAAACTATGGATTATTATCTTATTAATATGAAAATGATATATGCAAATCTGAAACACAAACAGGATTATTTACAAAAATTTACAAACACAACAACAATAGAATACAACACAACAACTATGAAAGCTGCCTTCATAACAAACATGATTTAAAAAATATAGTTATAAAGAAATTTTGATGTTTTCATTACTTATTCATGGAATAAGTTTGAGTTCTGTCCCTTTGAACAGAAAAAGGGTTTAACATATTACTCTTAAATTAGATCATTATGATTTAATGACTAAAAATAGTTCTCTAAAATTAAATATGATGCAACAAATAATAGGATCAAATATATTTTTAAATAGTTTAAAATATTTTTTCATTAATGCGTCACAAACTAATATAGACCTTCATTGTATCTATCAATGTCAACAATTTTAAATATAAAGAAATTTATCCGTTCATAAAAAACATCTAATAATAGGGGTTAATGAACAAAAAATTACACATATATAGTATTCACAGTATACAGAATATCACACACGCCTACCACAAAATTCTTCTAACAATAAAATAGAATAAATGTCATTTATTATTAATACAATGTCTTTTAAAAATCTCTTTTAAGAAATGAGTTATCTCCCTATACAGAAATGGATAAATTCATCAAAAATGGAGTTTTTTGGAAAGGGCTATAATTGAACAACGGGAAAAGCTAAAATCATAAAAATTCATTTAATCACAGGAAACAACATATTTTAATTTGAAATAATTTCATCAAAGCGTTACTTCAAAAATCCTGTTAAAAACTCATCGATTCACTGCCATAAATAAATGATAAATCACAAGCTTATGCTTAGGTCACACATTCACGGATTTATCCGCCGGATTAGCTACGGATACGATCCGGCATTATTCGTGGCAATCTGTACTAGTCCGTAGATATCCATATTGGTGCCGTAGTCATGCGTAGTCATACATCGTTGTACTTGTATATCCTTGACAATTTTTGAACATGTGCAACATTTGACCATGGATGAAACGACCGTAGTAGCTCCTTTCTAAACCAGTATAAGACCGTACTGATCTGTTTTAGTCTCTATGAAAACCGTATTAATCCGTACTTAGTCGTAGTCAAGAATAATTTCTACGGCTAGTTTTAGGAGAGCTACGTACTGGAACGGTTACACCACGTATTGGTAAGGATACAATATGATTTGTTACGAACGTGTCACGGAACGGCACGATTTCATTAGGTTGCAATACGGATAACTAGGTATCAGTCAGGGTTTTGAAAGTCTATTACGGTTTACTACGTTACAACACGACAAAATACGGAATACTAGTAATAAGTCTGTAATGACGGCAAACTAACATTAGGCTTCTGTATAAATTATCCATACTTATAGGGCCCTAATTATTCTGTGGTTTGACGTTGAGTTATACATAATTAGCATCCAACATGAATAGTCAACAACTGCTGCTTGCAATTAACTGGCACAAAATGATAGGACAGGGTCGAGATACTTGATGACAGACGTAGAGGTGACAGACCAGGAGGCAGAGTAGATGGTGGACTAGGGACTGACTTCCCTATCCATAGCTAGTTTCAGTTTTGTGAGTTGTATGCGGAAAATTCAGCTACATTTACCAACTTTGAAAGAATAGTCCTAAATATGTTTCAAGAACTTCTACAAGTCGGGGATTACGATTAACACCACATATATAGTACAGACAGGAAGATTAATAATTTATTTAACAACAACGAAAAATAATCTACGCTAAAAAAGAAAAGATGAATAACAAGTAAATTATAGAAATGTGACGGTTCGTACTATTACGTTTCAGATCCATCTCATTCGTACTAACCCTTACTTATACCGAGAAGCAAACCGTTGTTTATCCGCAGTTCATACGTCACGATACGTATCGTTGCGTTCTAAACCGTGTCTTACCGTATCACTCATGTCGCCAAAATGACATCTCCTTCACTATCCGTGAAAGAAACGTCAAACCCGTAGCCATATCGTTGTGCATCCGTATCGGATCCGTATCTGACTACGGAAACTGTATTCCCCGGATAATATAAGTGGATCTGGCGAGGTGATCCGTGGATGTGTTAAGGCATAAGTTAGAAATGATTGACGGTTTTGAAAATGAAGCGACTCGTTCTGTTCCGTATCAGGTCGTTCTTATAACCCTTATTTATATCATAGCAAACCTCTGTTTATCCGTAGTACATACGTCCAAGCACGTGTCTTTGCATATTAAACCGTGTCGTACCGTAAAAATCCGTATCACTCATGTCGCCAAATGACTCCTTCCCTATTTCGCCCGAGGTAGATCCGTCAAAGCCAGTAATCATCTCGTTGTGCATCCATATCGGATCCATTTCAGACTACGGAAACTGCATTTTCGAGATCATCCGTGAGATTTAATCCTAACGATTAAACTGATGGATTAAACCGTGAATGTATGACCTACACTTAACTTTAAGAGAATTAAACAATACAGGTGGTGATTTTTAGCTTCATTTTTATCTGTGCATGTAGAAGTGATTTTTAGCACAAACGGAAACAAATTTGCATTCATTTTCATTAAATAACTTGCTTTATACATGAAAATCATTCTCGTGCATCTGTCTATGTAGACGGCTGTTGAATATACATGTACTTCATATTATTCAAATTAAGATACTGACGTCTTTTTGTATATTCAAGCTGCTACAGTCTATTTGCCATTGTACTGGATAAAGCATTTCAATAATGATTATATTCAAGATGCACAAAGTATCCTATTTGTTTGCATATATATCAGTTATCGGTCTATTCAGGAGCCAAATATACATGCATCAGTCCTATCTTTCTTTCTCTCTTACACGGACAAATGTACTCATGATCATGAATCTATCATTATTTTAAAATAAGAAGATTATCATAAATAAAACAGATTATCATTCTTTTAAAAATAAGAAGATTATCATTCTTTTGATCAATTAATTTAGGAGTCTTTTGTAAACTCGTCAATATGTTCTATTCCTGATTTTTTTTTCACGAATCAGGTAAGTCGTGAACTCATCTTTCTGATCTGGTCAATAGCATGTCTGTTTTACAACTTTAAAATAGAACTACAATGATAACATTAAATTATATGTTGATTGGTTATCTAATGTTTCATACAATCTTCAGAGCTTTACAAATGAATTAGTCAAAGCAAAAATCATTAATACGATTGTTAATTCTAATAAATGTAGCATAATCAATTTTATCAACTTTATCATATATCTAAATTCAGTCCATTGATAATTGCCATGGTAAATGAACGCCTTTTAACTCTTTAATTGAAATAATCTGATAATTGTTCTGAAGTATTTTTTAGTTTATTATTTTTAACAACGACCATTTAACACATTAATCATTTTCAATGATATCAATGGTAATCGCTATTGATAGTGTTGTAATGTATTCATAGATGTACTGATAACAACATCAAATGGACAAGTTTCAATATATGATATAATCAATTTTTAATTGTCAATATTCCTAGAATTTGTCAATACATTGTACATGGACTATCGGAGATCTGTCCTCTATTAAATTATCAATGCATGCCAAAAACATTCCAATTAAGAAAAATAAAAGACAGACTGATAACTTAGGTGGAACTAGTTTTGTTTTACTCTTTCAACCCTCCCGATATGCGGGAAAATCAAACACAATAAACCCATATCGAAATTTTTCAGTTTAGAACCATATATAATAAACAAATATGTATATAAATACAAATGCCAGGTGATATAAACACAAATTACATACCTAAAATAAGGGAAAGTAATCTTACAAATATTGTCTTAGTTTGTCCTGCTCTCTAATGATTATTGTAATCCAATCAGTTTTCGCGAGCGAATTTACTTTTGTTTTTAGAAAAAAACACGAATATATTTCGTCGTAATATTCCTTAACGGTAACATATAGATATGAAAATCGTGTAGAGGTCCGTTTGAAAAAACTAAACGTAAAATAAAGTATACTCAAAAATAATTTGGTTTACAGCTTTTAATTGCAAATAATTTAAAAGAAATTGCCAACAGTTCACTCCAATGAATAAAATATCTTCTTGAACAAATATTTGTATTTCTTTTGAAACTTTTTAATCAGAATGTAATCACTATTAAATATATAATAATGGACACATAAGGAAGTCAGACAGGTCGATAGTGGACGTCACTAGTTCATTATTAATAATGAAAAATCAATTGTTTGTTACAGTGAATTTGTATAAGCAGTGATTATGTATACTACCTGAAATTTTCAGGGATAATGTAGAATCACTGGCCAGTTTAGGGATTATATATGATCACTAAAATTTTCAGGGATTATGTATAAAGACTAGAAAAAACGTTAGGGATTATACAAAAATAACTGAAATGAAGAAATAGTTTTACTTATAAAGAAAATGAATAAAAGTCAAATAATGCATGCTTTAGAATCCTATTTAAACAGCATTACACTGTATAAACATAAATTGTAAAATGTAAAGCACACAATATCAAAATGAGATCCCTATTTTTTTTAAATGTTAGGCACAATATATTAAAATAATATGCTTCACATCTGTTTTAACCAAAATATCCACATTTTAGAAAAAAAAATTCCTTCACATATCGAATCAGATTCTTATGACCCGCCTAAGATAAATAAAGTGTTCAGTAAAAACATGAAAAGGGAATTAGCAACCTCGAACTGGTTCGAGCAACATACCATGTTTTTTTGGCCAGGCGATATCCTTTTTTCAGAATTTTAGTGAACAATTACCATTGTGTTTTTTTGGATTCCCTTTCATTTTTTACCCCGTGGAATTGCTATGAGAATATCTTATTTTTATACATTTTATTCATAATCCCTGAAATTATATTGAGTAATTTGAAGAATAATTATTAAAATGTTCAGTGATTATGTAAAATCACTGGTCATATTCAAGGATTATATATAATTACTAATGATTTTAGTGATTCTACATATTCCCTGAAAAATCAGGGATTCTATATAATCCCTGAATATACAAATTCACTGCAACACATACATATTTTATATATATATATTACAGCAGTTACGCCTTTTGAACATTTGCTTTGTTCAAATCAACATGATAGAATCTCCTTATATTAATAGCAAAGAGACAATCTTGCAAATCATAATCAACCTATTAATCCCATGAGTTAACGGGTATTTGTATTTTTTTTTTTTACTTTTATTGATAACACCCATAACTGAAATATTGATAGCAAAGTAAGTTTAGATTGACTGTGTTTTTAAATAAGAAGATGTGGTATGAGTGCCAGTGAGACACATCTCTTTCCATGATACAATGTGTAAAACAGACCAAAAAAATAGGTTAAAATACGGTCTTAAAAACCAAACTTTGACTCACACAGAACAGCAAGCTATAAAGGGCACCAAAATGCAGCGAGTTTTAAAGTTTTCAACAGGCACTAACCTGCACTCTTACTTGAACAAGTAATATGAAATTGAAACATAAAAAGACAAAAAAAAAGAATATTTTAATGGGAACTCGATAAAAAAAGACCAAGTTAACATACATGTACACCGAACGAAAACATATGATCTATGACACAATATCAATTCAATACCAATATAAAAATGAGATGTAAAACAATTGAAAAATGACAACTCTAAAAGATGGGCGAAAGATACAAGAGGGATAGTCAAACTCATAGATCGAAAATAGACTGACAACGCAATGGCTAAAAAAGAAAAATACAAACAGATTTATAGATTTATATCCACTCTTGTTGAGACTTATTAAAAATATGTCGTACACTTAATAAAAAAATATATATAGTTAATATGCATTTCTGTAAGATAAGGAACAATATCATGATTATCAGCTACTATATTAAAAACAACAACAAAAAAACACTTTTATTGCTGACTTTCAAATTGTTCAGAAAATATAAGATTTCTTTGTATTTGTACTCTATGATAATTTACATTTGGTTGAACTTCACCATTCGGAACTTTTGATTTAATAGCCTCCTTCCAATGAAGATAATTTTACCTTCAGTGAAATATATTTGTATAAACTACAAGAATATGTGCAACGTTATCGCAGTAGCACGAGTCAAATCTCGGCGAGGGACGAACTGACGAAAATTTACATATCTAAAATTGTTAGGCTTATGTTTAGACGAGTTAAATATACAAAATTTATTTTCAGCCTTGTATCACCATCACTGCTGGTGATCAGATGGATAAAATCTGTTGTAAAGTCGTCACTGGTTCATACGTACTTATAATACAATTATTTCTGCATCTACATCTTTCATTAATTTGTAGGATCCTTTACAACAGATAATTCAGCTGATCTGTAACAATTCCATCTTCATATCTATATATCATGTACTGTGTTACCACACTAGATTAAAACTGACGAGGAAAGGTAACGCCCGGCCACTGAAAGCTCTCTTTGTAAAAACCTAGGTGTTCGAGTTGTTTGGCGCGTCGGGCACAGTGCAGGCGGTATGGTGCCGGGATATCTCAGTAGCATGAGTTCGAATCCCGGCAAGGGAAGAACTAAAACATTGCTAAAGCAAATTTACTGATCTATTATTGTTGGGCTGATGTTTAGACGGAAAAGTAAAATCTCAAAAATACTGAAATTCTAGAAAAATCAAAACTGAAAGTGCCTGATAAAATGACAAAATCAAATAATAAAACACATCAAACGAATGAACAACAGCTGTCATATTCTTAACTTGGTACAGGCATTTTCAATGCTGATAATCCAATGGATAAAATCTGTTGTAGAGTCCTCACTGGTTCATACGTACTTATAATACAATTATTTCTGCATCTACATCTTTCATTAATTTGTAGGATCCTTTACAACAGATACTTCAGCTAATCTGTAACAATTCCATCTTCATATCTATATATCATGTACTGTTTTACAACACTAGATTCAAACTGACGAGGAAAGATAACACCCGGCCACCCAAATTTTTTTTTCGAAGAGCCTAATTTTCTAGTGATCTAGCGCATCGGACACAGTGCAGGAGGTTTGGTGCCGGGATATCTTAGTAACATGAGCTCGAATCCCGGCAAGGGAAGAACTAAAACATTGCTAAAGCAAATTTACTAATCTGACATTGGTGGGCTGATGTTTAGACGAAAAAGTAAAATCTCAAAAATACTGAAATCCTAGGAAAATCAAAACTGTAAGTGCCTAATAAAATGACAAAATCAAATAATAAAACACATCAAACGAATGGACAACAACTGTTGTATTCCTAACTTGGTACATTCATTTTCACTGCTAATGAACCAATGGATAAAATCTGTTGTAGATCGTCACTGGTTCAGACGTACTTATGATATAATTATTTCTGTATCTATATCTTACATTAATTTGTAGGATCCTTAACAATAGATAATTCAGCTGATTTTTAACAATTACATCTTCATGCCTTATATATCATGTACTGTGTTACAACACTAGATTAAAACAGACGAAAAAAGGTAACACCCGGCCACCCAAAACTCTTTTTTGAAGAGCCTAAATTTTCTAGTGATCTAGCGCATCGGACACAGTGCAGGCGGTTTGGTGCCGGGATATCTCAGTAGCATGAGTTCGAATCCCGGCCAGGGAAGAACAAACCAATTGCTAAAACAAATTTACCGATCCAACATTGTTGAGCTGATGTTTAAACAAAAAAGTAAAATCACAAATCTATTAAACTCCGAGGAAAATTCCAAATAAAGGCAACAGTAGTATACCACTGTTCAAAACTCATAAATCTATGGACAAAAAACAAAATCGGGGTAACAAACATAAACTGAGGGAAACGCATTAAATATTAGAGGAGAACAACGACACAACATTAAAATGTAACACACACAGCAACGGACTAAGTATTAGACAAAATCCGATGAGAATAACCAATATAACATCAAAACCAAATACATGAATTTGGGATAGAAAAGTACCGTGACACGTCTTATAGTAATATGAATTCACACTCAAAAATAGGAGAAAACAAACGATACAACAGAAACACAACGTAAAAATGTTGCACACACAGAAACGAACTATGATATAACAATGGCCATTTTCCTGACTTGGTACATGACATTTTTAAAGAAAACAAAGATGGGTTGAACCTGGTTTTGTGGCATGCCAAACCTCGCACTTTGATTGCTTTGTTAAATATAACATTAAAAGGACAACATAATAATACAGGACTACAATACAAATAAGTTGCAGAACGTATTTGGCAAAGAAACACATGAATAATAGATAACAAAAGACATCAGGTTTAAAATTCATTACGTCAAAATCGCGCCTCGACCAAACAAGACTTACCAGTGACGCCCAGATATAAAAGTTCGAAAGTCAAACAAAGGGTTCAAAGTAGTACAGCTCTCAGGATCAAAAGTTAAAAAGGTTGTACCAAATACGGCTAGGGTTTTTTGCTTGTGACAAGAACATCCTTATTATATAGAACAATTTATGCTATTGCAAACAGTAAATTTTATCAAATGAATATAAAAGATTTACATGATAAAACTGACGTCTTAACTAATTACAGAAAACAAAAACCGGAATACATAATACATTGAGGACCAACACAGAAAATAGACACACCCGACTCAGTGACAAACCCGGCCTGAACGCAAAAAGTCATAACCACGACGTCACATACGAAGTGGTGAAATGGCACAATATTACGTCATTCAGACATGTGAATTTCTGAAACAGCACAAATATGACGTCATATTTGAAAAATTATGTCTAAAAAATAAGATAGAAATAGGATTGATTTAAGATTATAATATAACTAAATACTGATATTACATTTAAACACAATGCACATTGCAACACTAATCAATAGCAATACATATATTTTATATAAGTCTGGTTTGTTTTGAATCTAACTTCAAACATAAAAATCGTACAGATTACGTTGAACAAAATCAAAACTAATAAATGAAGGCGGTGATTAATTTTCTTTACCACAACACATGAATTTAATAGAAAAGGCGTCAACCAATTTGACAAAATACGATGAAAATTACAAATATAACATCAAACTAAATACATGAAAACCTTTTTTTGAATGTAGACGAGATGAAACCTATCGAAAGGAGAAGGTTATTACTTCATAGAGAGCACAAACTCGTTGAGGACTATACGTTTAATAATAATAAATTATTCCCGGAAAAAAACATCGTCTTTTTAAGACACTGAGTTTAAATCATTTGTGGTTCTTTTTATTTTACTTAAAGTGGTACCCAACACTTTAACTAAAATTAATTTGTCTCGATTTATTTTCTTAAAATTTTGACAAAGTATTTGCTTTGACCCTTGGACAAAAATATAAAAATTGGAACAAATTGGAACCAATCGTTTTATCAGAAAAATTACACAGGTAATATAGCAGTTTGACAAACACCTATTTTTGTCACTGAGAAGCTTAATATTCCCTAAACAAAACAACGTAATTAAAACGTTTAGCTGATTTTACAGAGTTATCTCCCTGTAGTGTTATGTACCACCTTAACATACTACTTTTATCATTAATATTTCATTTTATGTTATTTCATTTTCGTCCTATTTCCGTGTCCCTCGATTGTATAATACGTCAAATCGCTTTGAATCATGATTCTATGTTGATCATGGACCATAATTCAAAGTGTTTACTTTGTTAATTACATTTAATCTATAGTTTTAATGATATATTTGGTTTCCATGATGAGTAAGATAAAATAAACATTTAGTCTTATTGATAATTCAAAATTGTCAATAATTTGTGTCTGGGAATTAACAAATTAAATATATATTCATTCATTACTATAATAGCTATATTGGATACAATTTATCGTGCATTACGTTGCATACAAACCTGGGTGTGTTAAAATATCCATGTTTAACTGTAATCTAACTTGTAAATATGAAACAACTGCCAACTTACGTAAGTTTTTGACATATGAATAATGGTATACATAATTATGCAGATGAATACTGCCAAACTTTGAATAAAAGTCCTCGCAGAAAAAACATTTACAGGGATTTCAATACACAATGTCTGATAAAACGGAAAACCAAGAAAAGCTTACAGCTGGAATAATATGGGAAGATTTTATTGAATCAACTGGATTTCATGCGGTAAATAAAATCGACTTTGGAAAGAAGCATTCTCCTGGAAGAACGTAAGTCATTTTCGTATGTATATATTGAATAAACAAAGATCAATTTTGGGTGGGATTCGTGTTACTTAGATGTTTTTTAGCTTTCTCTGTTGGGATTTGTGTAATGCAAGTCTATTAGTCTTTTGTTATAGCCATGGCGTTGTCTGTTTATGTTCGAAACATAAATTAGAACATTTCTCATATATTTTGTGTCCCTCTTTTAGCTTTTTAAATGTATTTTATTGTATTCTGTGGTTTGTCTTAAAAATGTGAATAAAATTTAAATAAATTGATGTACATACAGTACACACAAACATAAACAAATAGCGTAAACAATTATTTTATCGTTACGATTATGAAACATCTGCTTGACAATTACTTTTACAGTTACTTTGAGGAGGAAAGTAGTTTCATTTGCAATTATCTCAAATTCTTTATATTTGTCAGTTCTTACTGTTTATTTGTTAGCTCTTTTCCATAAAATGTACAGTAAGTTGTTTCTTTCCTGCATAAACTCAATCTCCTATTTCTATGACAGCAGTATCTAAAATACTAACTTATTTTAATACGATAAATAAAGACATTACAAATTGGTCAAATATAGCTTGAAATTCTCGTGGTATCTGTACAATAACGTTTCAAAAACAAAATACACTGAATCGTTCATTTCATAAATGATTTGCATTTGGTTTGTTGCCGTTTAAAATTCAATTAAATGAACAGCATATAGAAGAATATGAACCGTATGGTAGATATCCATCAGAATGTGTTCTCTTAAAACTATGAAAATGTGTTGCTATAGTATGAATTTGCTTCAAATATAATAATATACAATTAGCTGTAAAGCAAACAAAAATCAATCAAACAAATGTTCTGTAAATGAAGGAAAAGTTTGTCATTTGTTTTAGCTGTCATAGAGTGAAAAGTAAAATCACATAAATACCAAACTCAGAGGAAAATGTAAAACGGAAATTCCTAATCAAATTGCAAAATCAAAAGCTTATACACATATGCCTGACCTGGTATAGATTTTTTTTCATGTGGAAATGGTTGATCTAGCTAAATCTCTCACTTTGATGACGATCGCTTACAATTCCATTATATTGACAATAATGAGTTAAACTCTTGAGTCGGAAATAAACTGACAACGCTACGGCTAAAAAATTAAAACGATAAACAGAAAAACAATAGTACACAAAACACAACATAGAAAAACTATAGACTGAGCAACACGAAGCCTACCCAACACTAGGGGTGATCTAAGGTGCTCCAAAATTGTAAGCAGGTCTTGATGCACGTGTGACATCTGTCGTGTAGCTTATGTTAGTACAAACCTAGTAATAAGTCTAATTTGGTAGGTCAGATTCAGGGGAAACGAACGGGATTGTAGTTACGATATTAGGAACATATTCGCCATCATTAGTAAAACGGATATATTTTTATTTCTTAACACTTATTTAACAAGTGATGACCTGTGTTAAACGTACAAAGTGAAGATTTCAACTCACAATTTGGAATAATTAGTTGAATAGTTTCATTGTGAGAAGCAACCATTTTTCAAGGAAATCATAGGAACTACATCGCTGGAATATTGTATCAACTGGGATACATTTACGCAGACGCTGCAGGAAAAAAGCTCTATAGCTATGAAAACTTCCCAGCTAGGAACTCATCTCTTTAATCGTTATAATTGTTTTCAACCGACCACCATTGCTTAATTGTAAATTAAGTTATGTAGAACACTTAACTGTATCTGTTGTATCCTTCATCTCTTATTCGACAGAAAAGATGCCTTCAACATAGTCACCAAATTTTGAATTATTTAGTGAGAGAACATTATCCATATAGCAGTTTTATTATTATCGTGTATATCGTTACGATTGTGTCATCATCATAAACAAATTAAGTTGACTGATTCAACAAATGTTAGTAATTGGTTACCTATCGTGTTGTTTTTTAAGATGTATTGAATAATTGATTCGTTTAGGTGTCTATTCGATACATTGGTTTATTCTAAATTGAATTTAAAAATGAAGGAAAAATCAACTGTACCTTAAACGAAATTTATTGATTTACCATGAAGTGCATCGTAACTTCTAGAAGGAAAAGACTTGTTGGTAAGTTGAGCAACTGTTATTAGCATTCCACAAGTTTTGCAGCCATTTGCTTCACATTCCGAATTGAAACAGTGTTGTTCATTGTAATCAACATCCAAAACTAAACACACGTACGTAGATTATTGCTGTTGATATTACTATGATAATCTGAATGTGTCATGTAAGGGATAATTGTCATGTCAAGTGATGAGGGGACTATTGCATAATAGACTACTATAGATTAGACCGTTGATTTTCCCGTTTGAATGTTTTCACATTAGTAATTGTGGGGCACTTTATAGCTTGCTGATCGGTGTGAGCCTAGGTTCCGTGTTGAAGACCGTACCTGGACCTATAATGTTTTACTTTTATAAATTGTGACTTGGATGGAGAGTTGTATCATAGGACGGCGTGCACAAAACTGAGTCCACAAACGTAACGTCTTCAAATTACTAAATCCATTTACGACGTCGGCATTTTCCCCCAGAAAACAAGCGCGTAACAAAAACACTGGACACTTAGTTTATCACATAACTTTAAATATTTACGTTCAAAACATTTCGTTTTTCTTTTGAAAAAAAAAGTGCAGCAAATGCACATTCAGGAAATATGAATAAATATATGCTAAGAGCAGTGAAATGGAAATGATAAGCGACTATGTCGTGGACCCTTTTCTGAAAATAGCGTTAAAACGTCATTTCTTTAGATTGTAACATAATAGCTGGACATTAAAAAAAAATCAGGTGTTCAGTCTGGACTATAGAATCATTCATATTTTGCAGATTATTTTAAACCTCTGATTATGCACATTTGGAATACCAAGTTATTTTGAAAATAAAAACATTGCAATTACATATTTTTTCTTGCCGATTCTTCCATTTCGATTATTAGTCCTTCCAAATTACTACTTCTTACACATAACGAAGATCATTCCAAACTTATCTACCATGCTCGTTTTTGATTTTTTTTTGCGATCAATTTCGTGTGATGTCTGAGTCCGAATCCGAACAATTCTATTATACGAAAATGCAGGAAAATATGTTGAATTTGTATAAGTTTTAGGTCAAAAACTTTAATTTATGCTTATTTAATGTTACAAGTTACACCGTATTTTTGCCGTTTTCTATATGTCCGTTTCATGCTTTATAGATTACATTTTGATTTACCTTACTAGTAAAGTGGATTTTAATACCATGCATTCATCATTTTATCATAAAAAAAATCTTATTCATATTCTTATTCAATAATATTTTAAACACGGTTGTATAAAACTATTTAAAAAGCGCATTTTACAGTTGCCGTCAACTTTGTGCACACCGTCTAGGCACTCATACCACATCTATACATCGTGTTCAAGGTGACGTTTGTTTCGGAGTTATCTATACTGGGCGATTTACCAGCAAGTATTCTCCTAAATCTTCATACATTCATTCAATTAATGCTTATTTGTGGAAGATATTTTCGTGGACAAAATATCCCCCAGGAGAGACATCGGCCTAGTGTCTGTAAGAGTAAAATTATTTATGAATAATAGTAAATTAAAAATACGATTTGATGGAGGGCTTTCTAACGAGTAGAAAAATTATGATGGTTCTACTTGATATCACTTTACAAACTTGTTGTTAGTAAGACATTATTTACCTGACTATACAATGACTTTATTTTTCAAATATGGCGACGGATAATCATGTGGTCATAGAATTTAAATTATATAGTGTGTATCAATTATTCTTAATAACAAAATTCAGACTATACATTATTGTACAAGTTATAAATATTAATGTGTACAGCCAGTTTTTGTACAAATTATAATTGGTTTAAAGTAAATTTTAAAAAGTACTATTCCCTTTATTTTTTTATATATTTCTCTGACTTGGATGTTCTTGTATTTATAAGTTCTGTATTCCTGTCATGTAATTTTGTCATTCTAGCAGTATATTTAATATAACCATAAAGCGCGGAGTTTTTGCTAGCCAAAAAACTAGATTCAACCCACCATATTTTCTTAGAATGTCAGGTACCAAGTCAGGAATATGGCATTTGTTATCTAATAGATCGTTTCTATGTAGCAGGATCTGCTTACCCTTCCGGATCCGGAGCACCTGAGATCATCCCGATGAATAAAGTTATAATATCATAAATATGTTATTGTTGTATTATTATATTTCTTTTCAGTTTATTCTGGATGATTATATGGTTGTTGTCAGCTGGTTACCTGCTATTCAATGTTGCAACTGAATTGATATCATACTACAAATACCCAACAACAACAACTGTATCTGTGAAGAATAATGATGAGCTTGAATTTCCAGCTGTCACTATCTGTAATCTCGCTACGCTGAACAGAAGCATGTTCACAAACGATGTTCGAACTGATAACTATCACCTAGCATTATCCGCTCTGTACCAAACTGCAGAAAAAGTTAATTGGAGTGATCCATTTTATTCATCAGAAGGATACTTTAATGAACGCACACTCGATGATCTGTATATGGAGTCGAAATCTTTATCGAAGTTAATTTCATATCACAAGTTTGACCTGAAACCTTTCTATCTGAATTATACACCAGTCTCAACTGATCTTGGACTCTGTGTAAGATTCAATATGAATAGTCCCCCAATGAAGACTGTTATGCACGGAGGATTATATAATCTACAGATATACATAGATCTTCGTCTTGATGACGATTATTTTCCTCTAACCTATGTTTCATCGGGTTTAAAGGTAACAAAGACAGAATTTTCATAATTTCAAATTGTTTTCGTTGGGTTTACTTATATGTTTAAATAATATGTTTTGTAAGGGAACCTAAAATTATGAAAAGGTTGTACAAAAACCAAAAACATAGTCAACAATATAAATTCTATATCGTTATTGTATTCATTATGTTACAATTGATTCTCCATCTTTTTTTATTTATACAGTAATGTATATAGTGCAGATAAAATACTTATACAATTTTATTTTTTATCAGGTTGTAGTGCATGACCAAAATGAAGAGGTGTTGATGGTAAATGATGGGTTTGTAGTACCTCCAGCCTCTGAGGCTTTAATACAAATTTCAAGAAAGGAGGTATGTTGTTTTCTCCGTGACTTAAGTACTTGCACATCTATTTTTTGTTCTTTTATAAACGTGAAAATTCACCACTCTTCGAAATCAACTAAAATATAAAAAAAGAACAAGTGGTAGGATTGCCAATGAGACAACTCTCCAAAAAGAAACAAAAAGACACAGAAATTAACAACTATAGGTCATCGTACGGCCTTCAACAATGAGCAAAGCTCATACCGCATAGTCAGCCATACAATGCCTCGAAATGACAAATTTAAAACAATTTAATCGAGAAAACTATCGGCGTTATTTATGTACAAAAACATGAACGAAAAACGATATGTTACAAATCAACACACGACAATCACTGCATTACAGGCTTCTGACTGGGGAAGGCACATACATACAAAATGTGGCGGGGTTAAACATGTTAGCGGGATCTCAACCCTTCCCCTAACCTGGGATAGTTGTGTAACACTACAACATAATAACGAACCATAATATCAGTTGAAAGAGTAACTCATCCGATGGAAACAAATAGAAATACATCTAACAAAACTTTCGAATTTTTGAAATACTAAGGCTTTTTCTTTCTCAGGAATAGATTACCATAGCTGTATTTATAAAAAAAAATATTCGAGCGTCACTGATGAGTCTTTTGTAGACGAAATGCGCGTCTGGCGTAAATTAAAATTTAATCCTGGTATCTATGATGAGTTTATTTATATGTTGCATCAAATGATTTTGTTTCAATTATTTTTTGTCGACAGTATAAATACTTACCACCTCCATTCACGGCGTTTGAAGATGACACATGTGAAGACAAGCGATCCAACTATAGCACATCTCAATGTCAAAGACAATGTTTGCAAGATCTTCTATTTCAACAGTGCAGTTGTGTTGGTTTTATGTTTAACAGTCGTGAGTTTATTTCAGTATCCAAACTATTATAATTTAGATAGAACGTATACTCGTTCTCATGTGCACATTATAAAACCTCAATTTGATTGGACGTTTATTAAAAGTTAACTTTGTGTTTGCATGAAATATATTTTAGTAGTACTTCCATTAAAACGTCAGATCAGATCAATGAGTAATTGTAAAGTCTATTTTTGCTTATTAGTTATATTATTTTAAAGGTGTGTTTATATTTGGCACAACCTTTTAGGAATTTATGGTCTGCAAGGTTCTTCAACTTTATACTTGTTTGGCTTTCTAACTATTTTGATATGAGCGTCACTGCTGAGTCTTGTATGTAGAGGAATCGCGCCTGGCGTATCAAGTTATAAGCCTGGTACCTTTAATAAGTATTAGGACTTAGCATTCATTCATTATTAAATTTCTTTTAATTATTCATAGATGGACCTCATTTCAGTGTAAAGAACTTTTGGTTTTGGTCTTTTTTTCTTTTTTTTCCTCGTGATTTTTATCTCAAATATTTCTCTTGATTCGCAATAGGTTAGTTATGTATTTTATTTATGGTATTGTTTTGAATTCCATCCTTTGTCACCAAACCCTTTTTCCATTTAGCAGTTACCTCTTATTGTACTTTTTTTTTATACGTTTAGCTATCGCTTTTTTCAGAATCCGTGTTCCTTTACTTTGTCAGAATGATCTGTTCGACTTGAACCAAAGTTATTATATTTCATGTAATTAGAGTTATTTTCCTTTTACTGTTTACGTAGAAGGTAAGTCGATGCAACACATAAACCAACCAGGATTTTTTTAAACACGAGTTCCTTAGTCAATAAGCAGAACTTTAAAGGGCAATTGATACAGTTTTGATCCCGTATTTAATTTTGATGAAAATTTGTTTGTAGGCTATTTTTTTACCTGATTAAATCAAATATATTATAAAAAATATACCTTCATGTGCTACTTTGTGAGTAAATTGAGGTTCAAATTTCAGATATTTCCTCAAAATACGGATTTGTGGACATATTTTTCCTTTCGATAGAAATACATATTAACTTTTTTTTGTTTTAAAAGATAAACACGAGCTGTTTTTGTTAAATTATTTGTAATGTATGTGTTATATAAATATTGCATAAATTTGTACATTTTATTTTTACAAATAACTAAAATTTATCAAATATTCATGAATGTAGAAAAACACCGTCATTTTTGCTGTATATGAATCAAATTAAAAAAAAATTGCACTATTTACGTTTTTATGAAAATTGGTACATATAATCTTCTTACGTAAAAAAACAAATGTCATTTTAAAAAAGAGGGGTCCATGAATTCGTTTTCAAATAAAATCAGTTTGACTGATAAAAATCAGCCGAAAACTGCATCTTTTCCCGATAAGTCACCGTTTGACGTCGCGAAAATAACAATTTACGTTAACAACGTCATTACCTCCCCTGTAACTGTATCGTATGTCCTTAATATCAAAAGTTCTAGCTTGTTATAGCAACTTCTAAATAGTCACAACAGTTTAGACATAAGGTTGTATCGAATTGTAAGAGGAACACAACAGAAACACAGAACTGCTACAAAAACAAACGCCATCATACATAGAAAAGGACTTTTTGTGAACAACTGTCACATTCCTGACTTTGTACATAACTTTTAAGAAAAAAATGGTAGGTTTGTATGGTTCGATTGTTCAATTGCTTTATAAATTAATATTTCAGTATTATTTAGATATAATAAACATCAGAAATTGTATTTTAGTTTTTAATGGATACATCTGATATTTCTTTATGATTGCAAAACCAGTTTTCATTTGTTCAACTGCAAATTGATATTCAGTCGATGCGTTTGCTCATTATATGGATGGAATCTATTTCTCAATCTATATCTGTTTCCAGTTGTGATATTATTATTTGTTTTACAGTATACATGATTATAGTGTCTATCAAGATTTTGTGAGGTAGACGAAATAGACATTGAAATGATCGTATTAAATTTTGGTGCCAAAAAAATGTAGATCGGACATATTTCGACTGTGTTGACTAACAGCTTTTGTTTCGGATTAAAGCTAATTACATTAAATATAAATAACATTAAAATGAGATTTAAACAGTTGTTTTTTGTTAAGATAAACAATAACTTCACCTGGACAACCCGTGTTTAAAGTGTATTTCGGCAATTCTCTTCGGAAAATGACATGTTTTATGGTACTACACGTCTGATTTGTACTATTTTGTCGAAGATAGCCCATTTAAAAATTAATTTGTCTACACTTTACGAGGAAAAGCATATATAAATATTTAAATTGGCAATTCTTACCTTTCATACTGATAGTTTAATTGACCAATTATATTATGGACTCGTCCAGCGTCCAGTTTGAAGATCATTAAAGTTACTCTGCATACTCCTGCACGTTCTGATTTAAACAATATACGTGTTTGAAGAACATAAACGGTTTCAAATAAATAAAATCATAACAGCTCAATCCAAACAAAAAGCATAAGATTCAATAACAATGCCCAGTCCACATCAAGTATATAATAAGTAATAGTTGTAAACTGGGTATTGATAAAATGACAGATATTTTTAGTTTATCTTTTGTACCAACAAATGAACAAAAAAATACACAAAGTCTTTAAGTTCGTTTGCTTTATACATTCACCTAAATTTCGCTTCATATATCAACTTTGTCGTTTGTTTTTTTGCAGCCACTGGAATATATTGTTCGAAGGAAAGATATTTAGAGTGTTTTATGCCGGAAATGTGTAAGTAAAATCAAATGCAATATACTTACTAGTATCATATCAGAGCCAGACAAATTATTTTATACAAAAAAGTAACGACAAGTGATCACCTTGAAGTACCTACATTATCACACTTTACATTAGATAGTACAACTTTCATAGGAAATTCGTCTACAATTGTGTAAGAAGTATAGTGAAATCAATAACATTTCCGTTAACAATTGGAGAAAAAAACTAATCTGTTTGTAATATGGAGCACTTCAGAAAGAAAGCTGAGTGTATAAGTGAGCAGTTCTATTACAGAAGAGAATTTGTAAATAATAGCCAAATTCATTAACGTTAACTATACCTTAAGGATTTTAAAATACTTCCTACAGCTTTCAATAAAAAAAACTTGTGATATATCATTTACTTGCCGACATACCTTTTTCTGAAAACAATTAACCTCAAATGATCCTACAGTCCTCCAGTAGTATTATCAACACTGTGCTGAAAGTTCAAGTTAACCTACTAGTAAATACATTTTCTGCTTCCCAACCGTTTTTTCTAGATTAATCTGAATATATTAATTTCGCGTTTTTTCTCTTGAGATGTGTGTTTAAATAAAATCAGTTGAGATAAGTTCAAACATGTCTTTAGAAATGTCAGAATAATTTGTCGTAGAGGTATGATAAAATAATATTAAAAAAAATATAGATCATTTTTTTCATTAGGACTGGTCTAGGAAGAAGCAGTTAGCTTGGTAGCAATACACAATTGGAAATTTATTGGGTTTGTGTCCCCGGTTCAATTTTTCAGATGAATTTATTTTAGATAGCTGAATATTTTATAATGTAGCCTTTAAAGCTGGTTTATGTGAACATCAAGATGGTTTTTACATGTTTGATATGACATTTTTGGTTTGACAGACCGTATTTTCACATCCGTATTGCCAATAATCCAGAAACTATTGTAGTGTTTTACATAAAATACTTTACGCTCGAACTTTCAATTTCAATTTTCTGGAAAATAAGGTAATATACATATGATTTTAATTGTCCTTTAGGTGGATAGATAAACATCAATGATTTCAGAATGGGAATTTCTCAAATGAATTGCAATTCTACTTTTGGTCAAATTATGGGGCTTTTTGTGACATTTTCACCCCCTTTACTGCAATATTTTCTTATCAAATAAATGCCCTTGTCAGACCAAAAAGAGGTAATATCTATTTTTTAACTATTGGAAATCAAATCAAGGCAATATAATGTTTCCGCAACATATGCACATACGAGACATAAACAGTAAGCCATATTTGTTAGAAGGCATAGGAGAGAGGGTTGGTAAAAATTATGAATGTCAATACTTACTTGTTTTACTACCATAATACTGTAATTCTATCTGGCAGTCATATTTCGCATAACAATTTTCGTAATTTCTTTTGTGCATCCGCATTTATACAGTGACAAATTTCTTTTTCAGGGAATATTTTGAAAAAAGGTTACAATTGTAGTTGTCCGAATGAATGCCAATATACAGATTATGATACAAAATTGTCATATGGTTTGTTTCCATCTACATTTATGATGAAACCACTGACAACCGAGCTCAACGAAACAGAGGATTATATCAAGTAGGTTTATTTTCAAACAATTTATTCCATAAAATATTCAGTTGGAAGTATTATAGGTGGCAAGGTAGTATTTCCTGGCCCATAAGGGATAATGATAGCCTTTTTTGAATTTTCACCACTTTCTAACACTGCAAAAAATTCTACATTCACAGTTAACTGAAGTACTTTCATTTTACTATTCACAAATGAATTTGAATATGTATCATGACCGTTTACTTTTTTTGCTATTTTTAAAAACCTAAGGCCACTAGTACTTTTGTGTCTTTTAAGGTGCAGTGAATACAAAATTTCAAAAAATTCTCAAAAATTCATTTTCATCTGTATGCCTCAGTTTGGGAAAGTAAGTTCAGTTGATACTGTATTTTTTGTCCAATCGCACTGTTTAGATACATTAACCTAAGTAGGGTACACAAAAGAGCAACCTAAATTCTGGAATGCAAATACTACCGTGCCACCTATAAGTATTTACTAGATATAGGTAGAGGTGGTATAAGTGACAATGAGACAACTCCCCATCCAAGTAACAATTTATAAAAAGTAAACCAATATAGGTCAAGGTACGGCCTTCAACTTGGAGTAATTGCTCACACCGAACAGCAAGCTATAAAGGGCCCAAAGAAACACTAGTGTTAAACCATTCAAACGGGGAAACCAACGGTCTAATCTATATAAAAAAGAGAAACGAGAAACACGTATGAACTACATAAACACAGGACAACAACTGTAAATCAAATTCCTCACTTGGGACAGGTGCAAACATTTGCAGCGGGATTAAACGTTTTAATGGTACCAAACCTTCTCACTAGTCCAGTTATCATGGAGCTGGTCCGTTTCATTTTTTGATCTTTCAAATGTTTTTACTTGATCGTGATTTAATTGGTGTATACAGTTGTGTTTAAAAAGAAGTATAGGCATACATATATACCTGAGATTTGGGTTCTTAGTTAGTTAGTAAGGTTTGATTAGCTTTTGATGTGAATGCCGAATTTGTTATGTTTTGTAAAGGATATTACCAGAAAAAAATTGGATGTGAAATACCTGAACGTATAAGATATCGGCATGTTGATTTATATTTACGAATCATGTCCTTCTGCCGATGATAAAATTTAGTAAATGTTTCAACTAGTTTGTGATATCGAGAACCTTGGTGTAATATTTTTTCAGTTATACAGAGATTTCTTTCTTTAAAATCAATTATGTTTCACAAACGGAATCGATAAAATTGTGCAATCTAGCTATTAGGTTAAAACGAACTAGCTTTTTCTCATGGCAACAGTTTGTTTACTATAAGTTGTCGGCTATATGCTGAATTATTATCCAATTGATCGGTTATGGTCAAAGAAATCATGAAATCATTCAAAGTGTACTGATGCAATTGCACAAAGGGAGTAATAGTTGGCATCGACGTCAATTAATCCAATTAGAAGAATTGATTTAGTCTCACGTAAAAATAAAGACATAATTAAGTTAAACAATTATTGGAATAAGATATTCCTTGATATTAATTTTCGTTTTCTAATTTCAATTAAGTAACATGGTTTTTTTCTAATTTAATTGGGACTCGTTATCAATTATAAAACATATAATTGGGTTCGAAAATTACTTGAATGTCTACATGTCTGTTGTCCTTTTTCTGATATAAATAGGATTGTTTTTAACATCAATACAAACAGTGTTGTCTCTTTGACACATTCTAAATTTTTATTCACAAATTCAAAATTATAATACGTTATGAGGTCTACACGATGTGTCAGTTACTCAACTCAATAGCGACATAGTGTGTGCGTTCGTAGATTGTCAAGAAGCGAGATTAATCGTTTGTCTAAAACAAATAAAAAATCTCCATGGTATATTCAAAAACGAGAACCAAATGTCCTAAAATCCTGTCTAATTACAAACATTGTCCGAAGAAAATTGTATATTAGACCTGGTTTCATAACTAGTAACATGTTTCTTATCCAATTTCTGCGTTTGGTGTTTCCCTCGGGTTTTGTTGAGTACTTTAATCAGATCAATATGGATACAAAAATTGACTGAGTTAGTAGATATTTTGAAATGGCACTTCGACATACCAGCTAGGGCTCATTATCGATGTGATCTTGTCCGTTCTTGTACATTTAATGCCTGTTAATTATACTTTAGCAATCTTCAGGTATATTTCCTGGTTTGTACATATTTTGAAACTCGTCCAGTCATTGTGTTGTTTATCATACAATGGTACTTGTCCAATAACTAACAATATTCACGTACGTTCACACTATTCCAATTTCTTTTGTATACTTGAATTATATAAATTCCTCTTGTCTTTGTCCCTGTTTGGTTATACTTTTCTTTATAGATAAAATAGTGAGAAAGTTGCTTTCAATTAAGTATCATACTTTATGACAAAAGTGGACATTCAAACTCATAAGTCGAAAATAAGCTGACAACGCCATGTCAAAAAAGAAGAATGAAAATGAAAAAAAAAACAGTATACAAAACACAATATAAAAATAAATTGTGTTCAGTGCGAGATGGCCTTATGACCTACGTGTATCATGTTGGTATCTAACAAAAAAGTCTGCTTTAATGCGCCGTAACAGTGTGTTTGTCTTAGTATTTTTCAATATTAAATGTCTCATCTTTATTTCCCCGAGGGTATAACCAGCCCAGTAGTCAGCACTTTTGTGTTGACTTGAGTTATCATTGATATATACATAATTATAAATTAACTGTAAACTAAACTTTGATTTTTGAAAAACTAAGGCTTTTCTACCTCAGGAATAGATTACCTTAGCTGTATTTGGCAAAACGTTTAGGAATTTTTGGTCCTCAATGCTCTTCAACTTTGTACTCTATTTGACCTTTTAAATCTTTTTTTATTCGAACGTCACTGATGAGTCTTTTGTAGACGAAACGCGCGTCTGGCGTATATGTAAAATTTTAATCCTGGCATCTATGAGGAGTTTATTTGGATGACAAATTAGCTATTTGTTGTTGTTTTATATGTGCATGTAGTGTTTTCGTGCAATGAATTCAAATTGTTCATTCCTTCTTTTCGAGCTTCTTTGTAAAATATTCATTGTTTTCATTTCAGAACTAATTATATCAGTCTAACACTGTTTTATAAAAATTTGAAGACCACAATTACTGAACAGAAACCAAAGTATGAGAACGTTGGAGATGTGTTTTGTAAGAATTTATTAGTCATTATCGTGTAAACTTGTAAATTTTATAATCAATACGTCCTTGACTAGCATCCGAAGTCACCTTGCATACTTACTAAAGCATTCAGTTGCTTTCTCATAAATGGGCATTCATTATCAAAATAAGAGTATGTAATATGATAGCCCATGAGACAACTATCTGCTAGAACCCCAAAAAAGATTTTATCACCATATTGAAACGTACAGAACCAGTTCACACATTTGCATTATCTTCAATACAACACACTATCTATGATGTAGGCAATTGATGTATGTAAACTTCCTGAGGAAGGTTTTGAACTGAAGCATGATGCCCTACAATTTATTTAGTAAAAAAGGTTAATGAAAAGCAAAACAAAGACGAACCGTAGTATTTCGAAATTGTGTTTGACAAGCAGAAAAGAGTAATAAAAAGAGATTTAAACAATAATGATTTTTCGTATTTTTTTGTTTACTGCTTCTACCCGGCTGGTAATGCAATTATGTCTTTGCACTCATCTTCCTCTATTTAATTTTACCAAATCAATCACAATAACGTAACATCAATTCTCCGATATCAGTATGTCGTGTTCAATTTCAATCTGATTTATATACAGACCATCTGTACAAGCTTTGCTGGCAATGATCTGAAAACGGTCCGGTGAACCTTCTGTTTTAAAGAACATTTAGTTTCTCTGGCTTCGTCGGATTAAAACATACCTTTGAAAATTTGAAGGCTTAAATTTCATTTGCTGATATAATAAACACCATTGCCGAGTGTTGTAAGGAAAGTTTCCACACAGAATTCGTCGGATTACGCATACATAAATCATCGGATATGATTAATAGATAACAACTGCTTAAAGCCTTAGGTCTATTAGATTGATTTAGGTTTTTATTTCGCAAGACTATGTTTAACTGGAAATCTTATCCCTTCGATATATTGCTAATAGTTTACATCTTTTCTCTGTTTTAGCTAATGTTGGTGGACAAATGGGATTATTTCTTGGTGCAAGCATTCTGACTATAATTGAGCTGTGCGAATTTATTTTGTTTGTAATATGGTATTTACTTGTTCGACTTTTTAGAAGAAATATTGTTGTTCAAAACGGAAATAAAATGCATCTATCGATTCAAGGACAGAAAAAATAATTGTCTTTTGATCTATCTATTTGCTAAATTACAATTTTATTGGCAGTTTATGTTGTTGGTTTTTTTTTTTTTTTAATTTTTTTATGATGCTTCTTAGTTCTTTCTGAAAGTTCGTGGGTAATTTTGAATCACTATTCAAACTGTTCAAACAACGTTCAAGATGAAAAAAATGTGTATTGAGAAAAAACGTAAAACACAAAATCGATTTCCCACGAATATATGTTGATCCTAAATCCGCGAAAATAAACATCCAAGAAAAATAATGAATTCATATTAATCAATATATCAAAAATACGGTTATAATTTATAGTTAATGCAGAACCTACCTTAAGATCACCAACGTGACAGTTTGAATTAACAAACTTAAATTTGGAGATAAAATATGCAATGATTACTCGTTTTGGGTTTTCTTTTTGTAATTGGGTACATTAATTTCTGCACATTCTACTAGCACAATTGAAAAGTCAGATCAGATTTTTTTTCGAAAATTGATTAACAAAAATAGATGACATGTGACAGTCATTATACAAGAGGAGATATATTTGTTGGTAGATAAACGGAAAATACTGGAGAAGATATTATTAATCGGAGACATTTTGACGTTCGTGTGATACACACTTAATAAAGTGAATGTTAAAAATAACTGGTGTTGTTGCTTATTTCTTCTGCCTAGAAACGAATTCCATTGCGTAACAGAATAGACGATTTCCCATTTGTAATTATTATGGGGGCCTATAACAATTATTGCAACTCAAAACTGAAGTTTACCCATACATCCGTACTTTGATATTGACACGACAGTACCTTGCAAACAAATATCCAAAACTGCAGTATTGTTTTACCTCCAATGATGGTTACATTGATTCCTTTGCATCTGTATAACATTAAAAATAATTATGTTCACCCCATATGTACCAAGATTAAGATTACATTTATTGATATAACATACATACAAGAAATTTCTTGGTATTCCTAAACGGAAGATTATACACACAGAAGAAGTATACTTAAAAACAAAATTATTTATATTTAACTGTGTATAATAGGACGTAATGTTTTTTTTTTTCAAAGTTGATGTTTTTCTAAATATTGTTCAACATTTCACAGCAGTTTATGACTTTTACCTTAGTATTAAACCTATTTATTTACGTTTTACCTTAATAACTCATCCCTAATTTTTATAAACTATGTATTTGTATTGTATCACAGATCTAATTTGTTCATTCATTGTGTGTTAATTTGTGTTTCTACGTTTTTAATCGAGCTAAGCCTTCCAATTGATATTTTATAGTGTGTCTTTCTATGTTGTGATGTTATATTATTGTTTCAGAAAAGAGAGAAGGTTTGGTACCATTAAAACGTTTAATCCCGCTGCAATTGTTTGCACCTTTCCTAAGTCATGAATATGATGTTCAGTGATTGTCGTCTGTTTAAGTGGTTAAATGTTTCTCGTTTCTCGTTTTCATATAGATTAGACCGTTGGTTTTCCTGATTGAATGGTCTTATACAAGTAATTTTTGGGGTCCTGTATAGCTTGCTCTTTGGTGTGAGCCAATGCTCAATGTTGAAGGTCGTACCTTGACCTATAATGGTTTACTTTTATAAGTTGTTAATTGGATGGAGAGTTGTCTTTTTGGCATTCAAACCACATCTTCATATATCTTATTATTCGTATGTATTCGACATGTTTGGATTAGATCGGAAAGGATCTCTATATAATTAGCAGTTAAAGGGTAGATGAAAGAACATGATTGTAGCAACAGTTCTTAAATACTGGACATTACTAGACAAATGGTTAAGTAAACACTACTCCAGCTCAAAATACATCTCACCAACATAAACAAATTTTGAATATTTGCCAGGTAGTCAATACAAACATATAAACATATAAACAGAATTCCGATTAGAATAAAGGTTGCAACGATACTTCCATCAGAACATAGTAGACTAAACTGGAAATAATCAGAGTATAAGTATTTAAAAATATTGTCAGTAAATGCCGTGTGATTCTTGCTTTAAAATTGCAATATAACAGATTCAGATTCAATATTGTATTGTAGTCACATACAAGATCATACAATTACATATATTTACACAATAAAGTATGCATGCAGGTACATAAAACATACATGTAAAACAACAAAATTAAGATTAACATAGTATGTGCCAATCTAAAAAGATTTATTTTTACAAAATACATTTCGATATTTTACATATTATCTATAATAATAACAACAAATAGCTTGAGCTTACTTAACTTATTACTAATTAGGTCTTTCCACTTTTCGTGGAAAGACCTTTTGTTTTTTTTCTGATTATTATTTTTTTTTTTTTTCTTCTGCCGTCTCAGATGCTTTTTTGTCTCACAACATATCGAATGGATTTTTTGCCAATGGTGTTGTACAGTAATGGGGGTTTCAGAACTCACCCTGTGTGACCGAACACTTATTCTTATAGGAGTTATCTCCCTGCATCCCCTTTTTCTTGTTATCGCTATATCTCTAAAACCGTAAAAGATTTTAGCAAACTGTTTTCATCAAATTGTTTGTCTACTCTTTAGAATGATTTGGTTAATATTGACTTGAGTGATCGGAAGACATCTTATGGGAGTTATTTCCCTTTAAAAATTGAAGATAGGCGATTTGTTGGATAAATTCCTACGTTATAAGTCATAGAGGCCTACAGTCTTTTGATATGAAGTCCTTGGTCCATTTGAAGGAAATTGAGGTCAAGGTCAAAGGTCAAGGTCATGTAATAGATTTTGAATTTTGCTTGTTATCATTATTCCAAAGAAACTGTGACAGTAAATGATATGATGTATTTGCCAAATAACTGTTTACAAAAAGGCACAACTTCAACCTATTTAAGGCGAAGAGTTTTGGTTAACCTTAGAGGAGTTTCCTCCCCTTTTGTATTTGAAATCAGTATTTCTCCACAACCATACAAGTGATTAACCTGGGGTCTTTTGATTAGAGATCACTGACCTATGACCTCAAAATTGAGGTCAAGGTCAAAGGTCAATTTGAAGATCTAGATTATGCCTTTTGCTAAAAAATCTTTCTGGTTCATTATAAAACAATTAAGTCTTCTGCATAAACCTGTTTATCTTATTTTTTTTATATCAGTTTGATTTACCACATTACATCAACACGGAGTGACATTTTCTAACATCGTTTTTTAAATTTCATTCTTATTATCGAGATGGAAAGACCTTCAATTGTTCTCTGAAGAATTGGTTTTTAATTATACTAATAGGTCTTCATTTCTTTTAAATTTAAGATTTCAAGATGAATCGTCGTTAAAAGTATTGGGGAACACTAGATGAGATATATGTTCAAAATGATACAATTATTTAGAAACAGGTATTACGAAAAATGTTTAGAATGGAAAAAAAATCCATATGAACGCAAGTATGACATGTACGTAATTTTATTTGATAGATAGTATCATTTGCGTTAATTATATGTGTCAAACATTTTATGCAGGTCAGCGTTACATTATTCATGAACGGGTTCGTGTCCATAAAGAACAAATAAAAAAATAAACACTGTCAGCAAATTCCAAAACAAGTACAAAGTTGAAGAGTATTGAGGACCTAAAATTTCAAATAGTTGTGCCAAATACGGCTACGGTGATCTATTCATGGGATAAGAAAATCGTAAACTAAGATTCCTGGAATTTGTGGTCCTTAGTGCTCTTCAGCTTTGTACTTGATTTGCGAACTTTATTTATCTGAGCGTCGCTGATGGGTCTTATGTAGACGCGTCTGGCGTATTAAGTTATAAGTCTGGCACCTTTTGATAGCAATTTTTTGTGTTTTTCTCTGTCCTGTATGTTCTTCGCTTTATTTGTATTGTAGTCCTGTCGTGTTATGTTGTCATTTTAATGTTATATTTAACATTGCCATAAAAGCGGGAGGTTTGGTTAGCTACAAAACCAGATTCAAACCATTTTTTTTTTTAAATGTCCTGTACCAAGTCAGGAAAATGTCCATTGTTATATGATAGTTTGTTGATGTATGTGTTGCATTTAAGTGTTTCTGTTGTGTCGTTGTTCTCCTCTTATATTTGATGTGTTTCCCTCAGTTTTAGTTTGTTACCCGGATTTTGTTTTTAAGCAATCGATTTCGAATAGCGGTATACTCATGTTGCCTTTATTTATATCGCTTTGAAATGTGAATCAATTTCAGAAAAACAAATAGTAAGCTTGCATAAAAATTGTTGCAGGTAAATGAAAATAATGTTGTTGTTAGGTGTACATCTACAGTTCAAATGGAGAAAGGAATTTTTATGTTCATAGTATGAAGAAGTGAAAATTTAAAGTAATACCAAACACTTATCACAGCTGATTTATAGATCAGATATAAACCTGATTTAAGTAAACATTAAATAACAAAAATGCATTACAAATAGAGTCAACAGGTAAAAAAAAACAAGAAAGTACGATTTGAAAGTACTCGCAGTTACTGTCAGCTAGTTAAAATCCAAAAGCAATTAACAATAAATAATAATGCATCAGAGACTAAAATCAACTAAACGCATAACAGGGATTTAGTATTTAATGTCATGGACAGTCACAGAAGACATGACATTTGCAATGCCAAAAACAAATATATTCACAGGCTGTAGGAAAGTTAGGAGTAAACCTCTTTATGGGTTGAAATGAACGTGATTGTGTCTTTATACATCTCGTTTGATAAGAATTCAAATTTAGTTATGTTTAAGTTTGCTGATGGCAAACTCGATTTTTAAATTTTAAACATATTTTATTCATTAAGATATGAAAAGGATTAAGCAACAGGCACAGCCTATAAAAGCTCTCTCCATATTACATGTACAAGGTATAATTCAATTATAACAACTGTATTTAAAATAATGCAATAAAGTGGAACATGCAGGCTACTTATGAGCACACACGAGCAAATATATGTTTACAGTGTTACTTAAAAATGCAAAGTATAGTTAGGTATATAGGCAATAACTCCTCATTTATTCAAAAACCTTGAAACATGCAAATTCCTTTATAAGTCAGTAGCAATATATATATATATATATATATTATATATATATATATATATATATGACTTGAAAGAGTATCTAAGCTTGCCTAGTGGATTAAATACATTAATGTTGAAGTGGAGGAGAACAAAATGAAAAATAAAACTAAATGAAACAAAAACTAAGTAAGTTTCAAACAAAACGTTGAGTGTCACCGATATATTTCCGAAGAGATTTAAAAATAGCAATATTCATATCATATGGAAATAACCTGTTTCCAAAAAGTAATAATTCAATATTTATGTCAACATTATCAGCAATGGAGTAATGGAATCAAGAATGATCTGTCTTACATCATGATTGTACTGAAGACAAATAAAAAGGAAATGTTGGTTATCTTCAACAGGGTGATTATAGTTTGCACAAAAAGTGTTCTCGGATAAGAACTGATTAAACAAATGAGATTTTAGGTTGCTAGCAATATTTCTTAGTTGACAATGACTTATATTAAGTTTCCTTATCCCATAGTTGAAAGGTTTAAATATATCATCAGTCCTATAAAACTTTTCCAGTCCACTTCTAAATATACCCAAACTTGGTTATTTTTGTAAACTCAAAGGAAGACTATTCCAAAGTCTTATAGTGGAAGGAATGAAACTATTAAAATAAGAGCTAATTCTAGCAAGAGGTGGATGAAAAGTGTTATTTTCATTCCTCAAAGTATAAGGGGTTTGTCTGGGAATATATGACTGGACTAACTCATATAAGTATGCAGGTGTCATCCCATTTAATATTTTATAAAATAGTATAAGATTATGTTTATCACGTCTCATAATGGCAAACTCGATATTAGTGCCAATGTATTCAAAGATCTATAAATTACAACATTGGTAAGAAAATTCGTAAGGGTTCCACGGAACCCAATGTCTCGCCTACTTTTGCTGTTAATTGCAGACTCAACAAAAATGAGGAAAAACATCAATAAAAATTTCCCTCTCGATACTGTCGTTTGATTGAAAGAAGCTTCCAAGTTTGGTAAAAAATCCAGGATAGTTTATGAATCTAATAAATGTTTTATAAACTTTAACTGCAGACTGTATGCAATGTTAAATGGAAGAAAAACTAAGTCCATTTATAAGTAAAATACGGAAAAAGTGAATTTTTTTTTCACAAAATTTACTTCTGAATAATATTTTATGATCAGAAACAAGCTTATGTCTAAGTTTGGTAGAAATCCAGGATAGTTTAAGAACATTATAAAAATTTTAAAAACTTAAACCACAGAGTGAATGTTTTGTTTCTGGCCAAAAAAATAAGTCCATTTATAAGTAAAATACGGAAAAGTGGAAATTTATTTTTACAAAATTTTCTTCTTGATACTATCTTATGATCATAAACAAGCTTCTGTCCAAGTTTGGTACAAATCAAGGATAGTTTATGAAAGTTATTAAAATTTTAAAAACTTTAACCACAGAGTGAATGTAATGTTTCCTCGCAGAAAAACTAAGTCCATTTATAAGTAAAATACGGAAAAAATGGAATTTTATTTTTACAAAATTTACTTCTGGATACTTTCTTATGATCATAAACAAGCTTCTGTCCAAGTTTGGTAGAAATTCAGTATAGTTTAAGAAAGTTATTAAAATTTCAAAAACTTTAACCACAGAGTGAATATTTGTGGACGCCGCCGACGACGACGCCGACGACGACGGAATGTAGGATCGCTTAGTCTCGCTTTTTCGACTAAAGTCGAAGGCTCGACAAAAACCTTAACTAAATAAGTTCCTTTAAACTTTAAGGTTCGATGAGTTTACACCGATCACATAGTGATTTCCGCGCTTTTAGCACAATATTTTCGGAAAATTTAGGAAGTGAAATACCGGTACAGCCAATTTTACTAATCAAATCTTTATATAATTATATGAAAGAATTTAGTAAAGGTTTTAGTAATTGATGGTAACAAAATCCCAGACTTAATAATTTACCAGTGATGCATTGATTACGTTCGGTAAAATTTATGACATCCTTCACACACGGGCATAACGAACATGACGAACTAATTGGGATATTTAAACACCGTATGATGGAACCAAAGGAACGTACATGTAGCCGTCTAAAGATTGAAAATTAACAATAGGGAATGAAAAATCGTCTCTTTTTTCATGAATTCTAGTGTGGAGTTTTCCATTGAAATTGGAATTTCTAAATCTAGAAAAGGACAACTTTTGCTGTTTATGTTAGATTTAGTGGAAGTAAGTTCTTTTGGGTAAATTTATGTAGTATATTTAGAGAACACTGGATTATTTAACGAAAAAATAGTATCCAGATAACGGAAGGTATTAATGAATTTATCAATCAAATGTAACAATGACGTGTATTTACTGAGTTTTATCAAAAACTGAGATGCATAGCAATACAGGAATAAATCTGCTAAAACAGGGGCGCAGTTAGTGTCCATAGGAATACCTACTACTTGTGGATACACTTTACCGCAAAAACGTAAATATATGTTGTCCTGGAGAAAATTTAAGACATTAATCATACTTGTGGTTTCGGAGCCTATTATAGCTGACTATAGGTATGGGCTTCTTCAGTGTTGAAGGCCGTACGGTGAACTATAGCTGATAATTTTAGTGTCATTTGGTCTCTTGTGGAAAGAAATTTGTCCCATTGGCAATCATACCCTATCTTTTCTATATGCAAGGAAAACAACCACAAAGTCCTGATGATAATCAAACTTGCACAAACAAAGAGTACCACAGGTTTCAAATTCTGACATGATACCACAAAAAATGCTCACAACATAATATCGATCAATCAACATATGTCAAATCGCAAAGGACTAGGAAATGCCACCTTTGTTCCAGTATTTGAAATATAAGATCGTCCAAACCCATCCCAATACAGGCCGGAGTCATTAACATCAGTGTCATCAGAAGTACTAGAACACATCATAGAATCACAAATTATGGACCATCTAGATGATCAAAATATCCTCAATAATTAAAACATGGGTTTAGACAAAAGAAAACCTCTCCTGGTGGATAAACCACAATATCGACATAGTAATCAGAGACATTACAAAAGCTTTCAACGAAGTTGCTCACAGAAGGCTTTTAGAGAAATTGCAAATGATATGGCACTAGTCGAACAGTCAGAAAATGGATTGACACATTCCTCAACAACGTGATCCAAAAGGTAGTTGTAGATGGGGAATCTTCCATGTGTTCTTTTGTAACATCGGGGATTCCTCAGGGAACAATACATGGATCAATATTGTTTCTTTCTTTCACTAATGACATCGCAAACAATCTGCATTCCACCGTAATGTTGTTTGCAGATGAATGTGTAATTAATAGACCAATTTACACAGCAAATGACCATCAATTATTACAAGAAGTTATAATAAATGCGCAATAATGCAGGCCACAACAAAAGATCGAAGACTGGTTTCACTTATAAAATGAAAGATGAAACTCTTGAAAAGGTTATCCATCAGCCATATCATGGAGTGGAACTAAGTAACAACTTGGAGTATAGTCTGCACATTGACCAAACTTAAAATTGAGTGCACTAGTGAATGAACGTCATACAAAATTCCGAAATATACACAAGAAACTAAAATTAAAAACATACAAAACTAAAAAAGGACCAGAATCTCCTGAGTTGAAAAATGAGGCCGGGTTAAACATGTTTTTTGAAGTCTCAACCCTCCCCCTAGACAACTAGACAATGTAGAAAAACAAACACACAACCATACGCACAGTAAAACTCAGTTCAAAAGAAGTCCGAGTCTGATGTCAGAATAGGTACCACAGAAGCTAAACAAAATGACAATTATACATAAATTCACAAAGGACTACGAGCAGTTACTGACATTCCATCTCCAGATCTCAATTAAATTGATTGAAAGATTATGTCTTCATCATATGCATATCAAGTTCAATCCCTCCCGTTAGGGGTTAAGTATTATACCATCATAAAATATATGAGATGAACATAACCCGTATCATGCCAACAACTGGTTTTAGAACAAATGTGACAAAAGAGGGACGAAAGATACCAGAGGGACAGTCAAACTCACAGTATCGTAACTATATCCCTTCTTAATAAGTATGTTTAAAGGTTTTGTTAGCTTTTGAGGTGAATGCCGACATTGTTGTGCTTTGTAAAGAATATTACCATAAAGAATTTGAATGTAAAATACCTGAGCCTATCACTTTTATATATTCATATTTATATTTATATTTCATTTTTTTTTATAAGATTGTGTTAATCCTTAATTAATCATTTATCTTTCAGACATAATTTACAGAATCACTTTATGTAATGTAGATCAAAAGTAATATATAGGCAATAAATAAATTTATCATCTTTATATATCAAACACCACATATAAACATTTGTGTATTCAATCATGAGGTCAAATATTTGTGTATTGAGATGTGTATTGGGTCTGTACAATTATGTAAAACTGATGTTGATAAGTAATGTGGTCAATTTGATTGACAGTTTAGGAGGTGGGGCATTGTAATTTTAGGTCCACCTTGGCCCTGATTGTTTGGTGATAATGACAGTTGTCAATCATACTAGTGTTGTATCAATACTCAATTACCTAATCAAAATGCTTTTAAAATAAAGCCTGCACAACAACACACCTTAATTACATACATTCTTGAATGAACTGCTCCAAAATATACCCATTTCCCACACTTTATATGTGTAATATGTGCAAATACATGAGAACTAAAGGGAATATATTTTAGTGTGAATACATGTAGTAATGGTAGCTAACTGTCGTGTTGTTAGGGAGGCCAGTGCATAAGGAAAGATTTAGGATAAGTTCCAATCTTTCCAAAAATGGATAATTAACGATAGCGATATAAAATGAAAAACATATCTTTTTTTCATAAATTTTGGTATTAAATAAAGGCAACAGGAGTATACCTCTGTTCGAAATTCAAAAATCGATTGAGAAAAAAAAAACAAATCCGGGTTACAAACAATAACTTAGGGAAACAAATCAAATATAAGAGCAGAACTACAGCAGAAACACAACATTACAATGTAACACACACAGAAACGAACTTTGATATAGCAATGGCCATAACTATAATACAACAATGGTATTAAGTTTCTCGTTAATGATATCGATATCAAGATCGATGAAAGGGCAGTGTTCATTATCAGTATTAGCGTTATTTAAAGTTAGTACAACAGGAGAAATTTCTTTAAAATTGAGAAAGGAAATGGTGAATGTGTCAAAGAGACAACAACCCGACCATAGAACAGACAACAGCAGAAGGTCACCAACAGGTCTTCAAAGCTGCGAGAAATTCCCGCACCCGGAGGCGTCCTTCGTCTGGCCCCTAAACAAATATATATACTAGTTCAGTGACAATGAACGCCATAGTAAACTCCAAATTGTACACAAGAAACTAAAATTAAAAATAATACAAGACTCACATAGGCTAGAGGCTTCTGACTTGGGACAGGCGCAAAAATGCGGCGGGGTTAAACATGTTTATGAGAGTTCAACCCTCCCCTATACCTCTAGCCAATGTAGAAAAGTTAACGCAAAACAATACGCACATTAAAATTCAGTTCAAGAGAAATCCGAGTCTGGTGTCAGAAGATGTAACCAAAGCAAATAAACAAAAAGACAATAATACATAAATAACAACAGACTACTAGCAGTTAATTGACATGCCAGCTCCAGACTTCAATTAAACTGATTGAAAGATTATGTCTTCATCATATGAATATCAGGCACAATCCTTCCCGTTAGGGGTTTGTATCATAATTAAACTCATCATAGATATCAGGACAAAAGTTTGTATATACGCCAGACGCGCGTTTCGTCTACAAAAGACTCGTCAGTGACGCGCGAATCCAAAAAAGCTCAAAAGGCCAAAAAAAGTACGAAGTTGAAGAGCATTGAGGATCAAAATTCCCAAAAGTTTTGCCAAATACAGCTAAGGTAATCTATACCTGAGGTAGAAAAGCCTTAGTATTTAAAAAATTCAAAATTTTGTAAACAGTTAATTTATAAATATAACCATATCAATGATAATTCATGTCAGCACAAAAGGTGCTGACTACTGGGCTGGTGATACCCTCGGGGAAATAAATCTCCACCAGCAGTGGCATCGACCCAGTGGTTGTAAATAAACTCATCATAGATATCAGGACAAACGTTTGTATATACGCCAGACGCACGTATACCATCATAACATATATGAGAAGAACATAACCCGTGTCATGCCAACAACTGGTTTTTAAATAAATGTGTTTAGTTCTGATGCAAAGACCCTATACGTGAATCAATATTAACGCCAAAATATGCAATCTTTAACGACCTGACAACAGTATCGTAACTATATCCCTTCTTAATAAGTCTAATTTAAGGTTTTGTTAGCTTCTGAGGTGAATACTGACATTTTTGTGCTTTAAATCTCGGTCTATTTCTCAAATTAATTCTTACATACTTTTGATTTTTTAACCCTGAATGCTAACATTGCCCATGTGAAAATTTAAAATTGTTTGTATATACCATGTATACATTGAACGACAAATATATGTGACGTATAAAATTTTCTGACGTCAGACACGCGTATCAATGAATGTTTTTGTAGATAGATGTTTTGGTGTTCTATTAAATTGTTCCTTTTAAAATTGTTACACGATGATGACTGCTGTACTCAGGGACTGGTCAAAATTTATCGTCACATAGGACCGGTGCAAAAAATAAAAACATTTAATAAAAGTAACAACCCTATGGCTTTCTGACTGAAAAAAAAAATGATGTCCTATGCCAACTTAGTAATAAAAAAGTTGGTGTCCTATCCTACTTTACCAATGTATTGTTAATAAAAGTATACTTAATAGAGGCATTTAACATATGTTGTCTTTATAATATGATCAAAAGCAACAGTTTCATGTTTTATTTTGTTGATTCACATACAATTACAGGCATGGCATTATGATAAATTATACTATGATATAGCATTGAAAAAAACAAAGACATTGCATAATGCAATAAAACCACAAATAGGTGTTTGTTAAACTGAAAAATTAATGAAGCTGCATGTATCTTATATAGAAATTTATCAATGCCTATAAATATTAATTATAAAAACAAGCTCCAGGAGAAACATGCAACTCAATAGCATTTGGTTTAACTATCTATATATATTTTAACCTGAAGACACATAGGTTGCCTTGGAATGTTTTTTTTATTAGGAATGGTAATAATTGCTTTAACATTTTCCCATTTACAGAAAATGTACCTGATGTGACCCCTGAATGATTTTTGCTACTTTGTTGGTTGATGTAATGTACATGATGTATGTTTGTTGCACTTCACCATATAAGTGAAAAAACATTTTACAGCAAAACAGCAAAAAACAAAATGACATGGGATTCAGTAAGCTTGATATATATCTAAGATAGCTGCATAGTTTGATGAAAATCCAAGTTGAATTTAAAAAGTAATAAAAAAAATTAAAGTGTACTATCTCTATTTTGTTTGAACTGCAAATTCTAGCTTTTTTGACCTAGATTAATTTAATTCTTGAATTTGATAGCAATACAACAAAAAAACAAAATGACCTGGGATTTAGTAAGCTTAATATATATCTAAGATAGCTGCATAGTTTGATGAAAATCCAAGTTGATTTGAAAAAGTTATTAAAAAAATTAAAGTGTACTATCTCTATTTTGTCCATATTGCAAATCCTAGCTTTTTTTACCAAGATTACTTTAATTCTTAAATTTTACAGCAATACAACAAAAAACTAATTGAAATGGGATTCAGTAAGCTTGATATATATCTAAGATAGCTGCATAGTTTGATGAAAATCCAAGTTGATTTGAAAAAGTTATAAAAAAAATTAAAGATGCCTATCTGAATTTTTATATAATAATTTTTATTTTTACATATTGTAAATTATACTTGTTATTTCAAGTTTTGTTATTAAAATGTTAATAAAAATTATTTCAAAGTAATCGTTTGAAAACAAACTTGTGTCCTATGGATATTATCTGTGAAAAAAGTGATGTCCCAACAAAAGCGATTCCGGAAAAAAGTATCTGTCCTACTGCACTTTGCACCGGTCCTATGTGTAGATAAATTTTGACTAGTCCCTCATATTTTGACGATTTTATCTATTATGTCTGTTTAGTTCACGCATCATTGTAAATATAACGGAATTTGCCAAGACTGTCACCAAGTGAGAGGGTTTGGGCTATAAAACCAGGTTTAATCCACCATTTTCTACATTTGAAAATGCCTGTACCAAGTCAGGAATATGACAGTTCTTGTCAATTCGTTTTTGACGTGTTTTGTCATTTGTCATTCCGATTGGATTTTCCTCTAAGTTCAGTATTTTTGTGATTTTACTCTTTTTTTTATAAAGAATGTTTCCATAAAGATTTGGATGTAAAATACCTGAACGTATAAGAAGTCTGCATGATGAGCTATATTTACGATTGATGTCCTTATACCGATGATAAAATTTAGTAAATGTTTTGACTAGTTTGTGATATTGAAACCCCTGGTGTAATAATTTTTCAGTAATACATAAATTTCTCTCGTTAAAATCTAAAACATTGTTACATACACGAGCGAATGGTACAAGTTGAGTTATATAAACACCGTAAGATGGTGACAAAGGAACGTCACCATCTAAAAATTGATAATTAACGATAGGAAATGAAATATCATCTCTTTTATCATATATTTTAGTATAAAGCTTTCTGTTAATGATATAGATATCAAGATCGATGAAAGGGCAGTGGTCATTGTTAGTATTAGCTTTATTTAAAGTAAGTTCAACAGGATAAATTTCTTTAAAATTGAGAAAGGAAATGGTGAATGTGTCAAAGAGACAACAACCCGACCATAGAACAGACAACAGCAGAAGGTCACCAACAGGTCTTCAAAGCTGCGAGAAATTCCCGCACCCGGAGGCGTCCGTCGTCTGGCCCCTAAAAAAATATATATACTAGTTCAGTGACAATGAACTCCAAATTGTACACAAGAAACTAAAATTAAAAATAATACAAGACTTACATAGGCTAGAGGCTCCTGACTTGGGACAGGCGCAAAAATGCGGCGGGGTTAAACATGTTTATGAGATCTCACCCCTCCCCTATACCTCTAGCCAATGTAGAAAAGTTAACGCAAAACAATACGCACATTAAAATTCAGTTCAAGAGAAATCCGAGTCTGGTGTCAGAAGATGTAACCAAAGCAAATAAACAAAAAGACAATAATACATAAATAACAACAGACTACTAGCAGTTAATTGACATGCCAGCTCCAGACTTCAATTAAACTGATTGAAAGATTATGTCTTCATCATATGAATATCAGGCACAATCCTTTCCGTTAGGGGTTTGTATCATAATTAAACTCATCATAGATATCAGGACAAAAGTTTGTATATACGCCAGACGCGCGTTTCGTCTACAAAAGACTCATCAGTGACGCTCGAATCCAAAAAACCTCAAAAGGCCAAAAAAAAGTACGACGTTGAAGAGCATTGAGAACCAAAATTCCCAAAAGTTTTGCCAAATACAGCTAAGGTAATCTATACCTGAGGTAGAAAAGCCTTAGTATTTAAAAAATTCAAAATTTTGTAAACAGTTAATTTATAAATATAACCATATCAATGATAATTCATGTCAGCACAAAAGGTGCTGACTACTGGGTTGGTGATACCCTCGGGGAAATAAATCTCCACCAGCAGTGGCATCGACCCAGTGGTTGTAAATAAACTCATATAGATATCAGGACAAAAGTTTGTATATACGCCAGACGCGCGTATACCATCATCTATACTATTAAACGAGAAGACCTCATTTTTGGTGTCGCTTCTCTTCTTTCCACAATAAATTAATCAACACGACTCTGTGTCCTATATATACAGTGCATAGTCGCATTTGTCATCCATTCATATGATTATTCAGATTGAGTTATTTTGAGAGAAAAACGAGAAAAAAGGCATCCGGATATTGTCCCGTCATTGGACGAAATTTTAAGTCAGATTATACTTCCGGTTTGCGTTTTTCTGTATACTTTGAACAAACAAATAGTACGAATAAAGTGTATTTTAATTATGTTCAGAGTTTATTAAATGGAGAGGGTCTGTGTACTATGTCAATTGACCACCATGGATCGATTACTAAACTAGGAATTGAAAGTAAATACACTTTATTTATATAGTAATATACAGATAAGCGCTAAAATTATTCATGTGAACTTTTGATACCTTTTCTGAAATTCTCCATTCATTAAATATTTTACAAAATTCATTGATTACAAAAAAATAAGATGTGGTATGATTGCCATGTTGAGATAACTCTCCACAAGAGACCAAAATGATGGAGAGGGTCTGTATACTATGTCAATTGACCACCATGGATCGATTACTAAACTAAGAATTGAAAGTAAATACACTTTATTTATATAGTAATATACAGATAAGCGCTAAAATTATTCATGTGAACTTTTGATACCTTTTCTGAAATTCTCCATTCATTAAATATTTTACAAAATTCATTGATTACAAAAAAAAAGATGTGGTATGATTGCCATGTTGAGACAACTCTCCACAAGAGACCAAAATGATGGAGAGGGTCTGTATACTATGTCAATTGACCACCATGGATCGATTACTAAACTAAGAATTGAAAGTAAATACACTTTATTTATATAGTAATATACAGATAAGCGCTAAAATTATTCATGTGAACTTTTGATACCTTTTCTGAAATTCTCCATTCATTAAATATTTTACAAAATTCATTGATTACAAAAAAAAATATGTGGTATGATTGCCATGTTGAGACAACTCTCCACAAGAGACCAAAATGACACAGAAATTTACGACTATAGGTCACCGTACGGCCTTCAACAACGAGCAAAGCCCATACCGCATACTCAGCTTTAAAAGGCCCCGAAATGACGATGTAAAAAAATTCAAACGAGAAAACTGGCGGCCTTATTTATGTACAAAAAAGGAACGAAAAACAAATATGTAACACACAAACAAACGACAACCACTGAACTACAGGCTCCTTACTTAAATGTTCATAACATACTAAATGTATGTTCATATTGAAATTGATAGAAAACCAAAAATTGGGAATTTGGGAAATGAAGGAGGAGGTATAAAACTTCTAACAACACTTTACATACTTTTAACTCCGCTCTGAATGCCCGCGATTTCGCGGGTGTGTTCTAGTAATATATATGAGAAGAACATAACCCGTGTCATGCCAACAACTGGTTTTTAAATAAATATGTTAAGTTCTGATGCAAAGACCCTATACGTGAATCAATATTAACGCCAAAATATGCAATCTTTAATGACCTGACAACAGTATCGTAACTATATCCCTTCTTAATAAGTCTAATTAAAGGTTTTGTTAGCTTCTGAGGTGAATACTGACATTTTTATGCTTTAAATCTCGGTCTATTTCTCAAATTAATTCTTACATACTTTTGATTTTTCAACCCTGTATGCTTACATTGCCCATGTGAAAATTTAAAATTGTTTGTATATACCATGTATACATTGAACGACAAATATATGTGACGTATAAAATTTTCTGACGTCAGACACGCGTATCAATGAATGTTTCTGTAGATAGATGTTTTGGTGTTCTATTAAATTGTTCCTTTTAAAATTGTTACACGATGATGACTGCTGTACCCATATTTTGACGATTTTATCTATTATGTCTGTTTAGTTCACGCAAAATTTAGTAAATGTTTTGACTAGTTTGTGATATTGAAACCCCTGGTGTAATAATTTTTCAGTAATACATAAATTTCTCTTGTTAAAATCTAAAACATTGTTACATACACGAGCGAATGGTACAAGTTGAGCTATATAAACACCGTAAGATGGTGACAAAGGAACGTCACCATCTAAAAATTGATAATTAACGATAGGAAATGAAAAATCATCTCTTTTATCATATATTTTAGTATAAAGCTTTCTGTTAATGATATAGATATCAAGATCGATGAAAGGGCAGTGGTCATTGTTAATATTAGCTTTATTTAAAGTAAGTTCAACAGGATAAATTTCTTTAGTATACATACTGAAGTCGCCATTATTGAGAGCCAATAGAGCATCCAAATATCTAAAAATATTGTGATGTTTTTGTATCAGATGTTGTTTCGATGGGTCTTTGCTGATTTTAGTCATAAATTGTAATTCATAACAATGCAGAAACAAGTCCGCAATAAGTGGTGCACAGCCAGTCCTAATTGGAATTCCGATAGCTTGACGATATACAGAATCTCCAAAACGAACAAAAATGTTTTCTAGTAAAATTTCAAAGGCAGTGGGGTTCGTGTAGTTTATTCTTTAGTTTTCTATGTTGTGTCGTGTGTGCTGTTGTTTGTTTGTTCTTTTCATTTTTAGCCATGGCGTTGTCAGTTTGTTTTAGATTTATGAGTTTGACTGTCCCTTTGGTATCTTTCGTCCCTCTTTTATAGTATCAAAGCATGTCAAATTGACATAGTTCTTTTGCTTGCTGTTACTTAAAAAATTACCTAAATGAGTTCGAACATATGTATTCGCGATCTGACTTTTAAAATGCCCATTTTATTAGGTATGTGAACTTTTACTTAATACAAATATGAGGCAAAGTGGTATATAGGATAGAAAAATCAAAACTTTAAACTGATTCAAAATCACAAATATAAGCATGCAATTTATCAAGTGCTTCCAACAAATTTTTCACACTCCAAAAGTTATTTATTCCACAAATGCCTTATTTGAACAATCTATTATCGTTTTGATTGTACCATGGAAGTATTATATTTTTCCGCTACCATTTCCCTTATTCCAAAAAAAATCTCAATTCAAATTGATAATGGAGTTTGCAACTATAACTACTCATTTAAATACGTCATAAAATATTAAAATATAAAATGATATATACGTCAATATAATACTTCCATAATTGTGCAAAATGTACTAGTAAGTAGAATAGATAATTTAGTAGTGGAACAATGGCTTGAAGACGAAATAAATCTATACTTTGTAAGGTGTTTTGTGTAGCTTCGAAAGTCAATACATAGTTGGAACTTTCATTGTAATTTGTTCTGCTTGTAAAGAGGTGGCTTAAAGTTAATGTTTATAACAAATGTCGTTTTCCAAAAATTGCCTCAGTTTGAATGTTGGTGAAGTCGTGATTTCCTTTTGCAAAACATCAATGAAAGCAGCAAGAGTTCGTGACTTCCTTAAGCGAAACCCAAAACACTGTCCGCCTAGTGTAAAGGAAAGAGCATATTCCAACTCGCCCCACTTATGAAAAGGAGTAAATCCCGCTATTATAAACAAAGATTAATCACGCAGAATTTCATGCCATCTCGTCCAATCTAATTAAAATATTATAGATCTCTGATTTCGTTATACGCATATGTAGAATTTACCTCTCGTCCAAATTATGAAAAAGATGCATTGACGTTGAATATAGGTCTGCAAACTCGTCAAACTTATGAATAAAAGAATTAAACTATACTTATTTAATAAGGAATTTGGGTTTTTTTTTTATTTTCAAATGAACATAATAAGTTATACACACTTTAATGCACAACCAACAGTTATATATACAATAAACAGAAGATATATAATATATTTGATAGACGAAGCTGTTATAGTTTGGTACATTGCAGAATATGATTTTAAAACAAAGGCTGTTTGGATATGAAATATATATATACAACTAGAACACACCCGTGATATCGCGGGTCCGTGACTGAATTAAAGTATATAACTATGCGTAAGCCTTATCTTAGTATTAGTACTGTCATCTGATAAAGTCATGCCGATTATAAGATACACAATTTTCTCTGCTTTCAAATCTTTCTGTTTGAACCCGTCGAACTGGAACTTATCAATTATTGGTAATATTAATTATTTTGAAAACAAAAGGTCCTGGAATGGAGTATTTTTTAATCAACAGCATTGTCCTATATTAGTTATAAATAAAGTTGAATTCTTTGATTCGCTGTTTTACGTCATGCCCGCTAACAAATTGAAACTTATTTTTAGTCCAGATTTTTAGTATTCGTATTGTTATCTTAGAAAGTCTTACGGATTAAAATACTACAATAGGTAACAATTTGACAATTTAGTAGTGTCAACCCTGTGATTATGACCCGTGTATATAGCATATTAATCAATACACCGTTTGGTGGTGCGCCTGTCAGATGCGGAACGTACAGATAAGGTAATAGGTAACAGGTGATTATACTATTGGTATCGGTATCGGACTCGACCCGTAACTTCCTAATTATTGGCAATATTAATTACGTGGAAAACAAAAGGGCCTGGAGTGGTGTAATTTTTGATCTACACCTTTGTACTATATTAGTTGTATATAAAGTTGAATTTTTTGATTCGTCGTTTTTACGTGATGACGGCTGACAAATTGGACCTCGTAATTTTAGTATTATAGATATATGTGGTGTCTATTGGTGTTTTTTTTTTATGACAACCTTGGTCTTGTCTAAATTTATATTAAGACCTGATAAATCTTCATACTTATCTCGAGTACGAAGAGATACATTCAACGATTCTAGTGATCCATCAAGGCCGTAACTACATTGAGGCAAATGAGGCAAGTGCCTCATGTTGATGATGTTTAATTCTAAATTTCAAAAAAAAAAAAAAAAAAAAACTAAAACAAAAGATTGTCTTCATATCAAATTGTTTTCACTGAAATTGTCTTGCAAGAAGCAAATTCTCTTCACTCTCTGATGTCGCCCCTGCATATTTTTCGTTATCCATGTTTCTATTTTACTTTTGGTTTTCAGAGTTGATGGTCTATTGTTTGTACTTCTGTGTCCCGGGTTTGTCTTTTGTTCATTTATTGTCCTCCTTATTGACGGTGTCTTCCTCGAATGCCAACATTTTATATGTAACCTATTCCTTGAATGCCAACAAAAATATTTCAATGGATGTTTATATAATAACAATAGGTGTTTTTATAAGTATTTACCTGTTAAAAATAATTAGTGAACTTGACAAAATTGCAACATTTTATCACTTTTTGATTAGAAAAAAATCGCAATTTAAGGGTTAAAATTATTATGAATTTATAGAAATAAAATGAAAACATTTTATGACTTTTTATTGAAAAAAAAAATCAAAATTTTTAAATGGAAATGTTTATTAACTTAAGAAACATAAGAAATATTAAAGAAATTTAAGTTAAATACAATTATTTCAAACTAAAAAAAGGTATTAGAGATTTATCTAACTTCATATCATTTCGTATAGTTTCATGTACATGTAATGTCTTTTTGTTGTTCGTGTAAAAAGTACACGGCCACGTCCACTCTGTGTAATATTTCTATTTGTATCCATCCGATGAGTTAAAATTGAGAATGGAAATGGGGAATGTGTCAAAGAGACAACAACCCGACCAAAGAGCAAACAACAACTGACATGTATTTTTCGTTCTTTATATGCTGTACTGTTACAACACTGTCCCAGGTTAGGGGGAGTGTTGGGATCCCGCTAACATATTTATCCCCGCCACATTCTGTATGTATGTGCCTGTTCCGAAGTCGGAAGCCTGTAATTTACCCCTTACCAATATCTATTTATGAATCATGATCTACAAAAAAGGGTGAAGTATTATAACAAAGAAAAATATCCTGAACAAACTGAACATACTAAAACATAGTAATCAAACACATCAAACAAAGTTACAAAAACTTCTATCAATATGGGAGGATATTACAGCACACACAACTATAGAAATATTGAAAAAAAAACTTCAAAGTCCAAAGAAGCAGTTGTAGAATTTGTGTTAACTGGAATTCCTGACAATATGATGAGTTTGTGATGCAAGACTTTTCAAAGTTTCATTTTAAGAAAATCCATATTTGTTGAAGCATTTACAGCAAAAAATTATTTTCAGCAACTTGTAAAACATAAATAAGATATTACCTATCTGTTTAATTAGTATGATTGTTTTCATAAGCATGCACTTTTGTTGTGATAACTTCTTGCACCTATTCCTCGAACGCCAACATTATTTTACAGGTAAATAGTCGGTATATCAAAGGATGTTGGCATTCAAGGAATAAACCTTAATGACTAGTCTGAGTGTTGATTTTCATTTGTAAACGTGTCACACTGTGTAATGTTGCATGTCCACCGATGTCCAGGCATTATGCGAGAAAATATTTTAAGAATATACGATGCTACTGGACACAGAAAAAAGTGGTCGTTTCTGCATGGAGAATTGAACTTGATATCAAAGAATACGAAATTGCCTTTCTTGTATATAAAACCATACCCAATTTTTCTTAGTATGGATTGCAAAATTATGTATTTTCTGTAGGTGAGAAATGCACAGAAGTGATAGATATGTATTATGAGGCTCCCGCAGGGTCAAAAAAGACCTGCGACCTCTGGGCTTTTTAGAGGCGACTTCCGACCTGAGGGCCTTCTAAAAACGACCTGCGACCTGTAAAATTTGGAAAAACAACGACCTCCGACTGACTTCCGTCCTCTGTGTTGGGAAAAACGACCTGCGACCTGTACATTTCCATTAGAAATGACCTCTCGACGAATTTAAAAGCGACCTTGCGACCTGAGGGGGTACCCTGTGGGAGCCTCTATTATAAATATAGAAAATTGAATATCTTATTAATCAACAACAAAATTAAAAAAAATAACTGTATCATATATCCAAGCGCCTGTGGATAAAACTAGATAGCTGACATGGTTTAAATTAAAGTAAGACCACCAATTTCCCGGTATCAAATCATTTGTTGAAAAAAACATCAATGTATTGCCATATGACCTTTTACATTCAAGGGTTAAATTTGCATTAAGTCGTGTTCATACCCTTTAACAGAAAATAAAGGAATATGAAGTACACGTGCACGGGAGCTAATCGCACACAATGTCAATGTATAGAAAAAAATACAAATGATCAATGATCAAAGTTTTTATTCCTGTTCTTCATCTTGATAGTTGCTAGAGGGTCTTCAATAATGAGAGAATCATAAATACCGTAAAACAAGGTCAATATGGTCCCTAGTGTCGACTTGAGCAGTACTAGTATTTAAAGTATATTACTGCACTAATGACTGTCACTATATTTAAATCTAGTCATAAAAAATCTCAAGTCAGCACAATACAAGACAAGAACAGACAAACAGATCCGGTATTAATGATTATGAGAATTGCGATTTTTGCTTTATCCTACATATCGGTCTTTTAATGTTTTGAATTTCCCTAAAACTTTAAAGTCTTAAATAACAATGAATCTATGTTTTTGCTTTGAGACCAGAATATTGTCGAAAAAATAGCTAAAAATGGTTTGCGTTTCTATGTAAGAAAGAGTCCGGGAAACGCTCAGAATGCACGATTTGCGTAATTTTTCTCAGAGCTTCTGGGGGCCTTAAGCGGCTCCCAAGACCCCTTGCCAAAATTTTTTCGCCTCGCTACGCTCGGCGAATATATTTTGCCTCAGTATTAAAAGGGGCTAGTTACGGCCCTGTCCATCAAGTATAAGAGAAGTATCATCTGCATATTGTGAAATGAGATACTATGAGTCATCTATAGTGATTCCGTTAACTTTGTCATTATTTCGTATAAGTATACCAATAAAATAGAGAAAGGAAATGGGGAATGTGTCAAAGCGACAACAACCCGACCATAGAGCAGACAACAGCCGAAGGCCACCAATGGGTCTTCAATGTAGCGAGAAACTCCCGCACCCTTTGGCGTCCTTCAGCTGGTCCCTTAAAAAATATGTATACTAGTACAGTGATAATGGACGTCATCTTTATCAAGTATCTTTAAAATATATATGGTGACAGGGTATCTCCTTGTCGGCAGACCCTTTTAATCTAAAAAAAAATCTGAGAGATGGCAATTATGAGTTACTGCAGATTGAATTTTGGTATAAAAAGTAGTGATAGAATGTTTGATAGATGGTCAGAAATTAAAAAAAGTCCAATACACTTTTAATAAAACTCCAAGAAATTGAGTCAAACACCTTTCCAAAATCAATAATGAGGAGAATATCAGGTAAATCATTTTCTTTTCAGTATCGGTATAAAATAAAATATCATAAATTAGTATTTTCAATAATACATCTTCCAGGAATGAACCCAGTTTGATCATTATTTATATGATGCTCGGTTTGCATAATAAGTCAAAATACAATTATTATGACAAACACTGGTATGACTACCTGTTACCTACCTGTTACCTATTCTGTATTTTCCACCTTTACCAGATGAACCACTTCAGTTGGAAAATCCTCTTGAAGTGTAGAATCCCTTATTCTTGAATATTCACTATTGGATTAAAAACATCTTCTTTATACACTTATATACACCGCCACCACACTTATTTAAAAGTATTCAAACTGTATATACAGTCATATTTTAAAATCTAAAACTTGATAGATTCGTCCACTGTCATTTTGCTCATTATCTCACTTGTGTCTCTCTCCTCATCAATAGAATATATATACATCACATGTATCCACAACGCACATTGACTGTAAAACTTGCTCAGATCAGCAAATGTCTATTTCACATTCCTTATACTTAAACATGCTCATAAAATGCGAACTGTAAGACCTAACCCTTGCATTTACACGTAGTATATACCCCTATCAAGAGAGCCTTATTACAGAATTATTAATTCTTAAACTTATGGTAATGAAAAATGTCACTGTTAATAATTGTACTTATGACTTAGCTAGAAGTAAACATTTAAAATCTAAAAAGAAGGTGTAAAATTATCACCTATCATATAGGCGTTAAGAAAAACCACCCAACTGATTTGTTTAAAAATAGTAAACTAACAATCAGTTTAAATCTTAAGATATCATTATCATCTATACCACACTCAAAAAAATGAAATATTGCACTATATGTCTCTTTTAACTTGGAAAGCTATACAGACAGTCTTTATAGTAATAAACTAGTTCTCTTATGATGTAGACTAAAACATAAGCTGCTTGACAGGCGCTCAATATTTATCCATAATTGTTTTAAAAACTGAAATTTTGTACAGTCCACTATTAATTGTAATAGATTATCTTCAAAGTTAAATAAATCATCCACAAGAAGAGCATTAATCTTATCATTTAGTAGATTTCTTAGTAGTATAATGAATTTCCTTCTCACTCCTTCCAATGAATAACATTTTATTAGAAAGTGCATTAAGTCTTCAGATTGTTTAAAACACAGAGGGCATAAAGAACTTGTTCTGTTGCCATTAAATTTTGCTCGATCAGCTTGAAGAGTGTAAGTCCCACTTATTATTTTGGCTTTTTCTATTATTTAAATAAACCAGCTTTCAGAGTCTCTTGTTTTCAAAGCAAGCTGTCTTTGAGCAATACTGCGTTCAACAGAACCATGATTATCAGCAATGTTCCGAAATAGGGAAAGCGTTTTTTTGTGAATTTCAGATTCTATAGGAAGCTGACCAGTTAGGATTATAAATACAGCAGAATTCGCAGTACGAGACGGCAGATGCTGGATTTGTTTCAGCAATCTATACTATTAAACGAGAAGACCTCATTTTGTGTGTCGCTTCTCTTCTTTCCACAATAAATTAATCAACACGCCTCTGTGTCCTATAGGTACAGTGCATAGTTTCATTTGTCATCCATTTATATGATTATTCAGATTGAGTTATTTTGGGAGAAAAACGAGAAAAAAGGCATCCGGATAGTGTCCCGTCATTGGACGAAATTTTAAGTCAGGTTAGACTTCCGGTTTGCGTTTTTCTGTATACTTTGAACATGATATACTACTAATAAAGTGTATTTGAATTTTAAATCTGCTATCATTTTCAAGTTTACAATCCACGGCGGTCACAGAGTTTATTAAATGGAGAGGGTCTGTATACTATATCAATTGACCACCATGGATCGATTAGTAAACTTGGAATTGAAAGTAATGAATGTTCATAATATACAGATAAGCGCTAAAATTATTCATGTGAACTTTTTATACCTTTTCAGAAATTCTCCACTCATTAAATCTTTTACAAAATTCATTTATTACAACAACAAAAAAAGATGTGGTATGATTGCCATGTTGAGACAACTCTCCACAAGAGACCAAAATGACACAGAAATTATCAACTGTAGGTCATCGTATGGCCTTCAACAACGAGCAAAGCCCATACCGCATACTCAGCTTTAAAAGGCCCCGAAATGACGACGTAAAACAATTCAAACGAGAAAACTAGCGGCCATATTTATGTACAAAAAATGAACGAAAAACAAATATGTAACACATATAAACAAACGACAACCACTTATTACAACAACCAAAAAAAAAAAAAGATATGGTATGATTGCCATGTTGAGACAACTCTCCACAAGAGACAAAAATGACACAGAAATTAAGGGAGCTACCATTTGATTTTTATGGGGGGGCTAGGATGAAATTTGAAAAAAATAGGCAGGACAGGAGTTTTGAGTAAAAAAAAAAAGGCAGGATGAGACACTTTGCAAAAAAAAAAAGGCAGGATGACAATTTAGGTAAAAAAAGTCAGGATAAACTAATAAAAAAAAAGGCAGGACCAAATAGAGTGAAAAATAAAAAGGCAGGACAGAGATTACAACTAAAAAAAAATGCAGGACAAAATTTTTCATCCTAGCCCCCCATAAAAATCAAATGGTAGCTCCCTAACAACTATAGGTCACCGTACGGCCTTCAACAACGAACAAAGCCCATACCGCATACTCAGCTTTAAAAACTTATGTAAAACAATTCAAACGAGAAAACTAGCGGCCATATTTATGTACAAAAAATGAACGAAAAACAAATATGTAACACATAAACAAACGACAACCACTGAATTGCAGGTTCCTTACTTAAATGTTCATAACATACTAAATGTATGTTCATATTTAAATTGATAGAAAACCAAAAATTGGGAATTTTGGAAATAAACGAGGAGAGATAAAAAAAAAAAAAAAAAAAAAAAACATTTTCCTGTCCCCAATAACCTATGACTTATGATACATTTGCTGAAATTCTCCAGTCATTCAATGTTTTACAAAATTCTTCCAGCAACACTTTACATACTTTAAACTCCGTTCTAAATGCCCGCGATTTCGCGGGTGTGTTCTAGTGACAGTTTAACCAAAAGGCGTGGCTACATTAAAGTTGGCATCTTGTAGTCGAAAACTGCTCTGTGAATTATGTACATGATGTACAGTCGTTTATTTACTTGTTGTATATAATAAACAGATAGTTTTGCTATATCAGTTTTTGTTAATCGAATAATATCCAGGCCATACATACAGTAGCCTCGGTATGACAAAGCACTTTATCATGTGGACTCAGACCTTTGGATTTATCTCATTCAAGCCATAGAGACCAGCGACCATCAACGCAAATATATACTGTTTTACGAGAAGTTTGTATTCTATCTGGTACAAGTTCTTTAACTCAAATTTAGAATTTATGTTCCTTTTTATTCCCAAGTGGGTAGCATAAGAACTATCACTTCTTGAATTATCCTTATTTATATCCTCGTCATTCATGGAATTATTAGAAAACAGTCTATTGTCTTTATGCATTATAGTAACACCTGAAACAACCGACCCCGAGCCATGGGGTTAATATCTGCACATGCTAGGGATGACCTTGGCATTTCTTCACCCTTACTTTTATCAGAGATGAACCCTCCTACTACACAATCAGTCTGCAAGGCTCTCAAATGTTTGCAACTTCTACAGACATAATCTGGTGTTAAATCATTTTCAATTACATGAATGTCACTTAGAGCCAGATTTTCACAAATATAATGTACCCATGAATTACATATGTCGCACTCTACCGCCTTAGAGTCATTTCCGCAGACCTTCTTACATGTTGGACATAAGATGTCGCTTTGAATAGTTTTTTGCTTAATATTAGAACAGGCCCCCACTGTCTGTTGTTTAGTACTAACCGCTGAATTCTTACTTAAACTTTGTAACCCTTGCTCATCTTTACTTGCTGTGTCCAGATTACTTTGTTGCGTGTTATCTAGAAACATTTTACAATAATCTCTGATTTGATTGTTAATAAGACTAAATTTGGAGTTACGGTCAAGAATACACAGTATGTCCCCGAGAGCAGTGGTGATAAATTCCTTTATATCCGATTGATTTCCATTCAAAAGGACTTTTGTTGTGGTGTTAAAGAAGTTCAAGACAAATAATTTTGTGCTTCCCTTACAAATAGCCAGTGATTCAGATACAACAGCTCCCAATTTATCCTTAGTCTCAGTTCTATTAATCAGCAGACCAGTGTTATTAATAACTGACTGTGTTATTACTTTAAATTCATCATAAGCAGCAGCAGAGAAAATTAGGACCAGATTACCTGGACTTATTTCAGTTTTTACTGTATATAATCGTTCGGCAGCATCAAGCTTCTTGCTAACAGCCTTTCTTTTATTTAATTTATAATCAACAGTTTTTTCATTGATACTACTATTACTTCTAGACTTCTTGTCAGTTTTTGTTGCAGTATTAGATACAGTTTTACAGGGAGTAAACATTACTTTCTTTCCTTTGACCCGATCACTTCTTCTTCTGGCAATTTCCATTTTACCCAAAAAATTAATGAGTGTGGCAAGAGATTTGCACAAAAATGTTTTATCTATTTATTTCAGCAGGAATAACTTGTCTGCTATCTTATGCTACATCAAGGACAGTTTAAAATCAAAGAGCTGATAGCTCTGAGGTGGAAGAAGGTGAATAAAAGGTAACCTGAATTACCACAAAAGCAGCCCCACTTACCAAGGCTGCTTTGATCCATTATCGTTATGATGTACTTTTTTTTTCTTCAAACAAGAAAAGGTCATAAGTACATGGATTTCCCATCCGTACAATAATTTTCTATGTTCAGTGGACTGTGAAAATTAGGTAAAATCTTTAAATTGGCAGTAAAATTAAGAAGATCATATCATAAGGAACACATGTGCACTAAGTTTCAAGTTGATTGGATTTCAACTTCATCAAAAACTACCTCGACCATAAACTTTATAACCAGAAGCAGGACGAACGGACAGACCAGAAAACATAATGCCCATAAATGGAGCATAAAAATAGTAAGGCTTGTTACATACCCGCCAACTTTTGAAAGTTCCCATAGGGGTTTTTAGTGCACAACAACAATTTTAAGGTTACAATTTTAAGCGAAGTATTTTGCACGATCTGGATTGTCTAGAAAAAGTGTCATATTTGTATGATGAACTTACATGCCTTTTTCTTAAGTCTGTTTGCATGATTCTAGTTATTAAATCGGTAGAAGAGATGAAGCTAGCAGATCAGTGTTTATTTTCTTGCGTAAGAATATTAGATGCTTGTTGAAATTTCCAATTTTGAATTATGCACACAAAGATGAACCTTTAACAGGTTGGGAACAACACTCCAAATGAGGGGTAACCTTATTGGAAGAACATTACAACCCACTGTAAAAAATGAGCACATTTTTATTCATATTATTTGATGAAACTTTCCCCCAAGAACTATGCATCTATTAAGTACTAAATGGTCAAAATATGTCAAAAGAATTTTCTGTTGTTTCTAAACTAAAATCTTCTTTATTAACTTGACCCCTCATTTAGAAAAGTTGTTTCAAATATAAGAATTTCCCCACTTTTGAGTTTAATAAAAATCTTTAAAATGTTCTTTCTTTTTTTTCAACAGTAAAATGACCCCTTGTTTTAGGAACTCATAATTGGGGGGGGGGGGGGGGTCCCAACCTGAATACAAAAATAAAATATGTTACAACCAGTATTATGTCAATAAATTAGTGAAAAAAAATACTATTTACTATCTTTATCATGTTTGTGGTAGTACAGTAGACTCCGGACAATCGGATACCCAAAATTTCAGCTAAAAATATCCGATTATAATACCCGATATATTCAATTAGACGATGAATGTATATTCAATGAATATTCTACAATAATAAGTAGATCTATTGCTTAATATGTGAAAGGGCTGGAGGATTGATGGAGTGATTTTTATCAGTTACATCATCACGATGTTTGCGAGAAAAATTATCAGCTGATTATGTAGCTAATGATTAAATTTGTTTCCACTTGCAGTTTTTAAATCCTATATTTATTAAAATCAATCAAATGTCCTGAAATATTATGTAAATTATTGTCTTCCATCCATAGTTTGTCTTTACTTGTTTAGTAAACAAATTATTTACATTTTCACACAGGTAAACTAATTTGGCTATAAATAGATCACAGCATGTCTGAGTAGAATCTCTTATCTAAAATCGTAATTGTTATAATTTTATTTCTTTAAATAATTAAATTTAAATTTATGAAAATAATCATGATTGATAAAATAGTATTGCATAAAGTTTACGCTTTCAGAGACTATTTATGTTTAGGTCATGGTTCTACAGGCTTCTTCACATATTTGTAAACAAACCAATATGGCCGCCACACGTGATTACCTTTGCACATGTGAAAAAAATATTTCTGACAAAAGTCAGATTTCTCTTGTCAAAAGGGATTTATATTTATATTGCAATAAATTATTCAGAAGGAGGTACATTCAGTTTCAATTATATTTCTTATTCTATGAGCATTTAGAGTTTAATCAAATTCTCCCAACAGTAACGTACTGCTCTTGTCAACTGAGTCTTGAATAATTTTATTTATAAATAGATTCAAACCATTTGAAGTAGAAAGGCATCTAATTCACATGACAAGGAAAACAATGAATAAAGACACCAATTTAATAAGAAATAGATCCTTTTTATTTATTAAAAACAAAATCTTCTTGTCTGCAAGATTGCAAATTCGTAACTTCAAGGGCGAACTTGTAAACAAGGCGAGTTGTCCCGATACCAAATTCACGCATGCGTACTACAAATATCTACAGTAAAAACATCCGGTTACAAGTAAACAAATAACGTTCATGGATTTCATGTGGATGAGATGAAATCTATTAATTTACATAAATAAAAAGGTCATATTTACGATAGTGATTGTTTTTCAATCATAATTTACAAATTAAATGATTCAGATGCTTAATCATGTGTAAAAATCGGTGTCAGGAATCTTAAGTTGTTATGAAATTGTAATACACTGAAACGAATGCGGCATACGGAGGCTCAATGAGTTTAAGTCGGTCCCATAGGTCTTCAGAAGACTTGACGTCTTCTTCCACCAAAAATTAAAACTGATTATAAAACACTTTATAGTTTTAAACTCAACACTTAAAAACTAGCTTAAAATAATTCAAATATTTTAAAAGGTAAAATAAAAAATCTTACTACATACAATAAAATCTAAAAATTTAGTCAGGCGATAAAAGATAAAATGTAGAAAGAGAACGAATACACAGACTATGTAACTACACAAGAATTTTGAACGTGTTCAAACTACTCGACATTGTTAATATAATGGGCAATAAAAGTTCATTAAAAGTTCAATAATCATCAGCAACACTTTTTCCTTGTGTTTCCCGGGAAAGGAGAGACTAATTTCAGGTGAAGTAAAGACTTGACACCTTTGCTTTAAAAGTTTTGAAAAGATGGCGCTGGGTGACGCTATGTTACCTGTCCTTCACTAACACTGAATTTTCTGCAAAAAACACTATATAATGACAATAAAATTAAAGTGTCAACTACTTGAACTAGTGTTTGAGTTAATGACAGAATCACATAATAAGTGGGTGCGGGTAAGTGTAGGCGACAGAATAGGTCAGCTCAGAAAACACGTCCACCTTCTTCTTCTTTATTCTTTCCTCCACTATCTGGAGTACCACTACTTTTGTAGTGTAGCACGGATAAGCAACTGCTTGATACTATAAGCAACTGTGTGCATGTGCAGGAATATTTTACAGTGAATTTGATCGGTGCACAAACCAGTATTATTTCGCCTAAAATTAATTGTTCAGGATACTGGTGTAAAGGATATAAACACAGCCTGGCGTACCCACCACCAATTTACAACGCAACGGCAGTTGGTCTTATCCAAAATGAGCTAAGGCTGCGATCCCAGCTGGGTGCTCAATTAAAACATAAAACTTCAGTGTTATTAAAATAACTTAATGCCAAATCACTGTTGTACAAGTGCAAGAAACTGTTCCATCACCATACTATATACATTTGTACTCCATTTAAGGCACACGTTCATGTAATTAAAACATTCCAATCGACAAACTCTTTCAACTAGAGGTCGGTCATTTACAAACGTATCAACCGTATCGTATACGTTGACGTATCCGCATCTGCAGATATATCGAAAAATATTATGTGATCCCGAGCTTGTTCATTATTAACGACCATGCTTCATTTAAAAAATAAACTAATTGGAATCTCTTCGAAACAATCAAACATACTGTTCAATATTAATGAATATAGAATAAGAATAAAATATATATTAATGTAGTTTAAGCAAGTTGTATTAGTTTGCATAATTTCAACGGACAATATTCCTTTTTTTCCCTTTAGGTTCAGGATTCATCAATAACAATGTACTTTGTTTTCAAATATGTTCCTGTATAAATATAAAGTCATTCGTTCTCTTCTATAGACTTTTGTCTAAAATAGAAACAAATAGGAAAACAATGTTTTGCGAGTTTAAATACAACTACCCCTATAATCCATTCATGTCTTTTATTTCACCGACAAGGTCCGAATTTTGTAACTCAAACATCATATTTTCGATAAAATTCTTTATAATTTCAATGATATATTATACCTTTCCTATAACAAAATTCATATTTCAAGGAGAATAATTGAAAACAGTTAAAGATATTGAATAAATCTGATCGCAGTCTTTTCAAGCAAATTTATGTTACTTAATTTTCCGTTCAGTTCCGAGTTTTCACACCCAAATGGTATATTTTTCATATATTTTTTTTTTAATTTTTTCATTATAATTAACTTTTAGTTTCACAAAATCTAAAGTTGAAAGATATCCATTGAATATTAAAAAAGTTATTGTAGTTAGAATTAGTCCGACATAGATTTTCAGGTCCCTTCAGGTCTTTTCATTTCTCCGTTCAGGTCCAACTTTTGGCATCAAAAAATTGTTTTTTATTTAAATTTTTTTAATTTTAATGAAATAAAAATATTTAATATTAATAAAATTCCAACTTGAAGAAATTCCATCCAATAATAAAAAAGTTATTGCAATTTGAATAATTTTAGTCGTATATTTTCAGGTCTTTTCAGGTCCACTTTCAGGTCTTTAGTGTAACCCTCAAATATACACTAATCAATGTATATTACTTTAAAAGTTCATGCACTGTGGCATATACTAAAATCTAAAATCACCTCATGTACCACCAAATTATCAATGTTACTGTGACAGTTTGTAACTCAGCATATAACTCTTCCTCCACGTCCGGTAGGTCTTCCAAAAAGTACTAGATAAAATGCTAGTAATAGAAACAAAACATGAATACACAAATATTATTATGTAATATGGCTTACAATAGAAAGTTTTCTCGTAAGTGGGGCGAGTTGGCAGACTTTTATTATGAACATGATAAAGACATCGAAATTTTACCCTTTTCACAAATCAGTCGATTTGGTGTAGGGCGATTCGTCTCTGGGGCGAGTTGTCTTACTTCATTCTCCAACAATTGGAGGAAGATATAGAAGAAAGAACATATTTCCAGCATAATATTGGTGTAAACATTCCCCTTACTCATGTTACTTGTAATCCCCTTCGTGAAGCAAGATTTTTTAATCTGAACAAAATTTATAAATGGCTCATAAAACATCAAAGCCTTCATGCAGCAATAAGAAAGAGCAATTCCTTTTTGATAAAGTCCCATTTCAACAGTTTCTTTCGAAATCCACCCTTTTTAGATTTTTCAAGTTTGGTAGTAACTGTAATGGAAATGCAGGCCATTCTTTTTCTGGTGCAACATGCGATCTAAAGAGGAAAGTTGTTGTGCCACGATTATTTGCAGTTTATTTTAATAATAACGTTCATTCATTCGTATTTCCCGGCGTATATTTTCCGCGAAACTAGGTCATACATGTTTTCACTTTTTGTACACTTGCTTGTTATGCGGAATGATTTTCTATAGTTACAACATAATTACCTTATTCAGAAGTTATAAATGCATCCTATGTAATCCATAATTATCCTTTTATAATGTTAGAATTATCCCAAATCGAACTTGTCAACTTTATAGCCATTTTGGTTACTTTCATTTTGTGTACACACGTACTATTTTTAGGTGTATTGATTAACTTGATCTTTTAAACGTTTAGAGAAAAGTATAGTCAGTTTCAAATTACCTCGCAGACAGATCAGCTGTTTTTAGTAAGTGACCTAGATTTTACTATTCATGTATTTTCACTATTATAGCACACACTGCAATTCTATTTAGATATATTGTAATTGATTCATAATTATTATTTATGATATTAGCTTTTAATAAAGCTGCTTTTATTTAATTCCAACAAATCTTATTCTTGATTATTCAAAGTTTGGACTTCAAAACAGTTTTATTCCTTCGACTTTAAAATTGATATTTATATAATATCTGCCAACCATTTACAATAACGGTTGGCGTTTCAATTGGTGGCAGCGGTAAAAAGAACATTTAAAAAAAAAAACAGAAAAAGAGAGGAAAAAAGTAATACATAAAAAAAAAAACCAACAACATACAAATCAGCATATATTGAAAATCAAACTGTGGTTTACATATGATATTATTGAACACCAAGAGTTATTGAAATTCAAGGTGTATTTTCCATAAATAAATTATTGAACACCAAGAGTTATTGAAATTCAAGGTGTATTTTCCATAAATAAATTATTGAGCACCAAGAGTTATTGAAATTCAAGGTGTATTTATCCATATAAATTATTGAGCACAAAGAGTTATTGAAATTCAAGGTGTATTTTTCCATATAAATTATTGAGCACCAAGAGTTATTGAAATTCAAGGTGTATTTTTCCATATAAATTATTGAGCACCAAGAGTTATTGAAATTCAAGGTGTATTTACCATAAATAAATTATTGAGCACCAAGAGTTATTGAAATTCAAGGTGTATTTTCCATGTAAATTATTGAGCACCAAGAGTTATTGAAATTCAAGGTGTATTTTCCATATAAATTATTGAGCACCAAGAGTTATTGAAATTCAAGGTGTATTTTCCATAAATAAATTATTGAGCACCAAGAGTTATTGAAATTCAAGGTGTATTTTTCCATATGATATTATAGAACACCAAGAGTTATTGAAATTCAAGGTGTATTTTCCATAAATAAATTATTGAACACCAAGAGTTATTGAAATTCAAGGTGTATTTTTCCATAAATAAATTGTTGAACACCAAGAGTTATTGAAATTCAAGGTGTATTTTTCCATATAAAATAATTGAGCACTAAGAGTTATTGAAACTCAAGGTGTATTTTTCCTTAAAATATTTTAATAATATAAGGGTAACTGAAATTAAGTATTAATTCAGTCTGGTATATTAAATATGAATTTAAGACACAGACAACTACCACCCCCTATGTTTTTAAATAATGGAGGGTCCCCAAGAGCTCCCTTATGTAGTGTTAATTCCAATTTTTGGGACTTAACAAGAGAAAATGAGACACAAATTGTTTCGAATAGTGCACCAGGGGCTAGTGGTATTATTTCTGATACTTACCCTTCAGTTACAAGTGTTAATAATTTTAATAGTTCAATGGCTGGTCCCAGCATTTCAAACTTTAATACTATAAGTTCACCTAGTACTAGGTTAAACATTCAGTCATATCCTGCTTGGGGGTTACATACAAATATTAGTACTAATAGTATAAATGTAAGTTCTTATTCAAATCCAATGAATAGTACTACTAATTTGACCCAACCAATGACAGCAAATCAGACAAATACCATGACAAACCTATCACGGCCCAGAACATCTTCTTTGAGTGACAGCAATCTGAACAGATCAACATATGTGAATCATCAACCAGATGAGGTGATGGAACTTAGACGAAGGATACAAGAACTTGAAAGAGAGAAAGAATTTAATACAAGGCAAACAATGACTACTGAGTCCCAACCTTCAGCACATAGTATGCAGTCACAATATAGAAATTATGGTAACCATGGTAACGGTGAACAACAACCATATAGATGGAATCAACAAAATTCCACATACTACCCTGACACAAGATTTAGTGAGACCGCCTATCCAATGCGAAATCGAACAGAATCATTTGCAAGTAAAGATGGAGTTGATATTTAGAGGACTTCAATGGCAAACACTCCTGATATATCTCGATGATATTATAATTTTTAGTTCTGACGAAGAAGAACATCTTAAAAGACTAGATGAAGTTTTTTCAAGACTTATAAATGCAGGATTAAAGCTTAAACCATCTAAATGTGATCTATTAAGAGAAGAAATACTATACCTAGGGCATGTTGTAGGTAAAGAGGGAATTAAGCCAAATCCAAAGATAGTACAGTCTGTAGATAGCTGGAAAGCCCCATCAACAGCAAAAGAAATACAACAATTCCTTGGTCTATGTAATTATTACAGGCAGTATATATACAAATTTAGTGACATTGCAGCTCCACTCAGTCAGCTTACCAGAAAAGATGTACCTTTTGAATGGACACAGCCCTGTCAAGAATCTTTTGAAAAATTAAAAATCGCACTGACAACATCACCAATATTGGCATACCCACAATCAGACGGAATGTTTATATTAGACACAGATGCATCTAATATAGGTATTGGTGCTGTGCTGTCTCAAATCCAAGAAAACAAAGAAAAGGTTATATCGTATGCATCAAAGAAACTAGACAGGGTACAACAGAGGTATAGTGTCACAAGACGAGAATTACTTGCAGTTGTCACATTTATACAGCAATTTCGACACTATTTGCTTGGAAGAAAGTTTTTGCTGAGAACAGACCATGGATCATTACGATGGATATTTGCATTTAAAGACCCTCAGGGACAGTTAGCACGATGGATTGAAAGTCTTAGTCAATACAATTTTGACATTCAACACCGCCCAGGAACAAAACATTCTAATGCTGATGCAATGTCTAGAAATTCTAATGAAAATGATATTTGTATACATTTGAAAGAGGGAAATCTTGATTCCAGTTGCGCTGAATGCATTGAATGGAAACAAGAATGGTCAGAATTTAGAAAAAAGGTTGATAATGTAAAGAATTTAACAGATAAACCTATAATAAGGAATGTAACACAGTCAAGTGATGGTAATTGTTCCAGTTGGTTAACTAAATACACAGAAAAAGAGATGAGTACATTCCAGAAAGAAGACCCAGATTACAGCTTTTTACATAAATGGATGGATGCAGAAGAAACACCAGATAGAGATAAATGTGCCAGTTTCAGCCCAGCAGTAAGACATTATTGGCTGAATTGGAGTAATCTTGTCCGTATTGGTGGAGTAATATACCAAAAATGGAGAGAAGTTAAAAGTGAGCTAGATCATTTACAACTTCTGGTACCAGCTGTTATAAAGAAAGAAATAATAATCAGCTGTCACGATACTGCATATTCTGGTCATTTTGGTATTAAGAAATCAGTCCAGAAAATGAAAAATTATTTTACATGGTATCAAATGACAAAAGACGTCAGAGTACACATAGAAAATTGTGTAATTTGTACTAAAAGTAAAAGTAGAAAATCAAAAGCTGGGATGGTTGATTATAGAGTGGGTTACCCTTTAGACAGAGTTAGTATTGATGTAATTGGACCCTTACCACAAACACAGAGAAGAAATAAATATTTATTGGTAATAGGAGATAATTTCACCCGATGGATGGAAGTTTATCCATTGCCACACCAAAAAGCTGATATTGTAGCACAAAAATTTGTAATGGAATTTATAACAAGATTTGGAATACCATTAGAACTGCACAGTGACCAAGGCAGTAATTTCCAGAGTGAATTGTTTAAGGCTGTCTGTAGCATTTTAGAAATCACAAAGACCCGGACAACACCTTACCATCCTGCCTCAAATGGACTTATTGAGAGGTTTAATCGAACCCTTGCAGGGATGATAAAAAGTTTCATCAACAAGAATGCTACTGACTGGGATGTAAACATCAACCTACTATTGGCAGCTTATCGTAGTACACCACATCCTGCTACAGGCTTCTCACCTAATTTTCTAATGCTAGGTCGAGAAATCAGTATTCCTATCAAACTGATATATCCATTACCAGACCATAAATATGGAGGGCAATCTGAATATGCTCAACACCTTCAAGATAAATTACAAGACGTATACCAGATTGCCAGGAAACATCTAAAGACAAATGCTGAAAGACTCAAAAAGAACCATGACACGAGACTTACAAAATATAAATATAAGAAAGGGGATCTTGTATACAAATTTGACATAACTATAAGGCAAAAATTTAAATCCCCATGGCTTGGTCCCTATTTAATTTCAAAAGTTTTGAGCACAGTGGTTTATGAAATTTGTTTTAAAACTAGAACCGAAGTTGTTCATATTGATAAATTAATACCGTACGTAGGTGAAATACCAGATTGGGTTAGTAGAAAACTCAACCATTTAGAATAAATTTTATGTTAAAAGTGTAAACCCAAATATTGTATACATGTATTTATTTCATGTATTTATTCCTGTTTTTAAAAAAGTAATATTTTATACTTGTTAATTTATAAAGTATTTTAAGTATTGATTAATTTTATTATTACAGAAATATGGTACTGTTTCAATGTTCCAAGTGTCCCTTTCGAGGAAATACCAAAAATACCATCCAACATTTTATTATAAAACATACGTCGGATGACAGAGTCCCATTTTTATGCCAAACATGTAATTTCAAGACCATTTCAAATGCTAAGTGGCAAAGGCACATAAAAGATCCTAAAAAACCTCATGTTAATAAAGAACACATTTGTGTGAAAAGCAGTAATCCTTATGTTGTAATAGTAAGTGAAGACATTAAAGAAGTTGATGAAGCAACATTTATGAAGAATCAAATATTCATACAAGAAGAAGAGATTGAAATTGTAGAAATAAAGGTTGACCCAAAAGATGAAAAAATTGTAGAATTAGAAAATAAATATATTGATTTACAATCAACACATGCCAACCAACTAAAGGAATTAGAAGAAAAACATAAATTTGAGTGTCTTCGTTTTGGGAATTTTATTGAACGACTGGAGAAAAGAAAGACAGAGCTGAAAGAAGAAGTGAGAACACTTAAAAATCAATTAACATGTCATTCCGCTAAGAAGATGAGAAGTTCCGTCTGTGTTGTGAATTCAAGAAAATAGGAAAGAACTTTGTAATCATATTGAACTTTAATTTTATGAGATTTATATATAATATTTATTATTTTACTGTTTATATACATTGTATGTATGCTTCTTAGTTGAAATTTGAATATTCATTCATTTTATATCAATTCTAGGGACAGAATTCTTTTTTCTTTAAGAGGAGCAGTGTTGTGCCACGATTATTTGCAGTTTATTTTAATAATAACGTTCATTCATTCGTATTTCCCGGCGTATATTTTCCGCGAAACTAGGTCATACATGTTTTCACTTTTTGTACACTTGCTTGTTATGCGGAATGATTTTCTATAGTTACAACATAATTACCTTATTCAGAAGTTATAAATGCATCCTATGTAATCCATAATTATCCTTTTATAATGTTAGAATTATCCCAAATCGAACTTGTCAACTTTATAGCCATTTTGGTTACTTTCATTTTGTGTACACACGTACTATTTTTAGGTGTATTGATTAACTTGATCTTTTAAACGTTTAGAGAAAAGTATAGTCAGTTTCAAATTACCTCGCAGACAGATCAGCTGTTTTTAGTAAGTGACCTAGATTTTACTATTCATGTATTTTCACTATTATAGCACACACTGCAATTCTATTTAGATATATTGTAATTGATTCATAATTATTATTTATGATATTAGCTTTTAATAAAGCTGCTTTTATTTAATTCCAACAAATCTTATTCTTGATTATTCAAAGTTTGGACTTCAAAACAGTTTTATTCCTTCGACTTTAAAATTGATATTTATATAATATCTGCCAACCATTTACAATAACGAATTAGTCCGACATAGATTTTCAGGTCCCTTCAGGTCTTTTCATTTCTCCGTTCAGGTCCAACTTTTGGCATCAAAAAATTGTTTTTTATTTAAATTTTTTTAATTTTAATGAAATAAAAATATTTAATATTAATAAAATTCCAACTTGAAGAAATTCCATCCAATAATAAAAAAGTTATTGCAATTTGAATAATTTTAGTCGTATATTTTCAGGTCTTTTCAGGTCCACTTTCAGGTCTTTAGTGTAACCCTCAAATATACACTAATCAATGTATATTACTTTAAAAGTTCATGCACTGTGGCATATACTAAAATCTAAAATCACCTCATGTACCACCAAATTATCAATGTTACTGTGACAGTTTGTAACTCAGCATATAACTCTTCCTCCACGTCCGGTAGGTCTTCCAAAAAGTACTAGATAAAATGCTAGTAATAGAAACAAAACATGAATACACAAATATTATTATGTAATATGGCTTACAATAGAAAGTTTTCTCGTAAGTGGGGCGAGTTGGCAGACTTTTATTATGAACATGATAAAGACATCGAAATTTTACCCTTTTCACAAATCAGTCGATTTGGTGTAGGGCGATTCGTCTCTGGGGCGAGTTGTCTTACTTCATTCTCCAACAATTGGAGGAAGATATAGAAGAAAGAACATATTTCCAGCATAATATTGGTGTAAACATTCCCCTTACTCATGTTACTTGTAATCCCCTTCGTGAAGCAAGATTTTTTAATCTGAACAAAATTTATAAATGGCTCATAAAACATCAAAGCCTTCATGCAGCAATAAGAAAGAGCAATTCCTTTTTGATAAAGTCCCATTTCAACAGTTTCTTTCGAAATCCACCCTTTTTAGATTTTTCAAGTTTGGTAGTAACTGTAATGGAAATGCAGGCCATTCTTTTTCTGGTGCAACATGCGATCTAAAGAGGAAAGTAGACCAAAATGAAAGCCAGTGGTATGGAATATTGATGTCTCAGCTATTTGAATCAGGATACAGTTTTCTGCAGTCTAAACTTGATAGTAAAAAATCAACTTGTTTTGATCATGTTGATGAACGAATGACAGCACTGAAAACCTTGATCAAATTCTTTGCTGAAAAAGGTAGATACCTATGCATGTATGTCTTATTCAAGTCACTTCAACACCTGGTTTATTCAGCAACCCTTGTTTTTGTGAGTTATATATTCTATTAAGTTGTTTGTATGGACTAGATAAATATAGAATACGATTGATTTTGATTTTTGGTGTTTAAAATCCACTTTTTAGCACTGCATTTAGGCTAGATAGTGGCGGCCAGTTTTTATTGGTGGAGGAAGCCAGAGTGCTCTGAGAAAACCACCTATCTTTTTGATATGAAAACTGACAATCCTAGTCAATTAAGATTGGAGTCAAGTACACCCACACAAATTGGGTTCTAATTCACAACCTCAGTGTTGACTGGCTAGTGATTCCAGTAGTAACCACTTAGACCACTTGGCCACATTTTAGGTCAAAAGACCATCTTTAAAAGGCAGCCTTTTTAAGTTAGGTAACACGGAACAGCAAGCTATAAAGAGCCTGAAAAGGGACTAGTGTACAATTGTGTAAATCCATTCGAACGGTCTAATCTATATAAAAAAAATAAAAACACACATCATTTTCAATTCATACACATCTAATTATAATCCAAATTTAGACCTGTATCAAGCTTGAATATTGTGTCCATTTTTGGCCCAACTATTCAGGGTTTGACCTCTGCAAAATATCCAGCTACGCTCAGCCAAGCAGTTTATTATCATCTTTCACAATATATTCATTAAATTTATGGGTTTTTTTCGTAAAAAGTATTAACCTCAAACAAATTGTATGCAAATGCATTTCTGAATATTAAGTACTATATATACCATGGTTCTTACAAGCATGACGCGTTAACATATTTAAACAAACGAATTCGAAGAATGAGTTTGTTCAAATATGTAAATGAGTAAGACACATAGTAAATATAAATAGAATGATTGACAGCTTGAAGACCTTGAACTATTATTGGAAATTGACCACGTTACAGTTTTATCCAATGAAATGGAAGCTTGCACAAGTCACTGTTGTGCCTCATGTATGATTTTCTTCTAAGTATTTCATTTAAAAGAGCCTCATAATTCATGTAATTTGCAGAAAGTAATTAAGAAAATGTTGGATTTTCCTGATTTTTTTGTTTTGCGCCCAATGTATGACATGTATGATCGTAGGTGCAGGTAATTTCATTATGCATCAGAAAGTAAACAAAAATGTCCGATTTTTCGCAATAATTTCTGAATTTACAATACTTAAATACTTAACCATCTTAGTCAGTATACAAAATCTGTAGGTTATAACTGTTAAGTGTACAACAATGTACAATGGTGTAGAAGCAGTTAGAATAACAATTTCCAGATCAGTTGGAAAAAAATGAAAAGATAGTCACATCTACTAAATACTGTAAACCAATTTATTTCAAGGATACTTTATTTCATGTTTTACCCTTTCTAGTCCACTTTCATGACTTTGCGGCTATTTAATTTCGTGAATTTCTAATTCACTTGATCATTGATCATGTTGATATAGTTTGATGGGGAAAGATTCAAGTTTTACATATATATATATATGTAAGACTCAGATCGACATCCGGTCTCTAATCGACGTCCGTTCCCCAAATCGACGTCCAAATCTGTTGTCACAATAAAATAACATTCCAAATGTTATGCCTCTCTAATTAACGTCCAATTTTTAGCTTCTCTAATCAACGTCCGTTTTGGAAACAGAATACAGAACTGAACAGAAGCGATAGCAGCTGAAACCTTGAGACCTTTAAATATAATAATATATATTTAAAAAATTATATATTACAAAGTAGACTAAGTATGTAAAAGGTTGTGATATCAATTTTTAAATTTCAGAGATTACATCATCATGAAAAATAAGGAGATGTGGTATGATTTTCAAAAGGACAAATATCCATATAGTTCAAATAAAGTAATGTGAGCATTATAGGCAACTGTACGACTTCCAACAATGATAAAAAAAAAAGGCTATAGAAGGCCACGACATGAATAATGTAAACAATTCAAATCAGAAAATTAACGGTCTTAATTATGAAAAAAAAAACAATTCTGAAAAGCAAATAGGACCAATATAAACCTTCGACAACCACTGCATTGCATGCCAATAAATAATATATTGGGGATAAACATGTGTGTCAGCACTTAACTTAGAACAGTTGTGAAACAGTACAACATAAAAACCTAATGCCTATTTCTTGCATATATGTTTCACTTCAGGTCAAAAATTTGTTGAAAAATATCTTACAGAGTCTAAATTAAGCTGTACTTCTTCATTTCGTTGAAGACTGAATAATGCTCCTAGATGTCGTCTGGTTTTCTTTGTCGTTTGGTTGCTTTCTCATTGACCTACACTTACATGCGTTTAGTGATATGAAAATGAATGATACACGATTATGTAAATCGATTAGATTAACTTTTTATGAAGATACAAATTAATTGCATGTCATCTATTTCGAGTTGAAAAAATCTTTATGGACAGTATGACTTTTTTTGTGTAAATGTTTGAAAGTTTAATTGTCAATAGAACCCTACAAAACATGTACATGTATAATTATCGCACCGCAGGTAAATTATCACGTTATGATTGGTTTAACGCCGTCACATGGTGACCTCCTATGAGACCATAGGGACCCCCTGTGAAAACATAGGGGTTAGTAAATTTCATAGGGGGTTCATGACGCGTTAATGGTTACGTCATCTATTACGGTTGTTGTATTTCATTGTTTATTTTTCATCAAAACGCAGCAGAAAAAGTCCAGGGTGCGATAAATTCGTTATACGGTTAACCACTGACCCCCTACGGATCATAGAGGGTGAATAAAATCCTCTATTGATCCGTAGGGGGTCAGTAGCGAACCATATATCTTATAGTATACGTGCAGCAATTTATTATTTATTGCTATTGGACATTAATTGGACGTCGTTTTGGCAATACATGACGTTACATTGGACGTCCATAAGAGTGTTTCAAAATATTGGACGTCGATTTGAGGAACAGACGTCGATTAAGGACCGGGCATCGATTAGAGACCGGACGTCAATCTGAGTCTAACATATATACATTCTATGATTTTTATTCGCGTTATTATCCTACTAGTGAAAGTCTTGAAAATAAGTTGCTTTTCAGTAAGAGGATTGATAAGTAACTCAATCTTATATATACATGTAAGAATATCAGTATTCAGTTGATATTTTGACAGGCAGGACAGGGCATGAATAAAATTTATGAACCATAATTGTTCCCTACTGAGATTATAATGTACTGACTGAGCTGAATATTTCTTTCTTTTTGCTTCTAGAAATTCATGAGAAAAACATACAGAATGCTTTGGAAAAGATGAACAGTACAGAAAATAAAGAAAGTGTACTGGTAAAGGCATTAGCAGAACACTTGTTTGGGAAGCTCTCTCCAGGACAACAATATGTGGTGGATTCAACAATAAAATACAAAGGCAACAATTGTCAAGAAAAAATAAATAACAAATGCAAGTGTGGCTGTGACACAGAAATCTGTTATGGTGCCACTGGAATAGGTAAATAGTAGCATTTCATCTAGTTCTCTGTAAACTCATTCCCTACCAGGCTATACATATTGTACTTGTATCATCAGAGATGCTTGAATTAGAAAAGTTAAAAAGGCCAATTAAAAAATGAAATTGAAGAGCATTGAGTTCTTTAATGTTTTGCCTAAAAAAGATTATATCGAAGAATTCTAATAGAGAAAAATATCCAATGACTGAACATCACATTACTTTTTAGGTCCCTTTTCAACATAAAACTTTCTTTGTGAAGAAATGGCTTTGAGAATTTCTGATGAAAATTAACAATCGAAAGCACTTAACATGCTTAAGGACACATATTTGTATCTGTTTTTTTTTAGTCCCCTATCTACGAAGTAAACTGTAAAAGGGGACTTTAGGTTTGCATTTTGTTTGTCTGTCCATCTGTCAGTCTGACAAATCAGTTTTCTAGACTGTTTTTTCTTCATGCTTAAAGATATTGATTTGATATTTGGTGTATTGTATTATCATGACAAGTTAATTACAGGTCAAGTTTTTCAAAAAATTTAGCTTTTTACTTGTTCTTTTAAAGCCCTTTCCCTATAATTAAATTTTTGATGAACTACTTATTAATTACTAGATTTTTTATGTTCAAAGGGAAATAACTCTTTTTTAAACTTTCCCTAGAATTAAATTTTAATGAAATACTAATTTATTACAAGATTTATGTTCAAAGGGAAATAATCATTTTTCAAAAGATTTGTAAAAGACATTGTAATAAAAGATAATTGACATCTTGGATTTTTTTCTTTTCTTCAGTTATTTATTTGAAGAATTTAGTGGTAGATTTGTTTGTTATTTTATGTAGTTAACACCATGAAAAGTTATAGATCACGTTAGAACTTCGTTCCATTTCAATTAATTTTCAAGCGGTAGGGGACTATGTAATGCCATGCAATACTCACAAAATGCTTGTTCTATCTTTTTTTTGTAATTATTTTATTTTTGATGATGAAACATGTGAAATTACATACTACAGTATTTGATACACATTTATATAAAAAATAAAGTTATACTTGATAAATCAATGAAGTCATAAGGATATGATTAGATATAGATATAAATATTACAAATGATTTTGTTAATTAATCAAATAAATTAAATAAAGGCTGCTTCTAACAATTGCCATTTCTGATCCATTTTTACTTTTTGTACAGGGGTTAAGAAACATACAGAGTATTTTTCTATATTAATCCAATATTTTAAATATTCTACCCCACCATATTTTGTGGGGGATATGTTCTAACATCTACATTTCTATATATAATATTTTAGTAACAACAAAATAATATTAACTGTTTTACTGTTAAACAAAATCCTCAGACACACCTAAAATGACTTCTTTTGCACTGAAAGGCAGGAGAATGCCATAATTTTTAATCCAATTTATAACGGATAGCCAGAAGTTTTGTGATACATTACATTCCCAAAAAATTCCCAAAAAATGTGAAAAATATTTTCTTTAATTTCTGAACAAAAAGTACAAAGTTCAGTTTTTTTACATTTCAATAATTATGAATTACATGGTAGAATCCTATTAACAATCTTAAATTGAAAGTTTTGCAAAAAAGAGTTTCTGGTTATAATGAAGGGCGTGGAATAAATAGCATTCCAATCCTCAATCTGCATATTTAAATCTCTTTCCCATTTTTCACGGGAAGATAGAAATATCACTTTATTATCCTCCAAAAATAATGTATAGAAAAATTTACAAGATTTTGGTTCCTTATTAACTTTATCTATTAATTTATTTTTAATAATTTCCAGTTTTGAACTACCTTCTATTATACTTTTCAATCTCTTTGGAATCGCACTTACAATACCATAAAATTCTACAAAATTAGTATTGATATTATATTTTTTTTTTAAATTCATCATACAGTCAAAGATATAACTCTATAGGGTTATTACAGAAAATAACTTGCGTGTGTTATTACAGATACTTTCATGAGTTGTCTACTCTTTATTCCTTAAATTTTCTAAATCTGTAATAACATATGTTTGTTATTTGTAAAATTATTTCATTTATAGTGGGCTCTAGGGAACTCTTGAGACTTTGCGCAGAAACTAAATGCATAGCCTTGATAACTAATTTTTTAATTAAATTAATTCATTTTTGATTAACCATGGTAAATCAATGAGACGAGGCTATTAAAGAATAAACTTAGCTGTGATAACAAGGTTACGTTATTAAAGGAATGTAACTTATTATATAAGACACTTGGGAATTACTGAGAAACTTGCGCAGAACCTCATTACATGCTCTGGTCATTATTTCTTACAATAAATTAAAATACATTGTAATTAAGCATGATGTATGTCTGAGCAAATGATTTGAAGTGATATAGAGAAGCTGTGATAACACCCTTTAGTTATTACAGGCATATTTTTTCTGTAATAACATATAGGTGTACTATGCAAAATTGGTAAACTATGAACTGTTATATCTTTCAATAGTTAAGTATACATATAGACAAAAGTAATATCAATAGAACTTTTATACATTTTAACTAAACTAATGATGTATATTGTCCCTTTTAAACATGTAACATACATATGTTATCACTATTCTTTGAATTTTTAGTTCACAATAACAAATGTATGTTATTTTTCTGTAATAACCCTATAGAGTTATATCCCTGACTTATTATATAAGACACTTGGGAATTACTGAGAAACTTGCGCAGAACCTCATTACATGCTCTGGTCATTATTTCTTACAATAAATTAAAATACATTGTAATTAAGCATGATGTATGTCTGAGCAAATGATTTGAAGTGATATAGAGAAGCTGTGATAACACCCTTTAGTTATTACAGGCATATTTTTTTCTGTAATAACATATAGGTGTACTATGCAAAATTGGTAAACTATGAACTGTTATATCTTTCAATAGTTAAGTATACATATAGACAAAAGTAATATCAATAGAACTTATATACATTTTAACTAAACTAATGATGTATATTGTCCCTTTTAAACATGTAACATACATATGTTATCACTATTCTTTGAACTTTTAGTTCACAATAACAAATGTATGTTATTTATGGATATAATTCTTCTTAAAATGTGTAGGTTGTAGCTGCTTGAAACTGTAGTATATTTTATTGTAAAATGTATACTAACACACACGTTTGAGGTGTTTGTTGGGGCTTGGTGTAATCTTGTTGAAATATGCTAGTTCTAACCATGCTAATATCCATGAAGTAGGCTTTCCAAATTTCACTTCACTTCTGACTACTAATTTTATAAGAAGGGAGTTCCAGTTAAGTATACATGTTGGAGGTCAAAGGTTTACACAGGAATCCAACGACGATGGAAGTTTTTAACAACCGTGACTGGCTATACAGCCCTTGCACAGTTGGTAAGGGAATTCAGAGTTCCTCAGCCAGTTAATGTACTTTAAAAAAAAAAGCTGTATCCTGATTCCTTTGCAATATCCATGCATATTTTTAGTATTCAACACAAACAGTTGACGTGATTCCTGTTTATTGACTTTAATAGCTTTTTTTACAATCAAAAATTAATTTTTAGAACAAAAATAAAAGATTGACAAATGTCAGTACATTTTTATTTTGTGGCTAACCACTGCAGTGACATGGACAAAAATTTTGTTGTGTCATATGAGAATAATATTTTATTATCTGACATCAGATCATTAATGAAGAATATACTATTTTCAATATATTTGAACCTCAAATCATCTTGCCATCCATTTTGTTGTTCGGATTCAGCCATATGGACTGGGTCAGGATTTCAGTATTGTTTTAAGCTTTACGCTTATTTTTTATTTACCAGGATATCATGCCAAAATGGATCAACTTTTCCTGCTAAATAAAGTAAACCTTCTTGACTTAAGTGTAAAATTTTGTCCCCCCCCCCCCCCCAAGTATGTATATAACTAAGTAGCAAGACTTTCCAAGGAGAGTAATTTTGGGGATCTTATAATTTATACAGCCAAGACATTTTTACACTATAGCAAAAATAATAAATATTAGGCATCTTAAGACCACCATCACAGTGTTCGGACATTCTCACTGCCCTTTTCACTTTATCAGGTTTACCTTTCCATAAAAAGTTAAAAAAATATATTCTGAATCTCCTTCAAAACCCCTCCTGGGGGATTAGGAAGGACAGTCAGAACTTGAACCAAAATGGGAAGTGCTTAATTTTTAAAAACTACAACCCTTCCAATATACGTTAGTTCTCTACCTTAAGCCAAAGTATTGAGTAATAAAATTGAGAATGGAAATGGGGAATGTGCCAAAGAGACAACAACCCGACCATAGAAAAAAACAACAGCAGAAGGTCACCAACAGGTCTTCAATGTAGCGAGACATTCTCGCACCCAGAGGCGTCCTTCAACTGGCCCCTAAACACTATATACTAGTTCAGTGATAATGAACGCCATACTAATTTCCAAATTGTACACAAGAAACTAAAATTAAAATAATACAAGACTAACAAAGACCAGAGGCTCCTGACTTGGGACAGGCGCAAAAATGCGGCGGGGTTAAACATGTTTGTGTGACACAACCCTCCTCCTATACCTCTAGCCAATGTAGAAAAGTAAACGCATAACAATACGCACATTAAAATTCAGTTCAAGAGAAGTCTGAGTCTGATGTCAGAAGATGTAACCAAAGAAAATAAACAAAATGACAATAATACATAAATAACAACAGACTACTAGCAGTTAACTGACATGCCAGCTCCAGACTTCAATTAAACTGACTGAAAGATTATGATTTCATCATATTAACATCAGGCACAATCAGACATGGGGTAATTGAAATATGTAATTGTAATTGACTGTAATTAATTACAATTTATCATGTAATTGAATGTAATGTGTAATTGAGCATTTTTTCAATTACATGTAATTGAATGTAATGTGTAATTGAGCATTTTTTCAATTACATGTAATTGAATGTAATTAATTACATAGCCAAAATTGCCTGTAATTGACAATTACTTTTCAATTACAAGTCAATTACATTTGAAATTTTGGATCAGAAGATTAAATCTTGTGTTTTCTCAAAAAATTATTAAAAGCAATAATCTTAACAAATGTTGTAAGCTGACAAAGAAAAGCCTTCACAGTATACTTTCTGTATTAACACAACCATGGTAGATTCTTCATTTTGTATTGAATGATAAAAAAAATGTAGACACATGCCATAATTTTAAAAGAAACCACTAGGAAGTCACTGTCTTGACCTTAATTAGTAGATTTAGATAGATATTTTAAGACATTGATTTAACATAATTAACTTTATTCAAGGACTTAAATAACCAATAAATATAACCTCTGGCTATTTGTTTTATTACAAACTATATAATGACTGTTTTTATAACAGTTATGTTAAACAGATATAAGGCTAATTAGAGAGAGATAAATATACCCCTAGGGCCTATAGGTACATGTTTAAATTCTTGAAGGGATAATGCATATGACAAAATCTCACTTGCAAAATTTGTTCACTATATATATGAATGTTGAAAGAAAACATTTTATCAGATTTAAAAATGAGCTCCAAGAGTGTACTGAAACATTTTACTGTTCCTGATGACTTCCAAAATGGAAATACTTTCAAAGGAAAATGTATGCATTGTGGCACCCTCATTAGTGGAAGTTATAAAGTTACATCCAACTTTGTTACACATATGAAGGTAATACTATATAAGAATTTTAAAAATTAATAAATTCATAATGCTTCTTTTTCATTTCTAATCAGATTTCATTTATCTTATATCCTCTAATAGCTTACATTTAAATTTGGAAAATATTTTGTTTATTAAATTAATTAGTTGTGATTAAAACTAAAGTTTATTTTTGTTTTAAGAAGTCAGATTTCTAAATCACTTATTTAAGATAAATAATTTGAATAAGCTGGGATAAAAATGAAAATCATTTCAAAAAATAAAAAATAGTGCTCTTTTTTTGTATCATTTACAATCAAATAAATTTAAATAAATGTAAAATTTCAATAGGTAAATTAAAACAATTTAATATTTTCAAGATATTAAATAAGGCCTTTTGTAATTTTCAGAGAAAACACAGAGATTTGTACATTCTGCATTCTGAGAATAAAGAAATTCAACCAACATTGACACAATGCATAAAAAAAAGTGTAAAATATTCACCGTCTGATCCAAAACAGTTAGAAATGACAAATGCTCTTATAATGTTCATAGCTGGGGATCTTTTACCACTCTCTATTGTCGAAAGTGAAGAATTTAAAAACTTGATGGAAAAAGCTGACACTAAGTATCAAGTGCCTAGCAGAAAGCATTTATCTTCGAAACTTCTACATGAAAAATCGGTTGAAATAAAAAATAACCTTGTAAATACTCTTAAAAGAGCTGAAAGTGTGTGTTTAACCATTGATCTCTGGTCTAGTAGACAAATGAGAGGATTTTTGGGAATCACAGGCCACTTTATTTTGGACTGGGCTATGAAGTCTGTCATGATATGCTGTAAACGATTCAAAGGTAGACACACAGCAGAATCCATCAGGAGTGAATATGAAGAAGTTGTTACTTCATTTGAAATAGGTTTTAAAATTGCTGCAATAGTCAGTGACAATGCTAGTAATATGGTCAAAGCATTTTCAATTCCTGGCTTTGATGACTTTAAGGTAGATCATGAGAGTTCTGATGAGGAAATTGATGATGTAGACAAAGAAATTGAAGATGACCAGTCTGATGATTTACATTTATCCGACTGCTTACCCAAACATTCAAGATGCTTTGCACACACCTTACAATTGGTTGTTAAGGATGGCCTGAAAGATTGTTCACCCCACCTTAAAACTGTTATTACAAAGGCATCAAATATTGTCAGTTTTGTTAGGAAATCTATTATTGCTTCAGAAATCCTTGAAGATTATAAAAGATTGCAAGCTGCTAATGCTACAAGATGGAATTCACAACTGCATATGATTTGCTCAGTTTTGAATGTGCCAGAATTAGAATTGGACAAAATAGACTGTAAAACTAAGCTTTCATCCTATGAGAGAAAACTGCTTTCTGAATTATGTACTATACTTGAACCTTTTGACAAAGCTACAGTCCTTGTCCAAGGTGAAAAAACTGTAACTGCTAGCTTGCCAATTCCTGTAACACTTGGATTAAAACACCAGTTAAAACTTATATCAGTTGACTATAATTGTAAAATGATAAAATCATTGAAATCTTCTGTTGAAGAAAGATTGTTTCAGTTTGTAGAGGATGAAGCATATATTCTTGCTAGCTTTTTAGACCCAAGATTTAAGACCAGATGGTGTGAAACTGAACAGATTGATCAGTGTTTAGCTGTTGTTAAGGACAAACTTAGTCAAGTCCCTACATCATCTGAGCCCCCTTGTGATCAAAATTCTCCCCCATGTAAGCGAGCAAAAAATGATGATCTTTTCAGTTTCATGCCAGCCCCATCAGTGGAAAGAAAAAGAAACCCTTCAGGGATTTCTGTAAGTTCAGAAATGGATGATTACTTGTCAGATAATTGTATTGATATGTCAAAAGACCCTCTTTTGTATTGGCATAGTAACTGTCAACGTTTACCACGTCTAGCTAAGTTAGCAGTGCAATATTTAGCTATTCCAGCCACATCTGCACCAGTTGAACGCTTATTTAGCACTGCTGGAAAAACATTTAGGCCGGAAAGGTGCAGACTGGCTGATGGAACATTTGAAAAGCTGATGATGGTCAAATGTAATGGGAAAATGCTTAAATAAGTTATATGACACAATACAAAAATGTATATACTAGTTGAACACTGTCTAATTGTTATAACTATAGAGCAATGTATAATACTTATGTACATATCATAGAATAAATGCATGTTTTCAATGTTTTATCTTAAATTTCCTTTCAAATGTAATTGAAGTAATTAATTACATTTGCCAAGTAATTGGAATTTAATTAATTACATTGGTAAAAAAAGTCAAATGTAATGTGTAATTTAATTGAAGATTTTGTAATTGTAATTGAATGTAATTAATTACTTTCAAATGTAATTGACCCCATGTCTGGGCACAATCCTTCCCGTTAGGGGTTTAGTATCATACCATCATAACATATATGAGAAGAACATAACCCGTCTCATGCCAACAACTGGTTTTTGAATAAATGTGTTTAGTTCCGATGCAAAGACCCTATAAGTGAATCAATATTAACGCCAAAATATGCAATCTTTAATGACCTGGCAACAGTATCGTAACTATATCCCTTCTTAATAAGTCTATTCAAAGGTTTTGTTAGTTTTTGAGGTGAATACTGACACCTTTGTGCTTTATAAAGAATATTTCCTTAAAAAATTGGATGTGAAATACCTGAAAGTATAAGAGGTCTGCATGTTGAGCTATATTTACGAATGATGTCCTTATACCGATGATAAAATTTAGTAAATGTTTTGACTAGTTTGTGATATCGAAAACCCTGGTGTAATAATTTTTCAGTAATACATAAATTTCTCTCGTTAAAATCTAAAACATTGTTACATACTTGAGCGAATCGTACAAGTTGAGATATATGAACACCGTAAGATGGTGACAAGGGAAGTCACCATCTAAAAATGGATAATTAACGATAGGAAATGAAAAATCATCTCTTTTATCATAAATTTTAGTATTCAGCTTTCCGTTAGTGATATACATATCTTGATATCAAGATATTTATAAAATGACTTGATACTGTTTATCTTGGCTGTAAAATTACATAGAGTTTTATCCATTTTAGCAAGCTCAAACCATATACCTAATAGTTTAAACCTCCCAGAATGGTTCCAAACAAGGTTTTTTTCTGGCAAAAGTTTTTCCATACTACCCTTTTTTGACCCAATCCATATGGCTTCGGTTTTATCAACATAACACCTAAGTCCAGCACATTCTGAAAATTTATCAAACAAGTATAAACACTGATTTAGGGATGTTTGGTCACCATCCAGGACTACGGAAGAATCATCAGCGTATTGACTCAACAGAAATTCAGAGTCATTAATTGTTACACCCGCAACATCAGGGTTATTTTTAATAGCTGCACTTAGTAATTCTAGCACTAAAATAAATAGATAAGGAGACAGAGGATCCCCTTGACGGACCCCCTTTTTAATGAAAAGAAATCTGAATTATAACCATTATTTAACACTGCACTAGAGACATCACAGTAGCATGCCTTAATCCAACTTATAAATGTATGGTCAAAGCCTTAAAACTGCAAAGCCTCATATATAAAAGACCATTTGACTGTGTTGAAAGCTTTTTCAAAATTGAAAGTAAAAGTCCAGGAATGTCGTCTTCTTCCATCTTTTCCATCAGATCATAAATAAATCTGGTACATTCACCTATATACCTACCTTTATACTATATTATAGTCTACACACAGCAGTGTGATAGGTCGCCAGTTCTTTAAATAAAATTTTCACTTACCCTCCTTAGGTATACAGGTAATGAGTCCCTGTCTTTCAGTGATAGAAAACTTTCCATATTCTAAAGCCTCATTTAAACATCTTACTAGTGGTAATTTAATATCATTCAAATTTTTTTTATAAAACTCAACAGTGAATCCATCTATACCAGGTGATTTAGAGTTCTTCATATGTTTAAGAGAAGACAGACATTTCTGTACTGATAAAGGTCCTTCACAAGATTCCACCTCTTCCTCGATAGGTTTTGAAATAAAAGGATTGTCATGCTGAAGAAATGTGCTCCTGTGAGTTTCAAGTAACAATGGGTTAGAACTAGTATACAATTTTTTATAAAATTGTTTTTGTTCATTTTTAATAATACTTGGATCTGTTATTTCAGATTCGTCCTCCAGAATAAGTTTTCGGAATAATTTTTTCTGTGTAATGTTTTTTTTCCAAATTACAAAAATAGTTACTTCCCTTTTCCCCCTCTACTTGCCATCTATCTTGATTCGTATAAATAGTTGTTGAATTTAAAATGACTTTATTATTATAGGACATGCAGATGTATGGCATGGATTTGTAGACATTATGATGACATTCTCAGATCAGAAGCCAGAATCAACTGCCAGTGTATGTTTGGCATTAAATGATGATGGACCATCTCGGAATAAAAAAATGAAAGTCTCAGGTAAAAGTTTTTTAAAACTTAAGATCACACTGACATGACTTAAAAGGAAAAGGATTTCAAAATTGAAAGTGAAACAAGGGTAAACCATTTTGATTTTACAAACCTCATTTTCAGCTCACCTTTCCCAAAAGAACCAAGTGAGCTTTTCTCATCAATTTGTGTCCATTGTCTGTCATCATTTGCTAAAATTTACAAAAATCTGCTCCTCAGAAACTACTTGGCCAAATGTAACCAAACTTTACCTAAACCTATAATTTGAAATAAAAAAGACCTAGAAAATCCTATTGCAAGAGTTCACTATCTATTTATATCTATAGTCATGATAATATCATGTTTATGTTTATATCTGGTTATGTGACTGTCAGTAGTCTTGGTAGGTCAATAGTAAATAAGATAGCACCTACACTAAAATACACACGAAATGCTGATGCATATAATAAAATCTAGATGAATTGTAAATTGTTTATTTAAGACTTTTTATAATTGGATAAACGATTACAGTATGTTCTAAGGTGAACACGAACTTAACAGTAAAGCCACTTAAAAAACAAATTGGCCCAAGTATATTTTACGTTTAAGAAGTAATGGCTTGTTTATGATATTGATATCCTTAGTCCTAAGGAAGGTATAAACAATGTACTAATAGGTCGACATATAGAAGGCTTTTTATTTTTATTTTCTTCAAATCAATCTTTACAGTGATTTATAGGTTCGTCAACTATTTTCATATTTTTGTAATTATCTATGAATAAGATGAAATAAATTGTTGTCAATTTATATTATTGTAAGATAAAATAATATTTCTCAGGCTTTTCATGCTTGCATTACTAATAACAATAAATTAAAATTGTGTCAACTAGTTTTGTGCATTATAACTATTATCATGATTGTAGCACTCACATTTATTCATATTTATAAATTACAGATGGGAATGAAGAGGATGATGACAACATTTTATGTGATTGCGTTTTAGAATCATATTTAAATACGGTTCAGGATAAAGCTACTGCAGAAACAGTTGTGTTTGCCTTAGCATACCGGATAACAAATCCAAGTTATACAGGATTCATACCACACATTATCATTAGTCCAAATGAGTTTTATATCGTATTGTATGAACCTGTTCATGATGTTTTAGTGTGGTCCTCAGAGTTTCCATTGATATCTCAGTCAGATTGTAAATTACAAGGTGTGTCAATTATTGCACTTTGGATGGTTTTGCATTACAAATTATTTTGTAATGGAGTTGACGAACTATTTGATGATGTGAGTGAAATAAAAGCAGACTTTTCAAACCAGTTAGATGTTGAAAATTTGGATATATACAAGAACAAGTTAGAGATTGGAGTTCAATCATTTGGTGCAACACCACCTATTAACCTTGCACATTCTCTTCGTGAAGTTGACTTTGTTTTTCCAAAGTTGAAATTAAGAAAATAAGAATTGCTAAGCGTTTTTAAAGGCAGTGCTTTAAGGCCTGACTTTCAAGTCATGAGGTTCATCTTTTCATACGCAATCTATGCAGGGGGTCTTTTGGCCAGAAATAGATCCAGAAATGTTCGAATTTCTCCTCTTCTTTTTATGGTATGATATGGTTTTTGTTTCTTTCATTTACATTGGGGACTAAAGAAACGATCAGTGTGTATTGTTCGTTTTATAGAACTTGTTATTAATGTGTATTTTGCATTATAAGCAGTCAACCTGACTACAAACTATCATTATTTGTATTCCGTGTGGAAAGAGGTCGGGTCAATTTCGAGTGTTATCTGACATCTAAAGATTTTTTAATTAGTTTAGACGTTGATATAACAACGAAAAGTCGACTGAACATGATTAATATTGCATCTTCTATAATTCAAAGCGGAATTCGGTTTATAAACGAGAAACCGTAAAGCGTTTTCAATTTCGGTATTAGTTATGTATGTTGTCTACATATTATCCTGGTTCCCGGTACTACGTTCCGGGTATTAGCTATTTGATATATCTGATGTGTAACATTACGATCAGGTACCAGCCAATCTACGTGTGTATGTGTACATGATTTCCCGCCAAAATGACCGACTTACAGCTATGGAAAAATAGTCCATAAACGTTCCGTATAATGATATGCAAATTCATAATTAATCGTAACCTTTTTTATCTTTATATAATAAATATAACAAAATGGATTCCACAAAATTGAAAATAGCATTATTTTACGAGGATTTCTAATATTTTTTTCACTTCCGGGCGCAGTAATACGTATGTTTTGAAGAAGTTCGAAAAAATTGACAAAGTGAATTGAGAAGGAAACGGATAGATATACGTCCTTGCTATCAGGTAAAACAATTTAAATGTACAGAAAAAACACATTTACTTCACACAAATAGTACAGGCTTAAGCATTTTATTGTCTTATACACGACTGTAGTCTAGTGTTTAAACGACGACGGTGACCTACAAGGTACGGGTCATACTGGGTCAAGTCTAAATATGTAAACATATCCACGTGCTATTAGGTAGAAAGCATCGTAATGCAATATCTACAATTTTTTCCTCCTTTATACATCGTGTAACCAGATATATTTCTCTTTCAAATACACTTAAACACGGGTTGTATGTACGTATCTTTTCTAGTGTTTTCTTGTCCTTATTAAAGTTCATTTGTTGATGTTTAAATATTTTTGAACGACTGAACACAGGAGTGAATGAATGCAACAATTATATATACTGAAGACTTGGGCTGTACAATGATAGTGTACGTATATCATACTGATAATTATTCTAGCAGTAATTATGTTAATTTAGGATGTAATGACAGGAATTCATGAGCTATGCCTCAGGCTTTCTGAAAAAATATCAATGACAATGTAAACAGGAACAAAACGTTGACACGAATGATGCTCTCTTCTATGTTTTAGTTATTTAGGTATGTGTGTTGCACAAGTTTCAAAAAAACTTAAGTTATAAAACTGTTTTTCAGGGCACAAACCCACTTTAAAAGAGACTTGTCTACTGCCATACCCATCCTATTTTCATGCACCATTTGCAAGCAAGAGACTGAATGGTTTGCAAAATTAAAAATCAGGACGGTGTCCAATTAAACCAAAAGAACTAAACTGGATGAATATTGTAGGAGCAATCTAGAGGAAAGTTTTGATTTGTGAAATTGGTTTTCCTGAAAAGTCATTCATCCTAGCCTGCAGAAAGGAACTATAACTGTCCACCACCAACTGACGAGCTAATGTTGAGCTTCACATATGGAATTACTCAAATACCATCAATGTCTATGTTTTCAGCACAGATTTCACAAGTTATGACACAGCTGTGCTATTTTTTTTTATACCTGTTAAAGAGTTGTATACTAAATTTTATTTTTTTATCAATAAATATATCTTGTGTCATTTAAGAATTTGTATTTTGCCAAAAGAATTATAGTTAACCCGTACCAATGTAAACTCGTACCAACGTTAACTCGTACCACTAAAAAATAACTCGTACCAATGTAAACTCGTACCACTGCTAACTCGTACCAACTTATTTAAATGCATTTGATTGGTGTTTAATTATGAATATATACTGTTATTTTTCTCAATACCTCTTAAGTCTGTAAAATGTAACAGTATATAATTTGAAAGTAAAATGACCAGTCTGTAGTTAATGTTCCATGTGTATTAGATATAGATAATACCTTGGTAGATTTGATTTGTTGTCTCCCTTGAATCATTCTTTTTTAAACTTATGCTGATAACCATTGGATTTAATTTTTAATCATTCCAAATCAGTTACATTGAATAGATTTTGGGTACTTTTCTTTTGTTTCTCGAAGGAATTTTATTCACTGAAAGAATTAATTTAGTGTGTTTTAAAGGTTGTAAATTGTTTATGACCAACATGTTAAAAGTATGAATTTTTTTATATATAATATTTTGCACAAGGTAATTATTACTCACCGAGAAACTGACAACTTCTATTAAGATTTTAAGTAATGTCATGTTCATTTAACGTGTGAGATATGCATTGCTTTGAAAAAGAGTAGTGACACCTTCAGAGGAAAGTAAATGAGACCTGAAATGATCATCAGATTAGTCTTTCGTTTGCTATGTTGTCACGGTCTTGTGTGCTATTATTTAATAGCCATGACTCAAGTGATACATACACCTTATGTTTTATTCACATCTATATCATCCTTTTACATTTAAGATTTCACATGGTATTAAATTAATACAATAATGTTTTCAAAGATAACTGGCACTATTGTTACATAATATTAATTGGCACTATTGTTACATATAGAAAAATAAACATTCAAGAAGCACTAATGGTCGCACTAATAGTCCATGTTCACTATTCAATTTACTGGTCGGTGTTTTCTGGTGTTGGTACAGGACCATTCAAACGCATGGTCTGTTTCAGAAGTTCTGCTGTTGTGATGGAGTGGGTGGTGTACTGTTCCCACAAAGCGAATATCTTTCCCTGGACTGCTCGGACCTTCTTCCGTTGACATCTTTTAAGCTTGCCTTCACTGATGAGTTTCAATTTTTTTTAATGGTACGACTTCCCAGTGGTACGACTTTAAGTTGGTACGAGTTAACTTTTTTGGTACGAGTTAACATGGTACGAGTTTCCGTTGGTACGAGTTAACTTGCTTCCTTGCCAAAAGATGCATACTAGTGAATGAAAGTGGTGCAGTTCATTTTGCTTTGGTATATAGAATTGAATTACAATTGTTCATGTTATTGGAATGCATATAAAAATAAGGAGATGTGGTACAATGTATATACATGATATTTAGTGAGTTTATCAAGCAAAAGTGAATAAGAAATAGGTATAAGCAGTTACAGGTACTACTGTACAATCTCAAACAATGAGAAAAACCCATACCGTAAAGAGAATTTCATATTTACAAGTAAGTTTTGTTTTTGCGTTGAATAATTTTCTTCTATTGTTTTAATTGCAAATATGGGAAGTGGTTAAAATGCTAATGAGACAGCTGTTATGACCACAGAGCCTTAATTGAAAACTTCTTTTTCATTCATACCGGTAGATTTTGCCTGGAGTTAGAAACATGTCTGCCAACTTTTCAAAATGCACATGGGGGTTTTACGTGAAAGATGGTTCATATAGTCATACAAAACCTTCAAGGGGGCCTTCAAATGGAAGCAGGACAAGTCGCCCCACTGGCTAATCGCCCACTTTTAAAAAAAAACGCCACAAACTGATTTATCAAATCGCCCCACATGTGAAATTGGTTAAATCATGTTAAATATTACTCCTGCCAACCCGCCCTACTTATAAAAAAACGGTAATATTTAGATTAATATATATATATATATATATAATTAAAAATAAAAACTCGCACCACTTTAATGAAAACTAGTCTACACAGAATACAAACAAACCGAAAATTTATTTAATTACTATTATTGATATACTGAAATTATAATTCTAAAAAAAAATGTATTGTTGAAGAATAACTAAGTTTTGAAGCTTAGTTATTTGCATAACAATTGAAAAGAAACCTGTTAATTGTATCATAATGCAATATAAGAAATTTAACTTATATTCAACGGGATAACATCTTTTTCCATAAGTGGGGAGAGTTGGCATTACTAAATTCATCCTGGTTAATAATATATTTATCTAGATTTCACCGATTTCCATTAGGTGGGACCAGTTAGCAGGAGTAATATTAACGGAATTTAACTTATATACAACGGGATAACATCTTTTTACATGAGTGGGGCGAGTTGGCATTAGTAAATTCTTCCTGGTTAATAATATATTTATCTAGATATTATCGTTTTCTATTAGGTGGGGCAAGTTGGCAGGAGTAATATTAAGGGATATAACACATTTCACAAGTGGGGCGATTTGGTTATCCTGGTTGGGGCCCTTTTTTTTTTAACGGGGGCGAGTTAGTGAAAAAGTGGGGCTATTTGCTAATGGGGCGATTTGTCGTGGATTCCCTTCAAATATATTCTAATGTGGTTTTTGGCTTCTTCGTGCATAAACAAGCTCATTGCCATTGTTGAATTAATTGTTTTCTTTAAAATAGTCGACAAAATTGCTCTTACAAAATTTCCATTTGGGAGCCTCGAGCTCGATGGGGGAAATACTCTGCAAATATTGACAGTTGGCAGGTATGGTCATCAAAAAAGTTGATGTGTTACTATGTACATTTATCATTATGTTACTTGATGTTCTTGCTATACACACAGTACAGAGACTAGTCATCTTTGTGAACTATTTTTTATGGGAGTCATAGAATATGCGTATACAATCAATAATTAAAAATAGTCTATTTATATTGAAAAGGAAAAGTTCTTATATGTCTAAAGAAGAGGGACGAAAGACACCAAAGGGACAGTCAAACTCATAAATTTAAAGCAAACTGACAAGGCCATGGCTAAAAATGCATTTCATGGCGAGGCACAGAAAATATACTGTAAACAGTAGACTATAGATATAGGTGAACTAGGTACAAAAGAACTCTAAATCTTAAATTCTACAAACCACCTCTGTTCTATGGAAGATAATGATATAACTGGACTAGAAATACACACAACCTGTAAGTAACTGCCTTTACAGCGCTTTCGCGCTTTGATTATTATTGTGTATTTATTATTTCTCTGCTATTACTTGATGCCAAGGTCGTGGGTATTGGGTTCTTTGAACTAAACAGTTGAGGTATACATGTTTGTATACAAAACATTTAGAGTATACTGCCAGGATCCATGTACAAAACTTTGACATATGAAGGATTTATGAACATGTACCTACATATTAAGAATGTAGGTTCCCTGTATAAATCATTTTACCTATGAAGGATATATCTAAAAAAAACATTTGAAGAAACGACGATTATGTACAATATCTTTGGAAAATACACCTTGCATTTGGAAAAAAAATGATATATTCACATTCTGTTAAGGAATTTCCTCTGAGTTCGTTTTTTATATGGTCATATTTTGTACCTACACAAAACCTGCAGTATGTTTGTTCCTTGTACAAAACATTTGAAGAATGCATGTTTCATGTAAAGACAGGTGAAGCTTGTGTGATGTACCTACACAACATTTAAACATAAAATATGAGAAGATATAGTATGATTGCCAATGAGACAACTCTCCACAAGAAACCAAATGACACAGACATTTAAAACTATTGATTATTGTACAGCCTTTAACAATGAGCAAAACAAAGAAATATGGATGTTTCATGTTCAAAACATTTGAAGTTTGTGTGAAGTAGATATTCTACATTTGCAGTTTTCATGTTTTACTTAGAAAAAACAAACATTTGAGTTAATGTGATGTAAGTAGAAAATTGAAGTATGTTTGTTTAATGTAAAAACCATTTGTTGAATGAAATAATTGTGATTCTTGTTTTAAACATTCGAAATTATCATGTTCAATGTACAAAATGTTTGCAATATACATGTTTCATGCGTTAAACAGTTTAATAGTGTGGGATCATTGTATAAAACATTCCGAAGTTTCATTAACAACACATTTGAATTTATCATGTTCCCAGGCAATCATTAAAATACTAAACTGTTGTTCAGCATTATATTATTTAAAATTCAGTTATTCACTTTATCTTGCCAAAATACACTTGATTATTATTTCAGTCTACATACATTACGCCAGTAAAACTAAAAAAAATATACTTGCTTATTTGAATTAAATCAGGAATAAGGTTTTAAGTGAGTTTTTTTCGGTTGAAAACTAAACTTTACAACAAAAGAGATGATTTCAACTTCCCAATTGAGAACTTTCTGTTTCTATGAAGCAACTTTCCAGCATCTCCTGCATACGGAGTATATATCCCCCAGTTGATACAATAATCCAGGGATATATTACATGAGCTATTCCGTATCTGTATGAGTACGTTGACTATAGCAATTCTTACTTTTACTCAACGGGAGAGAGATACACCGATTGACGATGTTGGAGAGCAGTCTTGAAGCTCTCAACTATATTTGTGCATACAATACTGTCTTCCAGTTCAATGAGATGGTTCCAATTTAGTATGCTCTTGACAACGAAAGAGTTCTTATATGGATCGATGTTTTAAGGAATAGTGTCTGGTGCCTTCGTATTGTTCTTCATTGAATTTGTCACTATATAGTCACTTTCAAAATTATCAAATAATTTAGGTTGGATTTTCTCTTTCTTTGGTTTACTTTTTACCAGAAAATCTTCGGGATTAATAGCTGGGACCAAACACGCAACCACTTTGTATAGAAATACCACCCGTTGACTTGTTCTTCTTGATTGTAGATTGTCTAGTTCTAACTCGGCTGGCAGTTTAGTGACCGACCCCTCTTCTCTAGACCTGTAGTCGCCTGTTATGAATCTTGCTGCTCTACGTTGTATCTTTTCTAATTGATGTACATCATGTTGTGTATACGGATTGCATACTATGGCACCATATTACATCGTCGATTTTACTAATGATATATATTCGGTCCTTTTACAATCTTTTGGGCCGAAACTTAGATTTCTTCTTAGAAAGCCGATCGTCTAATTGTCTCTCTACATTTGAGATGTGAGTAGTCCATTTTAGATATTTGTCAGCCTAGTTATTAAACCTGAGTTCCACGTGGTAAAGTTGAAATGCTCCCTTCGTAAAATTTACAGACGCCATCACGAGTTCGATAACCGTTATAAAATATCCGTTTCACAGATGACAACGGATATCTTCCAAATGTAACTGCAATCCCGTTCACTTTTTTTCAAATGTGACCTACTGAATTATATTTGCCACCAGGTATGAACTGACATGATCAATACAACGGTGCCACATCTGACGCAGGATCGGATTACCGTTCAAGAAAACGTGAGATCGTTCCCGGGATTTAGTGAAGTTCTTGTTGCCAAATTTTTGGTTTTCTATGTTGTGTTTTGTGTCATATGTTGCTTGTCAGAATTTGTTTTAACCAGGCGTTATCAGTTAATTTTGAACTTGTCAGTTTGAATGACCTTATGTGTCTTTTACCTTTTTTTTTATATCTTGGCTTAAGCTGGGGTCACACATTCACGATTTTTACTGCCGTCCTTGACAGGACCATTCCCGATTAAAATTTGTCAAAAGTCTGATCAAGATCCTGTGAATCGTGGATGGAAATTCGATTTGTATCTTTCGCCAGGTAAAATTCGACCGAGTCTGTCACGACTGCGTCTCGATTCTACCGACAGAGATCAGATAGTGACAAGACAGTGAACCGACGCTGACGGAAGTTATCCGTTCGAAAACCGTCGGCATAATCGGGATGATCAGGTACTGTCGGAACGTAATCCTATCACGGTCCGCTCTATCGCATTGCAAACGGCTTTGTCTGGTCTCAGTCGTATTGTATTCTGTTATTGTCGGGACTTCTCCAGATCATTCCCGTTCCACAGGACACCGTCCCGAATACACTGAACATTGTTAAGAATTCGATCCGATACAGCAGAATCTGTCACGACATAGGCACGATTGTAATCCGACTAGAAAAAATCGGCTGAGTTTCCCCGAATGTTACGGGACGCACCTAACTGTCGGGGTGCTTTGCCGAACTATTCGGACCCTTCCCGACCAGTAGGAATCTGTTACGAACTAAAACGACTGCGTTCAGACAATAATAGGACATTCCAGATAATTGAGGATACTAATCCGACTTTTTCACTTTTCGTGTCGTATCGCTGTCTGATCTCAAACGGGAGCAATAATCGGCAATGTGTGAACCCCGCATTAACTAAGTGGCAGACTTGGACGAAAACAGGTTTTCAATTTTCCATGTGGAATTGTGGTTTATATTTAATTATTCTTTGGTACGATTTATATTTACTGACAGCAAAATCAATATCACCTTAAAAATTTGGATGTGCTATCCCGTTCGAAATAAGGTACATCCAAGTCATTTGTATTTTAATAGATGACGACGGGTCCCTAATGTAGCCATGCTGGATCTATTTGATCACTCCTGATTTGAAGACTTATCAGGAAACTAATCATGTGTTTTAATGACTTGCAGAAACCACCAACTGCCAACTTTTGTCATTTTCTCTTGAATTGAGAATGATAGTTTGAACAGCTACTTTGTTTTACATATACACTTGCAAATATGTCCAATTTAAGCAGCGGGTTGCAATATGAACATTATTTTATTAGTATCTCATGCTGTGTAACTTATTGGATAAAATTGTGTACAAGATGTGTATTGATATCACAGTTCCGACACTTTATTTAAATGCTTTCATTCCAATCCTTAGTTTTGTCAAGTAAGATTACAACTACTGATACAATAACATTATGATAAACAATATATCACTCAATGGTGGGAGTATTTATTGGAAATGCCAACCTTAATTGATCTACACTAAATGCAGTTATTTCGTAAATAATGTCTCCATTATTAACTATTTCGAATTAAACGGTTGCAACGATCAGGAAAGAAAACACATTATGTATAGAAAGGCAAGCGGGGCCTTTTTAACTTGTCAAATCAGTGTTTTAATCATCTGATAGAGTCAATATTTTAGCTTAATTTAAGTTACAATTATCATTAATTTGCTTGTAACAATGAACATGAATATTATTCGGTGTTTTTCTTGTATCTTATTTATTTGTGTTTCCCACATTCTGTTGCTATTTAATAGTGTAAGGTATTTGAACATACATATAAGAACATGTATTTTTCCTAAAATTAATAAATACAATTTATATAAAAGATTTCTGTTCACAATCATGTCAAAATTATTGAAGTGAAAAAAAGAAGATATTAAAAATTAGCGCACCTTCTTAAAATTGGAATTGCTCAAAACAATTTGTATCAGTTTTGAGAAATGTTTAATCTCTTTACAACTGGATACAATCTTTTTTGTTGTTGTAATGTTATGGAAATAAGATTCAATCATTCAGCTTCAGTGTCATACTTTTTCTGGACTTTCCGATTAGATTTCAGTTCAGTATTTTTGTGATTTTACTTTATACTATTTATCAAAAATAGTCAATACATACTTTTGATTTTTTAACCCTGTATGCTAACATTGCCTATGTGAAATTGTAAAGTTATTTGTATATACATTGAACGACAAATATATGTGACGTATAAAATTTTCTGACGTCAGACACTCGAATCAATGAATGTGTTTATAGATAGATGTTTTTGTGTTCTGTTTAATTGTTCCTTTCAAAATTGCTACACGATGATAACTGCTGTACCCATATTTTGACTATTTTATTTATTATGTCTGTTTAGTTCACGCATCATTGTAAATATAACGGAATTTGACGAGACTGCCATCAACGTGAGAGGGTTAGTGCTATAAAACCAGGTTTAATCCACAAGTTTCTACATTTGAAAATGCCTGTACCAAGTCACGAATATGACCGTTCTTGTCCATTCGTTTTTGATGTGTTTTGTTACTTGATTTTGCCATGTGATTATGGACTTTCCGATTAGATTTTCCTCTGAGTTCAGTATTTTTGTGATTTTACTTTGTACTATTTATCAAAAATAGACAAATTATCCTAAAATGAAATAGAAAAAGACATAAAAATGGAAGCATATATATATTATTTAGTATAAATTTATTATTTTGGGATACAATGAGGCATATTTTGTTAATAGTGAACCAAAACGGCCTAGCTAAGATCAGATGTGCATTTTGTGTTTCACATGAAGTCAAAAATGAGTATCACCTCAGGGAAAAACTCTTTTGATATTTTGGTTCACAAATGGTTTAAATTATGAAACATTGCTATCGGTAGGCTAACACTGGAAGCATTTATATAATTACAGGCAGTTTTTGGAAGAAATATTTAATATTTTTATTAAATAAATGGTGTTTAAAAACTGTATAATTTTCTTTAATGGTTGGCTTCAAGACATGGTCACCAGTGTCAGATTTTTGGTCAATGACAAAGACAACAAAATATGTTTAGAATTATTGAATATCAAACATTTTAATTGAAAAAAAAAATGACAAGAACATGTTGAACTCACAGTTATTTCAAACAACAGTAGCTTTCTTTGATCATTAATCTCATCTGATAAAACTGTATCTAAAATTATCTATAAATAACAAAACTTCCAAAAAAAACCTTTCTTTTGGTGTATAGAACACTAAAATTACTTGATGCATATTCTTACAATAAACAATCAAACGTATCAATACAATTTATATCTTTTTATTTATTGTAAACTGGTGGAAGACGTTTGGCGGGAAATTTTTGAGAAAATAAGGGAATTTTGTTCAAAATTAAATATCCAAAAATTACAAAAATCGGAAACAAGTATAATTTTTGGGGTCATTAATGCAGATGCATCTTATATCCAAATTTTAGATACGGTGCTTTTAATCACGAAATGGGTTATCTGGAAAACTAGAAATATCGCAAAATATCAAAAGAAAGGGATAAGTAAATCGGTGATTTTAAATATGATAAAACTTGAAATGCAATTTTTGCTCAAATATCTTAAACCGAATACGAAAATCGAAGCCTTTTCTACTATGTGTGACATTTTTTGTATATAAATAAATATTTTGCGTGGTCAGGTCAGTGCAATGACCTCTTTGATACTGATTGAATAATAATATGTACACTGCTCTCAACTTCCTACATGTAATTTCTGTTGTGTATGTATTCATGTATCTCATCTAATTGTAACAAGACATGTTGTATCAACAGGTTCATAGTATAAACAAATATTTACTCACCATATCTTTGAAATTAATCTTTATTTGGAATCAAAATCATTAATCCATTTTTTTTATGAATGAACTTTAACAAATCGCACGTGGAAATCGCACGTGGTAAATGATCACTCGACCAGAAATTTAATGTAATTGAAATTAACATAACAAAAGACTTGATGTACGATAAAATTGAAACTGCTTAATAAATGGGAGAGATCCGTTTGCGCCAAAAATGCGTCCTTTTGCGCCACAACTTTTTTCTCTAATGCTACGTTTGCGCCACCTGTTTAAAAATTACATGGTATCAATTGCGCCAAAAATAAAATATACGATTGCGCCAAGAAATTTTTTTCTATTACACTTTCCTGATTTAGAAGGCAAAAGGCAATCTAAAAGTGGAATATAAATGAAATGTCCATTCCTGAATCCATGTATTGCATGCAAAAACATCTTCTGCCCCGCATACAAAGAAATTTCAAGTTAGCCTCACAACCGAGAATAACAATGCCAGTGTCAATATGCACTTCAAGTCATTTTTCTGTAGATGTTCCTCTTCATGATGGAATAGCTCCGAACATATGATCTTAGCTGGTCTTTCGGATATATTTTCTGTAGCTTTTCTTTTGCATGCTGTTCGTAGTATTTGACGCTCTAACTTTTGTGGGTCTGTCTCATGTGTATGTGCAAGACTTCCCCTCAGACAAAAATGATACTAAATATATATTAATCTTTAATATGTACGATCAATATGTGTTCATGTAAATTGGCACAAATGAGTTCCGAAAACTGGCGCAATTGATACATTTGAAGAAAAAAAAATTGGCGCAAATGATACCGCTGAAAAGCAGTAATTGGCGCAAAAGGGGTGTTGCCTAATAAATACAGGTAGCCTTTGTGAGAAATAAATAAAAAACATACTTTATTCAAATAATTATATATGGTGAGAGGTATAGATATATAGATCGATAAAGATTGCAGGTACATGTACATTTGTACAAGGATAGATAATATTTATAAAGGTTGTGGTTAATAATTTATAGTGGGAGTTTTTTTCTCATTTGCTTTTTCCCCGACAAATGAGACTGTAAAAATTGGGGCCCCCTTAGTTGCTTCCCTGGGCAACTGAGGGTTGATGTAACAGGTGATTGTTAATAAAATATGTTTAATATTAAAAAAAAAAAAAAAAAAACAATTTATATGTTTTGTCTACGGACAAGACATTGTATTCATATTTAATGAAATGCATTATTAAAACCTAATTTTGATATAGCTGAAAGTGTTCTCTTGAAAAAAAAACATACATTTTATCAGGTTTATCTATCAAATGATGCTTAACTTCGAGGAAAATGGAAACAAATACATTTTGATAATGTCTACGGACAAGACATTTTATTGATATTCAATTAAATGCTTTCAAAGATGATTGTTAAAGTTAAGATTAAAAGTTACTAATTAAATTTTAAGCTGTGTTTTTTAAATTTTAGAAAATATAAAAATGTACCCATAATTCTTTACATATCTCAATAATTTATTGATTAAGCCAAACTGAAGACACATTCTTTTAACTGAAATCCATATATCTGACTGCTTAAAACAATAAAACTATTATTAAACTCAATTTTGACATAGTTGAATGTGTTCTCTTAAAAAAATAACATACATTTTACCTATCAAATAAGGCAGAAATCAAAGAAATTGGATACAAATATATTGTGGTAATGTCTACGGACAAGACAATTTCAGTTTTAAAAAAGATCTGTTAGGACTAATTGTGACTATATTCATGTTGAAAATACTGAGTTTTAATTTGAATAGATAACTTTCATCACCTATAAATACGATTTAAGTTCCATAGCAGATAAATAATTGAATTTAATACTTGTTATGTACACGTGTCTTGTCCGTAGACACTTCCTCATCTGCTGTTAATACTGAAATGCAAAAGATAAAGTTAAAGAGAGAGAAATACTTTTTCTTCATTTGATTTAGTTAATCTTTTAAGGTATGCACCAACTGGAATAAACAATATCGAAGTAAAATAAGGTATGCTTTTTATGACTGATAATCTGACACTTTTTAAAATCCACTCCTGTAAAGTAATTTTACAAAAATTGAGAACACTTAAATTACCATTTATTTATTAAAAATAAGATATTTCTAAGTTTAAACAACACATAGGATTAATTAAGACCCATAAAGCCAAGCAATATTGATAAAAAGACATGTCTACGGACAAGGCAAGTGTCTACGGACAAGACATTCTGACATATTTTTGAATTTTTTCCTCTATTAATAGAGGGTAGAAAAAAATGTTAGTAGTGTTTTCATATCTACAAAAGAACAGGAACTTAGCAATGCAACATTAATGTAATTATGCTTCCAGTTTACTAGGAAATGCATGTCTACGGACAAGACATTTTTTCACTTTATTTGTATATCCCACTTTGATGGCATATATCTCCAGCTAGGGTACTGCAATTTTGATAAATGAGGTAGTTTTTGATAATGTATATACTAGAAGAGAAAACAAAACACATAATAGCATAAATTTGATTTATTTTTCTCTTTTATCACTACACTGAGCAAGCTAAAACAAGAGTACACAATTTCATAACAACTTTTATCATAACTTTGTAACCACTGAAGATTTTTTGTTGCAACAAGCAGTAAAAGAAAGAAGAATAAATTGTCTATAACAGTGAACCAATAATGTAGTTCAAATTAAGTCCACTTATTAACTATCAATTGATAAAAACAGGAAAATTTTAAATGAAACAACATAACGTGTAATTTTGCCCATTTTCAGCGTGTATTTTAGTGGGTTTTTTTCAAAACAGTAACACCTATACATGATATTTGATATTCATTGTGAAACCCTACATTCTCTTCTTCAGTTCAAAGATGTATTACTTATGTAAAGTTTATCTTCTTGTCTTTACAAGCCTATAACATAGACCCAATATGAAATGAACATCTGATCTTGGCTAGGCCGAAAGGTAAAACCATTTACACAGAGGAGGAAGTGATAAGTATACTTGAGGTTTTTGTTGACAACATATTAAATGAATTTAGAGGTAGATTTTTTAAACTAATTATTGGAACTGTCTTCTCCTTGCCGACCTGTTCTTATTTTCGTATGAATCGTAGTACCGTCCGACGCTTGTCAAAAACAAGAAGATCAAGGAAGCCAGATAATTTAATTTCACATTCAGGTATATTGATGATGTTCTTCCCATTAACAATCCAAACTTTTCTGATTGGATTCCATTACAAAGTTTAATCACAAAAATACTCCGAAGAAAATTCAAAACTGAAAGTCCCTAATTAAATGGCAAAATCAAAAGCTCAAACACTTCAAACGAATGGATAACAACTGTCATATTCCTGGCGTACTAAATTATAATCCTGGTACCTTTGATAACTATTTACACCACTGGGTCGATGCCACTGCTGGTGGACGTTTCGTCCCCGAGGGTATCACCAGCCCAGTAGTCAACACTTCGGTGTTGACATGAATATCAATAATGTGGTCATTTTTATAAATTTCCTGTTTACAAAAACTTTAATTTTTCGAAAAACTAAGGATTTTCTTAATCCAGGCATAGATAACCTTAGCCGTATTTGGCACAACTTTTTGGAATTTTGGATCCTCAATGCTCTTCAACTTTGTACTTGTTTGACTTTATAATATTTTGATATGAGCGTCACTGATGAGTCTTATGTAGACGAAACGCGCGTCTGGCGTACTAAATTATAATCCTGGTACCTTTGATAACTATTGGTACAGCCATTGATATATCCATCAAGATTATAAATAAAAGAAACAACAGACACGGCTTCATGTGCCTTATTTTCATACAACCACAAAAACCAAATTTGCGTAGTATAATTTTATGATGTCGGTGGTAGCATCAGCGTTGGTGTAGTTTGAAGACGCATTTAGTTTCCGGACAATAACAAGTTTAAGTAAATTGATTTCTCAGAACTTTTACCAGAAGGTCCGATACCATAAAAGGAAGGTTGGGATTGATTTTTGGGGGTTATGGTACCAACAGTTTAGGAATTAGGGGCAACAACAAGCATGTTTGTAGTTTCTGGACAATAACTTGTGTCTAAGTGTATGGATCTCTCTGAAAATGTACCACAAGGAAACATATTACAAAAGAAAGACTGGAATTGAGTTTGGTGGTGATTGCCCCAAACGTTAAGAAATTATGGGCAAAAAACAAGCATTTTGCTCGTTACCGGACGATAACTAGTGTTTAAGAGTATGAATCTCTCTAAAATTGTACTACCAGACTCCATACAACAAAGAGAAGGCTGAAATAGAGTTTGGGGTAATTACTCCAAAAAGGGGGGGGGTAAAAAAGTAAAGGGGTACCAAATTTTTAAGGGGGTTCATAATTTTATATTTTTTCATATGCTGAAGCTCATAGCATCCCAAAATATTTAATAGATTCTTGTACAACACAGCTTGACCTCCAAAACAATGTCTCAGATTTCCAAAAAACATCAGTAGAACAAATTTTATACCCAATTGAATTTAGTGGTCTCATGAATTGATGATGCAAACTTCATTGAAGATTTATGAGAGAATGAAATGCAATAGGAACAATCTGAGACACAGTTTTGGAGTTCAAACTGTGTTGTGCAAGAATCTATAAAATATTTTGGGATGCTATGAATAACAAAGAAGCTAAATTCATTCAAGTATGGACATCACAATATGGCAACTTATTACATAACAATTACTTATGTAATAATTATGTCATAATGAAATTATCACAATTTGAAAGACTAATCCTTCTTCTTTCTTTTGGTCCCTCATTTATAAAATTTAAGGAAAGATGAGTGGAATTACATCAGTTTAAAGGTGTCTGATTGGAGATGAAAAATCTTTGTATTGTGCTACCTTAATAAGAGCATCAACACAATGGTTTTTTTTTTACTTGTGACCACAAAACCGTCGAATTACCCAAATGTTATATCACTAAATTGTGTAATTGCGATGTGCATCACGACAAGCATCACTTGTGGAGCAGGATCTGCTCAATCTTCCGATGCTCCTGATATCACCTAGGCTTTTCATCATTCTTTAGTTTTTGCATGACCTTGTGCAATGCCAAGATACAAGTATCGACAGTTTGTAGATCCATGAATGTGTATATGTATATAACAATAATATTTAGTTTGCTTTTAATTTACTGATAACTTAATCAATATCAATACCAATAAAATAATCGTTAATGATATAACAATGTTGAATTTTACAAATACATTTTATATTTCCGACAACGTACTTATATTGCCTGCAATCTAAACATTGAGCGTTAGTTGTTGAAATTCAAATATTTTTTCAAATACAATGACATAAATGAAACGCGAAGAGGTCCCCAAAATGAATTGATGCTGAATAAAAAATATCCATATTACTGCTTGCTCAACATGTAGCGGGTAACAGGAGACTTTTAGTTGGAAATGTACAAATTAGGCAAACATTTACATGTACAATAGTTGGCTGATTGCAGGATACATTGTAATAGAAGAGTTACAAGTTATGTATACATTAAACTGGAAATATTGAAGGTGTAATAATACCACCAAATCTTTGTACGTCACGTCCAATTGAGTACGAAAAAAGGGTCGGAAAAAATATTCAATATAAAGTGACAATTGTTGGAAATTATTCCTACATTTCATTGCAGAAAAACATTATGAACATATATCTCGCAATCGAGGTTTCTATGGAATATTTTGAAACTTGAGGTACCATTGTTACCACAGCCTGTACATAGGACAAAAGGGGGTGCAAATTTTATTGGTTATCTTGCAAATTAAAAAAACTACTTATGGGCCGGGGGAAAACAAAGGTAGTATTACACCTTATCATTGTTTTAAAAACAATATGAAATTGTTATACCAACTATTAAAGCCGTATTCTTAGATCACATATTTAGCAAATTCTGTCTAGTAAAATGTTAATCATTTCAATGAACTGCATTGTAAATAAATATCTGCAATATTGCTTTATTAAGAGGTGTTTGTCAACATCATACCTTAATATGATTTGAAAGTATCCATCCAGTCATCTTTTGCATACCTTCCATCCGTAGTTTTGTTTTATCAAGTCAATACATAATCATTAGAGGAGTTAAAAAATTGTAGAACTATGTTTGAGAAGAAAAAATGCTGCAAAAACAACATTTTACAGAGGATTTTTTAGAGACAATGACATTAAATGCTAAAAGAGGAGCGAAAGATACCCAAGGGACAGTCAAACTCATAGATTGAAAATAAATTGATAACGCCATTGCTAAAAAATAAAAAGATAAACAGAGAAATAATAGTACAAAAGACAGGACATAGGAAACTAAATACTAAACAACATGAACCTAACTAAAAACAGGGATGATCTTAGGTGTTCCGGAAGGGTAAGCAGATCCTGCACCACATATGGAACCCGTCGTGGTGCCCATGTTGTTGCATACCCAGTAAATCGTCTAATTATGTAGGTCAAATTCGTGGTGAAATGGGAAGTGGATTATAGTTACGACATAAGGAACATATCCGATATCATCTGTGAAACGGTTATTCCATAACGGTCAATCAACTCGTGATATCGTCCGTAAAATTTACGAAGGGATGGTTTAAACCTCACCATTTCGTTTCACCTCCCTGATTCTTTGGTCCAGGTTCAATAAGCATAAAGCGTACAGGGTAGAGGTCATCTTAATCCTTTTTGCATTGGTTTTTTTTTCAAATTTTAAATTCCGTTATTATGTCTTTTTACAAGTTAAATAATCCTTATGGACATACACAATTATTAGCGAATTCTTCTCTGTAAGCACATACCCAAAACACTTGAAACTTGACAGAAATGATACATCACATGTCTTATACAAAATGTCCTAGTGTTCTTTTTCACAAATGAAAAACATGACTACAACGTGTAAAAATAGACGAAACAGATGTTTGGCTGACTAGACTGACATCAATATACTAGCCTGGAAATTTTCGGGAAAATCAAACAAAACTAATTCTGCCACTACATTTCTAACATAATTTCACATTTTTCGCCATTACCTTGAAATACTAAAGATAAAAAGGAATGTTCGAATGCCAAAATGACCAGCATAACGTGATCTACATACAAAACTGACCAAAGACTTCTCGTCCATAAAATAAGATTGGACTAAATGAGACACTGATTGTCATCCATATCGGTCTAGGTTTAGTCAAATGTATTCAGTTTCTGACCCTAAGCATGAACTTCGTTTATTGACAGCTTCATCAGTAGGATTTTTTTCTAATTAAATTTGGATACAATCTAGAATGGTAATACTAGTTCAAAGTTGTTAATGAATAATAATCTGAATGACAGACTAATTTATAGTATAGCCACCAATGTAGAAATTGAAATGCTAGAATAGTGCCAAACTTGATCATTCTAATAATTACTCCAGTCAATAACAAACATTAATCTTTTGATCAAATGATTGAAACGATTTTGAAAGAAAAAAAAAAGAATAAACACAAAAGAATTCTATAATTGTTCTAACAATACTAACTATTTGTATAGGGATACCAGAATCGATAGCGTAAATACTCAAATATCAAACTCTTTTTTTTAACATAGAGAAAGCATTCAATTCATCATTCTATTTACCTTACTTTGATTATAGAGGTTAATTTCATTAACAATTTTGACGTAGTATAACTTTTCTAAATTAGTCAAATTGAAATGAAAATAGCTATCATGAACGAAACAGGTGCACAAATGGTGGGAAAAGAAGACAAAAAACACAATGATGAAGACTCTTGTTCTGAAAAAGACATATGGACAAACTTTACACAGACAACTGGATTTCATGGATTGAATAAGATTACTTTTGAGCGACAAAACCCCAGACAGTTGATACGAAGGTAACAAAGAAATTAAGTTCATTTCAAAAGTTTCGTATTTATTGTTAAGTTTAGCATTGTAAAATGTTTGAGTACATTTATGATTCAAGGATTAAGCATAGGAACATCACCTGCTTTTAGAGGTTTACAGCAAGTAAATTCTGATATATATAAACTTTTATATACTCTGATCTAAACAATTGATAAGTTAAAAAAAAAAACATTATTAAAACATCAAGTGCGTTTATTGCAAACTCAATGTTGGTTTTTTTTTTTACAGTATTTGTTGGATAATAGTTTGGCTCATATGCGCTGTATTTCTGATTTATACAGTTATTGCGGAACTGAAGAATTACTACAGCTACCCAACTATTTCAAATACCTACATTCAACTTGAAGAAAAGTTATCTTTCCCGGCGGTAACCATTTGTAATATGAGTCCGCGTTCAAGTGAAGGAATGAAAAAGGATGTCAAAACTAATAACCTTTATATGACTACAAGTGCTTTGTACACGTTTAGTCAAAAAGTCAACTGGAGCGACCCATTCTATAAAGAGGAAGGATATTTTGAAGCAAAAACCAAAGAAGACCTTTTTAATCACTCAAAAAATATATGGGAATCAGTTTACCTTTCACTATTTGACAATGTACAATTGAAGGATGCATTTTCACCTGTGTACACCGACATGGGATTATGTTTGAGATTCAACTCGGATGGTTCCCAATACACAGCTATGTATGGAGCTATATTTAACCTACAATTGTACGTTAACGTTATGACTTATTTTGACTATTTCAGTCATTCCCTTTCATCAGGAGTAAAGGTAAGTAATTTCAGTACTTAAACCGAAGAATAAAACTTCAGAATATTATATGAATGAAATGACAAAGGCGGCTACGAATATAATCTAAAAAAAATGAAAAATAACAGATATTCATACATATATTTTTCATTAAAACTGCAATTTCAATTATATGAATCGGTACTTGTAAGCCATTTCTATATCACATATGTTACATAAGAAATACTTTATTTGTTTAGATAGCTGTCCATGACCATCGAGTAGAACCAATCATGACAAATGAAGGACTTGTTATTAAACCTGCTTCGGAAGCTTTCATTGAAATACGAAGGAAAGATGTGTGTACATTTAATTATAACAAAGGATTAATAATTGCTTTTCAAAGTAGAATTATATTTTTTAATTTTATCATAGAAATGAAAACTTTCAATTGTAAATAAGTATTTGGTCGGGTTGTTGTCTATTTGACACATTCTCCAGTTCAATTCTCAATTTTATTACTCACTCGATGTCAAACATGTTTGTATTGTAAATAATCGGTTGAACAGCCCGATATAATTCCGATGTGCTTAATGTTATCCGTTTATAGAGCTTTGTTAAATATCTAAGTATTGGAAAGTGCCGACCTTGTAAAATCGGAAAAAAGAATTTCAAATTTTGAAAACGTAAATAATAGTTATAACAAATGGATAACATATTTTCCAGAAACAATTATTGTAATAATTTATATAAAAAGTTTAAAGAGGAATTTCTGTTATGACGCACTTTATTTTGGTTAAAACAGAACTATTCTATGTTTGGGGAAATTTGATAGCTTAAAAACGGTATGGGTTTTTTTTGTTTTAACATACCGCAGTTATTCATGGTTTTTGCATCCTTAACTGCTACGGTTTATATTTACAGTCAATTAAGGTTAAATAATAATTGTCGCTATTTGAACGGTATGCAATCACACATATGCATCAATGAAATACAAATCAGAGTAACACAAAAACACTGATGAAATCGCGTGAAATTCGAAAGAAACAGATGCTTTGATAGGGTAAACCTCTCCTGCTATTTTTTCTCCACGGCCATGCGAGTCGACATTCAGACAAAATGCAACAATCAGGAATATGAAATTAAACAAATCGGATAATCTATAGATCAGAATAATTCTGATATTAAAAGATCTTAGAATACGAGACAAAAAGAAACACTCGTACCAGTCTACACATTTGTCATTTAAACCAAAAACAAGTGTGTAGAGAAACAGTTTTTGTATCAGGAGATATCCTGATTACGAAATCTGAGTATTGTGAACTTGAATCAGCATATTATTTGAGCTTTGCATGATAATTTGACTATTGAAAATTTTATGTTTGTCATAAAATATAGTTTAAAGTTGTTCACATGTGCCAACTTTTAGGAAAAGATAAAGCTATATATATGCACACCAAACTTTCAGAATGAACTACTGTAAGGAGGATACATTATATTTATATAATTTTCCTCATTTCTATATTAAAAGTCAAGTCAGGAATAATGCAGAATTTTCTTTATTTTAAGTATAAGTTTTTACCTGTCCCATATACGGCTTTTGGAAACAAGACATGCGTGAACAAACCCGATTACAGCTCCTCTAGATGTTATCAGGAATGTTGGAATGAAATAATTCAACATAAATGTGGATGCACAGATTTTTTGTCAAAAGGTAAACATAACCGTACAAAACAAATATTGATAACAATCGTCTTAAATTCTATGCGTCCGAAGCGCACTTCTACTAAATAATATTTAACTTTTGATTGACCTTTGCTTTTTTGTTTATGTCCTATTTTGGTTTTGGTACAAACAGAGTTTTATATTTTAAATGTGCAGTCTATTGAAAATAATATCAAGGATCTTTTATTACCTTCTTTTCTAGATCTTAATCTAGATTTTCTGTACAACGAATTATCTAAGATCCACTAAATGTCATAAAGCTATCTCAAACAGTTTACAAACTGATGGTGCTTGATGGATAAAGGATCTCAAAAAGGTATACAAAACCCGGAGGATAAGCTAACCATTCTAGAATATCAGTCTCATCGACGACAATTATTACGTCGTCGAAAGTCAAGTCAATGTTCGGTTTTATACTGTATTATCGTTTCAGCGTATTCGACTTCAATACTTAGTATGGCACAGAATTTTGGAAATTCAAGAATTCTAGATTGCGTTGTTACTACGGTTCTTTATCTTACAAATGTAGATGGTTTCATTCAAGTGCCATATGCGCAATACCATCCACATTGTGGACGGATATGAATTGAAAAATGTCATTAATAGTTTAGCATACGGCAACGGATTTGAATTAGAAAAAAAAACACTTAGCTCAGCAAGTAAATGTTATCTTTTGATAGTATGAATATTGAAATAAAAGATATTCAAGTCACGTGTCTCCGATTCAACTTTTAATAACACTTTTCTCTTTTTGAGAATATTTGTTTACGTAGGCAATACATTTCGGTATATTAGATTAAATTGAATTAAAGGGGCACTAGCTGTCAAATTAATGTTCACCAATTTGGCTAAAATTCTTATATATATATATTATTTATAACCATGTAAAACATTTATACAATTTACAAAACGTCTCAAACAATCAATTTACAGGGCATGGGCTCGTTGATATGTAACTTCGGTTCGTGTGTATATTATTCCTAACGCCATCTCATTAAGCATCGAGTTGACCTCCGAATACTTCTGATTGTCATATAAGCGATATAGACATACATATAGAAATAAATACAAAGCAATTGGATTTTTCTAGGTCTGTTAAATTTCCTGTTATAAATTGATATTATATAACAATCGTCGTTTTTCCTTGCATGATAATGTTCTTTTGTGGATCTAATCGTCAATAAAATGATTTACCTTTGTTTACCTTTCAATGATGACATTCTTTTCCTTTAAATAGCCGAACACTTAGTTCAATTGAAGTTCACATAGATACGTCGAATTATTCACATGCAAGTGAATAATTCATTAAACATGTTTAACAGTCTTATTTGACAAAATACTACTAAAAGCGATTTATAATTTCACAATTTCACTTTCATTAATGATTGAACATAACAAGTCATACATTGGATTATTTTTATCTTTCTCGTTGCTAGTGCCCCTTTAACGGAATATATAAGATGTATTTATGTCGAATACAATTTCTTAACTATGTGTTAAAACGTCGTTTCAATGAAATTAAAGACTAAAAATTTCTTCTTGATTAAAATAAAAATGCAGGCATAAGCTGAAAGTTATTATCTATTTTTTTTAGAACGGTAATTTGTGTGACTTCTAATTCGTTTGATTTTTATCAATTTGACTCAAAATATTATCCAGCTTGTCTGTTTTAGTGTTTGATATAACATCTTGGGATGTATGTTATTTAGTTGCATCCTAATCATTAAAACTTAAATTCACTCTACTTTGCTCTTTCGTTAATGTATGGAGTAGCTAACATTTCTTTTTTTTTATCTCGTTTAAAAAAATATTATTTTGTCTTCAAGTATTTTTTCAAAACTTTACAACATTACAGCAAAGCAGTAAACAATAGTGATATTCTACGTTCTTTATCGCATTCATTCAAATGCAGTCTTAACAATTGCCAAGAAATCGCCTTTTTTCAAAACATATGAATTTGCGAATAACATTAATTTGTCATTAATGTATAATTTAATTTGTCTTGCACCATCAGTAGAGCTGTAATGAATCAGGTTATATTTTGTCAAACTGAGCGCTCTTTTAGATCAACACTGTTATCATTAAATTTTACAGGAAATGGCCCATATTGTTCTTACCACGATTACCAGACATGCTCAAATCCTACATTCTGTAAGTAAATACTTTGCTTTGTTTTATCACCCATTTAATGTGTATCATTGCGTTTTTATGTATGTCATTAAACGATTCATTTTACTTTATTTTACTCCATGAACTCTGTACCCTCGAGTGTATCTATGTTTATCGATATTTTCCGAAATTCTCATTTGATCTTGCTGACTCATGATTTCCTTTCTCAGCGGAGTCGAGTAATATGAATAATTATCGTTAAAACTAAGAAGCACGTGGCGTTGCTAATGAAATTGACATGAAATTGCCAACATCGTCATAGATAAAATAGAGATAAACAAATTATCATTGGTCATCTCAACTCGATTGCTTTTCCCACTTTCGCTGTACGGCCGGCTCAAACGAGAAAATCAATCTCGTTGGGATAATCAACGATAATCTATAGTTATCGCCTTAATCGAATCGTCAAAGTAGACACTGTCCTTAAATTGAAGTGCAACGGGAAAAATAATATGCTGTTAACAGGCCTGTTATACAAAATACAATTTATATAAAAAGACCTAGAAGTTAATAATGCCAGAAAGAGGAAATACTACATGTTAAATGATAACTTATCAATGCAAGTGTTTTATTTACATAATAGTTCTTGAAAAACTGGTCGTGATCGTAATATATGGACTGCCCACAGGACAGTGGTATTGACTAAGATAGTGTTAATGACTGAGCCGAACACGAGGTCATTATCGCTGTCACAGTCAATACCACTGTCCTACGGGCAGTCAATATATCACGATTATGGCCAGTTCTTCAAAAACTATTATGTATATTTCATTGAGGAAACATGTTTTGTTTTGAAATTCTCATAAACTCAAAATGTCCAAACTCGAGATTTTTATGGCAAATAGTGAAGACCAGTCGTTGTAATACTGCTATTCATTTTAGTGCAATCTTTCAGTATATGAATACTAAATCAAGTTCTCTATAATTTCTGGTCCGTTTTGTTCTGTTAATGACCGATGTAATTTATTACTGAAGAATAATGAATGTCATATGGCTCCTTTTTATCCAATAAGAGAAGCTTATTCTCAACCGATTTAAAATAAAATATATTAATCACTGAAGCTAGCTGTTTTCTATCTTATAGTGTACATTGTATCATTGAATCAACCTTTTTTCAGGGCACCTACTGCTAACATACCATAAGGAAACATGCGATTGTCCCCAAGTATGCCATTATACAACATATGACTATTCATTCTCAACTGGAACATATCCATCCGAATTCTTTGTATCACAAATTTCTGCAATAAGTGGTTTCCCCGAAGAATTGATCAGGTAGATATTTATAAACCAGTACAATATCCAAACCGTCCAATACAAAAAGTCAAAGAATTCATTATCTTAATTATACAAATAAATTTAAGTGTTGAACATTAAAGTAATTCTACTCGATAATACAATTTATTAGAACATAAAATACAATACAATATTTGTATTGTCAATCGAGGACGCCCTAAGGAGTAGTATAATTACAAACAATTTATTACAATGAATATTATTAATTCTTAATTATACATTTATTTGATAGATGTTGTGTTCTTATAGAATGTCATCATGTTTTGCTGCAAAACAGAATGACAAGGCATCTGTGATTATTCAGTCTAAAACTGTAATTATCTAACCATATCATTAATACAACCAATGACATAAGGTGTAAGGTAGCACTTAACATTTACTACCATGATTTCTTACCATCCTGTTTTCCTGGTTTCCTGACATAATTATAATAACTGTTTGTGTCATGAATCTTTGTTTTATGTTATCCGATTATTTTCTTACTTTTATAACATCAAATAACAAACGTAATATCGATAAATGTACATAAATGTGAACTACACGTTTTATTCATGAAAGAAACTTATATTTAAAATGCATTATTTATTCATAATATGTTTTCAGCTTATGTTTGTAATAAAGACTTTTACTACATGTAGTAAACTTCCTGTGAAATCTGTATCTACCAAATATAACAACAACTGGACATTGTGTGGAATGTTGATTTCATGTCCATCATTTTTCTTTGCTACCAGTGGATCGTTTATCTTTGTGTTATACTTTGAATTAATCCAACAGTACAATACCTTTTTGGATAGTCGATTTTCTGTCTTCGTCTATGCATTATTATTTTCTATTGATTTTCCTTTCAGGACAAATTTTGCACTCATCCGGATTTATTTCAAAGATTTGTCGATCACAATCAATGAACAGGTTGCGAAATATGAAAATGCTGGAGACATATTTGGTAAGGTCTACGATATTCCTCGAACCATTTAAGGCTTAAAAAGTTGCAATGACATTGCTTCCCGTGTATGTGACAACATAAAACATATATAAAACAAGACATAAAATTAAAGGACTAAAAGGTAAAAAAAAACATACTCAGAAATATTCTGACTGAGCAACTCGAGCTGGAGTTTGATTCTGATGCTGAGTAAGTAAAAAGTAGTGCTGGTTGTACCTCCGTTTTTGCTGTTCTTGTTTTACATGATAACTGGAAACAGAATTATCTAATTACAAAATATTATTGTGAATCATAAAAATGAAGCTATTTTTTTTAAATATACAAATTCTGAATATTTAAAAAGAGTAAAAAGTCAAAACAGTAGGTTCGAAGCAGATGATACTCTCGATAATTATCAATTTACTTATTAAACTAAACTATTGAAAAAGAAACAAAAAAAACGATGTTCTGATTTAAAGTAGATATTGTGATATCAATTCAAATCATGTTAATTATTTTTTTTGCAGCAAACTTAGGAGGACAACTAGGACTGTTTCTTGGAGCCAGTATTTTGACCATTACAGAACTTTTAGAGTTTATCATATTTCTTATTTGGTCTTTCATTCATCGGGTTAAGAACAGAGGAAGAGATGAACAAAGAAAAACAAATGTGGAAAAATTTAAACAGACCAAATACTAATTTCAGTAAATGATATTAAAAAAAACATATTGTCACTTGTTTTGTTCAAATATTCATCTTTACACAATTTGCCAACACTTGCAGAAGTATATCATGTCATGGATTTGTCCGTGCAAAAATATGCAACAATAGTAAGCGTTTGCTTCTATAAATATTTTATATCAATATACAAATAAGTTTAAAAGATCTGCAAATGACAAATTTGAAACAAGTCAAAGGAGAAAACTAACGGCCTGGTTTATGTCGGGAACAATAAACGAATAAAATATATGATATGCAGCAAACAATGACAAGCTCTGCATTAAAGGATCCTGACTTGTGCGAGGCACATACAAAAGTGATTGACTTAGCATGTCAGCTAACACCTAACACGTCAACAAACTTGGGACAGTGGTTAACAGTACGACATAAAATCAGACTATAAAATTAAAGTTTATATGTTCTATTACTATCACATTTGGAAGTACTTTTTTTTTATCTGCTATATGTTTTATAAGTATTTTTTGTTCCTATGTAATTAGTTGATATGTCCCTTAGATTCAAAAGTGATAGTTTTAAAGGAATATCAAAGTATAAAAGCAAGCTTTATCTGTTTTATTAACTAAGATACCTGGGAATAAAGATTAGAATAATAATAATGATAATAATATTTTAACTTCCTAAAACAAACGCTTTTTATTTACCTAAAAACACAAACCTTAATGGTATGACGCTTGTATTGGTACAGTTAGGGATCGGAAAATGTATTCATTTCTACGATTTTCGTTTAAATAAACAGTGAAAGTAAAATGTTATACTAAGAACAATAATCACGTTTTATCTTTTTTTCGCCGACATCAATTATCAGCACAAATGCCCATGGCCATCGACTACTAATAATTATCATAGGTTCCAAGTATATAAATCCATTTATGTTAAGGTCATATTCTTTTAATGAATAGAACTGATATTCCATTTTAACGACAAATTTTGACTTTGATTTCCCCTTTATTCTAATGTTTTTTTGGGATTTATTATTGTTTAGATTGATAGGGTAAATAGAATGCTACACATCGGTCATTAGAATACTTATTTCTTCAAAATCAGGTAAACACAAAAGATTTGACAAGATTGATTGGAGACTAATCCTTAAAGGGGGATCAATTAAATAGTTAAAACCCATAACATCCTGGAATACTATGCTTTCAAAACAATTAATTTGTTTAATGCAGAACAATATTTGTCAAGGTATCAATTATTTTATGATGTTTACATTAAGAGGATTGTAAAATAGTAGGTTCAATTTAAACACAAAGGACATGGAAAACGAACTGATGTATTTCCCTTTCAGAAATTGAACTCATTAAAAAGGAAAATAATTCAATTATTCCATGACTGATTAACGTTATAAATAGAGAATCGAAAACTTAAAAACAAAATACTCATTAATTCAAACGCTATAGATTAAAAACAAAGATTAGCATTCTGTTTTATTTTCCCCATATTGATAGTGGTTAACTTAGCATTATAATGTCAATATTGTACATAAAACAATCAAACATTAGTAAAAAATGCGAATAAGACAAAAGCTTGATGAAAAACAACTTAGGACAACAACATTTTATACTGAATTACTTATCCCAATGAAACAAATAAGACGAATTTATGGATTTTCCTTTATAACATTTTTAGTAAATACTTTACATTATTAAAGTTTCTTTGTGAATGACTATTTTACTAATTGCATTTTAACTTTGATTTCAAGAGTAGGATTTTTTTGTTTGATTGTTTTTCTTCTAGGAATACTTACACTTTATACATTATCTACTCCTCACAAGCCAACACCAAAAGTTATAGACAATAACCGTCATTACACTCATTAATTAAGATGACTTGGAATAATGGGGAAAAATATCTGAAAATAAATTTGAAAAAAATACATGAAATAAGTTGTAAACGTAGCTGTTTTTAAAATAAAAAAAAACTAAAGGGAAGTACCGATGTTACATTGAAACATTAAGATATTCATGTTTTAAAGTTTTAACATTTATGAGTGCTTGATTAATGCAATTGTGACATATGCTGTGCTATACGTGTGCCTTTAAGCAGCAATATACACACTTCACCTACATATGAAATATATATGTCCAAACTAATCCAGTTTTCAAGTGCTTGCAGCGACTAAGACTTTTCAAAATGTCACCTTTGTCCGAGCAAATAACGTCTCGCCCCTTTTTTAAGTCACCGGAAGATTCTAAGACATGGTTGGCAAATATCCATCATCAGCTTTACAAATAATACGAGATAGTCTTGAAGTATAGATTATTGATACTGACGTTCTTAAACGTCTCAGTAACGTGTTAATTTTATTTGTCTTTGTGTACTTTTTACCTTGACTGTACTGTCCATCATTTGTGATTTAACGTCTATTGTCGTGTGTCTGCTAAGTACCGAACGTGAGTTATTCCCGAATATGACTGTTTTACCGAGAGTTAAATTTGAAATTGCTATACGACATGTTTCGGTATTTTAAACATCCAGTATTCGTGTATTTATTATTTATGATTCTGTTGTGATTTCGGTTGGATAATCTGTTATGTCTTATAGTTTGTAGTCGTTGATTGAAGGTGTTCTTTATAGTTATGTTTGTTGTGCTGAGCATGATATATTTTGTTCTCTGTCTTTGCGTTTGTTTATGCTGTATTTCTGCCAGATAGTATTGTTATATTAGAATTTTGTTTTAACATTACCATATAAGCGGTAGGTTCGGCTAGCCATAAAACAAGATGCGGTCCACCTATTGTTTTCTTAAAATGTCCTATACCAAGTCAAGAATATGGCAGTTGTTATTAAATAGTTTGTTTGTATGAATTTTGGCTTTGTTTTTTGTTAAACTTCAATGTTGTCCCTGTTTTCCATTTTTTTTCTCTCATAGTTCTTGTGTTTCCCACGGTTTTAGTTTGTAAACTGGATTTGTTCTCGAAATCGACTGATGACTTTTAAACAGCGGTATACTACTCTCGCCATTTTGTTTTTGTGATTTCCTGTTGGCGTTGCTCGGTATTTTTACATTTCGATATTATATTATTGTGCTTTGGTAATTTTTGTATTCTTTTTCTTTCGTTTTTGTCTATGAGCTTTGTACAAAAAGTGTCTACATGCCTTTTTGTTTTACTTTGTTGACATAGGTGTTTGATTTATAGTGTTTAAGATAATAACAGAATACTGAATGCTGTACCAAAATGTTTGAGATTTGTACCTCTGTGTTTTTTGCTTACACATTGTTGTCAATATAATACCATTTTACGCCACCGTCATACAAGGGATATAGCTTCCTATGAAACCAGATAATCGATTGATGTGTTTGACTTTTTGATTTTGCCATTTGTAAAGGGACCTGAATTTTACCTTGATTTTGAGTCTTTTGTTTTTTTTTACTTTTTATTGTTTTTTCTCTTTATTCCTATTAATGTGTTTATTTACATGATTAGGTCAACACGGACCTGCATAATTTTCTTTATAAATTTCATCAATGAAACTAATGAAAGAAATTGTATTTTTTTGTCATTTTCAAACATTGTTTAACAGAGTCAAGAATGCAAGTGAGTGAGGAGTACTTAATGTGTAAGTTGGAAGTCTTAACGAGTTATGGACACAATCAGAATGACGTTGGCTTTTATCAGATGTATATGTGTGGCATAATTCTGACCAAACATTTGTTCCGTGATTCGTGAGTCACATCACACTACTGGTAGATCAAGTTTGTTTTTCTTTTTATAGCATATGCATGAGTGTCCGTTCGTGTTATTGGCGGTATGAACATACCGTATGAAATTATTCAACGCAATGTTTTTTCATTGTCAAAGCGTTGGTTTCAATTAAAAACGAGTTGGTTTTCACGTATAACGCGTTGGTTTTTAAATTCAACGCGTGTTTTTACTTTCAACGCGTTGGATTTCTTTTACGCGTTGGTTTTCATTTCAACGCGTTTGTCTTCAACTTTCAACGCGTTGGTTTTCAATTCTATACCGTTAGTTTTCCCCTTATGTCTACCAATCAAAATCTTTTTACCAAAGTACAATCTAATTAACCGTTCGGACGGACTCCAGATTGTTGTTAAGTTTGGCGGGAAAGGATAGTCGCCGATGTTGAAGATACTTACTGACTTGAAACATGGCTACACGTAGGGGAGACCGGGAGTGATTTTTTTTTTGTTTGTTATTATGAAACACCACTGCAACCACATGCCATATTGCATGATAGGACCCGACACTATTTTAGTGTTGCGGCAGTTATGCTTGGGATTGTCATTTTCAGATGCATAATTTTTATGTATCATCAAATACGAAAATTATTCATGTATGTACATATATTTATATAGTTATATTTAAATTCTTCTTCAATATATCTAGTTATTATGACAGATCTGCCATCATCAGGGGTCCGTATGGTAACTTATGACTAATTGTTTTTTGGATAGAGAGTTGTCTCATTGGCACTCATACTACATCTTCCTATATCTACTAAGTATATCTCCAACACTTTTATGTTTGCTATACGCAATTATTAGTGCTGCATCGAATAATTTTGCACAATCTTCGTCACACTGTAATAAATACCAGTGTTTCTTGATATGTATCTTTATCTTACGTATATATGGGTTATACTTAGTTATTAAAACTAACGGAATATGTTGTTTTTCTTTTGATTTGTTTTCTTGTAATAATTCAGTACGGTCAATTGATAAAGCATCAGTAATACTATTATTTATTTCGTTGTTATCATAACCCCTATCTAAAAATTTCTTTTTGAAATTAGTAAGATTGTTTTACTAATTTGTTATGGTCACTTGTGTTTCGAATTTGCCGTATTGCTTCACCTTTAAAAATCCTCTGAATACATGTAGTGAGTGATAGCTATTTCTGTGCAGACAGATATACGATTTATTTTTTTTAAATGTAGTTTAAGGTCAAGAATGCCATTTTTTGTAAATCTTTGACCTTTAATTCCACCAACATCTAAGAACGACATTTTACCGTTTGAGATTTCATAGGTGAACTTAAACAAAGGGAATTATTTGCTAGACGACACAAATCTATAATTTCATCTGATGTTCCATCATATATCATAAATCCATCGTCTCTATATCTGCCATGATAGAATATTTTGTTTTTCTGTTGAAATGCAGAAATAATTTGATTCATTATTTCTAACATAAGTACATATTTGTCACAGATTTCTGATGAAGGTACTGCACCGATTACCGTACCTAATAATTGTTTATATTCTTTTTTCAAGTTCAAATACATTATTTTCTAAAATGAATCTCAATAGATATATTAATACATTTATTGACGGAGCATCCAATTTAAAGTTTGATTTGTCAAAACTGTCATAAGCTTGTTCAAACAGATCAGCAGGTGTCGAGCCTCTAATAAACATTACAGTATTGTTATAATAAGTGTCACTATGCAATGCCTTGGGCTTCTAGAGATGGACATTGCAATGTTCAATTAGTTAATTCTAATTGGTATAAATGGATGTTCGAAACACCTTGTGTTCTATGAAGTTGGGGTGCTGGGATAGGATTTATACTTTACCGCCAATCTCAAGAAAATTCCGGAGGCTATCCGAATAGTTAGAAAATATTTTGTAACAAACATTATGATTGGTTGACAAAAGTGCAAAACTTATGACTTACGAATCAACGCGTTGAAAGTAAAAAACCAACGCGTTGAAAGTGAAAACAAACGCGTTTATAGTAAAAACAAAGCTTTGAAAGTAAAAACCAACGCGTTGATAATGAAAACCAACGTGTTGATATTAAAAACTACAGCGTTAAAAGTAAATACCAACGAGTGGAATATTTCATATGGTATGTTCATACCGCCAATGACACGAACGGTCACTCATACGTAGGATATAAAAAGAAAAACAAATCTTGATCAACCGGTGGTATTGTGTGACTCACAACATACAGAAATATATGAGACAAACTTGGTTTTGATTTAAATTTCGTATCAGGTTTTGTGTGAAAATTTGTATTATGCGGTATGATGCGGTTTATTCTCTTCAACTAAACGTATATTCCTTCCCCCTTTTGTGTATCTGTTTCTTGTGTGAAAACATTAAAACGTCATAATAAGAAAAAAAATAGGTTGTTCTTTGACTGTTTCTATTTGATTATTCATGCATCAAACTTGACGAATACATATAACGCATCAAATAGTGAAAGCTTACCTTGTCATTGTTGTTTTGTATGCAATTTTCGATTTTGCAGTCCAATATGGTAACCATGCAGTCTTGTTAATTAATATTTACTCAATATTATTTGTTTTAGACTATTTCGATAAAGATATTAAAAATAATTAAAAGGTACCGGTGTTTTGAGGAAATATTTGAAAACTTTGAACTTTTAAACTTTAACCAATGTTTTATCCTTATACATATATTTCCTTTCCAATCAACCCGGTGACAAGTTAATAATGTTTTATAAATACATTGATTACTAATATATATATAATGATACAATGTACTTTCAATAAAGTGTTTAAATTAAATAAGACAATTTTATTCAAGTGAATAATTTTTGGTCTGAAAGGATTTAATTATATTTTCCTATTCTAGTTTTCGAGTTTCTTTGTAAGAACAATTGTATATGTATAATTTTGATTGTCTAATCGAAGAATTATCTAGATCTGTGCACGTAATCCCGCTTAGATGAACTCTTTAATCTCGTTTAGAAAGTAAAGAATACCTTTAAGTATACTCGATCAAGTACGTTAAATGTTCCCAATCATTATATGAAGTGTATAAAAAGTAATTTAACAAAAATATCAAAACTGCAAGGAAATTCAAAACGAAGAGTCCCTAATTATATGGCAAAATTCAAAAGCTCAAACAAGTGGAAAACTACTTTCCTATTCCTGGTGTTGTACAGGTATTTCCTTGTGTATCAAAAATGATTAAAAACCTAGCTAGAATTCAACTTTTGTGAAGTCGCCTGGAATTCCATTTTATTGACAACAGTTATAAAATGTATATTTCACAACTCGAACGTTTTCCAAAACACCGGTTATATGTAAATAGTAAATATGTAAATTTTTAACTTTTGGTCACTTGTGGACAGTTGTCTCATTGGCAATCATACCACATCTTCTTTTTTATATGTTGTGTTTTGTATACTGTTGTTTGTCTTTGAGTCTTTTCCGGTTTTTTCCATGGTCTTGTCAGTTTCTATTGATAAATGAGTCGGTATTTTCCTTTGGTATCTTTATACCGTCTTATTCTCTATGTATTTGTCCCATGTTATTAAGCCTTAAATTCAGTAGTTGTCGTTTGTTCATGTCTATCGATTTTTACATTTTGTCCGGGCGTTTTTGTCAACGTTAGAGTTGTGAAATATACATTTTATAACTGTTGTCAATGAAATGGAATTCCACGCGACTTCATAAAAGTTGAATTATTGCTAGGTTTTTAATCAGTTTTGATACAACAAGGTTTCTTTTTATTTTTAAATAGATATTAGGAAGATGTAGTGTAAGTGCCAATGAGACAACTCTCCATCCAAATAACAATTTATAAAAGTAAACCATTATAGGTCAATTTACGGCCTTCAATACGGAGCCTTGGCTCACGACGAACAACAGGCTATAAATGGCCCCAAAATTACTAGTGTAAAACCATTCAAACGGGAAAACCAACGGTCTAATCTGTATAAAAAACGAGTATCGGGAAACACGTACAAACGACAACTCCTGTACATCAGATTCCTGACTTAGGATAGGTGCAAACATTTGCAGCGGGATTAAACGTTTTAATGGTACCAAACCTTCTCCCTTTTTCTGAAGACTGTATGGTGGCTTTATTTGCTTACATTTTCATCCTTTGAACTTTGGTGGATAGTTTTCACATTGGCGATCATATCAAATCTTCTCATTTCATGAATCGATCATCCTAGATTTAGTCAATTCACGTAATAAACGAAACACCAAGAGATCAAAATAGCTTATAGACAAGCAAATTGAAAAAGGTTGGTTCAGTATTTTGTATCATTGTTCCAAAATAGATAGAACTATTTACATGAAGAGTATCAACTATTGCGAAAGGGATGGTTTTAAGTTCTGAGAAAAGATATTTCAAGTGTAAGATAAATATAATAAATTAATTAAATATATTATCCTTTCTTTCATGAAGACATATTTCTTTTTGGAAACAAAGTTTTTTGATTTTTGAGTATTTACATCATCGATTTTGTAAATTACTTATTGTATCACTATACAGATAGAATCTTTTGTTAGAACAATTATGTCATCCAATAGTGTTAATTCTTTTCTTCGAAATCGTCTCAATCAATGAATAAAACGTAAAATTTCTATTGTAATAATAAAAAAAAAATTATAATTGCTATTTACCCATTTCGACGCCTTTCGATTTCGTCATTAGTCGGTAGACTATAAATTAGTTTGTCATTAAGGGGAACTTTAAATTCAAAATGTAAAACAATAGTGCTATTTTTTATTATTTAATAGGTACAATTTTGATATGAAGATAGAATGAATGAAACGGATGAAAATATGGTGGAAAAGAAAGATAATATTCTCGATGATGGTGACTCTTATTCAGAAATATAAATATGGACAAACTTTACACAGACAACCGGATTTCATGGATTGAATAAGATAACTTTCATGAGAAATAACCCACGACAGTTGATCAGAAGGTAAAATGTTGTCGTGAATACAAAGTCAAATGTTATCTTAAAGGAAATACAATACACGTATATTTTTTTTTATTTATTTCTAACGTTTTGAATATATTGTTGAGATAAGCATTTTAAAAAATTTGAACATTTTATTTTTCTAAAGTGTAAGCGAAAGGAATTCAAAACGTTTTTGGAGGTTTATTTCTGATAAAATCTGACACATATATTCTTTTATATATAGATTATATAGTTTGAAATTGAAAAACATTTCAAAATTATTTTTCTGAATAACAGTACATTATTAAAGACTTTAAATGCATTTGATTGCAACTGAGTGTTGTTATTATTTACAGTATTTGTTGGATAATAGTTTGGCTCATTTGCGCTGTATTCCTGATTTACACAGTTGTTGTGGAACTGAAGAATTACTACAGCTACCCAACGATATCAAATACCTACATTCAACTTGAAGAAAAATTATCATTCCCGGCGGTCACCATTTGCAATATGAGTCCGCTTTCAAGTCAAGGAATGAAAAAGGATGCCAAAACTAATAACCTTTATATGACTACAAGTGCTTTGTACATGTATAGCCAAACAATCAACTGGAGCGATCCATTCTATAAAGAGGAAGGATATTTAAAAGCAACAACTAAAGAAGACCTTTACAATCGCTCAAAAAATGTATGGCACTCGGTTTACTCTTCATTTTTTGACAACAATAAACTTCAAATGAAGGACTGGTTTTCACCGGTGTACATTGATATAGGTTTATGTTTGAGATTTAACTCGAATGGTTCCCAACACACAACCATGTATGGAGCTATGTTTAACCTACAATTGAGGATTAATGTTATGTCATTCTTTGACTATTTCAGCCATTCCCTGTCATCTGGAGTGAAAGTTAGTAATTTTAAGTAATTGCGCAGAAAATTTAAAAAAGAAATATACCATGATATTATTACATGAAATGAAAAAATGATTGAAAATTAACACAATATAAGAATATCAACGATTCCAATATGGAATTTTCTGCGTAAAAAATATTCATAAAATTATATGGTTGATACTAGTTATCCAATTCTGTATCATGTATATAACCTATTTTCATTTGTTTAGGTAGCTGTTCATGACCACCTAGTAGAACCAATCATGACAAATGAAGGACTTGTTATTAAACCTGCTTCAGAAGCTTTCATAGAAATACAAAGAAAAGATGTGTGTTATATTTAAGTATAAGACTAAAATACAGCAGAAATGCAATTTGAAAGTAACATAGTTTTTATATTTTATCTTATAAATACAAACTTGAAGTTGTATATAGCTATAAATAACTGGCTGTACAATTAAGTTGCTTTACAAACTATTAGCTTGTATTTCTGAAACGGATTTTGACAGCTTTAACTTAATATTTCATGAGTTCTTTGCTCAATATTTTAGGATGGAAAAGCACATACCTCGTAAGCGTTTAAAGAGACCTTGATTTCAGTATGTTAATTGCTCGTTCTGAAATCGATACTTTGTGTATTTGGTGTTTTTTTGGGTGTTTTTTTTTTTTAATAATGGTTCAATTTTAGCTTAAATCATACCGTTTGATTAATTTTTACCTGAAACAAAATATAAGACTTTCTGTTTATTGTTGTATTTTGCGTAAAACGAAAGTCCATGATGGTATATATTTATTTTCGATTGAGTAGTCGATCTAAGAAGCTGGCAAAACATGTACTTATGTTGCCTATTCCGATCTATGACCATTAAGCCAATATTGATACATATTAATGCCAATTTAAACATTTTTTGATTAAAACCAACACAGATTTGAGAATATATGGCATAGGGTATTATATAATGTCAGTTAAAACCTAACTAGAGCGTATTAATTTGTCATTGTTTGAATAATCTGCCGACTCTTAATGAAGCTTACTTTTTATTAATTATCCTGCATAGTGCCTCACATAGTTTTACCTGGAAAGGGATTTAACCTATATATAAAGAAATTCCAACAAAGCGCCGATTTCATTGTTTATAATCTGATCTGAATCCTCGAAGAAAAATATTTCATGTGCTTGTGTGTAACGTCGTGAACGTTCACGACTAATTTTATTCGCCGTTTTTGAACGAAACATACCATCTTCACCCGACATGCGCCTTGCTAATTCAAATCAGAAGAGTAAGCTATCAAAGGCACAGAAATGACAAGTAAAACAACTCAAACGATAAAGTTAGCCGAAACAAACAACCAAATGTTAGGTTACTGCCACTAATTTGGTAATTTTAATGAAAGTTTGCACTTTTTGGTGATTATTTTGAATATTATTTAAGATGAAGCTAAGCTGTAAAATGCAAAAATGTTCAACAAAGTAAGATCTACAAAAAAGTTTAATGAACAAAATTGTCAATTGACCCCTTAATGTGTTATTGAACAGCGGTATACTACTGTTTCCTTTATTTATTGGACTTTATAGACAATATTTCGCAATTTATCCATCTAGTTTGCCTTACTTCTGCTTTGATACTGCTGACATTTTTAGCCAAAGTTGGACTAAATGAGTTTCAGAGTATCTATACTATAAAACGAGAAGACCTCATTTTTGTGTCGCTTCTCTTCCTCCCACAATAAATTAATCATCATGCCTCTGTGTCCCATAGGTACCATGCATAGTCCCATTTGTCACCCATTCTTATGACTATTCAGTTTGGGTTATTTTGGGAGAAAAACGAAAATTAAGGCGTCCGAATATTGCTTCCGTCATCAAACCGACTTTCATGCCACACATGACTTCCGGTTTTAACATTGAGAACCAATCGTATGATAGTTAACAAAAATGAAAAATAAACAAGCCATCAGAGCGTTGTCCATATCGTGGTTTTTATATCGTAAGAACCACTAATATTATACTTCGGTTTTAACTTACACATAATTTTCATAAGTTCTCGGACGGGGAAAGGATATTTATTTTTGCGTTTATCTGCATGTATTCTATGATTAATATACAATAATAATATGTAATGACTCTTCTTCTTCTTCTTCTTCCTCTTCTATATGTATTTCCTTCCAATTATAGAACACCTCCTCAACGGATATTATCCAGACGGGAGTTAATTAAAACTTGTATAGTATGCACTAAAAGTTTTCCACAAAAAAACTTTAATTTTATTTAGATACACTCTCTATACAATATAGCAGTGAATTTCCGTCATCAAACCGACTTTTAAGTCAGACATGACTACCGGTTGTAACATTGATAACCAATCGTACTATGATAGATAAAAAAAATGATAAATAAATAAGCCAATCAGAGCGTTGTTCATATCGTGGTTTTTAGATCATAAGAACCACTACTATTATACCTCGGTTTTAACTTACACTCAATTTCATAAGTACTCGGACGGGGACAAGAAAACTATTTTCACGTTTATCTGCATCATTCCCATGTATACTATGAATGATATACTACTATAATATATAGAGACTCTCTATGTAATATAGCAGTGATCGCCATGGAGAAGAAACTTTATAGAATTAATAGTTAATAGAAAATTAAATAACTTTAATATTTATATTATAGATACGTATGTTCAAAGTAATAGAAACGCAAAAATAATGGAATATAACAGAACAAAATAATAACGGACTTTGAAAAAAAGAGAGGGCTCAGAAATATTGTCCTGTCTCCATGTACCCATATGACTTTTGATATCATTTCTTAAATTCTCCAGACATAATTTTTTTTACAAAAATTCAGCCTGAAATAGTTAACATACTTTCAACCAAGCTTAAAATGTCCGCAATTTCGCTTTTAAATGTAAGTCAAACAGGACTTCCGGTTTTAAACTTGCACATAAATTTCATAAGAGTACTCGAGGACAGGACAATAATTATTGCGTTGATATAGACTCTCCAAATAATATAGCAGTGATTGTCTAGGAGAAGAAATCCATAGTTAATAGCAAATACGCTTTATCTATAGTATACGTATGTTCATATAGTATAGAGAAATGCGAAAATAATGGAATTTAACAGAAAAAAATAACGGACTTTGAAAGTAAAGGAGAGGACTTTAACTGTTTCCAAGTACCTATGAATTTTGATACCTTTTTTAAATTCTCCAGATATGAAATCTGTTACTGAAATTCCCCAGACACAAAATCTCACAAGCTCTAATGCCCGCGACTTCGCGGGTGTGTTCTAGTCTAGTATAAATTTGTATTTTATTTCCTTGCACGTCAAGAAACATAGCCACTATCACTATAAAGGAACATAGGGGTAAAATGCATTTTTTTGCTTTTGAAGAAAATATGACAGAATCAAAAAATATTTAAATTGCATTTTTAAGCCACTCATTTATTAATATTGAAAAGCAAAAACAATCATTGATGAAAAATTTTCAGCAAGAAGTTAAAGATAAGCGATTCAGGCTTTAAATGGAACGTATGTGTTTCATGCCTTGGACAAATTCGTTACATACTATGTCCGATTTTTTTTTCATTCAGGTTTGAAGCGTTACGCTCATTTCTTTGATTTCAAACATTATATATTTAAAATTAATTTATAATTAATAGTTCCAAAATCGATCTTATAAAAGAGTTTTCAATTTCAAAATCGTGTTTTCAGCAGATACGTGATCTGTTTATTTCCAAGTTGAAAAACATATTTTGATTAATATATTGATACATATTTTATCAAGAACAACAACTTGTTACGTGTTTCGGCTTCACAGTTATATTTAATAAAGATATGGAATCAAGAACAATCAATTAATTTTTTCAGAGTATAACATCAAAATTTGTGACTATACATAGCATCTTAGGTACCTCATATTTTTGGAGGAAAGTATTTAAGCAACGACACTTTGTATGAAAATTCGTTTGCTAAGTAATGACGGTAACGTATATGTTATGTGGGAAACAGGGACCCATAGTCTTGACCACGATATTAGTTTTTCAGTAAGAGCTAAGATCAACCACTTTGAATCGTTCAAATCGTATATATACAAATCATTTGAGCATTATTAAAATTTGGTTTACACACCTGTATTTTCCAAGTATAATATTGCCAAATGGTCCCGACTTCCTTAGAATCAGTGTTATGCCGGAATAAAGAAATTGAATAGTTATAGCATATTGAATGACAATTTGATCTCATGAATTCATAAAGACTATGTAAATCAAATTAATAATAAATCAAAGGTACCAGGATTATAGTTTAGTACGCCAGACGCGCGTTTCGTCTACATAAGACTCATCAGTGACGCTCATATCAAAATATTTATAAAGCCAAACAAGTTCAAAGTTGAAGAGCATTGAGGATCCAAAATTCCAAATAGTTGTGCCAAATACGGCTAAGGTAACCGTAACTAACACAAACTTTGGAATAGCATGAACTACAATAAAAACAAAATCGGATATCAATTGTGGTATGCATACGTCATTAAAAGGGACAGAGAGCAGACAATTGACAATTTGAAATCATTACGTTTCTATAGTTGGAAATCGATCTGTCACATGTGTCAATATTTAGAAGAGGATCAAGAAATAATCCTGGTATCTTCTGTGATGGGGAGGAAATACACTTTGACATTACCAACAGTATTTTTTGTTCTAAATTGAACGTGTTCCCGAAAATCATACATGAAGTAATTTAAAAGAATTTTCTTTGTTTCAAGTATAAGTTTTTACCTGCGCCCTATACGGCTTTTGGAAACAAGACATGCGTGAACAAACCCGAATACAGCTCCTCTAGATGTTATCAGGAATGTTGGAATGAAATAATTCAGCATAAATGTGGATGCACAGGTTTTCTTTCAAAAGGTATGAATAACCCTCCATAAAAATATTGTAAATTACCGAATTTAAGTTGAAACATATTTATTTCTTAAAACATATTTTTGGTAACGTACCTTATGTTTTGTCTTCTGTACTATTGTTTGTCTGTTTATCAGTGGTTTTTTTTTTCTATCTATGAGTTTGACTATCCTTCCGGTACCTTTCGTCCCTCTTTTACAGATTGAATGAATAAAACGTGTGAACATATTGTACCAAAATCAAAAGGGCATTAACATTCGTTTGTTTTTTGAAAGATTGATCTTATAAAACTAGCTTTAGCTTATCAACATACTTTATAAACAGAATATGTAGGTTGTCAATTAGGAGTCACTGACATTTGCACCCACGAAAAGACAGCAAGAAGTCTAGTCAAATAGTGATTCTTTTTCCCAAGTATATCATATTCTAGTATTTAAAAATACTATGTTATGAACAACGAATTCATGTTACATTAGTCTACGGACCCAGCATGGACTTTTCACACCAGCTGCATGAATTTTGCTATCCAACCTTTGGAAAAGAAGATTGAGTTAATTAAGAATCTATGAGTTCAGCTTTTTTGAAGGATTAAACAAATTCGACCATTTAATTTCAATGATTCCCGAATCTAAATTTTGATAGTAGGAATATTGAAAATAAGGAATGCAAATCCAGCTTACATGTACTAGATTTCATTTCGAACGAACTTTACAAAGCAACTAAGGATGACTGTGCTAAATAAATGTCAATAGTTCAAATCCTTGAATTTTTATCAAATTATCTTAAAATAACCTTTTTTTTGTTGTCATGTTTCATTTGAAGATTTGTAGTTGTATAATGATCTATGAAATGTAAACTCGTCTTTCGGTTCACTTTTATATATTTCATTATTTCTTTGTTCATGTATGGCGTTTCTTCGATTAATTAAATTCGAGTACCGTTTAATCATGTTTGAAATGGTATTATTTTGTAATCAAATAGTTTATTTTTTAAAGAAAACCTTTCAATTACTGTAGCAAAGAAGTACACGAAAGTGGTATTCTGTGTTTCCATTTGCATTTCCATTTTCAATTTGATCTTCATCAAAATCATTCAAATACTGTCTGTACAATCTAACGATTTTGTGGATTATGATTTTCAGCTGTATGTCATTTATGAAATTCAAACTCGTCCTTTGTTTTACTTATATATCGATCAACTTTTCTTTGTTAATGTGTGGAGTAGTTACGATTTATTAAATTTAAGTCTCGTTTAATCTCGTTTAAAAAATTATTATTTTACCATCAATAGTTGATTTTCTAAAGACACTTTCAATTACTATAGCAAAACAGTCAACACAAGTGGTAATCTATGTTCTTAATCGAAATCATTTAAGTACTGTCTGTACAAACTAACGGTGTTTTTTTTAATTGTTTTTCCCTTTTTTATAGGTTCTGTTTCATTTTTAATGGACTTTTTTATTTTTTGTTGTACCGTATTTGCCAAGAAATAAACCTTTCTTTTTTCAAACTTATATTTTTTCGATAAAAATAAATTTTTCGATAGTGTATAATAAGATTTCATTTTTCTATATTTTGTACACAAGAAATACAACTTCAATGAACCAGACATACAATGTTATAACCACACAAAAGAGTCTTTCAGATTAAAAAAATATGATTTTACTTTACAGGAGATGGCCCATATTGTTCTTACTATGATTACCAGACTTGCTCAAATCCAATATTTTGTAAGTAAATACTTTGCTCTGTTGATCATATATTGTAACGTGTTTTGTCGGGATTATATATATATCATTTTAAATTCAATTACTTTTTATGCATAGTGTATCTATGAGTTTCTATGAATACTTTTCTATGAAAACATTTCTTTCACAGGAAATTAATCCCATTTCTATTTTAAGCTCACCTGACCCTTCCATCTGCCCCCAGAGTGTCAAGAAGTCATGTCTGATCACTTTGCATCCGTCATCGTCGGCATAATTTTTTCTACATTTTCTTTACATAACATACTTTTCTGAAACTTCTCCTGAAATTGTAACCAAACAATAATTATAGGGTATTCAGATGTTTGATTTATTTGGCCGAAAGTACCGCATGCAAACTAACACGGCGGAAATACTCAAGACAGATCATAGCAGTGAATTGTAAGTCTTGTATGGTATCACGAAATCATAAATGTTCAGAATCCTGATATCTACCTATTTGTTTATACATCACAACTTAAGGAAGACTTTTTTTAAGTTGTTGAAAATTAAAAGAGGGAAACATTATATATATATCAAGTTAAGCATGGACGAAAAGGTCAGTTGACTCTAAATACAGATTTTCCACCTAAAATGACTGTTTTCTATTAAAAGAAATATGTTATTTCCTTTTATTTTGAAAACTATAATGAAAACTTTAAAAAGAAAAAATAACCCGAAAAATAAATTTACAAACAAGCCAAGATTGCCTTAATCTGCTCTTCAAATGAGTAATTGTCACTAAGTAACACATGCAAAGGAATAAAAGAATATATGGAAACAACAAGTACTTAAACATTCATTTTATAAACAGAACTAAAAACTAATGATACCATACAGGAGAAATACTAAATGTTGAAGGATAACTCATAAATGTAAACGTTTTATATTATTTCTATAAAATTTAGTATGAATATCATTGCGGTTGAATGTTGTCTATCATATTTAGTATCATGAAATAAACACTTTTTTTCCAGGGCACTTACTGCTAACATACCATAAGAAGACATGCAATTGTCCCCAAGTATGCCAGTATACGACATATGACTTTTCATTCTCAACTGGAAAGTATCCATCCGAATTTTTTGTGTCACAAATTAATGCTATAACTGGTTACCCAAAATGGTATATTAGGTATATATTTACATGTTAATTTGTATCAAAACTGTCAAATACAGACACTACATAATTCATTTGTTTAATTAACCATACAGTTAACTGTTGAAGTTCTTTTAATCTATAATGCTATCAAATAGGAAAGTTATATAATAAGTTATCAAAGGTACCAGGGTTATAATTAATACGCCAGACGCGCGTAAGACTCATCAGTGACTCTCAAATCAAAATAGTTATAAAGCCAAACAAGTACAAAGTTGAAGAGCATTGAGGACCAAATATTCCAAAAATTTGTGCCAAATACGGCTAAGATAATATATTCCTGGGATAAGAAAATCCTTAGCTTTCGAAAAATTCAATATAGGTGTTCCAATTATTATTTTGCATCCATGACTATATTTGCGTTTATTCGTTATAAAGTTTGGAGAAAGGGTCATAAAAATATTTATTGCGTCTCTTAAATTCATTAAAAATAATAGCTTTAATTCTTTTGGGTGACATCTTTTCTGATGCATAAAGCTTTGTATAGTATTTCTCCTTTTTAGCGTTGAATCATCATGTGCACTGGTATTACACAAAATAGCAAAAGTATCCTAGATACATTTGTTCATGTACATATATGTAAATTACACAAATTTACATTATCAAGAGCATAGATTTCTGCATCTAAGGATCGTATATAAAAAACGTGAAATTAATCTTTTATTCATAATATGTTTCACTTTATGTATGTCAAATTGATTTTATACTGCACCTAGTACACTTCCGGGCATGTTTTTCTTTATCAAATATAAAAGCAAAGGGATATTTCATGCAATGTTGATTTCATGTCACGTGTCATGACAATCTGGAGTTCGTTTTTTTTTTTACAAAACTTTTAGCTTCAATATAAAACAGAACTGGGTAAAAGCAAGAAAAAAATATCATATTTTTGTAATCGGCACGAAACTGTTGAAGGGTTTATACTATGCTAGTAAAATGATATATTTTTTTCTGATATTGACGCACTATTGTGAATAATTCAGATATTATGTCATCTTGTATGTGGCAATTTTAAACCTTTCCAAAAAATGTCTTCTATTGTCTAAAGGTTGACATGGTGTTAAGTTGTTCATAATAAGAACCATTCACTTCATAATTTGTATAGTTTACAGTATAGTGATCTTAAAATAACTTTTTGGTCGATTCCTCCTCCTTTATATACATAAAATAAATATAATAAAATCATATTTGTTCTCTATTGAACATGATGTTTCTTTCAGGACAAATTATGCATACATTCGGATTTATTTCAAAGACTTGTCTATCACAATGACTGAACAAGTTGCGAAGTATGAAAATGCTGGAGACATATTTGGTAAGATCCATGGCATTTTAATAAACCATTTCGGTAAAAACAAAACTTATAATGACAATGATTTTCATGCATGCAATACGTGGAAATAAAACGGAAATAATCAACACAAAACATTATAAACTAAGATATGAATTAGGACAAGATAAATAAGAAGATGTCATAGACAAAAGAATATGCAAAGAAGGACCGACATCTGTTTTGCCGAATGTTAACAGTGGATGGGACAAAATTAGGTTCATACAAACTTTACAAAAGCCTAAGATATTGACAAAATTTCACGAAAATAACCCCAATTTTGGGTTTGATTTGGATGTTCCTATCGAGTACAAAATGCGGGTTGTACTTCTTTTTTTGCTGTACATTTTTGATATTCAGAGACGAATTTGTGAGTACAAAAAGACACACGAGTTTAAGTGTAGGTATACAGCATGATCAATTTTCATCATAAAAACACTCAAACTTACATTGTTTTAAATTAACAAAGTCTAAAAATTCATAAAAACTGTGAATCTTTATCGAAATCAACTAGATATAGGAAGATGTGGTGTGAGTCTTTGGAATTGAAGCAGACGATATCCTCGATAACTAACAGTCTACCGTGAAAACTTAACATTGAACAATCACTATATTTTGATCCAAATTATATATAGTTCTATCACTTCAAATCAATTTTGTTTTACTGTATATTTTTTCTGTTGTTGTAGCAAACCTAGGAGGACAACTAGGACTGTTCTTAGGAGCCAGTATTTTGACCATTACAGAACTGTTGGAGTTTATCATATTTCTTATTTGGTCTTTCATACATCGGGTTAAGAAAAAAACAAAATATGATCAAAGCAAAACACCTGTGGAAATATTAAAACCGACCAAATATTGAACTAAGTTAAGAATGTTCAAATGATATATTGTTCCTTTTGTTTTTGAAATTCTCATCTGTACACAATTTGCGATTAATTGCAGAATTATACAATGTCGTAGTTTGTCTTCCTGCACAAATATGCATTCGTCAATAGTGTTTTTTTTTTTATTATATAAGTAGTTTTCATCATTTCTACTATTAATATTAAGATAAAAATTAGGACTATCGATTTTAAACCAAGCACATTTCTTTTGTTCTATTTTTCACCAATCTTAATTTGAAGAACAACTGTTCATGGTCATCGTCTAGCACAATAATCTTAGAGATAAATTTGTCTACATGCTGTTATATTCATTCTTGTTTAAGCCATGTTTTTGAAAAAAAACATTAATTTCTGTTAACTTAAAAAAAAAAAGTGATGTTTTCCTTTCATTCTAATGTTCTTTTGGGTTCATGACTGGTTAGATTTGTGGGATATTTAGGAGATGATTATTAATATAAATAGATAGATAGATAGAAGATATAGATTCAGGAACGGGCAATGTAGTGTCCATCTTGTGGTGGTCATTATTGAGAGCCAAAATATCATTCAAATATCTAAAAGTTGTATTATTTGTTTTAATTCTAATTGTGGACATAAATAGAAATTTTTAACAGTACAGAAATATGTTAGCAATAAACGCTGCCCATTAGAATATAGATAAATTGGCGATATATAGAATCTCCATAGCGAACAAAAATAAGATTAAAAAAATATCTAGAGCACTAATAATGTTGAAACATATCCTTTTGGCATAGTTCTTTTCTTGTTGCCACTAAAAATGACATAAAGGAGAGGGCGAAGGATACAAAAAGGACATTCAAACTCATAAGTCGAAAATAAGCTAACAGCATGGCGAAAAAGAAAAAGACGAACAGTCAAACAACAGTACATTAGTCATAATATAAAAAACTAAAGACCGCGCAACACAAACTGAGGGTGACATCAGGTTCTCCGGAAAGGTAAGCAGGTCTTTCTGACAATGTGGCACCCGTCGTGTTGTTCATATTATCACAAACAGGTGATAAGTCTAAATCGGAAGGTCACCTAATGGGAAGACTGCACAGGATTGATTTTACGACAATCAGAAAATGTCCGTTGTCATATTTAAAAGAGTTTGAGCATACAAATATATTTACATATTGACTTTTAAATGTCCATATAACAATAGTAATCATGGTGAATTTATGAAGTAAAGTGGTATCTTGTAGAGACAAATCACAAGGTTTAACATACGCAAAATCACCACTATCAGGGTTTAACTTATAATGAACCTCAAACGAATATTTAACACTCCAAAAGTATTTAAGACAACTACTTTCGTAGATCATAGATATGTATCGAAAGGTTTTTCATTGTACGAGATTTACAAGTTAGTAGAATATACAAATTAATAGTATGGTCTTCGGAACTAGCATGTTATTAGTTCTAAATTAGTAGCTAAATATTTATGTTTGTTAACTATCATATCCGATAATTGAGTGAATCGTTGGTGAATTGGTGATTCCCTTTTGCATAATCTCAATATAAAATTTGCCTCAAACAATAACGATATTATTGATAACCTCATCAGACGGTACAAGCAACAAAATTCCTTTCGATTTCTTTTAGCTTATACTTAATACAGGAAATAGGGTTATTAAAGTGGTCGTTATGAGTAACTTGTGTTTGTAATATATCGTAATGGGCAATGGAACATTTGAGTTTTATTTTCAGTGAAATTAGTTCATGTACACACGAGATAAACTTATTCATATCGTTTTCAAATAACAATAAACAATACACTTTAAAATGTTACAATTCACATGTTCACCATTATCATTTTGGTAGCGAAAAGCAATAGTAAGTCATAATACACAGTAACATGATAATAATTAGTATTGAATGCTTCCGGAGCACCTGAGATCACCCCTAGTTTTTGGTGGGTTCGTGTTGCTTATTCTTTAGATTTCTATATTGTGTCATGTGTTCTATTGTTTGTCTTATTGTCTTCTTTCATTTTAAGCCAGACGTTGTCAGTTTATTTTCGATTTATGAGTTTGTCTGTCCCTTTTTTTAAAAGTAAAATCACAAATAAACTGAACTTCGAGGAAATTCAAAACAAAAAGTCTCTAATAAAATGGCAAAATCAAAAGCTCAAGCATATAAAACGAATGATAACAAGTAACCTATTCCTGATTTAGAACAGGCATTTTCTTATGAAAAAAATAGTTAAACCTGTTTTTATAGCTAGTTAAACTTATCAACTGTATCCCAGTCGCATCAATTTCCATTACAATAACAACGATGCATGACTAAATCAAACAGACATGATAAGTTAAAAAATGTCAAAAATAGGGTACAGCAGTCAACTTTGTGGTATAATCCTAATTACTCTAATAAACAATCCTAATTACTATAAAACAATCAAATATGTAACAAGGAAGCACAAAAGGCATATATCAAAGGAGTAGGTCCAGTAAGACCCCTTTTTGGCCCCAAAATATAGCAGTTTTACAAATTGTTTAAATGTTAATTTTTAGCTATTTATCGGAAGGTAGAATGCTTTTGCTCCATAAATATGGGTGGTTTTGGACAATACAATTCACATATATCGGGTACTAGCATCATTAAGTCATGCTACATTGAAGGTATGTGTTAGTACTGTAAACAATTTCGATTATTCTGTTAATATGTTAAATGAATTTCCTTTTTGAGGAAGTTATTCCATGTAAGAAAATAGAAATAAAGGCAATAGTAGTATACCGCTGCTCGAAATTGATAAATCGATTGAGAAAAACACAAATCCGGGTTACAAACTAAAACTGATGGAAACACATCAAATATAAGAGGAGAACTATGACACAACAGAAACAGAATAGCAAAAGGCCTACAATATGGGGTTTACAGTAAGTACTCATTTGGATTACTAGTATAATTATTTGACGAGGTGAAATATCACTATTACCAGTAAATAATTGTCAAATTTAAAAGATATAAAAATTTATGTTTGTAATTTTTGGGAACAATGATTTTTTTTATCTAGTCAGACTAAACAAAAACGCTAACATAAGTTACATATATGACTTAAAGATATTACCCTGAAAAGTACCTTTTACGCTATAAAGGTGTACATTGTAATAACACCAAATCATAGTACGTCACATCCGGTTGTATAAAAATAGGTCGAAAAAAATATTCTCTTGAATTTGACAGCTGTAGGTAATTAATCCTACACTTTATTGCAGTAAAACATTTCTGTTTCATAAACATATGTCTTTGGTATTTCAAAGCACCATTATTTTTTATTTGGGGTTTCTATATAATATTTTGTAAACTTGAGGTTACATGGTTCCTAAGGCTTGTACACAGGTTAAATAAGGGGAGACATTTTATTGGTTAACTTCCAGTGATGGTTATTTTCTTATATGCAATGAAATGTTATGTGATTTTTTTTCTTTAGTACTGGACAGGATAAAACCCTACTCATGCCATGAACGAAAAATAAATTCTTCACAATTTTTTTAAAAGTTCAAATTAGGGGAAAATCAATGGAATTGTTACACCTAAAACATTGTTATGCGTCTTTTTTTCTTTTTTTCTATGTCAAACATCCCTGGTTTCCACTTTATTTCACTACCAACAATTGAAATAACAAAAACACCGCACTCCGAGAATAATTTACAACGAACAGTACCCAATCAAATGGCAAAATCGAAAGCTCAAACACATCAAACGAATAGATAACAACTGTCATATTCCGGACTTAGTACACGCATTTTCTTATGTAGAAAATGGTGGGTTAGACCTGGATTTGAAGCTAGCTTAACCTTTCACATGTATTTCCGTTATATTGACAACGATGTGTGAACAAAATAAAAAGACATAAGAGGAAAAAATTTCATTAACAGGGGTCCATCAGTCAATAAATATAGTGTTATAATCTTTAAAATACTATAAAATAAAAATAAATCATCTTCTGTTTTATAAATATGTCACCAAAACAACACAAAAAGTATGTTCATATGATGAAATCATAATCTTTCAGTCAGTTTAATTGAAGTCTGGAGCTGGCATGTCAGTTAACTGCTAGTAGTCTGTTGTTATTTATGTATTATTGTCATTTTGTTTATTTTCTTTGGTTACATCTTCTGACATCAGACTCTGACATCAGACTCGGACTTCTCTTGACACATTCCCCATTATTTTATTTTAATGTGCGTATTGTTATGCGTTTACTTTTCTACATTGGTTAGAGGTATAGGAGGAGGGTTGATATCTCACACAAACATGTTTAACCCCGCCGCATTTTTGCGCCTGTCCCAGGTCAGGAGCCTCTGGCCTTTGTTAGTCTTGTATTATTATAATTTTAGTTTCTTGTGTACAATTTGGAAATTAGTATGGCGTTCATTATCACTGGACTAGTATATATTTGTTTAGGGGCCAGCTGAAGGACGCCTCCGGGTGCGGGAATTTCTCGCTACATTGAAGACCTGTTGGTGACCCTCTGCTGTTGTTTTTTATTTGGTCGGGTTGTTGTCTCTTTGACACATTCCCCATTTCCATTCTCAATTTTATAAAGACAAAGCACATACACTATGACATTAGCAAACACAAAAGACAAGGATACAAATATGTCACCATCAAAAACAACACAAAAAGTTATATAGATAGCTACTGCGAATTTAGATACTTCGCAAATGCACCACTTACATAAACACTATATAATCGCATTTGTATTTGTTTATTTAAATATACTTACATTTGCAAATTTTCAAATGTGTAAATTAACGCATCTATGCATTTTCTTTCAGAAAACTTTATATAGCTTGACACTGCATGTAGTGGAATGAAACCTGTTCAAAAGACAGTCTTTATTTACACATACCTACTGTAAGCATGGTTCCGGGAATAAGGGAGTTAATCCAAGCGGTTTTTCCTTTTCCTTCCTTAAATTCGTCAAGAAAGTCTATATATAATAATCCCAATGTGAATTACACTCCATCAACTAGCACATGGGCCATGAAAGCAGCAGTAATGATAACCCATCCCCTACTCCCATCTTTAATATTACCTTTGGTTATATTATTTGTTCTAGCAACAGCGTTTTCTTCGTTTTGTTTCTCCATTTTTCAAAACATGACCATAAAAACCGTTTTATGAACAAACAAAACCAATTTAAATTTTCCTCCTGTCTTATGTGCATGTACATTGGATGGTTACTCGAAGTATAAACTGATCTTAAATCTAAATGATATACTAGTGATATTGTTAAACGTTTCAAATACCTAGGGTAAAAAGCACGTTTTGTCACACCGCATTGTTTGCTATCTACTATGCATTACAATAACACAGCACACAGCTGTTTAATACAGAAACTTGGTTAATTCATTTTGTCATTTTTGTTTTAGTTGCGAAGTACTTTAAAAGAGGGACGAAAGATACCAAAGGGACAGTCAAACTCATAAATCTAAAACAAACTGACAACGCCATGGCTAAAAATGAAAAAGAAAAACAGAAAAACAATAGTACACATGACACAACATAGAAAACTAAAGAATAAACAACACGAACCCCAACAAAAACTAGGGGTGATCTCAGGTGCTCCGGAAGGGTAAGCAGATCCTGCTCCACATGTGGCACCCGTACGTGACAAACAACTAATCATATTTTTAGACAAAACAATATAGAAGCGTGTTTTTGCATCATTTTTGCACACTTTTTTTAACAAAAGGATTTTTATGTATTTACATGTTCAAATCAAAATTTAACTGTACATGTAAGTATTTATTATAAAAGTGACGAATTGTTGATCACCTCAGGTTCAAGTACAAAGAATATCATCGTAATTTACAGATACATTATTCGTATTCAGGAAAAAAGCCATATCTAACTTAAGTTCATATAATAGTAGGTGAAAATAACATCAACTTGTACCCACTTAGTATAGATCACCTAATAACGTTTCATTCAAGGAATTAAGGGCCGATATTACGGGGAATAATCAACTTTTTGTAAATTAAGTTTTCTGCTACAGAATATAAAAAACGGTTAATTTCTGACTTAAACTTGTATAATTAACAATATGAACCATTCCTTAATTTTACTAGTTGTATACTTTAAAAATTTCTAACAAAAACAGTTTACATAACCTATTTCCATTTTCAATTTTATCAACTTACATCTTTTTATTTAAGCTTCCTACTTTATTTTTCCTTTTACACAAATACCTTTAGACTGACCATTACATGTATCTATAAGGTAAATATTTTGAGATATTCACGCATGGTCCTGATGTTTGTGTATCACTTGAACTCTAAAGATAGATTAAATATAATGATTGACCTAAGTATTGACAGTATACAATCCAAAATGAGGCATTACACGATTAAAGATATTTACGAAAATTGACACCAGATTATATTTTTCCTTTAATTTTTGGTGGGATTTTGCATGCATCATGTTTAAACAATGCCGTGTCCAGTCATTATACCTTATATATTCCACTACGTTCATTCTAACGGTAATTTATTATCCATACACAACACAAACAATATTACTGCAACTGCGTGAAGAAACATACAAATGAATTGTTACCATCAGATGACAGTGTTTGACAAATACAAGACACATTGGAAGTAAATTATTGTACCAATTTAGTTTATGGAAAAGAGTATGTTTTTTTTTCTATTTGTAATGACATTTCTATCGCGGAAAAGTTGTTATTTTTTCAACAATGTAATTGAATTGAATGAAATATTCAGAAAGATTGTATTTTGAATAGCAATTTTTAAAAATATAATTAGGAAATAATTATTTACCTTCCCTACCCGACCCTATATTGAGTTACGTGAATGTTATCCAATAGAGTATAAGAATATCTTAATAGTTGATCATTTGATAGAGTAAAAGGTGTACATAAATTTAAAAAAGTTAAGAACTGACACGAAGACGAATATAAATACATGTTGGTCACAGTATTCAGTGTGTATGGTCCTGAACAGGCATGAAATATTTGCCACTGGACGTTAAGCAAGCATCCAACAATCAATCAACCTATTCAGTGTGACTCAATTAGATTTTCAAAATATTGCACACTAATATGTTGAATACGGCTTTATTTAATGAAAGTCTACTTTAAAATTCATCTCACATATATGATGTTTCTGTATTGTAGCGATAAATTAACAAAACTTCACGTTATATTTGCTTCTAAGATTAAAATGCGGGCAATGACAATTTCTTTTACACCTATCATCGATTGAACTCTTGAAGATAAATTTCCACAAATCGGCAACAAAAACTTATCAGACGAATATAATTTTGAAGTAAATTATAGACTTGGAGCATATTTCATTGAAACATGGTATCGTCCGGGTTGATTCTGAGAAAGAATGAGCTATGGTTCTGAAAGAAAATAACTCCATATAGGTATATAAGTTTCACAAAGACACTTATAAAACATTCGTTTGTTGATAATAAATTTGACAAGTGCGCCATCACAAACGTGTTTGTAGTTGTTTATAAATATGACAAAGACGCCTTCACAAAAATGAATGTAGTTGATAGTACATACAGTAAATAGTATACACTTCATTGGTAAAGTACAAATTAAGTGAAATATATATACCACAGTAAACAAAATAAAAAAAACCTGTTAAAACCCCTTGCGTTTGATGTGTTTGTTATATTATAGTTCGTTTCTGTGTATGTTACATTTTAATGTTGTGTTTCTGTTGTGTCGTAGTTCTCTTATATTTAGTCCGTTTCCCTCAGTTTTAGATTGTAACTCGGATTTGTTTTTTCTCTATCGATTTATGAATTTCGAACAACAGTATACTACTGTTGCCTTTGTTTGAGCTTTTGAGTTTGCCATGTGATTAGGGACTTTCCAATTTGAATTTTTCTAAAGGTGCATTATTTTGTGGTTTTACTATTTGCGTGCTAATGTCACTCATTAAAACACTTGCACCAGATACGTTACAAGCTTAAAACCATAAGGATGTATGCATAAATACCGAGTGTCAACAAATGTCATACAATTATAATGTCAATATACGAACTGTGTGATTTTGGTGTATTAACTTATAATGTTATACATATAATCATAATATTTGAACTGATAATTTTAAAGAGGAGACATGCTGTCAAAAACAGTATTATAATTACAAAATGTAATATTAATAATCTTTATTATTTTTTTTTTTTTTCAATAATACATGTTTGTATTGTTTAATGTCTATCGTTTTGTCATTAATATGCCTGTCTGTCTGTCTCTCTGTTTGTTTGTTTTGTTTTTGTTGTGTATTGGTATGTTTATTTAGTAACAATCCTATTGTTTGGATTTTAAACTAATATAATTATTATTCTTATTCTTACGACCACAAGGAACATAATATAACAAATCTAATAAATTGAAACATGATAAGTATATAACAATTTAAATAAAGGAGATTTCTTTAAATTTAAAGAACGTATAGTGGCTTCACGATTTAATTATATGTAAGAACTGTTTAAAGGATCCTTTATTTTAAGTTTTGAAATTCGATACAATTTTCAACAAATTTAGTGAACACGACCGTTCAGAAGTAAACTGCTCCAAAATTTACTTCCTGGATTGCCTAATTTGAGCGCATTTATCCTCAATTTTTCAAGTAAATTTTCAACAGAAGACTAATTTCTGTATATTTTTTTTTTGTAAGTTTATGTAGACGTTGACAACAAAAGAACTAGTTGTGCCAGAGTAGGGCTACTTTTACAGATGTTTTGAATAGCACATATATCTTTGGTTCACTGTATTAGTAGTGATCAGGAAACTCTTTGCACCTCGATTGCAAGAATATACTCCGAAAATTTCAAAGTTCAAATATCTCCCAAAAGAAGAAATATTGATAAAAATCAAAACCCTTACTACGTGCACATGTCCAAGATATGTTCAAACAGCCAGCAAAGTAAAACAATCCGAGCATTCAAAGTGTAGGAGGAGTTTTGTGGAATAACTAAATGCACCGTTTATATGTAAAACATGACAAAGTTTAAATATGTCCCATTTGAACAAACATTGATAAGAATCAAAACCGGGACGGCATGAACACTTTCAAAATTTGTACAAAGAGCCAACAAAGTGAAAACTTCTTAGCATTAAAACTGTAGGAGGAGATATATGGAAATAACTATAAACCCATAACGGAACTGACAAACGAATGGAAAAACGGAAAGACAGACGAACAGAGATAAAACAATATTTCCCTTACTTATAGTTACGGGGCATCACAATTGCTCTCTTTCTTGTGTGAATAACATGATCACATGATTTTTCAATTTGATTTATTATTTAACACATGCGTATTGATTGTCAAAACAGAGATTTAGAACACTTGAACCAAATGTATTGCAAAACTTAATCCGTATGTCTCATAGAGACAATAGATGAACATGCATTTCAATTTTTTCTAATGTGTCCTTATTCTCCGCTTATGCCATATAGATTCCTTGTCTTACTTCTTCTGTAAAGAGGTATAAAACATAACACGACTCCACTAAAGATAACCAGACCACCAACAAAATAGAAAGGAATACTATAACTACCAGTGCCATCATATAGCCAACCTGAAAGTAAAATGTATATGTCGGTTAAATGGTATTTATTTATTAACATTTGTATATATCCTATATCATATAACTTCTTTCAGTTAGAGATAACTATCAAGCTTTAACATTTAGAGAAGAGTAGTACTTCAGCCTGAAAAATAAAATGAAGCATGCCCTATTTGTTGAAACTCTTTTTTACGAATCTTATATAAAACGGAATACCTCTAATGATTATGTTGAAGTCTTACTTTGATGAAACTGCTAGGGTTTTTTGTTCGGTTTTTTATTATTATTTATTGGTGCATTGCCATAGATTTTAGTTTTTAATAAACTTTGTTTGGTCGTAAATTTTCTTAGTTGCTCTTGATTTATCTTTTTTGGTGAACATCTTTCCTTGATACTTGATTCGTCTTATTTTGATGTTTATCTGTACTTTTTGTCTCTATCTTTTTATCTGTTCAACTGTTTTGTATCTTCTGATTTATCTTGTTTGGTAGCAAATTTGCCTTGTTGCTCTTGGTCTGTCTTGTTCAATCGTCCATTTGCCTTGTTGCACTTGGTTTAACAGTTGCATTGCCTTTCTTTATTTATCTTGTTTGTCCGTACACATGTCTTGATTGATGTAGTTTTGTTGTTCACGTGTCTCGTCTTGTTACTTATCTTCTCTGTCCGTACACATGTCTTGATTGATGTAGTTTTGTTATACACGTGTCTCGTCTTGTTTTTTATCTTATTTGTCCGTACACATATCTTGATTAATGTAGTTTTGTTGTACACGTGTCTAGTCTTGTTATTTATCTTGTTTGTCCGTACACATGTCTTGATTAATGTAGTTTTGTTGTACACGTGTCTCGTCTTGTTGTTTATCCTGTTTGTCCGTACACATGTCTTGATTGATGTAGCCTTGTTGAACCCGTGTCTCGTCTTGTTATTTAGCTTGTTTGTCCGTACACATGTTTTAATTGATGTAGTTTTGTTGTACACGTGTCTCGACTTGTTATTTATCTTTTTTGTCTGTACACTTATCTTGATTGATGTAGTTTTGTTGTACACGTGTCTCGTCGTTTTATTTATCTTGTTTGTCCGTACATTTGTCGTGATTGATGTAGTTTTGTTGTTCACGTGTCTCGTCGTTTTATTTATCTTGTTTGTCCGTACATATGTCGTGATTGATGTAGTTTTGTTGTATACGTGTCTCGTCGTTTTATTTATCGTGTTTGATCGTCGACTTGTATTGTTGCTGTTGATTTGTTTTGTTACTAAGTACCTGAAGTGCTATAAAATTGAAAATGATAAATACAGTTTTCTTGTGAGAAAAAAATACAGATAGAATGAATACTTTATTCAATTGATAAGGTTAGGAAACAAATGAAAATTTAGCCTGATAAATTTTACCATACATCCCCTTTTCATTGCTTTCTAGCAAATTAAGCTTACTGTTTGTGTAATGTGTGTGCAGATGTGTGTAATCAGAATCGTCCATAGATTGTATTTCCAGTAGTTAAAATGGTAAAATATTCTTTCTGGTGCATCCAAGGCAACAATCTGCATTTAACTGTTATAAAATAATACAAAAAGAGAAGGAAAGTTGTCACCTATTTCCCAAAACATTTGGCAAGAAGTCGAATTTCAATCGTTTAAAGTAATACCTTTTCTAAAACTGTTGACATGTATCTATCAAGAAATCTAATCAACATCATATGTCTTTTATCTTATTGTTTTGAAAAATTGCGTCAAAACCTTCGTGTAAAAAAGGGTTTGTAAAACATTACATTAATTTCTGGACCAATGGCCGGTCTAACTATGAAAATGCAGAGAGCCAAACAGAAAATAGCCCATAAAACATGTAAAAAATAATCTTAATGTTCTTATAAATCCTCTTTGAAAGCTAATTTAGCATTCAGCTGTCTAAAAATGAATTTTATTGCACCATAACTTTCATATTTGAAGAATCCACCGGGGCTAAAATGCGAAACAAAACTCATAACCTAAGTTCTATCAATTCTGTTGGACGTCGTGGATTGACCTCTAAAGTTCTATCAGTTATCTTAAACGTTGTGGATTGACATTTTAAGTTCTATTATTTCTTTTGAATGTCGTGAATTGACCCTTCAGTTCTATCAATTCTCTTGAACGTCATGGATTGACATCTTTAGTTGTATCGATTTTCTAGAATGTGGTGGATTGACCTTTTAAGTTCTATCAATTCTCTTAAATGACATGGATGTACCCTTATATTTTATCAATTCTCTTGAACGTTGTGGATTGTCATTTTAAGTTTGATCAATTCTCTTACACGTTGTGGATTGGCATTTTAAATTCTATCAATTTTCTTGAACGTTGTGGATAAACATTTTAAGTTCTATCAATTCTCTTGTACGTCGGCGATTGCCATTTTAAGTTCTATCAATTCTCTTCAATGACATGGATTGACCCTTATATTCTATCAATTCTTTTGAATGTCAATGCCACTGCTGGTGGACGTTTTGTCCTCGAGGGTGTCACCCACCAGCCCAGTAGTCAACACTTCGGTGTTGACATGAATACCAATTATATGGTCATTTTCATATAAAAAAAACTTTGAATTTTTCGAAAAACTAAGGCATTTCTTATCCCAGGAATAGATTACCTTAGCCGTATTTGGAATTTTGGGTCCTCAATGCTCTTCCAACTTTGCACTTGTTTAGCTTTATAACTATTTTGATCTGAGCGTCACTGATGAGTCTTATGTAGACGAAACGCGCGTCTGGCGTACTAAATTACAATCCTGGTACCTTATAAAAAATGACCTTTTCAAGTTTTAAAAATTTTCTTGAACGTCGTAGATGGACCTCTAAAGTTGTCTTTTTATTTCGAGACGTTAAACAAATAGACTTTTAGGCCACAATCAGTGTCAGAATGGCCGTAACGTCTTGCATCTGTTCTTTTTGTTTTATGACCTTAAATCATTAAATTAATATTTGCTAGGTTTTTGTGCTTTATAATGGTCAATGTCTGTGTTGCTTGTTTTTATTACACATTCGTTATAGAGATAAACGATTTACATGATCGATAGAATTTCAATTGCTTTTTGTCTTCGAGTAAGATAAGATTCAATTATTAATCCGCTGTTGTGAGATGTCTGATCTTTGGTAGAATTGTACATTGTAAATGTATTTAAAAGGAGTAACATGTGAGCCACCATCTTCTGACCTTTCGGTATCGCGGAATCAACCCTGTTTTAAATGGGGTTTTTGTTGGTAAGTCTTTTGTTTTCTATGTAATGTGTTGTGGAAAGGTGTATCTTTCTGCCGTATTGTGATTTTGCCATGGAGTTATCAGTTTTTCGTCGACTTATAAGTCTTGTTTTGGCCCTTGGTATCTTCAGCCTCTTTTTGATATCTTATAAAACTTACCACATATAGGTGGACATAAGAGGGTACCAAATCTTATAAAACTTACCACATATAAGTGGACCTAAGAGGGTACCAAATCTTATAAAACTTACCACATATAGGTGGACCTAAAAGGGTACCAAATCCCTGGAACATCATAAGTAGTCCTAATGCTTTGTCTAAACGTTCTGATCCTAGGAGGTCAACAAGTATCACAGAATTTAAACTTACGAATACACCTGTATCAATAAAGAAATCAACTATCTTTTAATTGCGAAAAAACTTAACATTATGGTTTATTTTTAGTATAAGCTCAATAGCTGTGACCGATATATATATTTAAATATTCTAAATAGTGTATAGAAATATCAGGGTATGTTTGATATCTTTTCGTTTGATATTTCATGGTTTGATATCACATCAGTTGAGCAAAAATACATCATCAAAAGATGGAGCAGGATCTTCTAGCCCATACGGAACAACTAAGAATACCCCCGATATTTTGATGGATTCTTTTTGCATTTTGTGTTCTGTTTGTTTTTTCGTTGATATTTTATTTCCATGACATAGTCAGTTTGTTTTAAAGTTTAAATATATTTTTGGTATCTTTTTCCTCCAATTATATATTGACAAGTATATTATCGTTTATGTGCAATTCTGCATTACCTGATTAGATTAAGATTAATTTAAAATAGATGAATGTAAACAGTTATAATCAACAAAGCAAATTCTTGTTTTAAAAGAAAACGAATCTACGAAAAAAGCATATAATTTTTAATGAAGACACATTCTGTCGTCCAAAACAAATACTTAAAAAGCTGTCAGTTGATTGGTATTAAATGACTTTACTTTGGCTTTCAATTTTTTTCTAAGAATTCTGCAGAGATACAAATATATAACATGGTACGGGAAAAACAAATTAAATTTACCTATCAAGATTTCAGTAATAAGACCCGGTTAAACTATTTAAAAAGAATGTCAAAACATATATGTGCCATACCATATGAGTATTTGGGACGTACACCTACGGTCTGGATCGTATGCGTATACTCATACAGTCGGGCCATATGCGTATGATTGGAACATATATGAATATACTCATACGGTCTTGTAAGAACTGGTCAATATAAGTTCAAGATCTCCCATGTCATATTATGCACATCATAGATTGTATAAATTTTCATCTTTACCAAATGTATATTCAACCCTACATAATAATCGGTGAAGAGTCTACCATTTGCTATTCTTAGAGAAACAAAGCTTCCTTTTCAATCTTTGCACTAGTTACGACACGTTTTGATGTTATTTTCTTAGTGTATTTTCAATGGATCTTTATTCATAATTTATATCCGGTATCTTTGACGGATTTTATAGTGCAGTTCCTAAATACCATCTAAAACACATTTCTTCTAACATTATGTTTACTTCCAATAGCTTCAATTTCTTAAATTTCATGTATTACTTTTAATATCAATTCTAGATTTCAGTTATGTTGGTCTGTAATATACATATGTTTCAAATAACTTGAACAACTTCTTAAAATAAGTCAGACAGTATGCGTATTTTTCAAAAAGTACGTTAACGGTCCAGATCGTACGCGTACGGTCCAAATAATCATATGGTCTGATACATATACATGGTTTTCGTCCATTCACAACGCTTCAAAAGAAATAACATTCTATTGCTTTATACAAAAACTATATTTTCACCGTCAACGGAGTTCCTTAAATCATCGGTCAACATCGATAGTTTATTATCGACATACATTGATTTTAATAATGAAACATTTTAAAGTTGCGAGTCAAAATTCATTTCAAAAGACATACCAGAGAAAAAAAAACTACTTACCAATAAACATTCCATAAACAGCTGAGTACATCATTAGATATACTTTACTATCATTAAATGGATTTAACACATTAGCAGTTCCACAAATAACTAGCGACATGCTGTAAAGCAAAAGCCGATTTACACACTTTTGATCTGCAATCCATCCGAAAATAATACGTCCAAATGTATTTGAAATGCCAATAATTGAAAGCAGAAATGCACTGTCAAACTGGCTCATACCTTTCTCCTCAGCTCTATCTGGTAAATACACATATGGAGTATTAAATCCCAGGGCGGTGAAGTAATTCGACACAACAAATATGGTAAATATTGGGTTTGTTAATAAACCAAAGTCAAAATGTCTAGAAAAGCAGCTTGTCACAGTACTGTCAGTAGAGTCTGATGATAGCGCTGATTCTTTCTTTAATGCTTGTAACCCTTCATTCTCATTTTTCACAATCGTAAAAATTTGGCTATTTGTGATCGGTTTTTCTTTTATGTCGAATTTATCTTCTAAACTTGATAGATGAATTGCTTCGTTCCTTATTGCTGACTTGTCATTCGTTTTATCAATCTTGTTTTGAACCGGTCGAAAAAAAGCCCCACACAAAACTATGTTCAGTACGAACCCTGCTTCCATTAGAATAGCACCTCTCCAACCATATTCGTCTATCAGAATACGCACAACTGGAGCAAATACAAAAGTTCCTACTCCTGAACCACTAACAGATATACCAAGAGCAAAAGATCGTCTCTTTTCAAAATGTTGTCCAACACATACTAATGTTGATAAAAATATACCACCAAATCCAATACCTAAAAGTGATATTCTATATTGTTTTACTCTTTGAAATTAATAATTGAAAGAAACATGTATATTTTTGCACTATTTCATATAAAGTGTTCCTTCTTCACTTCGATATATATTAAGCATATATATTGTACAGATGTGGTATGATTGCCAATGATGCAACTATCCTCACAGAGTTTAAATGACTATGCAAAAAAGTAATTTTAATTCGCCATACAACCTTCAACCATGAAAAAAAAACTCATCAAAGGCCTGCCTTATTTGATGCAAGTTATATAAATACTCGTTTTGCAATGATAAAGGTGAGTATGCGAGTTTTTGTAAGTGTGAGGAGATATTTACGGTTGTACATTTTTCTACTTTACGATATATATATTAACGTTTTTGGTAATAAAGTCTCGTAGGATAGTTGTAGATATTTCAATAGACACAAGTTTAATTGAAGACTTGTATACTCATGATAACCAGTGTTTGGTATATTTAATAGCGACCTGACTCAGATACATTTAATGGAGAGATTCAACAACGCTTACCATTCTTTTCATACTTTGAACGACAAAATTATTTTATATCACTACCTTTGTGACGTTTACATTCTTATCGACTGATGTACGTCAAACGCGTGATTCTACGTCAGAGTTAATGTCAATCTATTCGGTCCCAATACTTATAATCTATCCATTCTTTATGGGTGGATTTACATACATAACTAAAATACTAAAATGAAAAAGCAATGAATGAAGTTGTTAAGTTTGATGTATGACTTTTCTGCTTCTTTGTTAAATATTTCTTTGTTTTATTGTTGTTAAAATTATAACACAATATTTACATTACATGTATGTTTCATCATGATTTGTTATTCTGATTGGCTAACTGCAATCTCGCGTAATTTCTTAATCAATTTCATTTCAAATGAATTGTAACATTTATGTTGACACCTGCTTCTACAATAAAGTGCACAGGTAAATAAAAGAAAAATCTTGATAGTGAAAAGTAAAATCACAAAAATACTGAACTCCGAGGAAAATTCAGAACCGAAAGTCCCTAATCAAATGGCAAATCAATGATGAAATACATCAAACGAATGGACAACAATTGTCATAATCCTGACTTGTATAGTAACAAGCATTTTCAAATGCAGGAAATGGTGGATTGAACCTGGTTTTATAGCGTTTTTTCATAGCAAAAAAAATGTAATCATAAGTATTGAATGCTTCTTTTAGTAACTTCATAGGGTTGTAAAAGCGTTGATCGTGCGCTTCATACAAATGTAAATTATAATAGAATTTGATGCGCTTGTCATACATGTCTAAGGTTTAGCTAGCTATAAAACTAGGTTCAATCGACCTTACCAGTATATGGGGGAAAAGGTGCGTAATGCTCTTTAAGTTTATACCTATTTTGCCTATTAATTTCTTTGTATCGAACGTCACTGTTTGCCTTTTAGATAAGACGTGCTTGGCGTACAAATTTATAAACTGGTGTAAAGTGTCAAAAATTACATTAGAAATTTTTGAGTTATCCCTCTTTGTATAAAGTTCAGCATTTGAAATTTTGTAACATGTCAAATTTTACATTAGAAATTCTTGAGTTATCTCTCTTTGTATAGAGTTAAACAAATGAAGTGAAATTTGGAAATTAAATAAAATTGGAAAAAAAGAGAAAAGATAATTTTTATATTAGCATTTATATATTTTATCAAATCATATTTATGATACAGTTTGATTATTTTGTCCAGATATTATTTAAAGGTATTTCAAAATATTATTTACTTCATTCTAGTAATTAGTGTACAGGTAAAAACTGTTCACTACATTGTATGTTTTTACTATTGATAAATAACTGATCGACAGGTGTAGTTGTGTCTCAGTTTTGTGAACAGGAATATTTGAAGATTTAAGGTTCATCATAACAAACGGACAAATATGGCTGTATTTACATGCCAAACATTACTCTGAGTACAGACTTACCTGTGAAGTTGGAAAAGTTTTAATGCCTGGCATCCACTAGATATAAAAAAGTTAAATTCATTTTGTTTTTCAGAAAGATAAAATCTCTTTTGGATTTTGATGGGCATTTTTTTCCTTCATGCAAAAGGTCTGAAAATTAATTAAGTTGTGGTACAACTATGAGATGCTCCCTCAGGTGAAAAACCGGTTTGTATTGTTTTGATTGTCCTTAATATTGACATGGACAAGAGGTATCTTCACAACTACAGGTGAGTTAAAGAGTTCATCTGAGTCAGTGAGTGGACAGTATCAAAGTAATTCGGGTGTTTGTTTATTTTTACACCTTCTGCAGAAAGGAAAACAAATGCCCAGCAAAAAACAAAAATGATTTTATCTTTCTTTAACACAAAATGCATTTAACTTTTATATATCTAGTGGATGCTAGGCATTAAAACTTTCCAAACAGCACAGGTAAGTCTGTACACAGAGTAGTTTTTGAGGTGAAATTTTGTTATGATGAACCTTATGGTTGGTGTATTTTGTAAATATTTATAATGATTTTGAATATGACTGTTTGATATAAAAGAGTTTTATAAAATACAAAAAGAACAAAAATATGTACATTTAAATAACATTTTATATTTTCATCTGAAGTTTTGCAAATGCAAAGATGATTTTGAAATTTTGTTTAATCATTTGAATTTGAAATATAGTTTTATTGAACTTATTGATAGGCATTGTTGAGAAATATTTATACTATGAAAGATGTGTTTTACATTTTAAATATAAAAGGTTCTGATAAAATAAAGATTGTTCACAGGTAGATCTATGTGATTTTCATACTAGAGGATGATATTATTGCAGTTAAATTGTCTGCCATTTCCTTATTTAGGGTATGTATATTGAATTGTTATTATGTGCCCTTGATTGATATTATGATTATGTTTAGTTAATTTTTGATATTTCTAATTGAAACATGATTGATTATTCATAAACAAATGTTGTTTACTTTGATGACTTTCTTTTGTGTTCATATTTTGATTTGAGAAATGTTATGAATTGTAATATTCAGAAAGGGAGATAATCGTTTACTTATAGATTTTATATAGCTTTGAATAAACTAATGTTTCTATTGTATTTAATTGATATTTGAAAAAGCAATCTTTATTTCAAGTTAAAGTTAATTGAATTTATATCTGCATTTCATTAGTCTTATAATGTTTTGTGTTTTTCTATTTTTCCACAAATATTTCCTTATTCAGCGTTGCCAATAATAAATGTTATTTTCGATATTATGTAAAAATGTGAATTCGAATATATATGAATACAGTATAATAAATTGATGAACCTTACAATTGTGCTTTCGTAGGCCAATTTTATCGTTTTCGGAGGTTACACTGGTATCTTTAGTTACTTTTTATTTCCTTTTATTGCAGGCTTTTGTCATAAATTTAAAACACATAATCCTTTAGTTATAGAGTATATACCAACTAACTAAGTCGTGCCTATTTACAAATTGTAAAACCTTTTTTAAATTATTTAAGATATTTCTCATGTTCATAAAATGTTCTGTTTCTCAATTACCTGTTAGAATTCCAAGTGAACAGTACAAAAAATAAACACTGGTGGCAAAATAGCTAGTGGCAAATCCAGCGGTAGCTACAAGAGCACCTAATATACACACTGATCGACATCCAAATCGATTAGTCAAAGCTCCGGTAATTGGACCTATAAATAAAATAATAAAAATTTATTAAGTATCACATTTGCTTTAATTGTCCTACATGTAAGGAAAATTCATTTTGGTTGAATTAAGAGGGCTTATTTCCTACTCCGGTGAAAAACAAAATTTCAACATTTTAATTTTTTGAAATTCTATGCATACGTAGTTTTGTTTTGAATGATTCATATAAATGCCATGGGCTTGATTGGCATTTAATGTATCACATTTATTGCGGGACGAAATTTAAAACTGACACTGCCAGTAAATGTGGGTTTGTGTGTAGGCAAACACACTCCTTAATAAATAGGTGCAAGGGTTCGTTTACGTGCATTGTATTGTAAGTACCAGCTTAAATGTATTTGATCATACCATAAAACCAATACTCCTATATGGGTCTGAAATATGGGGAACTTTTAATCCATTATCAGCAAGATTCAGAAATGAAACTTTACCATTTGAAAAAATCTATTCCAGTTTGAAATGTGAGCGACTACATATAAAATTTTGTAAATTTATTTTAGGTGTTCATAAAAAATCCATGAATTTTGGAATTTTAACCGAGCTAGGACGAATCCCACTATACTATGATATGATTAAATCCATGTTAAATTACTGGTATCGCTAAGAAAATCTTGATTCCTAATTTTCTCTTCTTAAAGATGCTTATGTAACATCAAATAATCTTTCTCATTAAAAAAAAAACCATCTTGGTATGGCTCTATGAAGTCAATTCTTGAAATGATCCCAGACATCAATCATCTATCTTCACCATTACCAAAAATTAATAGCTTCAAAACTAATATGGAAAAAAAATTAAAATAATATTTTATAGACTTTTGGAACACTGAATTGATAAAGCATTCAGATGGTAAACTTAGAACTTATGTTACATTCAAATCAGTCTTTAGAAGAGAAAAATATCTTTCCATTATTGGGAATTTTGAACAGAGACGAAGCTTAACAAAGCTCAGATTTTCATCACACCACTTAAGAATTGAGTCTGGAAGGTATCAGGGTACTCTCCTAAATGACAGAACTTGTACTTGTTGTAACTCCGGAGATGTGGAGGATGAATATCATTTTTTATTCCAATGTGTTAAATTTAATGATGGCCGCAATCATCTATTTCAAGAGATAACTAAAAGTTGCCCCAATTTTTTAACTCTTAACGCAAGAGATAAGCTGATATGGCTTATGAACACAGAAGATAAGTCTATTCTCACTGCTGCATGTAAATTTATTTCGAAAAATTGAGTACCGCCCCTTGGTGTCTGTTGCAGTAGGGAAACCTACACTATTCTCTACACTATTCTCAATACCTATTACTGCAGTACATGTTATTTGCTGTGAATATACATGAACTTTTTCCATTTGTGTTTGTTTTTCTGCATCAGATACGAGGAGGATTGTTAGAGCTTTTAGGATCACAATCCTAGAGCATCGTCCCTTGGTGTCTGTTGCAGCTAAACAATCATTTATTTTAAATTTTCACATTTTCAGCAAAATATTATAAAATCAAGTAAATAAATAAATGGGGTTTGCCACATCTCTGGAGTAGCAACTCTCAAATATTTCTTTTATTTAACAAAAATACCTGTATGACTATTTCAATAGTTTATTTTACAATGTTATGTAAAATACTGTATGTTGTATCAATTATATATGTTATGTGTATATGCCCCCCTGGGGACCTAATTTGGAAAATAAAATTTATCTGATCTTATCTTATCTTATCTTATCTTATCTATAATGGCTGTTGTATTCCGTCCAGAAAGGGTTTCGTAATTACATATACAGCGTAGTAAATATAGGATGTCCGATTTAAGCAAGGGTTCATTGCCGGACGGACGAAGTCAAGGAATAACCATAGTTCTATACCACAGTCACACTGAGGATTGCATCCGATTAGATGCAGCTAGCAAAATTATTTTATTTTTCAGAAAGGGAGGCGTGTGATAGCAAAGTTTTAATTTCCTATTTGTCGTTATTCTTAGTTTATGTTTTCCCATTTAGTTCCAAAACATTTGTGTCCTTACCGTTGATTGTTATTAAAATAGGTTAACTAAAAGAAGGTTTTATGGAATAAAACACTTGCATCGTCAAATAAACTAGCCTAAAGGGTATTCAACAATAAGTTATGAAAGTATGTGATAGTTTTGTAAAACATGTCGATTAATATGTTAAATGAATTTCTTTGTTAAGGAATTTATTCAACTTAAGACGATTCAGAAACATGATAGAAATAGGTCTACAATCTGGGGCTAACAGTAAATCCCATCTGGATAATAAAAATGTGACAAGATGAAAAATTACATTAACCAGCAAATAAATGTCAAGCAAGAAATAAAACTGTGATATTAGTCCTCTTCAAGAACAATTATTTTATACATAGTCAGACTAAACAAAAACCCTAACATAAGATACAAAGAAGAATTTAAGGCAAGACATTTCCGTGAAAAGTACCTTTGAAGCTATTTATTGCATTGCGTTTTGTTTTATATGGCTAACACCATCGATTCCATTATCAATTTGAATCTTAAAAACAAATTGTTTTTACTAATGTGAATTTGCATACTTTGCAAATGGACCACTTGTATAAAGATCTATAATTCTATATGTTCGGATTGCATATTCTAATAAATATACATGCAAATTTTCAAATGTGTACAAATATGTTTAACTTGAGAATGGTGCTAAAACAGTCTACAGGTGGTTTAGTTTAAACATAATTTATTTATAGTGAATTGGGAAACAAGTTATTACAACTGATATTAATTTCATTCCTCTTTGCTGGTGCGAGTGCTGGCTTGTTACCACATAAGCCTGCTTTTTATCGAAATCTAAAAGGGTGTATTTTACGTGTAAGAGATATTGTTTTCTTTTAACACGGGTTATTCATTTATCTTTCCCTTCCGATCGACTGGCATCGTTTCTCAAAACCATAATCGCAAATTGTGTCAAGGGAGAGCCGAAAATTCAGTCCCTGTAATTTTCTCCCCGGTGATCGAGCCGGGAACATTTGTTTTTTAGTCCGATGCGCTAACCATTCGATTACGGCTACCCTGATGAACACGTTGTTTATATAGCCAAATCTTTTGGTCTAAAGAAATAATTTAATGATGATTGGTGCCACCTAGATTTCACACCTAAGATAATAGGATGAAGAAAATTCTTTTATCTTGGTAATAAGTTATCAAAATTAAAATAGTTAAAAAATTGTTCCCCATCGGTTTAGAAATTGCGAGCGATTTGGCGATATCGTCTGTGCCAAATGAAGCAAGGAGTGTTGATCATTTATAATATTTGAACAATTCCAGGACCGTTGAGATGTTAGACCACCAAATAAAAATCCATATATGTTCAACAAAATTTTGCAATTTTCACAGCTTTCTTAATAAAATACCTTTGGATTAATTATTGGAAGACAAAGGACCTAAAAAGGCTATCATTGTCATTTATGTACATAGTTACTTCATTGTAACCTGTTACACTTACCTACTGTAAGCATAGTTCCTGGAATAAGGGAGGTAATCCAAGCTGTTTTTCCTTTTCCTTCCTTAAATTCATCAAGAAATTCTATATATAATATTCCCAGTGTGAATAACATTCCATCAGCTAGAACATGCGCCATGAAAGCAGAAGCAACGATAGCCCATCCCCAACCGCCATCCTTGTCATTCTCTTGGGTAATCTTATTTGTTTTAGAAACACCGTTTTCTTCCTTTTGTTTCTCCATTCTTCAAAACATGATCATCTAAACAGTTTTATGAGCACAAGAAACAAATTTAGTATGACTCCTATTTTACACTGTGTATTTTTATGATCATACGAAGTAGAAACTAGGCTTAAACCTTTCTTGCATACTATGCTATCAAAGTATTAACTTAATCTAGCACACAGCTGTTTAAATAAAACAAAAAGGATGTTACTTCATTTTGTCATTTTTTTTTTCTTACAGTCGGAGGTACATGAACATGACAAACAATTTATCCTTCATTATACAACACAACATATAAGCGTGTTTTTTAATACAAATTTTTACAAAAAATCTTTTAAACATGTACATATTCATATAAAAAAAAATCAAATTCTAACTGAATATTGTAAAGGTGACAAATTGTTGATCACCTCAGGTTCAAATATCTTCGTAATTTACAGATACATTATGTTGATGTATCATATTCACAAGAACATAACTCTATTGATATACTGTAGCAAAGTCTTACATCACTCACGTATTCAGAACAAAAACATTTCTAAATCCAGTTGATATAATAATAAGTGAAATCAACATCAACTCGTATCCACCAAGTATAGATCCCCAGAAAATCAACATACTAAATATCCTTGTTTCAATTAATAATTTAAACGCCGAGATTACGACGAATAATTACTTTTTTTGTAATTTTGACCTTTCTGCTACAGAGTGTAAAAAGTACATATAACAATAAAAAACATTTATTAATTTTGTTTTTGGTATACTTTAAAAATGTTTAACAAAAAAAGTTTGAACTTACATTTTTTATTTAAGCTTCCTACTTTATTTTTTATTACCTTTAGACTGACCAGTAAGTATCTATGAGGTCAACATTTTTGAAATATTTACGCATGGTCCATTTGTTTGTGTATCACTTGAACTCTAATGGTAGATTTTATATAATGGTTGACCTAAGGTTTGACAGAATATCATTCAACATGTGACATAACAGTCTGAAAGTGAAAAACAAAGATTAACACCAGCTTTGCCTTTGATATATTTGACAGGATTTTGCACACCTCATGTTGTTACACTGCCGTGTCCTGTCATTATACACGTTATAAATTTCACTACGTTTATTTTGATTGTGTAACGGTTATCAGTGAGTATTATTTCTCTATTATTAACAGTCTTCAGCATTTTAAGTTAAAGACTTGCTTTGTTTAGAGAAATTGCATGACGTCGTAGCAACCTAAACTTGAAAAAGCCTCCCCTTTATTATCAACGAAATCAATAACTGATAGACTTACATTTTTTTATCTATGCTTTCCACTTTATTTTTCCTTTCACATAACTACCTTTAAACTGACCAGTAAATTATTCATAAGGTCAAGATTTTAATATATTCACGTATTGTCCAGTTATTTGTAAATCACTTTAACCCTAGTTATAGATTAACTTTAATGGTTTACCTAAGGTTTGATATACAACCCAAAATGTGGCATAGCACATTTTAAGTGACCAACAAAGATTGACACCAGATTAAATTTTGCCTTTAATATTTTTTTAAGAAGGGCAATTGTACCGGATATGAATCGAATTATTGAACCATTTTCACCTTTACAATATATTTATTAGAATCACAGCTGGGGTTTTCGTATCAATGTTATAGTCAGAATATTTCACTTGATCTACTGCATTACTTTCCTAGTTGTCAATAGGTGTGTTTTGAATATGTTATACATTTCATCGTTTAAAGGCATGTTTGGGAGGACAGTGTCAATGTCATTTCAACTACTGTATTGTTTACGTCTATATTTTGCCTTTTATTTTATTTTATTCCGATAATATCCACTGCATGTGATATATCATTAGTAAATGCCAGAAAACATATTGAACATGATAAGCTAATAAACTCATAATCTCAAACACTGTAAAACATTGTTTGTCAAATCAATATAGAATAAATACCCGTAATGTCATTTTATGGAAACAAGTTGAGCTTGTAACTACAATCATGAATATGACTTACCTTATTTTACTATTTACCGCGTTTGTAATAACATGAGTAACCCGACGGGTGCCACATGTGGAACAGGGTCTGCTTAACCTTCCGGAGCACCTGAGATCAACCCCAGTTTTTCGTGGGGTTCGTGTTGCTTAGTTTTTAGTTTTCTATGTTGTGTCTTGTGTACTAGTATTTGTCTGTTTGTCTGTTTTTCATTTTTAGCCATGGCGTTGTCAGTTTGTTTTCTATCTATAAGTTTGACTGTCCCTCTGGTATCTTTTGCCCCTCTTTTACATTTTTATATATCATCATTCCTGCAGCACCTGCACATGAAGTAAAAATCTCCCAGTTGATACGGTATTCCAGTATGTCTGAAGACCCTCTTTTATTGCAGACAGAACTTAAGTCAATATAATAGACAATATTTCCGTGGATCATGCAGATTAGCCGACAATGTACCGTTGTTTGTATAACCTGCAGATTAGCATACATTGCCGGCTAATGTGCATGTTCGAAAGAATAATTGTCCATTATATTGTCTGCTTCGCCTTTCTTGTACTTATAGCTATGTGGTGGTGTCGAGAAAGGCAATTTTCTCGCTTGAAAATTTAGATGTAAATTTAATTGAGTGATTAAATTAAATTAAATTAAATTTACATCTGAATTTTCAAGCGAGAAAATTGCTTTTCTCGACACCACCACATTTGTAAAAAACGGGGTCATGACAACTGATCTCCACACAAAGAAAACTGATAAACACCAGTTCCTTTCTCCAAAAAGTTGTCACCCGAAACACTGCTCCAGGAGTATACCTTACAGTCAAGCCATCAGACTAAAGCGAATTTGCTCCTCGGAATCCAAACTTAACTATCGTTTGGGACAACTAAAAACACAGCTGAAATCAAGAGGATATAAAACCAAAAACATCACAGACGCTTTTGATAAAGCCCAAGAAAAAGATCGAGCTAGCCTTATGGAATACAAAGATAAGACGACCCGTGCAGATAGAATTCCGTTTGTTGTAACCTTCCATCCCGATTTGACAAATATTTCATCTACTATCCGAAAACACTGGCGTCTTATCGAATGACTCTTCTTTTTTTCCAATTGTAAGTGTTGTAAAGCCGCCAACACTGACCACTCTTTCAGCAGCACAGTAACAAAGCAGCGATACAACATCTATGTTACATCTAATTGCAAAACGGAAAATAGTATTTATATTCTTACTTGTGGAACTTGCAAGCTGCAGTATGTTGGTGAAACAGAAACTACATTCATCATCAGACTTAACAATCACCGGTCGTTCTATACAAAAGGAAGAAACTGTCCAATTACGAGACACCTCTTAAGAACAGGACATACTTTTGATAATATCACCTTTCAAATAATTAAGGTAAATCAAAATTGGGACTCCGAAAGGAGAAAACAGAGAGAAAGGTTCTGGATGCATCAGCTACGTACTCTTGAACCTGATGGACTTAATGAGAGGGATGAAAAACAGTTCTACCCAAAACCAAAGGAATAAATCATGAATTTCATTCTATTTAACTAAAACAACTATTTGTTTAGATTTAAAAATTGTTATGTACAATAAACGGCAAAAATATGTTTTATATACCCCATCAATCAATATGTTAAACTTTTACAAAAAAACGTCAAGCTACAAAGATATTTTTTGTCATGCATCCGATTTCACCTAGATAGATGCACACGCCCGATGAAGCTAATTTGTTTAGCGAAATATTGCGTGAATAATATATAAAATATAACAACTAATTTTATAACACTCGATCATTAGTGTGTTAAAGTTACATTCTTAGACACTTACATAATGTAATTTAGTAACTGCATCAGTTTATTTACAAACTGATCCACACCTAGATAGATTGAATGTTGATTGTTGCTATTTTTAGACACTATATATATATATATATATATATATATATATATATATATATATATATATATATATATATATATATATATATATATATATATATATATATATATATATATATATATATATATATATATATATATATATATATATATATATATATATATATATATATATATATATATATATATATATATATATATATATATATTGGAACTTGCAAATTACAATATTTTGGTGAAACAGAAACACCATTTAACATCCGACTAAATAACCATCGGTCATTTTATACAAAAGAAAGAAACTGCCCAATTACAAGACACCTTTTAAGAGCAGGACATGATTTTGAAAACGTCACATTTCAAATCATTGAGAAAAATCAAAATTGGGATACACAAGGAAGACAAAAAAGAGAGAGATTTTGGATGCACCAGTTACGAACTCTTGAACCTGTTGGACTCAATGAGAGAGACGAAAAAAGATTTAAAAGCAAATCAAAACCATAATTATCTTGAAATCATACAAATAAATTTATAAAAATTCATACAATTAATCGAACATCTATAAATGTGTTAAACTTTTATTGCAACTTCTGAATCATGTAGTTGTAGCTACCCACATATTTTTTGCAACATCAATCAATATGTTACACTTTTCCTCAAATCTTGTATAGTTAAGCTACAAAAATATTTTTTGTCATGTATCCGATTTCACCTTGCGAGATGCACACGCCTGATGAAGCTAATTTGTTTAGCGAAATATTGCGTATTTCTATTTAAAATCTAATAGAACTTTTAATGTATTTATTAGCGTCTTTAAGTTATATTCTTAGACATTTATTTAATTTTAATTCAGTAACTGTATCAGTTTATTTTCACAAACTGATCCACGCTTAAATAGATTGAATGTTGATTGTTGCTATTTTTAGACATTATATATATATATATATATATATATATACATACAACTCGTCTAAACATCAACCCAATAAGGTCAGATCTGTAAATTTGCTATCGCAATTTTTTGGTTCTTCCCTCGTCGGGATTCGAACCCATGCTACTGAGATATCGTGACACCAAATTGCCTGCACTGTAGCCATCCCGCTAGATCACATGACCACCTAGGCTTTATAAAAATGAAGCTTTCAGTGACTGGGTGTTACCTTTCCACGTCAGTTTTAATCTAGCGTCGTACTACAGTACATGATATATAAGGCATGGAGATGTTATTTTTACAGATCAGCTAAATTATCTATAGTAAAGGATCCTACAAATTAATGTAAGATACAGTCACAGAACATAATTATATTAAGTACGTCTGAACCAGTGACAACTCTACAACATCGGATCATATATATATATATATATATATCAAAAGTAAATAAACACGGTGTACAGAATGTATATAATAAAAAAAAATTAAATTCGCAAACTACATTTCACATCAAATAATAACAGTTCGTTAAAATATTGTCACTAGCGCTTGCATGCCTTCTGGCAATCTTCAGGCAACGTTTTAACAATGTCCTTGACGACACTGCCGTTGGTAACGTTTATTACGTTACAATAACGGTAAGGGGAGATAAATCAAACGTGTTTAGGTAGATCCGTTTTATTTTGGCTGAAAGTCCTTTATAAAGTGTCCTTCCTTTTATATTTGTTCGATTCGTTCATTTTATAGAACGAATATACGGTAAATTTTCCACTACTGCACGTTTCGAAATGTTCACTTCTTGCATTTGTGTGGATGGATCTCGTATCTGTTGTCTGTGAACACGGACTCTTTGACAAATTGAATTACAATTCTGTCCGATGTACCATTCTTTGCAAGTGCTAAATACAATACAGTAAATTAGGTTTACCGTTTTGCAATTAATGTCTGCATTTGGAACAATGGTTTGGCCGTTTTTTAATGTTATTTGCGGGCCGGTTGCCATATATTCACAAAGACCACATCTAGGGTCATTACATTTTGAAACGTTGTATTGTATTCCATTTGGGTCATAAAACCTAGCCCTTGTTAAAATCTTTTTAAGATTTAAAGGCTGTCTTTTACTTTTCAGGAATTTTTCTGTAGGGAAAAGCTTTTTTAATTTTTTCGTTTTTTGTAAAACCGGCAAATTTGCTTTTATGACGTTGAATATATCAGGATTGTATGGGTTATGAGTGCTAACAAACGGAATAAGTTCTGTATTACTCTCTTTACGTGCTGTGGACCTGAGGTCCGTCATTGGTATTGCTTTTGCCTTTTCTATTCCCTTATCTATTAGTGGGTTTGGATAGTTTTGTTCTTTCAAAAACACCTTTAGTTCATTCAAACGTAATTCCTTCGTGAACTCATCACTTACAATTGTACATACACGTCGTGCAAGACAAAACGGGATGTTTCGTTTCATATGTGAAGGATGACATGAATGAAAATTCAGGTATTGGTGGGTGTCCGTCTTCTTATATAATATATATATGTGGTTAAGGTTGTTCCATTCTTTAATATTAAAATATCTAGAAATGGCAGTCTATGTTCGCTTGATTCGATGGTAAATTTAATCGAAGGATGTAATGTGTTTATCAGACTATGAAACTTCTCTAAATTGTGACTTTTGTTTAAAATAATAAAACAGTCGTCTAAGAATCGCTTCCATTCCGATTTTATGTACACTTTTAAAGCTGAACAAATTCACTTTCAACTTGTTGATATATTTTATCCTCCAATAATCCCATCTCGAGAGTTGCGTATGTTGGAGCAACTTCTGTTCCCATAGCTGTACCAGAGATCTGTAGATAATATTTTCCATCAAAGAAAAAGGTGTTATTTTCTAGTATGATTTTCAATCCCTCCAACAAAAAATTATTCGAAAATCTTAACTGAATGTACAGTTTTCAACTTACAACAAAATCGTAAACCCAGCTGACTTTTCCCGGTTAATTTGTTTTCCTTAAAACTTAAATAAATTATATCGTGACTTACAAGAATAAGCTGGATATGGTGTTCTTTATATATTGTTCTTTTTATCTATAAATTCCTTATATTGTTAACTAACAAATTAATCAAATAACCACAAAAAAATCATTAACGCATAAACTGTTTATGGAATCAAATAAATATTCTTCAGAACCACGAGGCAAACCATGCATGGTAATTCTTTGTAATTGTTGTTTCAGTTCAGTATAAAAAAAAAAGTAAATACGGTCTTCGAATAACGCGGGTTGTATCAATATTGTAAGGCAGACGTTCGGTCTGAAACTTCCATACCATATGAGTTTTGTTCGTAATTCAAGGTCGTACGGATATAATGTAGCAATACACAGTAACGAGTGTGGTTTCGCATTTGCATCTTTGAGGTTAAAGCCCTCATAAACTCTCTTGTGGTTAAAAAAAAAACTTGGATGCAACAGGCTTGATGTAAGTAGATGATATTACAGGTGTCGGCCTAGATTTTTTTCGAAGTAATCATGTATAGTTTTTTGTACAGATTTCTGGTGGAAAATATTACTAATAGTAATAGCATCTAAACCTTTATTAGAGAATTCTACTTAAAAAAATACGTTTTTCTTAAACTGTGGAAGTAGTTGATACGGGTGTGAATAATCTATAGCTAGCTGTGTCCAATATTATTGCAGCTAATCTAAACAAAACAAAAGCAGAATCAATAACGGAAGTATTTTGACCTCTTAAAATACAGAAGATGGTGTAGGATTTCTTTGAACACGACTTCTATTTCGTCGAGCAGAAGTGTAAAATAATTGTAATTTATTGACAGTACTACACCTGGGACTAGGACGACAGTTGACGTTCATTTAAGAGTCTTGATAAAGGTTTTCCTATTTAATTAATTGGTCGACTTAAAATCTGTTTGCAAAAATATTAGCTGCAACTCATTTAAAACGTTTCTTTTTAACAACATTAATTTACGTTTCGGCAATAAAGTGTATCGACAAGTTGTATATATTCATATGAGCACCAAGTGTGTTCCATTTATAGCAGACTTGTTACTATTCTAATATAGAAAATTGATTATCATTATTCTCATTTAATTCCATAATATTGGTATACGTAATATCTCTCTTCTAGCAGCTTATCGACTTGTGCAGATCGAAGTTTTTTCTTCTGCTTTTTCATTCGAATATAGGTAATGCTAGATTTATTGTTTTTACATTGAATTTTACCCTCATCAACGACTTCAGTCATATCTGGGATCCACTCCCTTTTTTTCTTAAATCGATTTTTCATTTTTGGGCAGAGGATTTCGGCAGTAGTCACAATAATGTTAGAAAAAAATTGTTAAGATTTGCTCAATATTTCAAACTGCTTCAACAAGTAGGGCTATAGAAGCATCCGGAATGGTCTACAGAAACGCACTCTTAACAAATTTTGCACATATTTTCTCCTTCTTCATTTACTGCAGAAAGCAAATAATCTTGAACTGCACGAGTAGCATGCATGCATGTAGAGATATTAATGAGACAATGAGGGTGGGTATCTATATCAAAGGGATCATTCATGGTTTTGTTCAAATGGGTAACTATTGCTTGTACTTGTTCTTCGTCTCGAATCAAAGCTGTTTGCTTGATTTACTTATGCGAATTATCACTTTTGCATGTAATACCTGCTCTGTCATTCATTGCATTTCTAAAGGACGCTAATAAATGACAAGTCAGGGTCTACCTTATGAGAGCAGATTTCTAATTTGTTATCCCAACGATACCACCGGAACCCTTTGGATCTTTTATGATATTTTTTTCAGTGCCCATATCACTCCAAATACCATTGAATGTCCCTAGGTTTTGTCTGATAGAAAACTTGCCTAGTTTAAAAGATGATTCGATCTCCGCTGGTAGTTAGAGCATATCAAGCATATATACAGGCATCCATCTAGAGTTATTTGTACGGTTGGTAACGTAAAAATAGGGCAGCATTTTGGATGAAGGCATCACATTACCTTCTCGTTCTGCTCGTACTTTTGACAACATAATTTGGACAGCAACGAGGAACATATATTTAAAATTAGGTTTGTATCGCGTCCCTATTCTTTGAACATACCGATAAGAGGCTGTACATGGTCTTCAAACAACTTTTCTAGTCTGGTTTTAATGTCTAAGGCTTGTTCAGTTTGATCACATAAACTTGTATGGAACTCTAACAACACATTCCAGAACGCAGATGGTATCTGATCGAAGTAATCAAAGATCCTACACCAGCGTATAAATGCTGAGACAAAAAGAACTTGTAGGGCTTAGAACACAAGTGTGAATCCTGTGACAGCCCTTTTAAACTCTTTACCATTCAACATAAGTTCAGTGGCCATAAGTTTCCCGATAAGAAACACGACAAACTGTGGAAACCACCAAACCTGAGAATATAGCGATTAAAAATGTCAGGCTTCGACCATTTGACTTGTGCGATTGCATAGAGTTTCATTTCTTCATGGCAGTATATATACACTGTGGCCATATCATTCGGTTTAGAATCTATAATTGGAAAGACAATTGTACCCTGTCCAAAAAGGAATCTTTTGTTCATTCGCTTTTATTTCCATTGGGAACTCTATAACCTCCCTTGACAAAAGTGTGAAAACCAATATCTGATCAACATCATTACTCTTATGATCACATAATTGAAGTTTATCGAAAGCATTCGATCGTCGTGGAGGTTCTGATCTGCATTTTGGTTTAAGGTAAGGAACATCGTCGGTCAATGATGCAATTGTATCATCTATAGCCAAAGATCTCTCAATTCCTCGCTTGATTCGTTCTGAACCATAGTGATAAACGCCAGCTGATTTAGTTTGAAATACATCCATAGCAAGAGAATGGAAGGGTTTTTTTTCGTCTATTGTCGCGGCGTTTATGTCAATATTATCGGAACCCTCTTGAATCAATTGACCTCCCTCTGAGATAGGGCGAATACATCCTGGGATGTATCGATCGCCACCAATACGACTTATGTCATGGTTTGCCACACTGGTAAGGTATATCCGCAATTCAGTATATGTAACGCAAAACCCATGCGTGTTCAGAATTTCATTAAGGCGCTTCGACCCGAACTCTTGGTAAACTTGAATTGCAAGACCAAGATGAAAAGGTGTAAGGATAATATAAATAGATGCAACAATTCATTCTGTTAAAGCGAAACTTTTCCTCACACTTTCTGTTTTGATATTAGAAGGAACAGTGCAAGTGCTAAATGCCTTTTCGTCCGTAATCCAACTACTAATAATTAATGTGATCAAAGAATCGGGCATTGACTTTAAAGAATTTTCGAATGATAACTCCGTTGAAGTTTGGTAGTGTTCTTTAAAAGGTCTTACTTTTTCAATGTCTCTCCAAATTATACTTGCAACAGAATAAAGTAGTTGGTCATCCGTTTTTTCGCTATACATACGACTCGTTTGTTTTTAATTTGACCATTTAAACTCTGCTGTCAAATTACTGGCTGCCTTGATTGCATCCCCTAGAGTTATATTACTACTCATTATCATGTTGGACTTACCCTGACCTTGTTGTGATTGAATGACAACAGAATCACCGTAATGGTTTTCCAAATAGCGTTAAGGTACCAATGATCTCAAATACTTAAGATATTTTGTTTTGCACTGGTTATGGTAAAAAAAACTTGTTCTTTAAAATTGTCTTGATTAATTTTATGTAGCAGGTTTGAATCACCGTTATTGTTTGCAGCGTTTGTAATACGAGTAACCCTTTCATCTTATTCAATTTTCTAAGTGTTTTGTCTTGCTTGTAGCTTTTCTTATTACAAAACATATAAGCACTCCAATTGGTAGTAAAAAAAACTTCTCAATTAAAGAGGATAATATAAATGTTTTTTTTATTCCTTAATAAATCCTTAATAAATCACCATAAATCACCATTAATGCTAGAGATTAATTTGGAAAAAACAGTTGTATTTATGGATGCAAATTCTGAAGTTCGTTGAGTTCGTTGAGTTACAAATGACCTCAAATACTTTAGACATTTTGTTTTGCACTGGTTATGGTAAAAAGCTTGTTCTTTAAAATTGTCTTGATTAATTTTATGTAGCAGGTTTGAATCACCGTTATGGTTTGCAGCGTTTGTAATACGAGTTACCCTTTCATCTTATTCAATTTTCAAAAGTTCTTTGTCTTGCTTGTAGCTTTTCTTAATACAAAATAAGCAAGCACTCCAATTGGTAGGAGAAAACATAGATAGAGTTAAGATACTCGTGACTGGACTGTTCTGTATTGACTGTTCTGCTACTTCATCATCTTGTCTTTTAGTAAACACCGCAATGCTGTGTTCACTTGTATAAGACTTGTAGCAACTTTTATGATATACCATTTACAAACGTTTATTCGGTATATCACTGAATGAATCATATTCACTTATCAATTTCATTTAAATATCATCTTTATGCTTACCACTGCAGCAAAAAAACGCCATTTACTGTTATAAGTAAATAAAACAATTTTCATTACTGCTTTTCTGGCAAATTGCACATTTTTCTACGATTAAAGTCGGTTTCAGCCGCTTTGCAGTACTCGGGCCAAGTTTCAATGGACTTCGCTGAACTACCATCTTTTGGGGTTTGGACAGATTAATATCAAGTTATGATTACTATATATTAATCGAACATACGCTCAAAGTTCAAAATCAATAAGGTTGATAATATTAGATCAGCCATACCTGACACGACTTTCCGGAAAATTAATTTAGATTGTAAGTTAATAGTGAATATTTTGAATGCTATTTTAAATCTTTTTTGTGAAATTTGAAATGATCAAAAATGATGTCACTGAAAAGAGTATTTGCTGAATTGTCACGTTGTATAAGTTAGTTCATAATTTAAAGATTAGTGCGTTAAATGCCTCGTAGAGCACACATTTCATGTCATTTTTGCTAACAAAACGCCAAATTGAAAAAAATGCACCCTACGACTTTTTAACGACCAGTCTAAAATTAAAATAAAATCATTTCTCTAGATGTATACCAATTTTTAGCCGTATACCCTAAAGTGAAATTAATCTCTGTTAATAATCTCCTTTTTACTATTTCGTCACTGCACTATATAACATCCATCCGGTAAAAGCTCAACAAAGATTTGTCACTTTTTGTTAACACAAATAGCAACACCAGCATGCCCCCTTCTCATTTCAATTTGGTCATTTGTCTTCTCTTAATCAAAACATTTTGCTTAACATAACTAGAGGCTCTAAAGAGCCTGTGTCGCTCACCTTGGTCTATGTGAATATTAAACAAAGGACGCAGATGGATTCATGACAATATTGTGTTTTGGTGATGGTGATGTGTTTGTACGTCTTACTTTACTGAATTTTTGCTGCTAACAATTATTTCTATCTATAATGAACTTGGCCCAGTAGTTTCAGTGGTAAATGTTAGTAAAAGTTTACAAATTTTATGAAAATTGTTAAAAATTGACTATAAAGGACAATTACTCCTTAGGGGTCAATTGACCATTTTGGTCATGACTTTTGCTGTACATTATTGCTGTTTACAGTTTATCTCTATCTATAATAATATTCAAGATAATAATCAACAACAGCAAAATTTCCCCAATTTTACCAATTCAGGGGCAGCAACCCAACAACGCGTTGTCCGATTCATCTGAAAATTTCAGGGCAGATAGATCTTGACTGATATATAATTTTACTCATGTCAGTTTTGCTCTAAATGCTTTGGTTTTTGAGTTATAAGCCAAAAACTGCATTTTACCCCTATGTTCTAATTTTAGCCATGGCGGCCATCTTGGTTGGTTGGCCGGGTCAAGCCACACATTTTTTAAACTAGATACCCTAAAGATGATTGTGGCCAAGTTTGGATTAATTTGGCTTAGTAGTTTCAGAGAGGAAGATTTTTGTAAAAGATTACTAAGATTTACGAAAAATGGTTAAAAATTTACTATAGAGGGCAATAACTCCTAAAGGGGTCAACTGACCATTTCGGTCATGTTGACTTATTTGTAAATATTACTTTGCTGAACATTATTGCAGTTTACAGTTTATCACTATCTATAATAATATTCAAGATAATAACCAAAAACAGCAACATTTCCTTAAAATTACCAATTCAGGGGCAGCAACCCAACAACGGGTCGTCAGATTCATCTGAAAATTTCAGGGCAGATAGATCTTGACCTGATAAACAATTTTACTCATGTCAGATTTGCTCTAAATGCTTTGGTTTTTGAGTTATAAGCGAAAAACTGCATTTTACCCCTATCTTCTATTTTTAGCCATGGCGGCCATCTTGGTTGGTTGGCCGGGTCAAGCTACACATTTTTTATACAAGATACCCCAAAAATGATTGTGGCCAAGTTTGGATTAATTTGGCTTAGTAGTTTCAGAGAAAAAGATTTTTGTAAAAGATTACTAATATTTACGAAAAATGGTTAAAAATTGACTATAAAGGGCAATAACTCCTAAAGGGATCAACTGACCATTGTGGTCATGTTGACTTATTTGTAAATCTTACTTTGCTGAACATTATTGCAGTTTACAGTTTATCTCTATCTATTATAATATTCAAGATAATAACCAAAAACAGCAAAATTACTAATTTAACCAATTCAGGGACAACAACCCAACAACGGGTTGTCCGATTCATCTGAAAATTTCAGGGCAGATAAATCTTGACCTGATAAACAATTTTATCCCCGTCAGATTTGCTCTAAATGATTTGGATTTTGAGTTATAAGCCAAAAACTGTATTTTACCCCTATGTTCTATTTTTAGCCATGGCGGCCATATTGGTTGGTTGGCCGGGTCAAGCCACACATTTTTAAACTAGATACCCCAAAGATGATTGTGGCCAAGTTTGGATTAATTTGGCCTAGTAGTTTCAGAGGAGAAGATTTTTGTAAAAGATTACTAAGATTTACGAAAAATGGTTAAAAATTTACTATAGAGGGCAATAACTCCTAAAGGGGTCAACTTGACCATTTCGGTCATGTTTGAATTATTTGTAAATTTTACTTTGCTGAACATTATTGCAGTTTACAGTTTATCTCTATCTTTAATAATATTCAAGAAAATAACCAAAAACAGCAAAATTTCCTTAAAATTACCAATTCAGGGGCAGCAACCCAACAACGGGTTGTCAGATTCATCTGAAAATTTCAGGGCAGATAAATCTTGACCTGATAAACAATTTTACTCATGTCAGATTTGCTCTAAATGCTTTGGTTTTTGAGTTATAAGCGAAAAACTGATTTTTACCCCTATGTTTTATTTTTAGCCATGGCGGCCATATTGGTTGGTTGGCCGGGTCAAGCTTCACATTTTTTATACTAGATACCCCAAAGATGATTGTGGCCAAGTTTGGATTAATTTGGCTTAGTAGTTTCAGAGAAGAAGATTTTTGTAAAAGATTACTAAGATTTACGAAAAATGGTTAAAAATTGACTATAGAGGGCAATAACTCCTAAAGGGGTCAACTGACCATTTCGGTCATGTTGATTTATTTGTAAATATTACTTTGCTGAACATTATTGCAGTTTACAGTTTATCTCTATCTATAATAATATTCAAGATAATAACCAAAAACAGCAAAATTTCCCTAATTTTACCACTTCAGGGACAGCAACCCAACAACGGGTTGTCCGATTCATCTGAAAATTTCAGGGCAGATAGATCTTGACTGATAAATAATTTTACCCATGTTGGATTTGCTCTATATGCTTTGGTTTTTGAGTTATAAGCCAAAAACTGCATTTTACCCCTATGTTCTAATTTTAGCCATGGCGGCCATCTTGGTTGGTTGGCCGGATCAAGCCACACATTTTTTAAACTAGATACCCTAAAGATGATTGTGGCCAAGTTTGGATTAATTTGGTCTAGTAGTTTCGGGCCAGGTGAGCTAAAAAACAGTTAAAAATTCCTCTAAAACTTAATTTACTCTATTGTGTAGCGAATGTTCTTGTCACGAGCGTCTGAGCAGAACATTGATGAACCAGGTTTTTTTTCAATCAAAGTTCCCCGGAAGGTTCCAAGACCTTGATGATAAATATTGCGTATCGACTTCAAAAATAATAAATAAAAAACAAAAATAAGTAAGCAAACAATGAGGTTGTTAAATCATATTATATATAATATGTTTATTGTTATTGTGATAAAGATTAGAACTAAATGTTGACTGGATCCCTATTTTTGTTATATTTACCCATTATGTCTGTTTGGTTTTTTTCACGCATCGTTGTCAAAATAATAGAATGTGATGCGACTGTCATACCATGAGAGGTTTGGTTAGCTATAAAACCAGGTTTTATCCACCATTTTTTACATAAGAAAATGCCTATACCAGCTCAAGAATATGACAGTTGTTATCCATTCGTTTGATGTGTTTGAGCTTATGATTTTGCCATTTCATTAGGGACTTTCCGTTTTGATTTTTCCTCGGAGTTCAGTATTTCGGTGATTTTACTTTTTCCCATCAGGATTCCTTGAAAGAGGGTTGCTGTTCACAAGGATGATATTTAACCAAAATATTCAAGTGTTTCTCAGTTTTAGTGTTCTATGTTGTGTTATGAACACTGTGGTTTAATTTTTGGTCTTTTTCTCTCTTTTTCCACCGCCTCAGTGGTCTCGTGATAGCGTGTTCGCCTCGAATGTGGGAAGTCGTAGTTTCGAACCACGGCCAGGTCAAGCAAAAGACTTTAAATTTGGAATTCGATGTTTCTCCGCTAAGCATGCAGAATTAAGGAGTAAGAGCAACGAATGATTGGCTCATAGTCAGAATAATGTATCTTTCTAAGGTGACATGTCTTTCGAAGGACTGAACTACGACATTAAAATCAGATTCAGCGTGTTGGTCAATCATAGGGTAGGTTAATGTTCCTATTACATTAACATGTTCTCGTCCGGAATATCCATATTATCTTGCCGCTTAACATTAAGTATGAAAACACTTATACAAATATCAAGCTACTAATATTATACTGTTATTAGAGGTTAGCAATTTATTCTTCAGTATATCTTTTTCAAACATTTAACTGTGACAAAATTTTAAAAATGTGGTATGATTGCCTATGAATAAACTCATCATAGATACCAGGATTGAAATTTTATACTTACGCCAGACGCGCGTTTCCGACCTACAAAAGACTCATCAATGACGCTCAAATAGCCAACTCTCCATCAGAGACAAAATGGTATAGAAGTGAACAAATTTATGTGACCGTACAGCCGACCATGTACAAACTTAATAGCTCATATTAAGTTGTCAAAGGCCCAGACATGACAAATAATGCACAGTCAAGGCCCAGAAATGACAAATAATGCACAATATAAACGAAAAAAATAATGACATGATTTATCTACAAAAAAAAGAGAAAATTAATGGCATGATCTATCTACAAAACAATAATCGAAAAACAAATATTACAAACATCAAGAAATAACAACCAATGACAGTCACATAGAAAATGTAGCGGCTTCAAACTCTTTTGCTAGCACCATATCCTCTCTCTCCATTCCCTAGAATAGTGTTGTGATCGTATACCATAAGAACAAATTATATCATCGGATCGATACAAATCATATAAAACCATAACAAAACACAAAAAGAAACAATTTACAAATCTGAGAGTATTCACAATTAATTGAAATTCAAATCCAATAACTAAAACAAAAGCATGTGTCAAAAAGTGAAATATCAAAAAATACACCCACACATCAAATATATTTATTATAAAAACGACATCGACAGTCAGACAAAACATGATCTAGTGCAATGCGAAAAAGAGGTTACCTTGGTCTTATCTATATGTATGGGCATGGTAAACAATATAATAGTAAACATTAGAATGTGTTATCTTGTTTGTTATACTTTATCTACTGCATGTAAAATTGTTTTAAATGTGTTTCATTTAATACTTCTAGGTATTAACAAGAATTGTTTGATGTTTTTGGAACAGAAATCATATAACCAGTACTTTAGTTGTTCTATATAAGATGTGACACTCACAATATACCCTATGTAGCACCGTATGGTGTTTTTATAATACCTCTTTTAACATGTAAAGCTAGGGCATGTTCCCATTATAGTTTTGATTGACGGGGATATGTCCCTTTCATAAAAACAGCTCCTATAGATCTAGAGTTAAGACGAAAATCAACAAATACTGATACTGCATACGTTTTACGGTCACTATCTACGCATGTATTGACCAATACGTTGTGACTGTGTCTTAAGTCAACGCAAATGTGATGCTAAAGTCGTCAACGTGTCTGTAATTTAACCGATAGTTTCTCATTCTCAATTGTGACATTTTAACATACTCTCATGCTGAGTGATTAATTGAAAGTAGGAGACGCTTATCCTGTTGAAGTATCTAAGTTATAACCATTTTAATGGTTTAAAAGGTTGTTTTAAACAGGGCGAAGTTTAAAGTTTCACCACAACGTCCGATTTTCGGAGGGCGTTGTATATCATTGAGATGATCGTAAAAGAAACGGATTTCTCAAAAAACATTTTCAGTCAATAGTGTTCACTGGTTGAAATAAAATTGGTATGCATATCTAACAAGTAACATTGTCGAGTGAATTAACATATATAATATCACCATGCTATTAGCATTAACACTTATACCTTCCAAGATTTTGCCAATTCATTACCCTATAAAATTCATCATAAATACCAGGATTGAAAAATTCGTACGCCAGATGCGCGTTTTGTCTACAAAAATGTAAAATTACAAAACTAATCAAATAACAAAAGCAAAATCCCCAAAACATCAAACGAATGAAAAGCAAATGACTCACCAGTGAACTAAAAATCAAAAAAGTCAAAATGGCAAACGTTGAAGAGTATCGACGGCCCAAAGTTCAGAAGATATCTGCCAAGTATAGTTACGGTAATCTATTTAAAACGCGACTTTTGGTCAAGGATGATAAATACAATGAAGACCGCTTCCTCTATTTCATATATACATTAACGAAGATTTACATAGTGCTATTCGATTTACACATTAATGTACATAAAAGTGCAGTTATTTATATATTTAAATTCATTTTGACATTTCTATAAGTAAATTACCACTGAAGCAGTCATCTGTTAAATGCGATGAGTGTAAAAGTGTTACTAAATCACCTTAATTTTATTTGAATGTTTCTTTAGCAACAGAGATGAAATAAGTTTACCTGATTTGCGTTATACGGATGTACCAATAGCTACAGGATATATTATTTATTTAACCTTTTGTGAGCTAAGATATGCCAGTTGGACATACGGACAGTGTTGATGGAACAACAACAACAAAAGTCAAAGATAAGAAAACAAAACAATCGGTAACATTTTTTTAATTTTACGTGTTAATTTTAGCATGTTTTAGTATTTAGGAATATATCTAAAAAGTTTCATTGTTTTACAAGTATAACACGACATGCTTGTTGTTTTACCTGGCCAAGAACAAATAGCAATATATTTTTACAATAATATCTTCTGGTATTCTTATAAAATATCTGAGTTGATAGTTATCAAAGGTACCAGGATTATAATTAAGTACGCCAGACGTGCGTTTCGTCTACATAAGACGCATCAGTGACGCTCTTACCAAAAAAGTTATAAAGCCAAACAAGTACAAAATTGAAAAGCATTGAGGACCCAAAATTCCAAAACAATGAACGTTAGAGCTTTTTCTATTGAGGGCTGATGTGTCATGTTATAGAACAGCACTACAGATTTGATACGTAATTTTCTTTGTATTCCGAAAAGAATTGCATAATACAATTTAACAACATAAATATAATCTATCCAGTATACAAAATAATTACATAGAGTAATAGATACCACTAGAATGGGTTGTATGCTCTTTAAGAAGCGACCAAACCAGAAGGAATTAGATTTCAAATGAAAATATTCAAAAAAGTTCTAATATAAGACAAATCAAACAATTCTAGCATCTTCTGCAGCTTTTTAAGCAAAATAGTTTGTCAACACTTCCTAACGTGTGACATGTTAACAATCGACTGACCGTGACTACTTCATTATTAGTCAATGAATATCATACAATTATAAAACATAAGATATAAACACTTTTGAACATTTATATTTAACATTATCAGAAATATTTGTTATCAATTATTTCTCTCCAGCAACAACAGTACACATGGCATTTGAGAGCACAATGATAATAAACCCCCCCAAAAAATTATACGCTCATGTAGACGACTTTTTAAAAAATAAGTATAAAAAAATAATTGCGTTTTGATATCTTTGCATAATCTGATCAAACAGGTGAGAATATATTCTAGTTTATCTGTAACGTTTTAGATTCTTCATAAAAAACATCGACATCACAGTTGACATGTTCGCAATAATTTCGAAAGCCTCATTTAATATAGTAAAAATTGTCAAAATTATTGTAGGGAAAATTTAGTAGTGCATCTTATAGACCACGCTTTTAACGTTTGTTATGTGGTTTTTGTATAGTTTTGGCAAAGGTGCAGGTTTTCGTCACTTTGAAAAGTATCAAAAAAGTTAAAAAAAAAAATGAACTATATAGATATCACAATAGTTTTTTAATTATATATAGTTTCCTTAAACCTGTAAACCTGTTTCACTAGACATATTTCTTTTTTCTTTTAGGATAAAAAATACTACGATGTAAAGAAAACTGTAGCTGAATGCTTGTTGGACTTGGCCATCCTGATAGTTAACATATTCATGTTGAAAGCCGTGGTCGATACCGGACCTAAAAATGAATATTTCGAAACACTAGTTGTTCTTATTTCAGTTTCAGTTTTCTGTCAGATTTGTGTTGGATTGCTTCTGTTAGTCATTGGAATTGGAGAAAGTAGAGATAGCGGTAATAAAGTATGGCTACATCGATTCAATACTGTCAATGTTGCGTTTATTATGCTGATTGCCATTTTGAATATTGTCATCGGTACTATAGGAATTGAACTCAATTCTGGTGATGATTCGAAATACAATCGGACTTTAGGCAATTAATATTCTATAGTGAAATACCTGTTTGAAATTCCAAAAACATTTTGCTGTATTTTATCATATGTAGAATTTGATATATACTATGAATAAACTTTTGAAATAAACCAATGTTTCAGTTTAAGATATTTTTAAACGAAATAGTGCCTGCTGTTTCTAAAAGCAGTGATGAAATTTATTAATTTTATACTGAGAACGTTAACCTCTTTTATTGATTGCCAATCAGACACAAATCCACCAGAGTTTAAATGAAGTAAATGTTAGCAATAAAAGGCAACCGTTTGGCCTTCAACGATGAAAAATCTCATAACGTGCATTCGTTTATAAAAGGTATTAAAAATGTAGATGTAGAATAATTCAAACTAGAAAACTAATTGCCTATCATATAACAAAACAATATACCAAAAAGACACATGACAGACAAGAACCAAACATAGCAACTGAATTACAGTTTTCTGACTTGTTTGCAATTGTAACCTTGGGCAGTGGTATAACATTACAATTTAAGACCAAATTGTAAAATACAATCATTTAGCTCAAATGATCGGTACGAAAAAAAAGTAAAACAAAAATACTGAACTCCAAAGAATATTTAAAGGGAGAAGTCATTAACAAGTGACAGAATCTTACGTTATCAGCCATTCATGTTCCTGCCTTTGCACATTCGGGAGGCTCTTCCTGATTTATTGCTAGCTTAACCCTCGCTTGTATGACATTTTATAATATTGCTATATTTTAAACAGATATAACATGTTAATGTGACAATAATTGGGACCAAGCAGCCAAACTTTTGTAAACATGTATCACAGACATGCAACACAGCTGTGTAAATATTTAAAAAAAAAAGAAAAAACATTCCAATAAATATAACAAAGACATAGACCGTCATTTAACAATATCTAGCTGTGTGACGATAACAAGAAAGCATAGCTAGAACTATGTGTACTATAAGACACATCAACGTCTTACTTTAAAAAACGATAATATGACCATGAATACAGATCACGAGGGCAAAAATAAATTTAAAACAGTAACAATACTAACGATCTGAATGATAAATTCTACCAATATAAAACAAGGTTATGATTCTGAACATTTTAAGTTAACCTGTAAGTTAAAAATTGTTATATTCATTTCATATATAAACTGAAAACTTCTCGTATACAATCATGTATATACGTTATAATTTATAATTATAATTGTTCAGACATCTGGAAAGTTCATGTATTTCACTTCCAATCTTTTATGGTAAACTTCTATTCAAAGCAAACACATGTCGCGGCGTTTTCCTCAAAAACTCACCAAACCTTAGAATTCTTTAGAAGGAATATAGTTACAATACTGTTGTCAGGTCATTAAGGAAGTCATATTTTGGAATAAATATTGATTAACTCATAGGGTCTTTGTATCAGAAATAAACCATTTATTCTGAAACCAGTTGCTGGGATAATACGGGTTATGTTCTTCTTATATAATTTATGATGGTGCGATACCCAACCACTAATTGACCACTAATGGAAGGGATTGGGCTTGATATTTTCATGTAATGAAGACATCAACTTTCAATCAGTTTGATTGGGGGTTTCGGCTGGCATGTCTGTAACTGCTAGTAGTCCCTGGTTAATGTATGTATCATTGTCAATTTGTTTATATAAAGGAATATGTGGTATGATTGCTTATGAAACAACTCTATACAAAAGACCAAATGACAGAAATTAACAGCTATAGATCACAATACGGCCATCAACAATGAGCATAATTCATACCGCATAGAAAGCTATAAAAGGCCCCAAATCACAAATGTTAATCAATTCAAACGAGAAATCTAATGGCTTTATTAATGTACAAAAACAAAATGTTTTTTCACATATTCTGACATCGGAGTTAGTCTTCTTTTAAACTGTACGTACTCCTGTGTGTTTGAATATTCACATTGGCTAGAGGTAAAAAGGTATTAACTCACATCATTGTTTTCGACTGTCTTAAGTCCAGTGCCTGTGACCTTTGTTAATTATGTATGTTTTTTTCTTAATTTTAGTTCATGTATATGTTTTCGGAGTTTAGTATGACGTCCATTTTCACTAAACTAGTACAAATTATTTTAAGGAGTCTGCTGATGCCCGTCTCAGGGTGTGGTATTTCTCGCTGTGTTGAAGACCCATTGGTGGCCTTCGGTTGTTTTCTAACTGCTAGTCGGGTAGTGGTCTTTTTGACACATTCCCCATTTCCATTCTAAATTTTATGCTAAAAAGAAAATTTAAACAAAATATGATTTTAGGTAAACTATCATGCCGTGCTAATTGGTATTCGAAATATTCTAAATTAATGGAAGCAATACGGTGGTTACAAAAGATACCATTAAATCAAAAGTTGCTACTGACTCAAGAAATAAAAGGAAACATGGTATAAATTTACATTTTAATCTTTAGCAATTAAAAAAAATAAAAATATACCAAGATTCATATTATTTAATAAAACTGAATATTATGAAGTGTATCTCGATTCCCATTAAAGATAGCCGATTTCAATAATAACTGAATATAACCTTACATCAAAACGTTCATGCATATTTTGATGAATAAGGTAGGAAAATAAATTTCAATCATTTTTATTGAAAGTGTTAAAATCGATACAAATGTCAACGGTTTATTAATTCTGTCTGGTATCCTGGTATAAAATATTTGAAATTGTGAATACACGAAATTGATAATGAGTCATATATATTTGATATTTTGGGTTTATTCACATCGTTTGCTTACAAATTTTTTTAAATGACTTGGATCGTGATTTTAAGCTGATGTAAATAAATCACAACATATTTAGTAACCAAAACAGACTCTACACACACATGAAATAGATTTTTTACGTTTAAAATTTAACGGGTGTCATTTTCAAGTCTATTTTAACTTTTTTTAACATAGAAGAAGAAGGATGCAGAAAGGAAAATCGAATGAAGTAGTGCCGTCGGATACATCAAAGTCAAAACAGCAAACAATTAAGAAATCGGTGAGTTAACATTTTTAAGCACATTCATTGTTTCATATTCATACTATCAACAGCAAATGTGATATGTGGGATACACGACAGCTTGAAATTAACATTTTTTTATTGGAGAGGCACTACTACTATGAGAATCGCCAACAACGTCCGATCAAGCTCCTTTAACAGTTCAAGCTATTTCCTCGGTATCTGTTCGCTGTCTTGATTTGCATACTCCTAATAAATTTATGAGCTTTTAACATAGGTAAATAATTGTCGCCTTGAAACAGAGGCGAACGATACCAAAAGGACATTCAAACTCATCAGTTGAAAATCAACTGACAACGCCATAACTCAAAACGAAAAAGACAAACAGGCAAAAAAAAATTTAAACACAACATAGAGACTGAGCAACATAAAAACCAGCAAAAACGAAAGTGGGGGCGATCCTCCTCCAATTATGGCACCGGTGGTGTTGCGGACGTACAAATTCGGTGATGATAAGTTAATTCGGTAGGTCACATTTGGGAAAAGGGGACGGGATTGTAGTTGGAACATATCTGTAGTCGTCTGTGAAACAGACATTCCGTAACAGTCAACCGACACATGATGGCGTAATAACATTTACGGGGGAATGAATTTCAACTCAAACACTTTGAACTATTGTAGGAAGCCAGCCTAATTTGAAAAAAGAATAATTCGGCACAAGAAGGGGCACAGTCGATTCCCATAGTTTGTTGCAAAATACACGTCACGTCTTCCAAACGTACCAAATATGTTGTCAATCAGTGAGTCAAGAATGCAGATAATGTCAGTCTCAGAGAATTCGTTTGAATATGATTTGGGCTTTTTTTCAGAGTACGATGCATCCCGCTCAAAAACAGGACATTTGTATCTACGTAGCTTGTTTTTTGTTAAGAAACAAAGTGGGATTAATTCTTTCAGTTTGTCTTATAGTTGTGAATGAGGACTAGTTGTTTCAAGTGTAGAAAGGTCAACTGTTTTAAAACTATTGCTAGTTGAAAGAGTCTTAGATTGTTTGTGCTCTTACAAGTAAAATATAAAATATACTGAACTCAGAGAAAAATTTGAGCTTTGAAATTCGTATGTATCCACGCAGATGCTTGCAGATTGTATAATCAACAAAATGATATTTGATATGATTGTCAATGAGACAAATTTTCCCAGAAGTTCTAATGAAGTGGACGTAAGCTATACTAGGCAATCGTAAGACTTTTAACAATGCGAATCATATAGTCGACTAGTTCCGTAGCAGCTGTCTTAAATTGTTTCACGTACTTATTACTTTACGAAAGTTCAATAGGTTCCTTAACCGGGACAATATCCCGGTTTAATAGGTTTCTTAACCGGGACATTTGAAATAACGATAGCATCCCAGATCTGCTAATCATTTGCAAGTAACTAGTTCCATTTATCAAATCATCAATTTGTCTGATAAGGCGTTTGGTGGTTTTACATTCTTTTCTTTTTAAGTTAAATTTATGTTCGACCTTCGACTTTTAAACCTTGCTAAAAAACACAATGCATTTTTTTTCTATAACTCATAAGCTCTTTTTAATATTTCAGGATAAAAGATCCTATGATAAGAAAAAAACATTAGGACAGGGACTATTGGATGTAGCATTGTTAGCTTCAAATGTAGCTATACTAAAAGCAGTGATCAAGGCAGGACCGTCATACGAGTATTTTGTTCCTATGATTGTGTTTATTGCTCTGTCGTTATTCGTCATAATTGTGGTCGCTATTCTTTTACTGATCATCGGAACTACAGAATATATAAACAATATTAGAAAAAAATCATTGGAGAGACTTGTAATTGCAAGCATTATTTTCATTCTGTTTGTATTGGTATTTAATACTTTTATCGGTGCCCTCGGTTTAAAGGCGGACGACGAAGACGACTAAACATAACGCACAATAAATATTCATTTAACTTTATAAAAACAGTTTTACAATGTGATAAAAACAGTACTATTATTTTTACTTTTATATTCTGTTTATATTTAATCGTACAGGGCCGTAACTACATTGAGGCAAATGAGGCATATGCCTCATGTAAAAAATTTCAAAAAAAAAAACATGAAACAAAAGGTTGTTTTCATATCAAATTGTTTTCACAGAACGTGTCTTGCAAGAATCAAGTTCTCTTCACTCTCTTGTGTATCCCCTGGATGGTTTTCGTTATCCATGTTTCTATTTTTCTTTTAGTTTTCAGAGTTGATGGTCTATTGTTTGTACTTCTGTGTTCCGGGTTTGTCTGTTGTTCATTTATTGTCCTACTTTATGACTATAGTCTGAGCGTTTATTTTCATTTGTAAACGTGGTTTTGCAATGTTGCATGTCCACCGATGTCCAGAATTGTGCGAGAAATATATTTTAAGAACATGCGATGCTACTCAGTGGAAACAAAAAAATGTCCTTTCTGCATGGATAATTGAAGTTGATATCAAAGAATACAAAACAGTTTGTTTTATTGTAAATAAAACTAGATAGCTGACATGGTTTGAATTAAAGTAAGGTCACATATTTCCCAGTATCAAAAAATTTTAAGAAAAAAAACAACATATATGACCTTTTACATTGAAAGGTTAAACTTGCATTAAGTCGTGTTGAGACCCTTTAACAGATAACAAAGGAGTATGGGGACATAATCGCACACAAAGTCAATGCATAGAAAAAATACAAATGATCAATGGTCAAATTTGTGTTCCTGCTCTTAATCTTGATAGTTGCCGGATGGTCTTCAACAATACTTTTAAAGAATCATTTATACCGTAAAAGATCGTAAAACAAGGTGAAGATGGTCCCTAGTGTGGACTTAAGCAGTACTAGTACTTAAAGTATAATACTGCAATGTCACTATATTTAAATCAAGTCATAAAAAAATCACCAAAGTCTAATCACAATACAAGACAAGAACAGACAGATACGGTATTAATAATTATGAGAATTACGATTTTTGCTTTATCCTACATATCGGTCTTTGAATGTTCTTGCTAATACCTAAAGGGGTTAAATTACAATGAATCTTTGTTTTTGCTTTGGGACATGATTGTCGAAAAAAATATCTAAAAATTAATTAAGCCGTTTCAATGTAAGTAAGAGTCTTGGAAACGCTCAGAATGCACGATTTTGCGTTATTTTCTCTGAGCTTCTGGGGGCCGCTTCAGGCCCCCAGACCCCTCGCACAAACTTTTTTGCTTCGCTCCGCTCGGCGAATATATTTTGCCTCACTATTAAAAGAGGCTAATTACGGCCTTGGACCAAAACGAGCGAGACCGAGTGCCGCGATACGGCAAGTGTCTCTTAATGTGCATGCATCTTACGCCATACGAATCCACACTCATTCATAAACGTCCCAATCGAACACAATGGTTCTAAGTGTATCTCAAGTGTTAATACTGTTAAGGGAGTTACCTTTTAAAAATGGTAGATCACCAAAACTTCAAAATTTAACTAGGAACTTTTACATTGATTTAAAATCTCACAACTGTTCTAAATCAAATTAACTTATTACTTAGATCAATCCCAAAAAATATAAAGAAGATAAAAGTCTTAAATTTTAAATCTCACAAACAACGAAATAAAACTTCACCGAATCGAATCATACTATCAATGGCAATGTGTTCTTTCAGACGATTTGGTATTGGTATGCTTTGATTGTCATCCGGAAAACAAAGAAAACTCAGTTTTAAGGATACTCATGGTATGGTTATTTTTATTGTGAATTAAATGTGGAACCTGACAAAATCTTATGACCCATATAAACATTGTGTTACAAATCGATACACTAAGTTAATCAGAACTATATTATACATATACATCAGAAAACCGAACGTGTGACGTGCACGGTCAAAAAAAATGAAACAAAAATGCTTACCGTGTTGAAGCCTTAGAATTATTCAATGTTTTATATTACATATTGCATAATAAAAAAGGTTAATCAATCTGGTATTTGATCATTTATTACTAAATATTGATGGAAACCAAACGGACTATAATATAGTTTCCTACGAATAGAGACAAAATCGGCATAAAACATTAAATAGTTTGACAAAAACACAAATGGAACATTCAGTATGAACGTGACATAAAGTATAATGTTATCTATTATAATAGCTTGTTATTTTTGTTATATCTCCTCACGCCATGGAGTTTCCATTGCTCTTGGATTAATGTTTAGTCCTTTCTCCTTTTTGATAAAACTGATTAGTTCTTCCTTGCTCTCAAATATGTGAACACTAAACGGACTTCCACGGACATTATGGCCCGACCATTTAACAGTAATGACGTATGCTCCCGGTTCCTGTGGATCATACTGACACAGAATTGTTCTATCATTATTTTCCTCTCTTTCCATATCCACTTTAAATGCACCTGAAAGACACATATTCAATTTCAAATTTTCATATTCGATCATGTTTTAGGTTTTACATTTAAATAACACATGGTTTGAGTAATTGTTGGTGTTTCAGGTTTACACAACATCGAATACTAATCCGCTATTTTGTGATGCCTAGTCACTTATTATAATGTATCAACGTATTTTGTAGCAGGACCACGGGTGTTTATAGCCTAGCTAACTTACATTTAGGTCAAAACATTTTGATTGATTGCTATTTGCTTACTTCTTGGAGCTCATAATATGACATCATTTCTAATTCTAAGCCGTTGCGTTCTGAACACTTAATTTTAGACACTCAGATTATGCTTGTTGGCTTTGCTCTGTGAATGGTTTATTTAAATAGATAACTAACCTCTCGGCCCTTTGATTCTAACCGCTAACTGTCCTGCTCCAGCACCAGACGTTTCCACAAGAAATCTACTTTGGTATGAATGAAGTATTCCATCTTCAATACCAGGACCGTAGACATGAACTTTCCGGGGATCAGGAGGTTCCCCAATCGGTATTTTGAACGGACTTCCTAAAATAAAATCAACTTCAACATAGAGTTTGATTTGTTGTAAAATTTCATGCATAATTCATTGAACAATGTGTAACCATTTTATTAGCGAATACATTCGAAGTATGACAAATGTGTTGGCAAAGTTTAATGAAAAACAACCCAAAAGTACGGACATTATCAAATGTGTCATTCTGAATGCAATTTATAACCATAAGTCCACCTGCATTAGTAACTACCTTCCAGAGGTGCCTGGTTTTGCTTATACCAGAATTAGATGGAGTTCGTGCTGACAAAACTCTTAATGTCTATGTTATATTGTTATTTATGTTTGGACCGATGGTGTTGCATGTTCGAAGAGGACTTGTGTTTTTTTCTCTTTTTACTGTAACGTAACATTTGTTCAAGCTTCTGATACTTTATTCTTACCGGGCACATTTTCATGGTCATATTTGATTGTCAGTGTGTGATAAGCCGCTTCTGTAGGGAAAAACCTAATCAAATAATGGCCATTTCGTTGATCTATAACGTCACATCTTGCTGTATGAACTTGTCCCTGACACGATGCCGTAAGTTCACCTGAAATCAAATGCAGGCTAACATTTATGTATTAAAATGAATCATGAGTATACAAGAATTAACAATAGTTTACCTGAGATCACCTCGTTTGGGTAAGGTTCGTGATAATCATCCTAGCGTTTTCAATGTAGTGTTTTTAATCTGTTGTTTGTTTTTTTCAAATTAATTTTAATTTTAACACATTATAAAAAAGAAGATGTGGTATGATTGCCAATGAGACATCTATCCACAAAAGACCAAAATGACACAGACATTAACAACTATAGGTCACCGTACGGCCTTCAACAATGAGCAAAGCCCATAACGCATAGTCAGCTATAAAAGGCCCCGATAAGACAATATAAAACAATTCAAACGAGAAAACTAACGGCCTTATTTATGTAAAAAAAATGAACGAAAAACAAATATGTAACACATAAACAAACGACAACCACTGAATATACAGGCTCCTGACTTGGGACAGGCACATACATAAATAATGTGGCGGGGCTGAACATGTTAGCGGGATTAATAAAAAAAAAGTACTTCACACGGCGCGTCGATTAATCGGTCTCATTTTTTAATACCACTACTATAAAAATTCAAACTAATAAACATTATGCCTCTAGCACGATTAGTATACTAAACATAGTTGTGATGATCTGAACGAGTTTTTGAAAAATATAAAATTAATTGAAAAGGTTGACTTTACCTATTATGTCTGTTTTGTTCAAACATCGTTGTCAATATAAATGAATGATAGGCGCTTGTGATACAATTGAGAGTTTTAGCTAATTATAAAACCATGTTAATCTTCAAATTTCTACATAAGAAAATGCCAATACTAAGTCAGGAATGTGATAGCTGGTATTCATTCGTTTGATGTGTTTGACGTTTTGAGTTTGCCTTTGCTTAGGCTATTTCCGTTTAGGATTTCCCTCGAGGTTTGGTATTTTTGTTATGCCAATGTTTGCAGACAGTGCATCGTTTAATGATAATAATATGTATGTATTTGGTATTAAAATTCATAGATAACAAACAGCAAAGACAACACTTAGCTGACCTAAGTTAATATTCTTTGTTCAATTCATTATTTCCTATCATAAGATTACAAATATAAGACTGGATATCAATGTTGGTTGTTATATCATATTTTGTAAATATTAGAACATTGTAATGTTTTGAGATAACCAATTTTATTGTATAGCAATATAATATTTCCCACAGAACGTAACCAAAAGTTAGCGTGCAATAAATTCTAATATTGCACTAGTGCAATAAATTTTCAAAATTCATGACGTCATCAACGTTTAAATCTTAGTTTAAACCAATTTTTTCTGTCAAATATTATATTGCTATACAATAAAAGGGTTATTGCATGAATATTGGAGAATATTGTCCCTTGTAGAACATATATTGCACTCGCAAGCTCGTGCAATATAGAATTCTACTCGGGACAATATTCCCCAATATTCATGCAATAACCCTATATTATTACGCTTATTGAAAATTAAACTGAATAAAATAATTTAGGACAGCAGAGAAGATAATTCTGTTTTAATTGGTTATTACTAAAAATATATAAAATAGTTATACTGTAAATTTATGATGTCTCTAGTCTGGTCTAAGGGTCAGAGTGTACTACCTAATTTAACAATAAATGTTTGACATTAGATAACATGTTTTCACGTGCAGAGAAGTTTCACTCATGGCCAATGCATGATTGAATTTCATCTTTCTTATTGGTCACTGATCTTGCAGGTCAGCACGAGTTCACGTGTAAGTTCATTGTGGTCACTTCCTTTTATCATTAGTGTTTGATGTGTTAACTTTTGATTCTTATTAAACAATTTGTTAAAAATTCCCACCCAAATACCTCCCTTAGTGTTATCTTTTGAAGTAAATATGTTTATTTATGTGGCAGATTTTTCTCCCAATATTTACTATTCTTTGTCATTTATTCAATTGATATGATATTAGTTGACGTAATTTCGTATTAATTATGTATTATTATTTCATATTAAATATGAACTTTTATGTCAAATGTTTTATTTGCAAAACGTATTTTTTGCATTTTATGATTTTGAGTAAATGACTTTTTTTTCGTCAGTTTAGTTTTTTTTTATCATATAGCAAATCTAGCTCAGACTCTGGCCTGTGTATACATAGCATGTTTATGGTATCTAGCTGTCTGTCTTCAAATCAGATATGTCTTACCGTTACCAGCTTCTTCTGTATCTACAGTGACTTTAAGCTCCTGGCCTACATAACCTCCCTTTAAACCTTGCCCGGAAACTTTCACCTTACTCCCAGCACCCTTCATTGTTGCTGATATTTTGTACGGTGTACCGCCAATTAAGTGTTCAGACCAATAAACATATATCAAATATGCACCTATCAAATGTTCAGTAAAAATGAAATCAAGTTCTAAATTGCATTTTCACAGTAAAAGAGAATAAATAAATATATTAATTGTTTTCAGTTGTTAGGCTACATAATGATAACTTCATGAATCTGCATTATTTGATGAAACCGTCGAAACTTGTACAACATGTTAATTTATAAAGCAGTGTCTGCTTGTACAATGTAACAGCGGTATACTAATGGTGCCTTTAATTTGTATCTTAAGAAACCAGAAAAGTCGTCAGATCTGTATATTAAACGTTTCTGTCCTATCTCCTAAAGTGATATTTGACTGATTTTGGCAATTAGGAAAGTGGTATGGTTAAAATTGAGACAATAGAAAACATTCCGTTGCCACAAAATGTAAGACAATTAAAACTGATGCTATGTATGTTGGATTCGTTTGACAGGCGATAGCAGTAAACGTTTGCACCGTCACCGAACCCGGCCTTGCTGTCGTCAAGTTTCGAGCACGATAATTGTATTCGGATTCAAAAATCAACCAATCAAAATACTGGATTTGATGGTTTGCGCACAATCTTTGTTCTCCAGGTATTGAGTTAATCTTTATGACCGAGTGCTCAAGTCTCGCTTCGTTTAATGTTCAAACGATGCATTCCCTATTGTTATGTTTGTACATTTAAACAGGAGATACGACTTTTGAACATATGTTTATGCTTTTATCCGTTTAATTGCATTTGAGACCGGCAAATCCCCAATTGAGGGTGACAACTCTTCAAATACAGTACTGTTGTTTCTTCATTTTAGTGTTATGACACATCGTACCGTGAAGAAATAAATAGTAGAGCCATAATTACCCACTTTTAAGACACAAAAATGCATCATTCAGTAAATCATTCGTTCTTACCTGGAAAAGGAGCTGTATAAGAGCACTGATAACGATCATATTTAAGTGGCTTGATTGATACTGATGGATCCATTTTTACACCTTTAGCAATTACTTTTGGTACACCTGATAAACAATAGTCATGATTTAGCATATCTTTATGTGCTTGTGGGTGTGGTGTGTATGTAAAACCTTTTATAACTATTATGATAGGTTCAGAAATTTGACAGAAAAAAAGTATTATGAAACATGATTTGGTACACATAATAGTAAAAGATAGTAGTTATATTATATAATCTACTAATAGATCAATTCATCTGTATAACTTACATCCAACATCGTTTCTTTATCTTTATAACAAATCCATCCTAAAGAGTTCTAACAAGCAAATTACTTATGTTTATGCCTAAACAGACTTAACAAACCCGGGTTTATTTTCGATTAGATGTATGACTATTGAACAGCGGTAAACTACTATTGCCTTTTTTTTTATAAAAGTGTTCTTACCAGGACCAGCTTTTTTCCCGTTAATTAGAAATTCGGCGGGAACCGCTGCTCTAGCTTCCCTTAGTCCGCTCCCTGTTAATATAACCTTGGAATGGTCCACAGATAATATTGGTCCTGGACAATAGGCAATAATTGGCGATGAATCCAGTGGAATATCTGACCAGTATAAATGTATGTAGTGGTCACCTTCAAATATAAATAAGTTAAAGTTTCACTACATATCATTGTGCTCAAAATTTAAGATTGAACACTACATATTTTGCAGCATAAGATGTTATTTTTCAAACAGAATGTTTGATCAAACTTCACTGTTCTCTTTTTAACCGATATTAATAATTCCAGAACTTTGTGTAATTTAAACAATCTTTTGTATTTTTCTGTTCGATAGCTGTCGCCTTACATGTAGTCATTTTCTACTGCTTTGAATTCAGCATATTTGAATGATGGTATGCCGTATCATGTCATAAGTTGAATATATCTATATTCATGTAATATATTTGTATATTTGGTAACACTTAATGATTTCTGAGCGTGTATATTGTTTGTAATATCTATGATAACAGGTACATACTAGTAATTCTTTTCATGCATTAAAAGTGAATCTCGTACAATCCGTAGATTTTGCAATAATTAACATATTTGAAGCATACCTTCTTCTTTTGCTATAAAAGCAACTTCTATCTGGTCAGTATCTGGTTTTCTCAAATTAACTTTCAATTTTCCACTCGGCGAAAGAACTTCTGCATTGAATGAGCCTATAAAACAAATTTCTACACCTTTAACATTTTATCCTTCTTCAAATCATTCATTTTTATCTTTGCTTTGTTCTCTAAATTTGTGGTTTCTGTTATCCATTTTTAATGCTGTTATTTGTCTTTTTTCAAAGACAAATAATTATTCTTTTTGGACTTTTATTTCTAAAATATTTGATTTGCCTGTCTTTTTTTATTAGATAGAACCAAATATGACACATTAAGCATGTGTCTTTACCATGAGTAACATGACGGCAACACTAGTAAAGCAGGATTTACATGTCCTTTTGGATTACTTGAGAACAACCAATGTGCATCTGCATATTACACACTAAGAGTAAACAAAATGTCATGACGACACAATAAACAAATTAAAGGAAAAGTTGCGATGAACAACTTGGTTCTGAATAGGGTAAAACCATTCTAAGGTGAAAGAGGCATAATTCTGGATTTAACTATTAACTAGAATAACAAAGGTCATGCACAACATGATGCTTTTTATATCATCATGATGAACAATAATTCATTTGAAGTAAGTCAAACAAAGCGATATGAAGTTGTTCCGGACAAACAGACGATCAGATATTTTGACTTCTATATAATAAGCAAAACAGTGTTTAGGTGTAATACCACCATTGATTTTCCCCTATTAGTCTTTGTTAAATTTGCACTTTTCAAAAAAATGTGCAGAATTTATCTTTGTTTCAAATAAAGAAATACTTGGCGTGAGTAAAGTTTTATCCTGTTCAGTTCTATAGAAAAAAATTCACATAACATGTCATTGCATATAAGAAAATAACCATCATTGGAAGTTAACCAATCAAATTTCTCCCCTTATTTTATCTGTGTACAAGGTTTAGTCACCATGTAACCTCAAGATTACAAAATTTTCTATAGAAATCCCAAATAAAAAATAATGGTGTTTTGAAATACTGCAATAAGATGTAGGATTAATTACCTACAACTGTCAAATTCAAGGGAATATTTGTTTAGGCCTACTTTCGTATACAACCGGATGTGACGTACCATGATTTGGTGGTATTACACCTAAAGAAGACATTTTTGTTCAATAAACTGAATGTGACTTTTTTCCTTTGTAATACTAGTTATTTCAAGCATTTCTGTTAAGTTTTGTCATAATCAGTTCAATAGTTTGAGAAAAATCTAGTATAATGAAAGACGACATCTACAGCGATTCGAGCAAAATTTCTTCAACAAATCCAAACCAAGCCGCATCAAGATAGAATAGAGTGTGGACCAATAAATGATCAAATATCTATCTTATCTGCCTACAAACAGTTGAATATGATACACAAAATGATTTTTGGAAGATAAATACCACTAATAGACCTCTTTGTTTTCTTTATAAGGTCTCTTTTGGTCAATTTATACCTCTCATTTCCTCAAAATTTCCAATTTTCAGGCCAAAAATAAAAATAATGGGGTAACTTTTACTCAGTTATGGTAGAAATATTATGAGAAATGAGTAATTGAAGCATTTTAGCAGAATGAACAATCCATATAAAAGTTTACTGTCTCCAAGGAGGTTTCAATAAGTCCTTACGTAAAAATTAAATTTACGCCGCGTTCCAAAGAGGGACATAAAAGGCTTCTCTTTTAGTAAATAATTTGTCCTGACGGCATTAAAATTAATTTTATCTACTTATAACTATATATTTATTTAAGTATTTCCTAGGAAAATGTTCTATCATAGCAGAATATAAGAAATAATGAGAAAAAGCCCCCCCCCCCCTTTAGTATTGCTTGTTTTGTCAACTGAATATTCATGGTAGAGTCCTATTTCAAGACAATTTTATCATAAAATGTGTTTTGGAGACTCAATTCACTCAGAATATTTCATTTGTTGAATTATTTTACTTAAATAGCAAGAAATTTTAACACATGAGATTACTCACAAGGTCAAAGGTGCATGTACAGCTTCCCACATTAGGTGTAATACCACCATTGATTTTCCCCTATTAGTCTTTGTTAAATTTGCACTTTTCAAAAAAATATGCAGAATTTATCTTTGTTTCAAATAAAGAAATACTTGGCATGAGTAAAGTTTTATCCTGTCCAGTTCTATAGAAAAAAATTCACATAACATTTCATTGCATATAAGAAAATAACCATCATTGGAAGTTAACCAATCAAATTTATCCCCTTATTTTATCTGTGTACAAGGTTTAGTCACCATGTAACCTCAAGATTACAAATTTTTTTATAGAAATCCCAAATAAAAAATAATGATGTTTTGAAATACCCAAGACATATGTTTATGACACAGAAATGGTTTTACTGCAATAAAATGTAGGATTAATTACCTACAACTGTCAAATTCAAGGGAATATTTTTTAGGCCTACTTTCGTATACAACCGGATGTGACGTACCATGATTTGGTGGTATTACACCTTTACGCTTATAATAATGCCTACATATAGTAGCGAGGAACCAAAATAGATAAATTTCTGAGATTCTTTTCTTTCCTTTAATATATCATACATACCTGGCCCTGCATCGGTTATGTCATAATGTAACCGTGTTTCCTGATTACAAACTAACGCCAAATGTCCGTTCTCGTCCATTAAGTCTGTTAAATCATCCATTAAGCTTACTCGAGAGCGGTCTGTTATTTTTGTATGAAAAGGACTCCCTATTAAACCATAAAACAACAAATATATGCGGATGTTATGAGAGAATAATTTCACACATTTGATGAGGCAGTTAACGAAGCCTTTTAGAAAGATATTTAAATCTATATGTTTAATTAAAGCCTCTTATTGTTAATCATGTCAGGCATTGTATATTGTCCCACAGTTCAAGGCATGGCATGTTTTTTCATGTTCTTCTAACAATGGCTTTTTCTGACAATTACTTACACGCTTTGTATCTCTATTTATATGTATTTTTTTCTAAATGAGAACGGCATTTCCATCATAAAAACTTTACAAGAATATATGATTGATCTAAATAATGAGACAGCTGAAATGCAACAAATTGAATCTGTTACAAACTATAGATATACGTTATGTTCCTTCTTAGTTATAAAGTTTACAGATAAAGATAAAGAGTTACTCAGTCTTCTGTTTTTCTAAGGAGTGGTTTGTGTACTACTGTTTATCCTCGAGTCCTTTAGTTGGCATGGTATTGTCAGATTGTTTTCCACTGATAATTTGAATAGGCCTTTGGTATTTTTCGCCAGTCTTTTACATTTTTCCCTATTTATTGGCATATTTTAAGAATTTAAAAGAGATGACATTCCATCTTCTAGTATGTAAAGTTTGAAGCTGAGGATATATATCAGCTATATAAAGATTTGTTAGTAAAAAAGGAAAGATGGGGTGAACGTAAATAAACAACCCGAAGTTGCATACCCAATATTTCTCTATCGTTCCACATGACTTTAATTTTGTATATACCAGCTCTTTCTGGTAGGTAGGAAAATTCTAAAGCTGTAGAGCTGATTTCACGCCATCTGGTATCAATCTCCTTACCATTCCCTTTAAAGAAAACCTATCGTAAGTGTTCATTACATTATGGACATGTTGTGTTTCATCTGTTTGCCTCATCAGAAAGACTGGATAACAATTAGTATATAACGCACCATTGTGTTTGAAAAAATAAATTAACTGTTTTGAATTATGTTGAGATCAAAGTCCCAAGATAGCTATTAAACAAGGTTTAACATAACATTCCTTCCTCTGCCAAGTCAGGAAAATGACGGTTGTTTTCCATTTTATCCGTTGGTTGATAGTCAAACAATCGATATTGTCAGTATTTAGGGACTTCCTCTTTTTTAATTTTTCGTTCCTCGTTTTTGTTATACATTTATTTTCACGCGGATGATATCTGGTAGAGTAAGGTTACTTCTTTTTCGAGGAATATGACAGTTGTTATCCATTCGTTTGATGTGTTTGAACTTTTGATTTTGCCATTTGATTGTGGACTTTCCTTTTTGTATTTTCCTCGGAGTTCAGTATTTTTGTGATTTTACTTTTTCCAATGTTAATCTTTTGTTTGTTTGTATAGATAACTTCGTAATAATCCTTACATATGTTCTCAAAGGTTGTCTAAAAAGCAACTATTATCAGAGGGTAACTATATGATTCTAATTGAAGAGTATTTTGTGTTTTGTGGATTTGCTGTACTGAGCTGATCCAGTAGATATTGCATATATATGAGTTATATCTAATTAGAAATAGAGGAAAATATCAGCGATTACCCGCAACAACATTTTAAGTTCCGTTCCCGAACAATTATGGACAATAGGGTAGCTTGAAAGTTAATCTTTAATAAATGAGATATAAACGAAATCAACCTTTTTAATGTTTGATTCAGGAAATTGAAATATCGTATAAAACAACATATTTCTTAGAAAAAAAATGACTTGTTCATATCTCATCTCTTTATCTCTTATCAATTTTATCATAATCAACAACGCCCAAATATACTTTTACCTATTGTGTCTGTTTGTTTTGTTGTCAATATAATGGAATTTAAGGCAACTGTCATACAAGTGAGAGGTTTAGCTTGATATAAAAACCAGGTTCAATCCCCCATTTTATTACAGAAGAAAATGCCTGTACCAAGTCAGGAATATGAAGTTATTATCCATTCGTTTGATGTGTTTGAGCTTTTGATTTTGCCATTTGATTAGTGACTTTCCTTTTGGAATTTTCTCGGAGTTCAGTATTTTAGTGATTTTACTTTTTTTCAGAACGTTACAGTACAATTCTACTAAAACCACTCCTAAATAAAGGCAAAAGAACAGTAGTATATTGCTATTCGAATTGATTGATAGAAAACAAATCCGGATCTAAACAGGTTACTCAGAGATTCTATTATACATATGGCAATGTATGATATTTACTTACTTTCAACCAATACAGAAATGTTGCCTCCAATATCACCAGAGTTAACCTGAAATTTGCATTCTTTTCCTTTTAATCCCCTGACGATACCCTCACCCAACACTGTTATCTGACCTGGATCTACTACATCCAAACTTTTTGGTGATCCTAATGATGATATATTGGATAAAATTAAGCTTTTTAAAACACAATATATAGATATAAGAAGCTGTGATATGAGTGCCAATGAGACAACTCTCCATCCAAGTCTCAATGTCTTGAAATATTTAATTTACCTGCAGCAATAATTATCCCTGAATTCGATATAAGTGTATTGATTAATACTATCTATAAGGAAAAGCATAAAATGATAAAGTAATAAAAAAACAATGTATATACGAAATAAACCTTACAAAAAATTGAATAAAGTAACAAAAATATCAGGTGCAATTTCTAACGAGATCAATATATACTCAAATACACTGCAACCCTTCCTCTTTTCTCTAAAGTAAACAAAAACCATAAAATCTAGTATAAACAAGATAAGCAGATAGGAAAGGAAGACGCAACGTAAGCCCTTCTCTTCTAATTAGACAACTAAGCTTAGGAAACATTAAAAGTCTGTAAATATTAGAAGTAAGGAATTAAAAAAGTTATAATGGTCCCATTGGAAATCATACCACATCTTCTCTATTTTACACATTTGAAAAACATTTCCTCATTACATCAGAAATAAGTGTGACACTGACAAAATTTGACGTTTAGTTGATACTGTAAAATGTGTATGTATAGACAAATATAATATGGCTCTATATGTTTGAAATGTCTTACATGGTATCTTGCTGTAAGCCGTAAATTATATCATACACTAACCATCAATAAAAAAATAGGTATAATAAATGTTTCATTGGTTGGGATAAAACCTATAATAGCTGGCATCAATGTTAATGATTGGGCAAACCTGAATGTTCCTTATGGTGTATCGCTAAATATTATAAACAGTTAGATCAGTTAAGAATTTTACACAAACCAAAATGGGTTCATTCAAAATAAACAGAGACAGTGAAGTAAATCAAAACTTAAACTTTGAAGATTATTTTCTTACTATTATTTTATAAATAATTCAAAACCTAGTCGTTCTATCATGAAAAGGGTCATATCTAAATACTGTCAATCATCTAAGAACAGCATTTTTGTATTTCAGAATAAAATGTATTTATTAATATCTATTGTCAGTGAGATATCTAAATTATCAATATGACGTTGAAAAATAAAATATAAGACGCATCAATAATAATTTTTCATTAAAGATATCGATATGTACCTGCAATTTCCTGTCCGTTGAATTTGACGTAAACAAAATAAGTACCAGAGTCGTTTGGCTTAAATATGATTTGGTAAGAATCATTTTCTTCTTCATCCAACTTCACTTCACATTTCACTTCTTTCCCAACATGGCGTACATCTGCTAATACAGTTCCTTCACCAGCTTCGGAGCAGTTCACTAAAATTCAATGTATAGTTTAATTTTGAAGACTACGAACTCTGGTGGTAAGCGGATGGTCGTAACTAAAAGTTACGACCATCTGAATATGGGAGACAACTCTAGGGATAAGTTTTTCTTTTCCGATTTTCGTGCAGTAAAAGGTTCATTTGAGTCAAACCGCTTGTCTCATATACACATATCGTGAGTGCATTCTTATTGAAACCAAATTTGACACATAAAATCATTCCAATTTTCGTAAAATAGTCATTCAAAAATTCGAGCATGATGGTAGTAACTTTAACTTGTGATGGTCGTAATGTCAACTATAGTATTTTGGATGATGGTCGTAACCGACACAAGATGGTCGTAACTTTGAAAGATGACCGTAACTCAAGTATTTAGACGAACTTTTATCAAGCTATTTTAAAAGTACTGTGCACATGCATAACCATGTTAATAAACTCAGTTGTTATATAAACGGTTTACTACAAAAAATATTATTTCATTTGTTACTCTGATAATGGTATGCAGAAATTAAGTTAAAGAATTATCAATCATACATTTTTGATATGTTCCAAACGACCATCATTTAGGAGAAACAGTGAAAACTAATCAACTCGCATTAAGCCAAATAGTATGTTAGGGATGAGTATTAATATATTTTTACTGTACGTTAAGGCATAAAATTGTTGAATATTTGCTTTCAGATTTTTTTTTATTTACGACTTTTTATTTTCTGCAATCATGTCGGCAGATGAAATTATTGAACGTACAATTTTGAACAATCTTCTTTAATTTTTAATCAGCTATTGCAGATTTTATAAACCATTGGCTTTCAAATATTCGGCTTTTGGTGAATCATGATTAATGAAAATCCACAAATGCCTGGTGTTTTTATCGTGTTGTCTTTATTTTTTATCGATTGCATGACGATCTTGCGGTATATCATTGATAATTGTTGTAAGTATTGGTTCAGAATAAAAACTTAATCCATGGTGTCGCAATGAACATTGTGTTAACCTAGAAAGTATGAAAGGTTGAGATATTTTACAATGCTACACGCGTTGAATTTAAGAGTAAGATCAAATATCAGTAGTTTGTAGACAGGCTTGTAGCCAGGATAATATTACAAGGTAGAACTAAATGTACTGCGGCAAATATTACATACATATATGCAGGTATATATTTTACAATGGTACACGCTTTGAATTTAAGAGTAAGATCAAATATTAGTAGTTTATAGCCAGCCTTGTAGCTAAGATAATATTACAAGGTAGAACTAAATGTACTGCGGCAACTATCATATACATATGCAGGTTGAAAATAATATTTATGTTATATGTTTATATTGTATGAAAGTACTCAGATTTAAAAGACCAGCACGCTGAGTTGAAGCATAAAGATCTATCTTTTAAATATTATCCTGGCTACAAGCTATGTATGAATACTGTTTGCTGAAGTCCTTTTGCTGAAATTCAAAAAAAATACATTATCATCAGCATATAGTAAACAATGTGAATTGCTGACCCCCATATTCTTTAGAAAGAAGTTTAAAGATCCATACTGTGAAGGAATTTTTTTTAACTCGTGTAGTAATTTTGACTCTAAATATGCATCCTCTAGTAGTGGAAAGATGATCCCAAATTGTCAAGCCTGTACCAGTATCTGATCACAGACTTTGCAATGACAAAATACAGAGTGAATCTACCGAGTTAAGAAAGATTGGCAAAATGTGTTTCTCTTTTGGTAACACCAAGTAAATGTTTATAAAATTCAATGCGTAGTCTTTCTGAAAGAATCTTAGGATAAGGCTGATCTACATTTTTTTGCTGAAGTTGAAAAAATGGCAAGATCATCAGCATATGTATAGTAAAGAATAGGCTGGTCGTGAATAAACAACAGCTGGATCAGGGGAACTTTTAACACAATCAGGAAGTTCATTTATAAAAATTTTAAACAAATTTGGACTCAAATTGTCTCCCTGTTTTACTCCAACTTTAGTTCTAAAAAGATCTCTTACCATACTCTCTAACTATATTCAGTAGCTTAAGTTTTATCCCTGGGAGAATGACAGTATCAAAAGCCTTCTGGAAATCAACAAAGCAGGCAAACATTCTACCTTCTTTTGTATTACAATACTTATTTATAATAGTTTTTAGAATGAACATATGGTCAGATGGTCGTGTTTTTTTTTTTTTGTTTTTTTTTTTTTTTTAGGTAAACCAAATTTGGCTTTCATCAATGATATGATATTTATCTAAGGATTTACAAAGACGTGTATCAAGTATCTTATTAAAAAGGCTTCCCTAATGAATCAGTAATTGTAATTCCTCGATAGTTATTAAGATCGGATGCATCATTCCCTTTATGAATTGGGAATAAAAAACGTGTGGTCCAGGGTTCACGGTATTTTCCACAAGAAAGACAAAGATGTATAACGGATAGCATGGTACCAATAGGCGTATTCAGAATTTTCTAAAACCACGGGTAATAATTATACCTGAACTTTGAATTTGCACCTTATAATCAGCTTGACTATATACCAAATGACAATACGACTTCTCAAAATCCAGGCTAAGAATAAGATGTATGTTGTTTAATTCGATTACGGACCTGCGAATTCGGGGATATGGTCTTGTCTCGATAACGATCCCCATAACATTATTTTGACTCCTTACTTATGCTCTTTCGACTTAAAGTATCAATTTTAAATTGTAGATTTTTCTTTTAAATTCCACCTAGTAGGTACATACTAGTTTTTAAAAAGTTTATCTTTTCAATACATGCAAAATATAAAGAAAATAAATCAGGATACTGTTATTTCACGTGATGTCAAATTTGTTAAAATCGCCTTTTCTTAATTCGTAACTAAGAATGATCATCACCAGAGCTGTGTGTTACAATGAATTCTCCACTTTTGAGAATTTATATTGTTATTATACTTAACAGCTTATAATTAGTTGCCTTTTGGTTGATTTTATACATTATATTTTAAGTAACAGTGACTGGTCATTTCATTTTGTATTGGGTTTTTTTTCGATTCGTTCCAATTTTCTTTCCTTTCGCACTTTACAGGTATCCCTCTCTTCACCTCTTTTAGTTTTTATCATTTAATGAAATCAACTTCACAAATATATCATATAATAAATTCATATAACAAAAGACACGTTTAAAACTATTGACTTGTCTTATTAGGTCCTATTTAATAAAGAGTTACGACCATCACAATTTTAAGTTACGACCATCCTGAACATTTTTGTTTTTTTTAGTTACGACCATCATGCTCGAATTATTGAATGATCATTTTACGAAAATTGGAATGTTTTATGTATCAAATTTTGTTTCAATATCAACGCACTGACGATTAGTATGTATGAGACAAGCGGTTTTACTGAAACATTTTTTTACTGCACGAAAATCGGAAAAGAAAAATGTATCCCTAAAGTTGTCTCCCATCTTCGGATGGTCGTAACTTTAAGTTACGACCATCCGCTTACCACCAGTGTACGAATGACACTTTCTGATAAACCAAAGAATAGTTAACTACAGATGAATCAGTTTCTCTAATAATTTACTTTTAAAACAGCTATGTATATTACCTAGGAAATTAGCATGTTCTCCAGCTACTCCTTTGCTTGGTCCAGTTAACCATGCTTTTTGTGGATCATGAGCCACAAACACAACTGGACTGTTGCTTATCTCTTCACCGTCAATGTATCCATGTATCGTCCATTCACCTGCGATGTACATAAAATAGAAAATATCAGGATTTACGAAAGGTCATGCAAGGAAGCCATTCATCGTATTTTAGAATTGAATACATGTGTTATACGTGTGTAAGCAATGCAAAGGTTCATATCATAACGTATGATATATCCACAGTGTTAGAAGTTATACCTCATACTAATAAACAGAAATTCTCCAATTAGTGGTTCTCTTGTTTGTTTTGTTCTTCTAATTGCTTAATTTTCTCTCTATTTTACATTCAGACATACGATAATTCCATTTAGATAAACCACTACTGAACATGTCAAAGTAATATATGTGTACAAATGAATAATCTACTTGTTATTATGTAAATATCGGGACGAACGTGAAGGCTCGAATCAACACTTGGTCTTAGATGAAACATACCAACATTTTTGGGTTGAAATACAGTTCGGTATATCTCATCTTCCTCTTGGCATTCCATGGTCTTGATATCACCATTTGGATTATGTATTTCTATTGTCAATACACCTACGATTTTATCTGCAGAATCAACCTAATTAGAAAAAAGCAAACTAACAAAAATACCAAAGTCCGAGGACAATACAAAACGGAAAGTCCCTTATCAAATGACAAAATCAAAAGCTCGAACACATCAAACGAATGGAAAACTACTGTGATATTCCTGACTTGCTTTTCCTTACGTAGATGTAGGTAAATTAATCCTGGTTGTATATGTTGCTTAACCTCTCACCTGTATGATAGTCTCATAAAATTCCAATATATTGAAAATGATGTGTGATCAAAACAAACGAATATAATAAGCAACAAATTCAAAGATAGGTTTACAGCAGTCAATATAGGGTTATAACCTAACTATTATTAAAACAAGCAAATATGTCAACAAAGAAAAACAAAATGTCATATAGACCAAGCTCATAAGCAAAAATGAAAGACAAGAAAAGTGACCACAGCACAATAACACAATGGCCGGACGTACAAGTAGATATTTCCAACACTGAATTTATTTTACAAAGATAAATAAAAGAACACTATTACACGTTTTTAAGAAGATAAACAACGTCAGTACCCAGAAACTATACTTCAAGACCATCATGTATTATTTATGATTTTGACACGGAATGTTATTAACAAATTCTAAGTATCTTCCGATGAACCTTTTTAGAAAAAAGACGGGACGTTACATGAAATAACCATGGTTTCGTCGAATTTTCGCTAAGACATTGGTAAAGTTTTATAAATTCTGAATGGCAGCTGTAGGTGAAATTTGGTATATTACTATTGAGGCGAGTAACCAAATTAAAATCGTCGTGTTCGTAATAGATTCTGGTACTGAGATGACGACCGCTTCTGTCAAATTCGAGTTATAAGTTAAACAATGAGGCAGAGGAAAACGTGTCTGTGTTCATTTCAAACTTCTTGTTTTAAGGATATATTAATGGAACACAATCAGAAAAGCTTGTATATTGTTAATTAAAAAAAACATTATCAATACATCTGTTTGTCAAATTATAAGATCCGGCTACTTTGATCTTCTTGATTATGAAAAGATATTGATGGAAATCCAACTCATATGAAAAAAAAAGAAGAGGTTGGCAAAGAAATGCACACAGGTCGTTCCCATAAGAATGCCGACAATTTGTTCAAAGTATTGTAGGTCCAAATGCAACAAATAGATTGTCAATAAGAAATTTAAGCAAACTGATCACTTGTACCTCCGTGTAGCATGTTTATCCTTTTTTAACTATTAACAAAATATACCGTATGATATGCCAACGTAATAAATTTATATCGTATGCTACCATTTTTATATTGAAAAGCTTTGAGGATTATTTCTTTTTACCTGATAATGTTGAGTAAATCCTCTGGAACCCTTATTTGTCGGAGAAACACTATAGATAAGATGGGTGCTTATGGGGTGTGGTTGTGAGACCTCACGGACATTTGCCGTCTGTAGGAGTAAACAATAGTATCAAATGAATTGAACGACATCAGCTATTTATCAGAGTAGCAAAGCCGTTTACCTAACAGAATGTTATACTTAGAACCTGTACCATACATGTCGTATGTCTAACAACTCAGCTAACCTGTAAGTTATTTTGTGATCCGACACGACATCTACTCTCTGTCGGAGTAATAAATCGTACTGTAGATAAGTCCTGTTTAACAGTAAACACTAACGGACATCCTACCAATTTTTTATTGTTGTATGTGATGTTCACCTAAAATAAAATGTGAATTGTTTAACTTGTTGTAGAAGGAAACTCAACAACAAATTACAAAATAGTCGAGCATAACAAAATTTCTTCTTCGATGCAATTTCAAAATAGAATAAAATGAATAAGTCTATGTTATGAAAATTTAGCACTAGAAACATCGTAGAATGATTTTGTAAAGAGCAATGGAACAAATTATTTCTTGAGACTTTACCTGAAATCAAAGCCTTAAAGGCTGTAAAAGCAATTGCTGTCATGTTAATGTTTGGGGACTTATATATAATAATTAAACCTGACATGAGTGTTGTCTAGTTAGAAGTAAGAAGGTTTTAACTTTATATAAATAAAAGACTTTAGCAGAAAGTCATTTTTAATATGTTTTATATTTCACAAGGAGAAAACACGTTTACCAGGCTAAAGTTGGGGTCAAATATACATGTGCTGAAACATATAACTCAAAAAGAAATCATCATGGATTATCCCCTGGTAGTGTTTGTAACTGGGCAATAATTTCCTTTATTGATTTAATTTTAACAATTTTCATTATTAATCTATATTTAACCATTAACACAAATGATTAAGTTAAAACATTTCAACTTTCCAGACGCAAATGTTAAAAAACGGGAAAGAAATAAAATATCTTACAAGACATAAACATGTAAAGAATAAATGTATATTTCAGCTTAATAAAAATATTTTCATAATGGTACTTTGTCATCATTTTTAAAACTAAGTTCCAAACATTATTGCTCAGTTGATATACATGTATGTCCTTCTGATGCGGTACGAGCACAGGCACTTGTTTCTATCCAAAATAGTTTTATATGGATAGTCGACCTTCCTATGGATAGAAACAAGTGCATGTGGGTACGAGATAACTATAATTATCATGCAATCCCGAAAAGGGGGGTCATCACAGACAAACATGACATTAAATCGTTATCACTGAACTAGTATATGTATTGTTTAGGGCCAGTTGAAGGACGCCTCCGGGTGCGGGAATTTTTCGCTGCATTGAAGACCTGTTGGTGACCTTCTGCTGTTGTATGTTTTTCTATGGTCGGGTTGTTGTCTCTTTGACACATTCCCCATTTCCATTCTCAATTTTATTATACGAACAAGAACAAACAGCTCTACGTTGCTTTGACATTTATCAATTTTCAGGAAACATTGCGAAAAATGATCTTCAATATTTCGAAAATATGTGAAATAAAAATGCTAACACGGTGGACCGTCGAGTGTCAACAAACGTAGTAGACTTGTTCACTGAAAAGACGAGGATAATGGTTTCATCTGACATTTGTTATGCATACCCAGTTTTGATCATGATATTTAAAAAGACGTACTTTTTTTCAATCTATGTAACTAGAAAATTCCAAATTGAAATATCTCTTCATCTGGACCGACTTGGCATCTACTACGTTTGGACGGGTCCATTTCATTAGTAAGGTGATCGATAAATATTACGGAGTTTTGACAGAAAAGGAAAACGAACTTATTGTTATGTGTTTTCAACAAGGGTTTCGTTCCGCTAAATTATTTGCGCAAACAAAGTTTGTCTATTTTTAGATTACAGGTAATCATTTGACACTACGCATTAACCTGTGTAGTGATTTTGATTTTACGATAAATGTATGAATGAACGATAATTTTATGAATGAACAAGAGCACCTGACCTCTTAAAGAAACACAAATTAAACCGTATTTAATAGGAGATAATTCAGTTAAATTTTCAATACTAAATCAACAACTGAAATGAATCCATATTTTGTTGAAACATCGTACGAACGGCGGAAAACGGAATCGCAGTTATAAAAATGTACTTTTTTTTCACTCGGACTTCTATGTTATTTGATAGTCAAACGGTTGACCCTTTAAATACAAAAATGCATCTACAAGAACATATTCTGAAACTTCTTAAATCCACTAACGTTTTTTTAAAGTTTCAAGCTATGTATTGCATTAGAAAACATACATAGGTGTTAAAGAATGACAGACCAGGAGCCTGTTTAACAAAATACTATGGCTTGATATGGGCGGAGTCTCTGATCTGGGTCACAAAGATGGCCATACGCGATAGCATAAAAGCAATTGCTTTAAAAAAGGGGATAACATAATTTCAAGCATATCCTTTGCTCATAACATTGAATTGTATGTTCGATATAGTAAGTACAATTTTTGTTGTTTAAACGAGGTCTTTTGGTATTGCAATATTATATTTTTTTATTCAATCTATCTTTCTGACAGTGCATGTTTGCATTATGTTTCTTTATATAGTGAAGGTGCTTAGAAAATAGTAAATGTATTCATGGACTATATATGGTACAATAACCTTGAATTAATATATTTTTGTTGAGTGTTTTGTTGAAAGATGTCATAATAAGACGTGTACGGACCAAGCATATAATACAACTTATTATGGGAATATGTCCCTATGATAGACCCACCTGCCAAGCTATCATTTGCACTGGTATCAACATGGATAGAAAATATAAAGGTCTGATAAATCTTACATTATATTCTCCAGCTTCCTTGGGTACAAATTTACACTCCGCATATTTCTCTTTCCATGCTGTATCACAATTGACTTGTTCTGACGGTCCAGCAATCACGACTTGAAGAAATTCCTTTTTTAAATCCTTTTCGTGGTAGAGGAGAGTAATTAAAGCCTACAAATAGATAGGTAGTTAGAAAGATTTAGTTCTAAAAGTTTTGATTGTAAAGCATTATTTTAAAAAATTGACTTTTGTAGTTGTTTGACTTTTTTTATCAATTTGACATAATTGTTTATCTTAATTTATTGACTCTGCTGACTGTGTAGTTCTGCTCTATAAATTACACTTCATAAGGTAACAGACAAATGAAAACATGCGGTAAAATGTGAAATTTAATGGTCAGTTGATATTTTTGGGAAAGGGAAAGTAGGTTAATCTTCGGATCAAAATTGTAAATAAGGACAAACCTGTACTCCAGTTCTTATGTTATTTAAATCTGCCTTGATTCCAATTTTCTCTTCGTCTTTCTTTTTCGGGACGAGATGTTGAAATCTTGATATGTACGTCATCAAACTAAGATGATCGACTTTAGGGTCTGCTATTTCTTCTGCTGTCAATAGTGGCTCTACACCTAGGTCTTTTCCACCGTCGATTGCTTTTGAGAAATAATGACAACAGTTCACAGAAGCTTAAATTAGACCGATGTAATAGCTATCTTGCTATCCGACTTTGCAATCAGCACCTCGTGAGAATTAAGTATACCAGTCAACTTCATGTTAGACACTTAGTATAAAGGCTTTATTTATTTCTTGGAACAAATAATATCAAATAGAAAAACGTCTCTTGAATTGTATGAATCAGCTCAATAAATTAAATATATATATACAAAGTTTAACATCTTTTAAGTTATTTAATAATAAAAACAAATGCAAATACACTCTGCTACAGTAAAGCAGAACTGAAAAAACACAAGCGATTGCTTACATCCACTGATGTTTTTTCGTTAGATGTGTTTGAGCTTTTGAATTTGCCATTTGATAAGGGACTTTCCGTTCTGAATTTTCCTCAGATTTTAGTATTTTTGTGATTTTACTTTTTACAGACACAACTGTTTAATTTATGCAACTTAAATGCTGGCCTATCCTCGGTTTTTTTTTAACAATTGCTTGTCTAGATTCGTTGACATTCAAAGATTTATTTTATGCAATTAGAGGTCGGTCATTTAAAGACGTATCAACCGTAGCATATACGTTGACGTATACGCATCTGCAGATATACCAAAAAAAAAACAGTATGTGATTCCGAGCTTTAATTTAATGTACTTTCAATAATGCAAATGAGCAACAGATTAATTTCTACTGTAAAACAAAATTAACAAAACAATTAGGAAATATCGAGTTTTTGTGGAACATGTAATCCGACTTTTAAATATATTCCGGATAGTTGGAACAGTTTAAAGGCATGATAGGAGTTAATACGGTAAAATCTTTTGTTTGTGTGCTTACTTGTGCTCACGTAGATTTAAATTATCATTTGACAGGTAGAGTGATACTCAGTTCCTCAGTTTTTCAAATGTATTTATATGACAAATTGAGACAACTCGTGTTTCTATTACCTTTTATTATAAAATTGCAAGTGAACAATATTCAAAGTTCCTTATATTTATATAATAAGTGCATTTATTTTTTTTATTTTTTTTTTGGGGGGGGGGGGGGGCGTTCATGTAAGATCTTGAAATTTTTTTTAAAAAGTAATTAAAAGATTTTGTACGGTATTTGTGTACCTGTCCTACATTGGCTCCTTTTTATGGGCATGTAAAAGTAGTTGATAGACCCCCTTATTTTGTTTTACAAAACACCACTATCGCAAATGTTTGATTGTTTCGTTAAAAAAAAAGATTGAAGCAAAACGTATAATATAGTCTTAAGCTCGGGGTCACATTTTTTTTTTTTATATATATATATATGCAGATGCGGATACGTCAACGTATACGATACGGTTGATACGTTTTTACCGACCTCTATTAACAACATCATCACCATCATTTCATACATAGTAAAAGTATTTGGTTATAGAACAAACTCATTGAAAAATAAAATAATTAAACTTGGAAAAGATAAAATATATTACATGAGTCAGATTGAGGTAATCAAAATAGCTCTGAGTACATTTTTAAGTTTCCTGTATAAGCCAAAAGTGCTAAATATAAATACATGAATCACCAAGCTGAATAAGATTGAGTCTTAATCAACCAAGTTATACATGAGATTTTATCATAATAACGTAAACAGCACCAATTTTACTGCACCAGATTTGCATATCGACAATTAATATTTCTTCAGTGTTGCTCAAACCTAACCACATTTAAAATCCAAACCCTGATACGATCGTTAAAAAGATGAAAAAACCTTAAAGGAGCAAAACAATAAGCTAAACCTGGACACGGAATCAGAGAAATGGATGCATTCAATTTGAAGAATGTCTTTACGTCTCAATCCCAATATCTATGATGAAATTATTTACAAGCACTGGGTCAATACCACTGCTGATTTGTCTTTTATTCCACGAGGGTATCACCAGCCAAGTAGTAAGCACTTATGAGTTGACACAAATTATCTTTGATCTGTTTTCAAAACTTTACATTTTTGAAATACTAAGGATTTTATATCTCAGGCTTCGATTACCTTTAGCTGTTTTTGGAAAAACATTGATGAATATTTGGTCCTCAATCGATTCAACTTCGTACTTTATTTGGCCTTGTTAACTTTTTTGTATAAGAGCATCACTGGTGAGTCTTTTGTAGACAAAATGCGCGTCTGTCGCAAATACAACTTTTCAATCCTGGTATCTATGATGGGTTTATGTAATCTTTATGTTCATGTTCAATAAAAGCATTTTTTTTAGATCTTTTTTTACAAAAACAGATTGTAACAACTGCAACATAACACATAGATAACTAATGAGCCTGGTACATTTGATGAGTTCTTTCTGATGAAAAACATTTTATCAAATAGGAAATGTTTAATGTTTAATAAGAGTATATGAAAGTGAAGAATACCGATTAAAAAATATTTGTGAACAATAACGAACAGTTTATTTACGTTCATACCTTTCTGACAATTGCTGACATGATGCATCCTGTCCAGATTCGGCCATCCTTCAATATGTCCACCTTGTGATGCTACTATTGCACACAAATTATAACCATCATTCCAGTCAGTCTGTAAACAGATATCATAAGGGTGTACTTGGTGTATAATTTAAAAAGGGGTATCTGAGGTAAAGTTTGTGGGAAGATCCTGATATAGAGATTACAGGGGTGCCCTTGGTGTCTCTTTTACAGAGATTACTTGATGCAGAGATTACAGGGTTGCACTTGATGTTAAGATTATAGGGATGTATATGTTTCTAGAATACAGGCATGTGATTAACTTGTGTCGAGAGTATATATAGGTGTGCATTCGTGTCTACTTTATAGTTGTACATTTGAGATTTTAAGGAGCATTTGGTCAAGTCTGTAAAAAGGGATACTAGTAATAGTGGTGTACTTGGTTTGGACTAAAAGTGTCTATAAATATATTGTGCACTTGTTGTAGACTGAAGGTGTCTGTAAAAAGAGATTTTACGGGATGTAGGTTGGAGATCTACTTTGTATTGAAGAATAAAGTATATCCTTTAAGTTAATACTTTGAGTGTTTGTCGAGCGAACTTGGTTTACAGGCTAAGAATTTATATAAAGTCTACGGATTTGCCTCGTATGTCAACTGCACGTTTATTGCGTACTTCGCAACCAGCAAAACATGGATAAATATAGAATATCTTAATCTTAAACATATGATGAAAACGTTAAGAATCCCAACATATACATATATATTCTAGTAGGAACTTTAAAAAATGTGACGCTTGACTTTCCATATCTACAGTCGGGAAAAACGAGAGAGAAACACTTTAAAATAAATTATGCATAACTGATTGCAGGTTATTAGCAAACAAAATTCCATTATACCTTATGTCTACCTTATTGAGAGGAGTTAATGATACGAACAACAATAAAAACCGGGTTACAACGAGTTTGACCTTTTTCATGTTACATCTAAGAATTATTGAATTTACCGTCAGGTTGGAAATTGTGGTAGTCTTCAACTGCTTGCAAACCCAGTTTAATGTAGCATAATAACCTGGTGAATTTGGTTTGACAAAATACGACAAGTAAGTCATGGCCGATAACTCGTCTAAAGCTGGATTGGCAAAATCTTCAGGGGAAATAACTCGTGGAATATTTAAATGATCTTTTGCCAATACCATTGCATCTCGACAGTTCTCTACTCTAAAGATAAAATCATATACAGCGGTCAGAATGTTTTTACAGAAAACGTGCATATAAATTATAATAACTGATTGTGGAAAACAGTGTAAAAAATCTTCATTTTTATATATATTGTATGTTTTGTTGTATTCAATTGTTTTGTTCTATATATTGTGATTTTGTTCAGCTCTGGTGTATTTTTCTACTGACTAAGTAACTGTCTTGAGTACTTCTATTTTTTTTATTTCATAAGTATATAAACCGTTGTATATAAAGTAATATACTAAAGGGTCCGTTTCATTTGTAATGTTATCAAAAATACATGTTTAGTGTTTTCTCCTCAATCAGAAAAGTCTCCGTCTTATTAGCTCAGATTGGAAAAAAACAATTTAAACCCAATTAATTGGATAGTAGCTGATTTGATGAAATAGCTATTTACTTACTTATTTTGTTTGTTTAGCTGACGCCACTGTGGTGATATTCCTGGTTTTAAGTTATCAATTAAAGCACTGAAAAAGTACAATACATTTGTTTCTTAACGGGTTTTTATCATATTTCTCGTTATCATTAGAACGAACATTGATGTAATATACTATTAAGCTTGGTAAGAAAAGGGCACTTAATTGAGTGTATCATCGCATAAAATATCGGAAATATAGTACCAAGAGTGCAATCAATACCATAAGACATATAAAACCATGGTTGAATGATATTAGTTAAAATGGATTCCGAAGTATCTGCAGTTCTTCTTTAACCAGTTGCATCCGACGGTTTTAAAATCCGGTGTTGGGTCATATATCATGTACATGTATATGAAAATAAAACGCCATTTAATAGCAGATCGGAACATTTAATACTGGATTTGATTAAACAAAACTTTTGTACCTATAACGATTACATGAGCTATATTTTAGACTTCGTATAAGTTTGTAGTGTAGATGTAGGAAAACTAAACAACTTACTGTAAAGCTATTCCATCGTTCCAATCCGTCGTGAAGTTGTTGACACGCACGCCAGGTATAGACACTCGAAACCAGTTCAACATCAGCTGTTTCGGAGGAGACTTTGTCTTCCGAGTAGAAATCTGATATCGCATAACAAGGTGCCATGTTAATCCCAAAATTAATTTTAGGTTACCGTTTACTATATCTTCGTTTCCTGAAAGATACATCAACAGTCTTTCATATCGAATAATCATCAGTCCATAAGGACATTTTTTTGTAGCAACCTTCCCCAAACATGGCCCAGTAAATAGTGTAACAGAACAACATAAGAAGAAACTATAAAAATCAGTTGGAAAAGACTTGGCTGAGCACTCGTTCTATCTGCTTTATACGCACATACAATGCTAATACTGAAAAAGACAAAACAACATAACGTACCGTTCAAAAAGTACTTGCAGTTACCGAACGAAATGGTAATAGTAAAATGTATATTCACTCAGCTAAAAAAACAAACGGCAACAAAACAACAACGGTATTTTCCTAAATGACCTGATGCTAGGATTATTCAATTATTTTCACTTGTTGAATAGTAATGCATTTTTTAAGATGTTATTATGGCCTTTCATTTATCTTGAAAAAATCAGTTGGAGTTTTTTATACTTTCAGTCATGATTTATCTTTCTTATTGTAAAGGTGGCAGCGACATTTTTATTGTTTTATTCATCAGCAAGTTTTAATGGGTATTTTTTCAAATATAAAAGTTATCACAGTAGGCTTATGCTCTGAAGACCTGACAATATTTGGTCATATTTGTTTACCTTTACTTTTGAATTCTTTTGTATATTTTTATATATATTTTGTCTTTCCTATAAGGAAATATTAATTTTATTGATATTTTCGTATCTAGTTACTAAGTGGTTTTGTTGCATTTTAATCTTGAAAAAAGTACCACCACCCTAGCTGAACAATAAAATAGTTGACTAATGATGGATTGGTTATGATACATGGGTTAATTGAGATTTTAAACGGGTACTTGTCGTTTTGAGGTCATTAAATTTTATCAGATACTGGTTTTTCCTGAGGGTTAAGACATGTTTTTAAATGACTCTACATGTAGATTATTTGCCCTTATCTTATCGCTTGTGATAGTAAGTAAACATTCCGTCTAGTTGTTCAATACTGAGGTATTTTGATAGAGACATTTTACCTGTATTTCAGGTGTGCATTAAATATTAACCATAAATTATTTAAGTATTTTCTGTGTAGTAGAAAGTGTGAAAATCAAATAATCGTAACATTTATTGATCACTTGACTTGTATAACAAAATGCCGAATATACTTTTACTAGATTACTTTTAAATATATATATATATATATATATGTGTGTGTGTGCGTATGTGGTCAACATTTACTTTGGGCTGATATTCTTGATAAAATAAAATATTTTACTACTTATTTACATATAAAACTTTGAAAATGTAAAACTATTCACATTAGGAAAGTAATAAATACCACACAATTAGAAAAAAATAGTCTAGTTTTACTTACAATAAAAACTGATGTATTATATCCTACCTATATTGACTAGTTTAATATTGTCCTCAGTAATAGCTTTACATGCTATGGCTACATTTTGTATCATTTGAATCCGTGTAGTCGGCTTTGCATAGACCTTTCCAATTTTCTTTAATTGTAGGGATTCTACTAATGCCACCAAGTTAACTCCATCACAAAAGTCTGTTCCAAGATCACTAACAGAACGGTTACTAACTCTTAATTCTTCGTTTACCCAGTTTGTAAAAGTATTTTTCTGAATTTCTATCCATTTTGTTTCCCTGTCATTAGTGTTGCTACTCATAATTTCACACCGATGTTTTAATTATCAGTTATTGATCAACAGAAGAAATATTGTCACATGTCTAGTTTCATTTTATCTGCCTTAGGTTTTTAATACTTATAAATAGGGGAATGAACTCTAGGTTGATCGAAAAGTGATAACGTGAGCATTTGGATAGAAAATACTACAATACGTTATTAAGTTTTTATTATGAGTATTAGTTTTAGAATTTTAATGTTTTCGGGTTTTTTTTTTTTCAAAAAAAAATAAAAAGTAAACAGCTTCGTCTGTGTACAAGGACGTCGAATATGTATTCTTTTTTTTTTTTTTTTTTTTTTGCAAATAAACTGTAATATGCTCTGATAATGTCAAATTGCAGACTAAAAACATTGCAAAACGGAAAAAAAGGTGAGTTTTGTATGTTCATTCTTTGGAACGCGTGGAACGAGTTGATTGTAAAATTTGAATAAAATGTCAATTGAATATTTCACCTAAATGTCTTCAACCTCTCCCATTAGAAAATTGATTGTAAAAAGTACATTTATAATATACTCTGAAGAATTTTAGATATGACCTTGGTGAAAACTCAGGTGTCCAGAGTGTGCTTTAAAGATTTGCTTTTCGTATTATTTCTAGACGCATGAAACTATTTTGGTTTTTACCAATTGTAATGACGCTATATCACATAAACACATAAACTTTTAACGCCTCACCTCACGTGTACCTGCACTAGGTCCTTATAAGGTAAAAAGAAATGCGGCAAATACTTATTTGCTCAAGTTTTTGCGTACGATATTGATGAAGATTTCAATTTAGTATTTCCATACTCACATTTGGAGTCTGGTCATGTCGATATAGTGACGATACTGATCAAGATTGCTGTTTAGCGTTCCTATATTTTACAAGTGAAGTATATTAATATTAGTCAATACCGTGACAATGTTAATGAAGGTTGCTATTAAGTTTTTCTATTAGACTTCACAAGGAAAGTCTGTTCATGTCGATATTGTAACTATACGAATGAACATAGAATCACTATTTGCACATAAATAATTCAAAGAATATAGTTTTATCAATTCGTCGCACAAGATAACTCCATGTATATGACAAAAATAAAAATATATCTCAATTCATAACACAAAATCACTTCATGCAGATAACAAAGAAAAGAAAAGGCGCTGTATTTCAGAATTTCGTGTCCTTCAACAAACTGTAACCCCTTTGGACGTCAAAGATGCGCCCTAGTGTCGATAAGAATGGAGTTATTTGCTATTAGATGTTGATTAGGTTGCATATCTGAGCAATGAAGAACACATATTCGGGGTAATTTCGACAAATTATGAAATAGATGACAAAGAAATCTAACAATGTTGTAAAACATTTTAGTAATTATCAGAGAGGTATTCTAAAAATTTGCGGGAAAATGTAATAAATTGACTGATTGGTTAAAACCAATGAAAAAGAGGGAACAGATATCAGAGCGATACTATTTAATCTAATTCGACGTTGACAGAAAAGATAACTTAAAACAAAAAACATTACACTGAAAACTTGAGGCTAGGCAATACGAACGTTACTAAATGCCAGGAACAGATTAGGTGCTCCAGAAGGTTTGGCATAATTCCTCCTCCAGTTGTGCAACCTCTAACTTTTTTTTTTCGAGTTACGTGTATAATGGTAAATCCTACTTTGTTTTAACTGTAGAAAAAAAAATGTTTAACTTTGCAAGGATATACTAAAAGTTTATGAGTTAGAGAATGAGCATTAAGTTACCAAAAAAGATAAATCTTCATTCGTTCAAAAAGGCAACGACTGGCGTTTAGAAAAGATGAGAGGAATGGTGCTTTATTTCTCTTTGTCCGAATATTTCTGCACATACACACCAAATCTTAGTCTACGAGATTACACAAACATCATTTTTAAAAAATGTTGTTCCTCTAGGACTACGATTAAATAAGTATCGCCTCTTGAAAATTAAGACATGAAATTGTTTACGAACAACTCCTGGAAATGTGAATCTTTTTTTATTTTTTTTCAAATGCGTTTAGTATATAATAACATCAGTACTGATGATGCTTTACATTCTTTGTGAATGAATAAAGACATGCATGTATATAGCAGGTATATTTTTTATAACTGGTTCTTTAGTCGATACTTCAACTTAAACTGTATATCGAACACCTGTACCTGTGTGTTACAGGTATCTAAAGATATTTTTCACAATCCCAATAAAAATGTCGAAATCATGAATTGTTTGTTTTTAATATGTTCAAGATCTTATTTATATACTGCATCGAATGTTTATAATTTGATTTTTCTTTTAAGTTAGAATTACACAACCAAATTTTTTTTTAAATAACATTTAAGTTTGCCACTCACTAGACTACAGTAACCATGCAATGAGTCGTTGTTAAATCTTCGTGCATCGTTGCATCTTTTTGCATAAATAGTTTTTTTTTAGCTTTTCTTTAAATTAAGTGCATAATTTTCATTGATGCTTTAGTATCTACATAAAGTTTGAATACTTGTATACCAGATCTTTTTCTGCTCATCATGTAGAGACTTTGAGAGATTGAAAGTCTCTTTTGATAATAATCCGATATTTTCAAACGTATATAGTATTTAAATATATTCAATAAAACCTCCAAAAATAGTGGATATTTGCCCAGTTCACCCATAACTGTGATTTTTGTTTTGCTTTTTTACTTCCTCCAAGTATAAATGTACCATCAAACATTAACCTGAGTCTAGTACTTTTATACGAATTTATGTCTTTATTCAGCGTTTACGATGTGACCTCATAATATGAACACATAATAAACATAAAAAAAAATCTTAGATGGTAAAATAATACATCTTTTATTATGCAAACTTAATCATCAAATTAATACTTATTTATACACAAGAAAACTCTTGTCTGTTTTATATCATTCAGTCCACTCCATTAGAATCGTTTGCTTAAGAAGCTTATTAAGAAATAACATAACATATTATGACTGTTCTTCTTCTTTAGATTTTCAGTAGTCTTTCATTGATCTGGAGATTATTTACTGTTTTTCGCAGCGTGGACTATATTTATGTATTTACTAAAACAAAAAGAATTAAAAAACGTCAGGAACAATTGAATGCCTTTCCACCTCGATAATACGAATGAAATTTAAAAACGGTGTTGGCAAATGTCACTCCTGGTTGATATAATTTGTTACTTTAAACTGATATAAAAAAGATTAAGATTTATAGGTACTTTTTCATAGGATTAGTCGGAAATAGGCTACTTCCGGTTAAAAAAAACGGTAATTTTCGGTTGACCTGATAAATGATGAAATGTCTACAACCAAATGCAGAAGACTAAATTGATTTATAATGAACCAGTATAAATTTTTAGCAGAGGTCAAAATCTAGAACGTCAAATTGACCTTGACCTCAGGTCATAGGTCAGTGATCTCAAATAAAAAAACTCAGGTCAATCACTTGTATGGTTGTCGAGTAATACTGATTTCAAATACATAAACTCCTATAAGGGTTGACCAAAACACTTTAACTTAAATGGGTTGAGACTGTGCCCTTATGTAAAACTATTTGGCAAACACATCATATTATTAACTGTTACTATTTCTTTTGAATAAAGATAACAAGCAAAATTCAAAATTTAGAATATGACCTTTGACCTTGACCTCAATAGCCTCCAAATGAACCAAGGACTTCATATCAAAATACTTTAGGCCTCTATGAATTATAATGCATCAATTTATTCAACATTTCACCTATGTTTAATTTTCAAAGGGAAATAAGTGCTATAAGACGTCATCTTATTACATCAGTTTAACTTTACCAAGAACTAAAAACTGTCGGTCACAAAATTGTTTCCGCCATAAAAACAGTGGATAAAGTATCAAAACATCTTTATAATTTTTTTTGTAGATGAAATAAAGGAAACCCCATCTCGCATACAAGAGGAATGGAAAATACAATTAGGAATAGATAGTGTGGCCGAAGAATAGAATTATTTTTTAGTCTTCCTTTAACCGAAGATCCCACATTAAGGGTATTTTAATACAGATTACTCAATAGAATTCTAGGAACGGATACTAGTACTTATTTATGAAGTGTAAATATAGTGAAACAGAACTGTGCACTTTTTGTACAGAAACTAATGAAACATATATGTCAATGAAATTGGAGGATATTTACTGGCACGTGATTTATCTCCTTTCATGAAAATTGGAACAACAAAGGCTTCTTTCCATTCTGGTGGTATGGTGCCTTGATTGATTGACGTTTGCAAGAAAGTCACGGTGGTAATTTTTGCTGCTAGGTATGGTGCAAGCTCTTTGAAAAGTCTTGTTGTGATCTCATCTGGACCAGCTGTTTTTGTTGATGTTCAAGTTGCTTTTCAATTTTTGTACACCATTTTCAGTTACATGTATTATGTTCATTGTTAGATATGGACTATATCCTATGTTAGGTATGATATTAATATCCTCACTTCTTCGTACAGATGAAAATTAATCACTCAGAATGTTTGCCTTTTTTCACTTTCTGAGTAAGTGCGTCCATCTGTTTCTTTGACTGAGAGGTGAAACTCCAACAGATTTGCATTTCTTACTTTTAATAAATCCTCAGAATCTTTTAGGGTTTGCTGATAATTCAGAAATAATTATGTCGTGAATGTAGTCGCTATAAAAGCTTTCCTGCATTCTTGTGTCGCGGTTTTTAATCGATGGTATCTGTTAAGATCAGACTTTCTTTTCAGTGGTCTTTCTTGCTTTTTCGAAGCTCCTCTTTTTCTGTCTTGTGAGGGTTTTTTTATTTTCTGGTTGATCAAAGGTTGATTGAAAATTGAGGATTATATTTTTTATGGTACTATTTGTTCATGTATGGCAAGTAAGTTTGATTTTTTAAATTCCCACATTACAGTTATAGGGCTGTCCAGGTTCCTTAAAGTTTGCATTCAATGTCCTAGCCTTTTCAACTTGTTCCTTAGCATCCGCCTTTTTTCAAATAAATATTTTTCTCTTCACAGGTTTGTTGATTTTAGCTGCTATGTCATTGTCGATGTATACAATGTCATGGTCAGCAATGCCTGGTAATGGCTCGCATCGATTCACTAACGAAGGCCGGTTTGTTAGAAATATGTCATACATGTGGTTTTTCTTGTCGGAAAAGTGACCATCTGTTCCAGGTGGTTGTCTTGTACTAGGTAACTGTTACAGACATATCTGGAAGTTTGCCTTGGCACCATCTCGATTTTAGAGGTTTGTTCAACTGTGTGAGGGTCCCATACTGAACATGAATATTCCATTTTTTGTTCTCCTTCTCTTCTTCTTTTGTTACAGAAAACCATCAACATACTGACGTTAACTTTCCGGCGCTTGTCTGGTAAATGTTTTTAAAATAAATTTATGTAAATAATTTTGTCAAAACATAGATTAACAAAATATTTCTTGTTCAAAGTTGTTTTTAGTCATATATTTTCGTATTTTCAATTTTTACAATTTTTCTTTGTTTTTAATGTATACAATTTTTTATTAAGTTTTAAATATTACATTTTTTATTTTTACTTTTTGGTATAAGATAAAAACAAGAGTATCTGTTTATTTCAGATGAGGGTAAGAGGACATTAAAAATGCAGCAGAAGTTGACATCGGAGAATTTTTCAAAACTGCACGTAAAATGAGGAAACAGGGACCGACAACAGATAAACTTGTTTATGACGATACCGAAGCAAAGACACCTGGAGATATATGTATGTTATGGGGGAAATATTTTGAAAATTTATATTCTATAAAAGAAGAGAACTGCTTTGACAAACAATTTTACGGGAAAATTTCCAAAAAAGTTCATGATCTTTTCAACAATAAATACAAAGGTTATATTGATACTCTCGACAAACCGATTACTGTAGATGAAATCAAGGATCAGGTACGAACATTGAAAGCCGGTAAATCGCCAGGACAGGATTATATATCAAATGAACACATACTATATGGTGGTGAAAACATATTAAAACATCTGAGTGTATTATACAATTTAATTCTCGAACAAGAATACTTACCTTTATCATTTAGACATGGAATAGTTATACCTCTTTATAAAGGAAATAATAAAGACAAAACAAATCCAAATAGTTATCGTGCAGTTACTTTAACGTCTTCATCAGGAAAACTGTTTGATAAAATAATTTTGAATCGTATTCATAAACTCCTTGTTAATATCAATAGTGTGATGCCGCATCCACTCCAGTTTGGATTTGTAAAAGAACATGGTGCGATACCAGCTATTTACACCTTGAAAGAAGCAATTCATTATTATCTTGAACGTAATTCGATTGTTTATGCCATTTTTCTCGACAACGAAAAGGCCTTTGACCGAGTATGGCAAGATGGCCTACTTTACAAACTGAACCAAATTGGAATTCAAGGTAAATTGTGGAATCTGATATATATGTCGTATAAAACTGCAACAGCACATGTGCAGCATAGTGGACTAACAAGTCAAGTGTTTCGGATTGAACAAGGAGTAGGTCAAGGCCGTGTGTTGTCTGCCTGGTTATTTTCCTTATTTATCAATGACTTGATTTGTGAACTCTTATCGACACATTGTGGACTACTAGTAGGCCCGATAAGCATACCAACAATCTTGTTAGCTGATGACACAACTTTATTAAGCGCAACTGTAAATGGTGCTCAGACATTATTAAACGTTGTTAACAGCTATGCGCTCAAATGGCGGTTAAAATATAATGCATCGAAAAGTAGTGTTTTGACTTTTACACCACCAAAAAAGACTCGCAACAATTATGACTCTGCAGCATGTCTTAACCTAGGTAATATTGTACTCGAAAGAAAACGTACATGTACTTACGCTGGAACACTTATTAGCTCAGATGGAAAAACTTTCGAAAGATCAGATAAATCCAGTAAAAAGTTAAAACAGAAACTTCACTCACTATATACTGTTGGTGTTAATCCACGAGGGATGAGTGCCTTAACTAATAACTTGATATGGAAAAGAGTAATTCTTACAACTGCACTTTATGGATGTGAAACTTGGGGTCAGCTACCCTACCGTGAAACTGAAATGTTGGAAATAACTCAAAGATATTTCGTCAGATTTATACTAATGATGGATAAACGTAGTCCGACTGACTCTTGTATTAGTAATGTTGGTTTGTGGTCTGTCGAAGGATATACTGATAAAATGAAACTTTTGTTTTTTGGGAGACTGTGTCGTGCAAAATCGACAACAATACATAAACGGATGTTTAATTTTCGTATGGGACAAATATTAACCGGTGAGGCCAGTCAAATTTCATTGACTTACGATTATATCAAAATTTTGATAAAATATGATTTTGATTCTTTTGTTGAAAACTTTGTGGCTGAAAATTTTTTTCCAGACAAGCTACTGTGGAGCAAAATTGTAAAACAGACTTTAGACATATACGAAGAAAACAAATGGAAACACTCAGTTGAACGTCGACCAGAACTTAAGCGGTACCATAAAATACATACTTGTTTGACGGAGCATCGTTTGTTACGACTAGCGGTAACTTATCCATCACTAAATTCAAAATTTATGACGCTTGTGAAATTAGGAGCCATAGCTATTCAAACAGGCAAATGCTCCTTGTGTAACTTATATAATACGGATATACTTATGCATTATATACTTTGCTGTACATCTCTTTTACAAATTCGGACAGAAATGTTCTACAAAATTGTTGATATTCTTGACGTAGAGGATTCCGTTCGTTTCTTTAATCAAGATGATGACGAAATTATCGAGTCGTTACTTGGAAGTATGAATCATACCATGCAAACTATAAATGCTGATGTATGGAGCCTCTTGATGTGCCACATAGCAGATTATATGTATAAACTATATCAGGTCTTCAATTATGATCTTTATAGTCACATATTTGATCTTAACTAATGTTGTTCTTGTATGAAGTTGGTGAATTATAGACGTTTTGTTTTTGACTCTATTTCCTATGTAATTATGTAACTACCTATAGACTTTTTTTTATTGCTGTTTGTATACTTTGATGTTGTTTAGAATATGTAAATATGTTAGTGTTATGTTCTTGATTCTGTTCTTATAATATAAATTGTAAAATCTTCATATTATGGAGGAAATAAAGATAATCAATCAATCAATCAAGGAGCACATCGTGTGTGAGTGCACCCTTGAAGTTTTCTGTAGTAGCGTTTTTAGTAATTTCAAAAATAGTTTGTTCCAGTCTTTGATGGTTTGACAAAAAAAAGAAAAGGTATAGCTGTCTTTATTTCATTGAATTTGTCTTTAGGATTCTTTATTGGTGGATCTCGTAGTAGACTGACTCTGTTGTAATACATTATGCGATGGAATGGCTATATTTTCATTTACAATTTTGTGACACATTATAAGCCTTGTTCGTAGTCGGCGTTCTTGTAAGGTTTGCCATTTCATGGTGTCTAGCATCTCAGACACACTGCTGGTGTTGTGATGTCTATTGCACACATACCTTATCTCCCGTCTCTGTACTTTTTCTAGTGATTTTATATTGTCGTTTGTAAATGGGTCCCATACAGTACAACAGTATTCTAACGTTGGTCTTATAAGTGTTTGGTATGCTCTTTCTTTAACTGTTTACGATTGGACTTTAAGGTTTCTTTTGAAGAAACCTAAGGATTTATTTGCTTTTGCAGCAGTTTGTTGGATGTGGATGTTCAATTTTAGGTCTGCTGAGATGGAGATACTTAAGTATTTTGCATGTTTTACAGATTCTAAGATGTGTCCGTACATGTTGTAATAAAAGTGGATGGGATTTCTTTTTGTTGTTATATTCATGATGTTACACTTGTCTGGATAGAAAAACATAAGCCAATCTTTTCTCCATTGTATGGTAGCTTCTAATAGTACGGTGACCGAGTAAAGAAAAGTCGCTTATTTAAGGAGTTTAATTGTCATTCGGACTATACGGCTATAAATCACAGTATTGGTAGTTCAAAGGTTAAACTTAACATTTTGACTTGTCGTCAAAAAATCGTACGGTGCAATTTTCGTAAAATGGGCTTTGAAGTACGTTAATTAACTTGAACGAAAAATCGACTAAGAAAAGTTTTGAGGTCAACATTGTAAAATAACATCCGTGATATGATTTCTTGAATTATTTACATTGTTGTTACACCTTATTCCTATTATTTTAACGATTTCAAAGAAAGTTTAGCAAAATTAATTCGTTATTAAAGAGTTTTTGTAAAAGTTTAACACTACGAATACTTTGCATTTAATAGAGTACGTTCCAATTTAATTTCATGATTTTTTAACGCAAAATGTAAAATAATTAACATTTATATGTTATTTCATACATTTGTACCTTTATTAATCAATAATATCAAATTCATTTGTCTCAGAAGCACTATTTCAGCAATTCAAGCCAGACAAAATTCATAACGCTCATATGACGGAGCTATTCGAAGCTCATATACAGCCTCTTAAAGATACATATACTCTATTGGGATGTGATTTATTACTTATATTTACATACTGGGATATGTTCCCTGAAGCAGTAGACATTTAGCTGTCAAATGTTAGAGCATAACGAGAGGGAAATTGGTCTCTTCCTTGAGATCGTCGTCTCAAATGTAAAATTATATTTTTGTAACCAACCGTACTCCACGAAGGTGGATGCCATTTTACATACTCGATATGCTTCAATTTTCTGTGAACATTTGATCACCTTTTATAGATGGCTACTTTGCTTTTTAGACAGATTCCTGGACATTTTAAAAGTACTATGACATTGCAACAGAAAAGACCGTTATAAAAGCCTCGAGGGGATTAGGTGGCAATGTAGGCATAACAATTCGAAAGTCTGCGCTTGTTAGATGGGCCCTTACTAGACATTTCATAGAATCCATTAGTCGTGTAATACTGAAAAGGGATGGAAATGCTGAAAATTATGCAAATTCACAGTAAGAAACAAAGCCAACCGCAATGAACAGAGATGAAGAACATGTTATTGCCATTGTGAACCATCTAAATGATCCATGACTGATCCCTTTGGTGTGGAATCCCACCCTCAATGTCTTATCAATATCTCTTCTTAAATGCATGCTTCAAGACATATTCGAGGTTCTTTGCTCACAGTTGTCGAGGAAGGCTTGAAAATGTTTAAACATTTTATCATTAGTGCTCTTTCTTAAGATCACAAGGAGTTTTTATAGTCCAATATCAAAGTCAAACACAAACCTGAAAAATAAATCGGGGGAAATACTTTCCGGTCGCATAAATCCATAACTTGTAATTAGACGTGCACTAATTTCGGCAAAATGTAGAGATGATGTTATCATAGAACATGTGTTGTCGCACCCATTCCATTATCCCCTTTTCAAAAGGACGGCACCATGAGAAAATCATGCAAGTCGGACTTTGTGAAGCAATTCGAATCTTAAGTCTCTTGTGCACTTTCCCTACCTTCCTTTATATCATCGCTCACAACTTACATAAGAGATGGTATGGCATTGGTTCAATTTATTAATGCTAAGAAAGGTAAAACATGCGGCGACCTTGCAGCTGACTATTAAAAAATATGTCCCAATGAATTTCTATGGCGCACATAGTAGCACATGTTTTTGACCGCTACGACACGAACAACTCTATAAAGTCTGCCGAAAGGGAACGCTGCACAGAGACTACAGCTTCCATCAAAGTGTATCAGATTATAGAGCGGAGAAGTATTCCTGACTGGAAAACCTTGACAAATCCGATAAGACTCCACCTGATGTGAGCTTTACATAGTCAGAACATTTGAAACTTAGTTATTTATACCAACACTGTTCATGGCTGTCGTAACTTGTTCAGCACTCAAGAGAAGGCCTATACCCCATGCCTTAAACTTTGACACGGAGTTAAGGGAAATGTGAAAGAGTGGAAGAACAATCATACAGACCTCTTATACAATTGTAATTGTTTTGCGTGTTCGCTACTATAAGAATAGGACACATACAAGCGAGTTGTGGTTGCAGATGTGGAACATTAGCAGTGTAAATGATGGGCGGAGATTTTCACCCATTCAATAACTATGTGTCTGTAATTCCCCAACAATTTGTAAACTATTGCCTGCTGCACATGTACTTACCGGATGCGACGCACCTTCGTCTCTGTTTGGAGTAGGTATACAAACTGTCTACAAGACTTCGAAGGACACGCACGACTATTTCAGTTGTGTTTAGAGTTTCGGTAATATTGACAATGATGAAGCTCTTGTTTTGGCATGAAAGATAATTTCAAAGGTTTATGATCAGAACTATCTCTTTAAAACCACTCCATCATAATAATTTTTCAAGTTTACCACAAGTAAGATGTAAGTTTAGTCAGGTTACCTTCCTGCGAGACGGCACTGAAACAGTATGTTTTACGTACTTCGTTTCAAACTAAAAATTTGAAACGCATTACACATTGCTAAACCCCTATCCGGTCACCTTTAGAATACGGTTGGCAAGAGTAAAATGATTCATTACACCCCGTGTATTTTAAAAGGCATATTTCAGCAGAATTCTTGCAGGATCGTGTGTCTTCATTGAAGGAAAATCTGCATGTGAAAGAGTCCTGTGTTTGTTCACTACAAAACCCTACATGTCCGGGGCTTTGGTCCTGTAAAGGGTCAGAATTATGTAGAAATTTCAAATCATGTTCCTTGACATTTAACCAGAAGATATAATTTTGTTGTGTGGATCTCTTTGATTGGAATGTTGAATTGTAACTATTTTCGAATAATTGAGTGCTTTTTAGTTTTAATGAATTTCATGAATGGTATTATGCAAAATATGCCTTCATGACAGAAGGATGCAGGTAAAAATAATATTCATCATTTATTGATGAGGTTGGATGTTAGCCGGCAAGGTAACTACAGTAAATTTAACAGAATATGTGTTGATCTTGTGTAATAGAACAAATATTTGAAGAACGCCAATTTTCAGAATAAATCGATTTCTTTTTCATTTTTTTTTTTTTAACATTTTCGAGATGATTCATTGAAAATTGATATAAGAAAATGTATTTATCTAGAATTTAACCTAAATTGTTGTATATTTCTTCAAATTTTGAAAGTATAGAAGAAGAAAAAATAAAAACAGAATTTGATCTTTGACCTCATTTTATGCAAAACTGTTACCACATTTCTTTTTGACGACATCGATATTTCAATAGTACTCATTTTTCCGAATCCAATGATATATGATATAGCCATATAGTATGTTTGACGATTAAATCTAAAAAATATTGGGTCTGGTCACCGTACTATAAGTCTTCTTGAAGCGTTAGGCAGTCGTTTTGAGTTTTAAATTGTCGGTAGATTATACTGTCATCTGCAAAGAGTCTGATTTTACTATGTTGGATGTAATCTGGGAAGTCATTTATGTAGATAAAGAATAGTATTGGTCCTAGCACTGTACCCTGTGGGACACCTGATGAGACTGGTATTTTTGAAGATTACATGTTTTCTAAATGTACTGTTTGCGTTCTGTTTGAAAGAAAAGATTCTACCCAGTTAATGATTTGATCTGCAAAAGTATGTCATTTTGTATAGTAATCTTTTGTGTGGTACCTTGTCAAAAGCTTAAGCAAAATCCATGATTATAAGATCTGTTTGTATGTTCTTGTCGTTGTTTTGGAATAATGCATGTATCAGTGAGATGACTTGGGATTCACATGATCGTTTTGCCCTAAATCCATGTTGTAATTAATACAGAGTGTTGTTTGCTTCTAAGTGATTTATCATGCTGCTTGCAAAGATATGTTCGAGTAATTTGCAAGTTATGCATGTTAAGGATATAGGCCTATAGTTGCCTGGGTTGTGTTTATCCCCCTTTTTGAATACAGGTGTGACATTTGAGTAGTTTCAGTCAGATGGTACTTTGCCTGTTTGTAGTGATCTTGTAAATATTAAAGTGAGGATATTTGTACATATTACGATGTTTTGTTTTAGTACTTTGCCTGCGATGGTGTCAGGACCAGTTGCTTTATTCGGGTTTATGTTTTTGATTAGTTTGTAAACACCATCCCTAGATATTCTAATGGGTTTCACTATAGGGTGTTTACTAGGACCTTTGTCTGGAATGTTAGTGTTTGCTTCAGATGTAAAAGCAGACTGAAAATGTTTATTAAATATATTTGCTTTCTCAGATGGACTTGAGTGCAGTGTACCTTCACTTGAGGAGCTTTGCCGGAGTTTTCGTTTTTCTGGCTTTTAATGTAGGTGTACAGTTTTTCAGGTGCATTATTGAAGCATGGTTGATCTGGCTCCTTTATTTCAATATCGAAAATCATATTTTCTATGTATTGCCAGTACGAGTTTCTCTTTTCTTTCTGGAGCTTGGTTTTAATTTTTTGGTATTGTTTTTTATACTTGGGATTTTTCTTTTTCTTTTAATATAGTTTGTTTTTCTTGTTGATGAGCTTTTTAGGTTGGTTATTTATCCAAGGTAGTTTCGATTTGTTACCAATGCTTTTTGTTGGAATATTCTTGTTATACATTTTTAGATGTTGGCTTTGAACGTGTTCCAAAGTTCATCGAGATTTAATTTATCTTGATCTTGTTTTAATTGTTTGTATGTTTCAGTGTGATCTTTTTTAATTTGCTCCCAATTTGCCTTTTTGTAGTGAAGTACTTTATGAGCCTGTTGTTTATTTTGTGGCAGAGCTAAGTTTATTTCACTGTAGACAATGTCATGATCACTTTCTCCGATTGGTGGTAATGTTTCGGCTCTATTAACAAATGATGGATTAGTCATACACAAAAGGTCTAGGATTGTGTCGTTTCTGGTGTTCTTGTTTATGACCTGTGTTAAATTGTTGTCATTTAACATATCGTGGAGTTGTTGGTGTAGTGATGCATCAGATTTACTAGGTATGACTGCAGATGTGTTCCAGTCTATGTGGCCAGGGTTGAAATCGCCACTTACCCAGATATTTGAGTTTGTTTTCTTGCATAGAACTCTGTTGAGTGAGATATCAAGTTGTTCTAAGAATTCTCCTTTATCTGATGGTAGTCGATAATAAGTGCATAGGTAAAGTGATTTGTTACCTTCATAAGATATTTTTGCCCACATATTTTCACAATTTGTATCGAGGTCTTGATCGGTACCTGTATTTGTGATTTGTGTGGATGTAACTTGGTTTGAGATAGCTAGTAACACTCCCTCGTAGCAATCCATTCTGTTTTTGTATAGATAGATATAGGAAGATGTGGTGTGAGTGCCAATGAGACAACTCTCCATCCAAATAACAATTTAAAAAAAAAAGTAAACCATTAAAGGTCAATGTACGGCCTTCAACACGGAGCCTTGGCTCACACCGAACAACAAGCTATAAAGGGCCCCAAAATTACTAGTGTAAAACCATTCAAACGGGAAAGCCAACGGTCTAATCTATATAATTTTTTTTAAAAAAACGAGAAACGAAAAACACGTATAAATTACATAAACAAACGACAACTACTGTACATCAGATTCCTTATTTAGGACAGGTGCAAACATTTGCAGCGGGATTAAACGTTTTAATGGATCCAAACCTTCTCCCTTTTTCTGAAACAATAGCATAACATCACAACATAGAAAAACACACGGTAAAATATCGAGGTTGTATTGGGAGGCTGGGATGTATTCGTATGGAGAGGTGTAATTTTTTGAGCTGTGTTTCAGTACCAAATATTATTCTGGGTTTACACGAGTAAATGATGAGTTCAACTTTAAGTTTTTTGTTCTTTATTGACTGAAAGTTTATTGTAAGAACTCTAAGTGGTTCTGAGTTTTTAGCTGTATGATTTTTATTTTTGTTTTTAGCTTGTTTTTTTTTTTTTTTTTTGTTTTTTTGTTTTTTTGTTTTTTTTTTATTGTGTTTTTCTGGATTGGTGAACCAATATCTTCATTGTCAGATTCAATACTTGTTTCTTATTCTGAGTAAGTATTTGACAATTCAAGTATGGTGCTATTGAAAAAATTGGCTGAAAAGTTTGGCATACCACAGTTTATACATTCCCATGATAGTTTAGTATTTTATACATTTTATTGTCGATACCTTGGCAATTTATATGGTAACCTTGGTCACAGCTGTAACAGCATACAGCCTTTTGTTTCCAAGTGCAGACTTTATTGCAGGATCCACAGGGGTATTTTGGTGGACCAGGGTTTGACTCTGGTGCATACAAGTTTGTTAAGAAAATGCTACATAGGTATGTCAATACCAGTCTATCATATTTGATAGTTTTAGTTTTTCTTGTAAGTATAATCATTGATGATGTATGTATATTTGATTTACATGTCTCTTGGTTTGATATTGTCACTGACCAAGATTTGTCTGATGCCTTTTTATTTACTTTGATGTTTCTGTTTGATCGAGCTTACAGTCTTGCAGTTGACAATTAAATCTACCTTGACACAATTAGCAAAAAATCATATGAGGGTGTTTGTAGTGAGTACTGCTTTTATCGTGTTCATGGTGTTTGAGACAGTAGTAAAAGAATAGAAAATAGCTGGACGTTAGTAAAGATAGACTTACAATATTAGTTCTTCGTCCCTTGGGCAACACAAGGGTACAGGTAACTTGTGTTGGACTAGTGCCAGATATGGCTGAGTTTTGATGTTCAGACATGATGTTTTTAAGTTTCTTTTCAAGAAGCCCAAAATTTTATTGCCATTAGCTATGATATGTTGTCTGTATGTTTTGACCATTTTCAGTTCAGTGAGTAATTTGAAAAGAAAGTGCATAAACAACAGAAAAGTCCCTAAAAAATGAACACGTGACCGTGGCAAAATCACTATCCATAAATTTTTTTTTATAGAAATCGAGGTATACTAACAAAGAAAGCAGGTCAACTGACAACTGGTCAGTATAGAAAAATCCAGACTGTCAAATTAAATTACATTCGATTTGTAACTGATAATTGTTCCACAACAAATTAAATTGATGCGTTCTAATTAACAATTAAAATATGTGTAAAATTCCACTGGGGTAAAGCTGATGACCGTAACTGCATTCACGGTCATCCCAAGATGTCGGATGAAAAATTAGGTCAGTTTCTGTATTGTCTGTTAAAGTGTTTCTATATCATTTTCTTTACAAATCATACATTGAAACGATGTAAATTTATAAAAGAATCACTCGGAAATCACTAATTACTTCTGAGAAATGTGCATGAAACGGGAAATTCGATTTGAAAAAATCGCCAAGATGACCGTAAATCACAATCGAAATGACCGTAACAGAATCAGCGATTCATAACAAGGCTGACCGTAACTTCTTTTAAGATGACCGTAATTTGTAAATGATGACCGTAACTTTTAAAGGATATGACCCTCAATTCTAAGAAATATCCGTAATTATACAACTATCTTTTTGTATGAAATGATTGCCAAAAGACATGCAAATGAACAGGAAGGGAAAACATGCCACAAAAGCGCGATAAAATGACACCTTACAAGCATAATAAAAAAAAATGGGGTGCACAGCCTTCAACTGCTCGACAAAAGATTTTTGTTTGTTTCTGGGATTCCTTTTAATGACATATAATAAATACACATTTTTAAAAATGCCAAAAAATTGCATGTACACCCATTGATATTATATCGTCTTTCATTTTGTCGTGCAAATAAAATAACAGAAACATTTTGAAAATATCATTCGAATAAACTAGTGAAGGTGAGCTCCAGCAAAGTAGATCCTTAAAATAGTATTGTACGAAAAGCGTATCACAAGGCGGGACGTTGTCAATTTGTATATATACAGAAATGTTATTCATACAGTCAGGATTCTACTTCTTCAAAATTATCTCCCCATTACGCCAGTTCATGCCCACAATCGTAGAAATGGAAGCCATTGTAGGGATGACGCTCTGCCAATTTTGCTCTTGAAAAATGATAAATTTATCCACATAGCACCATTACGATCGATCGTTATATGTCAGTTATATTTTAAAAGACAAATGTATCTAATAGCTAATGAGCATTAGTTAATGATCTTGTCTGCATTGATTCAACTTAAAAATATTGTCTGTTCGGATGTCAGATGGAATTTTTGAAAATTCTTAAGCATTTAAAAAAATTCTAATTAAATATTTCGTGGAAGGGCAGACTAAACATTTTCAGTGGTTGAAGATCATAAACCCTAGTTATCACACACAAGAAAATCATATTTTTTCGAAGATATCCATTTTCATCATCCAAATTAAAAGACTGTCGTCAAGTACTTTTAGAAAAAATAGATATTCGAACACACCTACTCTGTTTTTGTGATTCATTAGATAGGTATCTCACTTGACCCATATATTTCATCTTTTCGTACTGTCATTTTTTTACGTTATAAAGTCAACCTGTAGCTTTGATATATAATAATGATAGAATCTGAAGCGAGATGCTATATAAAATACTCTTGCTTTGTACGTTCATTGTTTACGAAATATGCAATTTACTATCATTGTTATAAATCCTAATTATGTCTAATTATATCATAGTTCAAAACAAGAGGCTGTCACAACGACAGCAAACCGGATTTATTAATATTTATTTGTGTCCTGGCAATATCACAAGAACCATTACTGATGAATGGTGAAAGTGAAAATCGTCAATATCAAATTTGACCTCCATTTTGTCATCAGTATCAACATCTTAAAATTTGAAAAGCTTAGATTGAATGGTTCATGAGTAAATGCAACAACGTGAATGGAAACGCCATTTCACAATCTTTCAAGAACCATAACTCCTGAACTGTAAAAGTCAAAATCGTCGTTATTGAACTTGACCTCTAATTTGCCATCAGTAACAACATATAAAAATTTCAAAAGCTTTGGCTGAATGGTTCATGAGAAAATGCACGGACACGACTGGAAACACCATTTTTTAATCTTTCAAGAACCATAACTCCTGAACGGTAGAGGTAAAAATCGTCATTATTGAACTTGACCTCTAATTTGCCATCAGTAACAACATATAAAAATTTCAAAAGCTTTGGTTGAATGGTTCATGAGAAAATGCACGGACACGACTGGAAACACCATTTTTTCAATCTTTCAAGAACCATAACTCCTGAACGGTAAAAGTCAAAATCGTCATTATTGAACTTGACCTCCATTTTGTCATCAGTAACAACATATTAAAATTTGGGAAGCTTAGGTAGAACATTTCATGCGTAAATGCACGGACACGACTGGAAACTCCATTTTTCAATCTTTCAAGAACCATAACTCCTGAACGGTAAAAGTCAAAATCGCCACTATTGAACTTGACCTCCATTTTGTCATCAGTAACAACATATTAAAATTTGGGAAGCTTAGGTAGAACAGTGCATGAGTAAATGCACGGACACGACTGGAAACTCCATTTTTCAATCTTTCAAGAACCATAACTCCTGAACGGTAAAAGTCAAAATCGCCATTATTGAACTTGACCTTCATTTAGTTGTTAGTAACAACATATTAAAATTTTAAAAGCTTTGGTTGAACGGTTCATGAGTTAATGCACGGACAACATTTGATTGCCGCCCGCCCGCCGTATATCCTCAAATCAATAACCGACATTTTGTCACAAAAATCCGGTTAAAAAGAAATTTATGAAACATATTTATATCCGCTAACCGAGCCCTTATTGAGATCGACAAACTCAACAAAAAAGCTTTGAATACAATACGGATATTTCTTAGAATTGATGGTCATCCTATAAAAGTTACGGTCGTCCTATATAAATTACAGTCAGTCTTTACAAATTACGGTCATCCTTTACAAGTTACGGTCATCTTTTTACCAATCACGGTCATCCTTGTTCTATGTTACGGTCATCTTGAAAATATTTTGATTATGATTTACGGTCATCTTAACGATTTTTTCAAATCGAATTTCCCGTTTCATGCACATTTCTCGGAAGTAATTAGTGATTTTCGAGTGATTCTTTTATAAATTTACATCGTTTCAATGTATGATTTGTAAAGAAAATGATATAGAAACACTTTAACAGACAATACAGAAACTGACCTAATTTTTCATCCGACATCTTGGGATGACCGTGAATGCAGTTACGGTCATCAGCTTTACCCCAGTGAAAATTCCACTCTATTTTATTTATTAAAGTTAATACGGTTGGTATTTTACCGAAATAAATCTATCTGTCTATTAGAAAACAGGATGTTAAATAGGCAACCGGACTCGGGCATATACTGACAACTCGGATCAAATCGAAATCTTAAATAAAGCTATCAAAGCTCTTCAAAATACCAAAGATAATCGGAAACTCGATGAAGTACATGTCTCCAAGTTGCGATCTCTTAAAGAAGATGTCGTTGAAATGAAGTGGAGATCAATGCACAATAATCTAATTTTCAGTGGACTAAGGTATCAACCAGACGAGGATACGGAAATTAAAATACGAGATTTCATCAACAAAGAGCTTGGCCTATACAACACTATATCCTTTGAAAATGTCCATCGAAACGGTATTAGACCTATAGTAGCTCGCTTCACATCCAGACGAGATCTTGAGTATGTCTTGAAATGCGCGTACAGATTGAAAGGTACCGATTACGGGATAAAGGAACAATTTCCCAAAGAAATAGAATTAAAACGCAAAGAACTTTATCCTATATTAAAACAGGCCAAAAAGGACAATAACAAAGCGGTTCTAGTACGAGATCGATTATATATTAACGGAGAACTTTACAAACCGGAACCAAATATTTCAAACACTCAAGGAAGGGAATTTAGAGATAGCCTTATTGATAGACCAACAAACTCTCAGATTCCAGTGAATAGTGGCCCTCCAGTTCCACCAAGGCCCTATAAACGTTCACGCATAAATTCTGACGAGATAGAAAATACTCATTTATAGGACAGGTCAACAAGAGGTGAATTGAAATTTTCATTTTTAAACATATGTGGACTTAAATCAAAATCTTTAGCACCAGAATTTTCAGATCTCGTTATCAACAACGATATCTCTATATTTGTAGAAACAAAAACAGATAAATTAGACATAATATCACTCCCTAACGGATATAGTTGTTTTAGTAAACATCGATCAAAGTTTAAAAGAAAGTCAGGTGGCATAGTAATTATTTACAAATCTGAACTTGAAAAATTTCTTACATTTCCAAAAACAAAATCAGAATTTGTACAGTGGATACAATTTTCGAAAGATCTTTTAAATGACAATGTACTAATGGGCTGTGTCTATATACCACCAGAAGGATCTAAATACTCATCGGTAGATGCTTTTACTGAAATTGAAAACGAATTTCTTCATTTGTCTGAACCTAATCTAAAAAACGTCTTAATAGGGGATTTTAACGCCAAGACATCTACATTACCGGATTATGTTATCCCAGATCAACATTTACTTGAAATTCTAAATACTGATGATACACAGACGATGCATTACTTTTCCGATTACAATGGACTCTTAACAAACAATATTTCCATGCAAAGATATAGCAAATGTGCATGTCGACCAAATACGTATGGTCACCGACTTCTAGAATTGTGTAAAAAAATGAATATGTATATTGCAAATTCAAGAATAGGTAATGACAAAACAGTAGGAAAAATTACTTGTAATGACGTTAGTGTCGTTGATTATCTAATACTTAGTTCTGATCTTTTTCAAATGACAAAGAATTTCGAAGTAGAAGAATTTAATCCTATCCTATCAGATGTCCACTGTAACCTTAAGTTTACTCTGGAATCACAACCATATACTAATATCAACAATGTAAAAACCGTCGAGAAGCAAGTTATAAAATGGAATAATAATAAACAAGATAAATTTGTCAAATTTGTTAAAGAAAAAAAGTCTGAAGGAATACGGGACATAGAAACTATACTTGATAAATTAATCGATCGAAATGATACTGTACAACAAAACGATATTGATACGGCAATGAATAAAATTTGTGAAATATTTAACAACTCTTCCATCTCAGTGTTTGGAACAAAATGTAAAAACCAGAAATATGCAAAGCACAATGAAAAACCATGGTATAAAAGAGGATGCAAGAGCAAAAGAAATTTATTTCATCAGGCTAGACAAAGATACGGGAACCTAAAGAGTAAAGAAAATAAAAAAAAAGCTTTAAAAGAAGCAGTAAATCTTATAAAAAAGAACTAAATCGGAGTTATAATGATTTCCAAATGAATACCGCAAAAGATCTTAGAAAACTGGCTAAATCTGACCCAAAACGGCTATGGCAAAAATTAAATAGTATAAATACCAACAAATCAAATAAAACTGATGCTGTTAAAATTGAAGACTTATATGAACATTTTAAACGTCTAAGCCAAGATGAAGTCATTGTAAACAACTCAGACATAGATTTAACAAAGGTACCACCAGAGAACATCAACAGAATTTTAAATTCTCCAATCACAGAAGAAGAAATTTTGAATGTCGTAAAAAAACTTAAAAACAATAAGGCTTCCGGATATGATGGTATTGTGAATGAACATATTAAACATAAGGTCAAGGAAATGTTGACCATCTATCACAAGTTATTCAATATTGTTTTAAATACTGGGAAGGTACCAGATTCATGGACAATGGGAATTATTCAACCTATCTTCAAGAATAAAGGCAATATATATGATCCAAGCTCGTACAGACCAATAACATTAGTGTCATGTCTTGGGAAAACTTTTACATCTATCTTAAATGAAAGACTTGGGGAACTGTCAACTGAGGTCAATCTGATTTCCGAGGCTCAAACAGGTTTCAGAAAAGGTTATAGTCACATTGGATAACATATTTGTATTACATTCATTAATATCAATTTATCAAGCACTTGGAAAAAAACTCTTTTGCACTTTTGTTGATTTTTCGAGAGCCTTTGATACAATCTCCCATACATCTTTGTGGATTAAATTACAAAAGGGGAATATTTCTGGGAAAATTTTTAAGGTAATATATAGTATGTATAGTGATGTTAAATCTTGCGTAAGAAATGGGAACGAAGTGTCAGCCGTTTTTAACTGTAACATTGGAGTGAGACAGGGAGAAAACTTATCCCCCTTTTTATTTGCTGTTTATCTAAACGATCTGGAGTCTTTCTTTGCTGATAATGATGTTCAGAACTTGCAAGTTATCGAAAATATTTGCCACAATCATTTACATATATATATTAAACTTTTCGTTCTTTTGTACGCCGACGACACTATAATTATATCTGAAACGGCCGAATCAATGCAACACGCCTTAAATGTTTTTGAAAGATACTGTGTCCGATGGAAGTTGAACGTTAATTTATCGAAGACAAAGGTTGTGTTCTGCAAACGGAAATCAAGAACATTACCAAAATTTCAAATATTTAACCAGTCTATTGAAATTCAGGATTCATATCCATATCTAGGACTAACTTTTAATTATAATGGTTCATTTGCAACAGCAAAGAAACGTCTTAGCGAACAAGCGCAGAAAGCTCTTTTTAGTCTCTATACAAAGATACGTAACCTCTCAATACCTGTCGACTTACAATTACAACTGTTTGATGCACTTGTACTTCCAATTCTGACATATGGATGTGAAATATGGGGATTCGGAAACAATCACATGTTGGAAAAAATCCATCTACAGTTTTGCCGGAATGTGTTGAAAATTAGAACGTCGACACCAAATTTTATGACATATGGAGAACTTGGTCGTACACCAATAGATATCGTAATAAAATGTAGAATGGTGTGTTTTTGGAACAAACTTCTCACCAATGAAAATAAACTTAGCAGTATACTTTATCAAATTATGTTCAACTTAAAAGATGATCACACTTTCAAATGGATGGATTATATTAAATCGATCCTAGACAATGCCGGACTAAGCTATGTTTGGACTCAGCAATCACCATTAGATATAAATCAACTAAAAATCGTACTGACAGAAAAAATAAAAGATTCATTCATTCAACAATGGCATAGTCAAATTGACAACTTATCCAGAGGAGAATTTTATGGACTTTTTAAAACAATCTTCGGCTTAGAAAACTATCTTTTAAAATTAACACCATTCGAACGTAAGTATATTTCAAAATTAAGCTGCTGCAATGTAAAAATTCCATGTAGAGCTGGGAAGATGGTATAACATTCCAAAAGAAGAGAGGACATGTAATTTGTGTTTAACTGCAATTGGCAATGAATACCATTATTTATTTGAATGCAACTCTATATTAGTAAAAATATCAGAAATCAGCATATTCCAGAGTACTATGTGAAATATCCGTGTGAAGCAAAAATGAAAGGACTACTGTCATTGACTAATATTAACGTACTTAAAAATGTGTCTTTATTCATTTCAAAGTTAACTAAAATATTATAATATTAAAATACTTTAATGTAAAGTAAAGTAATATTCTATATATTACATTTCTTCTAAGTTGTTTTATTTATTTCTTTAATTGTATGTGATTGTATTTTGTATTTTTTGTAATTTACCTCTTGTTTCACATGTCAATGTGACGGAGTGTTTTTGAAATAAAAGCATATTGTATATATTGTATTGTATTGTTACAACATGAGGCGACAACGTAAGGGGGCGAACGTGTTTTTGAGCCGATTCCTTATTTTTCGTATGTGTACTTATCCGATCCGCGGCTACGTTTTATGTTCGGAATTCTTTGAATTTACATAATATTTAGTTGGTAACTCAAGAGACATCCGAACGAGTATTATCACATGAAAATTCAACATGGCTGTCAAAGTGTTGAGTTTTCGACCGAAAACCAATATTTTGCACATTTTAAGCATTTGTGAGTAACAATTTGTGAGACAGATTTAATTTAGCTGTTAAATTCCTTTAATTCTGTTTTGACTCTTAAATATTCTGCATTAGACTTGTGTGACACATTTATCTGTACTAATTTCCTGTTAACAGTTCTATCGCGTTTTCGATGTTTATCTTCATGTCCACACAGGTGTTGTTCAATCAGGTTAAAATCCTGTCCGAAAATGAATGATTTAATTACTTACATGTTGGGGGTTGGGTTTTTTTTTTTTGTTGTTTTTGTTTTGTTTTTTTTTTTGGTTTTTATGAAACATTTATGAAATTGTACTGTGACAAAGTTTTTCTGCATACAAATATCCTTTAAAAATTACACTTGGAATTGTATGCAAATTTGTCCACCATTACATAAAACTACACAGGTTCCCGAAAACTTTGACATCATTATTCAAAACATTTGATGTCACAACTAAAAAGTGATTGTTGTTTGGTGTCAGAAGGATATTCGGAGGTAATATCATGAATATAAGGTCATTCGGAGGCAAAATACAGCTGAATACCAAAAGTGTAAATACGTTTATTACAGTAGAAAAGTCATTAAAAAAAAAGTGGGAAAAAATCCAGAAATTTTCATTGTACTAATGAACTGACAATCGTTCACTTTTTTTTTCACTTTTTTTAATTCCTGCATCTGCACAGAAATCAAAATTCTTCCTTTTTCCAGTCTTGTTTTCATTAGACTTGGAGTAAATTATATATTTATCAGTCTAGTAAAACATAGGAAGGAACTCAATACCAATCATTTGCCAATTTCATTTTTAATAATTCTTTGATATTTAAAAATGATACCTGATGATATCATTTCTTTGTTTACATTGAATATGATGTCAAAACTTAAATAATGTCACAACTAAAGTCCCTAACAACAGAACCAAAATTGGAAATGTCACAGTATTTTCGTTTCTTAAGTTTAAATATGTTTGAATTGAAAAAAAAATCATAAAGACTTTGCTCCCTTTCACTGCAGGTAATACATTTGTACCTGCCTCATATTATAAATTGAAGACATGCCTAAATTAAAAGACCTATTATCAACTTCTGTTTATTTTTTATAGATTGTCTCATCAGCCAAGTTATATGTCAAGAATTGATTGTAACACATGCACCAAAATACATAACATTCCAACAGCAAGCAGACCACCTACAGACAAGCGATGTTTCTAAAGTGATAACACATACACTTGGTGTTCCAACAGAGGTAAATAAAGCAGGAGTTAGGTTAAGGACAGACAGAGTTATTTCTAAAGTATTTTCACATACTCTTAGTGTTCAAACAGAGGTAAATAGAGCAGGAGTAAGGTTGAGGTCAAACAAGTTATTTCTATTTCTAAAGTATTTACACATACTCTTGGTGTTCCAACAGAGGTGAATAAAGCAGGAGTAAGGTTAAGGTCAAACAGATAAGAGTTATTTCTAAAGTATTAACACATACTCTTGGTGTTCAAACAGAGGTAAATAAAGCAGGAGTTAGGTTACGGTCAAACAGAGTTATTTCTAAAGTATTTACACATACTCTTGGTGCTCATATGTACAAAGGTATGAATTTACATAAAACTTTATCTTATTTGTGTGGAAAAGAACAAACAGCTTTAATTTAATTATCCGAATATCATGACTTTGTATTTATGGCTATCTACTTGAATGGTTTTGTTAAAAATTATAAGTTTAACTGCTGCCTCTTAAATTTTTCATAGTTATAAAAATGGAACTAAGTCATTTGGTTTTTGTTATTGTAGGATGTAAAATGGTCAGGACTTAATCAGGGATCATTGTTTAACAGACCAAAGGCAAACGTCCTAATGACAGTTGTAACAGCAGAAGGAAAGAAGCCATTGAGTGTGAAAAATGTTGCAAAATATCCTGTGAAAAGTGTAAGTTTTGTTGTTTTGTCTATGGTAGAAATTTATATCATGTGAACTTCCTTAGATTCTTACTATCTAACCATGCTAACCAGCATGACTAGATTAAATTTATAATAAAAGTGAAATTGCACACAATAATTAAGTTTTAACATGTTTAAGAAAAGACCAGCAGTTAGGATTATTCCAAAAATAATCATTTCACAGTGATACTATTCTAATGATACACAAATTCTACTGTCAACATTACTTTAAAAAAGGATTGTATGAACAACATTTAGATTATGAGTCAGTGATGTGACATAACTGTTTACCTCTTTCAGGACATTCCTTCTGTAGATGTTGGTCAGATGATGAATGGGATACAGGATACATTCTTTGATACCAATCCTTTGATGATTGATACAGGTGTGGACAATAATGTAAGTGTAATTGATATTTTTGTCTCAGGAGTGCCACCTAAATACTTAATTGATAGGGGTGCCTCTGGGGTTCTGTTACCCCCACCTTTTCATATGAATTTGATTTAAATTTTTAAAATGTATACCCTTTCATACAGTATATTGCATAGGTAAAATGGTACCTTTTCATATTTTGCGTAGGTAAAAATGTTACCTTTTTCGATATTGTTTTGGGTTTCATGTTGTGTAATGTACATGTACATTTTGTAAGAGTGGAATATCAAAGAGTCAAAAAAGAGAACATTGGTTGATAAAAACACAACCAAGAAAGATAACAGATGAAGAAGCTATTGGAACTTTATTAAACTTATCATATATTTCTGATAGTGTTCCTGACCTATTCACGTATGTCCAAGCTTGAAAAAGCAAGCCTATTCCAGCATCAAGTCCTATCACTTTGTTTATAGGGATATTGTATACCGGTATATCACACCAATAAGTATTTTGTAGTTACATTACAGTACGCAAACTGTGGTTTATCATGGTGTATAAAAAGGTACTCTTGACTTTAAAAGTCAATCCATGAAGAAAGATATTGCTATTATAATTATTCTATATCTAAATTGGCTTTTGTTATTTTCATTGCAGTTCTTTGATGTGCATACAGATTTTGATGTTTTCCGTAAGTTACCCGATACAATGAGAAGAATGGCTGACAGACTATTAGACTCTGATTCTGTGCTGAACCAGCATACAGTAGGAACTTTGAATAGCAGTCATCCAACAGACCTGAAGTTAATGGGAGAACTTCAGATGGTTCAAGATGTTGTTAATACGGTATGTATACATTGTAGCTCATGTGTGTGAAAAGGGGGACATGTAGGGAAAGAGGCAGTCATCCAACATATCTTAAAATAATCTTAAAACTATATATAGATGGTTCAAGGTATTATTAATAGATCTTGTATAACTCAGATCAGTGTTCTCCCCAGGCCGTTTTAGCGTCGCGGTAGCGCGACGCTATATTTTCTTCCCGTGACGCTATAATAATATCCGCGACGCTATAATTATTTTTTCTCGTTTCTGTATAAAATAAATAAATAAATAATCTTTATTTCAAGAGGATGATCCCATTAGTTAAAACTAATCTTCCTGAGAGTCCTCAAAGCCATGTCCTAAATTGTGAACTTTCATCTAATTACCGCTTATGATCATAAAAAAAATATATCACCGTTAATTGTAATCCCTTCAAGTCGGACAATAGAGGCAATTTAAAGTGTTTACATAGGTGTTAATTACCCTATGGGTGATAACTGGTTGGATACTAATACCCTAAGCTGTCACTTGTGACATGATTAATACCACGTGGTATGCAATCGCAAATTTCAACAAGGAGAAAATGTAATCAGAAAATCCTAAAATAAATCAAAATATATGTTTGCAAAATGAAAATTCAAAGAAACAAACATTTTTTCTCTTTTAGAAACAGATTGAGTCTTATCTTTTTATGACTTTCAAAATATTAGTATTACTTTCTTCCTATTACTAGTTGTAAATCGAGAGTGAAAATTTTGATTTTGAACTATATAAGTTTTGTACTTTCTTTAGAAAGTGATCATAATTGGCTTAAGTTTATGTTTCATCCATTTAATGCATTAAAAACACCATATTCATTCCCAATCTCTTGTCAAACATTGTTTTATTTTCGTATTTTTCATTGCTTTCGGCTGCCATTTAATATTTTAGTGTAAACTACTGATCAGAATCGGACCAGATATGACAAAAATCCGCATTTAACGATAATAACTACATATCCACAAATGGCACAGTAGACAGAAAACAATACCTCAAGAGAAAACTAAGCATTAACAGACTATTTATTAGATAACTTTGTTAAAAAATAAATATCATTTTGATAAAAAGAAACAACTGGGACCATGAACCAATATATTTGATAGACATGATCATGATGATAAAGAAAGTTTTTTTTTAATTTAAATTTTATTGCTATATGATACTTTCTCTTTCCTTTTTTTTATTATAAGAACCAGTGTTTTTTCCTACACATTCAGTGCAATTTTATCTATACACACATATTTTTATTTGGCCAAAGAGGAAAAAAATAATTCTGGAACTATAAATGAATATAGAAAACATAAACTGAAAATACTGTTATCATGGTTATAGTTTAATTGTATTCTCAGTTATGAATTCAACAATATACATTGTAGATACAAAGAATAGGGTGGAATAGAATATTTTATTCACCAAAAAAGGGCCTATAGCATACAAACAATATAATACATTTTGTAATAAACAATAACGTATATATATAACATAAAGGAAATAGAGCATTACCACGACACGACAAATTACATTGAAAAAAATACAATTTATTTTTTACGCCAAATGTGATGCTATCCAAAATTTCTGGGGAGAACACTGCAGATATGAGAGAAAGTAGGATTGCAGGAAAAAATTAATGGGAGAATTTCCCATGGTTCAAGATGGTAAAAGTAAAAGTAAAAACGTCTGAAAAAATACTGTTATATAAATATATATATATGTTTGATAACCTCACTTACACTGCTTGAAAATTATGTATTAAGAAATGCTGAGATGATTAGTTGTAAAATTATTTTTAGAATTTACTATCAATTAATATTAATTTTAATCATGACTGTGTGCATTGTATGTCATTTTATATTTTAATATTTTATGATGTATTTAAATGTGTAGTTATTGTTGCAAACTCCATTAGAAATTTGAATTGAGATTATTTGGAATAAGGGAAAGGGGGAGGTGAAAACAAAAGGGGGGGGTTAAATAAGAATTTGTGGGGAGGGTACAATTGATCTCATTTAAAGCCCCAGTCCCACTAGACCAAGATCGCACCACGCTCACGGCGATCTAAAACAAATTTAGATCGTGGTGAGGTCGCGGTATGAGCGGCATAAAAATGTTAATTTTCGTTGCTTTCACGATGCTACTACGTCCTAATTACGCTTCTACAACGATCCCGCTACGACTAAACCACGTTCAAACCGCCCTTATTCTGCGACCTCACTATGCTTATAAAGATCTTTCTACGCTCTTCACGTTCTCACTACGACCATACCAACAGTTATCCGATTGCAACACGATCTTACTGCGATTATAGCACGTTCTTATCACGATTATACTACGTCCATACCGCGATCTTACTACGTTCTCAGCAATATCGTCAATATCGTGTTTCATATCAATATAGTTCCATTACTTCTATTTCTGATTAAAACGGAGATTTCTCGGAAACAATACAGTCATGCCACCGAAATCTACTAGAACACGTGGGCGTGGTGGTAGGGGTTGATGTAGAGGCAGAGGGAGCAAAGTATGAACGCCATACTAAACTCAAAATAGTACACAAGAAACTAAAATTAAAAATAATACAAGACTAACAAAGGCTCCTGACTTGGGACAGACGCAAAAATAGTGGGGTTAAACATGTTTGTGAGATCTCAACCCTCCCCCTATACCTCTAGCCAATGAAGAAAAGTAAACGCATAACAATACGCACATTAAAATTCAGTTCAAGAGAAGTCCAAGTCTGATGTCAGAAGTCAGAAGATGTGACTAAAGAAAATAAACAAAATGACAATAATACATAAATAACAACAAACTACTAGCAGTCAACTGACATGCCAGCTCCAGACCTAATTAAACTGATACTATACACATAAGTAGTATAATACTTGTCATCAAGAGATGTCGGAACGACCAATCAAACCTAAATTACAACCTATTGCTGGTCCATAAAGCTCAAATGACGATATTTTAGTGAACGATAGCAGAGATGACACAGTTGTGTCAATATATATAGGGAGATGTGGTATGAGTGCCAATGAGACAACTCTCCATCAACGTAAAAATCTATAAAAGTAAACCATTATAGACCAAGGTACGGCCTTCAATAAGGAGCCTTGGCTCACACCGAACAGCACGCTATAAAGGGCCCAAAAAAATACTAATGTTAAACCATTTAAACGGGAAAAACCAACGGTCTAATCTATATAAAAACGAGAAGCATGGTGGAGCTGTTAGAGTAAATGGATAAATACATTCAGACAAACAAAATCTAGGGAGTTTTTTTGGATATATTTCATATGAAAATGACAATAAAAATGATGATCGTAGTGTGAACGTAGTAAGGTCGTGAGAAGAGCGTGATGAAGACGGCAAGGGCGTGCTAGAATCGTACTATGGTCACGAACAGCGTGGTAAAGTCGTAGTGGAAGCGTAGTTGGGTCACGGTGAGAACGTGATGGTCGTGATAATGTCGCTGTGAGATCGTAGCGCAATCTCTCGCTACGATTGTACAACGACCTTTGCGATCTTACTACGTTCTTAATGCGCTCTCACTACGCTTCTACTACGACCTTATTTCACCACGACCGCACCACGATTGTTTTGAACATGCTCAAAGTTGGTCACGCTCTTCACGATCTTGAAGACCTCACCACGACCGTGGTACGACCTTACTGCGACCTACACGATCGTACCACGATCATCAAAATTTGCATTTTTTTCACAGATCGTAGTGCGATCATGGCCTAGTGGGACTGGGGTATTAGATTTCAGAAATTTAAATAAAAATTTCCTCATTATTTTTTTTGAGGGGATTAATTAGACCAACATTTATTCTGTCAGAACCCTATGCTGTGTCAACTATTTAATCACAATCAAAATTCAGAGCTGTATCAAGCTGGAATGTTTTGTCCATACTTGCCCCAACTGTTCAGGGTAAGACCTCTGTGGTCGTATACAGCTGCTCCCTGTGGAGGATCTGGTTGTAAGTTTATTTAATTTCAAGCAATGTCCACATAGTTACCAGATCTTTTCTAATTTACTGTGATAGGACTAGGTGACATCACGGACAAAAACATAATGGCCAATAATTTTATGATTATCTTGACATTATTATTTCTTTTGTAGATATCAGACAAACCTGAGATGATGTCCACAAAGTCACCAGATTTATTCTCATTTACTGTGACAGGGTTACGTGACATCATGGACAAACATGGTGACCAATCAACACAAGCAGCTGATGCTAGTGACCTGGTTAATAATTTCATAAATAAGGTATTACATAATGTTATAATTAAAAAAATCGCTTTGTTTACAGCCAGTATCACCACACTTCCTGCAAGTATCTTTTCCCCTATTTTTCTGGCAAAATTGTATCATGTAGATGTGACAGTGTGTATACATTTGTCAACTTGTATTTGATATCACAGTCTTGTTAGACCATTTTAACAGGCCACATCACCCATCCTTATTATTTGAAGTCATGTAGGATTGAAAAAATTATGAAGTGATAGCTTTATCTACTAGTATTGTGTTTATACCAATGCTGATGGACTGTAAGTCCCAGAAGGTATCATCAGCTCAGTAGTTGCTTTGAGTCTTTATCATGAAAGTTGGGGTCATTAAGTAGAATTTCAAATCTCTGCCCCAACCCCCCTTTTACACTTTTATAGGTTGGAGGAGCTATTCTTTTAGCCTTAATCCCCCAAATTTCATATAGTATTTTTCGGAAACAGACCTTAACAGAAAAACCTATATGTCAGATAAAGAAAAGATTATAATTTTTTTCATGTTTGTTTCATTTTAGATGACTGAAGATTTTAAAAAGTTATATAAAGATAATGTGATGATAGAAGTTTTGACCATTGTACCAGAGAAAGCAGGATATGTCCGTAAAGTTAGAAGTTTAAAAGCTGATCCCACACCTGTGAGTATTTATTTGGAGAAGTTTTACCCAAGTTTGATTAAATGATGTTTTAAAAACCTGACCAGTCATGCCAGTAGTTCTAGAATAAGATGAATAGTCATGCTTTAAAAATATGTCCATATTTTAAAATGCCACATAAGCATAGAATTAGGATAGGGCAGAAAGTTGTACATTTTCATCAGTGATGACAATGGATGAGTTTAAAACTTATTCTCCTACCATATGCATACACAAAAAGGAGATTAATTGAAAATTTTATGAAATGACTCTATAGTTTATTATAGTTTCTTGGAGGGACAAAATGGTCCAAACCCAATATCATAGTTTATTAGGAAGCTTTGACCCCACACCATAGTTATGAAGAGGGGGAAATCAGGATAATTTTTAAAGGTCAGACATTTGAACCCTATCAAACACCATCCAGTATAATGTGAGGTTTTGGTGTGATATTTGAACAGAGAAAACAGGCTGATTTATTTGTCAGTATATGAAGGTTATTCAAATAACTTAAGAACCATAATATTAACCACAAACAACATCAACAAGTATTAAATGAATCTTATGAATTCTATTTATTTATTTTACAGACACCAGGGCCTGATGATTCTATGAAACAACTAAATTTATCCAAAGACTATGGTGAAGATTATCCCGCCATTTTCAACATTATATTATGGTTTATGATTATCCTTGCTATAGTTTTATTTAGTGTTAGCTATGGTATGTGGCACATGGACCCAGGAAGGGATAGTATTATATATAGAATGACAACAACTAGGCTAAAGAAAGATTAATTTACACTAGACTGGGGGAATAAAAAATTAATTACAACTAGACTGAAAAAAATAACTACAACTAGACTTTTGAACCATTTATTTGACTCAAGAAATTGTTTCATAGCACTTAATTTACTAATTGTTTTATAACAATAAATGGTAGTCACATAAATTGATGTGTTTACTTATATATGTAATTTGGCAAGTGGCAGTCATATGTGGTAGTCTTACTGTTGTCAGTACATATACCTGAAATTTATTTTGACTATTATGACAGTTCTTATGTGTGTGTGAGATATATTCCAGTCCCAAGTTGATTATGTAGACTTAATAATTTGATTAGCACATATGTACCTGAGGTTAAGCGTAATAGATGTGTAGTATACTAGTGATTTGCTAGCACATGTATACATGATTATAAGTGTGAAAGATTGTGGATGCTTAGTATGTTAAATGTATTATGATGATAAAATATGAGCATATAATATAAATAGTACAAATTTTATTTAACAAAAAAAAAAGGGAAACATAAGATAGCTCTAATGATTTCTTCTTTACATCATTTATTGTGTTGATGGTATATCTTTTGGTGAAACAAAGTATATTTATACAGTAAACAATGTATTTTACATTTAACATTATCTACATTGCTATTTAATCAGAATTGTTTGATTTTATATTCTGTGATGTATTTATTTTCTTCTTGATTTACCATTCTATAACACTTGGGAAGTAGAGCTAATTTATATATAGACATTTAGTATTGAGATAGTAACATTCCTTAGTAGTTTAGTGTGTGTGTGTGTGTATATATGTGAGTTGATGATTTATGAAAGATGTTAATGGTGTATTTTTTATTAATATATGTTAGATAAACTATTACAGTGTTTTATTTTTAATTTTGAAAAATTTATGCATGGAGATATAATAATGATTCTGTGGTGTTTTTTGTGCTATGTTGTACAGATAGATATGTTCTCAAAACCTTTGCACTTACTCTCTCCTTATATGTCATATGTATTGATCACTGGATTACTTGATTGCAGACATGGGGTCAATTACATTTGAAAGTAATTAATTACATTCAATTACAATTACAAAATCTTCAATTAAATTACACATTACATTTGACTTTTTTTACCAATGTAATTAATTACATTCCAATTACTTGGCAAATGTAATTAATTACTTCAATTACATTTGAAAGGAAATTTAAGATAAAACATTGAAAACATGCATTTATTCTATGATATGTACATAAGTATTATACATTGCTCTATAGTTATAACAATTAGACAGTGTTCAACTAGTATATACATTTTTGTATTGTGTCATATAACTTATTTAAGCATTTTCCCATTACATTTGACCATCATCAGCTTTTCAAATGTTCCATCAGCCAGTCTGCACCTTTCCGGCCTAAATGTTTTTCCAGCAGTGCTAAATAAGCGTTCAACTGGTGCAGATGTGGCTGGAATAGCTAAATATTGCACTGCTAACTTAGCTAGACGTGGTAAACGTTGACAGTTACTATGCCAATACAAAAGAGGGTCTTTTGACATATCAATACAATTATCTGACAAGTAATCATCCATTTCTGAACTTACAGAAATCCCTGAAGGGTTTCTTTTTCTTTCCACTGATGGGGCTGGCATGAAACTGAAAAGATCATCATTTTTTGCTCGCTTACATGGGGGAGAATTTTGATCACAAGGGGGCTCAGATGATGTAGGGACTTGACTAAGTTTGTCCTTAACAACAGCTAAACACTGATCAATCTGTTCAGTTTCACACCATCTGGTCTTAAATCTTGGGTCTAAAAAGCTAGCAAGAATATATGCTTCATCCTCTACAAACTGAAACACACACTTTCAGCTCTTTTAAGAGTATTTACAAGGTTATTTTTTATTTCAACCGATTTTTCATGTAGAAGTTTCGAAGATAAATGCTTTCTGCTAGGCACTTGATACTTAGTGTCAGCTTTTTCCATCAAGTTTTTAAATTCTTCACTTTCGACAATAGAGAGTGGTAAAAGATCCCCAGCTATGAACATTATAAGAGCATTTGTCATTTCTAACTGTTTTGGATCAGACGGTGAATATTTTACACTTTTTTTTATGCATTGTGTCAATGTTGGTTGAATTTCTTTATTCTCAGAATGCAGAATGTACAAATCTCTGTGTTTTCTCTGAAAATTACAAAAGGCCTTATTTAATATCTTGAAAATATTAAATTGTTTTAATTTACCTATTGAAATTTTACATTTATTTAAATTTATTTGATTGTAAATGATACAAAAAAAGAGCACTATTTTTTATTTTTTGAAATGATTTTCATTTTTATCCCAGCTTATTCAAATTATTTATCTTAAATAAGTGATTTAGAAATCTGACTTCTTAAAACAAAAATAAACTTTAGTTTTAATCACAACTAATTAATTTAATAAACAAAATATTTTCCAAATTTAAATGTAAGCTATTAGAGGATATAAGATAAATGAAATCTGATTAGAAATGAAAAAGAAGCATTATGAATTTATTAATTTTTAAAATTCTTATATAGTATTACCTTCATATGTGTAACAAAGTTGGATGTAACTTTATAACTTCCACTAATGAGGGTGCCACAATGCATACATTTTCCTTTGAAAGTATTTCCATTTTGGAAGTCATCAGGAACAGTAAAATGTTCCAGTACACTCTTGGAGCTCATTTTTAAATCTGATAAAATGTTTTCTTTCAACATTCATATATATAGTGAACAAATTTTGCAAGTGATATTTTGTCATATGCATTATCCCTTCAAGAATTTAAACATGTACCTATAGGCCCTAGGGGTATATTTATCTCTCTCTAATTAGCCTTATATCTGTTTAACATAACTGTTATAAAAACAGTCATTATATAGTTTGTAATAAAACAAATAGCCAGAGGTTATATTTATTGGTTATTTAAGTCCTTGAATAAAGTTAATTATGTTAAATCAATGTCTTAAAATATCTATCTAAATCTACTAATTAAGGTCAAGACAGTGACTTCCTAGTGGTTTCTTTTAAAATTATGGCATGTGTCTACATTTTTTTTATCATTCAATACAAAATGAAGAATCTACCATGGTTGTGTTAATACAGAAAGTATACTGTGAAGGCTTTTCTTTGTCAGCTTACAACATTTGTTAAGATTATTGCTTTTAATAATTTTTTGAGAAAACACAAGATTTAATCTTTTGATCCAAAATTTCAAATGTAATTGACTTGTAATTGAAAAGTAATTGTCAATTACAGGCAATTTTGGCTATGTAATTAATTACATTCAATTACATGTAATTGAAAAAATGCTCAATTACACATTACATTCAATTACATGATAAATTGTAATTAATTACAGTCAATTACAATTACATATTTCAATTACCCCATGTCTGCTTGATTGTGCCATCTGTTGTCTTTACAATCATTGATGCATTAACCATTACTTGTAATCAGCCCTGAACCCAGATAGCTAACAATTGGTTAGTTGCAAAGATACCCCAAGATATTTCTGTCTCCATTTACCACCTGTATGACAGTTTGGAATCGATTATGATAAGGGACAGATTTGGGTAATAACAGTACTTGGCAGTTTTACTTGCCTCATCTGCATATATATATATTGTCTTTCACTCTAACTCTAAATGCTTTTTGGTGATGTTCATTTTTAATTTGAAAACTACTTTTACATTTATGTCATAGGTCCTACCCTTTGAGGTATACCACATATATATCATCCTGTTAAATATTTAAAACTTTTTACCCTATCTTCTCTAAATTCTTTTCAGCCATGTATTCATAAAACCTACTGTTCAAATAATTGATATAAGAATTAGCCTGTTCAGCAACATCCATCTCCCAGACTATTATATAAGTTACACAAAAGAGGAATTATTTAGACATTACAACAGACGATATCACCCACCAATACCAGAATTCTCTGAGTAAAAGACATTCCTTCAATATTGGATGACATGAGTATTTTGTTAACATGATTTATTTAAATGAATTTATATTATAGTTAAATTCAGAAAAGATTCAGTTTTAGATCATGTTCTGTAATATTTACTGACATAAGTGACATCAATCTATCAATTAACTGTTACAAAACAAAGTTGATTTATCAAAAAGAGTAATTTCCAGTTATAGCTCTAAAATAAAGGAATGATGGTTCCATACTGATATTAAATGATAGTACTGCTGTCTCTGTAAGCAATCGTGATTCCAAAACTTGTCATCTTTATATGGTGTTTGTAATTATATATGAACCATGTTGTTGGTAATAAACAAGATCAAACTTATAGTAATGTTGTTGTCATAAACTCATAATCAAGTTATCATAGCTATATAAACAAGAATGTGTCCAAAGTACATGGATGCCCCACTTGCACTATCATTTTCCATGTTCAATGGACCGTGAAATCGGGTAAAAAGTCTACTTTGGCTTTAAAATAAGAAAGATGATATCATAAGGAACATGTGTACTAAGTTTCAAGTTGATTGGACTGCAGCTTCATCAAAAACTACCTTGACCAAAAACTTTAACCTGAAACAGGACGGACGAACAAAAGAATAGACGGATGGATGGAAGAACGGACGCACAGACCAGAAAACATAATGCCTCTCTACTATCATAGGTGGGGCATAAAAAGAAGATGTGGTATGATTGCCAATGAAACAACTCTCAAAAACAAACCAAATAACACAGAAGTTAACAAATATAGGTCACTGTATGGTCTTCAACAATGAGCAAATCCCATACCTTATAGTCAGATATAAAAGGCCCTTAAATGACAATGTAAAACAATTCAAATGAGAAAACTAATGGCCTAATTTATGTTAAAAAAAATTAACAAAGAAGAATGTGTCCCCAGTACACGAATGCCTCATCCGCACTATAATTTTCAATGTTCAGAGGACCGTGAAAATGGGGTAAAATTTCTAATTTGCCATTAAAATAAGAAATATCATATCATAAAGAACATGTGTACTAAGTTTCAAGTTGATTGGACTACAACTTCATCAAAAACTACCTCGACCAAAAACTTTAACCTGAAGCCAGACGGGCGAAGGAACAGACGCACATACCAGAAATCATATGGGGCATAAAAACAAATATCTAACACAAAAACAAACGACAATCACTGAATAACAGGCTCCTGACTTAGGACAGGCACATACATATGTCTGCATCTAGTAAACCTGTCTTCTAGAATTGTATCATAGAAAAGAAAGGATATGGAACCAAAATCATGAATAAAGTGAAATCAGTGTTTGCTGGATGTCAATTAGGCTGCACATTGAATGACACAGCTGTAAGATAAAATCAACAAATCATAAATTATATCTGACTTAACATTTAACAAATACTGTCAGTAATGAACTTCAAATCTAAGTGTTAAAACAAACTGTCACAATGCATCATATAGACAACTGCAGGACACCTCGAGATATGTGTTAGTAAATCGGGAAAATTTCACACTAAACTGCACCGTAACAGTGAAAAGTATTAAGCATACCTCACAAGAACCAAGAAACTTTCTGCTACAGCAGGAGAGATGAATGAAAAGCTCAAAAGCCAAAGATACACTCTTGAAATCATGTTTAGCAACAATCATCATAGTTTGTGCTATTCTTAACAAGAATCAGCAACATGCAATCTAATGCCGTTTTAATTGACAATGAGGGCTGTTGAAAACAAAACTTTATGACAAAAGATATGATTTCTTCTTCCAATAGTGAAATTTCCATTTCTATGTAGCAACATTCCAGCAGAGTCTGCATACAGAGTATAAATCTCCCAATTGATGCAATATTCCTGGGCTTGTAATTCCTATCATGATTTCCTTGATAGAGGGTTGCTGCTCACAAGGAAGCTATTAAACCAAGAGTTCCAAATGGGGAAACTTTTAAAAAATCATCTCTTTGTCAATTTTACAGACGTCATCATGAGTTGGTTGAGTGGCGGGTCTATCATTAGTGAGCAGTAGCTCACAGTTTCACTTGTTTCAATCTATTCAATATAAACACTGATTCAAACATTAAACTTATATTAAAATTTTGCATTTCACCTTCCTTTACCTTGGGACTTCCTCGGAATTTGGGGGCCTGGGTGGCCAAGTGGTCTACTAATGCTATTACTAGCCAGTCAACACTGAGGTTGTGAGTTCACCCTCGCTCGTGCGGGTGCACTTGACTCCAATCATAATAAACTATAAAGGATTGTAATTTTTCCTATTGAAGGTCTGTCATTTTCTCCGGGATCTCCAGCTTCCTCATGCAATAACCAGATGCTCCGCAGGGTGCAGCTTTATACTACCGCAGAGGTTGAACCCTGAACAGTTGGGGCAAGTATGGATTCAGCATATCAAAGAAACCCAAGAATTTGATGAAATCAAATAAAGTTCAATTTTGGACCCTTTAGACCTCAATGTGGACCAATTTGATAACAAGGCCCAAATGTCAAAGATCTAAATACATGATTAGATTCAGCATATTAAAGAACCCCATATATTCAATTTTTGTTGAAATCAAACAAAGTTTAATTTTGGACCCCGATCTGGACCAACTTGAAAACTGGGCCCATAATAAAAAATCTAAGTAAATGTTTAGATTCAGCATATCAAAGAACCCCAAGAATTCAATTTTTGTTAAAATCAAACTAAGTTTAATTTTGAACCCTTTGGACCTTAATGAAGACCAATTTGAAAAAGGGACCAAAAATTACTAATCTAAATACACGATTAGATTCGGCATATCAAAGAACCCCAATAATTCAATTTTTGATGAAATCAAACAAAGTTTAATTTTGGACCCTTTTGGCCCCTAATTCCTAAACTGTTTGGACCAAAATTCCCAAAATCAATCCCAACCTTCCTTTTGTGGTCATAAACCTTGTTTTAAATTTCATAGATTTCTATTTACTTATACTAAAGTTATTGTGCAAAAAAACAAGAAAAATGCAGGCCTTTTTTTGGCGCCTGATTCCTAAACTGTTGGGACTAAAACTCCCAAAATCAATCCCAACCTTTCTTTTGTGGTCATAAACCTTGTGTTAAAATTTCATAGATTTCTATTTACTTATACTGAAGTTATTGTGCGAAAACCAAGAAAAATGCTTATTGGGCCCTTTTTTGGCCCCTAATTCCTAAACTGTTGGGAGCAAAACTCCCAAAATCAATCCCAACCTTCCTTTTGTGGTCATAAACCTTGTGTTTAAATTTCATAGATTTCTATTAACTTATACTTAAGTTATAGTGCGAAAATCAAATGTCTTCGGACAATGACGACGACACCAACCTCATACCAATATATGACCGAAATTTTTTTACAGTCATATAAAAAGTGGCACTTGAAAGCTTAAGTGGTGTTAAAACACCTACAAACAATCAATCAAGCCTCAGAATTCCATATATCTACATATTAATTTATACTGGATACATCACTGGTTTCATATTCCTTAAATTTAGAATTACTCACTATCTTAATATCTGGACTGCTCACATAGACGCTGATTGGCTGTCAGTATAACAAAATACAAATTTGAATTGTAGAATTTATTTGAAGAAATAGTTTTACAATCATAAAGACTTCAGTAAGGAATTCAGTGACAAGAAAATATTATTGCACAAACCCACAAATAAATAAATAAAAATAAAATACATGTAATTGATATACAGAAATAATCTGATTATTGATTGACAAACAAAATATCATAGAAGAAAACTTGTATAATAAATTGATCTAATTTTTCAAATAGGAAAAGCCTCTTTAGTTCCAATATTCCTATTTACTAAATTAAAAACATGTCGCATGTTAACAATAACATTTGCCATTTTTTAAGATGTATTTAGATTAAGAATACAACAACATTATCACTTCTAACAATTTTTATTTATATGCATTTCATATTTCATTATTTTTTTAATTTTGTCGACGCCCTTTTACTCATCTTTCATTATTATATCAAACTTATCAGCTTTATCACTTGTGTGAATATGATTGGATAGAAACAGGTTTTTGTGGAAAGAGAATGTTCATAAAAATAAAATATTAGACTACTTTGTTTCTAATACAGTTTAGTGATAGTATTTATTAGGACTAGATATACAAGATAAAGAGGTAGAAGATAAAAAGTAATTCAAAGCAAATCATTAATAACCAATAAAAGAACAAATAAATTACTATAAACCATTAACATGATTAACTTGACTAATTCAAATTCAATGCAAATAATACAAAATTCATATTCATTGCAAATAATACAAAAATAAAATTCTCCTAGCCGTTCAAATTCCCCACAGACCAAATGTTCTGTGTTGAGAGAAGTCAGACTTTCATTTGATCTGTCACTGACAAAAATTAACAAATAAAATAGGTCCATTAATATCATAAATTATATGTAAAACATGCTTACTGAATATTTTATGACAATGATATGTCCATCAATACAATACAATAATAGTATGTAAAACTTTTTCAAATTATTTTTTACAAAGCTATACAATTTGTATAAGGTTTTTTTCAAACAAATGTTACTTTGTGGAGGATTTATTTTGCCCTGGATTACAAAACAATATGAATCATACATATGAATTACATGACAGGTATGCTTGATGAGGAAAGTATAAACAAGTGGACAGTCAATTTGATCATAACTTGAATAATGAGATGTTTTCTATTCATACAACACTCCAATCACTAAAAGAACCATTCATATATTGATTAAAGAAATGTATCATTCTCAAAGATTTCACCATGAATCTACCGAGCTCAGAAGTTGACATTAAGAACTTTTCTTCTGTGACATGATTACTACTATTGTTAACTTAATTTAGAAGAGTAGGCAAAATTCAAGAATTTAACATTCAAAACAGTCGGAGAATATTAGTTTTATTCACTAGCTTTTATTGTCTTGTAAAACCCTCTTTATAATATTGAAATTCAAAACTTTCAATGGAAGATATGATTAATGGATTTATAAACATTTATAAATCTTTAAATTAATGATTTAAAAAAAATTGGAATGCATGTAATATAACACACATAAACAATAAACAACAAGCATTAATACAATATACTAATAAATAAATAATCAACAACAAAAATACATGATTGTCTTTGGAATAAAACAAGAAAAAAAAGCTACACAGATTACATTGTAATATAACAGTAATATGTTTTCTATGGAATTTTGAACAAGTGTATATCAAAAGTAACTAGGTACATTAGTATTGAGCTAGACACAAACAATAGTTTGATACACTGACACAATAATTTGATTCTATGTACCATGCAAAAAACAATTGTTTTGTTAATCAAGCCATGCATGGCTTGAGCACTAAGGCTAATGAACAAATTTGCTGCGATACTGTACTCCTCAAGGTTTTTTTTAAAGAGGATCTGATAAGGTAAAAAATCACAACCCACTTGAGCAAAAATTAAAAAAATTATTTTAAATGCAAATTTGGACCCTTTGATTTTTTACAAACCCAAACAGGGGTATTCATAAAGAATTCAAAGTTGACAAGAATGCCATGAAAGTCTAGCTTACTTAATTATACATGATTAATACTTCATGTAGTACAAAACATACTGATCATAACAATGTAAAAATGAGGTCACGGTCACCAAACCCCTTTCACAAACACATCTGCAGTAGAATTAACTTGACCTATTATTTATGTAGTATTTATAGTCACTAGCTAGAAAATTGACATAAGCACAAAAAATTAACTGATGAGCACTTATATCACGACATAAAAAGAGGTTTTTCAGTGGAGATTTACAGCAAATACACAAAGATCTCAAAGGGTAAGAGGGCTTTTGTGAGTTAATTTAGTATATAGTTAAGAGAGAGTCATATTATTCCTGGTTATTCACAACTATCAGATAAATGTACACTGTAATCCATATAATCATGTCTTTCACTAATCTACACATTCCCAAGCTTCAAATATCAGTGAAAAAAAATAGGCTAGCTTTAACATGGTGAAAAATCAAATGTTTTCAAAAAATCTTCAAATGCAGGCAGTGAAGGCTTTGCTTTATTTTAATTTACTAATTTCAAATGCTTTTTTTGTAAACCTGCAAGGTAAATTTGTTATCCTCAAACCCGAAGAGTGCATCCCTGGCTTCTTTTATTGTTGTGATGTTTTACGAAAATTTGAAGCCTTGGCTTTCGGTTACAATAAAAAATTCTTTATACTAAGACATTCAGATCTTTAACAGAAACCTTTATTAGGTACAGGTTGGATAAAGAAAATTAAGTGGGAAAACAAAATTGCTGTCATTCTACTACACTGCATGGAAATGTTATAAGACTTCTCTTGGCATATATGTCAGTTGATTTTATTTTTTAAACTTAAAAATGGCTTTACTTCAAACTATTAAACATAAACACTGAATGATAAAACTTTAAATAAAGGTGTGACGAAAACATACAATTGTATTATTTCATACCCCAACCCTCTCCTCAAGGCAAGGGTAAACATATCTAATCTACACTTCTAATAAATGGATGATTGTATAACTTTCAGTGGTATGAAAACAAATAAATAAAACAATGGCACAATCAAATGTATGATAAAAAGAAAAGATATGTGATAATGTCTGTTCACAATAATTAAGATTATGTTTGATAAGATATGTGACAATTTCTATTGATAATCATTTAACTGCAAGAATTATTTTTTTCATATCGAAAGAATAGATATAACAAGAAAACAGATTTCTTCCAAGATATTTTTAAATAGTATATAGTATTCAAGCTCAAAAACACTTGTACTTGGTAAATCATTTTTTTTTTAACAAAATAAAATTGAATTCACCCTACTTGTGTCATTCCATGTAACTCATTGAAAAATAGTCATTTCAAACCCTGCTGAATGAAAATGTAAAATTCTGTTTACTTTGAACATGTATGGTAAACAAATCCTTACAAAACTAAAAACCTAAGCATTTAATGTAAAGATAAAAAGATAAAAACCTCTTACCACCATAAAGCATTGTATCCCCAGCAACCTTACATAAGCTTTCAAAACTTTTATAGTCTCTGTACTTTTCTTAAGTTAATGTTCTAAAAAATATCAATATATTCATAGCCTTTCTGAACATTCTTCTTGTATTTTTTTCAATCTAGCTATTGGAAAGGATCCTAGTTCATTGAAACATTTCTGAAATTAGAGAAATACAACATTCAAAGTTAAATGAAATCCTTTAACAATGTAATATCTTTGCATTGACAACAAATTTTCAAGAGAAATTTGTGAAATCTTCCCATAGAAAGGATGACACGTGTAATAGTTCAGTAGTAATGATTTTATCTTCCAATGGTCTTATCTTTTTATTTTCCACATAATAAAACCTGTTATAAGTGTCAATTGTTTCCGATTTTTGTTATTTCTTGCTGTTTGTCTTTGTATGTTTGTCCAATTCTTTCCCCAAGAAGTCAGGTGCTGGTATTTGATGTTGTTATGTGCTATATTTTTTGTAATTATCCCTTTACATGTATGACATGAAAATGAATAATTTCAAGGACCATAACTCTGCTAAAAATCATCAGACTGGAACAAAATTCAAACTTGATCTGTAACTTGTCATGATAAAACTATATACCAATTATCAAATCAATATCTTCAAGCATGACAACAGAAGTGTGGAAAGCTGACTATTGGAGTGAATTTCAAAGTCCAAGGACTATAACTTTGCACAAAATCATCATAGTAACAGAATTGGAACTTGTCATGATAAAACTACACCAAATATCAAATCAATATCTTCAAGCATGACATTGCTTGATATATATGTATTTTTGTTTATTTAAAAGATGATTTTTTTACTTGGGTAAATCAATCAATGAATGATAGATTTCTCTTAGAAGTCCTAGTGAATAAACTACACAGAGAACAATAGCTATAGTATTTATTGAAAAGGACAAAAGAACTTACAAAAGTATAAAAGATGGAACAATAGGAGATGAATCTGTGGAAAATTTTTATTTGGTTTATAATAATAATTTTTTTAAACACACTATTGATTCCGTTGTTAATTAACTTGCAGAAACTACTGCAAATGACAGATAGCAGACCATGATAGTATATTTCTTTAATGAAATCAATGGTCAAATCGTGGACAATTTATATAAACAAATCAATGGTCAATGGACAGTTTCTACAAACTTATAAGTGATATCTTTAAATAAGGTGTACCTGTAAGAACGTATGACAGTCCACAATATTTGGATTATTAACGATTTCTTTAAAAACATCTGTTATTTCTGTGAATGATTTACAGGCCAATAATTTGTCTCTGTTCTGTATGACTAACATTGCACTAACTCTGTATAATATCTTAGCACCTTCATAAAACAAACAGTCCCATATTCTATATACTGTCTGAAAAAGAAAAAAAATTCAAAAAACTTTGAACACAGATATGTTATCTATACTGGAAAATATAAAACTCTTGCTATTGTGTAAGAGAATAAGTTTTTTTTTTTCATGTATAAAGTTGAATAAAACTTAAATTGGGATAAAAGTATTCTTTGAATACACCACTTATGTTTTCAAGCATTATAAAATTTGGGAAATTTGAAATAAAGGAATCTTTTAAAATTGAGAAAATTTTCTTGTTGTATAAAACTTGCATCCTTTATATTTTGTATAAAAAAAACCAGTTAGGCTCTTGTAAAAAGCTAAGTTTTTATAATGAGGATTGAAATGACTAGCAATATATATATATGAATATTGAGGGGGTACAATACAAAGGTTAGGTAATTCCCCCTAAATACATTTGAAAGTATGCTAATACCAGACAAATACCAGAAAGAATAGTGTAATACATGGTACCTCACATCCTGTTCTATAAGAAAAAGGGTTGAAACAATAAATTTTCTTGAATGTGACAGTTGTAGGTAATTTACCATAAATTTCATAGCAGTAAACAAATTCTGTGTAATAAATATATTTTATTTGGATGGAGAGTTGTGTCATTGACACTCATACCACATCTGCTTATATCTATATATCTTGGGTGATTTAAAGCAACATTCTTTTTATGTTGGGTGTTTCTATAAAATATTTTCGAAAACTTAAGGTTACATGGTTACTTAAGCTTAACAAGTGAAAACAAGAATGTGTCCCCAGTACACGGATGCCTCACTTGCACTATCATTTTCCATGTTCAGTGGACCGTGAAATTGGGATCAAAACTCTTATTTGGCATTAAAATTAGAAAGATCATATTATAAGGAACATGTGTTTATTGGACTTTAACTTCATTAAAAACTATCTTGACCAAAAACTTTAACCTAAAGCAGGATGAACGGACGAACGGACGTATGAATGGATGGATGGACGAACGGACGAACGAACGGAGGTACAGACCAGAAAACATAATGCCCCTCTACTATCGTAGGTGGGGCATAAAAAGGGGTTAACATTTAAATGGTTAACTTCCAGTGATAATTATTATCTTATATCCATTGAAATGGTAAGAGAAACTTTGTCTGTAATACTTGACAGGATAAAACTTTGCTCATGCCAAGTATTTTTTTATTTTTTATTTGAAACAAAAATAAATTCTGCACAATTTTTTGAAGAGTGCAAATTTAGCAAAAACTTATCATTTTTCTAATAGGGGAAGACTTAGTGAGCAACAGTAATTAGCAAAAATACCATATATACAGGCAGTATTTCTATAATTCTAACATAGCGTAGTCTGAGGGACAATTGCATGCCATTGCCTTTAACTCGACCTTGAACACTGACAGTGGACATAATGGCTTACTAATATAGTAATATTTTCCCTATTTGGTCTATATATAGTTTAATACATAAATTAACAAATGGATGGGATATGTATATTTACTTACTTCTACTGGTAAAACATCAGCAAATAAACATATAAACCATTTTATACCAATCAGACACCATGAAACACTATGTTTCTCAATGTGGGCGTACACTTCTGGATCTTTCCATCTGTAAAATTAATCATTTAACATATGAACTGTGAAGTAATGTTAATCTGAAAATATATATTTTAAAAGTTGCAGAATCAGATAATGTCCTCAGGATAGTCAAATATAAAATAAAACTGCATCCACAACTTTTTATGTTTTTTGGGGATATTAAAATAATAATAAGGAAAAAGATTTTTCCACAATAATCAAGGGAGTAGTTTGATTCTCAAAGAGAATATACATAATATGTTGATATGATCCTTGATGTATTAAATCAGGACACAATTCTTTACTTTAAAATAAAAAGAAAGGATATGATGTATTAGTTTATGATACAACTATCACAATATATATAAGCAATCTTTTCTCCTTCAGAGTAAAAGTTCAAATTTATTCGTTCATTTCAAAAAACAAGCAATATTATATTTCAGAAATAATTCATGGGAGCTTGAATATATCGTGATTTTACCATGGGTTGGCCCTTTATGACAAATATTTTACCCTGAGCGATAGGGAGGGGTAAAATATCGGTATAAAGGGACAACTCATGGTAGAATCACGATATATTCAAGCTGCCATGAATTATTTGGATTCTAATAGGACAAATACGACAATTCTTTTGGATCAAAGTGCTCTAGGTAGAGGCAAATATTTGCCGTTCCCATAAATAAACGCACTATTAAATTGTCGTAAAAGAACAGAGCCAACTGAATTTGTGACATGCTTAAACAATTTACAATAATGTATTTAGATAATTTTGGATGAATTTAAATGATAATTTACTTGTATGTCTCATATGTTTTAAAAGAAATGGCTTATTCCAAATTTTAGCATCGTATTTTAACTTTTCCTTGTTGTGATGATTTTCGGTTTCACAAGCATGTATTTTCCCGTAAAATGCTTATATTCTTATGTCATCGTTCTATGACGTCGGGAAGCTCATTCATAAAAAGGCATAAGACGTGGGAGTATGATTGGAATAGCCCAGGAAATATATTCATATTTTACCAAGGGTGTGTACTCAAAGCGTTTGAAGGACGTCATTTTAGAATCTTGAATTAAACAATTGGCTTCTAGTTGCATGGATCACAGATAACAATTATGCAATTCTTTTATTCATTTTTTATTATGAAGCATTTGGCATACATGTAAACTCAAGGCGGGAAAAAAAATGTTCTCCTTCAATGCCTTTGATAACATTAATCAATTATGTAACAAGAAAAAGTCGATGCCTGCACTCCTTAATATCTTGCCATTTATGGAAATTTTAAGATTTTTGAAAATAGGCTTCAGCCCTTTTTATGTGTACAAACCCTGGATAATATAAAGGTTCTAGTATAAATTCTATAGGAGTTAGCCAGACAAACCATGTACCTTGCATGCATAATTTTTCCTAAGAAAGACAACTAGAGGCTCTCAAGAGCCTGTATTGATCACCTGACTTTTCTTGGGTTTTTGAAACTATATAAAAAAAAACTAAAATTTGGCTACATAGTAACAACACTTGGCCAGCACCTCAAAAGGAAAGGAACAAACATGTTTGGTTTCATTCAATTCAGTGGTTCTCTAAAAGAAGAATTTTGTATGTATTTTCCATAGGGTCCTATGTTTAACTAAGTCCACAAGTTGGCGGCCATCTTGGGTGATGGATCGGCTACAAAGTAACAACACTTGGTCAGCACCTCATAAGGAACATTCATGCTATGTTTCGTTTCATTCCATTCTGTGGTTCTCGAAGTCATTTGTTTGCATTTCCCATAGGGTCCTATGTTAAACTAAGTCCCCCGCTGGTGGCCATCTTGGATGATGGATCAGTTACAAAGTAACAAAACTAGGTCAGCACCTCATAAGGAACATTCATGCTATGTTTGGTTTCATTCCATTCAGTGGTTCTCTAAAAGAAGTCTTTTGTATGCATTTCCCTTAGGGTCCTATTTTAAACTAAGTCCCCTGCTGGCGGCCATCTTGGATGATGGATCGGCTACAAAGTAACAACACTTGGTCAGCACCTCATAAGGAACATTCATGCTATGTTTGGTTTCATTCCATTCTGTGGTTCTCTAGAAGAAGTTCAAAATGTAAAAAGTTAACAACGCCGACGGACGAAAATGCCAAGTGATGAGAAAAGCTCACTTGGCCCTTTGGGCCAGGTGAGCTAAAAATTAGTTCAGAATTCTATCATTGGTGGAAAATGTTAAGAAAATCAAAATCCTTTCAATATGCACACCTTTAGTAATAAAGCATTAACACATCTAGAGTCCAAACTTTGGAAGTTAACAAGTCAATCCATGTACCATGCATGCATAGTTTCAACAAGACAATAGTTCAACATCCTGTTATTTGTAGAAAATTTAAAGGAACTTAAAATCATGATAATATGCGCACCACTATTGCATAGAAATATTACTTTATAGGAAAAGATTATTTTCGTATAACAGAAATAATGGTTTTGTTTGGAAAATATCTTCAAATAAAGTTGTTTTTTTCTTCTTTTTTTTCTCTCCATCATTACCTCATTTATTCCGCTAAGTACCTCTTGCAAACCTTGCTATTTCTAATGGCTTTTAAATGGTGTTGATATATATATGTCTGAAGGTACTTGAATAACTGATGATTAATTACCTACACATTTGACTATAATATACATTTTGTAATTAACAACGGTTAATATGTTCTTGTTTGTAAGTAGCATGCATTAAAATCAACGTTGTTAATATATATGAATTATATACCTTGTACATGTAATTGTGGAGAGAGCTATAGACTAAGACATGTTTTTCAATCCTTTTTATATCCTAATGAAGAAAATATGATTTAAATCAAAAAACTTTAAAACAAGGGTCCCGAATGTTTTTACAAGATTTTTCCGAAAGTCAGAAATCAATTTCCTCAAACTTGGCCAATTACTTACTTGTCTCACACATATTTGATTTCTTACTCGCCAAAACTAGTCAAATGATTATTATCGGCATAGTTCTAACATAAAAAGGAGAAGTTAGCTGGACAAACTGGGCAATGTGGAAAAACAGAATTCAGTATGGAGACTATCTTAGATAGATAGGAGAAAGGTTGGAAGGACTGATATACAGGGGTAATGCAATATGCCCAGACATTTTGTTGAGCCTTGTATTTTGAATTGATGAGGTATAAAAATCAGGAAATTTTTTTTACATCTTCAACCAGCTCCAATTTCAAATGGTATATTCCTTAGGAGTCATCACAAAATGGCCAATGACTACATGTATGCTATCTAAGAATGATGTTAAGTTTTGTTCCAATTGACCAAGTGGTAACAGAGAAGATTGTGTAACCAGATGCACTGCAGGGCACAGCTTTATACAACCGCAGAGGTCAAACCCTGTACAGTTGGGACATGTATGGAGACACAACATTCAAGTTTGAAACAGCTCTGAATTTGGATTGTGATTAACTAGTTAACACAGCATATGTTTCTGACACAGAATCACAGAATGAATGTGGTCTAATGTACTTGCTTTTTAATTTTTACCCCCCCCCCCCCATTTTTTTCACCTCCCCTTTTCCCTTATTCCAAAAAAATGGAGTTTGCAACAATAACTTCCCATTTATACATCATAAAATATTAAAATATAAAATGACATAGTCATGGTTAAAATTAATATTAATTAATAGTTACTTCTAAAAATGAATTTTCAGCTAATCTTCTCAAGACAATCATTATTTCTTAATACATAATTTTCAAGCAGTGTATAGGAGGTAATCAAACATATATATAACAGTATTTTTTAGATTGAGTTGGATTGCTTTTAAATTGTCCTTTAACCAGAAGTAGCCTTGTTTTCCCCCCTTTTTTGCCCTAATTGCTAAATGATTTGAGCCATAACTACCCATAACCATCCCTTTGTAGTATGGAAACTTGAGGTATAATTTCTGAGAGATTTATACACATAAACACAAGTCATTGACTGGAAACTACAAAAATGATTATTGGGCCCCTATTCCCCAAACCTTTGGGACCATAACCCCCAAAATCAATCCCAACCTTCCTTTTGTGGTCATAAACATTGTGTTAAAATTTTATTGATTTCTATTTACTTATACTAAAGTTATTATCCAGAAACCACCTGTCTTTGGACGACCCTGATGACGACGTGATACCAATATAAGACCAAAAAATATTTAATTTTGCAGTGGTATAAAAAGGTGATGACAGATGCTGGATGCAAAAGCTACCAGCAATAAGTATATATTTTACCTGATAATTTCTCCTAATAATTCTTGGTCAGCCTTCACAGCTTTCATATCAGGGTTATAATAATCTAAAACAGAACAATGTATCAAGTAACATTGTTTATGTAGGTTATCAGGTAAAACTGTCCTACTTTTCTATTGCAGGTGTATTGTTTTCGGTTGGTCACAAAACTTTCCATAATAAAAAAAAACTGTCAACAGTTTGCCATATGTGGTTTAAATCGGTTTTTATTGAGTTTGGTTCATTTATCCATGTTATCAATCAATTCTTTATTATTTCATGATTTGTTACATCAAAACCAATGTAAAAAGGGTTTGAAATCCCTCCTGGAAACCATCTGATCTTGCTGTTATTCTTGAAAGGCCTGTTTAAAGATTATAATGGTCTTCATATGTCAACTATAGGAGGCCTTATAAATATATACCTTTTTTTATTTGATTGCTTTTAATTTAGTATTTACTAGATTGATATTGTGCAAGTCGGGCAAAATGATATAGCCTTTTATAATCTAAGAGATATAAAACTACATCATTTTCTAGTTTTGAAGCTTTTACTTTCCCAAATTACAAGCCCTATTACATGTATACAGTATTTCCTGCCAAGTACTCTTACATTTATCTTGATGTGTCTCATGGTTGACAATATTTAAGTGACTTTTCCAGTTATTCTATGACAATTTTTGTTAGATTTTGTATGGTTATGGAGTTCTTATTTCTTTTTAATCCTGTTAGTTTCCTGAATTACTAGCCCTATTCATACAGCATATCCTGCCAAGTAATCTAACATTCATCTTCATGTGTATTTGGGGTTGTTTATGAAAACATTTGTTCTGTTCATTATATTTTAGGAGTGTACAAATTTTTGTCGGTAGTGAATTGTTTTTTCTTTGTAATACTCCACTAACCTGGTAACAAGTCATTGATTAGTGTATCCATCAACCAAAATACTTTTTCTTCATCTTTAATAAGCAGTAATAATAAACCAACAATGAAGTTCAATCCCTAGAAAATAAATGTAGTAATACATTATAAATACAGTATAATAGCTACAAAAAACATCATAGGTATGCCAAAAGCATGTTTTTATCTACATAAGTCATAAGTGTCATCCGTGGTTCACAAATCAAAACAATTCAATGAAAGTTCAATCTTTATATTATCCTAGGGGTCAAAGTCAAGGTCAAGAGTGATTTGACTTAGGTATGTAACATACCCCCATTTAAATGGTACCAACATTAGGCACCATCGACCAGTTTCTATAGGAATTTGGATAATTGAGCATCTTAGTCCAGATAAACATATTTTCTAGTGTAATCTGATGTAAAGGTTGTCATTTAAGTCTAATATTATGTTTATAAGTATTTACAAACCTGACAGTAACCTTGGTCATGGTTTTTATGTGCAACAGCACCAAGCACATTTCTGAGAGGTTTACGTAACCCGTCGGATGTGGCAAAATAAATATTTTCTGGGAATGTTCTGTGGAGATCTAAAATAGAAAATGAATAAGTATCTTACACACTAAATAGATCATTAATTTTTTTCGTCATTTCACTGGCTGCTATTATGGTTATGCATACCCAAACTGATTAACTGATCTCTCGTGTCCATTTAACTTTCATCCTTTTTATACAATCTATAATGACATAGCTGATTTACCATATCTATTGTGTTCATTTAAAAAGGGGCAAAAGTTACCAGAGGGACATTCAAACTCATATGTAGAAAAATTAACAGACAATGCTATGGCTAAAAAAGAACAAGAATGTGTCCTCAGTACACGAATGCCCCACTCGCACTATCATTTTCTATGTTCAGTGGACCGTGAAATTGGGGTAAAATCTCTAATTTGGCATTAAAATTAGAAAGATCATATCATAGGGAACATGTGTACCAAGTTTGAAGTCGATTGGACTTCAACTTCATCAAAAACTACCTCGACCAAAAACTTTAACCTGAAGCGGGACAGACGGACGAACGGACGAACGAACGAACGGACGGACGGACGGACGCACAGACCAGAAAACATAATGCCCCTCTACTATCGTAGGTGGGGCATAAAAAGACCAATAAACAAGCAATATTACACGAACCACAACATAGAAAACTTAAGACTGGGCAACATGAACCCCACTAAAATCTGGGGGTGATATCAGGGGGGATGCTCCATCCCTTTGTGTCCATTTAACTTTAATCCTTTTTAAACAAACTGTCATGGTTGACTTACCAAGATTTATCAATTATATAAATAGGAAGATGTGATATGAGTGCCAATATGGCAATGACAACTCCCCGTACAAGTCACAAGACCTCTAGTGTCCAATATACTTAATTTCATCTTTTTTACACCTTTTACATCATGGTTGACTTCCCAAAATCTAATGTGTCCAATAACTTTCATCCTTTTTAAACCTGTAGTGACATAGGTGACCTACCACATGTAAATATGTCCATACAGCTTTCATACTTTTTAAACAATCTGTAATGTCATAGTTGACTTACCAAGATCTATTGTGTCCATTAAACTTTGATCCTTTTGACTTAGTAACAGTTTTTTGTATGTATCAGGATTTTTTTTCATTTTCTCATCGGCTCCACTTACACACATCCAAACCTGAAATACAATCACTATAACAGTTCTATGCTTATCATCAACTAATATTCTTTACAGTTATAGTTCCAGTTAGCTGTTTGGAAAGCATTTAAAAAGTGCATTTTTGTTCATTATTTTTTCATATTTCTTTGGCCAGTTAGATGACTGTGAGTGACAATGTTTTGTATTCAGATCTGTACCAAAGGGAACCAGATTTGTTTACTTCTAATTTTTGAAAGATGACCTTTGCCCAACCCAAGGCAACCAGACATAAGAAACATACAACATAAAGCTTTATTTAGAGTCAGTGAAGTGCCACTCTAGGAAATGAATTGTGAATTCAGTATAGATATATGACTTTTAAATAGTTTCTATTGGGAGTGTTTTAGAAGTGTTTTTTTACCTTAATAAGACAGCAATCCATCAACAATATTAACCATAAGACATCTAGGGGTCAAGATACAGTTTGGAGGATAAGATTTTAGTAGCAAACAAAGATCTATCACATTTCACTCCAACATAAATTATTTTCTTACCATTGCACGGTGTCCATTTGGAATACCTTTCCTGCAAAATCTTTTCACTGAAATGAAAATTCAGAGATATTCAACACAAATCTTCCATTAACCTTTTGTGATTTGAGCGTCACTGACATGACTGATGAGTCTTTTTTCATGTTTTTTGACGAAACAAGCATCTGGCGTACTGGTAAATACAAAATTTAAATCCTGGTATCATAATGATGAGTTTACTTCAAACTCGTCTTACATGAACAGTAATATTATCAAGCCATTACATTACTTGATTTTGGTAAAATGATTAAGGCCATAGAAAATTCATTGTTGGTTTCCCCTAACATGAGAAAATTTCAAAGACCTGGCGTAATTTTATATCTATATGTTTTGTTTCTATAGCTGAACTATAATCTTGCATATTTCCAACACTTTTAGTTGTCTCTGCAAAAAAAAAAAAAAAATTCTGTAAAAATTAAAAACCAATTGTTCAGAGAACAACTGAAGGCCTTTCCACCAGTTTATATCTATTTTGATATTAAAATATAAAAAAATCAGTCTAAAATGTCAGTTCATATGGCTTTATGATATATAGATATGAATTTAAAGCAAAGGTCAAAATCTAGAACGTCAAATTAACCTATGACCTTGACCTCAATTTCAAGGTCACAAACTGAGGATTTCAAATCAAAAGACCCTAGTCTCTAATATGTATGGTTAATAAGTGATATCACTTTAAACATAATTTAAGATATGATAGGGGCTAAAACTCCCATTCACTGTTTACGCACCCTTTCAACTAAAATTATTTAGTTACCACATGTCGCAACTAACAATTTATACAAAATAATTTGTCAATATCTTATAAGGTTAATGAAAATGAGTGAAAATAAGACAAATTCAAAAATTAGAATATGACCTTGACCTAATTTTCATTATTTTGGACCAAGGAGCTCAAATCAAAAGATCCTAGGTCTCTATCACTTATGGTGTTCCAGTTTAAAATACATTTCAAAATTTCAAATACAAAAAGGGAAATAACTCTCATATGGAGCATTCATATTGCTTCGGTCGAAATTGGACTTTATAAAATAAATTTGTCATAATCTTTTACGGTTGCGAAGGAGTTGTGATCACAAGGAAAATAGTGTTTGGGGAGATAACTCCTACAAAGAAAAGTATTCGGTTACGCAGGGTAAATTTCAAAAGCGCATAAACTGTTCGATATCATATACCAAATATCTAAGCGACATATTGCGAAACAAATGTTTATTGCAAGAACAAAATTTGGCGGAAGAAAAAAAAAATAATCAGAAGAAAAACAATAGGTCTTTCCACAGAAAAGTGGAAAGACCTAATTAAATGACCCGGCGGTAAAAAAATCACCCGGTCAGATTAGGGGAAACCATCAATTATTTTTCCATGGCCTAAAGGTAATATTGTATTCAAACATTCACTCATACCACATCTTCCTATATCTATCTAGATTCTGAAACATTATATTGATATTTTCTTAAAGATAGAATCATTAGAAGTTAACAGTGACCAGGTTATTTTCTTCCTCATTAAGCTATCTTGTATTAGTGTTAGTGAAAGAATATATGTGCAATTGGATAACACAGTTTTTACCAGTAACAAGGCTAGAAAATTGAAGCAGTATATTCTGATTTTAATTATTCAAAATTTAGAAGCCCTACTTAAAACCAAAAGGCTGAATGTCTGTACCTGTAACCACCTAAATGTACTAAGGTCATTTACATTGCATATGTATGTGACTACTAGTACATTATGTAGTATGTCCTAGTCTAATTGTCTCAAATGAGTTACTCCTATCAGTCCTCAGGTCATATACAGTTAATGGCTGTGACCCTGTCATAGTCTTAAGGTCATATACAGTGGATGTCTGTGACCATGACTCGGTGTTGAAGTCATATTCATTGAATGTCTGTGACCCTGTCTCAATCCTAAGGTCATATACAGTGAATGTTTGTGACCATAACTCTGTCCACAAGTCATATTCAGTGAATGTTTGTGACCATAATTCTGTCCACAAGTCATATTCAGTGAATGCCTGTGACCCAGTCTCAGTCTTCAGGTCATATACAGTGAATGTCTGTGACCCTGTCTCAGTCCTTAGGTCATATACAGTGAATGTCTGTGACCCAGTCTCAGTCCTTAGGTCATATTCAGTGAATGTCTGTGACCCAGTCTCAGTCTTCAGGTCATATTCAGTGAATGTCTGTGACCATGACTCAGTCCTTAGGTCATATACAGTGAATGTCTGTGACCCAGTCTCAGTCCTTAGGTCATATACAGGGAATGTCTGTGACCAAGTCTCAGTCCTTAGGTCATATTTAGTGAATGCCTGTGACCCAGTCTCAGTCCTCAGGTCATATTCACTGAATGTCTGTGACCATGACTCAGTCCTTAGGTCATATACAGTGAATGTCTGTGACCCAGTCTCAGTCCTTAGGTCATATACAGGGAATGTCTGTGACCCAGTCTCAGTCCTTAGGTCATATTTAGTGAATGCCTGTGACCCAGTCTCAGTCTTCAGGTCATATTCAGTGACTGTCTGTGACCATAACTCTATCCTCAGGTCATATACAGTAAATGTTTGTGACCATAACTCTGTCCTCAGGTCATATACAGTAAATGTTTGTGACCATAACTCTGTCCTCAGGTCATATACAGTAAATGTTTGTGACCATAACTCTGTCCTCAGGTCATATACAGTAAATGTCTGTGACCATAACTCTGTCCTCAGGTCATATACAGTAAATGTCTGTGACCATAACTCTGTCCGCAGGTCATATACAGTAAATTTCTGTGACCATGACTCAGTGCTAAAGTCATATTCATTGAATGTCTGTGACCTTATCTCGGTCTAAGGTCATATACAATGAATGTCAGTTACCCCTCTCAGACCTGAGGTCATATACACTAAATAATTGTGGCCCTTTTTCAATCCTAAGGTCATATTCAGTGAATGTATGTGACCCTGTCTCAGTCTTCAGGTCATATTCAGTGAATGTATGTGACCCCGTCTCAGTCTTATAATGTTCACACTATGAAAAGTCACATACAGTGAAAATCTGGGACTAATTTCTTAGTCAAACACAATTCTTGGAAGGCCTAATGAGAGATCATGAGAGATGTACCAATTACATTTTATTCTGTTTCAAAGATTTAGAAACTTTGGATAAAAACATATTTTAAGACTCTGTTAACATGCATTTGTGAGAAATGTAAAGAATGTGTATAATAGTATTGATTCTGTTGACATATGTTACTTTCTATTGATTTACATGTAGATACACTTCAAGTTGGATAATAAGCCTTCTAAACTAACATTTACATAAATCCCCATATACTGATATTTGTAATCAATTTTAAGTAAAAGAAATATTATTGGATTTTTTTCCCCTAACAATACCAAATCTCAAGTTAAAACCTTATCAGTGGTTAACTTTATGTTTTAGTCCTTGACTTCTAAAAGAAAAGGTTAACTTTTATCCAAATACATGGCATTGCATGGGCTTGAATCCAAACTTTATTATAAAATATCAAAAAATAAGGATGTGTATATATGAAAGAATTTAGAAAATGTTTTATGTAAATAATAATCAAGTCCATTCTTGTAGAAGTAGTCATATATAATGATATAAATCACCATTATAGTATAAAAAGAACCATAAAAATTGTATCTTAGTCAAGTATATATATAATAGGAAATTATTACATCTCAATATATTTCCTGTCATGCCTGTGCAATTGTATTGTATTCCTAATAATTTGGATAGGACACATTTCCTGTATGTAACTTTATTGGAAAACTTTAATTTGGAGAGAAAAAAAATCATTTCCCTGTAGAACAATATTGCATTTATAAATACAATAGAAAGAGCTAATTTTGATGTTGGCTCATTGGGATCTAAATCTATCTGCCTTTACTTACTTTCTTATTTAATCCTTGCTATACCTTACATCTGCCTTTACTTTACAGTAATATACTTAATTATATAGTACATTATTATTCATTAAAAATATTGCAAATATAGTCCAGTCAAACTAAGATTTAACCTTAAACTAATTGAAACAGAAAATGTTTGAGTTCTAATCTATAGCATTATGCCCTTAATATACACAGAAAAAAGTCCCATAAAATCTAACTTGAGGAAAACCTAAAATCAGCATTTTTTATTTCCTATAGAAATTAACATTGGAAGGGAGATAACTCCGCAAACATGAGTCTTTTTCGGTCAGTTTTTGGTTGATTTTCTTGAAAGGAGTAGGTCCGGTAAGGGCCGATTTCGGCCTCAATTTTCAAGTTCATCTAACGAAAGATTTTAGACACTTTCTAAACACTTAAGTGTCTATTTCAATTGATTCAATTAGTTCATGGGGAAGATTTTAACTTAATAAGTCATTTAAAACGCCCCGATTCAAGCATAAATATGAAAAATCTATTAAATATGCCAAAAATCGTCACTTTTCAGATGATTTTTGTCAAAAATGAAAGTGGCCGCATCTGTGTTCATCCTCAACCTTTATATATATTATGTATTATCATCACATACAACTTATATTTCAATATTATGAATGAACACAAATGCGGCCACTTTCATTTCAGACGGAAACCGTCTAAAATTGAACTAAAATGCTACAATTGTGAAGATTTCAGTAATTTAGCATGACTTAATGATGCTAGTACCCGATATATGTGCATTGTTTTGTCAAAAACAGCCCATATTTATGTAGCAGAAGCATTCTACTTTGCAATAAATATCTAAACGATTACATTTTCACAATTTTCTAAAACTGCTATATTTTGAGGCCAATAAAGGGGTCTTACTGAACCTACTCCTTTATGTAAAGTATGATACTTTGATGGGGTTATAAGTTGATATTTGACTAAATCATATAATTTTCTGCTCATATAATGTACAATACCGAAGTGTTATGGGTAGTTTTATTTTTTTTGTGCATTTTACATTAAAGAAATTGCAAATTTGAAACTTTGTAACCATTTTGAAAAAAATAATGTGAACATTTGGTATTGTTTATATCTGTATATTATATTTTTTCAGCATCTTATTTGTCTAAAGAAACTTTAAACCACAAAAAGAATAATACATGCTTAATTATTTTTATTAAATTTGAGATTCTTTACCTTGACATGTTGAAAAATTCAATAAATGGTCAACTAATGAATTACGAAATCTAGATTATAGCTTGATAAAAGATATGAAAACACTTTTAGAGTTGTTTGTTATACTCTAAAGACCGCTGAAAAATCAAGAATCAATACATTCTGATGAATAGAAGCGGTAAAGTTATAATTTTGTATCAATTTTTATTGATATTTCTGCCTTTTTTGCAAGAGTTATCTTCCTTTTCAATACAAATCTCCATAGGAATTTTAAATTGTGATTTTTTAAATCTTCCTCAAATAAGATTGTATGGGACTTTTTTTCTGTGAATATTTGGGGTATAATGCTAAGGATTAAAACTTAAAAATCTTCTGTTGCAATTACTTTTAGGTTAGGGTTAAATTTATGCTAGATTGACTGTCCAAGACTAATATTTAACGTTTAATAATTAGTTCTTCAGGTTGACAATTAACAACATTGGTCAACATCCATGTGAAGTTTACATGTAGATCAAAATTAACAGGTAAATTTCAAATCATTTCTATAGATATAAGAAATATCAAACATCATAATTTTGAGCACCCATTACCAAGATTGCAGAGACAAACAATTGTGTATTGAGTTGAATTAAAAAGTGTCTGTATTTAAAATTATGTAAGACTGAAGTTAATAAGTAATTTAGTTGATTGGAATTAGGCTTTTTAAGAGAGTGGGGAATTCAATGTAAGTCACCAACTTGTATCTGATGGTTTCTCTGTCAAGGAAGTTTCTGAACTACCAACATATTATATAGAGCACTACATATGTTGTCCTTTTGTGGGACAGACTGGGGCTGTGGGTCATTAACTAGTATTTTACATAAAGATGGTGTTGGGCATGTTGGGCATGTCTTACATACGAGACCTGACCCTTGTTTTCACTGAAAGAACTTACACTGGTTCCTTATATATATATATATATATACAAAAAAATACAAGTTTTGGGGGTGGACATGAACAAATTCCTATATTCATGTATTTGACATTTCATGGTCAAAGTTTATCTTTATAGTTAATGAGGATATGCCTCGATCTATATTATAAATATCTAAATTTTCATTTGACAGTCTCTCTTACCTTTTCTGGACTTTACTGTGTTACTACATGATGTACATGATGTACATTCGAATGTTTTATTTTGGACAAAATTTCCTATTAGTGACAATCTCTCTTACCTTTTCTAGACTTTACTAAGGACGTTTTATTTTGTACTAAAACTTCCCACTTAGAAGCTCTTCTCGCCAGGATAGAAATATATTTTGCCATGAACTCTTCATAGGTGTTGTGATCAAAATCTTCTCCCCTCTCAAATCCATATCCATCCACATTACTGGAATAATAAAGACCTTATTAATGTTTCTGTACCAACACAGACATGCATGTATAAAAAAAGTGGATACACTTTAATATCTTGCCAGCTTTGCTGACTAGGATCATGAGCATATATATCATGTATTTCTTGTATATACTCTTGTGTATGACTCAACTTTATACTAAAATTCATTGAAAATGAAATCAATCAACTACATAGCAAGTGCATGCTTCTGTCATGTCTGTGTATGTTTAACTTTAAATATGCTTTAAAGATCTTTTGTGTTGCATGTGTATATATATTGATATGAACTCCTGCTTTCTATCATATGTCTATGTTTAATTGTATGTGTGCATGACTTGATATGTATGTTTAGTTTAGTCGTACATGTATTATTGTTCTGTCTGTTTTAAAAGCTCTTCAGAGCTTATGTTTGTACTTGTATATATAGCATATACATGTACCAACCAGGGATGGGGTAATTGAAAATGTAATGGTAATTAATTGTAATTCATTACAATTTTCCATGTAATTGAATGTAATGTGTAATTGAGCATTTTTTTAATTACTTGTAATGGTAATTTAATTAATTACAATGAAAAAAAGCATGTAATGCTCAATTACTTTTGAATTACATTTCAATTACATGTACTTTTATGGTGTTAATGATGAGGATTTATGTTTAATAATATAAATTGTAAAATTATATTTATTTTTCAAATATTGATACCACATACTTTATGTTATTTATTCTAAAGTTTTTATATTACTTATTAGACCAACAGATTTTTTTTCTGAATAGTCTTATGATTTGAAAAAATACATGTTTTTAAGAAAGATCTTTAACTAAATAGATTGAAAAGTAATAAATCACCATGTTAAACTAAAACAAAAAAATGTGTGAAAAATCTTTATGAGAGTTCATTTTGAATTTAAATTTACTGCACACAATCATTTTGTCAAATTAGTATACACAAAAGGATTATAGAGATAAAATTAACAGCTGTAAAAACAAACAGCAATTAATCAGATTAAAATGTCCAGGGGCAATGCCACTATTACATATATTTTATCTAATTAGGCCACACCAATTTGATTCCTTGTTCGACCGACCCGCCCGCACCTATTTTTTTCAAAACAGATCTTTTTTATTTTTTTTTATATTCCCGCTTCCCGCATCCGGAAATGTAATCATGTCCATTTCTCGCACCGTTTTCTTTTGTAAATATTATAAAAAGATATCAACATTTGTTTTTAAAATCACAGTCTAACCTGTATATAACGATTTTAAAAATAAAAGCACCCCACCACACTTTGTAAATATCTGTGAGAATATTTGGAAAGTGCTCCGAAATAAATTTATAACAGCCTGTAAAGAACAAAAAATTGGTTACTTTCCCCCTTACTTATGTTTTTTTTTATGTTTATATTTGTAATTCTTCACTGTCTGTATTAAATGTTGTATTTGTGTTTGCTTGACCCATATGGGTGTATTTTGCAAATAAAATTATTATTATATTCCCTATCAAAAAATGTTCGTTGTTAGAATAAAGTACAAAGAACTTCTGAAGGATTTGCCATCAACTGCAATTATATTGTATGCTGGCGAAACAAAACTATCCATAGCCGCTGCATGTTTATGCACCTGTCCTGATTGATTGAGGGGCCTGTGGTTCAGCGGTTATCGTTTGTTGATGTTGTTCATTGGTATTTTCCCGTTTGGATATACATGATATATAAATTAGATCGTTGCTTCGAATTGTGTACGCTAATAATTTTGGGGTCCTTTATGGCCTGCTGTTTGGTCTGTATCAAAGCCCTGTGTAAAAGGCCGTACTTTGACCTGTGTTTGTTATTATCAGGTTGAGAACAACCCTCCCTCAGACAAGGGGTCATTTTACTGATGTAGAAAAGAAAATAGAAATACCAAGGATTTGTATAGTTCTTCTATACAAAACCTTTGAAAACTTAGAATTTTGTACTCAAAAAGAGGAGAGTTACATCATATTTTAAACAACTTTTTCTAAAAGAGGGGTCCACTTATTTTGAATAATATTAAACTGTTAAAGTAAATGTGTTAACATGGTTAAAGTCCAGGAATATTACAAAATTCTTGGACATGTTTTGACCATTTCATACCAGATAGATATATATTCTTTGAGAAAATATGAGCCTTTTGTACAAACAAATATATTATAACTTATATTGATCCCGGCTCATAAAACATGTAAAAGGGATATTTATAACATTAAGGGGTTGTCCCCAAACTGATTATGACTTGGAAGGAGAATTGTCTCATTGTCAGTCACACATACATAGACCAGATTAATTATTTCTTGGTAAACAGGGAAATAATACTGCAGAAATTAAAGAAATGTCAAAGTACAAGTGATAAATCAAGCTTTAATATTGTCAAAACCTACTATTTTATGTTTACAAAAAAAAATTATAATCGCTCGCCTTTACTTTTCAAGCTTCGCCTCAAAAATTTGCAAATTAAATATTTTTTTATTAAAATTTTCAAATCGCTCGCTCGCCCCAAATTTTGGAGTCCAAAAATCCGTAGAACAAGAAATTAAATTGGTGTGGCCTTAGCAAAATATTGCTAAGATATAGACATTATATACATTGTTTGTACTGAAAATTATTTTCAATGTTGTGACAAGCATACCTTTTAATAATTATTAAGTGATTTTTTTTTATTTATTTATAATTTCTTTATTCAGGCTATGTTTTATTTAAATAACTTCATTTCTGAGATGTATTGGCAAGTTAATAGGAACTAATTTCCTCTTCTATCAACACATCTACTGATTATGGAAGTATAATACCTCCATGTTCTTATCAAGCGATATATATGCCACATTAGCTCCTATAGAAATACTTTTGAAAATGGCTGTCAAAGTGTACAGACCAGACAGATGCAGACTAAATGACAAAACATTAAAATTACTCATGATTATCAATTGCAACGCTTAAACTATGTTTACATGAATATTTTACACATACATTATACATACATGTATAATATTGGTTAACAAATATTATGATGAAATGTAATGTGTAATTTAATTAATTACTTTAGTAAAGTAATTGTAATTTAATTAATTACTTTAGTAAAGTAATTGTAATTTAATTAATTACATTTCAAAAAATGTGTAATGTGTAATTAGTGTAATTGACCATTTTTGCAATGTAAATGTGTAATTTAATTAATTACATTCCAATGTAATCATGGTAATTGACCCCAAGTCTGGTACCAACTTTAAATAAACTTTTATGTCTTATGTCTTATTTGTACAGTAATTATGGTCATTGATGGTAATAGCATGAATAGTATTAATATACAAATCCTTGGACATAGTATACGTAGCAACTTTAGATTAGACAAATCAACTGAGTTTCTAGGAAATTAAAATATGCACCTAATTGTCAAAAATACTTGGCCGACATCTCCAGACCATTTTCCAAATGGCCTTGCGGGTACATATAGACTTATCGGAATTTGTAGGCTACGCGTACTGCCAAATATTCATATATTACATGTATTATCCTATCGGGAATAAAATGTGAAATAAACCTGGACATTATCACAATATAAAAGTGAAGAAAAAATGATTATTCAGAGATTTTCAGATTTGAAATGTCAAAATTTCGACTTTTCCAAATTAATTTTTACCACATCCCTAATACACTTTCGTAGTAACGATCCTGGTTAGTTTTGAATATTTTTTCTTTGACTGCCTTCTGACAATACACCTTATCGCTATTTGTCCGCCATTACTGGATATCACACAGGTTCCCGTAAAATTTTGACGTCATAAATATCTGACGCAACAATGGAAAAGTGATTGTTGTATGCGTCAAAAGGTCAAGCGGCTGGGTCGGCCGGACGAGTAGGCTAATAGCGATAAGGTGTATGATAGGACATGTCAAGTCATGGAGGATTTTTCATTTATTGTCATAGCTCTGTCTGATCTCAAACTGAAACCATAGTTGTATATGTGATAATGTGTGAACGGCACATTAAGGCCTTTCAATACTAATCATTATCTCACTCTCAGCTTGGAAACTCTTGTTCACCATGGCCCATGGGCCATGGTCATGATCATCTTTGCACTTTTTTGTATACAAATGTATGCCACTATATTTCCTATGCTCGAAGAATAAATTAACTATTCTACTTTTGGTATTCAGTTATTCATAAACAGTGATAATTACACTGTTACAGACCAATAAAACAGGTTAACTCAATAACTGTTTCTAAATTTATAAAAAGTTATTCGTCGTTTTTGTTGGTTATCTGTACTTCATACCTTCTCATCGTATTGGTGTTAGCGTGAGACTCAACCATTGGAGCGACTGTTGATGTCTAAATCTTTATTTATTCACTAATTCCATGTTTTCATATTATAATGTCATCTGCTAGAGATTTGTCACGATCCTAAATTACAGACGACACCGAGTGGCAAGGGAAATAACTTCTTAGCGGTGCATATGAAAAAGTGGCGGAAATAGCTTATTTCGGCCATAAAACAATTTCGGCCTAGATCGGCCATATACTTGATAAAATCAGACATATAACATGATGTCTCTTATAAAAAAGATACCTTTTTTGTTATATGTTATCTTGATTATTTCGATTCTAATTTTATTTTCTGAAGACATTTATAATAAACAATAATTGAAACTATGCAAGAATGGTTGTTTTTTTTTTTGTTTTTTTTTGTTTTGTTTTGTTTTTTTTTTTGGGGGGGGGGGGGGGGGGGGGGGCAGTGTAACGGATAAAAAAGAGAAAACTGCGTATACACTGTGCAAAACTGATAAAGATTCGACTGTGGTGACTTTTATCATTTCAATTTGTTATGAATAATGTTAACGATATTGTAATTGATATTAATAAATTTGATAAAATTGAGAATGGAAATGAGAATGTGTTCATCCTTCCTTTTCATTTCTTACATTTTGATAATTTCCGGTGAAGGTAAACAAAAGAAGCGCCTCAGTATCATATAAATACAATTTATGAAGTGTATTTTTTTCTTCATCTCAGTATTGTGTCAAATTCAAGTTATCGTACGCTTTCCTTGGCTTTTTTGCGGGATACAAAATGCGTCGAAAAATTAGGACCGGAAACTTTGTTTCGTTTATATTTTACAAATCCTGGCCGGTTTATATAAAATTAAAATAATGGTTTTGAAATCACTTTTAAAAAATACTGCAAAAAACTAAACTGCCAAGAAGAATGAGAGCAATCGTCTTAGAGACCTTTAAATAATAAAAACGATTGTATTGTATTAAAAAAAAAAAATAATTTATATAATCGAAATATGCAGATTTACCAAGACCCAGAACTACACAGTCACGATGATAAGAAATCGTTAGAAATCGTGACCATATGAGACAACTCGACTTTAAAATGCACTGCCAAATGAAGCCGAAATATGACATTATTTGACCATTTCATAAAATCTAAATTTGTATGGTCAAAAAACATGTTTTTGTAGTAACTACAAATATCAAACTCTACTGCCTCATGACTGTATAATATATTTACTTTCAGCAATTCCAAAAAATGAAAAACGAAAAATTCAGTCATTAAAAACGTTTAAAATGAAATAAAAATGCAAAGTCCTATGTCATAGGCCTGGCATAGCTATATACGCTTTTCTCTACTTCTTCGACGATTTATTCCTTACATGTTACCTAGTCTTTATCTTCCTCCTCTAGCAGGAGCTTCGCTTCTATAGCGTACTTCTTATTTTCACCCTAACCCTTACACACGGGGCACTCATAAAATCAGTATCTATACTATTAAACGAGAAGACCTCATTTTTGGTGTCGCTTCTCCTCCTTTCACAATAAATAAATCATCATGCCTCTGTGTCCTATAGGTAACATGTATAGTCGCATTTGTCATCCATTCTTATGATCATTAAGTTTGGGTTATTTGGGATAAAAAACGAAAAAGAATGTGTCCGGATATTTCCCCGTCATTGGACAAAACTTTAAGTCAGATTAGACTTCCGGTTTGTGTTTTTTTGTACTTCGAACATACAAAGACTATGAAATAAAGTATATGAATTTGCTTTCTGCTATCATTTTGAGTACTAGCATGTATCATCCTTGCTTAACGTGTTTCAGTTTGGGTTATTTTGGGAGGAAAACGAAAATGATTACTATCAATTAGTTTACAGTGGCGGATCCAGAACTTTTCATAAGGGAGGGGGCGCTGACTGACCTAAAAGGGGGGGGGGCGTTACTCTCATGCTTCCCCATATAATCAACAATTTTTTTCCAACGAGAGGGGGACAGGGCCCCCATCCCCCCTGGGATCCGCCTATGGTTTACTATCAACGGCGGTGACTGCGGATATATGTCTATATACTTACATACATTTACTATGAATTACTGTATTTGTTATAATTTACTATAAATTCCAATGGTTATCTTTGGGGGGGGGGGACTCTTTACTATTCATGGCGTTCACTGATGTATATATATATATATATATATATAAGTACCTTTGACTTTGGATACCTCTCCTGAAATTCTCTGTATTGAGTAATTAAAGTATATATGCATGTTCATAGAGTACAGAAAAACAGAAGGTATAAAAATCGGTATTTGGAAAATAGGAGGAGGGCAAAAACAATGTGCCCAGTCCCTAAGTACCTTTGAATTTTGATACCTCTCCTGAAATTCTCCAGTCAGTATATTTTTTTTTACAGTTTACATACGCTCTATTTCCCCGCGATTTCGCGGGTGTGTTCTAGTACGTAATAATTATAATTAATAACAGTAACATATATATACAGCATGCGGAATAATCCATCACCATGTAAACGAAGTTAACTTTATATATTACACAGTCCAATCGTCCATCATGAGCCGGTTCACTATTTATATCTCCATATCACATAGGCTAAACGATTCTACATATACATGTATAACACTCCTGCCCTCGCATTAGCGTTTACTGTTCAAACACTATCCTTGTCCCGACCTGTTTTTCAAATTTATTTAATCAAAGTATGGTTCCATATCTAATTTCTTCATTTGCTTAAATTAAATTTCCTAATAAAAGTTCTTTCTGTTTTTGTTTCTTTTCCAAATTTTATTATTTATTATAACCTCATTGCTTTGGTTTTTTTTTTTTATCATAGTTTATGTGCTTATGTGACATTTTAAAAGTGCTTTTTGGTTTATATTCTGATAACGGATGCTTGTTTTTTTTTTTTTATGATCGACTTTATAACTGAATTTAGTTACATATATCTATTAAGCGGATATTTTTACGGAATTTTGTATGCTTGATTCCAATTATTGTCATTTTGTATGTATGGGTTGCTAATACTATTTATTTGTTAAGTTGTAAGTGCGAGGTTTGCATGGTTTGGCTATAATTTCACTGTCAAATATGTTCAAACTTCCATTTTCTTTAGGAATGCCTATGCAAAGTCAGGACTATGACAGTTGTTTTTCAGTTGATTTTTTTTCGTTTGCACTGTCCAGTGTTTGTGTTTTTCAGTTTTTATGGACTTTTTTCTGTAGTACTGTTAAATTACTTTTTAATTCCAGTCAGTCGTGTTAATATGTAGAATATTGTTCAATTGACAAGCACCAGAAGACACGAAACACCGAACAACGGTTATTGCTTACCGTTTTTACTTACTTTATTATTAAGTTATGTATTTATATATCTCAGGTGGAACCTTAGACTTTATAAGATTTATTTGTGTTTATTTGTTAATATTTTGTTAATTTAGGATTTTGTTATAATAATTAAATGTTTTAAACGTCTAGTTAGTCGATCCGGAACATAACACAGCATTGACTTTTATTGTACTCTTCTCGTTCAAGTTTAATTTAAAAACAATACGAAACTTATAAATATAATTATGTGAAAGGAGAGTCTTTATTTGACTTAACAATACAAAACAAAGACTTGCAGAGTGCTGAATAGTGAAACAATGAATACTTAACTACAGAAACTAAATACACAACAAAAAAGAAAATGGCGAACGCATCAGAAATACAAAGGTTATATTAATGGTTTTTTAAGCAGTATATAGAAATGGTATGTATTATTTTTTCACAATTTTATTCAATTTAAATGTTCAAAAGCAAAAACGCTCTAAATTTAATGTTATGCATATGAGTATGTTTTGATTGTGACACTACTAAAATATGTCCCTGTTATTAAGCATTATATTCTACATAAGAATAGATTGGAAAACATTTTTGGAAAAATTGAAACAAGAAGTATCACAAATTTTAATTTGTTTAAGCCTACACGAATCTCGCCGTATACCGTTCGCCACTATTAAAAATCCTGGTATAGAACGCATGGTCTCCGTAGCAATTGTACATATATTCGTCTACGATATATCCATTAGTATGTGTAAAACATGAAGCGTAGCCAAACTCGACAAAATAAAATTAGGCACATTCTTCAAGTTGTACAGTATCAAAGCCAATCTCGACAAAATAAAATTAGGCGCAGTCTTTGAGTTGAGTAGTATAAAAAAAACTTGCTAGCTTAATTTTATTATTTATAACATGTACAAATGTATCTATATACATATATGTAAGCGCCGGAAGACTGTGTGTTGACCTCGATCTAGATGTTCTTTTTGTTGGTTTTGTCGATGGGTTGGTGTATATCGTTGTCAAAACGTTAAACTGGTCAATCATTCGGCATTAATCTGCTTTTATAATAGTCTTTTATCCAAGTAAAATAAGACACAGTATAATTCTAACAATGTCACCATTTTTACTGTAAGCTCAACATAGCCTGAAATATTGTGAAAACATTCATTTTGATAGAGGTATCATGTATGATCATGTATACTCTGACAGTAGCATCCAATAAGGAACAACATACTTTCATTGTACATAGTAACTGAGATAAAACTTTGATCTTATTCCAGTTATCAAATTCAAAGTGAACTATCATTCTGCGATTCACAATGAACGATAAAATTGGAAATTTAAATATTTGAATTTTCTCCCCCATTACAATTTGCCATTATCTGCTCAATATTTGATTGTAAATGTAAATACAAGCTATTGACAAATAGTTGTCAAATTCCAGGTCTCTCGTGATTATTAAAAGAAAAACAAATAGTGTTTGACACTTAAAGTTTGTTTGAATTTTGAAATACTATGGTTTAATGTAATAAATAGAAAAACATCTGTATTTGTAAAACACTACATTTTATCTTCATGTGCTGACAATTTAAAAACGGTAAGTGAATTATATAATGTCAAAATACTTTTAAACAAAAAAACGAAAAATTAGAGTAAAAAAAAAAGAATAGAAAAAAAAAGAAAAACGGCACACATCTCGCAAATATTTAAAATTCTAAATACATAAGTCCAGTATTCATTAACGTCGGAAAGGCATTGCGATTGTATGGCAGCTTAACCACTAATTCTTTCTAAAAAAAAGTTGATTCCGGTAATACCGTATTGTCTTTCAAAACGAGAAACAAAAGATTGAGAACTGGTATCGTATTAAAGGTTTGATTCATTAGTAGAACACACATATATATTAATATATTCATAAGATACGGAATCACAAATTGCCTCAAAACGTTGAGAGTCATGAATTAATAACTTTAATTTTTAAATACATGTTAACAGACGCGTTGTGTTTGATACGGCTGTTAATATTAGACCTTTTCAACATCTCTCAACACCGACTAATGACACCTACAGTTTACAGGTAAAATGGATGGGTCGTCTCAAAGACAAAAGCCATCATGATATCAATACGTAACATATTGGATTGGCGGTTATATACTGTCTTGACTGTGTAGCTTCAGAATATAGTTATATCAACCAAATAAATAAATAAATTTATCATATACTTAGACTAAATAACATATAAATTTTACCGTATGATAATAGCATTAAATTGACGTAAATTCCATATTTTTTTAATTGGTGCTTAGCGGGCTGATATGAAAAGTTTATCACATGCTTCGATTGTTATCACATGCCTTTCCGTAACGTTATCACATGGCATTCCGGTAATACTCGGCCAATTCCGGAAAATACACCTCAGTGCTACGTTTTCAGTGAAAAACATTACAAAGTAGTGTACAAAACAATTACTTGAATACTGGAAAGTATATTGTTTAAAATAATAATAATAAAAAAACAACCAAACCAAACAAATTATTTAATAAATGCATTTTTTAAAGTTTTTCTGAAACATAATTTAGAAAGTTTCTTTAAAAAGTTGACTTTTCCAAACAATGATCATTATGTGTATTGTTGAATAATTTTTTTGTAGATTCGTCCATATTAAAATGTTTTGTTTTCTCTCTCTGTTGAGGCATATGATAGAACGATTTCATATTGAATGTATCAAATTTTGGGTCCGACGGCCGTGAACTTTTTTACTCTTTAAACCTCGGGAACCACGTAAAAGGATCAATATATGAATCTGTTATTTTTCTCTACTGTTGAAGCATATGATAAAAAGATCATAACATGTCATTTTTCATATCGCATGTATTATCAGCCCTCGGTCAATATCAGCCCTCGAGCCATGCGGCTCTTGGGCTGATATTGAACCTAGGGCTGATAATACATGCGATATGAAAAATGCCATGTAATAATCTGATAATATGTCACTGTTATATAATATTCTTATTTTATATGTATTTACACGACATTTCATGTTGAATGATTAAAACAAATACAGCAACCGTTCTGCATCGTAATCCGCTTTCTCTTCAATTTTATGATTATGTGAGTCCTTTACCAATTATTTGCCGCATGTAAAAAACGATTAATTTTGTTGGTGTAAAAGCTTTTATGAAATTTTCCAAAATTTATGAAAAATAATGACTGGACTGTCCGTACGTCCGTATCACATTTGTGAACATGATCAAATTGGTATTTTTCAACCGATCTTCACCTTAGTTGATGTACATATTCAATTTCTGGAGGAATAATCACATATTGATTTTGAAGGTCTAAGGAAATTCTCCGCTTCAAGATATTTTGTAAGAGTTGATGTTTTTCATGATAAATTTTGAAAAAAAAATACAATTGACTTCTCGTTTTAATGTTACAACATTGTAAGCAGTGCATTCTTTTTACGTACCTATGTATGGAATTATATTTCAAGTTGTTAGTTAATACTATAGGGCTTGTTGAGATTGCAAAATCAATATGAAAAGTGCTAAGCAGGGCTTTGGAGACCGACGACTGATGTCCCAGAAACAACATACATTGTCCCTTCGTTATAGCGTCCTTCCCTCGTTCCTGAAAATGACCTTTCGGTTTCTTACAAGAAGTTGATCAAATTTCGTTGATTTTATTTCTACACTGTCATTGCTATATTTTGTTTTGTTTTCATGGGATCAGAATTTATTTCTCTATATCCAATTTCCGGAAGAAAGTTTTGTACCTTTTTCAAGTGTTTTCGTACTTTAGATTTTTTTTGTATCTCATCTATGACGTACATACATAACGGGGAGGTTTTGAATCAAAACAGGGAGAAATAATCTGCTGCATTTCCCTTAGAGACAAAGTTTATCAATATCGTCATCCTTTAGTTACACACCATTTACAACACCTCAAATTAGTCGTAAGCCATAACATTTGAGAGAAAGAGCAGAAAATTTAATCGCGTGATCGGTGAATACAGAATTAAAGTGGAACACCAAATTGGTGAATTTAAAATATACAAAGTATTCAGTACATTACGGAGGCACACAAGGCCAAAACTAACAGACATTGTGGAAACATGTGCCGCCTTTGTCAACAGACATAAAACATTGTTTAATTAAATATCAAATACATAATTAAACATGCTTTGTTCTTTTCATTTTCCAAATTCCACCATGACAGCTAGAAGCTCAACGTCTAAAAAGATGAAATGTGACTTAAAGCCCATCATTTTCTTTATAATAAATTTTATAAATCCATGTTATTTGAACTCTGTAGGAAAGTTCTATCATTGTCAATGAAAGCAATAAAATCAATAATGATTTCATTTTTTTTAAATTTTGAGACGACCCCTCACATTATACCTGTCGTAGTCGTTCTCAACTGTAGGTGTCGAGAGATGTTGAAAAGGTCTATTTGTAAACCCACAATCTTATACTAACCTAAACATATCCTTTTGACATCTTTTAGTCACGTCTACAGAAAATCATACAGAACATGTTAGTTATGTTTCTGTCATAATATACCAATTTTACCAAATATACCAAACTATTATACATTGATTTTTTTTGTGTCATAATATCTGACCATCAAACCAAACTATTCATTGAATTTTACTTGTTTTGCAGACGGGTTACGTCCACAGAGGACGGCATGTTAGTATTTGTTTCTGTCATAATATCTGGCCTTTATACCATTGTTTTATTCCAGACGGATATCGTTCATAGAGGACGGCTCTATAAGTATGGAGCTGTCATATCTGGACTTTATACCAAACTTTACATTGTTTTTTATTTAACTTTCAGACAAGTTACGCCTACAGAGGACGATATGAAAGAGATGTTGCTGCCATACCGGGACCGTATACCAAACCATTACCCAAAACAATAAATGTAGGTATAGAACTGGTTTCATAAATACATGATTTGTTAAAGATCAATGTAACATTTTTTTATAACATTTTTTTTTAAATTGAACGTATGTCTAAAAGTGTAACATTAATTCTATCTGAGAGATATGGAAAAAAAACTGCATCATATGTTTATTATTCTATATATATATATTCCCCACCCCTTTTATTCAGATGCATGCAGTTAATTGATAAAAACTTTTCATTAAAAAAGAAAAAGACCACAAGAGTTACCTATACCAGCTAGTTTCTTAATCTGTTTTTTCCCAATTCATTTTAGGATTTAACACATTTTTTTCTAGATGATATTCATGTGTAAACTTGGGAGATTCACTCCTAAACGGAATAAAGTCCGAACTTTTGTGAGTTAGCGACCCAGTATCTTCATATATCATTTATAATATATTGTTCGACCTCGTATACTTTGTTAAAATCTGTTGTTCGATATGAAATGGTAATATGAAGACACCCATGTATTCACACAAGTTGTACTATAGACGTCCTTAATGTAGAACACTAGCTAGTTAATTTAAGTTTTGGCATTTTGAACTCTCGTGTGAATAGAATAGTTGTCCAGCATTTTATGGCTCTGTATGGATATGTGACCCTAGTTATTAGTAGAATGATCATAATTAATCCACAGGCACATACCGCTAAAGATGTATTTAATGTTCCTAAGGAACCGGCTGTTATCTTAGACAAAAACATGTACCATACAAATGAACAATTCGAGGATGGTTATCCTCAAGACAAAGTATATCAACATACTGGAAATGAATTTTAATGTGCGTATTGTTATTCTTTTACTTTTCTACATTGGCTAGAGGTATAGGGGGAGGGTTGAGATCTCATAAACATGTTTAACCCCGCCGCAATTTTGCGCCTGTCCCAAGTCAGGAGCCTCTGGCCTTTGTTAGTCTTGTATGATTTTAAATTTTAGTTTCCTGTGTATAATTCGGAGTTTAGTATGACGTCCATTATCACTGTACTATTATGCATATTTTAGGGGCCAGCTGAAGGACACCTACGGGTGCGGGAATTCTCGCTACATTGAAGACCCATTGGTTGCCTTCGGCTGTTGTTTGCTCTATGGTCGGGTGGTTGTCGCTTTGACATATTCACCATTTCCTTTCTCAATTTTATCTGTGCGGAATTAAGACAGAGTTATAATTCGGAAGAAGCAACACATTCATTTTCTTCCGACCTAGTATTCTTGTTTCCGCACATAAAACATCGATCAATCGAATTCAAACTTTTCACCTTTTTTGTTATTTGGCATTACGCAACCTTGCTCATAACGTGACCAAAGACTCATATGGCCAGGTTGCAATACTTGTAGTTTGTAATTTGAAAGGCGATAAGAAATTTCACTTTTGTACTATTTGCTTTGTTCTTCGAAGAACATAATTGAAAGCTAATAGCTATAGGGAAAAGACATATACCCTGATTAGTATATAAAAAAAACCAACTATTATCCCCCAATAAGAATTAGATTTCTTCAAATCTGACATGAACATTTAACGTGGATAAACAAGCAGTTTAGGCAGTTAAAATGCTCTGGTTTGAAAGATACAGCAGTGAATTCCACAAAATTGGTGCCATCTATTGAGAGTAATAATGAAATAGAATTATGTCTCAAAAAACGTTTCCATGTAGTTATACACCTGTATCTCATCAATGTATGTCGAAGGCCTCACTGAGACTTTTCGATGAAGAACAGCAATACAAGCACTGTTCCTTTGCTGTGCATATATACTAATTATGTGGGATCAATGAATACCTGACATCCTTTCTTTCTTTTAGATCTATTCTAGAAAGTCTGAATGCTACAATGGGAAACTCTAGGAGTTGAGCAAATAAAGTTTTATTTTGTGACAATTACGAAGTTTTATTATCCGAATTATCTGCAAAAATATCCAAATACTAGTAGATTGTATGTTTACACATAATGAAATAATACAACAGAACAGTTGTGATGTATTCACAAATGGTAAAATCAAACAATTTTTTCAATAAAATACAGGGTTACATACTTTTTTTAAGAATATAAAAATACACTGTTTTATTTATGTTACAGGCAACTTACCTAGACAAGAAGCAAATAGACTATAAGAAAGACATTCCGTTCTACAAAGACATTAAGACAGGACCATCATATATAAAACCTCGTGAACCAATATCTTTCCGCGAGAAGGTAAGCTACCGGAACCAAGAGGAATGGGAGAGAACAAAACCCCCCGGGCAGTACACAAAGGAAGGCGACTTCATCAAAGAAAGCATTAAAAAGGCCCGACAAGAACGAATGGCAAAAGAAAAGGAACTGATTAGTAGGAGAGAAAATTATAACTCAAAAGGGCCGCTTATGTCAACCCGTGCTGATCCTCCGCTAAAAGATGGATATGATACAAACGCAAAAGATGATTTTGATGTTCCCAAAGAACCTGCTATAGTTTTGGATAAAGGTTATCCAGATATATCGACCAAATTTGGAGATGGGGGGTTTTACAATGACTCAGGTATACCAAGCGACATGATTGGAAGCATGAGTCCACGGAAAGGGATGGTAGGCAAAAGCTTTGGAAAACTCGAGGTTGCAGACGAGATTGCGATCATGTTACAAAGAAAGGGAGTCGGTGTGAAGGTGAGAGTAATGATAATCGTAACATTATTTTCAAATAACCTGTAAACATATAGTTAATAATTATGTTCCAAAAGTAATAGTGCTGTGGTCGGTTATTTTCTAAACTAGTGACAAAAATATATACACAAAAGTATATCCCCTTTCAACAGCCTTGTCGAGTTTATGATGACGAAAGAAATGCATGATTATATAGCTCAATATAATATGTATGTGAAATACATTACCAATTATAAGTTTCAATCATTGCAAAATGAACAGTCCTCATCAAACAAATACGCGAATGTTTTATAAATTAATAAACCATTTTAAACACATTTATATACCTTTAGCAAAACTTTTATTAGGAATTTTGAAAAAAAGATTTGAATTTTGATATCCCATTTTTATAGAGGAATACAAGCAAACGAACAAGATTAAAGTTCAGACCCAATAATTATAGGGTTCAGGTTTCATAAAACAAACTAGCAAATAATGTCACAATATTTAGCAATTTAATTTTGAAATCTAATTTACCATTTTAAGGACCAAGAAGATCCAAAATCCGCAGGGGGTCCAGCCTCAGCGATCAGAATAGACGACTTAAAAGATGATTTTCTGATATGTGAAAATTGTAAAAGGGAATATGATGAGAAAACCCATATACCAAGAGTATTGCCTTGTCTTCATACATACTGTCAACGTTGCCTAGGTGATATTACACGCGACTGGACAGTTGCATGTCCAACCTGTAAATCTCAGCATCACATCCCTGGAGACAGTGTAGCTAACTTTCCGAAAGATAATACCAGACGCAGCCTTCGTGATTTCGTCCATCTCAAAAAGAAAGGACAGCGAGTTGCATGCAGAGATTGTCCTGATTCAGGTGTTGCTGCTTTCTTTTGTAAGGACTGCTACTCTTTTATGTGTCATGAATGCCGTAAAGCTCATCTCCGAAACTTTATGTCTAGAAATCATAACATTGTTTTATTGGATCAAATTCAAAACTCTGGTATTGAACCGTTCCTACGAAATGAAACTTGTGACCGCCAAGGTCACGATGGGCAACCATTGGTCTACTTTTGTGTATCCAAGACATGCAACAAACCCGTTTGCAAAATGTGCACTGTCTTAGAACACCAGTCTGACAGAGGTCATATGGTAAGGCGACTTGGAGATGCATATGAAGACCACAAAGAACAAGTAAGTAATTTGGTCAAACAAGTAGAAGATAAAATTACTCTTAGCAAAACAGTGATGATTGAAACGGAAGACGAGATGCGTAATTTAGATAAGAAACAGACCGACATTACCAAAGAAATAGACCATGAGATAGATGAAGGGGTTCACATGCTTGAAGTACGCAGAAGAGAACTCAAAGATACATTAAAAGAAAAATGTAAGAAAAAGAGAGGAGTATTGCAGTCACAAAGAGAAGGCTTGAAGTATAACCTGTCGTTGATGTCATCTGCTAAGGAGTTTACAAGTCATATAATGACACACAGTATGCCTGCTGAGTTTGTCCTCCTAACAGACACGTTACGTAATCGTTTGGTCTTTTTAAGAGATAATCACATTGACAGCTGTCCATTAGAAAACTCATTTATAGCCTTTGATAAAGACAAAATGGGAGCAGCGTTTAAACAATACATCATTGATATGGGAAAGATAAGATCAACCGCCATTTTCCCTCCGAAGACATTGGTAGAGGCTATGGATGTTCCAGTTGAGAACGAGGCCGAAGTCTTAAAAGTGTTTCTCTATGACAGTAAAGGAACACCACAAAAAGATAGCTTCGATTGTGTATTGGTAGATATTAAAGATCCAAAGGGAAGAATGCACCCGGCGACAGTGGAAGATTCCAAAACCTTAGAAGGATGCTATAGGGTTTATTATACGGCAAACATGACTGGAGCACATATTGCCTACGTCAGAGTCCTTGGAAGACTTGTCAGAGAAGAAGGATTTCCATTCCTGTCCAAGTCTCCAGGTAATATTGATAGAAGGATTTTATACTGGTAAACACATTATAATATTCTTATGATGTTTTTTAGCAACTGCTGGGTCGTTTTGTTTAACTTCCGACTGTTTTGATTTGAGCACACTGAGTTTTATGTCGACGAAACGTGTCCAAATTAAAGGACTGCATCTTTTATAAGTTTTCATAACCACTAGGTCAGTGCCACTGCTGGTGGACGTTTCACCAGCACATTAGTTAACACTTTTGTGCCGACATAAAGTAGCAATGATATGTTCATTTTCTGTAAATTAAATGTTTAAAATGTTGAACTATTCGGATCAATAGGGTTTTTGTTCAATCCCAAAAGTGATTGTATTAGCCGTATATTTTCGGAATATTTGGTGAATTTTTTAATTGCTTTCAGTTTCAAATTTGATTTTAATCTCTCACTGTTTAAATTCTAACGCCATCGACGTCTTTTGTCGACTATACTTTCCTCTAGCGTACCAAATTATTCGTCTGGTATGATCTTTGATGAGTTTTTATAACCACTGGGTCGATGCCATTGCTGGTTGACGTTTCGTCCATGTAGGTATCACCAGCCGAGTTGTAAGCACTTCTGTGCTGACTTGGAATATCATTAAAATGTTCATTTTTTGAAAATATACTGTTTATAACACGTTCAATTCTTTGAAACACTTAAGTTTTTCTATACCCACTCATATATTACACAAGCCGTATATTGCACAACTTTTAGGTTTTTTATGCTCTCCAATATCAAATATGGTTTAATCATCCAACTGTATGTTTCATAGTCATTGATGAATTGTATGTCAACGAAACGTTCATCTGGCGTATCAAATAATAGACCAGGTATCTTTGATGAAGGCCTTTGATGGCATAACCACATCAGTAGTCTACACTTCTGCATTGATCTGAAATATCATTGATATGTTCATTTTCTGCAACTTTACTGTTTATAAAATGCTAAATATTTGAAGCAATACGATTTGTCTACCCCATGAGTTATATTGCCTTAACTGTATTTAGATACTATTTTAGAAATCTCATTTTTTAAGCGTGTTAACTTCGAATTTGGTTTGTCTTTCGAACATCACTAGTATTCACTAGTTAGTTTATTGTCGACGAAACGGGCATCTGACGAACTAAATTGCTGGACTATCATTGTATGAAGCATCTCGTGAATAATTTTAATGTTATTATGAGTAACAGTTAAATTAACTGTATGGTGATTCATATGCTGGGTGAAGTAAGGGTAACTTGTTTTTCCTCTTATAATATCAGCCATTAATCCTCGGTCTACTCTTGAGACTATTGTTATCGCACTATTACAAAGCCATTTCGATACAGCATATAACAAATTTATTTATTTTACCTTTTGAAACAAACCTTTATCAATAAATAATTATTTTATTTTCAGGAGAGATTGATAAAAGATTCGGGGATATACTGTGTAAGTATTCAATTCTCGTATGCCCAGATGTAGACGGTAAAACGTACGAATTTTGCAGCTTTCAATGCGCTTTACTGGTTTATACTTGATAACCAGACTTTTTCAGTAAACGTCATCAGGAATCGTCAAAACCAGAAGCGTATAAATAATATCGTTAGGAAACAAACGAATTCAACAAATTCTAAAAGACATGTGCAAGGAAATGATAACATTTCATTTACAAATATCTTTTTAAACAGTGTAGCGTTTGTTAATTGAAATTGCATCTATGCATGCCTATTTTCACACAGAACAGGGACTATACAAGTTTAAAATTGCAATTACGGGTCTTTTAACACAGCTGGGGCGCTAAGCTTATTTGAAGTACACTTACATACATGTCTCTGTACACCTAAAAAAAAAACCACAATCTACCACAAAAATTTCTGTTTTTTCTTCTCTCTCTCTCAATTATTCTAATGATTGAAGAATGCAAAAAAAGTTAGGAATATACTACAGGTATATAGACATGAAATATGTTATCGTTACACTTGACACGTTCCAATACACAAAATCTGTTATCGTTACACTTCACACGTTTATATAAGTACATGAAAACTGTTAACGTTATACTTGACACACATCTAGACTTCATATCTTCTATCGTTGCACTCATGGTAATTATACCCCACGCAACGAAGTTGCGGAGGGTATAATGTTTTTGACCCGTCCGTCCGTCAGTCCGTCCGTCTGTCAGTCCGTCCGTCAGTCCTGTTTCTTGTCATCGCAACTCCTCTCAAACCACACAACAGAATTTCACGAAACCTTTTCAGATAATAAGGACATACTATGTAGTTGTGCATATCGACGGGAAATTTCGATTCAATTTTTTTTCTAGGAGTTACGCCCCTTTGAACTTATTTACTTTAATGTACTACTGCAACAGTTTGTCATCGCAACTCCTCTCAAACCACACAACAGCATTTCACGAAACCTTTTCAGATAATAAGGACATACTATGTAGTTGTGCATATCGACGGGAAATTGCGATTCCATTTTTTTCTAGGAGTTACGCCCCTTTGAACTTATTTACTTTAATGTACTACTGCAACAGTTTGTCATCACAACTGCTCTCAAACCACACAACAGAATTTCACGAAACCTTTTCAGATAATAAGGACATACTATGTAGTTGTGCATATCGACGGGAAATTGCGATTTATTTTTTTTCTAGGAGTTACGCCCCTTTGAACTTATTTACTTTAATGTACTACTGCAACAGTTTGTCATCGCAACTCCTCTCAAACCACACAACAGAATTTCACGAAACCTTTTCAGATAATAAGGACATACTATGTAGTTGTGCATATCGACGGGAAATTGCGATTCAATTTTTTTTCTAGGAGTTACGCCCCTTTGAACTTATTTACTTTAATGTACTACTGCAACAGTTTGTCATCGCAACTCCTCTCAAACCACACAACAGAATTTCACGAAACCTTTTCAGATAATAATGACATACTATGTAGTTGTGCATATCGACGGGAAATTTCGATTCATTTTTTTTTCTAGGAGTTACGCCCCTTTGAACTTATTTACTTTAATGTATTACTGCAACAGTTTGTCATCGCAACTCCTCTCGAACCACACAACAGAATTTCAGGAAACCTTTTCAGATAATAAGGACATACCATGTAGTTGTGCATATCGACGGGAAATTGCGATTCAATTTTTTTTCTAGGAGTTACGCCCCTTTGAACTTATTTACTTTAATGTACTACTGCAACAGTTTGTCATCGCAACTCCTCTCAAACCACACAACAGAATTTCACGAAACCTTTTCAGATAATAATGACATACTATGTAGTTGTGCATATCGACGGGAAATTTCGATTCAATTTTTTTTCTAGGAGTTACGCCCCTTTGAACTTATTTACTTTAATGTATTACTGCAACAGTTTGTCATCGCAACTCCTCTCAAACCACACAACAGAATTTCACGAAACCTTTTCAGATAATAAGGACATACTATGTAGTTGTGCATATCGACGGGAAATTGCGATTCAATTTTTTTCTAGGAGTTACGCCCCTTTGAACTTATTTACTTTAATGTACTACTGCAACAGTTTGTCATCGCAACTCCTCTCAAACCACACAACAGAATTTCATGAAACTTTATAGATAATAAGGACATACTATGTAGATGTGCATATCAACAGGAAATTACGGTTCAATTTTTTTCTAGGAGTTATGCCCCTTTGAACTTATTTGCTTCAAAGTACTTCTGCAACAGTTTGTCATCTCAACTCCTCTGAAAACACACAACAGAATTTCATGAAATTTTGTAGATAATAAGGACATACTATGTATATTGACAGGAAATTATTATTCAATATTTTTTCTTATACAATTTTTTTTCTTATACTTATTTAATTTCTCCAATGACAATGTGGGGACGTGGGGTATGTGAGCGTGCTCACTAAGGTTCTTTAATTCATTTTCATTTTTGAACAGGTCCTGGTTTCCTGTTTGATTCCAGTACAGCTCATTCCGAACGAGAAGTTAGTGGTAATGGACGAATGTTGAAATCTGACATCACAACGCTGAAAAAGAATACAACCCGCCATGTTAAAAAGTTTAAAGGTAAAAAAAAATTAGTTTATCAGTTTTTATAGTTATATTATATTCATTTCCATGCTGAAGGGGAACTGTTTATTTTGAATTGCTATTAAATTGTCCAAACTAAGCTTTCATATAGTTTTTCTGTCTAAAAGTATTCTATATTTATAAGAACCAGACATTACGTGAATTAAAACATTTCATATTCAGTAAAATATGTGTAAAAGTTTGTAGGAAGTTTCCATGGGGGAGATAATAACTTTTCTTTCAAAAAGTCTTTATTCAAAAGAATATTATTTTAGGTTATCTCCCCTGAAAACTTATCAATAGCATATTGTTATTTCACACATATTTTACTGAATATATGATGTTTTATTTAAAATGATTTCTGAATCTTATAAATATAGAATACTTTTAGAAAGAAAAACTATATGAAAGCTTAGTTTTGACAATTTTATAGCAATTCAAAATAAACAGTTCCTCTTCAGCATGGAAATGACTATAATATAACTATACAAACTGATAAACTAATTTTGTCACAACATCATTAAAGTGGAGTTAAAGTCTTATAGGATTGTAAGTATATTTTATTTTATCAGTGAATGAGTTGCAATTGGTGGAGAGCAACACTAACAGTCAAGTCACTGTAATTAGATTTGGTTCTTATTTCGTCTAGTGTCCAACTAGTGTCTCCTAATGAGAATAATTGCAATGAATTGACAAAATACAGCTATAATTGGTTAACGTACTCTGAAGCATATCGTATATTGGTTTCCGAGATTTCGTATCCAGTCTTCCTGGAAAGGTGTTGTTTAGAAGGGATTTGAACTCGGGTGTCTTTTTTCGGAGGCGCTTGACATTATTCGTTTATATGTGGATTTTTTTTCTAAACTTTCAATGAACATATGTACGTGTATTCGTATTTAAAGTATTTATCAATTCACGACAATACTATAATAATCTAACAACACAAAACAAACTCTTAATAGATTAAATGTACTGAAAATGTCAAATTTAACCACTTCGAATGTAGTTATAATACAATTCCCTGTACCAAGTCAGGTGTCCATTCGTTTGATGTGTTTTATGATTTGACTTTGCCATTTGATAAGGGACTTTCCGTTTTGAATTTTCCTCGGAGTTCAGTATTTTTGTGATTATACTTTTTTCCATTCATTTTTTAGACATTTGTTCCAGTTTAAATCCAATTGAAAGGTGTATCTTCCTCTGACAAACATTGTTAACACACTTCGAAAAATCAAATTTGTTATGAAAAGATATATGTTGATCAAATTCATTCACAGAAAATGATGATGGTCAATGCATGTGACGGAAACATTGTTTGAAGCAAAAACTGCCAAAATGCACCAAAAATATAGTCAATATTTGGAGACGTTTTTAGAATTCGTTTAATACGTTAACTCTTAAGAATCATGGTATATATTGTACATGCTAATTTACTCAAGAGTTAAAAAATCCATTGTGTTCAACACCACGTTGGTTATGGTATACAGTTAATTATTTTTAGTGAACGAGGATTTTTTTTCTGCTTAATTGTTTACCAGATTTTAGAAAACATATTTGTTCTATAAATACCTTGATTTTCTGTTTAGAATCGGCAATAAACATAGAAAGCTTTGTCGATCGCGTCTCCACATACAATTTACATTTAGATATGATGATAAATACACGTTTCTCGTTACAGCAGGGAAGGCGTTCCCGTGGGACGACCCTTCTCAGGATACTGGAAGGACAGAAAAGGGAAAACTTTTGGATGAAAGTGACGCAAAGAAGCTACGTAAATATTGTGGAGTAATTGGAACACGACCATTCAGGGACACGGGTCGTTATTATTATGAGGCGATGATTTCTTTTCGTATACATGTCAATCTTGTTAGAAATGCATTAATATTTGAAGTTGGTCTCGGTCGTTGGGACAGTATCCACGCCAGCTTTTACGTTGGCGCACAGTCATACGCATGGTCGTTTTCAGCAGAAAGATGTAACGAGCATAAACAACTTTGTCACAAATTCCGCCACAAGAGGACGCTTCTGTTGCATTCTCCGTTATCCTCGGACACTGCTGGTACTGTGATGACGATGACATACGGGTTCTTAGTGGATGTCGACAATCGTCAGTGGTCTATAATTGACAACCTCAGCCAGAAGATTCTGTATAGTTTTAGAAATCTTGACTTTAGCGAACCACTCTGGCCTGTATTTGGCACTTACAACCCATATTCTGCACATGTAGAGATGCATCTAAAATCAGGTAGCTCTGTTGGTAAAATACCTGCCATTGCTACATTGATATAACATTAGTAAAAAAAAGTGCACTTCCTTATTCTCTTTTACAGTCACGTGTCTTCGTGTAGCTCTTGATTCCTTGTTACTTAAAAATATATTGTAGTTTGTAAATATAGTATACGATTATGAATAAATAGTTTTGTATTAATGCTGAATAGAGTATATAGTAAATGTTTTTAAGTTGCAAACTGTGGAAACAAACAATAAGTAGATAGGACAACGGTTCTGAATGGGAAAAAAATATGTGGTACGGTCACTTGTCGTCACTATCGTCTAATATTTTGAAAATCGTTAGAAAGAGAATGTCTTACAGGACCAGAAATGGTTAGGACGTTATAATCTGCTGGCCTTTTAGGCCAAAATTGTGTTTTTTTTTCAAAGACTTGCTTTATCAAGTGTATGTGCACCTATGATCTTGAAACAATTATAGATAGGCAAAACTGTTATTTAAAATATTAAAAATAATCAGCAGGGCTACTTCTACGTATTTGTTCTACATATCAGTCTAAATTGTCAGTTCTTCTTTTTGGAACTACTGCCCTTAAATGATGACATTGACAACTTTTTATTGCCTTTGGTGAATCTATAGTAGGTAAATGATTTCAAACTTGGAATCAGTCAAAATGATCAGCTAGACAAGCTGAATAACAAATTGTTCAACAAAACAAAATTTCAGTAATTTTCTTAAAGGAGGTTTTGCTCTTAAATGATGAATTTTGCTTACCAGTTTTAATGCTTTTGGAAAAATCTATAGTAGAATAAAGAGAAGTAGGAAATATATCAGCAATACAAGATCAACAAAAAAAATATTTAGTCATTGATTATATTCTAGTCAGTGATCGTTGTTGAGGATGTTAATAGATCAAGGTGTGCTATATACGCACTCTTTAGAGCATTATTTTGAATATCCGTAAACACTTGAAGTCCTGCTTTCTTGGTGTTCAATAATATAGTTAGATACTTTATTCTCTAAAATTAGATACAAGTTAACAGAGAAACATACAATATAAATACAGACACAATAGTTAAGGTAACCAATACAGTAATTATGATAACATACATGTTTAGTAACATGTAGAATTAATGATATTAGAAGGAAAAATGATCGGTAAGATGCTTATGCGATTACATTTACATGGAGGGACAAACTTTTTTATTAATACACTTAATAAATAAACACAGTTTCCTTAAGACAAATTGTTTTTTACTTTTAAATAATGAGCAAAATGAAATTATATTTTGATTATTTGAAAACTTAATTTGTAGAAATAATTGTCTTTCGTTCTTCAAATGCGAACAGCAAAACAAATAATGAAATTCGTCGCCTATCTCACCGGAACTACACAACGAATATGTTCTTTCATTTCGGGCAATGTTTTGCCATCTTCCCTTTTCTATAGGTAACGCATGGTTACCTGCTCTGAATTTACATAGTGTAAACAAATGTTTGTCTTCAAGAATATTCAAGTAGTTCTCAAACTCCAATGTTTTTTTTAACAGTCTATAGTTAATGCATTTTGGGGAGTCTTGTATTGAAGAGTACCACGTCTGCTTGTATTGGTCGATTAGCCTCATTTTAATGCTCTGATTAAGCCAATTTTGAAATGTCCATTTTGTTGTTGAAAAATATTTGAAAACCCGCTCGTGTTAAGAATATTTTGAACATATTTGATCCATTTGATTCTTTGGTTTTTCACACAGTGTTGGTAATATGCAGTCTTGCAAATTAATGAAGACAGTTTGTTTTCGTCTGAACATAGTTTGCACCAGAACGAAAAAGTTCGGCATTTTATGCTTATGTCAAGTGGGTATCTGCCCGTTTCACCATACACAATTATGCTTGGTGTTGATTTTTTCAAGTGCAATATATGTTTTAGAAATTTCAGGTGAACTTGTTCGATGACATCATTTTTCTCAGATCCCGAAACTTCACATCCATACAGAAGGATAGGTTTAACTATTTTGTCGAACAGATCAAGTTGGCATTTTATTGAAAGGTTAAATAAACGGCTTTTTTGTATAACGCCATACATGGCTTTCGTTGCTTTTTCTGCAATTTTTTTCTTTGCTTTTGTAAATGTTCCTGTCCTGGCAAGATTTATACCCAAATAATTGAACTCGTTTACTATGTCTAGTTTGTTTCCTTTTGTACAAGAAATGTACGTTACTAGGATTTCTTCCCTTTGAAAATATCATAACTTTTGTTTTTGCCACATTAACTTTTAATTTCCAAATATCACAGTATTCACTAAATATATCTAATAGGTTTTGAAGATCGCCTTTATTCTCTGACATAATGACGGTGTCATCAGCATAAAGTAGTATAACTAATTTTAGGTACACATTGAGATAATTTTCCAAACATTCAGATATGGACGATAAGCCATTAATATTTTTGCTATTCAAATAATCTGTTAAATCATTTATATATAAAGAAAATAATAATGGTGATAGGTTTTCACCCTGTCTAACGCCAATATTGCAAGAGAAAAATATTGAAGATTCATTGTAATATGTTATCCGTGATTTTACCATTGTACATATTTACTATCACATTATACATCTTACCATTGATGTCATTCAAGTTCATTTTATACCAGAGTCCATTTCTCCAGACAGTATCGAATGCCTTTGCGAAGTCGACGAAAGCGCAGAACAGTTTTTTTCTCCGATTTTTCATCATTTCAAAAAGACAATGTAATATGAATAAGTTATCAGTGGTGGAGTAATTTTTCCTAAATCCACTCTGGTTATTATGAGGTATAGAAAAAGATTCAATAAAAGTGGATAATCTTTCATTTAAGACAGACGTGAATAATTTCCCAAAACAGCTCAGGATCGTTATTGGTCTAAAGTTACTCGGATCCTCCACATCTCCTTTGTTTTTGTACATCGGATTTATATTTCCAAGGAGCCAGCTTTCCGGTATAATTCCAGTATTAAAAATTATATTAAACAATTTCACATATACATTTATCATTTTGTTAGCTGTTGATTTTATGTATTCATTAATAATAAGGTCATCGCCACTAGCTTTATTGTTTTTAAGCTTCTTTATACATTTCAATATCTCTTCTGCTGGAATTACACCATTAATAATTTCGTTCGACTCTTTCTGTACATTGGTATCATCATGATCAGTTTGTTGTGTGTTACCATTTTCATCGTTGCTTGTTGTCTCGTTTAATTCCTTAAAGAAGTCATATAAGATTTGTATAGGTATATTTGGTTGTTTTTGTTTATGTCTACCATTCAGTAATTTCCAATATTCCTTTGGGTTTTTTGTTTTCATATTTTTCATTCTATTTCTCATTTCGATCCTATATATTTTAATACATTTGTTTAAGGTCTATTTATATTCTTTTTCGCTTTGGTTTTTAATTCTTTTATTTTCTTCGGATTAACATAGTCTGTATAATCTTTGAGTGCGTCTCGTCTTTTTTCTTTTTTGCCTGCATTCGTTGTCAAACCATGGTTTATTCGATTTCTCTTTTTGCACATTGTAGGTTCTTTTATCAGATGTTTTTGGATTGTAAGTTCCAAATGTATGTTTTGCGGCATTGACAAATATATCACCAATATTCTTTACAGTATCATTAATATTATTCAGGTTAACATGGTCATCTGTCAGTAGATCCAAAGCATTATCAATAGTTTCAATTTTTGCAAGATCCAAGTGTTCATTAAATTCATCAGCTTTAGCTAAATTCCACTTCTTGATCTGTTCTTTTTTTTTGGTTGGATATCCGTCCGAGGGTTACATGCATTACAGGTACATGCAGTAGTGTTGATGTTAATAGAAATGTCCAAAGGACAGTGGGCGTCAGAAAATAAATTACTAAAATGTAGCACACCAGAGTTTGAAATAATATTAAGGAGGTCTGGGGTTGCTAATAAATAATCAACGGTAGCTGCATTTTTGCTTGTTAGTTTACCGGTAATGTTTTCACCTATTCTTCCGTTCACAATATATACACCAGTGTATCTACATAAATCTATAGGAGTAAATTCCCGTAATTACTTTTCGTTTTATCCATGTTTTCCCTAGTAGTAGGGCATGTGAGGTTGTCAGGTTTGTGCAGACTATTTTCTTCAAAAATGGATGATTCGATGAGAATATCGTCAAAATCGTTGTGTTCACTTGATACATGGTCTAAGTCTATTCGATGTCCTGCTGTTAAAATCACCGGCTAAGCATACATATTTAACATACACTATAACAATATATCATTTTACCAGACCACGGTTTGCGGAAGTAGTCAAGAAGATAATATTATGTTTTTCAGGGGTTGACAGGATACACGTGATCGTTGTTAGTTTCAACTTCAATATTATTATGCAAGCAGATGTAATAAACATTGATTTCATACATTATTTTTTTTTTGGTTTAACTCTATATAGGGCTTTATTTATGATCTTATTCCAGAGTGCACAATTCTTATTTTACATATTTCACCTTTATCAAAATTAGGAAATATGTTTGGTCGTCCCATTTTGTTGTAGGGATGTTTAGATTAAGTGTCGAGTTAATATGTATATTATTTTGTGTTGTCTGCGAGAAACAAATCATTTTTCTGATCTAGTAACTAAAGTCAAAACCGATATTTATATCGAGAAAAATATTCTAAAATATAAGATTGTATCGTGTGCACACTTTTCAGATGTGTCGGACACATTATACAAGTCTTCAGATTATTTGAATAAGAAAGGGGAGCAGTAGTTTACCGATGCTATTTAAGTCTCATCAATCGATAAAGAAAACAAGGGTTCAAATATGTATAACCAGGAAGATTTGGACTATTTGCGATTAGAAATAAATTAAGATCGGACAATATATTTTAAGTGCTATAGTGACAATTTATTAATCCGTTTATCAAACCTTTACATTTCTTTGTGTCTAATTAATTCTATTGTTAACTATATGTTTGTCGTGATGGAAATCACCCTGACCATGACAAGTTAATCCTTTAGACACTAATCCTTTGCTATAGAAACTGTTTTCTATATATGCTTTTGTATGTCATTTTGTTGTCAGTTTAGGTCTTAGGTCTGGTATTGTCCGGACCTTGCTAATAAAGTTTAAAGTATTGGTAATCCGTCTTTGAATCACTATAACACGGAAAACTCCCGGTTATATATTGGTTGAGGTACCCGCGGCACGATCTTGAGCTAGTTCCCCCAAACTAGTATATATAAATACCTCCAGAAGCAGCAATATGGAAGGATCCTGGAATTACCAGCCTTGCAGAAATGGACACCCGTTTCCGATGAGAAAAGCAGATACCTGTTTGGACTTTCTATGCAAATATTGCGGTAAGACATTGAACGTTTTCACCTACCATCAGTGTTATGCAGTTAACGCTTATTGTTACAAGTGCAGACATCATGGACATTTTGCCCGTATGTGCAATTTTCACGTTAAGTCATGTGAAATCCGAAAACCGAAGAAAAAGTCAAAATCTAAAATTCAAAGAGACAGCGACAGAATGAAAATGTTTATTGAGAAAAAACAAATGTCTCAATTTCCGTTTCAAGGACTTGAGGACAAGGAAATCTCTTCATTTACGTGCTCCGTACAGGACGAATCCGTGAAACAACACCTAAACAAGTTGAAAGAGTCTAACCGGAACTTCATCAAAGAAATCAGTATACTCAAGTGTGAAAATTTAAAATTGGATACCGTAGTGAAAGATAATATGATATTAAGGAACAATTTGGACAAAGTAAATTTGGAACGTTTAGAACATGGCCGGATAATTCAAAAGATCGAACATGAGTTAGCCGAACATGCAAGTAGAACTGAAAATTTTGAGAAGAAAATAGTGCGTTTGAAAGAGGAAAACCTAAATTTAACCAACGCCAGACAACGCTTAACAATGGAGTTTAAAAATACTGACATGCACTACAATCGCATCTTAAATGATATGGAAGGCGAAATTCAGAAACTGAGGGAAGAGAACGTTAACAGTAGACACGAGATTCAACATCTAGATATAAAACATTCAAACCGAGGTGTGCGTTCGACCCTTGCAATTTGTTCGCGGTGGCAATTCGCAGCAACATCATCGGCGTGGAGGAAGATACCCACGACGATAACAAAATTCATTCGGCAAACTCGGAGACCGAGTTTAGGTGGAGTAGTGGCGAATATAACCAGGAAGATTTGGACTATTTGCGATTAGAAATAAATTAAGATCGGACAATATATTTTAAGTGCTATAGTGACAATTTATTAATCCGTATATCAAACCTTTACATTTCTTTGTGTCTAATTAATTCTATTGTTAACTATATGTTTGTCGTGATGGAAATCACCCTGACCATGACAAGTTAATCCTTTAGACACTAATCCTTTGCTATAGAAACTGTTTTCTATATATGCTTTTGTATGTCATTTTGTTGTCAGTTTAGGTCTTAGGTCTGGTACTGTCCGGACCTTGCTAAGAAAGTTTAAAGTATTGGTATTCCGTCTTTGAATCACTATAACACGGAAAACGCCCGGTTATATATGCTTGAATCACCAACCATGCGAATTCACACTCAGTCAAAATTTCACAATCGGGAATAGGAAAGTTCTAAAGGCTGCAAAAACATGTCGTTAGTTAGATGATCTTAGATGAGTCTCAGATATATCGTTTCACTCTACCAATTCTTGATGGCGTTCGTTAAAACTTGTGTAGCGTCGAAATAAGTTGCTCTTCCTCAATTCTGTTAGGTCAGTTGTTGTGTCAGCAGCATATCCCCTTGGTAAATTGATATGCAGTGAAAAAGGGTTATCACAAATACTGAGAAATTATTTACTTGCGTAGTGGTATTAACCATATGTGGATTGTATAAACCTCTAAAGAACGTCTGGATAATTTCAAATCTTCATCTTTCTGTGAAATTAAATCTATCAAACCTTATGATTTTAAAACCCTTTATACCACCCTTTCCCATGTGAAATTGAAAAAGAGTCTGAAAAAAACTAATCGGCAATGCTTTTCAATATAAAAATGATAGCATACACTATGAAGTTTTTGCTTTGGCATACCATATGGCATATTTTGTTAATAGTGACAAAAAAGGACATGCTACACCGAAGAACAAGTGATCAGTATGCTTTAGTTTTTTATTGACAACATTGTTGAATTTGGAGGTAGACTGTTTCAACATATTGTCGGCATTCCTATGGGAACGAACTGTTCACCTCTCCATGTTTACCTCTTCTTATTTTATACAAGTCAGAATTCCTTCATACACTTGTCAAAAACGAACAGATTGACGAAGCCATATCGTTTGATTTCACATTCAGATATATTGATGATTTTTTTTGATTGGGTTCTATTAATATATCATTCAGATCTAGAAATTGAAAATCACGGCTTCCTCCGCCTCATTTATAGACTTGTACTTCGAATTTGACATAAGTGGAAATCTCAGTATCAGAATCTATGCCAAACGAAACGGATTTTAATTTTGAAATAAATTCCCCCGCCGTAGCAGCTTTTTGTATATAAGATATGCATTTTCCAGGTAGTCAAGAGCTTGCAGCTGCTACTCATACATGATAAACGTCACCAGTGTCAGAGCAGAAATTTGACGGACCAGGGTTATGTCATAAAACGCCACACCCTTTTTTACCCGTATCAAATTTCCAATTAATTACAAGGTGGTCATTATATTGCTTTTCAATTGATATTAATATTGATTTTGTCATCAGTAAATTAAAAACAAACTTAATATTGGTATACATATGTACACTCATGGATATACTATCTGTCGATACCTGTATCTTGGCATTGCAAAAGGTCATGTTTTTTCTCTGACTATTTATGACGTCTTTACACTAAATCCATTTGATGTCGGATGTGTACTTATTCATTATTTAATCTTAGATGCATGATTTTTTTTTATTATTTGTTAGTGGCTTTTAACTAGTCAGTAACTGTGAGTACTCTCAGATCTGTACTTAGTGCCTTTTTATTGTTGGGATAATAGTATCATATCAACTATCAACTTCGACGAATGGCGACATTGGTTATGCTAGTCGATTATTCGTACTCATTTGGAAAAAAGAGTCTTATAAAAATAAGGAGATGTGCATGGTATAAATGCTGATGAAACCATCCACCAATGGCAAAATGACTCGAATGTAAGCAGTTAGAGGCCCGGTTTGACGAATCCGTACGGCTTTCAATAATAAACAAACCCATACTATAAAATATCCCGGTATGACAAAATCTGTTCTGTCCTGCAAGTCGAGTTATTCAATGTTTCCAACTTTAATGCACTAGATGCACATATCGACAAATGTCTCTTCTGTGTTGTTTGAGGCCAATACATTCGAAAATATGATAACTTAATTTATTAAACTTCACGTTAAAATGCTATATTTTGTTTGGCTAATACGAGGGTGTTAATTTACTCTTTCACATGACTGAGCGGTTGAAAATTTTTTGAATGGCCTCTCGTCTATACCAATCAAAAATCAATAATTTAAAGGACAATGAATTGAATTTACATGAAGTTCTTAAAGACAATGCTTAAGTTATACATGTTGGCTCAGTTTCTATTATTTGACTGACAAAATAAAATAAAAAAATACACATCTGGCTTCACTTCTGTTTATTTTTATAATACCTGTAACGTTCTTATGTACGTGACGTCATAGAAAATACTTTAAACTAAAATTCATCTGTAAAAGGCATTAATGATAAGACATTCAGTGAATAAATTAACACATCGCTGAGAGGGTGATAGAGCGATTGGTACCCCTCGAAAAGGCTTCGCCGCGGTTGACAATGTTTTCTCGGGGTACTAATCTCCAAGATCCCTAGACGGACAGATCGGGAGATATTTTATAGTTGTGTTGGAGTGGTCAAAACCGATTAATAGCTGTTACGGTAGTTATTTACTTATAATGAATCTGGTATTTATGTTTATTTTGACATTTACAATTCAATTACTGTATCAGCTCAAGACTATTTACGGGAAGAAATTAACCAAAATTGAAAGGGTGTGCAATACAGTCAATACAGCACAGGCACTCGTCTCAGAATTATACCTTTATATATAGGGGGAATCTGAGACGAGTGCCTGTGCAATACAGTCAACAATTTAAGCCTCAGAACAAAGCTGCGATCAGAGGACCAAACACTAGTCACAAAAACATGTAAAATTAATTTTCAAAAACCACAGAATTGTCACGCACAATCAAAGATATCTTAAATATTCTTAATTAGTAATTTAATACATTGTTTAAATTCCAAATTAAACCACAAAGGCCCATTAAATGGGTTTTTTTTATGTCATCATATTCTATAAATTTACAAGATGTCATCATTTAAAATTAGATATCATGGATTTATAAGACCCCTCCTCATGCATCCACCTTAAAATGATCTATTTATTTTTTCTGAGGGTTGGTTGGGTTTTGAAACTCAGGATACCAGCGAAAACTTCAAAAAAAAATTCATGTCGAAGCTGAGTGACGAAGACGGTGAAAATTTTGCAGCTGAAAATGCAGGACATGAGTGCACAGGGTATGATCTGATGATTTCAGATAGAAATAAATATCCCCCAAGTACATAGTATGATAGTATACGTGATATATTTTTTAAAATATTTTGGTCTTGTTTACTTATCAAATAGATTAGTACAGTTCTATGTAACTGTGTGTTATAGTAATCTGTAATCTAAGGTTTCGTTGTAAATATTATGTGTGTCTATTTTTAGATATCACCTATGTACAACTGAAGTCATATCAACACTTCCTCAACTAGTGCGCAATATTGAAATTTCAAACCTGTGTTAACGTTTCCCTATTTCTGAGCGAAAATGGAGAAAACCAAAACCAAACAACAGGATGTAACGGAAGAAAATGACAATTTTGGGACTATTGTACAGTTCGGGTTATTAGTACTCAATGTTTTGTTGATAGTTGCAATTTTTGCAGTTTCGGTTTCATGGACTGCATTAAGAAACGGGCCAACAAAGGATATGATACCTGCCCCTAATGTTGACCGTTCATTGTGTGTTAAAACAGACAAAACAAAACAATGCGATAGAATAAAGCCGGAAAAATATATTGCAGACGAAATTGATAAGGTAAGTGCATATTGATTTAACCCAGTTTTGACCTAGTTATCTCGTCCTTTATGTCTAGTATTTCAAATATTTTTAAAGGTTTGTTTTACTCTTTAACAGGTTTGATTGTTGTCCAATAATATGATATTTAATTTTAAACATGTGTAATGTTTGTTGAAGTCGACATGTAGTTATTTTATTATTTTTATAACACTTGTTACATATCTTTACTGTGTGTGTATTGCATATGTTATTGTTTATAATAATATTGTCTGTATCATATGCCCTCCTGGGGTCCTAATTTGGTAAATAAAAATATTCTATTCTATTCTATTCTATTCTATTCTATTCTGTAGTGGTTACGGGTTTTTAAGAAATGAAAACCGAAAGTAAAAGTGAATATGAAATCTATTTTAAAAAGTATATGCAACTCATACTGTGCAGCCGCCTGATCATAAACCGAAATAACACAATCAAAATCAAAAGTAAAAGAGGACTTGAAACAAAAGAGAAATGAAATACTTTTGAATTGTTCTTAAATTTGCATTTATTTTTCATATTTTCCAGAACATGAGAAAACTTCAAATGCAATATATGGCAGGTAGGTAGATATTAAATGCCAGGTACTTGCTTGTTGTTTCAACAATAAAAAAAAGGTTGAATAGAAAGTTCAACATTTTTAACCGGATTTTTGTGACAAAAATGTCGGTTATTGATATTGGGATGTACGGCGGACGGCCGGATGGGCGGCCGGTCGGGCTGTCGGGCGGCAATCAAATGTTGTCCGTGCATTAACTCATGAACCGTTCAACCAAAGCTTTTAAAATTTTAATATGTTATACTGACAACTATACGAATGTCAAGTTTAATAATGTCGATTTTGACTTTTACCGTTCAGGAGTTATGGTTCTTGAAAGATTGAAAAATGGAGTTTCCAGTCGTGTCCATGCATTTACGCATGAACTGGCATTTACGCATGAACTGTTCTACCAAAGCTTCCCAAATTTTAATATGCTGTTACTGATGACAGAATGGAGGTCAAGTTCAATAATGACAATTTTGACTTTTACCGTTCAGGAGTTATGGTTCTTGAAAGATTGAAAAATGGAGTTTCCAGTCGTGTCCGTGCATTTACGCATGAACTGTTCTACCAAAGCTTCCGAAATTTTAATATGCTGTTGCTGATGACAAAATGGAGGTCAAGCTCAATAATGACGATTTTGACTTTTACCGTTCAGGATTTATGGTTCTTCGGAAAGATTTAAAAATGGTGTTTCCCGTCGTGTCCGTGCATTTTCTCATGAACCATTCAATCAAAGCTTTTGAAAATTTTAATATGTTGTTACTGATGACAAAATAGAGGTCAATTTCAATAATGACGATTTTGACTTTTACCGTTCAGGAGTTATGGTTCTTGAAAGATCGTAAAATGACGTTTCCATTCACGTTGTTGCATTTACTCATCAACCATTCAATCTAAGCTTTTCAAATTTTAATATGTTGATACTGATGACAAAATGGAGGTCAAATTTGATATTGACGATTTTCACTTTCACCATTAATCAGTAATGGTTCTAGTGATATTGCCAGGACACAAATAAATGTTAATAAATCCGGTTTGCTGTCGTTGTGACAACCTCTTGTTAATTGATAATTCAATTCTTTATTTCTTTAAACACATTATCTTTTTCGGTACTATTGATGCGTGAGGAAGTAATTGAATTGACAACGTTCATATTAAGGGAACCACTGACAAAAGTTCCTAACGTAAATAAAGGCAACTAGTATACCCACAGGCACTTGTATCAGAAACAAAATTCTTATAAATATATACCTTAATATAACACAGGATATATAGGAACATTTTTTAACGACAATGCAACACACAGAGAAACGAACTATAAGATAACAATTGCCATTTTCCTGACTTATTACTGGACATTTTAAGAAAAGATGTGGGTTGAACCTGGTTTTGTGGCTAGCCAAACATCGCGCTTTTATTGCAATGTTAAATATAACACTAAAATGACAACATTACGTGACAGGAATAAAGTACAAATAGATGTTAAGCACAACCACCGACAATATTCCTAACGTAAACACAACCACGGAAAAGCTTCTTAACATAAAATGCAACCATGGAGAAGGATCGTGACACAGAACAAACCCACCGATATGGTGCCTGATGTTCCAGACGTATAAAACATTAACAGTTACAATTTTTTTTTTATAAATGGGTACTCTCTTCAGGAGCTTCAAAAAAGCAAGTTGCTTCTATGTTACTGATATATTCAATGACTTTCATTTTTCTTCTCCAGAAAATCTTAATTATTGACAAGTTCATGATGTATAACAAAGCCACTTACAAGGTGCATGACGTAAAACTCAAATTCTGACAAGCTTTTGACAAAGAAAGACAACAACTGAGAAGACACAAGTACTAACGATGTCGTACGACAAAACCATTGACAAGGTTTCAGACGTAAAACACAATCACCGAGAAGGTTCCTGACATATACATGCCAAAACCACCGATATGGTTCCTGATGTTCAAGACAGAAAGCGGTTAACAATTACATTTAATTTTTTGTAATTGGGCTTTTCTCTTTACCTGAATACTTTGAATAACAAAATCAGGAATTTCAAAAAAGCAAATTGCTTCTATGTAACTGATGTTTTCAATGACTTTCTTTTTTCTTCATCAGAAAATCATAACTATTGACAAGTTCATGATGTATAACAAAGCCACTTACAAGGTGCATGACGCATAACTCAACCACTGACAAGGTTTTTGACATTGAACAGAACCTCCAACAAGGTTCCTGACGTAGAAATACAACAACTGAGAAGGTTCCTTACGAAAGACACAAGCATTAACGATGTTCCAGACTATCAATGCGTAAAACACAACTACTGACAAGGTTTCTGGCATCTACACAACCAAACTCAACGTTCCTGATGTAAACTAAAATAACCTACAAGGTTCCTGACGTAACACATTTTAACAGATACTAGTTCATTTATTTTGTAATAAGGTTTTTCTCTTTATCACAATCCTTTAAAAAACAAAATCCATTTTAGAAAAACAAATTGTTTCTATTAAATTGATGAACTCAATAATTTCTTTTTTAGAAAAACTTAATTATGCTAACGTTGTTTGTCGGAAATCTGCGCCATCTGTTTACTTATTCCGTGGTATAAATAAAAGTGCTGAAACCAGTGGTAAGTCTATGGTATAAATTTAAGTATGCAACCTATTGATAAATTCACAGCATAAATACAATTATTGGACCTAGTAATTCTTTGGCATCAGTATGGATATTTAATCTAGTGGTAAGTCGACGGCATTAGTACAAGTATTGAACCTAGTGGCAAGTCGACAGCAATAGTACAAGTATTATTGAACATAGTGGTAAGTCGACTGTATAAGTACAAGTATTGAACATAGTGGTAAGTTGACTGCAATAGTACAAGTATTATTGAACATAGTGGTAAGTCGACTGTATTAGTACAAGTATTGAACCTTGTGGTAAGTCTATTCTATTAGTACAAGTATTGAACCTTGTGGTAAGTCGACAGCAATAGTACAAGTATTGTTGAACATAATGGTAAGTCGACTGCATTAGTACAAGTATTGAACCTTGTGGTAAGTCGACTGCATTAGAACAAGTATTAAACCTTGTGGTAAGTCGACAGCAATAGTACAAGTTTTGAACCTTGTGGTAAGTCGACTGCATTAGTACAAGTATTATTGAACATAGTGGTAAGTCGACTGCATTAGTACAAGTATTGAATCTTGTGGTAAGTCGACAGCAATAGTGCAAGTATTGAACCTTGTGGTAAGTCGACAGCAATATTACAAGTATTGAACCTAGTGGTAAGTCGACAGCATTAGTACAAGTATTGAACCTTGTGGTAAGTCGACAGCAATAGTACAAGTTTTAAACCTTGTGGTAAATCGACTGCATTACAAGTACTATTGAACTTATCGGTAAGTCGACTGCATTAGTACAAGTATTGAACCTTGTGGTAAGTCGACAGCAATAGTACAAGTATTGAACCTTGTGGTAAGTCGACAGCAATAGTACAAGTTTTGAACCTTGTGGTAAGTCGACTGCATTAGTACAAGTATTATTGAACATAGTGGTAAGTCGACAGCATTAGTACAAGTATTGAACCTTGTTGTAAGTCGACAGCATTAGTACAAGTATTGAACCTTGTGGTAAGTCGACTGCATTAGTACAAGTATTGAACCTTGTGGTAAGTCGACTGCATTAGTACAAGTATTGAACCTTGTGGTAGTCGATAGCATACACACACTTTTTTAACCTATAGATACTACTTAAATAAAAGTGTTGAACTTAGTGGTAAGCCTTCTTCATAAATTGAATTGCAAGTATTGAACCTTGTGCCTGATGTTCATATGATGAAATCATAATCTTTCAGTCAGTTTAATTTGTGCCTGATGTTCATATGATGAAATCATAATCTTTCAGTCAGTTTAATTGAAGTCTGGAGCTGGCATGTCAGTTAACTGCTAGTAGTCTGTTGTTATTTATGTATTATTGTCATTTTGTTTATTTTCTTTGGTTACATCTTCTGACATCAGACTCGGACTTCTCTTGAACTGAATTTTAATGTGCGTATTGTTATGCTTTTACTTTTCTACACTGGTTAGAGGTATAGGGGGAGGGTTGAGATCTCACAATAAAATTGAGAAAGGAAATGGTGAATATATCAAAGCGACAACCACCCGACCATAGAGCAAACAACAGCCGAAGGCAACCAATGGGTCTTCAATGTAGCGAGAATTCCCGCACCCGTAGGTGTCCTTCAGCTGGCCCCTAAAATATGTTTAACCCCGCCGCATTTTTTGCGCCTGTCCCAAGTCAGGAGCCTCTGGCCTTTGTTAGTCTTGTATTATTTAAATTTTAGTTTCTTGTGTACAATTTGGAAATTAGTATGGCGTTCATTATCACTGAACTAGTATATATTTGTTTAGGGGCCAGCTGAAGGACGCCTCCGGGTGCGGGAATTTCTCGCTACATTGAAGACCTGTTGGTGACCTTCTGCTGTTGTGTTTTTTTTATTTTGGTCGGGTTGTTGTCTCTTTGACACATTCCCCATTTCCATTCTCAATTTTATAACTAACATTTAGTCAGTCTAGTGAATTTATATCTTTTTTCTTTATTGATTTATAGACGATATGCAGACAAACTTACCATATAGATATTTTCTTTCTAGAAAATTTGATATGTAATAATTGAATTTTAACCAATGATCATATTCTCACTCGGTTTATCCCTTTCATGAGCTTAAACCCCATTATAGAAATAGATTCAACTATCTTTTAAATATGTAAAACGCTCGGCGAGCCTCGCATTTTAAATTTGAAAATTAACTGTCTCGAGTTGACCAATATCGTATCACACTATGCAGTGGTCGAATCTTTATATAATTCGAGAGGTCGGGAAATGGATATATTGGGTAAGAAGTTGAGGAAAAGCATATATCAAGGTTAGCCCTTTAACGTATAACTTCGCATTCTTATTCTATTTTTAATGTGTTTATACTCATTATTTCCATTTTTTAAATTTCGAAATTGCTGCAAGCAAAAATGTTATTTAGTTATGAAACCCTTACAATTAAACAGCTTTAGTATTTAGTCTGAAATGTATTGAATTTGATGTAATGCAACTTCTTGTCCTGCGACTTTATTCAGTAGAACTAATATAGAAACAAAATAACTTTTAAGGTAATTGCATGTTTATTTTACATTTCATCGTGTATACTTCTACAAGTTCTTTTTTTAATAATTTTAATAAGTTAAAGATTTGTGTGTTTGTTCCGAAAGAATGGATCTTTTCTTTTTAAATTTATTCTATGTAGTTATGAAGTCATCCGTTTTCGGTCCAAGGCTTTCTTTACAGGTAACACTTTAAAAATTGTTTGATATCATTTTAAAAAAGTAAATGAAGGCCATTTAAATATGAAAATTTCATAAAATAATATTGAACATATTTCATGTAGAATTATTTTTATAAATTGTGTTGGTTTTTTTAAAATCTAAATATCTAGTTTTGACGATATTTTTATGGTGCTTCATTTACGATACAACTTATGGTACTGACTTAAATTAAAGCGACAGTAGTTTCCCGATGTTCAAATATCCTGAATCAATTAGTAAAAGACAAACCAAGGCAACAAATAATGACGGAGGTACTCGCATTATTTTTAAGAGAAGCGAGACCGAGTATGGCGAAAGATAAACAGTCTCCTGCTATACATACACCACCCGCCATGGGAATTTACAATCAGTAAAAATGTCCGGATTGTTAATAGTACATAATCAGTAAAATTACAGATCGGACAACCATACTGCTATCTAAAGATCTGAGAGCGCCAAAACATGCTACTTAAGTAAGGCACAGTAACGTATTTGATCTATCTTTACTCGGGATTAAAACTACAACTTTAAATAACCATGCACCGTCAAAACAGTATAACTGATTGCTGACAACACTGAGGGTATAAATATACATGCATTATATGAAAGCCAAAGTCAATACGTTGCTGTCAGATACCACATTTGATATAAGTCTGAATGCATTAAACGAAAGCCATGGTGGATAGAAATCTGGAAAAGTCTTAATAAATTATTCGGAAACCCTTAATAATAGATTAATTAAAACATTTCGAAAAAAAGTCTGAATGCATTATAAATGTTACACAGATGATAGATTGCTGACAACACTTTGGATAAAAGCCTGAATGCTTATACTAAAAACTGAATGCATTATAGGAAAACAACAGATGACAGATTGCTGACAACGCTTTGGATAAAAGTTTGATTGCCTTATACAAAAGCCATAGATGACAGATTGCTACCAACACTTTACAGAAAAATCTGTATCCATAATACGAAAGCCACTGATGACAGATTGCTAACAACACATGGTTAAAAGTCTGAATGCACTATACGAAATCCACTAGTGATATATTGCTGATAACACTTTGAAAAAAGTTTGAATACATTATACGAAAGCCACCGATGCTAGATTGATGGCAACACTTTAGATAAAAGTCTAATTGTATTATACGAAAACAATAGATAGAAGACTGATGGAAAAACTTTGGATAAAAGTCTAAATGCATTACTGTATTCACAGTTCCAGCATTCCCGACATGATACTTCACATACGTGATTCATAGCAACACTTTAGAAGCATTATACAACAGCCACAGATAGATTAAATGATGTGATGCATTATACGAAAGTAACATATAACATATTGACACCAGTGTTGTGGTTATATATCAGAATGTATTATAGAAAAAAGGGGTCTAATCATGCTAAGCGAAGATACGTTTTGTATGGACACAGTCATGACAGTCGAATAAACAACTATAAAAACATCCAAGAGCTACAAACGCCAAACTTATTGACGAATACCATGGAATGAAGTCTTATTTAACGGTACCAGAGAACAATTGTATCAAAAGGGGTCTAACGCAGAGAAGTATGGGTTGGACACACGGAATACACATCAATAAAAGTACTTACAAGAGCTAATAATGCCAAACTTATTGACGAATACTATGGAATGAAGTCTGCTTTAACGGTAACAGAGAACAAAAGGTATCAGTAAACTGTTTTAGTTCAAGTAATTTCCAATGGTATCATGTTTATCTTCAAGATTGGAAAACATCCGAAAAAATTGTTTAGAATGACATTATTTTTTTGTAAAAAAGATTTTTTGAAAAAGTGGACATTTTGTGGACTATCCAAAAACTAGCAAATGTTTGATATTTGAATGCTTATCTATTATGATGTTCCATTTTTCATCAAATTCGGACATTAAACCAGCTTCAAGGTCAGAAAAAGCCAGAAATGTATAGATAAGAATGTTATCATATACTGCACACGAGGCCCATAGACCAAAAGAGATTTAAAAGACTTGTGCTAGAATCCATTGAAAATAACAAATGCATTTTACCTGACAAACTGGGATCATTTTGTAGTCTGGGGGTTTCCAATGAACAAGTTAAATGGTTTCATAGCTGAGAAAAGTGGAATACCAAGAGGTCAGAATGATAAGTCAAGAATTAACAGACAACACCACGACAAGAAAAAAACAAAAACAAATGGACCATGTAATTTCAATTTGTTCCAAGTCAGGATAATGAGAGTTGTTTTCCATTCGTTTTATTGTGTTTAAACTTTTTATTTGGCAATGATTAGAAAATTTTCGTTTTTAAATCTTCCTTCGAGATTGGTATTATTGTTATTTTACTTTTTATATTCATGTGATTTTGTATACATCCATATCTTGTTGATTATGTAATAACTCATTTAGAGAGAAAAAATACAGTAGTCGTCAAGGGTTCCATACATTTTTTACTGCTACAGTACTCTTAGATATTACATGCGTTGAAAACGAGTAAACGCATACCGGCATCAAATAGTCCGGGGTATTTAAAGGTCATCATTTTCGGGAATCATATTAGATATTTTAACATGCAAGAAATTATAATGTTAAAAATATAAGACATTTTAGGTAAATATAATTGAAGCGAAATTATTACTTCAAAATCATTGTCTTTTATTTCTGATGAGTTGATTTAAAATATTTGAAATTGCACGTGATCGCACTTCTCGTATTCACTTTTTACATTTGAAACAAAACCCTTTTGAAAGTGTTAAACCTGATATCTTTATATCAGATGTATTGATAGATCATATGTCTTCAACAAACAGCTGTTGTCGAGGCGAGTTTGTTTCAGTTTACTTTTAGCCGAACTATACAATGATATCTAATGCCGTCAGGTCTTGTAGGCGTCACAATTTCGATTCCAGGACTAAATCGTTTATCTCATATAGAATATTCCACTTGACTTAGTTAGATGACGTCAGTTGGGTAATAACCCCGATTGACAAAATTAACAGTCTTCATCACTAAAACTAAGTGAACAAAATTTACCCAAAACTATTCTTCTACTACACATGCAGCCATGGTATTTCTGCAAGTTGCAAAAAACTATATCTATAAATCTCGTTAGATTACTAGTACTCATAGGCGGATCCAGGGGGGCCCTGGGGGGCCCGGGCCCCACTTTTCGTTGGAAAAATTTGGTTGATTATATAGGGAATCATTGAAGCATGACTGGAGCGGGCCCCCTCTTAGGTCAGTCAGCGGGCCTCCCCTTAGGAAAAGTTCTGGATCCGCCACTGGACTACTAGACGATACAGTTATAACAGCTAGTGTGTACAGTTGACAGGCGATAATAAAATTAACGGTACCAATTTTCTTGCACCAGATGCGCATTTCGACAATACATGTCTCTTAAACGGTATGCTTATTATACGGTCAAGGTGTTGTTCAATGTTTAGGACTGAACGGTGACGTATATTTGCTTACATTCTCGTCTTTATTTTAGTTTTGCAATTACGATGGATAGTTGACTCATTGGCATTCAAATCACATTTCCTATCTGTTTTATCTGTCTGTTTTTGAGACAGACTGTATATCGAAAATTAATTTTCAGTGAAGTAAAGCGACTGGCTTTATAGGGCAACTTTTAAAGGGTTATACTAAGATCAACAACATTAATTTCGTAGTCGCTGTGTGCTTTATCATGGAATCCAATATCCCATTAAAAAGATACAAACACTCTATTTATTCCTGTTGGAAAAAATGATTTCAGGTAAAGCATTCTGTTTCAGGAACACAGTTAAAATATCGGGGTAAGTTATCCTATTAATCTTCTTTCAAACCTGGTTCCCCTACTGAAGCTGCAAGTTTTCTGTTATATTAAGAATTTATCAAAAGTATGTGTCGAAAATATTGTAACTTTGCTATTCTTGTTTTACAGGCAATATCAGATGGCAACAAACCGCAGAAATAAATAAAACAGCAAATATTTCGCTAAGTTATGATCCTACAAAAGGTACCTTTAAAATAAATAAAGGTGGGATGTATTTTATCTACAGCCAGATCACAGAAATGGCCGAAAATCGAATGCATAACGGCACAGCACTTCAAATTTTCCTAAAGAGTAATGGAAAATTGCAGCCTATACTTGAAAGCGATTCTGCCCAATGTATAATGATAAATGCTGTTGGAAAGCGAGCTCATTATGTAGGGTCTGCATATTCTTTGATAGCAGGGGATGTTTTATCTGCGGTTCATTCGCATCCACAACATATCGTAGATAGTCACGACACGTTTATGGGTATAAGGGAATTGATGTGAAGCATATAACCATTGGGTTTGGTGCTAATTCCCATGAGGAGCCGTCCTGCGTTCCTTTATTCCTTCAGACTTAAATAATGTCGGTGCTTCATACATTATAATACGGGTCAACAGAGTTTTTGTAAAGAAGCTGAAGTATGAAGGTAATCGAGTTATCTCCCGTAATAAGTCCGATCAATAGATCCAAACAATACTGTGTCTTTTCCATCGGATATATTTCAATGATTAGATCTGAGGATTGATTTGTTGAAATCATGTATACATATTCATCATTTTAATGATTCATATTGGATATCAAAATCACTATCTGACAAGTTCTCAATACACTATTTGATTAATTTCTGTCATATATGGTTTGACACAATTTCATTTTTAGCCTTCACGTCATATGTTCAGTTTGTGGGATAGTGCCTATATATACACTTAGTTTATGTAGTAATTAACAGTTTACAAGTCTGGTGAATCTAAAAGGTCGTTGGTTATAAAACAATGGAGGAGACATCCTGGTAATCAAGAGGATTAAGCAGATGCAGTTGACCCTCATTATTCCATACTACTGTATCCCAAATGCCTCAATATTAGTGTTGACAGTCCTATGAACTTTGCTATTACGAGTGTAAATTGTAATAGATTACTGATACTTGGGGATGTTTTATAAACATCACATAATACATCAAAGATTAAACGCCAGACCAAAGTCGAGGGTTCAACCTATCGGTGCATTACGTTTGTGCGCATTACCATTACATTTGCGCGCAGCTTTTGATTACATTTGCGCGCATTTTTTTTTTTACATGTAAACTCAGGTAAAATAGAGGTAATAATATTTAATAATTTATTTTTTTTTTTCAAATATTTACAAGTATAAGTAAACCTTTCGTTAATCTAAGTCACCTGCTCAACAACGAGGAGGAAGGAGGATTTCGAGAAGTATAAGTCCGTTTTATTATGCACTAACACTAAATCCTAGAATTATATAAAGAAACAAATGTTAAAATGTTAAAACATAGCTAATCTAAATCGTAAAAGTACATATAATACATTACTTTACATGTCGGTACGTGCCGAAAACTTGAAGCCAACTGCTTTTAGAAACGACAGTCTGTTAACTTCTTCATCCTGGTATTTTTCTGAATTGCTCCATCAAATAATTTGTTTTCTCTTTTTCACTTCTGCACACTACTGCTGCTGTATCAAGCCCTCTTATTTTGATGTATGTGGTGGTCTGCATTGCGATTTCAAAGTCAATATGCACGATCCTTTTTCAAAAATTAATAATTGATAGTCATATTTATTATGAAAATAAAAAAAAATATAGTCATTTGTAATTTGATTTGATTACTATTTATATTTTACCTGACTTTACCTGTAAAATGAATGCGCGCAAATGTAATCTAAAGCTGCGCGCAAACGTAAAACATTTTAATCCCCAATGCGCGCAAACGTAGTGCGCCCCAACATATATCAATATATATTGTTATCGTGCGATATTGTGTGTGATTTAATCTTTATATTGTTCACTAGGAATTGGAAGTAGCTCTCCCTTTTACCCGTATTAATATTTGAAGTCGCTGACGAACTGTCTGTAATTCAAACACTGGCGAGTATTTGTCCACATATCGCCTAGATCCACCATCGGACGACCCTATTTCTTCGAATTCGTGGATATTTGGATTTGTGTTTATTTTTTAGTTTCAAATATATAACTTTACTTTGTTTTTAGATGTCAACGAAATGAAAAATTTATTATTTATTCCCTGCTTTTTAGAATATCACATGTATTTGTAAATAATAAGCATATGTTAAGAAACCCTCAATCATATTCTATGCAATACTGAATGTAATAACATGTGTTTGTTTCTTATGATCTCGCACAAATTCATGATCAGCATCAAAGTAAATGTTATTCTTAAGGAAGCGCAAAATTAAGAAAGTCTTATGTTTTTCCGTAGAAAAAAATCATTATAGCGTTTGTTAAAATGTAAAAAATATTCGTTTTAAATAGAATCACCAGTTGAGTAGAGGTTGTGGATCGGTCATGATTTAATATATCATATAGAAATGAACTGGTTGAGCCGACGCTGTAGATGGTGAGTCGAATGAATATCTCATACCACTGTTTACCCACTAAATAGTTATTGTTGGTATACAAACTGCAAATTTAATAAGGTTTCATGTGTTTTACTCGCAGATGTATTGACATTTAGTTTTCAGATTTTTGTTGTTGTTTATTTTAAATATATTGAGATTGTGTTGTTCAATTTAATAGCAAAGTATCTCAGTTCGTTTGATAGTATACTAAAAGAGAAAAGTGTCTGTGATTGAAAAACAATAAAATGATAAAAAAAAAAATGCACGTTAATTATTCTTCTTTACAGCTAAGGAATGATATGTAATAACATCCGGCTGTATACAGTTATAGTCATGATAGTGTCGTATCCAGATTTTAAAAGGTACACGAAAAACAACCATCTGGTCTCGTATTGTTTAGAAGCAAGTTTTCTTTGATTTTCTAGGTACTTTCTTTTGTAGGACAAATACCAACATAATAATGTAACTTTTCTAAAGACACAGAATTATTTTGTTTTGCCTTAACCTGGATAACATGAACGCCAATGCTTGTCATGTAATGTTTTGCCAAAACTATTCTCAAGTCTTTAAGTAATGTTTTAGTTGTTACTTGATAAATACAATTTAGGCAAATGAATAGTGTATTTCAATGTAGGAAATCAGACCGTAAAACATGTATATATTGCGAATTACTTGTTTATTTCAATGTGATAATAAGACCGTTCACCATGAATAATAATGCGATATTTCAAAACTGGTTTACAAATAAAATTTGGCAATGTTTGTCGTCATGTTCCTAAAATCAGTCAGTTGAATGGGTGTCGAAATGCTCAAGAAAATTATTTATATCCTTTAGTATGATTAATTAATTAAGGAATATAGGAAAACCAAAATATCAGAGACAAGTGCCAGGATTCACTACTCAGTCATTTGGTAGGCGCGAGAATGCAGAAATAACCATCATTGTAGCTTAAATTAGAAGTAAACAACATAAATTCACAAAAAAAGATAATGTTATAAATTTGGCAATTTCATGTGAGTTAATTTATGTTTACGATTAAAACTGACAAGGACATGATTAAAATCAATAGAACATACTTCGCTGATAAGGACTGGTATGATACGTTATCGGCTATAACCACGTGAATTACTGATCTTTGAACAATATTGCCAAACTATTGTTTATGGGTCATATGAACTACATTTGGTAGATATGTTTCAGTTTGGCCATTATACTTTTGATAATAATTTGCTTGGTACGTTGTTTTATTCTTCCTGAAGAAAAAACAGTTGATAATTCAACGAAATATAGACTTATATAGGATAAAAAAGAAGTCTCCAGATAATTAGAAAGTTTATTAGTAGCCAAGAAAACAAGACATCTTCAGACAAGCGTCCTTGTCATTATTAGTCGTCCTAGATAGGTTTTCAATCATGCTATACGTACGATTATAGAGTATTCATGTCATACGCTAGATTATTAATCTTCATAGAAATATGTCCATTCCATGATTACATTTTCGTCCTAGACGGACCTTCGCCGTGCGCTTGCTGCTGATTAATTGTCCTGGGTAATGTTCTATGACATGAGTTGGGTTATTAGTCGTCCTAGACAAGTACCCATGCTTTGTATAATAATCGTCCTAGGTAAGCGCTCATGATATTAGTGATTTTGTAATTGTCCTCCTAGACCAGCGTTAAAGCCACGAGTAAAGTTATTAATCGTCCTTGGGAAACGTCCATGTCAAGAGTTAGACAATCACCTATTCTAATGTGGACTGTAAGTAGCCTTAGACCAGCGTCTATATGACGAGCAAACTAAACAAGTACCCATTATATATGTGACAATACTCATAGACAAGCGTTTATGCCATTCGTTGGGTTATTTGTCGCGCTATGCGTACGTTTTAGTTTTTTTTGGCTAAGACACGTTTTTGATATCCGCAGGATTTTGGTTATTGATCGTCCTTTAGAAAAATCTCCGTCATACATTGGATAAATATAATCCCCGTGTACCTGGGGTTCTACGCAAACGTCTATGCCATGAGTTTAGATACAAATGTTGTAGATAAGTGTCCATACCATGAATTCGGTTATTGATCGATCTCATAGAGGTTTCTCAACATCTGACGAACGGACGAAACTCTACGAACGTATCGTTAAGGAGCAGTAATTTTGATATAATGATATCCACGATAAATGTCTACCGATATTGCAGTGTGTTTAAAGACAACATTTAACAATTGCCTAGTCTTTTTGCAACCTTGCATTATATTTTTGTGGTTAAAAATCGGAGTTCCAATTTATTTTCTGTTGTTGAATGTTACGTATTCGTTTGTTTACATGTCGAATATATGCGTTCGATTTATCTACCTTACGTTGTTTAAAACAATCTGATTTGCATTTCCTTTGGTTGATTGTTGGATGTTTGACGTTCTGTTGCAAGTATTCCCTGGCGAGATTAACGTTTGTAAAAGGATTGAAAAGTGATTGAGATGACACAAGTTTAGTATTTTTCATGTATTATATCCCATAGGCGGATCCAGGGGGAGGGGGTGGCCCTCCTCCTTTCGTAGAAAAAAATGTTGATTATATAGGGAATTACTGAAGCATGACTGGACGGTCCTTCACATTCAAAGCCCAGTCAGCGGGCCCCCACTTATGAAAAGTTCTGTATCCTCCACTATATCCACACATCCTTAAGGTTCGTCATAACAAACGAACAAATATGGCTGTATTTACATGCCTAAAACTACTCTGAGTACAGACTTACCTGTCAAGTTGGAAAAGTTTTAATGCCTAGCATCCACTAGATGTATTAAAGTTAAATATTTTTAAAAGATGCATTTTCTTTAAATTCCATTCCCAAAGTAAAAAGAAAGATGAAAGATATTTGAAAATAAAAACCGAAGAATATATGTACAACATTCCATAAAAACTCCACGAAAAAAAAATTATATATATGCTAACAAAGAAAATAAGAACTGCCATGAAAACAAAACAAACCATAAAAACCTCAATACATTACAGAACATCTTTTTTAAAGTGTTTTTTTCCTCAAATATTTATTTCAATGTTTCCCTTTAGTTATCATCATGACTGTATAAGTTTAGCTAGAATATAAATCAGTTGTAATGATTTATGGTCAAGAGGTGATCATTTGGATTTTAGAGTTGTGGCAACGAGTTTACCCCGGATCCGAGGATGTTTTGTTTTCAAATTTAAAACTAGAGGCGTTCACTCGTTTGACCTCATGTTTGCGAAAGACATTCCTTCATTGATCTGATCATTGATAAGATTCAAAAAGATTCCTTGCCTCTCCAATTCCAAAGTTCTGTATATACGCTTTTTCATATACATGTATGTACTAAAAATTTCGAAATTATGTTGTCATTTTTAACAAAATCTTTTGTACGATTGCTGTCCTGGGTCTAAATATTTTATATTCTTCGCCCTAATTTATTGATCAATTAGATTTTCAACTTTTTTTATTAAACCGTTAATTGTATATCATATATTATATATACCAAGTCAATATAATATGTCTATGACTCAAAATGATATTACAAATTCCAAAATGTATATATTTTTTTATGTAAAAGAAATTTCAAAGGGTAGAAGATCACAGCCTATAGTCCAAAATTACAGTAATAATAACCATAAGAAACTTTTTTATATTTCTGAGATTATAAGTTTCCATGTATGAAAGCAGAAAATAAATGGAGCACACAATATTTTTTTGAAACATGATATACATATATCTAATTCGTCTAAATATTTTAGATCTGTACGGTTGCGGATGCAAATTATTTGTTCTTTCCTGGTCGGGATTCAAACTCGTGCTACTGAGATATAGTGGCACCAAATCGCCTTGTACTAGGCCCGACGCGCTAGATCTAGTTTTTATCTAGCGTCGTAACACAGATCTTGATATATAAGGTATGAAAATGGAATGATTACAAATCACCTGAGGTATCTATCGTGAAGGATCTTACAAATTACTGTAGGATGCATTCACAAAATAAAAATAATATAAGTACGTTTGAAACAGTGACAACTCTACGACAGAGTATAAAATATATTTAGACATAAACAATGGTTGTTTTTTTTTTTTGGCCACAGTACTTTTAAAAATATAGATGTCCAATTTGTGACCCAGTATGACGTATTCCTTGATTTATTTCACTTGACTGGGCGGAGTTTAACCCGTTAGCTCACCATAGACCAGTCCATCTATAGACAGGTGTGTTGGGATATACTCGTTAAGTGTGGTCATTGATCGTGTTGAAATATATAGAGACTGCACGTTAATTCGCAAAATAAACTAGGACACACATCAGTTGATTTTCTTGTAAAGCAAAATTAAAAAAACATGTAAAATTTGTCACTTTGGACTATGGATATTTAAAAAGTTAAACTCAGATTTACAATATGCATATGTCGTTATTCAATAATGTTTTGAAATATTTTGTTCTTTCCTTATATTCCGAACGCTTTTTAGTGGAGTGACCAATCCAACAATTTTTCAACTTTAATGGACAACCCTACCTGCAGGCTAAATTATGACTTTTTGGAAAGAGAAATGTTTATTCTTTTATTTTTGCCTGGTTGTAGAATAGAAATATGGTGCATTTTTTTTTAAATAAGGTCAAAGGTTAGTGATTGAGTTTTTCACTATTGTCAATTTATTTCACAGAAGGCTATAAAAAGTCACAAAATAATATCTGAATTGTTAGTTACTAAACAAGAAATTCATAATGAAATACACTATGACACTTCAGTTTCAACTTAATTTGAAAATAATGAAACCACCAAATGCACATTTTAAAGGGAATTCAGCATGTACTTCTAAAGATGTATTTCTGAATTTTATGACTTTTATAAAAAGAATCGAAGTCAATTTGGTTTTTGCTTTGATGCCAGTGACAAATATTTAACAAGACAATTAAATCAAATGAGATAATGATGGACTAAAGTTTTAGCGTATATTCTAGCTCTATGAACTTTTTAGGTTTAATGTGCCTTTGGCTTACAAAAACACACATGGACCCCTTAGAAAGAGTGGTTCTATTGGGTATTTTAACAAACAATGGGCATGACAACTTTTGAAAACCTGACATCAATCATCGTTTTCATCGTCTTCTTCTTACAATATTGCTCGGTGAGTTAAATAATTCCTACAACCATCTGTCAGACCCTTCACATGAAGAAATATTGGTAAACGCAGATTTCTGTTGGCTGCATACACAGTTGTTATTGCAAGCTGTTTCTCTGGCCCGTATACGTACATACAAGGTTTTGAAGGCTTTCTACTGGTATAGGTCCCGCAAAGAAAACCGAGAGCAAACCGTTTTTTCCCTCTTACCAACCAGAGTCTTTGAAAAGTATGATCACTGGTTTAGCAATATGAGAGTTCATCCAAACATGTGTTTGAAGCATTGCACGTGGGATGTACTGTTAAAACGTGTTTTCACATGGGAGAATTTTCACAAGACTGGCATCCTTTGTGGCGGCAAACTCCACTCTTAGCTTGTTTAGATCATCATGAAGATACCTATACGTTCCTTTCGGATCATAAAAAGAGCCGATAAATGCACTTCCAATCTTAACGGTGATTCTTCATCTCCCGTTTGAAAACTTATCGGAAGTGGGTATCACCAGCCCAGTATTCAGCACTTCGGTGTTGACATCAATATCAATTATATGGTCATGTATAATTTACCGTTTGCAAAAGTATTAATTATTCGAAATACTAAGGAATCCGATTTTTTTTTATCCCAGGCATATACTACTTTAGCCGTATTTGGCACCACTTTTTGGAATTTTTGTCCTTAATGCTATTCAACTTTATATTTGTTTGGCTTTCTAACTATTTTGATCTGAGCATCACTGAATAGTCTAATGTAGACGAAACGCGCGTCTGGCGTATCAAATTATAAGCCTGGTACCTTTGATAAATATTGTCATAACTTGGAAGATTGAAGAAGTGCAAATTTCCTCTTCAAGGAGGTGAAACTATATCAGATTTACAACATTTCCACATGGTACCATCATCATGGAACAGAGCTGAAGGTATGGGACCAATAGGATATGCCAATATCCTGACTACAGTCACATTCTCACGAACATTAGCAAGAACTAAAGCACTACGAACTTATTTTACTGGGTTTATATGTGCCATAACAAAGTCACCTGGTTTACACTTGAGTTTTGATGTCTTGGTCGTATCATCGAAAGTATTGAGTGGAGACCTCGACATAAGACTGTAGAAGACATGGTTTTCAGACTCATTAGAGCAACCTTCCACTAAAGATTTGACCATCTGGTTGCAACGTTCAAGAGATTTAAGAAGAGAATCTTGAACATTTATTGAGGCTTTCATTATGTAGAAATATTTAACAATGGCTAAGGATGATCGGTAACGTTAAATGGATCGGTCATATTTGATTGCATATACCCTTTCAAATCAGATATACTCGTCTGGTCTCGTGTCGTTGTCGTTGGCTTGTTTTCTTCGTGTTCAATTTCTGCATCTGTGGCTAATCCCGATCTTAATCTCATTTCAGAACTAAAATGCACAAGGATGTGTCTTGTAAGCATCCATCGAAGTAAAGCGTTTTTTTCCTTGTCAGTCCTATTATGCCTCTACAACCTTTATGTCTTTAATAATAGTTTTCTCTGTAGCAATATCATTCCAGATACTATGTTAGGCTCCATGATTATGTCTGCTTGAAAACTCACCTGACATAAAGACAGATTTTACCGTTTCAGACAGATTCAACATATCCAATATGTAGACTGGTGTCCACCTAGCATAGTTCGTCCGATTGGTAATGAAAAAGCATCGGAACATTGCAGCTAGCATTTGCAAATGTAAAAGTCACAACCCATTCCGTTCAGCCCTAATGTTCTGTAACAATATCTAACTGCACGAAGAAACAAATACCAAAATTCGAAGGTTGGTGATAGTTTACAAGAGTGTATTCTGAATCCTTAAAACATTGGCAACATGCGTTCTTTAAAATTAGGGAAAAAACTATTCAATACCCTCAGCGTTTTCATGTGTTTCATCAAAGGAACTGTGACAGTCAAAGAACGCCTTCCATACATTTGGTTCAATATTAATTAAACGATTTTCCTCTTTAAACCAATTAAAAAATGCTTTTAAATTAACCAAAAGAGCCTCATATACCAAAGTTAATCCTCGAACACGTCTGGCATAGACCATTTTACATTTTGGCAACATCATGCAATTAATTGTCAAATGTTTGCACAGCATATTGTTTACCAGCACAGTTATAGTTGTAAATACTATTGCCATGTCGCTAGGCTTGGCATATATAACCGGAGCATAGGCTACAGACGAAATTGCAGTTTAAGCCTTTTGTAAGAACCGGTCCAAAATGGAACAATTTGTTCAGTGCTTTCTGCAGAAAATGGAATCGAATTTAAGTTTTGTCTCAAAAGAAGTCGCAGAAATGACAAAGACAGGGCAGATATATCTCGGTTTTCCATGAAACAAGACACAATCTTCCCATGAACATTAGAATAACGATGAGGTCCATACCGTTCTGTTGGCTTGTCGAAAGGTAAACAGGCCAAAAGATTGGTATTCGAATGATTCAACGTCAAAGATCTTTCTAGTTCCCGTTTAACCTTTATGGAACTCATCGCTTTGACACTGAAATATAACTCTAGGCATGGAGTAAAATGTATTTTACCATCGATTGTTTCAGCATTTAAGTCAATATTTTCTGCTCCCTCCTGTATAATACGACCACCTTTTCTAAATAGAGCAATACCATTAGGTACATACGACATGTCTTGGATTCTGTCTACTTTCAAATTTACTAAAATTGAGAAAGGAAATGGGGAGTGTGTCAAAGCGACAACAACCCGACCATAGAGCAGACAACATCCGAAGGCCACCAATGGGTCTTCAATGTAGCGAGAATTCCCGCAACCGTAGGTGTCCTTCAGCTGGCCCCTAAAAATATGTATACTAGTACAGTGATAATGGACGTCATACTAAACTTCGCATTATACACAAGAAACTAAAATAAAAATCATACAAGACTAACAAAGGCCAGAGGATCCTGACTTGGGACAGGCGTATTACTAAACTAGTCCATTATCTACGTACTTCAGAATAGGATGCACAAAAACCATGAAAGTTTGGATTTTCAATATTTTAAAGCCAAGCTTATGATGTAAACGTAATGCCAAAGCAAGATGAAATGGGGTTAACAGGTTTATGTTTAAAGCAAGTATGCATTTAGTTATTGCAAGGAATTTTCGCAGTTTGTCGACAGAAAGTTTAGAAACATTACTAAAATCTTTCAATGAGCATCAGAATAACGAGGAGGTCCATATCATATTCATTGAACTATAATTCAAGGTTAAAAATCCTCATTAAAGTTAATTTATAAGAAATGCTGACTTGGAATGGCTTCGAAACTTTACAATTAAAATGAAATAATCAATGTAATCTAAATTTACAAATGTTGTAACCACTTCGTTAAAATAATACTTTCGCAAAACTGAGTGAAAATAGACAAAATTTAGAATAAAAATAAGGAATTCTAGTTTTACATTGTGAATAAACAATTAAACTTTGTATAAAATGCAAAATCATATGTCAAAAGACAAAAGACAAAATAAAAGTAACAAAATTAAATTTTTTCCCGTCTTGAAATTTGAAAAAAAAAAATCCAAATGTCTTTTTTCTTTTCATTCTATAAAAAACTGAACCGAATGAAATGTCTACGACTGAGCAAAAAAGTTGGCTTAAGGTATTGGCTTTGCAAAAAAATCGTTTTTGGCCTGCAGGTATGCCGGTCCATTAAAGTCGTAAAATAAGCACCATTTTCTTGATCTGTCACTCCACTATTTATTTTGGTGGGTGGAAAGGAGGATGGGGATAAGTTGCAAATATAATTGATCATATCTAAGGAAGGAAAAATAGGGTTCAAATATTTTATTGTTTATATCTATTTTAAAAAATAAATCTTACAATCGGAAGATTCAAACAGAATAAAACTAAAGCAGACGCTCGATACTTTAAAATACTAAACTTTAGCAAATATAAATCCTATAAATTTTAAACTATTTATTCGTCCAAATTCGCACACTCTCTTATATATATACAACTCGTCTAAACATCAACCCAACAATGTTAGATCTATAAATTTGCTTTCACAAATTTTTGGTTCTTACCTCGCCGGGATTCGAACCCATGCTACTGTGATATATAATATATATATATATGGTAACACTGATAGGTGATTAGAAATCAGTAATGATAATTATAACGGCAATCATCCTTATCACACACATCTTCGAATAGACTGTCCTTAATGCAAATTGAAACGCAAGCTCCGCCCGATCAGTTGAAATAACATTGGTAATAAAAACGATTTATATTTATAACTACATGTAATAGACAGTGATATAAGACAATAGTGCTGTTTAACAATTGTACCATTCGAGGCCTTTTTGTTTTCAACATAATTAATCTAATCAATAATTTACAAGTTCTAGGTCGAATCAGATACTAAAAGTATATGTCACATGTTGTTTCTGGTTGTAGTTGCATGGTACCTTCTGTAAGTCCCTCCTCTATCAGAATAACCTGAAATTCTTCCAATAGTTGTTTAATATCTATGTTGCACTATGGTACACTATTTAACAAGTTGTTCACCTCATTACCACTCTTAAGTTGGTTTAATTAGTTAAGAAATTAAATTTAGTTTATAGCAGGTTTATTGGAGTAAGAAAACCAGGACGGTTAAAAACAGAAAGATTTTGAAAAGCAGAGAAAACTGTGCACCTTACACATACAAATGACATATTACAATCAGCATAACATTATCAGATGACAATACGAATGCTTAAAATCCAGACTTAAAATAAGGCATAGGTACTTGATTCATAATCAGTCACGGACCCGCGATGTCGCGCCTGTTTTCTAGTAATGTTTGTTATTGCAGGTCTAACTTTGGACATCATGTGATTGATATATTATATTGTTTGTCTATTGACATAACAAATAAAGTATGATATAATATATCATGGAAATATTAAATCACTCGCAGTATACTTTTACTTTCATTTTCATTTCTATAGAAGAGGATGACGAAATAGAAAATTCCCGACTTACAAAATGGTGGATGAGTTGAAGCCTTCTGAAATTCGATATTGTCAGAGTTCTATCAGGCCAACCTTTTTTAATGGAGATAAAATTGGTGAAACACTTGACGAAATATTAGAAGATGAATTGGATGTCGATGATATAAGTACTATACAAGTTTGTCGTAAAGGAACCCGTTGGTATACTTTGGATAACAGACGACTTTGGGTCTTCAAAAAAGCAGAAAAGTTTGGGAAGTGCGATGAGATTGAAGTAGAAGAGACTGATGAAATCGAAGAACGAAAGTTTACTACTAATTGCAGAGGAAAATTTATTGAAGTTCGTGGAGATCCTGGGGGTACATACTGGAAGAAAAATATGAACAAAATGATAACACTCAAGAATGAATATGTATGTCTATCACAACTTCGATATTCAAGGAAAACTATTAGTGGTTCTCCCGGGAATGAATTAGATACCATATTAAAGGGGAAAGCAGATATATCAGATTTAACATCACTTTCTGTCGTTCAATATTTGCCAGAGGACAATGATGAAGACTCAAGGTATTATGTTCTCAGGAATACTAGTAATTCAAAGTTATGGATTCTAAAGAAAGCTAAGAAACTTGGCCTTATTGAAGATGATTTTGATGTAGATGTGAAGATTAAAGATATAATTCATGAGGAAGAAGAGATAGTTGAACATTTGTTTGATATTGAAAGTGGAAAACGAATCTATAATGAGGAGGATCTAGGAGGAAGACTTTGGAAAAAGAAACTAAGACTAACCAATCCAGATGACGAGCTTACTTCTATGTTTGGATATCTAAATTTAAAACATTGATTAGACATTATGTTTATAGATATGTGTGTAAAATATCTAGTGATTTATTTGTTAAAGGGTACCCTATCTAGTATCAATCTAAAATAGTACATGTGCTTCGAATGACGCATAAATTTGTCTTTAAAGAGGTACGACTAATAGTGTTTTTCCTATAAGTGTAATTTTCATAAGATAACACCTTATTCACTAACATTCAGAGAAATTATTAAGAAAAAGTTTACCTTAGATAGAATTTGAAATCATTTTGAACTCCCTATTGAAATATTATTATACAGATAAATGAATAAAAAGCAAACAAACGCCTTTGAAGCACCAAATTCATTAAAAAAAATCATTTTGACTACCACTAACACTTTACTTTTTTTTAAGATGCAAATCAATAATTAGTTGTTGTTAATAGATATCTAACTCAAACATTGATGTCTCGCACAATATTGTATTAAACACGTTTTCAGTGGCATTGTATACGTTGAATAACTGTTTTATATTGTGGAAATAAGAAAAGTGGTATGTTTCTAAACTTAATATTGTAAATAGACTCTTTTTATTCAAATTTCTTCATAAGTTTTCTTACTTTCGAAGATTGATCAAAATATATATATATTAACGTTACTCATCATGTATAGTTTCACCTGAAGATTGTTATGTAAAACATGAAAGTACTATTGAAATAAAACTATTAATACCGGAAATGTTGTATTTAATAGTAATCTATATATATTTCTATACACAAGAACATTTATTATAGTGATCTTTATATACTTTATATAATATATATATATATATATAGATTGCCTAACAATGTAATTTTAACACACTATTTAGTATGTAAATATAAGAATGTTTAAAATATTTACAAAATGATGAAAATAAACGCAATATTTCGCTAGACCAACTAGCTTTATCAAGCGTGCATCTATCCAGGTGAAATCGGATGTAGATGATAAGAAACTTTTGCAGCTCAACGTCTATGTTGTACTGAACTGCCTTTAAAATAAGAAAATTTTGCAGCTCAATGTCTATGACCTCTTGCATTTAGCTGCTTTGAAAATAAGAAAATTTTGCAGATCAATGTACATGTTGCACTTGGATTTAGCTACCTTAAAAATACATAATTGGTAGTTGAAGTTAGCAACGTCCATTGGCCAATATTACGGGATAAAAAGGACGATGCTTTGTTTTAAATTATTCTTTATCTTTCCTGTATCTTTTTTCGTCTTTTTCGTTAAGACCATCAGGTTCTAAAGTGTGGAGTTGGTGGATCCAAAAGTTTTCTCTTCTCCTTCTCGCCGTGGTGTCCCATTCGGTGTTGACTTCTATAATTTGGAAAGTGACATTATCAAAAGGATGTTTCGTTGAACGAAGATGTCTTGTGAGAGGACAGTTTTTGTTGGTTTTGTACGATGAACGATGGTTATTGAGCCGAATATTAAATTTGTCCATTGTTTCTCCCACATACTGAATGCCACAAGTGTCACATGTTAATATATAAATTGAGTTCTCCGTTTTACAGTTGGAATTAGAGTAGATGGTATAATTTTGTTTAGTAACGGAACTGATGAAAGAACTGCTTGTATTGGCAGCTTTACAACACAAACAATTCCTTCGACCACATTGTTTGTAGCAACCGGGCGATGGATTAGGCTGCTTTGCTAATACAGATTACTAATTTGTCACGGATGTTTTTAGGTCTTCGGAAGGCCATGACTGGTGGTGAAGAAAATACTTTTTTAGATTTAAATCATTTTCTATAATTTTCCAATGCTTCTGAACAATGGATGACACATTTTTAAAATCAGGATGGTAAGTGAGTACAAGGGGTGTTCTGTTGTCCAAGTCTAGCATTTTTCGTATTTTCAGTAGAGCATATTCTCTTGATTCGCAATGCCTGGCTGAATGGGATACCACGGGAGCAGTGTTTAGGATGGCAACTTTTAGGAGAAAGGAATTGATGTTTGTCCGTTTGTTTGGTATGGAGGTCCGGTATAATGGTTCCGTTCTTGATGTAACTCGTAGTATCGAGGAAGTTTATTTTCTCCATAGATGATTCATATGTAAATTTTATTGAATGGTGGAAAGAGTTGCAGTGTTCTAGAAATTCATTAAGATGTTCTTGTGAATCTGTCCATTTGAAATCAATATCGTCAATGAATCGGAACCATGATAAGGGCTGATATGGAGCACTAGCCAAGAGGCGTTTTTCAAGTTGGCCCATAAATATGTTGGCATATGACGGGGCCATTTTTGTGCCCATACTAGTACCGTCTATCTGGAGATAGTGTTTTTCATTGAAAGAGAAGTTGTTATTCTCCAGTACTAGTTTCAGAAGTGTAACAAGGCACTCAGTAGGAGGATTTTTTTCACTACGAGTGTTCTATGCCTCTTCACAGGCTGCTATTCCTTCGTCTTGTGGAATGTTGGTATATAAAGAAGACACGTCCATGGATGCAAGTATAGTATTGCTTGGTAAAGGATTGAGGCTTTCCATTTTCTTGAGATAATCAGTTGTATCTTGAATGAATGAGGGTAGTTCTTTCACATGAGGTCTTAGATGATGGTACACAAATTCTGATATCTTTTCAGTTGGATGACTATTCGCTGACACAATTGGTCGACCTGGATTGCCCGTTTTATTGTCGAGCCTGCAACTTTTGTTGCAGAAAGCTCGACATAGGGATAGTGATCCGGCGGCGGCGGCTACAGCGGCGGCGTTAGCTCACTTCTTAAAAGCTTTATATTTTAGAAGGTAGAAGACCTGGATACTTCATACTTTGTATATAAATGCTTCATGTTACGAAGTTTCCGTCAGTCACATGTCCAATGTCCTTGACCTCATTTTTATGGTTCAGTGACCACTTGAAAAAAAAGTTTAAATTTTTTGTAATGTTGAATTCTCTCTTATTATAAGTATTAGGATAACTATATTTGATATGTGCGTACCTTGCAAGGTCCTCATGTCAGTCAGACAGTTTTCACTTGACCTCGACCTCATTTCACGGATCAGTGAACAAGGTTAAGTTTTGGTGGTCAAGTCCATATCTCAGATACTATAAGCAATAGGGCTAGTATATTCGGTGTATGGAAGGACTGTAAGGTGTACATGCCCAACTGGCAGGTGTCATCTGACCTTGACCTCATTTTCATGGTTCAGTGGTTATAGTTAAATTTTTGTGTTTGGTCTGTTTTTCTCATACTATATGCAATAGGTCTACTATATTTGTTGTATGGAATGATTGTAAGGTGTACATATCTAGCGGGCAGATGTCATGTGACCCTGACTTCATTTTCATGGTTCAGTGGTCAAAGTTAAGTTTTTGAGTTTTGGTCTTTTTATCTAATACTATATGCCATAGGTCAACTATATTTGGTGTATGGAAATATTTTATGATCTTTATGTCAGTCACGCAGGTTTTATTTGACCCTGACCTCATTTTCACGGTTCATTGCACAGTGTTAAGTTTTTGTGATCCGGCGGCGGTGGCTACGGCGGCGGCGGTGTTAGCTAACTTCTTAAAAGCTTTATATTTTAGAAGGTGGAAGACCTGGATGCTTCATACTTTGTATATAGATGCCTCATGTTACGAAGTTTCCGTCAGTCACATGTCAAATGTCCATGACCTCATTTTCATGGTTCAGTGACCACTTGAAAAAAAAGTTCAGATTTTTTGTAATGTTGAATTCTCTCGTATTATAAGTAATAGGATAATTATATTTGGTATGTGCGTACCTTGCAAGGTCCTCATGCCCGTCAGACAGTTTTCACTTGACCTCGACCTCATTTCATGGATCAGTGAACAAGGTTAAGTTTTGGTGGTCAAGTCCATATCTCAGATACTATAAGCAATAGGTCTAGTATATTCGGTGTATGGAAGGACTGTAAGGTGTACATGTCCAACTGGCAGGTGTCATCTGACCTTGACCTCATTTTCATGGTTCAGTGGTTATAGTTAAATTTTTGCGTTTTGGTCTGTTTTTCTCATACTATATGCAATAGGTCTACTATATTTGTTGTATGGAATGATTGTAAGGTGTACATATCTATTGGGCAGATGTCATGTGACCTTGACCTCATTTTCATGGTTCAGTGGTCAAAGTTAAATTTTTGTGTTTTGGTCTGTTTTTCTCATACTATATGCAATAGGTCTACTATATTTGTTGTATTGAACGATTGTAAGGTGTACATGTCTAACGGGCAGATGTCATGTGACCTTGACCTCATTTTCATGGTTCAGTGGTCAAAGTTAAGTTTTTGAGTTTTGGTCTTTTTATCTAATACTATATGCCATAGGTCAACTGTATTTGGTGTATGGAAATATTTTATGATCTTTTTATGTAAGTCGCACAGGTTTTATTTGACCGTGACCTCATTTTCACGGTTCATTGCACAGTGTTAAGGTTTTGTGTTTTGGTCTATTTTTCTTAAACTATAAGTAATCGGTCAACTATATATGTTGTATAGAAGCATTGTTAGCTGTACATGTCTGCCTGGCATGGTTCATCTGACCTTGACCTCATTTTCAAGGTTCATTGGTCTATGTTTAGTTATCTTGGTTAATGTTAAGTTTATGTGACAATTGTTATAAAGCTTAGCTTTATACTTAGGACTATCAACATAATATCAATGATTAGTATAGAAGGCGAGACATTTCAGCGTGTGCACTCTTGTGTATTTTAGGCAACATATAGAATCGTCGGACGATTCTATATGTTGCCTAAAATACATAAAACGGGCAATCCAGGTCGACCAATTGTGTCAGCGAATAGTCATCCAACTGAAAAGATATCAGAATTTGTAGACCATCATCTAAGACCTCATGTGAAAGAACTACCCTCATTCATTCAAGATACAACTGATTATCTCAAGAAAATGGAAAGCCTCAATCCTTTACCAAGCAATACTATACTTGCATCCATGGACGTGTCTTCTTTATATACCAATATTCCACAAGACGAAGGAATAGCAGCCTGTGAAGAGGCATGGAACACTCGTAGTGAAAAAAATCCTCCTACTGAGTGCCTTGTTACACTTCTGAAACTAGTACTGGAGAATAACAACTTCTCTTTCAATGAAAAACACTATCTCCAGATAGACGGTACTAGTATGGGCACAAAAATGGCCCCGTCATATGCCAACATATTTATGGGCCAACTTGAAAAACGCCTCTTGGCTAGTGCTCCATATCAGCCCTTATCATGGTTCCGATTCATTGACGATATTGATTTCAAATGGACAGATTCACAAGAACATCTTAATGAATTTCTAGAACACTGCAACTCTTTCCACCATTCAATAAAATTTACATATGAATCATCTATGGAGAAAATAAACTTCCTCGATACTACGAGTTACATCAAGAACGGAACCATTATAACGGACCTCCATACCAAACAAACGGACAAACATCAATTCCTTTCTCCTAAAAGTTGCCATCCTAAACACTGCTCCCGTGGTATCCCATTCAGCCAGGCATTGCGAATCAAGAGAATATGCTCTACTGAAAATACGAAAAATGCTAGACTTGGACAACTTCGTAAACATCTAGTTGTTCGAGGATACAATAACAGCATCATTGATAGCGCTTTCGAAAGAGCAAACAAAACTAGTCGCCAAGAACTTCTTGAGTACAAAGATAAGAATAAAGCAGCTAACAGAACACCCCTTGTACTCACTTACCATCCTGATTTTATAAATGTGTCATCCATTGTTCAGAAGCATTGGAAAATTATAGAAAATGATTTAAATCTAAAAAAAAGTATTTTCTTCACCACCAGTCATGGCCTTCCGAAGACCTAAAAACATCCGTGACAAATTAGTGACATCTGTATTAGCAAAGCAGCCTAATCCATCGCCCGGTTGCTACAAACAATGTGGTCGAAGGAATTGTTTGTGTTGTAAAGCTGCCAATACAAGCAGTTCTTTCATCAGTTCCGTTACTAAACAAAATTATACCATCTACTCTAATTCCAACTGTAAAACGGAGAACTCAATTTATATATTAACATGTGACACTTGTGGCATTCAGTATGTGGGAGAAACAATGGACAAATTTAATATTCGGCTCAATAACCATCGTTCATCGTACAAAACCAACAAAAACTGTCCTCTCACAAGACATCTTCGTTCAACGAAACATCCTTTTGATAATGTCACTTTCCAAATTATAGAAGTCAACACCGAATGGGACACCACGGCGAGAAGGAGAAGAGAAAACTTTTGGATCCACCAACTCCACACTTTAGAACCTGATGGTCTTAACGAAAAAGACGAAAAAAGATACAGGAAAGATAAAGAATAATTTAAAACAAAGCATCGTCCTTTTTATCCCGTAATATTGGCCAATGGACGTTGCTAACTTCAACTACCAATTATGTATTTTTAAGGTAGCTAAATCCAAGTGCAACATGTACATTGATCTGCAAAATTTTCTTATTTTCAAAGCAGCTAAATGCAAGAGGTCATAGACATTGAGCTGCAAAATTTTCTTATTTTAAAGGCAGTTCAGTACAACATAGACTTTGAGCTGCAAAAGTTTCTTATCATCTACATCCGATTTCACCTGGATAGATGCACGCTTGATAAAGCTAGTTGGTCTAGCGAAATATTGCGTTTATTTTCATCATTTTGTAAATATTTTAAACATTCTTATATTTACATACTAAATAGTGTGTTAAAATTACATTGTTAGGCAATCTATAATTTTATTTGTGTAATTGAATTAATCTCTGTACTGATTAATCCACACTCCCATAGATTTGTATGTCATGTGCTGCTATTTATAGGCACTTATATAATATATACTGCAGTACGCCGCTAGATTAAAACTGACGTGGAAAGGTAACACACGGCCAGCAAAAGCTCTTTTTTTAAGAGCCCAGGTGGTCGTGTGGTCTAGCGGGACGGCTGCAGTGCAGGCGATTTGGTGTCACGATATCACAGTAGCATGGGTTCGAATCCCGGCGAGGGAAGAACCAAAAATTTGCGAAAGCAAATTTACAGATCTAACATTGTTGGGTTGATGTTTAGACGAGTTATATATATATATATAATATGAACACCTAAAAAGTGTACATAACAACACCAATGATATAAAAAAGGAACTATAAATGTAATTATTTATAAATATTTCGGATAACAGATATCCTTCGTCAGTCAGATTCTGATGTTAAATGAATCATCTTTAAGTCTTCTTAGATTAAACTTTTACTAAATCTTGAAATTTATACAATAAAAAAGGCAAACCGAACATCAGTTAAGACGCTTGCACCATTCTAAAAATTTGTTGAATATGACATAGGTTATATGACTAATTACATCAGAGAGTTCACATATATGCTTTAAATAAAAATAATAATGTGCGATGTGAACTAGCACAATTTTAAAGCTTTAACGGTGTCGATATTATGATGTTACAATAAAGATTGCGTCAATAAGAATTCCAAATAAACAGCACTGAACGGTCTAAATTTCTAAATATTTCAGATTTGACAACTGTAGTGTAGTTACATTAGAGTCTGCGATGTTTAAAACAAACGGCCGTTAAAATATAATAACAAATTTTGACTAGAGTAAAATAGTTGGACGTGGCTTGGTACTTATACATCCCTCAAAAAATTAAGCAATTTAAATTATATTCAACAGATTTATATTAGAGATGAGTAAGGTAAAGAAATAGAAACGGAGACCGTAATAATAAGTAATATAACCCAGATGTGAAGCACTGCATGGTGTCGAACTACATCTTTTCATTTATCCCATTTGGTGCCAAAGTTGTTTTCTAATCCAAAATCTTTCCCGAGTAAGTCTATCCTCCCTAGACCAAGCAGAGTTGTGGTCAATGATAGTAATGGTCAGTCGATTGAGATCTGCCTTAGTGTGGCCAGGGGATCTCAAATGTCGACTAAGAGGGAGGTCTGGCTTGCAATATGGAAATAAATGCACACAATACAATGAAATAATATCCTCTCAATCCTTTTATTTTAGTTAGGTTTTTTGTTTATAAGAAACATTAGTATTTATTGCAGATGATAAATAATGAGGATAACATGGCAAAACTTTAAATATATTTAAAGCGTAATATAACTGCATAATATAAAAGGACGTTGTATTAGACAACTTTTCATCAGAGACAAATTGACGCAGAAGTTAGTACTATAGGTCACTGATTGTACGGTCCTTAACATTGAGCAAATCCCATTGTGCATAGTTAACTTTTAACAGGCCCCGACACAAGACGAGTGTAACACATTTTATTTTGTTTTTAAAGCTGAATTATTATGATTGTCTAAGGTGTTTAATGATAGTAAAGTCATAGAAATTCCCTCCACTCCCATTTCGATGTAATAAAACAAAACTCAACACATAAGTAATGATAATCATATTTTGGCATAAATAAAAAAATTACAATCATACATATGTCATAAATAATTTCTCATTTTAAGTCCATATTCTTGATAATTATTAATTTCCAAAATATATAAATGCACCAGTCACTTCCCAAACAGACATCACATTCATCAATCTGCATTATCTGAAAAAGACTAACTTCTTCGATTTAATAAGGTATAACTCATGTACAAAATCAAATAATACAAAATAAAATGGGCGGGAGGGTGGGTAAATTTAACGTGTTGAATTGACCAGTACACCATTCGAAATGACCAGGGAATATTTGTATGAAAATTTACCTGAAGTGAACAGGTATTTCTATTAACCAATCAAATGACGAACGATAAATTTTGACAAACAAGTAACGAGTAATGTCGAAAGCGGCGTTTTGCATTTGCGCCGATCTGCATTTCATTTGCGCCGATTTTTTCTTTCATTTGCGCCGATTTTTGTTTTCATTTGCGCCGATTTTTTACAGGTAATTTACAGGTTAATTACAGGTAAATAGATATAAGAAGATGTGGTATGAGTGCAAATGAGACAACTCTCCATCCAAGTCATGTTATTTTTCATTTATCATTATAGACCACTTCCGTCATCCAGTTGTACACTATATTCACATACTTTAAAATCAAGAAGTAAAAACCTTAGATAAAAGCCCTCTGGTTAATACTAAAATGACGAATTGAAAATTTATTTACAGCATTCAAATCCATAAAAACGGAATACATTAAAATCATAAATCTGTTCTTGCTGAGTATTTATAGGCAACACATCTACTATTTTCCTTTTTTGTGATTTCGTCTCTTCTATATTTGTTCTAATTGTCAATAACGAAGTCCATCTTTTCTTTGTCTGGCTTACGTACTTATGTGTATGGCCGTCGATGGTTAAAGAATTGACTCCTCGGCTCGTTGCAGTGTGCAATATGTCCTTCAATTTACAGCAAAGTTCAGAACAATATGAATCAAAATTAACTAAAACCTATGTTTATAACCAGATTTTACTAATATACCTTCACGGTATAGTACATGTACAAGTATTCTCTTACCTGTGAATCCAATTAGGAGCAAATATAAAATCGGCGCAAATGAAAGAATGAAAATTTAAAAAATCGGCGCAAATGTCATACGCCCGTCGAAAGGTAACGAGAAATGTCAAAAGCATCCGAGATGGAATTAAGTATTTTTAATTAATTAAAAATTTACCAATTCCCTCCACTCCCATTTCGATGTAATAAAACAAAACTCAACACATAAGTAATGATAATCATATTTTGGCATAAATAAAAAAATTACAATCATACATATGTCATAAATAATTTCTCATTTTAAGTCCATATTCTTGATAATTATTAATTTCCAAAATATATAAATGCACCAAACCAACGGCCACTATAAAGTGTTCAGTGTGAAAGAAAAAACTACATTATAATGTAAACATACCTGATAATACAAACAACAACTACTGGAATCAAGCAAACTAATATAGGTTCACAGGTAAACCAGATGTAGAAGTAATGGTCTAGCCCAGCTTTCTTGACCATCATCTTCTGAAAAATAAAATTAAAAACCACAAAGTATCTTGACCAAAAATACATGTAAATACAATATTCTATAATTACAAATGATTAACTACACCTATAAAAAAGTTCCTTAAAACTGAAACACCAAAATAACTTAAATGTGATCTATCTTTACAAAAACATTTACTTTTATAAATTGATCCTGGTTGCTGAACAAATTGCTTATAAGTTTTGACAAATAAAATATTTTTCTTCAAAGATAACTTAGCCAAAGCTTTATTACAGTCTATTACAGTTTGTTTTGTGTCATCAAAATCTATGGGTCTTGGCAAAATTGCTGAAACTATTATTTTTAAAGAAGGAAAAACATTGCAAATAAAATCAATTAGATTATTATAATATTGAATAATCAATTTACTAGATAAACCATTCCCAACATCGTTTGTGCCTACATGCAATAACAAATGTGTATATTTTCTTAAAAGTGATTTGTTGTCTTTTACAAATTGTTGAAGAGTGTATATATTAGCACCAGATATAGCATTGCATATTTACAAGTGGAATCTGACAGCAACAAAACCTTATTTTTTGACACAAAGTCTACAAAAAATAAAATAAGATAAGGTAAACAAACAATATTAATTCAGAATTTCATCAGCCATAGCTCGTGAAATAGACAATTTGTCCTGTAAGTCAAACTCTAAATAAACTTTATATGCGTCACTACGCCAATCCCCGTGAAATTGTATCAACTCGGAAGGAACTTTACTGTGAAAAGCCCATGTAGCCCCTCCTCTGCGAAAAGAATGAGAGGAAAAATTGGAAGAATTTAAACCACACATTTCTAAAATGTCCCTAAGTCTTTTCTGAAAAATGAATAACATAAAGTTTTATATCCTTTAGATTGTGGAATTAAAAAAGGCGGGTTTATCACCATCGGCTGGTATTAGAGTGCACATACGATTATACGCATTGTAAGGACAAAGCGGAGACTCTTATCTTGACCAATGGTAACTCCAGTTTCCTATTACCAAATTGAATGGTTTTTGACCATTCCATTCTAACCAACAAATAATCACTAAAAACAATAACGTTATTTCTGCATAATTGTTTGTGCGGATCAAAATTCTTTGCCGAAGTTGGAACTAAATTTGACTTTCTAACCATAAGAAAAAAAGCAAACAGAAAACAGCACCAGATAGTGACATCTGACGGATTAGACATATCTAAAAAATCATACATTTTAAAAAGAATCTGTGGAGTAATAGGCAGAGCTCTGCGAGGCATATGATGAATTTGACGAGACAAACCTCTAAACAATAACTTTATGGAAAACCAATCTTCCGTTGGAAACTCAACTCCTAATAGCAAATGTAAAGTCTTGACACCACTAATATAATTTTGAATAGAAGCTACACTCTTAAAACTCCTACTCAAAAATTTCCCGTATAGACAAAGAGTATTTACAGAAGTAGGCAAAGGTGACATATTAAAATATGTGCAAAATAAAAAATAAGAAACAAATTCTTGTAAGTTCCTTCTGCAAAAGCAGATTTTTTACACAACTCCGTGTCTTTCTGTAACTTACATAGCTCAGTATCTACAATAAACAATATCAAAGAAAAAATTCACCAAGGTGACGTAAAATGAAACAAATCATCATCCAATTCAATTTCTTTCCACGCATTGACACGAGCCAGCTTTAAAAACTCTGTGCTCACACTGGGACCCATATCCCACCTAGAAAGTATGTTGCTTCACCACTCAAATGTCGTCCTTTTACTTGAAACTCATGACTAGCTGTCAGAAAACAGATTTCTCTGAGACAAGATTGCATGAACGTGTTTCTGCAAGCACCAGAATTTAGTACAGTGACAGATGAAGAATTATCACAATAAATAACAATCCTAGAACCTTTAAGTACACTTGCCCAAACTTTCAGACACACCATAACACAAAGTAGTTCCAGAGCATTTATATGCAACTGTTGCCTGCGAATAAATGCTGGAAAGACTGTATGAAAATACCTCCCATTACAAATACCTCCACAACCAATCAAAGTTGAATCGCAAGAAAGCACACAATCTGGACTAGACCAGTCAATAAGAAACATCATAGAAACTCCATTATATATGTCTAGAAACTTGCTCCACCAAACTAAATCCAACTTAATATACTTGGGTACACGTTTTGTAATATTTTGACCACCGAAAGTCCGCAACCAAACCAATAACCTTGAAACAAAAAGTCGCCCAGGGCGAACACATGAACTCACGAAATGAAGTTTACCGAGTAAAGATTGTAAATCTCTTAAAGAGCATCTCTCCTTTTGCAACCAACTTTTAACCAAACAAAGTATTTCCTCCAACCTATCCTTAGTAATAGATAGAGTACAACTTACTGTATCAAAGAGTATACCAAGAAAAACCATAGATGTAGAAGGAGGAGCGGCCTTTTCTATCGATTCCTCTAAACCACAGTTGTCCAATACTTCACCCAAAATAGCATAAGCGTCAAATGCCTTCTCTTGTACATCACAACCCGCTAGATCATCAAGATAGTTAACAATTTGTAAATCATAGTGAGCGTCCAATATAAAACTAACAGCATTAGTCACCCTTTGACAAATATATGCCGCTGACCTTAATCCCATGGACAATACCCGATCAAAAAAGATATGATTTTCCCATGAAAATCCAACCAAATGCCAGTCACCAGGACAGATTGGAATTTGTCTATAAGCCCGCTTTAAGTCCCTCTTGAAACATAACGAACCAGAACCTTTTCTCCTTATTAACTCCACCAAAGAGTCAACTGAAGGATAAGAAACCTTGATAGGATTACCCAAATACAAATCTTTAGAAATATGACTGTTTACCGAGTCCTCACCATCAACACCAAAACTCAAATCTGAAATCACCCTACGATCTAGAGTATCCTTCTTCGGCACAGAATTTAATGGAGAAATAACCATGTCCGTATTAAAGGGATTACTAAAAAAAGGCCCAATTATGCTACCGTAAGTGCACTCTTTTTTCAAATATTTTCTCATATCATCTGGATGACTTCTGGCTCCAGCATGATTCTTTTCTTCAGATAAACCTGAACATGAACCTTCACAACTCAATGGGAACCCATACTCTAAAAAATTAGCTATATCTGAATCATGATACATAGATAACATAGACCTAAAAAAATTGACATTCAGCTTTGAGTAAACAGGAATTTTACAACCAAATACATTTGGCACGCCTGAACTCTTAACTTGATTATGAAAATGCACAAGATTTTCAATACCATGCTCACCAAAAATATGTTTTAAACATGTTGAACCTTCACATATATTGCAACAATCTAGAGCACAAACATTATCAATTTTACTGCCATGTAGTCATGACTCATGATGAGGACACGATAGATCTAACTCAGCATGTGGCAATTGCTTGTTATCCTTCAATAGACAAGACGCACAAACATGTTGCACATGCCTTGTGACCCCCTTAATGACCTTATCATGAGCACTTGAAAAAGAACATTTCTTTTTCTGAAAATCAGAGCAGAACCAAACAGACGGTGCTTTTACAATGGTAGAAGATTTATTACCTGTTCTATTCTGTCTAGATCTGACGGAACTGGCCAATAAAGGAGTCTCAATGTCCGCAGTATCATCAAACTTTCAAACCTTATTAATCAAACTCAGACGCAGTAACTGCGCTACAGGAGCATCACATATGTATAGTATATTATAATTACAGATGACAGAATGAGTATAGAAATTATCTTACATGTATATATTAAACTATATGATTTCAAGTTATTTGAACTTATATAAATGTATAACATATACAAAGTAAATATAGGTAGTAGCATTACCGTATATATATATATATTATAATTATTAACACATATTTCAAAGGTAATACACAAGTTCATGCTTCAACTTTGTTTTGAGTGTACTCGATTCGGTTACAGTACGTCACGCCACCACGTGTAAATAGAGTGTTGTGTTATGGAATGTAAATAAATAGATCGTGAAGTAATGTGACTTTTCAGTTTGACTCTATAAGAGTTTTACAATCTTTTGGAGGAACCATGATAGGTGAGTAAGAACTTGTGTATTACCTATATTCAACATTTTATTCATTTTTGACTCACTGGGTACATTAACAAAGTAACCCGTTATATATTTAGTTCGAATATCTTTCAATTCATTACAGCAGAAAATATAATGGAATTCGTTTCCAACAACTTGTTTACAGAGATTGCACAATCTTTCATTCCTTGGTATACCAGCCCAACGTCCCGTCTCTATCGGAAATTTGAGATTGCATGTTCTCAGTTTACATATATAGTTTCTATTTGACAGGATTTAACCTTAAAAGATAATTTTCTAATTCAAACTCTGTCTTAAATTTAGAATAATATTCCCCTCGTGAAGAACCACTTATTTTGACCAGATTCAACCCGACGTATCCAGGCAGCATAGAACTGTAACAAAGCTTTCCAATCATACAATTCATAATAATACGAAATTTTCTTTAATAAAGTTAATCGACCATTCTTTTCTTTGTCGCTTTTACATGATACAATTATTTCCATCTCCCCCGCTACAAATTGATGGAATTTCAAATCCTCAAACTTTATTTTTTTTGTTTGCATATTCTAATTGTAATTTTGACTGCGGACAGTCCTGTGGATACTTTGTTTTTTGTCTAGACGATACCACTAATCCCGACTTTCTCTTGTTCTTTCTGTATTTCTTTTTTATGCTCCTTGTATAACTGTCCGAATCGGAACTTGAATCTTTGCTATCGGAAATAGAACTTTCAGAAATAATATCAGAATTCTTTGACTTTTGTTTGTGTTTTTTACTGCGAGTTTTTCTTTTCTTTTTTGATAAAACAGAACTTTCACTATCGGAGTCTCCCGAACTGAAACTACTAGTTTGACTTGAATCGGATATTAACTGATACTCCTTTAATTGTTCATGTACAGCCTTTAATAGTTTTTTGTCGGACCTTAAGTCGTTTATATCAAAGTTTTGCTTTATTAAAGATTTACCTGACTCTTTCTTTTTCTGTGACCTCCTTTCTTTCTCCTTTTTATCACCTTTCTTCCCTTCTTTAACCATGCCACCGACCGCCTCGTCATGTTTCTTTAATTCTTCTAATTCCGCCTTCTCTCGCTTTAACTGCTCCTTTAAATTTTGACTACGCATCTTCTTTTTAATCAGCTCCTTTTCTTTTAAAACCAAAGCCAATTCCGCCTCTAGCTTCTCGTCTTCCTTTTCGTCATAAGAATCGAGACCACCGGACACGATTTCTTTGACTTCATCCATGTCGCCCTCTGCCGGAAAATATGTTGACGATAACAAACTAATCGGCCTTGAACTTGTTACTTTCCCTGGAGAACCTAATGGAGAAAACAGCCCAGAACTATGAACGTCTTCTTCTGACGAAGAATTCAGATCACCAGTAGTACCAGTATTATGTAATGAGTCGTAGTTAATGCGTTGAGCCTTTCGTGTATCGTACGGCATTACAACTGCATCATTCAGGTTGGGAGAAAATGAACATTCAATCCTGTCAACTTCCAACTGAGTAACTATCAGCTCGGACACCACAATGCATAAAGCACTAACCAACATAGAAGTAAACCAAACCATAAATTTAACGTGTTGAATTGACCAGTACACAATTCGAAATGACCAGGGAATATTTGTATGAAAATTTACCTGAAGTGAACAGGTATTTTTATTAACCAATCAAATGCTATTAAATAACGAACGATAAATTTTGACAAACAGGTAACGAGTAATGTCGAAAGGTAACGAGAAATGTCGAAAGCATCCGAGATGGAATTAAGTATTTTTAATTAATTAAAAATTTACCAATCATCATAAAAATGTTGTGTACCCTAGGCTTGTTTTGTCTACATAATACTCATCAGTCACCCTCGAATGAAAATAAAAGTTACAATGGCCTAACAAATATACGAAGTTGACGAGAATTAATAACCCAATATTCCGGTAGGTTAAACACATTACAACTAAAGTAATGTATTTGATGGGTAAGAAATGCTAGTATAATTATCATATATACAACTGTATAATTATGTTGCAGAAATCGTTCAGCGGTTTTAGATGGTATAATGTTGGTATAAAGTATAAATTACGTATTTTATACATGTTTTTTTTTTTTTATATATATATATCAGCATCACTTCTAAGTTTTACAGATTGTATGCAAACATTTAAAAAATCATATTGCATTTCTTGGGCTGAAGAAATCGTTTTAAGACAAAGGTGTAATGATTTATTTAATTTTGTTTTACCTTTTTTTATGAAATGACCTATTTAGATTATTCTTTTTTTTTAATATGCTGAAAGCATTTTGTTGTCATGTGATACTCGAGTAAGTCTAAAAAAAAAAGAAAAAAAAAAAGCATTGAACAGAAAGTAAAATGTCAAAAATACCGAAACCCGATGAAAATAAAAAAAAAAAAAACCGATAAGTTACACATAAAATGGCTAAATTACAAGCTCGAACACATCATACAAATGGATAACAACTGTCATATTCCTGACTTAAAACTCATAGATCTGCACCTGCGGCGGATTCATCCAGACTCACGCCCCAGACTTCGACGTGCACCGCGGCGGCCCTTCTACTCGTCAAAGCAAGTAGAAAATAGTGGGTTAAACCTGTTTTATATTTAGCTAAACCTCTCATTTGTATGACAGTCGCATAAAATTACTTTATATTGACAACGATGCGTGACAAAAACCCAGACATAACAGGTAAAAATATCATAAATTGGGGTACATCAGTCAACATTGTGTTATAATCTGTCTGTAATACGTTAAAATGTCTAAAACATCATTAAAGGACTTCATTGAAATTGAATAGAGTAACAACTGAAGTTAAAAAAAAATATCATCCTTCTGAAAAGCCTGGTATACTCTCTATTGAGAATTGAAATCTTAAAATTCATTAGAAACATTGTTACATGATGTTTCGTCTATTGTTTGTATTTGTTGGTTTCTTTCGTAGCATGATAGACGTTTCAATGATTGTGGTAGGGTTATATATTATGTGTTTGGTGTCTGAAGTACGGTAATATACGTTATGTCGGAGCTCGGACCGAGATTTAAAGAAAGGTTATTTTCATTTACTTGAACTGAATCGAACCACGGTTAGGGGACTGTGGATCCATCAAGGCTAAGAAGTTAGTGCTTCTGTAATGATATAATATTTCTTTCTGAAATTCCCGTTCCTAAACATGTTCACAATTACTAAGAATATAAGGTCCTAACTCCTGGCTTTTAAATTTTTTGGTTAAACGTTCCTGATCACGATAAATCCAGAAAATTACTGCGAACGTACCTGTTGGTATGAACAAAATTTGTAAAGTGTTTTTCCAGTTGGATGTTCTGTATGATCTTGGTCGACACCCTTTTTATTTGCTAAGTGGAAAGTTAATTTGCAATTAAACTGAACCAGAATCTCACATGAGTGATTCCGCATCTGTATTTTTTTGGTTTCATTCTTGACTGTCCTTTCTTCTTTAAACTTGTTCTAGGTTCAGAATAATTCAAATAAATGCACCTCAGTAAATGTTATCAAATTTTTGCTCTGTATAGCTCATCTGGATTATATTCAAAATACATCAAAGAAACCAAAAGGTTGTAGAACATTGAAAACCGTAAATTAGATAAAAGCCAGGTAGAGAAAATCCTATGTCTTAAGATTCTTTCTATACATTGTAAACCTTAAACTTGCAAACAATGATATTTCATGTCAACACAGGAGTAATGACAACTTAAAAATATGGGTTTTTTTCCCAATATGTAAGTAAATTACTGTTAGGTTTTATGAAACTTTAAGTTGTTAACAACTGTTAGAGAAATAATAAGTTGCAAATCGCTAGATTTTTTAGGTTAGTAAGCCCCTTTTTCAACACATATTCTCCATCCATGGTATGTCGCCTTTAAAAATAAGAGTAATTCTTGCAAACAGATCATGCCTTTTCTCTACCCACGGTATGTTGCATATTATATAATAATGAGTCCCATAAATAAACTCATCATAGATACCAGGACTGAATTTTGTATATACGCCAGACGCGCGTTTCGTCTACAAAAGACTCATAAATTACTCATTCCTTTTTTCAACTACAACATGCTGCCATATATCATAACAGTGAGTATCACAAACTACCCATTCTAATTTATTCACCAACAGAATGCTGCGATATAGCATGAATAAAGGCAACAGTAGTTAACCGCTGTTCAAAATAAAAACAAACCACAAACGCCAACATACAAAAAAAAACGGACTATTTGATATCAACTGCCATATATCTGTCTTGGTACTTGACTTTTTAAGAATAAATGGTGGTTTGGACCTGGTGTTATGGCTAGCCAAACCTCCCGCTTAAATGGTAATATTCAACAGGAATACATTACAAACAAACGCAAGAACAACACAGGATAATGACATTTTACTTTTTGTTCATAATACTTATGGAAAATGGAAATTGATGAAAGTGAGTCTCTCAAAATCATCACCCCTATTCCCACACTATGATATGTTACTATAGAGCATGACAGTGAGTCTCACAAACTACTAAAAAAAATTATTTTCTTATTCTTTCGTCAACCGAAAATAATTTATATGTATGGGACAGACTCTATATAAACCAGCAAATGACCAATATAATTCTTATCTCATCAATAAATTAAACACCAGATCTTGTCCAACACGATGACCATTCTCGTGTGTGCAAAGAATGAAATTGCAGGAAGAGATATTATAAACCAAGATACTTCAAAACTAGTTAACGTTTTATTCTTTTATTCAAATCGTCACTATGTAATTATCTTTTAGGATATCAGTATTCTACCTTCCATAAAGATTTAATACTTTATCTGAGATACTAGTGTGTCTAACGGCTGAACACCTGCCGGCTCTAAAACTATATATCCCAAAAAAGCTGAATCTAAACCTATTTCTGATAGTAAAAAGATCATGTTTTACTATGATGATAATCTCTAGAGCACTAGTACAATAAGATTAAGCTCTGAACACAAAATCATCAGAAGATACGTTTAGTTGTGCTTCTAAAACATGTCATCAGGACAGTGTCCTTAATCGAGATTAGCTATCCAAAACGTGTTTTTTTTTTTTTTGTTACAATCGTTTTTAAAACTCTCAATAAAAATATCAATATGACTGTTTCCGAATGTAATAAGTTTTGATCTGATCTTGCATAGTTTGCTGTATCTTAAAACTCCTGAATAAGCCAGATAACATATTGCTAACAACAATTGTTTTTTAACGAATTATTATTATCGACAAATTTCAGATTAAAGTCTTAGCATTGTATTTGCATTCATAGGTTATTTCTTAATAGTACTATTAAGCTTTCTTTTAGCTGCCTTCACAATAGTTTTAACTGTACTAGAGTCGCAAGGGTCTTCAAAACCAGCTAAACTCTGAGACCACTTAATATAATAAAATGGAGCTTTTGAAGTACTAGGTTTGAGTGTTGCATTAAATTTGGGAGATATAAACCGACATAAAATTGGTTGGCAGGCAGGACAAATGTGATTTCTGGATATTTCCCGGTCCACATTACTAAAGGTCTGAAATTAATACATGTTCAACAATTGCATTTCTGGCTTTCGTGTCAATTATTGAATTTCATATTTCTGAACAAAACCTTCTAAGGTCTGTGTGCTTTACCGGCTTTTGCATTTGTCCAGAATCCCATTGAAAAAACTATCTTTAAAATAATTATAAATATAAAGATAATAATATTTACCATAAAATAGTAATAAATGCCCAGGAATCACAAAATGAAAACAAAAGGTCCACTGACCGTAACTATACCCAGTGGTATGCTGCAGGCCAAGTATGTTCTTGGTTCAGATTTTGACTGGAGTTTTGGGCTACTTGGCCTGCATGTTTTGTTTGACTTACAATTAAAATAGTCCTAGACAGTTAAAGCGTAAGCAGTCTCTTTTATTCACTGACATCCGGTCTTCGTTTTCGGTTACTCTCGTACAATTTCGCACAATTCACCAAAGCGTTAGATTTGTGACAATAAACGCAGAGTTAAAATTCAAGCTAATTTCGGTGTCTGTGACTTTATTGGTGTTTTTTGGTTTCGTGTTTGTCAAAACTGATGCAGTAGTTGTACGATTTTCAATTCAGTCTAGTAAGTTCATAGCTTTCATTCCACAGCTATTCAATTCATTAAATTTACCTTTCCAAAATTCGGCCAAACATATTTTAGTATCTATCTAAATTCTCTTGCAAGGTTTGTACGAATGTCATTTGGTAGTTTCTTCAGTATAATAGGTACTAAAAAAGCTCCGTATGAATCATCTGATCATCCTGTTGACCCTGTTTTGTTTCAATTTTATCATAGAAATGTAGAAGGGTGCAATGCATGTACCTCTGAGTAATTTATATTCCTGATCGTATCTTTCTTGTAAAAGGGAAATTGTGGTTGAATATTTTGACGTTACTTTAGGTAGGGTTGCATGTGCATATACCCGTCATTTAGTCACTGTACTATGCCCTCGTCTCATTTGCATAACAGTTCCTGCTTCCGTTTTACACTATCCAGTATGTTTCACATATCCTCCGTGTCCATTGTTCCATTTTCCTCTTGTTGAATTTCTTTAAATTTCATAATCAGTTTTGAAACTGCACTTCCATGACTAGCTGTTCTTCAACTAACTGGTTTCGCATCTATATGGTAGTGGTTTCTACTAGACGACTACTGGTTTTTGATCTCACGTTTATATGGAGAATTGTTCTCACTGTAAACAATTCGATTTCACAACTTCATGGAAGATTGTATTGCTGACGATTAATTCATCTCAGAAATCAACCAATCAGGCCTCCAGAATTGTTTTGGGGTTTTGTAAAAATGTTGTACTAAGAATATCAAGTAACGTTTTATAACTAAAACGCCTGATTTCATGTTTGGAGGGACGATTGACTCATATCGACTACCTTATCTCGCGTAAAGAACTTTCTCCTTGTCGACTTCTGATCTTATATCTGCATAAATGTATGATTTTTCTCCCTGTTGAATACGGTATCTTATGTCTGCATATATGATTGTTCTCTCTGTCGACTTCCCAATCTCGCGTCTGTTTGGACTATTGTTCTTCCTGGCGAATACAGACGTTGTAATCCGACTTTGAAATCAACAAATCAGAGTTCAACTTCTTGATTAGGCGTTTTGTACATAATTTTTACACTCCGAGTACCGAGTGCAGTTTTGTAACTGGAAGTCCTTTGCTATGCTAACGTCTGTGTGGAAGATTGTTTCCCTGTCCACTAGCTAATCTTACGTTTTTATGGACATTTTCCGCTCTCTACTTGATCTCACGTGAGTTTGTAAGTATTTTCTACCTTTCGACTATTCAATTTCACAACTTTATTAACATTGTTCTCCCTGATGACTATCTTATTTTACGTTTGGGGAAAATGTTTGTAAGAAAAATGTTCTCATTGTCGAATGTATGATCTAACGTCGGTTATGGAGCGTGTTCTCTCTCTCTCGACTACTGTGGGTTCATCATTTTTCGTTGGATACCAATTTTCGTTGATTTTGTCGGAACAGGTAAAGCACGAAAGTAAATGTTAAAACAAAAGTTAATTTTCTATAGGCTTGTGTGCAGACTTGGCCAAAACCTTGAAATGAAATATCCACAAATCCGTAAGTTTTCCATAATCCACGAAAATTGGTATCCACGAAATAAATGAATCCACAGTATTTGGTCTCCCTTACGTATGGAAGACAGTCTCTCTATATCGACTAATTTATCTCAGGTTTGTATGGAAGAGTGTTCAAGTTGATTTTTAACCCATTTAATTTAATGTCTCTATTTTCTGAACGATGCGGTTATCTCTCGACATAGAATACATCACGTTTCGTTTATATGTTAGAATTTAAATAAGATAAGACAAATGCGATTGATTATGTGGAAGACTTGGTTTATTTTAACTTTCTTTACAGTCCAGACGTCAACCCAGCAGTTAGGTAAGTCTTGAATTGTGCTTGCTAAAGTCCACCTTTGATGCTAAATCATTTATTATCAAAACTGCACACAATTTGCTTGACTCTTTTCATTTGTATTTTATTTGAATCGACACACACAGTTTAAATATTACAAAAGAAAATTATCACCTTTTCATTTTAAGATAATTTATTTATGTACTGATAAATGCGTTACTTATTAATTAGTATTGAAACTTTCGCTGTTACGTGTATTGGTGTGACACAATAGATTTACTCATCGACAAGAGTAACGTGTTACAACCATAAAACTTACTGTTTGCTTTACCACCATAAAACTTACTGTTTGCTGTAATATAAGGTTATCTATGGTTCTGAGTTTTTCCGTTACAAACTGATCGAAGGGCGAAGGAAACGACATTGACAGTGTATAGTAGCGCTATTTGGAGTTGAGAAATTGTCAAATACAAAAATCATATCAAATTTAATACAATAGTTATATTGTATCTTATTGACTGTATGATTACTTACACTTGTCGGTGTCGACTGACAGCACGATGGATTTACTCTTTTTGTCGTTTTAATGTTACATATTAACAGGTCCGAAAGATTCGGTATGTAACTTATTGACGACACGCTATTTGGTACCCGGTATACTGTTCGGTGTTGATATTATACTTCTTTTATTGGTACTACAATGACGTTATTGAATGATGTCACTGAAGTTATACTGTTTGTGTCATTGTATTGTTACTTATGGCACCAAATAGAGGCACCTCTGGGGCATGGGTTTTATTGCCGCAGGATTAGTATCTACAAATACCTATATTTGACGTATATTTGATAACTTCCTGTATTTCTATTTTGCAGGAACAGGATGTCCTTCCGGTTTTGTTAAGTACAATGGTAACCAGAAATGTTATGGTTTTGTTGCGTCTCAAACAACCTGGGCGTCAGCTTTGGTGAGGCAACATTATTTGCAATTGTTCTTATTTATTTTACCCAGAAATCTAGATAATTGTGATCACCCAATATAATTAAAGCGGAAGAAAATAAAAATTTAGTAGGGGTACATATGTATTACAGCTGCGTTCACATGCACACAATTTAACATGTATACTTGTGTGCATACTAGTATGTGAGTCATATGTATGTAGATATACATGTACACAATGTGGGGCCCTTTATAGCTTGCTGTTCGGTGTGAGCCAAGGCTCCGTGTTGTAGACAATACTTTGACCTATAATGGTTTACTTACAAGTTGTGACTTGGATGGAGAGTTGATTGTCTCATTGGCACTCATACCACATCTATTGATCTTAGCGCTAACATACAATTACAGTAACGTTACTCTGATTTATTTTTTTTCGTATACTATTGATTTTCTTACTCAGGAACAGAGTAACTTAGCTGTAGGATGACCTTTAATTGTTAACTTCCATGTTAGTGTGGGTCTGTTGAAGAGTTGTCTCATTGGCATATAACACATCTTCTAATTCGTATATCAATACTTATTTATCAAACATAGTAATTTATGGTGTAGAAGATTTATTATCTATATAAATTAGAAAATGATTTCAAAATATTAAAATATATAAGATAAGAATAATTAATTTGACTAATGTCATCGGAGGGTAAAATTGTAATCATTAATATAATATACCTTACACCATCCGAATTATATTAAAAGAGGATGGAAATATTTTTAGTTTTCATTATACATTCACTATGGTTTTTCTCTTCTTTTCTTTTCGTTCTTTTTTTAAAATTTTATTATTTACATTCTAGGAATATTGTAGTATAGTTGGCGGAACTTTGCCCCAAATAACTGACGCCAACATACAAGCTTTCCTTGAAGCTCAGATATCTAGTCGTTATAAAGGTAAAAATTTATAATATGATTTCTTTTTTGAATAACCTTCAGCAGGTGCGCTCAATACCAAAAGTATGGCAAGCTAAAAGTAAAACAGAACAAGTAAACTCGCAGAGAGGTAACCAGTAGCGATACCGACCCAGTAGAGGTTACAAAAAATATGATGTGATTTTTATAAGCACAAAAAGTGTTTCTAAGACAACTGTCACAAGGTATACGCTTTTGTGCAAGAGTTTTTGAAAGTAAAAATAAAAGATCGTTTAATCAGAAATATTACAAACACAACAGCCAAAACGATCAGGGGTAAAATGAATCACACAATGAAGCACCGAAAATGATTAGAATGATTAGAATGATTAAGGTACATATGTTTAATATGTTAGTACTATGCTAATGCTACACAATTAAATGACATGACTTGAAACGACATCCCTATCAGTGCTTGGTAATAATGTATATTAGTCTATATTCAATGTTCATCCGTCATCAACTGAGTTTTATCATTTTGTCTGGTCTTTATTTTCATTTTTAGAAAGTAACTATGTTATATCTACTGAAAATAATTATCACTACCACTACATTATGGACAACGGAATTGATGTTAGAGGTCAGACTTCGATAACCTTCGAAGTTATGGCTTGTAATGATGCCCATATAGCACTATCTAAAGATAATGGAGTGGATTCACGTGACACGTACGAGATCGTCATTGGTGGTTGGGGAGACCATCAATCTGTAATTAGAGGTATGTGGAGTCGAGATTCATGATGTGCAGGGATTTGATAAAGGGTTGATTTTGCATCAATTAAAACTGTGTTTGATGGGGTAGGTTGGCTGTTTGTGAAGAAACAATTCGTGGATTAACGTTTCTTTTTTCCCTGAAAATAAGTTTGAATGAATTTACTAATTACAATTCAAAAGACCATCGTTGGTGTTTATTAGGGACTTTCGATTAGATGATATCCGTAGTCTATTAGTAGAGTTTTTGGATTTGCGTTAATGAGACAGCAGCGCGATAAAAAAAAAATAAGCTCACTGCAGTGTAAATGCTCTCGTAGACAACATCCTATTTCAAAATTCTGTAGAATGATATTCAAATCATATTATGATACACAAACCATATTATGCAAAATCATTCTGACATTTTCAACGCAGATTGGTTTTGTTTAAAAAAAAAAAAAAAATATATATATACTGAAGCAATTGGGTTTGTTTCTGTTTTAAAGTATAACGCATTGCTTTATTTCACAGATTGTAAGCAGTGTGCACACATGGACACAAACGTGCAACAACAGCATCCAATAGACTGTCAGAACTATTCATCATTTTGGGTCAGCTGGACCAATAATGTCATTAAAGTTGGAAAAGGAAATGACGTCGGCAAGCAGACGTTTCTCACTTGGAACGACACAGCTCCACATGATGTCAACTATGTTGCCTTTTCCACTGGTTTTGGAGCTACAGGAAAATGGAAAGTGAAGAGAGGTACTCCTTTATTTAGAACTGATATTTTGATATGAGTATGACAAACTCTTTATTACATCAAGTAATACTATACAAATCCTTGATTAGATACCATAAAAATAAAACAAAATATCGTTAAAAACAAATGTATTCTTTATAAAATGGTATGTCAATTAATCTTGATGTAGATACACTAGTATTCTCCAACAATCCTTTTATAAACTTGTAGAAATTATGAAGTCATTTGTTATTACAGTTTTGAATAACATATTGTGGCCAATTAACCATTTGATTTATAATAATTTCCCATTGTGTTCTCCTTATAAAACAGTAGAACGTTTTAATTTTTTTCTTCATTTGATCATGTAATAAACAAGTAGCAAAGATGAAAAAAAACAATAAAATTCTGAGTTTTGTTTTCTTCGTGAAATATCTCCGGTTTCAAATACTACTTTCTCCAGAACCAACTCTAAAAAAACAAGAGGCTGATCTCGTAATTCAGCCTTCTTACTGCACTACAGATATACTGGTTAGATCACGTGAATTAATCAAAATTTAATGCTGTCGACTAGGTTTAGTTACGTGATTTGTATTTAATCTGAGACTACTATGTGTTATAGTAGTCTCAGATTTAATATACATTTTTTTATTTTCATTTTGTCACTTTTTGAAATATTGTACACGTACATTTTGGCATCGCATATGATCATGACAGATTTAATTTAACTTGAATACAAGCTTCCATTTTAGAATAAATAAAGTATGCCAATCTTAATTGACTTATTGCTTTTCGATTGCTACTTTACGAGGGAAAAAACAACTTTTAAATATATATTTTCAGGAAACTATAATCCTGGGTTATTTTGGATAGGAGCATCCGATCTTGCCAGTGAGGGAAACTGGTTATGGTTACCAAGCAAGCAAAAGTTTTCCTATTCGAACTGGGCACCTACAGAACCAGACAATATCAATTACTATGAACACTGTGCTCTTATTGATCTACATAGGGGATATAAATGGAGTGATGACAACTGTGAAGAACGTCGAAACTTTATCTGTGAAACAATACCAAATGACGAAGGAAATGAAGTTATTGGCAAATAAATTTTTGAGAGAAATCTTAGTTTGTTTGCTATTTTTATAGTTTGCTTAAGCAGCTGCAGTCATGATAGATCATGTGTTTATTGTGCAGTCTCCGTGCGTTAAAAAACTGAAGAATGTGTACCCAAAATTTTGAATAAGGAATTAATGAAAACATATAAAAATAAAATGAAATGAGAATGGAAATGGGGAATGTGCCAAACTGACAACAACCTGACCATAGAGCAGACAACAGCAGAAGGTCACAAACAGGTCTTCAATGCAACGAGAAATTCTCGCACCTGGAGGCGTCCTTCAGCTGGCCCCTAAACAAATATATACGTGTTCAGTGATAATGAACCCCATACTAAACTCCAAATTGTACACAAGAAACTAAAGTTAAAATAATACAAGACTAACAAAGGCCAGAGGCTCCTGACTTGGGACAGGCGCAAAAATGCGGCGGGGTTAAACATGTTTATGAGATCTCAACCCTCCCCCTATACCTCTAGCCAATGCAGAAAAGTAAACGCATAACAATACGCACATTAAAATTCAGTTCAAGAGTCTGATGTCAGAAGATGTAACCAAAGAAAATAAACAAAGTGACAATAATACATAAATAACATCAGACTACTAGCAGTTAACTGACATGCCAGCTCCGGACCTCAATTAAACTGATTGAAAAATTATGTCTTCATCATATGAATATCAGGCACAATCCTGCCCCTGAGGGGTTTAGTATCATACCATCATAACAAATATGAGAAGAACATAACCCGTGTCATGCCAACAACTGGTTTATTAATAATAAATGTGTTTAGTTCCGATGCAAAGACCCTATAAGTGAATCAATATTATAAACGCCAAAATATGAAATCTTTAATGACCTGACAACAGTATCGTAACTATATCCTTTCTTAATTTGTTAGCTTCTGGGGTGAATACTGACATTTTTGTGCTTTAAAAAGAAGATTTCCATAAAATATTGGATGTGAAATACCAAAAATAATCACGAATATAATGCCTACCCATGTTTAAACTACAATAAAGTATAGCTTGCATCAATTATTTTTTTGAAAGATAAATATATGTAGCATGTTATTGAGGGTTATTTGCGAAAAAATAGCAGTCAATTGACTGAAATTTCTCGAGCCGCCATCTTAATTGAAGTTGGAAATATAGAAAATTCCCAAAATTACCATAAATAGTTAACAACAAAAGGTTTCAGATGTGTCTGTTACATTAAATCAAAAAACTTCACTCAAATAGGGTGATGTTATAATTTATGGATAATTTATCCAAAGAAAAACAAGAAACTTGTTTTTATAACCATTGATAAATATTTGATTTTCGATTATTGTTTGTACATATATTAGGCCGTTATAGTTGTCTCGTTTGAATTGTTTTACATTTGTCATTTCGGGGCCTTTTATAACTGACTATGCGGTATGGGCTTTGCTCATTGTTGAAGGCCGTACGGTGACCTATAGCTATTTATTTCTGTTTCATTTTGTCTTTCGTGGAGAGTTTCATAAAGTGGAATCACAAAACGCATATCCTTGTCCAATCACACTGTTCAGATACATTGACGTAATACCAAGTAGGGTACACAAAAGAGCAACCTAAATTCTGCTACCTATATATGGATTTACCCCCATTAAAATTGATCAGTGACCTAACACTAGGGGTTCTAGTACAAGTTAATTTCGTCAACACTTAACTTTTTAAGGAAATATGGTTTTTTTTCTAAAATCAAGTTTTCTCTTATGTAATTTTGAAGTCCTGTTATATGAGGTTTTTAAGCTTGCATCTTAGATCTGTAAAAGAAGTTATGTGTCAGTAAATAACTTTATTTGTTTTGATAAAATTCAATTGATACTTTTCATAGCGACCACATAGGTCAATATTCAAATTTAGTGGACTTTCGATATGAAATTTATCAAAAATCCAAGAATTGTAAAATGTTTGCCTCCACACAAAATATAAATTTTACAAATGTCCGTAAAACTAACTTGGGTAAGAAGATTTACGAACATTCAGTGTGCTTTAAAGGCTAAGCCTTTAAGCTGATACACATGATCTTTAATTTTGATGAAATTGGTTAAGTAGTTTCAGAGAAGTTGTTTAAACCATTTTACACCGGACGAACAATGACGACGACGGACGCCAAGTGATGACAAAGGCTTACTTTTCAAAACGACAACAGACGTCAAATGATAGTAAAATCTCACCTTTTCTTCGTCGTCGTCGTCCCGTGCAAGTGTTTTATAGCCATTTTTCCTGCAGAGAAATTTTGGATCATCGTTATTTGTTATACGAACATTTGTGCTTTAAAGGCTCTTAAAGCCTTTATACTGATACACATGATCTTTAATGTCGTTGGTATTGGTTAAGTAGTTTCAGAGGAGAAGTTGTTTGAAACATTTTTCACCGGACGAACAATGACGACGACGGACGCCAAGTGATGACAAAAGCTTGCTTCCCCAAATGTCAACAACAGACGCCAAATGATGGTAAAATCTCACCTTTCCTCAGTCGTCGTCGTTCCGTGCACGTGTTTTATAGACATTTTTCCTGCAGAGAAATTTTGGATCATCCTTATTCTTCCCCTCGGAAAGTTGACAACGCGTATACATGCATATAGCCACTTTCCCTATGCATCGCCCTTTTTAAAATCAAATTGTTTCAAATGAAACAAAATTTAACTTTCATTTCGTTGTTTCGTTCAGTCATATTGTGCTTATTTTCAATTCCATATTCAAGTATTACTGGTCAAATGCAAATAGAATGGGTTGGGCCATGGTACAAAGGCTACAAAACTAGTCAATGCAAAACGGAAACAAAACATCAATTGATTTGATTATATCCGATGTGATGTGATCCCTCCTACAATGAGCAGTCATATCCGGAAGGTCCCAAAAAGTATATAAAAGGTTCATATCGAAGGGCACACACGAATGAACAGATAAAAAGCTCTGATAAGTGGAAGACTAATAACACAGACCCGAATTTAATGCCGCAACGCAACGTCTGCATGTTAACCAGTAGGTTTTCCTGTCTCAAAATCCTCCTTTTATTAAGAATATTATCCCACTAGGTAATCTCAATCACTGTTAGATAAAAAAAAATACATAGTTTGGGATTGGGGGAAATAGTTTTGTCTACATGTCTACCAGTAAGTCTGTGTGTGTCCACAACCCTCTCTACTAGTCTGTTTTAATCAAGAGCCGTGGTGTTCGGGAATTTCAGGAACTCAATTTTAGGCTCTCCTTTGACACCATTTGCGAGTATAGTCTCGAGGAAACGATGATAGTCCGCCGAAAGGGGACGATAAATGGCTGACCCGTGTTAAGAGAGAGCCATATCTCTTTCACGTTAAAGACACCCTTGTACATTTCGAAAAATAGTAGGCTAATGCCGCTACAAGGCAGCACTCGCACCCGTAAAGTGGAAAGGGATTAATATAAGTTGCAAAAACTTGTTTCCCAACCCACTATAAATAAATATGTTTAAACTAAACTACTAGTCTGTTTACTTATCAACCTGTCTATACGTGTTTTCGCCAGTCTAGCAACATGTTTACGGTTTTTTTTATGTGTCTATTAATTTAGGCAGTCGTTATGTCCACAAGTCTTTTTATGTATCCACTATTATGTTTAAAATCTTTAAATGTCCACCAGTCTGTTAATGTGTCCATGGCACAAGTCTGTATGTGATACTGTCAGGAGGAAAAGGGGTTCAACAGTTTGTACGTGTTTGCAAGATTCTTTATTTCTCAGGTAGCTATGTCTTCAATTTAAATCTACATAATTATTCAGTTACAAAAGATGCCTAAATGTGAACAACTTTAACAACCAAAAACATTATTCAAAACTTTTTCGATTAGTTTAAGAAAAGGTAATGCGAGATATGAGCAAAAATAAGTTCATGCAACTCACACCTGCTGTGAAATACTTTTTCAACAGTATTCTGTTTGTGTTACTTAAATGAGAACCATCTTTCATAAGTAAACTCATTACACTAATGTGGGCCGACGAGATTCGTCAATCATTTTTTAAACTCACATCTACCTCACTATGTACTAGCTTATATAGTTGCTATTAATCTAGTGAATCAAACATAAAGAGATGTTGTATGACTGCCAATAAAACGAATATGAACAAAATACATGATTCTGCCCTCGTAAAACCAAGTAGTGAGTACAGTGACAAATCACAAGATATAAAACAAAAGACTGAGCAACATGACTCCCACCAAAACCGGGGTTGATGTTTTGATCTCCTGAATGGTATGTATATCCTAGTGACATCATGGAGTGACATGTTGCACAAATAAACGAAATACACGTTTCTACATATTTATTTGAAATAGTAAATTTATTAAGTTTGTTTTCTTGTCGTAATTAAGCCTTCTATTCGTAACTTAGTGCTCGGAATAGCATACTGTCATCTGTATATTATGTTTCCGATTATAGACGGACCCGCTTTTCAATTTAATTTATAATCAAATAACTGTATTCCTAATTGAACTAGAGCACACTGTTCATGCAATATCCACACAAACAACACATACAATCTAACTGTACAAATGTGTCGGCTCATTATAAGAGCTTATTCTGTCTCTGTTTGTATATTTTGCATACTCTAAATAATGCTTATTTATTACATACTGATTGTTAAAAATTAAAATGTGATGTAGAATAAATATGGAAACATGATCATACAAATCCCCCTAATATAAACATGATGGGATAGTGCAGGTACAAAGAGGAATAACTCTATTTATTTATCTTAGCTTTTGTCTTTTTTTTTTCAAATCATTCGGAGAGGAAACATTCTGATGACATATAGTTGCTTACGAATAATATCTTTCACTTCGGGTAAAAATTGGAAAGTCTAGAGAAAATCGAAAGAAGGAAAAAGCAAATGGCCGATATGGCCCAATTTTCGATGGTCGCAGTTTTTGCTGCATTTATATTCCTCACATGGAGAGATCTCTCACCGACTGTACAAGCTGACGTTCATAAAGACATTAAAGCTCCAAAATTAGCCTTAGCAACTCCTACAATCAGGTTCCTTTTTTGGTAAGCTACCATATTCCTGCTTCCAGGAACACCAAGTACCTTGGTATTTTTTTATACTTGTACTTACAGGCTTCAGTTACTATTTACATCGAAAAAGTTAAGATGTAAAATGTTTAAACGTTCCTACCCTCGTGTACATTCGGATGTCTTATGTCGGGAGTTTTATAAAGTTCTGGCACCAAGTACAAGTACATTCATGTGACATTTGTAGATCCTGTGCATTTTTTTGCTGGCACATGTTGTAACTGACCAAAGAACACAATCTAGATCCAGCACAAGATGTAACAACCTCAGTTGATACTGCACATATTTTAGTCCGAGATTACTCTGAGTCCAATGGCTGTTTTGCCAGACAAGCTGGAGCCATGGGACATTAGAGCTTGTCCCATATCAAAAAGTTCCTAAATAGGTGCACTGCTTCATTGCTTCTAGGGCCAACTGACGGCCTTGGAATTATATAAATTGGGCATCAATCTATTCATTTTTCATTAACTTTTCATTTATGCAATTTTCACCTACCTGCCACCCTTTATTTTTCCATATTGGCATGATTGCCAATAAGACAAGTCAACTCTCCGCCAATAATTAAAAAACATAGACATTTTAAACTATAGGTCATGGTATACATGTACATGTATGATGGCCTTCAATAAAGAGTAAAACCATACTGCATAATCAGCTATAAAAGGCCTCCAAAATGACAAATGAAAAACTTTTCAAATGAGAAATCCATAGACCTGATTTATGTACAAAGCAATGGATGAAAATTTAAAACAGATATGATTTACAGCAAAAAAAGGACAACTACTGAATTACAGGCTCCCGACTTCGTGCTTTTATAGACATATTTGAATAAAATATGTAAACATGTGTTTGGGAGGGACACATTTGAGTGTTACTATGTCATGTATGTGTTGTATTTATATATTTTAGGAAAAATAATAACTATACTTTCAATAAATCTTAAAATGTATTCTTTAAATTTGATTTTACTTTTTTTGCAGTTACTCCTGAGGGTACAAGAAAGTTTTTGAGCAATACGCTCATGCTTTACATGAGCGATTCCCAGAACTGAGCATTGAGGGAGATAATTATCCTCCACCTCCGACTCGTTCTGCTATTGCTCAATTTCTCAGCATATTTAAATTAGTTGTGATAGTAATGATTGTTAGTGGACAGAATCCTTTTACACTTCTCAATATGGATACACCTAGTGTGTTTACCTGGGCACAAGAAAATAAAGTAAGTATTTGTGTATTTATTATATTACAGCCTGTATTGTATTGTCTGGGTTCTAGTACCTATCATTGTCCTAAAGAGACAAGTGAAAACACTCATGGACTGCCATTTCAAACAAACTGTAAAGTCTTATAGTCATGAATGAAAGTAAAGGAACATCTTTTTCCAGTATAAGTTTGACCCTAGCTTAATTACATGTACTTTAGACAAATGTTAGACAATGAACATTTGCTAGACCATGTAGACAATTTGTACTTTTTATTTTTTAACAACTTTTGTCATGTCCATGGAATCAAGGAAATTTTACTTTCCCATTGGATGCAATGAAATATTTGCCATAACTCAGATAAACTTAATAAAACTATATTTATAACATTGTAAATGTATTATCCACTGTGATGGTTTGAGAGCAGAAGAAAACAAAATTATATGAATACTAATAAGACAGGTTAGAGGAAATTTGAGGTTATACACATCAACCTAAGAACCAAGAAAAAAGAGACATCCATAGTACAAGTTTAATCTAGGTGTATAGGGTAAATGATGTGATGTGAACTAGATTATGGTTTATATTCTCTTCAGCTCAGGGAATATAAACAATAAGCTCGAAATGTCACATTACTGTACATACTGGTACCCTTTCGGAAACCTGCATAAATATAATATTCAGTAGAAATATGAAAAGTAAAGAAATATTGTATTTTTCTTTTTTTCAGATTTATGCTTGTTTAATGATATTTTTCATCAGTAATGCCATTGAAGGACAGATGATATCCACAGGTGCCTTTGAAGTCTCTTTAAACAGTAAGTTTTTGATATTTAATGATATTTTTGTCATTGGAAGACCCATATTATCCACTGGTGCTGTTAAAGTCTTATTACTTAAATAAGTTTTGTTATGGAACTCCACCAAAAGATGAGCACATTCCCATCTCTACTGATTTCTTTATAAAATGAAAGGTTTGACTCAGATTGTTACCCCATCTCTGTCTTTCTGTAATTCCGTCTGTTTGTCCCAAAAGTATTTTCATATATTATATACAAGCTTGAGTGGGGCATTCATGTCCTCAGACACATTCGTCTTTTTATGTCATTTCAATGATTTATGGTCACAAGATGAATATATTTATACCTTCCTTCAAATTATTGGATTAGCGTTTACTTTCAATTTTGTTCAAGTAAAAATGCAAAGAACTATATTGTTATTTCATTTTGATGCAACTTCTATGACATCTTGATAACAAATCTTGATGTAAGATATCATAGGAGAAAAAGTTTAAAGATTTAATATGACTGTGATATCAATATGTCAGACTTTGTCATTGCAGCCAATGTAATAACTTCTTAAAATTAATTCTTACAAAATTATGTTCTTTAAAATCATTGTAATCATCATCTACATTCAAGTGGAAAACCATAGCATATAAGGATAATTTTCTGGAAATACAATCAAATATCATATTTTGTATTTTCTGTTCCATACAAAGTTGGACAAAATAACATTCAGAACAAAAGTATTTAGTGATTTTGGAGTACTCAACATAAATGAATTTGTATGACGATGACACTTATAATTAACATTTACATGTATCATTATTTTTTATGGCACAGATGTTCCAGTTTGGTCAAAGTTAGAAACAGGAAGAATACCACAACCAGGAGAAATATTTCAAATTATAGAAAATCAAATGAAATTTAAATCAGATGGTGTCAAATAATATTACTGGTATTTGCAATCATAGTTCTATTGTTTATGAATAAGTAAGTATTATTAATCCCCAATATATTTATACTGCCCAGCCCTTCCTTTAAACCAGAATATAAATACTTATATATAAAAATAATAAATGATAAAATACTGTCAACTTTCAGGAGGTAAATGCAGATCATAACCTGTATCAATAAAAACATTATCTGCTCAAAGCTGAAACCTGTTCATCAATCTAAAGATAGAGATTATATGGCCCTGTTTCTTTTGTAATAGTTGACATGTTAATGGATTGTTGTTTTAATTTCATCATTTACACTTTACTATTAAAATTACATACAGGAAATACATATCTCAGTATCAACAATTTATCATTTGATATGTCAGGTGTTAACTTTCAAAAGTTAAAATATATCATTACACCAGAGACCTTACAATGATGTTATAGAAGAAGTAATTCAAGTATTTTTCAGTAGATCCATAATGCGAACAAATATTTCAAGCACTTTTTATACGACCGCAAAATTTAAAAAAAATTTGGTCGTATATTGGTATCACGTTGATTTTGGGAGTTTTGGTCCCAACATTTTAGGAAATACGGGCCAAAAAGGGCCCAAATAAGCAATTTCTTGGTTTTCGCACTATAACTTTAGTTTAAGTAGATAGAAATCTATGAAATTTTGACACAAGGTTTATGACCACAAAAGGAAGGTTGGGATTGATTTTGGGAGTTTTAGTTCAAACAGTTTAGGAATTAGGGGCCAAAAAGGGCCCAAATAAGCATTATTCTTGGTTTTCGCACAATAACTTTAGTATAAGTAAATAGAAATCAATGAAATTTAAACACAAGGTTTATGACCACAAAAGGAAGGTTGGGAATGATTTTGGGAGTTGAGGGCTGAACAGTTTAGGAATTAAGGGCCAAAAAGGGGCCCAAGTAAGCATTATTCTTGGTTTTCGCACCATAACTTTAGTATAAGTAAATAGAAATCTTTGAAATTTAAACACAAGGTTTATGATCACTAAAGGAAGGTTGGGTTTGATTTTGGGAGTTTTGGTCCCAACAGTTTAGGAATAAGGGGCCCAAAGGGTCCAAATTGAACTTTGTTTGATTTCATCAAAAATTGAATAATTGGGTTTCTTTGATATGCCGAATCTAACTGTGTATGTAGATTCTTAATTTTTGGTCCCGTTTTCAAATTGGTCTATATTAAGGTCCAAAGGGTCCAAAATTAAAGTTAGTTTGATTTTAACAAAAATTGAATCCTTGGGGTTCTTTGATATGCTGAATCTAAAAATGTACTTAGATTTTTGATTATTGGCCCAGTTTTCAAGTTGGTCCAAATCGGGGTCCAAAATTAAACTTTGTTTGATTTCATCAAAAATTGAATAATTGGGGTTCTTTGATATGCCAAATCTAACTGTGTATGTAGTTTCTTTAATTTTTAGTCCCGTTTTCAAATTGGTCTACATTAAAGTCCAAAGGGTCCAAAATTAAACTAAGTTTGATTTTAACAAAAATTGAATTCTTGGGCTTTTTTGATATGCTGAATCTAAACATGTACTTAGATTTTTTAAGTTTTTAAGTTGGTTCAAAACAGGATCCAAAATTATTATATTAAGTATTGTGCAATAGCAAGAAATTTTCAATTGCACAGTATTCAGCAATAGTAAGAAATCTTCAATTGCACAGTATTGCGCAATAGCAAGAAATTTTCAATTGCACAGTATTGTGCAATAGCAAGAAATCTTCAATTGCACAGTATTGTGCAATAGCAAATATTTTCAATTGCACAGTATTGCACAATAGCAAGAAATATCTAATTGCACAATATTGTGCAATAGCAAGAAATTTTCAATTGATTGGAGTTATCTTTCTTTGTCCAGAATAGTAGTTGAATCAACTTAAATCATTGTTTTATACAATAAACAATGTATATTCACTTTTACTACCAACTGATAAATTAAAACAATCTTTACCATTCAGTGATAACAAGCACTCTTTTGTTACATTTTAATATTTTATGATGTATTTAAATGAGTAGTTATTGTTTCAAACTCCATTGGAAATTTGAATTGAGATCAGTTTTGGAAAAAGGGAAAGGGGGATGTGAAAGAAAAATGGGGGGGGGGGTTAAATTTTTCTCATTTCAGATTTCATAAATAAAAAGAAAATTTCTTCAAACATTTTTTTGAGAGGATTAATATTCAACAGCATAGTGAATTGCTCAAAGGCAAACAAAATATTTTAAGTTCATTAGACCTCATTCATTCTGTGTCCGAAACCTAAGCTGTGTCAACTATTTAATCACAATCCAAATTTAGAGCTGAACCCAGCTTGAATATTGTGTCCATACTTGCCCCAACCGTTCAGGGTTCAACCTCTGCGGTCGTATAAAACTGCGCCCTGCGTAGCATCTGGTTAAATGGTTAATTATTAATTAAAATAGTGTCTAAACGCTCACAATAATATTTGCTATTTCATAACAATATACCACCTTCAGTCTGATGTAAAGAAATATGAAAGGTAGGTACAGACTTGTCTTGAATTATATGATTTTATTTGTTTTGTAACTATTAACTACAATCACATCATACATGTCATATTGACCAGATTTTTTTTCAACATTTGCAGCCAAATAAAGTTTGTCATGGAGAAGGAACCAACTGCAGCACATCACAAATCTGACTAATGAAGGTTAGTACTGAAAGCAGCCATGTTGCTGGTACCTAACTGGATCAACCAATCAGAAGCTGTGTTGTTTTACAGTTAGCCAATCAATGATGATGTTTTGTTTGTTTATTTATAAACTGATTGTCCATATTTGTGTATTTATGTAAATATGATTTTTGATTATTCTGTGATGAGATCCTTTACATCAAAGCTTTACAATATACCATTATTCTTTTACTTGTTTATCTGTAATATATGATCATATATTTGTTCCTAATTTCATTTGTTTTTAAATCAATTTATGTCTTTGTAAATTTAAGAACTATAGATAACCTACAAATTATGAAAACTTGTTTGTACCGTAAACTCAAACTTTAAATCATTCTTTTTATTAAAAATAAATTTCATTGGTGAACTCTATTTGCATCCTATCAATTAGATATCAAAAAAGAAGATTTCATTGGTGAACTCTATTTGCATCCTATCAATTAGATATCAAAAAAGAAGGAAGACATCTCAATAAAACTCTCTTTAAATTGCCAAAAATTTCTTTGCTATAGATCTAGAGTAACATGAGTAACTCAAAGCTTTATTTTAATTCTATTGAAAGAGGTTTCTATTGTACAGTTCACCTGCGTTTTTGCTCTGTCTTAAAATTTCAAGTATTATAACAGCTTCCCCCACCAATGAAACCTGGCTAGAGTGCTGAAAAACACAAACATTTTTTTTTTTTAAATTAAAAATTCCTGACTACTGATTTAATATAATTAATAATTATTTACTGCAGATAATATATAAAGGAATGCATGCATTGTTTACATTTTGTTTTGTCTTAGTAAGATGTAAATGGGTCTTTTATTTGAAATGATGATGTAATCTAATTTGCTGAGAAGTTGTATTGTTGTGTATGCATTGTGTTCAAATGATATCATATGTATTTAATTTAATAATAGCATGTAGATATGTGTTTCTTAACTAGTCAAGTTAGCATGTCAATCATGAAAACTTGATTGTTTTACTTTACCATTCCATAGACAAATGATGTACCTTAATTTCAGAAATATGTTACCCATTGGTGGCCTTCTGCTGTTGTCTGCTCTATGGTCGGATTGTTGTCTCTTTGACACATTCCCCATTTCCATTCTTAATTTTACTAATAATTTTATATCTATTTTTATATATTTCCTAGATAATTTTAATGTTAAATTAGAAATAAGAATTCATGGTATTTGATGTCGATCATCTCTTAGAATACATTTCAGTAAGATATATGAACAAATTCTGCTGTAGATTTATTTCTGATTAAATATAAGATTTTCAGCAGAGAGATCATTGTACTTTCAGCATTCTTAATGTTAGAGTTACTTTTGGGAGGGATAATCAGAGACAAATATATAAAAGGGAAGATGTTCCCATCATCCTTTAGTTTTTATTATGATTATATGTGACAATCTGTTCCATAAGAGAAAGAATCATATATCATAATCTATCAGATATATTTTTGATTTTACATTAGAATTTGAAACAGCAAATTATGATGTATATAATTAAAAGAGAATATTATAATATTAATTTCTGTCTTGTTCCTTCCCTAGCATATCCTTGTCATGGCAATTTATTAAAAAAAAAAAAAATTCTCTTATTACACATATACATTGAATGGTAATATAAACTGCATAACATGGGTTTAGAGCCAAACAAGTAAATCCTGGCAGTTATAAATGATATAAGTATGAGGAATCATGTGTTAGTATAACTGGGTTTGTAAATGTGTTATAATTATAACTAGATTGTATTGTAATCAGGCTCAATGTTCATTTACAGTAAATAATTGTTGTATGAAAATAAATGAATATACTTTTGACATTTTCATATGCAATGTGGTTTGTTTAAACTGTATGGTAATGTACCTTTGTGTGTACGTTTAATCAATTAACAATGATCAAAGTACTGTTAACTCAGAAATTATTGGGGAAAATGTGACTGGTTGTGTATATATATTTATATTAAATAATAAGAACTTGCATTTTGATATCAGACACATATATCTGCATGATAGGTGAAATACTCACTTATTATGAGTTAGCAGAAACTATATTTGGTATATGAGTCCCTTTCAAATGGGGTATATCAGAAGCTTATTTTTTACTTGCCTTGACGGAGTCAAAAAAGGGAGACATAGGTATGCTGTTTCTGGCGTCAGTGGCAGGGTCAATGGTGGCGGCAGTGTCAACAATGTATTAGTTTGTGATTAGGTCTAGATTATGGTGAACCACAAGTGGTAGGTCAATGATATTTTGTATGCAGTTGTATAAGAATTAGCAAATCTCATTTCCATGGAGAATATTTTGGCCGTTCCCCTCTCTGTCATGGTCTTATTGACTTTGAAACTTTTACTTAAGTGTACATATATTAGTTTGTGATTAGGTCGGTTTATTGGGAACCCTGTATGGTTGGTCAATGATATTTGGTATGCAGTTGTGTAATCATTGGCAGATCTCATTTCCGTGGAGATTATTTGGCTCAGACCCCTTAGTGGTGGTCTATTGACCTTTGAAATTTTTACTTAGTTTACATGTAGAAGTTTGTGATTAGGTCAGTTTATGGGGAACCACTAGTAGAGGGTCAATGATATTTGGTATGCAGCTGTATACACATTAGCACATCTCATTACCATGGAGAATATTTGGCCCTTCCCCTCTCGGTCATGGTCTATTGACTTTGAAACATTTGCTTAGTTTATATGTATTAGTTTGTGATTAGATCAGTTTTAAATGGTATTCAGTATACAACTTTTTTGGCATTTCCAAGTCTTATTTCCATGGAGATTATAAACCCCACTCCCCTCATCATGGTACATTGACTTTGAAACTTTTACCTAGTTTATAAGTTAATGTTTGTGTTTTGGTTTGTTTTAATAAAATGTTCAACATTTGCACTATTAAAATTACAAAAAGGCGAGACATATCATTGTGTTAACAGTTTATTTTTGTTCATTTGTCAATTTAAAATTTTGTGGTTTTGATTTGTTTCGTATGTAATATAACAGATAGGACTACTATATCTGGTGTATGGAAGGATTGAAAGGTGTACATGTCTGTGCTGGCATTGTTGATATCAAAGTGACTTCATTTTCATGATTCATTGATAGATTTATAGAAGAAGTTGTAGTAAAACCTTCATATTACAGACTTTCAACATAAGTAAAGAAAGCGAGACATTTCAGTGACAGTACTCTTGTTCTTCAAATTATCAGTATGGGGGCTTCATTTCTCTACTTTCAGGTTCTTACAGCATAATGGCATAATTCTGATCATGTTTCAACATTTAAATTACCTAAAAATGGCTCAAAACTGTAATGATAGTAGATTTTAGTTGTAATTATATGTATTTGGAAAAAGAAAGAAAGGTCCATTGTAACAAAAGCAAAGGTTATATTGAAATTAAAGCTACGTGTTGTATTTCAACTACAATTTCATTCTTGTGTGTTAAGGGGGCACTAGCTACGAGATATATAAAAAATCAAAAGTATGATTTTTTTTTGTTCAATCATTAATGAAAGTGAAATTATAATTTGCTTTTATCAGCTAAAATGGTTCAATTTTGTCAAATTAAGCTCATAAACATTGATAATGAATTATTCACTTGCAAGTGAATAATTTGACCTCATTAAATCTGTATTCATGTGAACTCCAATTTAATCCCGTAGAAAGAGATAGAATAACGCATGCATTGTCTTTGTACGGGTATTTAAAGGAAAAGAATGTCAACATTGAAAGAGAAACAAAGGTAAATAATTTGATTAACTGGTTGGATCCACACAAAATCATTCTCATAAAGGTAAAAACGATGATAAACATAAATTTTTAATCTATAATACAAAATTTAACAGACCTATAAAAATCCAATCGCACAAGTTCTTAATCTATTTATATCCATGTTTATGTTTACATCGCTTATATGGTCATATAAGGTCAACTCGATAGTTAATTAGATGGCGTCTTGGCTAAAATTCACATGAAACTAAGCTACATCTTTTTTATACAATGTCCTGTAAATTGTTTATTTCATACTTTTGATAGTTTGGAAAAATGTTTTACATTGTTATAAATAAAATATGAGAATTTGAGTCAAATGGGTGACCATGAATTTGACAGCTAGTGCCCCTTTAAGGAATAACAATACACTAAAAAATATGAGTGAAATGGTGTCTTACTTAGGCTCTGTATATTCAAGTTCCAAAGTAAACAAATTTCAGATTGAGCACTATAAGTGAAATCATTTCAAGATCTTTCAATACTTAACAAATGTTTTACCTACAAAATAGTATTTAAAGTTTGTCAGTAATATCATGTACATTACACAATTTCCAGTCTTTTTCTATACACCCACTCCATAGACTTATACTGGTTACTTCTGTCTTTTAAAATTGTAGTCACAATTCCTCAGGAACTACATTTCTTATAAAATTGTATCAAACTTCATATGAGTCTGCTGTACTGTATGATGTATTTTAACTTATAGCATAGATATAATAGCCATGTACTAAGGGTAATGTATTAGACATAAATATGCACCTTGCTCACGAGCCAGATTTTTAAAGGGCAAGAACACAAGGTAAAAGTCAACAGGAAAGCAAGTGAGCTTGTCACACAAATCAGAGGCGGATTTAGGGGGGGGGGGGGCCTGGGCCCCCTTATTGGGAAAAAATTTGGTTGCTTATATAGGGAATCACTGAAGCGTGACTGGAGCGGGCCCCCTCTTAGGTCAGTCAGTGGGCCCCCACTTATGAAAATGTCTGGATCCGCCACTGCAAATTACCAATTCTGACACTGAGCCGAACATTCTTTGCTATTTCTCCAAATGCATTGTGCTTCGCTTTGTTGCAATAAAAAGAGTTGTCTTTGGTATGATGCACGATATTTTTCAGTCGAGTAAATGACTCCTCAGGTAGGCAATTGTGTTTAAATGAATACGTTTGTTTGCAAAAAGCATATACATGCTATGGCAATCACAATAGTATATTATATATATTATTTCTCTCTGTTTTCTGGCAATCGCCAATGGCAGTCAACAGGGTTAAAGAACATCAGTTGTTCGACCTGTTAGTCAAATGCGTTTTGTTTAAATATACTTCTTCACTTTTTTGGTCTTTTTGAAAATGTTGTTTGTGCTGTATTTAGACCCTTCTACAACAAAATTTGTTGTCTAGAAAACAAAGAGAAAGGTTCTGGATGCATCAGCTACGTACTCTTGAACCTGATGGACTTAATGAGAGAGATGAAAAACAGTTCCAAACAAAACCAAAGGAATAAATCATGAACTTCATTCTATTTAACGAAAACAACTATTTGTTTAGATTTAAAAATTGGTATGAACAATAAACGGCAAAAATATGTTTTATATAGACCATCAATCAATATGTTAAACTTTTGTGTAGCTCAAGCTACAAAGATATTTTTTGTCATGCATCCGATTTCACCTAGATAGATGCACACGCCCGATGAAGCTAATTTGTTTAGCGAAATTAGGATTTGTATAGTTACTATACAAATCCTTGGCGAAATATTGCGTGAATAATATATAAAATATAACAAATAATTTTATAACACCCATTAGCGTGTTAAAGTTACATTCTTAGACACTTATATAATTTAATTTAGAAACTGCATCAGTTTATTTACAAACTGATCCACACCTAAATAGATTGAATGTTGATTGTTGCTATAGATTTGGTGTCACGATATCTCAGTAGCATGGGTTCGCATGATCCCGGCGAGGGAAGAACAAAAAATTTGTGAAAGCAAATTTACAGATATAACATTGTTGGGTTGATGTTTAGACGAGTTGTATATACATAATGTACACAGCTATGTATCACCATCATTGCTGGTGATCCGATGGATAAATCTGTTGTAGAGTTGTCACTGACTCAGACGTACTTATAAATATAATTATTTTCTGTGACTGTATCTTGCATTAATTTGTAGGATCCTTTACTATAGATAATTTAACTGATCTGTAACAATAATATCTCCATGCCTTATATATCATGTACTGTAGTACGACGCTAGATTAAAACTGACGAGGAAAGGTAACACACGGCCACTGAAAGCTTTATTATTGTAAAGCCCAGGTGGTCGTGTGGTCTTGGGGGAACAGCTACAGTGCAGGCGATTTGGTGTCACGATATCTCAGTTGCATGGGTTCAAATTCCGGCGAACTGGAAGAACAAACAATTTGCGAAAGCAAATTTACAGATCTAACATTGTTGGGTTGATGTTTAGACGAGTTATATATATATACGAGTCTAAATTGAAAACTACGTTCAAACCTATGATTGCGTTGGATAAAAACCGCAATTTTTAATCGTGTGCATGTAAAACAAATTTTGTCGTAGAAGGGTCTAAATACAGCACATACAACATTTTCAAAAAGACCAAAAAAGTGAAGAAGTATATTTAAACAAAACGCATTTGACTAACAGGTCGAATAACTAATGTTCTTTAACCCTGCTGACTGCCATTGGCGATTGCCAAATAAAATTGATCACAAGATGTAACAAAATGGATCTTAATATAAATTTAATACTAAACAGAAAACAATTAACTTGTGGCCACGATGTTATGACACAAACAAAAGGTATTTGGAAGGTATATAAAATGTACCCTCATTTTTTAGATAGACTCTTGAATTTTAAGAGTCAATATATATATATAACTCGTCTAAACATCAACCCAACTGGCAATATATATATACATGTAGTTGTTAATTTCTGTGTCATTTTTGGTCTCTTTTGGAGAATTGTCTCATTGGCAATCATACCACATCTTCTTTTTTTATATTAACCCCGCCGTATTTTTTGTACCTGTCCCAAGTCAGGATCCTCTGGCCTATTTTAGTCTTAAGTGCATGTTTTTTTAATTTTAGTTCATTTATATATGTTTTGGAGTTAGTGTGACGTCCATTTTCACTTAACTAGTACACAATTTTATTTAGGGTTCAGCTGATGACCGCCTCCAGGTGCGTGATTTTCTCGCTAAGTTGAAGACCCATTGTTTGTTATCTGCTCTTTGGTTGTCTCTTTGACATATTCCCCATTTCCATTCTCAATTTTATTATCATCATAGTTCATAATAAGTTTTAATTAAAACCATACAAAAATACAAAATGTTTGTAATTATCTATCTATAGATACATAGTTATAGCAAGAAACTTACTGTTGGGCGGATGCGTCTCTCCATTTGGGTTGGGAGAATACTAACTAATCATTTGCTAACTGACTTCGCTCCAATGGGTATAGAGGGTGTGGATGGGGTTTAAAGAATAGAGAATAATGGGCAAATAAATAATGAGGGGGATTTCGGGATTGACCCTCTCGGGATCCGGGAATTCCTTTTTCGAAATCCAGGATGTTTTTTTTTGTTTAATTCAGGACCTCGGAATTTCATGATTATAAGCCCGGGATTTCATGTTTTTAAAGCCTGGGATTTCAGGTACAGAAACGCTTCGATCCCCCCCCCCCCCCCCCCCCCCCCCCCCAATAAAGAAAAGAGTAAATGGGCAAAAAGCATACAGAAATGAAATACCCAATCCATACTCTCAGATCACACGGTGTAGAATAATGCACTTACTATATTAACAGAGACATATCCAAGGCCGTATAGCTACCCTTGAGGCAAGTGAGGCAATTGCCTTACTAAAATTTCGACACTGATTATTTTTTTAATACATATTTATATCAATATAATAGTCATTTGTTGTTCTGTCTCAACCTTAATTTCTATATAACTTGTCATCATTCCTTTTAAACTATTCTTCCTGGATATAACTCAGCATCTCAACGGGTGATGTTTCTCGATAACATTAACCTAGTAGTGATAATCATCATGGATCTCTAGTTGAAAACAGGCTCTTGCGGAAAAGGAAACGCGACATTGAAGGTAAAGAAGGAATAATTCTAGTAAACTATTTTTTTTTTTTTTTTTTGTGAACAGAGTCTGAGTATTGTATATACTTCATTAGAGCAATCCAAAAACGATAAGTAGACTGACAAATCAAGTACTGGTATTCGGAAGGGTGCAGTTCTGTCTGCGTATTCATTTCTCCGTTTAACCAACTTTTGACAAATCAAGCCATCGTAAGGGGGCAGTCCTGTCTGCGTATTCATTTCACGAACTTTAATCTTTCTCTTTACAGATAAATAAAATATAAATAATATGAAACATGCATGGATTAGTTTCTATCCATGTTTCTTTAACCTTAAAAATTGAAAGAATATCCCATATTCCAATTTGATATTATTGAGGAATGGTAGAACCTTTAACACAGGATTTTGTCTTTACTTATTCAGGACTACGGAATTTCGTTTTTTTATATTCGGGGTTTCGGAATCGGACACCCCATACCCGTAACCCCTAAATTTATAGATTCTGGAACTAAAATACCACCAACTATTTCCAGAAATAATTTGAAATTATGGACCTACATGTAAACGTCAAAAACTCCATTCCAATTCCACTGTACCCATATCATATATACTCTATAGATAGAATCATATACATTTATCTTATCTCATTCTATCCCTAGTTTGTCTACTCTTTGTCAGCATAAAAGCGAGTTTAATATTTTTTAACTGCAACTGTATGATGGTGCTTACAGGAAAGCTTAATTCCCTTTTGCAAACAAAACTGTTACTACCGATGCTGCTACCAAATTGCTGATGGAGAAGGAATTGGAAGAAGACATTGATCATTGTGTTGATGATAATGTACTTCCTTTAGAAACACAGACTGCCCTGAAACGACTGAAAACTTGGAAAAGAGCATGCATAAGTGGCGAGAGATTGTGCGGGCTTGCCATGTTCATCGCGATAAGGATATCAGCAGACCAAATTATGATTCTGAAACGAGTTGACTGAAAAATTTGGCAAACTCTACTGAATCGATGTTTGTTCTATGTTCTGTCAGCAGACTCACATCAGTGATATTTGGATGATTTTCTTACATACAAATTTAAATAAAGTTGTTAAAAATTTGGTGTTAGTAAAAGTCTTAAAATATAAAAAAAAAAATATATAAAAAGTGTCCAAATTCAAAACATTATCAAACTCTCTAAAAATTCCTAGAATGCAGGATTTTACACCATTCATTTCATACCCTCCAAAAAAAAATTTCGCCTCGCTTCGCTCGGCTCAATTATTATGCCTCACTAAAATAAGATGCCTAGCTACGGCCTTGATATCTTCTACCATTTTGAGGTCACCATCAACAAACTGATTATTTTGCCACTTTTTGGATGCGCATGTAAATATTTTAGAAAAAAATATGTGAACATTTTTTGTGCTATACCTTCTATATACAGTGGGGTTAAAAACATCCTTGACGGTGGTCTAAATCGTCTCATGTATGTGAGTCTTGAAACTTTCAAGACTATATGCACTGGTGGTGGTAGGTGGTAGTGCGTTCCAGTCCTTTATTTTCTTGGATAGAACAATTTTTTCCTCACTTCTGTTCTGCAAGTTGGTAATAGGAAACCGTTGATGTTTAAGTTCCGGGATAATCTGTCTGGTGGAATGAGTGTGTCTTCTGTATTTACATTTACCATCCCGTTCGAAAGTTTGTCCAACATTGTGAGATTTGCTGATGTTCTCCGGTCTTCAAGGGATTTCCATTCTAGTATGGTAATCATGTCACTAACAGATGAGGTGTTGTGATATCTGTTAGTGACATATCTTGCTGCTCTTCGTTGTACCATTTCCAGCCGGTGTTTGTTGTTCTACTGAAAAGGGTCTATTAAGCCGCAGAGTATAATCTCTAATAATGTCCCATGGAGATAAATATATAAAAGTAACTGACTATATTTGTAGAATGATAACCGTTTACTCTACATTTGTTAAGGTTTTGTTTTCTAAACATACCGTCAGAGACATATATACTGTATTTATATGTCTCTGATACGGTTAAGTCGCAAATTAGCTTGTAATACATAGTAATGAACATTTTTGTTTGTCAGTTTAGCGGATAATGATTAATGTAGGCTTTGATCTCAAATGAGAAAGAGACAGATTTGAGATTTTATCTCTTTTATTTATTCAGTTCATTTGAAGTTATTGTGTTATTGTTTGGTTGTTGGTTTTTTTTTTTTTTTTGGGGGGGGGGGGGGGATTAAAGCCGGAATAAATGCTCATTAGAGCTTATGTTGTCTATGTTTTGTATACTTTGCCGACTCCAAGTAAAGCTGTTCTATTTATTATTATTATTTATTATATATTCATAGATCTATGTACATTTCGTTGTTTTATCTGGAAGTATTATACCAAAAATGATAGCTATTATATGATCTTATATGGTTCAAGGTTTTATTCTTAATTTAATTTTATTCAATTTTACTAATTTTACCGTTTTGTTGTAACTTAATCTAGTTATTAATTCAGTATTTTATATAATTTTTCATTTTAATTTTATTTATTAATTTTTAGGGGTATTTTGTGTTAGGATTCTGAGTGAGTTTTATGGAGAGTTGTCGTTCTTCTTGTACTCTCCTGTTTCCTGCGCCCACCCAAAATGGCAGATGACTGTCAGAGTGAACATGCAACAAGTTTTATGTCATATTGACTATATAACTAAACTATCATTGATTTGAATTAAGTTATAGCTAGAAATTATTCACCCGTCATTAATCGTACACTTAAAAACAAGTTGTAGGTGCAGAAGACATGAGAAAAATGAACTGATTTAAATAGAATATTTTATCGCACCCATTTTTGTGACCTCATATTATCCTGGGGATTTAAATTGTGATAGACAAGTCCATTCAAAGGCAACTGACCACAGCCTGTAATCACTGACCATGAGGGAATATAAAGTTGTTGTTTTAGGCAGTGGTGGTGTAGGAAAGAGTGCACTAACAGTTAAATTTGTAAGTGGTACTTTCATGGAAAAGTATGATCCAACAATTGAAGATTTCTACAGAAAGGAAATAGAGGTTGATTCAGCACCATCAGTGCTAGAAATTCTTGATACTGCAGGAACAGAACAATTTGCATCTATGCGAGATCTGTATATTAAAAACGGACAAGGTTTTGTTATTGTTTACAGTATAACAAGTTTACAAACATTTCAGGACATAAAAACAATGAAAGAACAAATACAGAGAGTGAAAGGCATTGATGATATACCAATGATATTAGTTGGGAATAAAGCTGACTTAGATCATCAAAGAGAAGTACCATCGAGTGAAGGTGCTTCATTATCTCTGGCTTGGGGGTGTCCCTTCACAGAGACATCAGCCAAAGTTACACAAAATGTAAATGAAGTTTTTATTGAAATAGTGAGAGAAATGAACACTAGTCCAGTTAAAGAAAAAAAAGGCTGCTGTGTGATAGTATGAAAATAAGGTTTGTACATGTACATTATGAAGAGCCAAACATTATCATTCTTGTTTGAAAAATTGAACCACAACAGAGAGCTTGAGGTTTACATGTAACTCAATAGCTTGAGGTGTAACTCAATAGCTGTACTGATTGTAGTGGATAAGAGGGATATTCAGTGTTTTAATTTATGTCAATGACACAAACAATAGACCCATCATGCACTCAACAAAACCATAACCTTAGAATTGTTCAGTGCTTCCGTTTACATTGTTTTGGGTTGCTTGCATAGAAATTAATAATATTACATGTATTACATTACTACATGTACATGTAAAGTAAATATTTCATTTATTATAGTGACATGTGTACATGTAGTATAGATAATATTACATAATAAGAATACAAAAGTTAAATAAATTTACACCCGGCTCGTTGGACCTATAAGTCACTTTAAACCTAGTGTTCAAATTTTCAATACGCAATGTGATTTTTACTTATAAAGAAGTTCCTTCCTTTTACAGAAAAATAAATTTGAATATTTGGTAGTTCGTCTTTGATGAAGTTTCATTAAATTAGCAAATGTTCTACATGTATTATCAATAAAATTACTATCAAGGTTCACTGAATGACTGATTCAAATAATAATTGTCTTAAATTATGGTAAGCTTTACAGTACAACAAGAAATGTTTTTCATCTTCTACAGATCCATCATCGCAGAAAGTGCAAAATCGTTCATCAGAAGCCTCATTTCTGAATCGTCCAATTTCAATGCGTAAAGGTAGAATACCACAGCAAAATTGTGCCATAATTGATTGTTCTTGTTTCTTGATGTTCATTTTGATGTAAAGTTCAGTCTCGTACTTCTGTTTAATAGTAATGTAAGTCCTTAATTTGGGGAGAGTAGTTATTTTACCAGTCCAATCGTTTTCACAGTATTCCATGATCTTTGTTTTAAAAAGTTCAATGTTGCATAAATTTACATATTCATAGCAACTGTCCATGTCCACTTTGTGAAAAATTTCCTTCATCTGAGAGCTCCACTGGCCTGATTTATTATAGTTCTAAAGAAAAAGCTTTTTCCTTAGTCTATCATTGTCTATTTTAACAAGCCAATTTCATCTTCTAACCATAGAAATCCACCGTCTTAAAGTTGGCTGTAACCATCCTACATGTAGTTCACTATTCAGAGAAACAACTGGTGCAAATCTGTGTAATCCCCAAAAATATCTAATAGCATGGTTTTATACAGCTTCAATGGAGTGGTATGTTTTATATCCCCAAACACCTGCACAATAATCAATGACTGGTACAACACACGACTCGAAAAGGGTTTCAAATGTTTTAAATACAAAATTGTGAATCTTTGATATCATCCCTCCTAGTGCCCGTCCTCCAGCTTTACCTAATGTTTCGGTGGCAATACTAAAATCCATTTTATCATTGAAAATAATGCCAAGATATTTGTATTGACTTACATTTTGTACATATATTGTAAACTGTTTCGTCCAATCTTGAAATTAAAGTTGTTTTGTGGAACATGCTGTTTTCTAAAATGCATGACATTTGATTTTGAACAGTTAACACTAAGTCTCCATCGTTGGCACCAACTGTTTAAAACATCTAAGCAACGTTGCATATCATTTTCGTTCTCTGTTAGAATAACAATGTCGTCAGCATATAATAAAAGACTGACTTTCTCATAATCACAAGGTATTCCAGTTTCTAGATCTTTAATTTCAGTAGCTAAATCGTTGACAAATAAAGCAAACAAAGTAGGCGATAAATTATCCCCTTGGCGGACCCCATTTGAATACTGGAACCAATTTGTACGATGATCATTACTCAGACACATGATTCTGAGTCAATATATAAGCTAGAAATAGCATTGTACATGTTTCTGTCAATTCCGTTTAATTGCAAATTTGTATTGTAATAAATTCCTATCTACATAATCAAAGGATTTTTGCAGATCAACAAAGGTAGCAAATGTTGATTTCCTATCCTGAATAAGGCAATTCAAAGAAAACAAATGATCCTCCAGTGATATTGTTTGCCTTAAATTACTGGAGAATAAAGGCTTTTTCCCCTGGAGAAGAATCCCAATTTGAAAAAATAATGGCTTAAAATTATTCCCAAAAAGACAACTTTTTTCCCAAACAGTGCAGTCTCAGTAGTAATTGTGCATGAATAGAAACTGAAAAACACTAATTTAAACATTTTTCATGCCTAAAATGACTATACATGTATGTGCAGATTTGAGGGTCTATTTAGATGTATTTATCATCACTGACAATAAGGGGTCATATTTCAAATGAGGGTTTACCTCTTGAAAGGGGGTCTGCAAATTAAAGTTCCAGTCAAATTCATGGTATATTATAAATATCCCAATTTGATAAAAATGACGCATATTTTCCCAATAAAAAAGGGTAGAGGTAGTTTAGAAAAAAGCCAACAATATCACTGTCCTCACATGACCTATCTCTTCTGAAACCATTTTGTTCATCAACAATTAATCTGCTATCTTCTAAAAATTGTTCCCCCTCGGTTATTTAAGGTAGAACTGTAACATTTTGCAATTACCGAGAGTAAACTGATCCCTCTGTAGTTCAGTGGAATTCTCGGGTCAATAGCAGAACCTTTCGTAATTGGTGGAATTAGTGCTTTCCTCCATAACGACAGAACTTTTCCTGTGTCGAAACAGAACTGAAATAACACCTGCAATAGTTTAATAATTGGTTCATTTTTAAACCCCTAGGGTGACTGGGGTATAGAAGTATGGTCACTTGGTCTTCTCCCGACCGGCAGTAAAACGCTTGCCGAAGTGGGGCGTCCGTTTGGCTGTGCGGGATGTATCAAGTTCGCAGTCACGTCCGGTCAGAAGGGGGACGTTAAATCTGATGTCTCGTGTAAAGAGAGTGCCACGCTCTTTGCACGTTAAGAACCCTTGCAACAACTCTTTGAGGGGTCCGTAGGTGGCCTGTTGCAAGGCAAAATTTCTGTCCCTATCCAATATACCCTTATTTTCCAGTGGCAGTCCAAATTTCCCCGACCATCATCCCAGATGGCCTCTATTGTATCAACCTACCTATTGTGATTATTGTGAACTTGTTCTCGTCCTGAATTTGCATGAAATATTTGCCACTGGACGTTAAGCAACCAACAATCAATCATTTTTAAGGACTTCATTATAAATTCCATCTATTCCAGGAGCTTTTTTCTCTTTCAAATGTAGAACAACTTTTTGTATTTCGTCTATATGAATGTTCTAATTCAATATATCATTTGGTATATACAACGGGTCAAGCATATTATCTTCCAAAAATCGTTTATGTCGTAATGCACTTACATTAAAATTCATCATCGTAATTGTCATTGTTGTTCATGTACAAATTTCTAAAATAGGATTCCCATTTGTTTATCACTGTTTTCTCATTGAAAGACATAGAACAATCGTCGTTAACACATTCCATCAGAATAGCATTCTTCTTCTTAGGACCAAATTTTTGTAATTCTGCCCAAAATTTTTTCGGATCTTCTGTATTCAGAGTTTCTATTTGTAAAGTTAAATCCTGCTTATATTTCCGTTCATGAAATCGTAATCGCTTATCGAATTTCTTTTGCGCCAGAACAAATTTGTCTCGTGTCTCGCGTTTCCCTTTACTGGTTTTAGATTTCCTAAATTGTTTTTCACAACTGTGCATAGTTACCCATAAATCACTTAATTCTTGATTCCAGAATGGTTTTTATACGACCACAAAAATTTTTGTGGTCGTATATTGGTATCACGTCTTCGTTGTCGTCAGCGTCGTCCGAAGACGGATGGTTTCCGGATAATAACTATAGTATAAGTTAAAAGAAATCAATAAAATTTTAACCCAATGTTTATAAACACAAAAGGAAGCTTGGAAATGATTTTGGGGGTTATGGTCTCTAAGGTTTAGGAACAAGGGGCCTAAAAGGGGCACAAAACAATTTTTTCTCATTTCAGATTTCAGATATTAAAGGAAATTTCTTTTTGTAGAAAGCTGCGCCCTGTGGAGCATCTGGTTCGTGTTTAAAATGTTTTCTTATTTTCCTAAGAAGACATCAAAAGTTCAATGTAGGATAAAAAACTTAAATCACATAGTTTTTTCACTGACCCCCCTACCCCCTTTTTAACTTAATTTGGGAAAAATTGATTTACCTATATATGGATATATGTAAAAATCGATTTTAGATTAACAAAACTTGCAGCAATGTTGACCCCCCCCCCCCCCCCCAAACTATTCGATTTAAGTTTTTTATCCTACGTCGATCTTTAACAAAACTTGCAGCAATGTTGACCCCCCCCCCCAAACTATTCGATTTAAGTTTTTTATCCTACGTCGATCTTTTGATGTCGTCCCTAAACGCCTCATGGTATGGTATTGTTTCTTCCATTTCTTTTGTAACAAATTTGCATAATTGTTTGTAGACCGTATCAATGTCTTCTTGCTGTTCTCTGCATAGTTCAATTTGATGAATAACCATATTTATAGCCTCTTTTGTGATGTTGGAGCTCATAAAGTTTGACGATATTTCTTTAAATCTGAATCTTTACTTTGTCGACAAAACATTATGTTTGACATTTTCAGATTTAAACTTGAAATACTTTGAGATATTTGTTAGATAACATTTCCTATCAGGATTTTCTTATAAGAAAGCCTTGCTACCTACAATGTGCATGTACAAAAATGTACAAGGAAGCTTTTTGTCATGTTATTATAAATAGTAAAATGGAAGTCATCTTCAATATACAGTAAAAGATTTTAAGGTGATAATTCCGTTTCAGAATCTAAAGCATCATGGATAATTTCATTGTTTGTACCCCAAAATGAAAATAAGTCACATCATTGGTTACATTTCCATTGTTTATGACATTTTTAACCAATCAGGACGTTCTGGTGTACACTTTTGAAAATAATACCCAGGATACATTAGATTCTGAAACGGCGAGTTGTTAGAGGTGAAAATTTCAAATGCATTTTGCATTCTCAGAAAACAGAATTTGCACATGTTGCAACACTGTCATTCTTCTAAAAATCTAAGCATTAAATACACATCCATAACACAATCTACATGTCGATCTACAAGGATATCATATTACATGTAGATAAATGTTAAGGATCACATTACTGTGATGCTTAAGGGCCCTGGGGGAGAATACTGCAATCAACTCACATGGTATTCAATTGCAATGACAAATTAACTATTAGCCCATGTTTTGTGTTTTAGCTAATCTATTAAAATCTAATATAGACATGATAGACAGAGAAATTTTATCCTAAATAATGATACATTGTAGCAAGATAAGATCTTCAAAAATTCACTACAACTGAAATTTTTGAATCAACTCTTTTCTGTGTACATTTGTACATCATTGGACAATGTAGATTTCAAATGTAGGAGCTATTGCCCTTCAATAGCAATTTTTGCCTATTTTCATTTGATTTTGGGAGGTTAAGAAATACTGTGAACAGGTTATATAAAATTTAACACAACTGAATTTGGTTACCAACCTCTTTGAAGATGTACTTGCCCATAAATGCTTGTGTTTTTATCTTGAAAGCTATAAACAGAGGCGGATTTAGGGGGGGGGGGCCCAGGGGGCTCGGGGCCCCCCCTTTTTGGGGAAAAAATTGGTTGCTTATATAGGGAATCACTGAAGCGTGACTGGAGCGGGCCCCCTCTTAGGTCAGTCAGTGGGCCCCCACTTATGAAAATTTCTGGATCCGCCACTGATAAACATGGTTAACAGTAAGACAAAATTTGACCAAGAAATTGAATTTACTCCTGATTGGGGTTATACATGTTATATATTTATTGGCCTTAAATGAAAAGTCACTGGACCTTTTTTTTTTTAATGAATACATGCATTTATGAACACCAAAAAAATTTACTTTTCCCCTTAACAAATGGTAATACTTACCCTTTCCAGCATTTACATTAATTGCAATGTAGTATATGTAGTAATTATGTTAATTTATAAGGAATAACTATTTTTTTTCTGTCTATGAAGAAATAACATATTACACTAAACATGGTAAACAATATAAAAGTGTACATGCATGTGCACCCTCTTTTTTAGCTCACCTGGTCCCTTGTCGTCGTTAACATTTTACATTTTGAACTTCTTCTAGAGAACCACTGAATGGAATGAATTGAAACATGGCATGAATGTTCCTTATGAGGTGCTGACCAAGTGTTGTTACTTTGTAGCCGATCTATCATCCAAGATGGCCGCCAGTGGGGGACTTAGTTTAACATAGGACCTTATGGGAAATGCATACAAATGACTTCTTTTAGAGAACCACTGAATGGAATGAAACCAAACATAGTATGAATGTTCCCTTTGAGTTGATGACCAAGTGTTGTTAAATTGTAGCCGATCCATCATCCAAGATGGGCGCCAAAGGGGGACTTAGTTTAACATAGGACCCAATGGGAAATACATACAAATGTCTTCTTTTAGAAAACCACTGAATGGAATGAAACCAAACATAGCATGAATGTTCCTTATGAGGTGCTGACCAAGTGTTGTTACTTTGAAGCTGATCCGTCATCGGAGATGGCCGCCAGCGGGAACTTAGTTTAACATAGGACCTTATGGGAAATTCATACAAATGACTTCTTTTAGAGAACCACTGAATTGAATGAAATCAAACATAGCATAAAGTTCCTTTCCTAATGAGGTGGTGGCCAAGTGTTGTTACTTTGTAGCCAAATTTTTTTATCTTTTTTTATATGATTTCAAAAACCCAAGTAGAGTCAGGTGAGCGATACAGGCTCTTGAGAGCCTCTAGTTTTAGGTTATTTCGAATATACAGAAAAAAAATAATACTGTAATTCCTGATAATTTGATTCTAAATTTCATTTGTAAATAGTAAATTTAGGGAAAACATTGATGATGTCACGATCAAAATTAATGACAAAAAAAAATGACAAAATTACATGTATGTCTATAAGTTGATAGACAAAACCAATCAGAGGACATTTTACATCAAAAATTAAATTATGAAGGAAGAATACTTGTTTTCTCAAATGCTCAAATTTATTATCAAATTATGTGAACCTGACAACTACATGTATACATTTTTCTTAAATTACGTACTATATATCTAAACTATACTGTATAATTATTAGCAGGAAGTGAATTTATCTAAAGATGTAAAATTGTACTTTATACATGTATATATGTCACCTTCTATTTACCAGTATGGACATGATAAAGGAGTTCTGTCAAATAATTAGAAACTTGAGGCTCAACTAGGTTTTTAGTATTCACCATTGTGAAAGGCATATATATGGATATTCATGATATTATAAAGTGAAATATTTGCAGAGGCTCTCACATACAGTATTTCTTATTTTAAAAGTCTGTTATCGATCCTTGTTCTGACATTCATATTGTACATATTCTATGCCAGTCTGTCTTAAGCATGGGTTGGTATATATATCAACATACAAATTTAGATGCAGACAACTAACTGGGGTTTTAAACCAACCCAATTCATATATTATCATCAAAGGGACAATCTGTGACATCTTTACTTATAATATCAGTCATATTAATAGAAAAAAAGATGAGTACAAAAACTATTCAGACATCTTAACAAAAGAGTTTTATTACGTACCCAATTGATATTGACATGATAGATATTTGAAAAAAGTGGCCCTTATAATACCAGAGGCATGTCTGTGTAAACCTTTATATGAGAAGAGACCCCTTCTGGCACATCTGGTGCATCATGTACATGTAAGCCACCACTGAAACTTTTTGGACTTTTGTGTTAGTTCATATATGTAGACTCAAAGGAAAGGCAATGCATGATGTGTTATTCAATGTGTAATTTGATTGAAAATGAAAATCCCAGTTATTTTGTATTGTTGATATCATGAGTACAAAAACATGATGAACCAGGTTGACAACATCTTCGCTAGCCAAGGGTTACGATCCACTTCCCTCCTCTCCATCCTTGGCGGATTGAGAATGAATTTTGAAGACACAAGGTAATGACTTTCATTGGTTGCAGTCGAAAATTGCTGCATCCAATAAAAAAGCGCCTATTACATGATCAAGTGTAAATGTAGAAAGTGTATGTAAACAATTGCCACATGCTTATTGTGCAACAAGTCTTTACATCCCTAAACATACGACTATATTTAGTGACAATTTGGATGTTTTTACTCAACTAATAGAAGTTACTGTGTATGGTTCTTGCACAAATGCATGAATGTCAAGGTATATTTTCATTTCAGGCTTTACCAAGTGTGTAAAATCTAGATGCTAGCGTGTTTTTACCTCCAAATTGAAAGGTTCAAGTGCTACTATTGGTCAAGAATAATGTATTCCAAATGAGTGTGACTTTAATCTACAAATCACAAATGTTGGCATAATCTGCCAAGGGTGGAGAGGAGGGAAGTGATTGTAACCCTTGGCTAGCAAAGATGGGTTGACAATAAAGGATCTTTATATGAAACCATTATTTCAAATACATTTGTTGTTTTCTGTTGGACATTGTTGTTTTCTCTTAGACATTGTTATATGTAGTTCAAATAAATCTGAATATACCAGCATTCCAAAAATATAACTTCTCTACAGGAATAAGAGAAATAGATTATTGATGGAACCTGTATTGATTTTGTTAGCAGTAGTGTTTCCGACACTTGTCATTAGGCTTTCCATTCACAATGGAATGGATTCCCATACTAATTTGTTTAATTGGTTTTACAGCCTATCTTTTATCTATTGCTGAGGTATTCAATTAGACAAGGATTGTTGTCATGTGACTTGTGGTTAATGGCATTGTAGGTTTTAACTTTATTCCCTAATATGATTATGTAACACATAGATTTACCTCAGGATTTATGGGACTGTGTTTTACAGTGTTGTCATGGTATTTTTTTAATTGTTCCTTTGTTCCACTGTTAATACCATTGGATACAAAAAACTTGTCGTTTGTAATGCAGCTACATGTATTATATGTATTATATACATGCAATGAGTGCCAGATGAAACTTCCATCAAAGAATAAGTTCAAAACTTAATTACGGTTACAGGTTGCATGTATATATACATTGTATATTAAACTAGCAAATTTATTTATATTAAAATTAAAGTGGCTATTTTAATCATAATTTGTAAGTTCCTTGAATATAAAAACAATGAAAAACAGTGTTGTATCTTACATACATCCTTTTCAATTCAGTAGTAAAATATGATATGATTTAACATATTTACTGTCTGACTGTGTGATAATTGATATCTCAGCATTATTAATAAAATATTTGACATAAATACTTTGGGACGTCCCATAGGTTATTATATATATAAAGTAAACAATTAAACATTGACACAGAAGATATTCATGAAAGAAGTATACATTTGTAATTATCATTGTTATTAAGCAGAGACTTTGTCATTGTCATAAGCTCCTTCAAATATTTCTACCATTTCTTAACTTGCCTTTAGAAAGCAATATGTGATCACAGATTGGGTCAGTAGCAATGATAGTGTTGGTCTTCTCATGGTGTCATCAGCATTAAAGTTCATGTTCTGTGATCACAGATTGGGTCAGTAGCAATGATAGTGTTGGTCTTCTCATGGTGTCATCAGCATTAAAGTTCATGTTCTGTGATCACAGATTGGGTCAGTAGCAATGATAGTGTTGGTCTTGTCATGGTGTCATCAGCATTAAAGTTCATGTTCTGTGATCACAGATTGGGTCAGTAGCAATGATAGTGTTGGTCTTCTCATGGTGTCATCAGCATTAAGATTCATGTTCTGTGATCACAGATTGGGTCAGTAGCAATGATAAGGTTGGTCTTCTCATGGTGTCATCAGCATTAAGGTTCATGTTCTGTGATCACAGATTGGGTCAGCAGCAATGATAGTGTTGGTCTTCTCATGGTGTAATCAGCATTAAGGTTCATGTTCTGTGATCACAGATTGGGTCAGCAGCAATGATAGTGTTGGTCTTGTCATGGTGTCATCAGCATTAAGGTTCATGTTCTGTGATCACAGATTGGGTCAGTAGCAATGATAAGGTTGGTCTTCTCATGGTGTCATCAGCATTAAAGTTCATGTTCTGTGATCACAGATTGGGTCAGCAGCAGTGGTAGTGTTGGTCTTGTCATGGTGTCATCAGCATTAAAGTTCATGTTCTGTGAACACAGATTGGGTCAGCAGCAATGATAGTGTTGGTCTTGTCATGGTGTCATCAGCATTAAAGTTCATGTTCTGTGATCACAGATTGGGTCAGTAGCAATGATAGTGTTGGTCTTGTCATGGTGTCATCAGCATTAAAGTTCATGTAGACTGTAGTCAAGAAACTACAATGAATAATCCTGTAATCCTGAATATTACAAACTCTTTTTTAAGGGAAAGATATAAAAATAAAACAATGAAAACTCATATGTGGCTGGCTTGACAGTTATCAATGTCACCAAAACATACTTGTCAAGAAAATAACATTATTTAAATGATACATGTATTACATTATAAATCTAGAATTGGGAGTTACATGTATCTTCCTTTGTCCAGAATTGGGAGTTGAACCAACAATGAAGGTCATAGGAAGATCTATAGATCTAATTCATAGTACACAAATATATTGCCTTGGCAGGTTTAATACTATACTACAATGTTTAGTTCCTAATGCAAAATGCATTTGATCATATTTTATTTAAATGTTAAAACAAATATTATTTAGCTGTTATCATTGTCTTTTATCCAATATTTTTATGTCTTATTTTATATTTCAGATCTCCTAGATGTTTTAAAATATTACAGACAATTCATTCTCAAGGTCAATGGTAATTAAAGAGGTCCAATTAATTCATGGGCACAGTTTCAGCTATCAGCCAACATTTGCAGTTGTCTCCCCTGAGCACAGCAAACATTTCCAGTTATCTCCCCTGAGCACAGCAAACATTTCCAGTTATCTCAGCTTTCATCTTCATATTCAACAATGTAATCATCAGCTTTGTTCCATATATTAGTAGAGCAGCTCACAAGATCCCAAGTATTCTACAAGAGACAAACATTGACAAGCAGTAGTTAGATAATCATTATTATAAAGTCAGGAATTGTATTTGATAGGAAATTATCGGAGTTTTATTTTTGTATTAGTACATGTATGTCATGTACACATGAACATGCAGTTTATAAACAGTCAAAGATAAAGCTGTACAAATGTAAACCCTACCTTGAGGGCATACGATACAGTTTTGATCCCGTATTTACAAGTTGATGAAAATTTGCATATAGGCTATTTTTTACCTCATTAAATCAAATATGTAATAAAAAGTATACCTTCATGTGCAACTTTTTGAGTCAATTGAGGTCGAAAATTTTAATATTTGCTCAAAATTTGATTTGTGTTCGTATTTTCCCTTTCGAAAGAAAGACATAGCTTTTTTGTTTTTAAAAGATAAACAAAAATTGTTTTTTGTTAAATAATTTGTAATTTCTGTATTTTATGAGTATTCTAAAAATTTATGCATTTTTTATTCAGAAATGACTCATATTTATCAAATGGTCATGAATTGAGAAAAAAAAACATACTGTTTTGCTGTATATTTATCCAAATTAAAAAAGTTGGACTATTTACAGTTTTATAAAATTTGGTCCACATAATCTTCCTGCAAAATGAAACAAAATGTCGTTTTAAAAAATAGGGGTCCATGCACTCGTTTTCAAATGAAATCAGTTTGAATGATAAAAATCAGTCGAAAAATGCATCTTTTCCCGATAAGTCACAGTTTGATGCGCGAAAATAACATTTTACGTTAGCAACGTCATTACCTCTCCTGTAACTGTATCGTATGCTCTTAAACCAATGTAAAGGTATCATTTCTTTGTTCAGTAGTGTTAAACCATAGTTGTGTAATGTGCTATTTTTCAGGATAGTAAAATTAACAAATGTTTGCTTATTTGTGGACTGTGACAAAGTGCTTTATAGTCAGTTTCAAAACCATTGATGTATTATAAAGTTTACAGCATAGCCTTCATCTATTAAAATGCATTATTATATAAGTGCCTTGATAGGAGTTAAGGTGTTTCAATATTTCTAAAGAAACGGTGGCTAAATACATACCTAATAACTTTATTTGTTAAACATTAGATTTATAATATGCACAAAAATAGTCTAATTTGGCATGAATGGTCAGTCAGGAGTAACACTAATACAAGTCGCTTGTATTAACTGGTTCTGGTAGATAAATTTTGAGGCAGAGTAACTGAGTTATCCTCTTTTATCAATAATTAAAAAAATGCTATACAAGAATGAAAGTCATATTTCTTCTTTTTTTTCTTGAATTTCTTTCTACAGCATTGCTCCAACAGTTTTTAAAAACATTTTTCATAAAAGTTATATTATGTAATATCCCTGACTGATAATTGGTTTTGAAATGATTATTTAACTGTTCTATGCAAAATTATTTTGAAAACATGCTTTATTAGATTTAAGTTAACACTGGTAAAGTTCTAACTCAATAGCATTAAAAAGTTTTTACAACCAAGCCCCATGGGTAATGTGCATGATATAATAAAAAGGACTTTTTGACCTTTCAAAGATGTAGAGTTTTAAAGGTCATATGTGATTGTTTTTGTCTTAAACAACAAGTTTTCAGTATATTTTAATTTGTATGGTTATGAACACTGATTTATCTAAAAATTAAACATTTTGCAGAAATTTTTACCCCTTGATTAGTTTTCTTCATAATTTTATGGAAATTTAAGTTAATTTCAATTAGACTGTAGAATCTTGAAATGATTTTTACAGACCAGAAAGCAATTTTACAAGCCTACTTTGTGACGACTTTAAAATAACACAACTTTTGTAGAGTCCGTTTTTTTATTTCTGATGAACCAATTCAGTGAAGTATATATACCTCAGATTTCACTTAGATATGATGAATAGAACTATTTTCTTTCCAATTAAATTGCAACTTCCAAGATGTTTCTATTGTCAGAATACTGGTTTCAGGACTATGACATGCTAATAATTTGTAGGATCCAGCCGTAAATGGTTAAAGCTGTCAAAATAGCACTTTTACATGCAACGTAGAATACAGTTAGTAAATTATTTTATCAAGAGTCATGCTTGTTATACTTGTTATTCACTGATCAACATGTTGTGGTTATACTGTGATTGCAGTGTATCCTATTACTCTTGGGCATTGACTATCATATTTTGTGTTAGTTTATACGTAATGTCTTTATAAATCATACTTTATTGTAAGATGCATCAGTATTTAATGAACATTGTTTACATTTCTGTCGATCAGAATAACAGTCATATATATATTATATCTATAATTTATTACAAGTACACAGATAAAGAATTTTCCAATAATGTTTTAATAATCCTCAGCTCACAAGCACTATAGCTATTGTCAGGAAATTATTCTGTTGTTTAAATCTATTTTATTCCATATTTGATAAATTGTTCTAAAACAAAATTGTAATGGCCGCAGAAAATAAAACTGATATATCTATACTGGTCAGATGCTTTAATGTCAAAGAACACAATGGTGATCATGATATAACTTTTGTTTTAGTCAAACAATCATACTGAATATCTCAAAGGAAGGATTATATTGAACATGCATGATTTGTAACCAAATTATTTGAGATACAGATCTCATGATTTAGGTTTAACTTCCAAAATTATGAAAACTCTGTTCTATTTTCTGGTCTGATAATCATTATTATGATAACCAATGAATATTCAACTTCAAAATATTTTTAAAGTGTATATCATGACAAACTAAGGATCTCAAAAATATCTTCACCACAGTGAGTGTGGTGTGAAGTAGGACCTTTATTTCTAAACAAGAGGCTGAAAGGTTGTTAAATCTAGTGGTTTTCTTTCTTTTTATTTATTTTTAAAAGGGACCAACACTCTAAACATTTTGAATTTTTATGTTTTAAGTTCAAAAATCTATTAAACATTGTCCATATTGGACATGAAGCTGTACACCGGTCATTAAGAAAAGGAAAAATTCTTTTGTTTTCATGAAAACTATTATTCTTCTGTCTTTTATGCTCAGAAGTCAGAAATATATTTTTTTATTTCCTGACGACTATTAATATGTATTTGGACAAGACAATTTTATTTTGTGTTATGATCTATTACAAGCATTGAATCTATGTAAGAAATTATACTGTGTGCTGTTATCCCTCTTGTCTTTCATTTTGATTTTTGTAAATTGTAGGTATCATGTTTTAAATAACAGTGTTTATTAAATTGTAAATTTTTTGAAAGGAATATGATATATAGAAATCATGCTTGTAATAAGTTTGTTTTTGTCTACAATGAAACTGATTAAGTACTGACTTTAACATTGTATATTGATAACCAACACTATATGTAGTAGTAGAGATGTAATGTTTTTGAATGGTCAGTCATGTGACTTCAAAAAGAAACTTTCATTGGATTGTAATCAAACTTGAATACATTATTACACATAACGAGGGGGTTCAAGGTCACAGATACTAGAAATATACCCATGTTTGTTAGTGTAAGGGATTCCAGGTTGTTTCAATTCACTTAAATTGTTCAGTACTTTCAGAATTATGTAAGTTTATTGATAAATGTATAAAAAGATATAGTCACATTTAAAGTATCCCAGAAACAATCCTTGTTCAACGTTGCGGTGTTGCATGTCATTGTACATTACAATTTGAAATATTATATAAAAGTTGTATCTTACAACAAAAATTACTCAATTTAGGAGGTCAAAAGTTTTGACCTTAGAGATTTTTATAATAGTAAAATCTGTTTCAAGGATATTAGAATTTAATATTCAAATTCTAGGACATGTAGGTTTCAACAACTTTAACATTTCAGCATTGTTCAGGGGAAATTTTGCTTTGAACCAATATAACCATCAAGAAGTTATAACACAGTTTTAAGGAACCATAATCACAACACTGTAACAAATACATACTGTGGATTCGTTTATTGTCGAGGATTCATGAGGTTTATAGAAAATTTGGCATTTGATGAACATTTGAATTCGTAGTTCACCTTCACCCATGAAACCCACAAAAATTATTATTTAACAAATAATAATAAACCCATAGTAGATAAACTCATCAAAGTGAAGAGTTGTATGTAAGTAATACCACACCAATGTGTATTCATGAGTTCATTCATTATAAAGTGACATCTTCAATGCTTACATTTCATATTTAAATTAGAATTGTAGTTTCTCCATTTTAAGACTGTGAATGATTAGAATGTGCTGATTGAAAGAAAATTAAGTGTAAACATTAACGTAAGTTCATCAACATTATTACCTCCCTTGTAATGGTATTTATCATTAATACAAATGTATACAAGTATAACCTTTAGTATTATTTCATCATTCAAAGATCATGCTACAACATTCAGTTACAAATATTATAGACATGTATCTATAGTTTAAATGATTAAGTTTGCTATCATTTAATAAGTTGAATGAACCAATGTGTATTAGACATTTTGTTTGATTATTGTGAACTGATTTGTACAAACGACATTTCTCTTTTTTATACAGTGTCATCCTTTTTACTCCATTACTTAGATATTCTTTATAACATATATAATCATTGTATTCCACTGCAGATACTGGAAATTCATTTTACTGCACAAACAATAAACTATCATGAACCAAACTGTATTGTAATATGTTGTTAATTTAAACTTACCATAATTCATAAAACTTGTACTTTAACAAATATGTTTCTGACAAGGGTTTAAAACATTTACCCCTAATTTCTGAAGTGAATGAATTGAATCGACTTATCTCATTTAAGATCTCTTTATTTTCTATGATATTGCTTTTATTTTTTTTCATGCATCTGTTTTGAGTCATTTGAAAAACTGTTTTACTGTTTATGTATGGGTGAAAGATGGTCAAGTCAAGCTTTATTATTTAATTTTTCATGGCAATTTTACTTTAGTTGAAAATTTATCAACAAAAAGTTAATATTTTTTTAAGTCTACCATAGACACTTCTCTTTATATTGTTCCTCTGACACTGTACTATTCTATTCCACCATATTTATTTGACAATTTTGTGGGATTGATAAGACTTTGACTATTAGCTTTTTATACGACCGCAAAAATTTTAATTTTTCGTCGTATATTGCTATCACGTTGGCGTCGTCGTCGTCTTGCGTCGTCCTCGTCCGAATACTTTTAGTTTTCGCACTCTAACTTTAGTAAAAGTGAATAGAAATCTATGAAATTTTAACACAAGGTTTATAACCACAAAAGGAAGGTTGGGATTGATTTTGGGAGTTTTGGTCCCAAAATTTTAGGAATTACGGGCCAAAAAGGGCCCAAATAAGCATTTTCTTGGTTTTCGCACTATAACTTTAGTTTAAGTAAATAGAAATCTATGAAATTTTGACACAAGGTTTATGACCACAAAAGGAAGGTTGGGATTGATTTTGGGAGTTTTAGTTCAAACAGTTTAGGAATTAGGGGCCAAAAAAGGGCCCAAATAAGCATTATTCTTGGTTTTCGCACAATAACTTTAGTATAAGTAAATAGAAATCAATGAAATTTAAACACAAGGCTTATGACCACAAAAGGAAGGTTGGGATTGATTTTGGGAGTTGAGGTCTGAACAGTTTAGGAAATAGGGGCCAAAAAGGGGCCCAAGTAAGTATTATTCTTGGTTTTCGCACCATAACTTTAGTATAAGTAAATAGAAATCTTTGAAATTTAAACACAAGGTTTATGACCATAAAAGGAAGGTTGGGTTTGATTTTGGGAGTTTTGGTCCCAACAGGTTTTTAGGAATAAGGGGCCCAAAGGGTCCAAAATTGAACTTTGTTTGATTTCATCAAAAATTGAATAATTTGGGTTCTTTGATATCCCGGATCTAACTGTGTATGTAGATTTTTAATTTTTGCTCCCGTTTTCCAATTGGTCTACATTAAGGTCCAAAGGGTCCAAAATTAAACTTAGTTTGATTTTAACAAAAATTGAATCCTTGGGGTTCTTTGATATGCTGAATCTAAAAATGTACTTAGATTTTTATACGACCGCAAAATTTGAAAAATTTTTCGTCGTATATTGCTATCACGTTGGCGTCGTCGTCTGCGTCGTCGTCGTCGTCGTCCGAATACTTTTAGTTTTCGCACTCTAACTTTAGTAAAAGTGAATAGAAATCTATGAAATTTTAACACAAGGTTTATGACCACAAAAGGAAGGTTGGGATTGATTTTGGGAGTTTTGGTCCCAACATTTTAGGAATTAGGGGCCAAAAAGGGCCCAAATAAGCATTATTCTTGGTTTTCGCACAATAACTTTAGTTTAGGTAAATAGAAATCAATGAAATTTAAACACAATGTTTATGACCACAAAAGGAAGGTTGGTATTGATTTTGGGAGTTTAGGTCCCAACAGTTTAGGAATTAGGGGCCAAAAAGGGACCCAAATAAGCATTTTTCTTGGTTTTCGCACCATAACTTTAGTATAAGTAAATAGAAATCTATGAAATTTAAACACAAGGTTTATGACCATAAAAGGAAGGTTGGTATAGATTTTGGGAGTTTTGGTCCCAACAGTTTAGGAATAAAGAGCCCAAAGGGTCCAAAATTAAACTTTGTTTGATTTCATCAAAAATTGAATAATTGGGGTTCTTTGATATGCCGAATCTAACTGTGTATGTAGATTCTTAATTTTTGGTCCCGTTTTCAAATTGGTCTACATTAAGGTCCAAAGGGTCCAAAATTAAACTTAGTTTGATTTTAACAAAAATTGAATCCTTGGGGTTCTTTGATATGCTGAATCTAAAAATGTACTTAGATTTTTTATTATTGGCCCAGTTTTCAAGTTGGTCCAAATCGGGGTCCAAAATTAAACTTTGTTTGATTTCATCAAAAATTGAATAATTGAGGTTCTTTGATATGCCAAATCTAACTGTGTATGTAGATTGTTAGTTTTTGGTCCCGTTTTAAAATTGGTCTACATTAAAGTCCAAAGGGTCCAAAATTAAACTAAGTTTGATTTTAACAAAAATTGAATTCTTGGGCCTCTTTGATATGCTGAATCTAAACATGTACTTAGATTTTTGATTATGGGCCCAGTTTTCAAGTTGGTCCAAATCAGGATCCAAAATTATTATATTAAGTATTGTGCAATAGCAAGAAATTTTCAATTGCACAGTATTCAGCAATAGCAAGAAATCTTCAATTGCACAGTATTGTGCAATAGCAAGAAATCTTCAATTGCACAGTATTGTGCAATAGCAAATATTTTCAATTGCACAGTATTACACAATAGCAAGAAATATCTAATTGTGCAATAGCAAGAAATTCCAATTGGATTTCAATTGGAGTTATCTTTCTTTGTCCAGAATAGTAGTTGAATCAACTTAAATCATTGTTTTATACAATATACAATGTATATTCACTTTTACTACCAACTGATAGATTAAAACAATCTTTACCATTCAGTGATAACAAGCACTTTTTTTACATTTTAATATTTTATGATGTATTTAAATGAGTAGTTATTGTTGCAAACTTCATTAGAAATTTGAATTGAGATCAGTTTTGAAATAAGGGAAAGGGGGATGTGAAAAAAAAATTGGGGGGTCAATTTTTTTCATTTCAGATTTCATAAATAAAAAGAAAATTTCTTCAAACATTTTTTTGAGAGGATAGATATTCAACAGCATAGTGAATTGCTCAAAGGCAAAAAAAAATTTTTAAGTTCATTAGACCACATTCATTCTGTGTCAGAAAGCTATGCTGTGTCAACTATTTAATCACAATCCAAATTTAGAGCTGAATCCAGCTTGAATGTTGTGTCCATACTTGCCCCAACTGTTCAGGGTTCAACCTCTGCGGTCGTATAAAGCTGCGCCCTGCGGAGCATCTGGTTGATTCTTGGCCCAGTTTTCAAGTTGGTCCAAATCGGGGTCCAAAATTAAACTTTGTTTGATTTCATCAAAAATTGAATAATTGGGGTTCTTTGATATGCCAAATCTAACTGTGTATGTAGATTCTTAATTTTTAGTCCCGTTTTCAAATTAGTCTACATTAAATACCAAAGGGTCCAAAATTAAACTAAGTTTGATTTTAATAAAAATTGAATTCTTTGGCTTTTTTGATATGCTGAATTTTATCATGTACTTAGATTTTTGATTATGGGCCCAGTTTTCAAGTTGGTTCAAATCAGGATCCAAAATTATTATATTAAGTATTGTGCAATAGCAAGAAATTTTCAATTGCACAGTATTCAGCAATAGCAAGAAATCTTCAATTGCACAGTATTGTGCAATAGCAAAAAATGTTCAATTGCACAGTATTGTGCAATAGCAAGAAATCTTCAATTGCACAGTATTGTGCAATAGCAAATATTTTCAATTGCACAGTATTGCGCAATAGCAAGAAATATCTAATTGCACAATATTGTGCAATAGCAAGAAATTTTCAATTGATTGGAGTTATCTTTCTTTGTCCAGAATAGTAGTTGAATCAACTTAAATCATTGTTTTATACAATGCACAATGTATATTCACTTTTACTACCAACTGATAAATTAAAACACTCTTTACCATTCAGTGATAACAAGCACTTTTTGTTACATTTTAATATTTTATGATGTATTTAAATGAGTAGTTATTGTTTCAAACTCCATTAGAAATTTTAATTGAGATCAGTTTTGAAAAAAGGGAAAGGGGGATGTGAAAAAAAATGGTGGAGGGGGGGGGGGGGTTTAATTTTTCTCATTTCAGATTTCATAAATAAAAAGAAAATTTCTTCAAACATTTTTTTGAGAGGATTAATATTCAACAGCATAGTTATTGCTCAAAGACAAAAAAAATATTTTAAGTTCATTAGACCACATTCATTCTGTGTCCAAAACCTATGCTGTGTCAACTATTTAATCACAATCCAAATTTAGAGCTGAATCCAGCTTGAATGTTGTGTCCATACTTGCCCCAACCGTTCAGGGTTCAACCTATGCGGTCGTATAAAGCTGCGCCCTGCGTAGCATCTGGTTGTATCATAATCTTGCTAAAGTGTGTAGCTGGTGTACCACAAGTCTACACTGGTTTGTGACTGGTTTTCCATAAGTCTACTGTAGTATTTGTCTTGTCATTTGGCTACAGTACGACAAGGTTTACTAACCATGAGGGTCCTACAAGGTCAGTGGCTACAATGTGTTTCTGGAAATCCATAGTCTACTATATTGATTGTGACAAGGGGCAGTTAGATACATAGCTGCTTGGGGAATAGTGTTCACAATGTACCACAGTGTAGCTAGTGTACCTCAGTCTAGCTAGTATACCACAGTCTAGCTAATGTACCACAGTCTAGCTAGTGTACCTCAGTGTAGCTTGTGTACCTCAGTCTAGCTAGTGTACCACAGTCTAGCTAGTGTACCTCAGTCTAGCGAGTGTACCTCAGTCTAGCTAGTGTACCTCAGTCTAGCGATTGTACCACAGTCTAGCTAGTGTACCACAGTCAATTTATGTATGTGACACAAAATATTTGGTTACAATTTAGCAATCTTGTAGTTATGAAAAGTCATATTTTGTATTAAAATTATTTCATCATGAAATATTTGAGAAATTTGATTCAAGTTAGGAGCTAACATAGTAATGACAAGTTTACTATTACTGTTGTTGGAAAACTAATCAAATGTATGGTATTTCATTTTTCTGGCTGAAGTCACCTTAAAAAAATTAAATGAAAAAAAATAAATTATGATGGAAGTTTGTATTATTTTCTAGGTATCAAAGTTGATATACCATGAACAAAGCACATACATATATATCTTATACCCATGCATAAATACTTTTCATAAAGCTTAAAAACATTCATGTATTTTACATTTGAAAAAATATGAATATGTCCATCTGCATTAAATGCAAAGCTTGTTTTATATAGACCCCCATTGATATTGTAATTACTGTTGGGATTTGTATAAATGGAAATCTCAGTATTACTTATAAACATATTCTTTATCTTTTGTCTTTCTTTTTTATATATGATCTTAAAATTTCTTAGGGCCTCGATGGCCAAATGGTCTAAGTAGTTTTGCTATTATCACTAGCCAGTCAACACTCAGGTTGGGATATCTAACCTTGCCCGGTTTGGTGCACTCTACTCCAATCTTAATGGACTAGGATTGTCAGTTTTAGCCAAAAGAAAAGAAGAGGCTGCCAAAATATTGAAAAACAACTCCTTAATCCATTTAGAAATAATGGACACAACAGCAAACATAGTCGACATTAAAATTCGAATGGGCAAGGATGAAAGGAGTAGGTCCGATAAGGGCCGATTTTGGCCCCAAATTTCAGTTTCATCTAACGAGATATTTAGGACACTATTTAAACACTTAAGTGTCTATTTCAATTGATTCGATTAGTTTATGTTCAAGATTTTAACTGATTCAGTCATTAAAAACGCTCCGCTTGAAGCTTAAATATGAAAAATCTATCAAATATGCCAAAAAACGTCACTTTTCAGATGGTTTTCGTCAAAAATGAAAGTGGCCGCATCCGTGTTCATCCTCAACCTTTATATATGTTATGTATTATCATCAAATACAACTTACATTTCAATATCATAAATGAACACGAATGCGGCCACTTTCATTTAAGACGGAAACCGTCTAAAATTTAACTAAAATGCTATAATTGTGAAGATTTCAGTAATTTAACATGACTGTTTGATGCTAGTACACGATATATGTTCATTGTATTGTCAAAAACAGCACATATTTATGTAGCAGAAGCATTCTACTTTCCAAAAAATAGCTAAAAGATTACATTTTCACAATTTTGCAAAACTGCTTAATTTTGGGGCCAAAAAGGGGTCTTACTGAACCTACTCCTTTGAAAAAGAGACAGGATGACAATTTATGTAAAAAAAAGTCAGGATACACTAATAAAAAAGGGCAGGACCGAAAAGAGTGAAAAATTAAAAGGCAGGACAGAGATTGCAACTCTCCCCGTAAACATCAAATGGTAGCTCTCAAAGATGAATGATTCTAATCTCTGATCCAAGTCATTTCACTTTCTCGGATTAAACAAAATCAGTGGAGACTTCGTCATAATTAAAATCTTATTTAATTTCATTTTATTTGAGTTCTCAACATTTAAAAACTCTTTTACAATTTGTACCATATCTTAACAAAATACTGTTTGATACAATGTTTACAAAACAAATCAAAACATGTTATCATTTTAGCTCACCTGGTCGCTTTTCTCATCACTTGTCGGTTGTTGTTTACTTTTACAAAAATTTTCTCTGAATTTACTTTGCCAACGTTTATCAAACTTGGCCACAATCATCATTGGGGTATCTAGTTTTTTTTTTAAATCATTCTTTCTTTTTGCCTATATGCGCTGACGATTATCCGAGTTTAAATCCGGTCGATCTGAATTTCATTCAAATTGTGTTTTTCACTAGCATATTTTCGTCTTGAACATGCTGTCTCATTGGCACTCAGACCACATGTTCTTATATCTATGGAACATTGTAAAAACAGCGACAAAGAAAAGGAAGGAAAACAGCAACACAACTGATTATTCATAATGGAGATAATGTCAATCTCATTAAAATCCGATGTTCTGATACGCTACCCTCCACTAAAATCCGATGTATCAGAAGTGGAGGGTAGCGTATCAGAACATCAGATTTTTAGGCAGTTAAGCTGCCTTATGCGAGCGCCCTGGATTTGTGTGCTACCCAATAAATGCTGAAATACGTGCCATTGTTATCATCTAGCTGGGTACTATATTATTTATAACTTATTGGACAGTTTTTTCATACTTTTCATTCTGGATTACAAAAAATATGACCAGAAAAACCTTAAATGATCGTCGATTTTCCCAAAAGTTTTGAAGTTGCACATAGGAAGTAGAGCACATTAGGAATCCTTATGTAGTTTATTATCCCCTGAGCTTTTGGATAAGATGTCAAAGAACAAATGTATGAAATATTTAATCGCCGAAAATCTCTAAAGACAAGTAGTTAAGATTTCCCAAATTTCAAAAGTCGTAGGAATATTGTTTGTCGTCAATACGTAGTCAACTACGTATATATACGTCAGTAGTCTATTAATATAAGTTCAACTGATCACGCTGTTGGCGGCAATTTTGAATTAGAAGACGAAATTTTCGTATCTTTTCAATTTGGACGCAGGGGTTCAAATTAGCGGTGGTCCGAGGTCTGCGACCTTCCACTTTTGCAGTCGGACTTTCTACTTGGTTACTAGCTACGCCCGACGGACCTTGAAAGAAAATTAAAAAAAATAACTTAGCAAACATTTTTACCGAAGTTTCCTAATAAACGATCTCAAACTTATTTTCATCATTACCATTCATGACAGCGATGTTCAATTTGTTCAACCGCTAGCTTTATACAGAAAATCGCCGATAAATAATGTGTGTAAATCCGAGTAAACTCGTATCTCACTATCTCTGGTCAAAAACAACATTGAAAACAAAATGGCTGCCGCGAGATTACAATATCGGATCCGATTCCGGAAGCGGATAAGGGTAATCCCGGGTTTTGGCTATCAGCTAAAAAAATCCAGACAGGTGACAAAATACATCTATGCCTGGTAAATAAATATAAACACTAGAATTTAAAACCAAAAGATATATGTAAAAGAAAGAAAAAGCAGAAAATATTTTGTACACCAATTTTAATGTCAAAATCCAATTCAATGTGACAGCTGGGAACAGTTTATCTAACAATATATATGTTCCTGGTAACAGTATATATTTTTTTATCAGTGATAAATGTTGGTAATGAATGTTAAATGCTTTTCAAGTTAAACATATTACTGCAATTTCAAGGGGTATTTTTTTCTTCTCAATTTTGATAGGTCAGTTAAAATAGCTGGATCGAAGTTTCTTATATAAAAAAAAAAAAGATGTGGTATGATTGCCAATGAGACAACTATCCACAAGAGACCAAAATGACAAAAACTTGGTAATGGTCAAGATCCCCACCCCTAAACCATATATATTCATGTATGGGACAATATAACAAATCATATGAAATATAGGTGGAGTTCGTTGGGCCACTCTGACTACCCCTTTCTGTTTGAGAATTTATAACGGTCGAGATCCACAATCTTAAACAATATATATTTATGTATGGGACAATATTACAAATCAAATGAATTATTAGGGGGTCACTGTACACCCTCCTGTTTGAGAACTTGGAAAAATTCGAGATCATCACCCCTTAACCATATAAATGATATATACTCATGTATAAGACTATATAACAAATCAAATGAAATATAGGGGAAGTCCCTGTGGTCCCCTTACCCCTCATGTTTAAGAACTTTGAAACAGTTGGGATCCCCAACTCTAAATTAAATGAAATATAGGGGGAGTCCCTGCAGTCACCTGATTGAGAAATTGGAAACAGTCGAGATCCCCACCTTTAAATTAAATCATATATATTCATGTATGAGAACTAATCAGATGAAATATAGGGAGAGTCCTTAGGGTCACCCTACCCACTCCTGTTTGATAACTTAGAAACAGATGAGATCCCCACCCCTCAACCATACATAATTATTCATGTATTGGACAATATAACAAATTAAATGAAATATAGGGGAAGTCACTGGGGTCCCCCACCCCCTCCTGTTTGAAAACTTGATAACGGTCGAGATCCCCACCCATAAACCCTATATATTCATGTATGGGACAATATAAAAAATCAAATGAAAAATAGGGGTAGTCCCTAGGGTCACCCCACACCCTCTTGTGTGTGTTTTGAGAACCTGTAAAAGATTGAGATACCAACACCTAAACCATATTCATTCCTGTTTGTCATTTCAAAAAAGATTGAATGACATACAAGGTCAATCTCATAGGCGACACATATGCATATCACTTTGCTAGACCCTAACACCTGTCATTTTATTCCAAACTGAGACATCATGGACTTGGGGTGAAGGTGGGAGTCATTTACATTTACTATGGACAGGTCAGTCAGACCTCACCATTGATCCCTGTAGTAGTAAACATTTGTCTGATTTGTGTCTCATAACTTTTGTACTGTACAACACAAACTCAGTTTTCTTTCCAGGGAAGCAAGTCCATTCATACTTTTACAAGCTCGTACTAAAGTCAACTTGAACTACTAACAGTCAACTAATACGAACAATTACGATCAACTAGAAGAACTGCAATCATTGCAAATTTGTACCACTGCTGACTCATGAAATACTCATGACCATTCGTGGTCATGTGCATTACTATTGAAAACCTTGATAAAATATGAATTATTTGCCTTAATGATTAATTCATTAAATGAACATAAATGTACAATTATATATGAATGTTTAATGTTTGTTCTTTTAAATCTTTAAAAAAAAGTTGAATCACCACAGTTTTCATAATTAACCGGATTTTTGTGACAAAAATGTCGGTTATTGATTTGGGGATGTACGGCGGGCGGTCGGGCGACCAGACGGCACCAAATGTTGTCCGTGCATTTTCTCATGAACCGTGCATCCAAAGCTTTTAAAATTTTAATATGTTGTTACTGACAACAAAATGAAGGTCAAGTTCAAGAATGACGATTTTGACTTTTACCGTTAAGGAGTTATGGTTCTTGAAAGATTGAAAAATGGCGTTTCCAGTCGTGTCCGTGCATTTACGCATGAACTGTACAACCAAAGCTTCCCAAATTTTAATATGTTATTACTGATGAAAAAATGGAGGTCAAGATCAAGAATGACGATTTTAACTTTTACCGTTCAGGAGTTATGGTTCTTGAAAGATTGAATAATGGCGTTTCCAGTCGTGTCCGTGCATTTACGCATGAACTGTTCAACCAAAGCTTCTCAAATTTTAATATGTTGTTACTGATGACAAAATGGAGGTCAAGTTCAATAATGACGATTTTGACTTTTACCGTTCAGGAGTTATGGTTCTTGAAAGATTGAAAAATGGCGTTTCCAGTCGTGCCCGTGCATTTACTCATGAACTGTTCAACCAAAGCTTTTCAAATTTTAATATGTTGTTACTGATGACAAAATGGAGGTCAAGTTCAATAATGTCGATTTTGACTTTTACCGTTCAGGAGTTATGGTTCTTGAAAGATCAAAAAATGGCGTTTCCATTCATGTTGTTGCATTTACTCATGAATCATTCAACCTAAGCTCTTTCAAATTTTAATATGTTGATACTGATGATAAAATGCAGATCAAATGTGATTTTCACTTTCACCGTTCATCAGTTATGGTTGTTGTGATATTGCCAGGAGACAAATAAATGTTAATAAATCCGGTTTGCTGTCGTTGTGACAGCCTCTTGTTATGTTTGCCTTGGTTTTTGGTTAACTGCCGACAGTGCTTACAGCGCTTTGATTATGAGATTGAGATAATGTAGGTCGATTGGATCAACATTAGGTGTCTGCAAAATATAGAGGGAATCGGAGGCCGAGTAGTAGAACTTCCTATCACTTACCTCCTAACAAAGGTCATGGATTCTCTCCTTTACTCAGACTTTCTCCACCAATAAAAACTAATACATCGAAATAGTACAGTTGTTGTGAAACTTGTGTTAAAACTTGTTAAAAATAGCAAAAATAATCAGCAAGACATCTACAAATCAGGCCGCATGACTGACAAAAATCGTTAGTTGAATTCTTATTGAAGTTATTGCGCTTGAACGAAGATTTTTCCAGTTTTTTGCAATTTGTCTATCAACTTGAAATATTCAACAAATAGATAAATAGATCGAAACATTGAATAGAAATTTTTTATCAGGAAGACAAAATCTACATATTACCATCATATATAAAATCTTCAGTCGACCATTTTCAGAGTTATCGCTCTTATGATAATTCGCCTTTCATCGTGAAATTTAACATTATAATCAAATAGAAACTATAAAAAAGGAAATGATCAGCAGGATAAGATCTATACAAACGCAAAATCGTGAATGAAATTGTCAGCTCTTTATAAATGCTTGATTTCTTGATTGACAACATATTTGTTGCGTTTGGAGGAAATGTTTTTCAACAGATTCGAAATTCAATGGGAAACAGTTATCTTATAAAACACAATGTCCTCCTTATATGGTGTATGGTCTCGCCTTGACGGAATAGGTATGCTGTTTCCGGAGTCGGCGGCAACGTCAATAAACTCATCATAGATACCAGGACTAAATTTAGTATATACGCCAGACGCGCGTTTCGTCTACAAAAGATTCATCAGTGACGCTCGAATCTAAAAAAGTTAAAAACGCCAAATAAAGTACGAAGTTGAAGAGCATTGAGAACCAAAATTCCTAAAAGTTTTGCCAAATACAGCTAAGGTAATCTACCAACAGTGTATAAGTATGTGATAAGGTCTAGCTTATGGTAAACCATTAGTGGTAGACCAATGATATTTGGTATGCAGTTATAAAAGCATTGGCACATCTCATTTCAATGGAGATATTTGCCCTGCCCCCTCAGTCATGCTCTATTGACTTTGGAACTTTTGCTTAGTTTAGATATATTAGTTTATGACTATATTAGTTTAAAATGAACCGCTAATGTCAAGTCAATGACTTTTGGTATGCAAGTTCATTGGCAATTGCGAGTCTCATTTCCATTGAGATTATATCTCCCGCCCCCCCCCCCCCCCCCCCCCACACACACACACCTTTTCATCATGGTTTATTGACTTTGAAACTGTTGCACAGTTTGCCGGAAGTTAATTTTTGTGTTTAGGTTTGTTTAAAGGAAAAGACTTATGAAAAGTCAATGGTATTTAGTATGCAGTAGTATTAGCATTGACACATCTCTTACTCAGGGGAATCGTTTAACCATTGACGTTCAGCACAGGCACTTGTCTCAGACCCCACCCCTATATACCTTAACGTTATATTAAGGTATATAGGAGACAAGTGCCTGTGACGTTCAGTCATAAATCATTCGTGTGTCATTGACTTTGAAAATTTGGATAACTTGAATGTTAAAGTAAATGCTATTATAATTTTAACATTTTTATTATCAAAATTTGTAAAACGCGAGAAATGTCTATGTGTTAACAGTTTATTAAACAGATTGATGCATTGCTTTAATAGTTTAATGTCTTTAAATATCACACACCATTGGTTATAATATATATAATAGCGGTAGTTCGTATAAATTGTCAATGATAGTGTCAACAATCTAATTATAAATCGAAAGGAACCTCTAATACTGTGGTAATTTCTTGTCCGGACCGAAGATTTAAAGTAACATTTACAAGATCAGGATTGTATACTCCAAATGTCGGCCACAGTGGTCGACTAACATCGACATTTCGGAATCTAAAGATAAACTTTCTACTTTTTGCATCTACAACAATCCATTGTTTATTTCTTGTATCAAGCAGGAATCCGTATGTTGTTTTGTGAGTAGTGCCTGGAGGAGAGTTTTCTGTTGCTGGTGTGTGAAACAAACGCTGCCCATTGTTCCAACACTGTAGGCAAATCGTGCGGCAGATATTACATCGACGAGCACAGAATGTCCATGCAAGGGCGTGGTTGTCCAAAGTGTAATTCATATCAACTTCAGATTTACGAGCAATGCCAATTTCAAATATCAGATCTTGGCGTAGCTGGCGTTTTACGAAAAAGTGGACCGAACATTCGAAATAATGTTGATTAGTTTTCCCTAGGGGTTTCGTTGCTATGGTACCTCTGTAGTTTTGGAAAGCAGTAGACAAATCACGTGATGGTGGTCGTCTTGACTTCTGGTTGATCAACGTTTTATAATCTTCCGATAGTTCATATTGATGATAAGTGCTTTTGAGGTCAAACGAAAATTCTGGGCCTGAAAATATATATAACAATATTTCAATTGTTAACTTTCAGGTATTTTATTGAAATATGTAAATCAGAGAGACGAGAAATTGTCTTGTTGAAAAAAGTGGCTTATTATATTTATATACATGCATTGCTTTAACGTTAAGACTGAAAATCCACATTGTTTAGAAAAAAAATATAACATAAAATTTTACCACCCATGACGTTTCCTACTATACAAACTGTCGAAAGAAAAGGGGTAGTTCCGTATTAACATATTTTATACGTTCCGAACAATGAAAGTCTTCTGTAAATACTTATGGTCATAAACACTAAGCATACAATATAATGCGTTTGCTTTACGGTTGTTCATGTGAAGCAGAATTTCTTAACTTGCAAGATGAAGAAAAAGTTTGGTTAGATAATTTCCTTCAAAATTTGATATTCACAACTTTTCAATAGATATCTACCATGTTTACTAACCTTGACTGCGCTAGTTTAACTGTGACCTTATTGTATCAAGATTAAAATTTTAAATAAGTCTTCAGAAAGGAAAAGAAACTATTGCTACAAATGTTAAAACATACAAATAATTTCTCCTACAGCTCTGTAAGGTGGAAACTCGTTGACATTTGAATTTCGGTCTGCATTTGAATCGGCATCTGTGTCTGAAATTATAAATGGAATTTCACAGCAAATAAAAAAAAATGATTTGGCGTAATAACAACAAATTGACTTATTGGAATTTATTTGAAACATAGAAAACTTGAAGGAATACTAGTACATTGATAATAGAATGGGATACATAGACAATTCTATATAAAAAAAATGTCGTTTAAAATATAAATGATGGCTTATTCTAAGTAATTTAGTATTCCAAAACCGTATTACGCAAAAACATTGTTTACCGACTGAAAACCACACAAAACCAAATCTAACCAGGAGAGACGGTAAGTGGAAACCACACACTATTACACCATACATATAACCAGGAGACAGGATAATTGGAAACCGTGCAATAGACAATTTAACCTGGAGATAGGAAAAGTGGAAACTTCACCAAATACAAATCTTACCAGGAGAAAGGATAAGTGAAAAGCACACAATATTCAAATCTAACCAGGAGAAAGGATAAGTAAAAAGCACACAATATTCAAATCTAACCAGGAAAAAGAATAAGTGAAAACCATCCAATATTCAAATATAACCAGGAGAAAGGATAAGTGAAAACCCCACAATATTCAAATATAACCAGGAGATACGGTTAGTTAAACCACACAATATCAAATCTAACCGGGAGATATGGTTAGTGAAACCACACAATATCAAATCTAACCAGGTGATGTGGTTAGTGACACCCCACAATATCAAATTTAAACAGAAGATATGGTTAGTGACACCACATAATATCAAATCAAACCAGGAGATAAAGTTAGTGAAACCACACGATATCAAATCTAACCAGGAGATATGGTCAGTGAAACCGCACAATATCAAATCTAACCAGGATATATGGTTAGTGAAACCACACACTATGAAATCAAATTAACAAGGACAAAGGATAAGAGGTAACAGGAGTTAGGATAAGTGAAAAACACACGCTATTACACCAAAACGTTCCAGGAGACAGGATAAGTGGAAACCTCTCAATAGAAAAATCTACTTAGTAGATATGGCCTGTGAAACCATACACTATCTAATCCAACTAAGAGATATGCAAAGTGGAAACCCCACACTATTACACCAAAATAACTAAGAGATTGCTTTATATACTGGAACCACAAAATACTACATTCAAATTTAATAGTAAATAGGGTTTGTTAATAAAGGCCAAGTTTGAAAACAATATGTATATATGTAGCTAAACAATACATGCAGTTAATTTCCAAATTTCCATAGTTTTGAGCACAACAACCTACCGCTCATCATTCCACTTGTGACTCTAATATCAGGAGATCTGTCCGACATTTTTCCTGTTAGAGGCTGTGATTTTCTAGCTGTTTTGGTTGCTAAAAAAATTAAAACAGTTGAGGATAAGTACAAGTAAAACACAACGTACCAGCGTCAATTTAGATTTTAAAATTATTGTGTTTATTTGTATGTACTTAAATAACACACAAGTCTTTACTATTTAGTATAAAAACAAGGAGATTTGTTATGATTGTATAATTTGTCAACATAGAAAAACGACTGTTCAAAATGGCCAGAATGCAACCAAGAAATAACCGATCTCACAACAAACCGCTTAAAATTTTCAAATGCTTATAGTTTTAATGTTTTCTTGTAAACAAAACTGTCAAATATTTATAGTAATGACAGATTTCAAATAGTTATGCTTACACGTGGATTTGAGGTTAATACGAAGATCGGCTTTCTTCACCGTAAGGTCTTCGTTCACCATAAATCCAAAACCGTCCTTTGATAAAGTTAAACCAAGCATTGTAACATAAGCCCTGTGCTCTCCAGAACGTACGGGTGTAAAGTAGACTTTGTAGGAGCCAAATTTCTTCCCATGATCCACTACAATACCTTGGTAACGTTTTCCTTTTGAGTCGAGTATATCCACTTTGATGTCAATTCCGCTTTCGTTGATTGGTCGATTGTGAGAATCGTGAGGCGAGATAATGAGAACTACTTGTTCCTTACCCATAGAAATATCGAATGTTTGAACCCTTGTCTTCGGTACATAAGCGGCTGTTGCCCAAATGTCACCCATTACTTTTCCAAATTCCCTGAACTCGTCCTCCATGTTTACCAGCTCAAAAGCCATCTCTGCTGTGGTGTGTGGTGTAGTGTCTATCTGTTGATCACGTAGAGCATTTGTCCTACTGATAATCTGATCCTTCATAATCAAGAATTCTGCTCCGTTGCTGTAAGCTAAATGGTCTTCAGAAAATTTAATAGCTTGATCTATTGAATCTTTCTTTGTCGAAAGTTCATCAAGTTGGAGGTCAAGAGCGTTCTTCTTTCTACCAGACACATCAGAAAGCATTTGCTTTAGAACTGCCTTTCGCTCATCTAGGACATCAAAGCATTTTGTAAAGGCCTGTTCAATATCTTGTTCAATGGAACTCTCTTTCAAATATAAATTCTGAACTTCATCATTTAACAGATCTATGGCTTCATCCACTTTGGTTTTCTTGTGTCGTATGTCTAAAAGATTATTTTCAACTATTCGTTTCTTTTCTACGTATACATCGTTCAAATATTTTACGTCGTGACCATCATCTCGCTGATGAAATTGGACTAAACACAAACTACAGATAGGTTTGTTGCAAGACCTGCTTTCACAAAAATGTGAAAATGGCTGTCCCTCGTGTCCTTCTACGGTGCATGTCAGCTTATTATGGAAGTCTTCTAGTGGCGATTCTTTCAACATATCCAGAGATAAAACAACATGACGTTTGGTTAACTTTGTACGATTATGTGCATCGGAGCAAGTTTTACACAGAAATTCGTCGCAGTCTTTACATCTACTTGCAGCTACCACTTTGTTAGGATGGCACTGATTGCAATAGAATTCCGCAGACTTCTTCTGCACACGGTAACAGTCTACTACGTGACGTCTACCGCTATCAATCGGGAAAGCGCTGATGTCATTTCCTCTTGCTTCGAACGTTTCGTTGCAATCTGGGCATTTCACGTTCTGGTTTTCTATCCGTCTTTTCAAGCAGTTCGAGCAGACTGTATGTAAACATGGTAATACGTGAGGTGATCTTCCTTTCTCCCCAAAGTATTGTTGACAGTCAACACAAGTTAGAAACGATTCGATATTTTGTTTGTTGTTAGCCATTGATCTGAAACGAAGAAAACCTTTACAATAGAAAATAAATGTCTATATGTCTTTTAAAAAAATTCTATGTCAACACTTAAAAACCAACATTCTTCAAGACAATTCTGTACAATCTTTTATTCCATAAAATTGTGATCTCTATGAATGTGTAATGTGGTTCGATATTTATTGCTTCGGTTTAAATGCGGTAAACATATTAGTTTTGACTTCTTTTCTATATGCACTTGTATCCCATTTTTATTTCTTTTTTGTATTGAACGTGTTTCGGTGGTTTATATACAATGTTGGTATTGCTGGCTGTATTATTATTGGGTAATAAATTATTCTATAATAAATGTGCACTGTTTTGAATGTTGCAAAGTGGTACATGTAAAAGTATTGTCATTTTAGTTCCCTGATGTGAATGTAAATAAAAAACAACGCTTCGGACGAACCAATATAAAGTGTGATTTCCAATTACAGGTGTATAAGTTAACTTTTGTTACTTGTAATTTTTCGGGGCACTGTATCAAAACAAGTTCCAGCAACATTTTAGAATAACTTTGTCCTGTTGCTGGGATTTTGTATGTTGTTTTGCATATTTGAATTGTCGGCTGCTTTGGGCAACTGTAGTAATAACAAACGTTGAACAATTTTCGTCAAGCTAAAGTGTATTATTTCATATGTTATTCAAGTTCAACTAGGTTATATATAATTTGATGTTGACTGAATTGTGCTACCAATTATATGTTCATATATAAAAGCTGTGTTTTTATTATAATTGAAATTTGGTATTTTATGATATTTTTTTGTCTTTAAGTATTTGTTTGTCTTTAAGTATTTATTTGTCACCTTAATGCATAATGTACCCTACTTTATCTGTCACTTTATATATAAAGTGTATTAAGGGGGTTCGCGGGTCTAATTCATTTATATAGGATTTCTCTATATTTTTCTATGAATGAACTTTATCTTATAGTTAATAGAAAAATAAAATAAAAAAGTGGGGTCACCGTTCATTTGCGCTCACAATCTGCCTTCAAAAGAAGCATAAAATTGAGAATGGAAATGGGGAATGTGTCAAAGAGACAACAACCCGCCCAAATAAAAAACAACAGCAGAGGGTCACCAACAGGTCTTCAATGTAGCGAGAAATTCCCGCACCAGGAGGCGTCCTTCAGCTGGCCCCTAAACAAATATATACTAGTCCAGTGATAATGAACGCCATACTAATTTCCAAATTGTACACAAGAAACTAAAATTAAAATAATACAAGACTAACAAAGGCCAGAGGCTCCTGACTTGGGACAGGCGCAAAAATGCGGCGGGGTTAAACATGTTTGTGAGATCTCAACCCTCCCCCTATACCTCTAACCAATGTAGTAAAGTAAACGCATAACAATACGCACATTAAAATTCAGTTCAAGAGAAATCCGAGTCTGATGTCAGAAGATGTAACCAAAGAAAATAAACAAAATGACAATAATACATAAATAACAACAGACTACTAGCAGTTAACTGACATGCCAGCTCCAGACTTCAACTAAACTGACTGAAAGATTATGATTTCATCATATGAACATCAGGCACAATCCTTCCCGTTAGGGGTTTAGTATCATACCATCATAACATATATGAGAAGAACATAACCCGTGTCATGCCAACAACTGTTTTTAGAATAAATGTGTTTAGTTCCGATGCAAAGACCTTATCAGTGACTCAATATTAACGCCAAAATATGCAATCTTTAATGACTTGACAACAGTATCGTAATTATATCCCTTCTTAATAAGTCTATTCAAAGGTTTTGTAAGTTTCTGAGGTGAATACTGACACCTTTGTGCTTTATAAAGAATATTACCATAAAAAATTGGATGTGAAATACCTGAACGTATTAGAAGTCTGCATGTTGAGCTATATTTACGAATGATGTCTTTATACCAATGATAAAATTTAGTAAATGTTTTGACTAGTTTGTGATATCGAAAACCCTGGTGTAATAATTTTTCAGTAATACATAAATTTCTCTCGTTAAAATCTAAAACATTGTTACATACACGAGCGAATCGTACAAGTTGAGATATATAAACACCGTAAGATGGTGACAAGGGAACGTCACCATCTAAAAACGGATAATTAACGATAGGGAATGAAAAATCATCCCTTTTATCATAAATTTTAGTATTCAGCTTTCCATTAGTGATATAGATATCAAGATCGAGAAAGGGGCAGTGGTCGTTGTTAGTATTAGCTTTATTTAAAGTAAGTTCAACAGGATAAATTTCATTAATATACATACTGAAGTCGTCATTATTGAGAGCCAAAATATCATCCAAATATCTAAAAGTATTATTAAATTTGTTTATCAGATGTTGTTTCGATGGGTCTTTGCTTATTTTTGTCATAAATTGTAACTCATAACAATACAAAAACAGGTCCGCAATAAGTGGTGCACAGTTAGTCCCCATTGGAATTCCGATAATCTGACGATATACGGAATCCCCAAAGCGAACAAAAATGTTATCTAGTAAAAATTCAAGGGCATATATAGTATCAAAGCATGTCCAATTAACATAGTTTTTTTGTTTATTGCTACTAAAAAATGACCTAAAAGAGTTTGAACATATATATTCACATTCTGATTTTTTGAATGCCCATTTAATTAGGTGTGTGAATTATACATTTTTGTAAAGGTGGTTTTTTTCTGTTGAAGTAATAGGAGAAATAAAGGTAATATCGAAATAAAAAAAAGAAATTTATTACAGAAATCGTTAAAATTTTACAATAATTTAGTTTAAGTACAGCTTATATGGAAATTATATTAAAAAAGATAGGTCACCGATGAGTTGAAAAAGATATTTCAATTTTAGAGCCAAAAAAATGGCATTTTTCCACCAAAGGGAGATAATTTGGAACTTTTTCAATGATGTATACATTTTGAAAGTCATCTGGGGGCAACACGAATTGATCGTTTTGAATGATTTTTGTACCATATGATAAAGTAACAACTACAAAAGGAAATAAATAAAACTTGTAATGAAAAACAAATGTTTGATTTTTTTCTGAAATTTTTATACCCTCGAGCCTCCTTAAGTATAAGTTTTTTTAGATTTTTTGGTCACTTTACGTAGTCCTGTAGACTTTTTTGTCACCTTACTACAGCTGTCATAAGTCATCTCGACTCTATCGGTCACTTTACCTAAGCTGTAGTCAGTCTGTTAGACACAGTGTATCACATTTACTTTGTGGCCGTTATTCTTTTAATCCTGTAGGTCACCTTACTTTAAGCTCTTTAACTCCTGATATAGATTGTCGATCATCTTACTTCAGTCATAGTAATTCATAACATTGTTAAACCTACATAATACCACAAGTCCTTTGAATTTACATCATTACTTGTAAGCCCTCTCACTGGTAAACCAATTTTGAACTGAAACAGGTCGTAAAGACTGAACAATAAATTACTAAGCCTAGATCAGTTATCAATTAATTTTCAGACTTTTTCGTTGCAGTAAAACCAGTACTGTTCAGACAATTGGCTTGTAGTCAATCAAGATCGGTTGACTTTTTAAAATTGGATCTTTAATGCCCTTCTACTTCGTATTTTATTTTGCCCTTTCACTTTTTTTTATTTGGGTCACTGATGAGTCTTTTGTAGACAAAACTTGCGTCTGGCGTACAAAAGTTATTAAGACTAGTACATTGATGATTTATTATTTAGTCTATGTTCAGACAGTTCAGTAGGTGATAATCACCTGACGTGTATAGAATAACAGCATACTGAAATTCATGTAAAAAGTACTAAAGTCTTTAAAAGACCAAGGTGTTTCTTCCCCAGAAATAAATTACATCAGCTGTATTTAGCAAAACCTTTCGAAATTTGGGTTCTCAATTCTCTTTAACTTCATAGTATATCTGAACTTTTACTGTTCTTATTTGAGAGTCTTTTGTGGACAAATCGCGCATCTTATGTACAAAATTTATATACAGGTATCTACTATTAGTTTATTTGACGGCAATCAAACATTCTAACAATACTGAATTTATTACAAGAAAATGTCTAAAAAATAACTTTAACTCGTAAGAAGACTTAAAATTTATTGTTTCAGACTTTTCGATGAATTATAAGACCAAAATTACCATTTAAGACTAAAATTAATTTACTTGTAAACTGAAGATAGTCCTCTTGATTTTGTCATTGCCATTACGTTATCTAAGCCATAATAAGCCATCAGTACTTTACTATTAGTCATTTTTATTCTGTTACATTACCTTAACTGTAATATGTTATCAGGTCTTAAACAATAATGAGTACTCTTGATTATGTTGTTAACCTTAACCGAGGACTAAAATGTTATAAGTCCCCTTGATTTTGTCGTTTACTTAAACGATAACCATAATAAATCCTTTTTTCTAGTCCTCCTTATTATGTCGTTAATCTTACATCAGTCGTTATATGTCCAATGTACCTAACCCGTAGAAGGTGTTTTAACTTTGTGGTCAAGACGCAAATAGCTGTATCCACTTTGTAGGTCTCTTACCTTATAAAAATAAGTGCAAGCAGATATAATTCCTTTACTACTATATATCAAATGTCTCGTCAGTAATATTTCCCAAATTTCATTTTAATGTTGTTCTTAACAACTATCTTTGTCAAGTTTCGTGTCCACACACTGAAAGTTTTCACGATCAGATGAAACTTAAATCTTAAGCGGTGGAAAAGTGATTTTCAATTGAATCAATGATGCGCATGGAAAGCGCGATTGTTGTGAAAATGTTCGTAAGTAATTTTATATTTCTGTTATATTGGACTGGTGAAAATATATAAAGAATTTGTGCACGTATACAATCATTATACATCACGTTGTCAATAATCCCAATTAAAAAGAGCTTTTATATTTTAGAAAATGAAAATAACACTTTTTAACGATGATATATAGTGATGTTTTTTTAAGTCAATGATTCAACTGCATTGAAGATGTTTATTGTCTATTTTGGTCATTAAGAGTGCTAATGTGAATAATTAATTGAATTTGAATTTATTGAAATTGTTCATTGTCTTTTTAAGTCATTATCTGTGTTCAGTTTATTGGAGTTGTTTGTTTGTTCGGGTCATGTTTTTGGTTTATTGAAGTGTTTGATTGTTTTCAGTCTTTAGTTCTGTTTATTGAAGTAGTTTGTCTATTTTATTCGTGTAATCAGTTAATTTTAGTTGTTGATTGTCTATTAGAGCCATGTATTTAGTTTAATGGGGTTGTAAAATGTCTACTTGGGTAATGCATTTGAGTTGCTATTGGAGTTGTTAATTATCTATTTGAGTCCGATATTCAGTTTAATGGAGTTGTTGTTTGAGTCATGTATTCAGTTTGTTGGAGTGGTTGATTGTTTATTTGAAATATTTTTTTCAGTTTGTTGGAGTTATTGATTGTTTATTTTAGTCATTAATTCAGTTTGTTGGAGTTGTTGATTGGAGATTTTGATTGTAGTCAACAATCCAGTTTGTTGGAATGCTTCATTGTTTATTGGAGTCATTAATTAAGTCTATGTGAGTTGTTGGTTGTTTATTGTAGTCATAATTTAAGTCTATGTGAGGTGGTGGTTGTTTATTATAGTCATCATTTATGTCTATGTGAGTTGTTGGTTGTTTATTATAGTCATAATTTAAGTCTATGTGAGTTGTTGGTTGTTTATTATAGTCATGATTTAAGTCTATGTAAATTTTTGATTGTTTATTGCAGTCATTATTCAAGTCTATTAGAGATTTTGATTGTTTATTCAGTTGTCAATTCAGTTTATCACATTAAAAATAGACTAATAATCTTACTTTTTTAAGATGTTAAACCACGGAAACATGTCTCTAGTCAGTTGAAACACAGACATATCGTATATGTCAAACAATTCTGGATTGTACTGAGTTTCTATAAGATTCTTTATTTGTATAATCCACAGTGAAAGATCCAATCGCGGATATATGTGCACTTGAAGTAGAGTACTTTGTTCGGTACCCTCGATTGTCATTGAGCATACGATGTTTTTTCATCCACGTGATCCCTCCATTTCGTTACTGTTTTTGAAGAAAAACTGAGTTCTGTTGGTCTTTGTTTTATGATATATTGATTTAAGTTATTTGTTGGGTTTTTTGCTTTTGTTTCTTATCTTTCCACAATATTTGAGTGTTGGAAATTACCACAATTTTTAACTTTGACTTGACGTGTATCCCTTATCGGTGTAAGTTAGTTGGTTGATTAAATAGCCAGCGCCAATCACTCGAACACTTTATAGAACTTCATCAATATCTTATGTTTTTCGCCGTTCATGGAGAGATAAGATCTCTAGATTCAATTCAAAGCACATCTGTCACACATCCTAAAACTCTGGATTTGTAGTCGTGCAGGATAATTGTTTCGCTCTTTTCTGTATGTTTCCAAACTTCTCTATTTCGTTGGATCCTAACTCAGCACTATACTTCATTATGGATCTTACTTTTTGGTAGGTTGGTCAGTTTGATGCTCTTTTGTTCTTTTGTTGACATATTAATTGATATAAGTTTCTTCTCAGAAAAACTAGCAGTTTGTTTTCCTAGTAATTTTCGTATATGGCTAATCGGCTAAAGATCATCTGCCATATTAAGACTAGGTAAGTTTCTTTTTAAATCTTCACCTATTTGTGGTTATCTATAGCTGATAGAAGTGTGTCATTTGTGTTTTATACTCATGATTGTGTAGCATTTTTAGAGTTAATATATTTTCCAATTTGCTGCCCAAACGTTTATGTTTGTCCGATCTTTTCGGTATATTAAGCAGTCGTTTTCAAAAAGTCGAACTTAAGATTTTACTTAGGAAGGTATAGGTCCTAAAACTGTGCCTTGGTGATCATAAAACTTATGTGGTGACGATTTCGGTCGTTGTTCTTCAAACCTCTGTCGAGACTATGTTAGTGTCAGGAGCACACTTCTGTTCTGAATCTGTTTGAGTAAGTTGTAGAATTCTTACGAGCTTCATAACAACGGTAATGAGGTCCATATGGAGTAAATATGCAATGGCGTAGCGTATCATTCGAGGTTATCATACGCAATACGATGGAACAGAGGGTATGCTACTGTTGAAATCATGAAGTTTGTCTTATATTCATGACAGGTTTAATGTACTTCATATGTGTCAATATCGAGAAAAAGATTATGCTATGAAGTAGACTTATGTTCGGTAATTGTCTTAATCTCCTGTTAACTGGGATATATAAGATGTATGCACTTACTGGCATGCGAGTTATAGACATACACATCTTCGCTATTATTTTTTTTGAAGAAAAACGGAGTTCTTATGGTCTCTTGTGATGATATATTGATGTAAGTGATCTGTTGTTCCACAATATTTTAGTGTTGGAAATAACTACAATTTTTAGCTTTGACTTGACTTGTATCTCTCATCGGTTTAAGGTAGTTGGTTTGTTAAATAGCCATTGCAAATCCCTCGACCGCTTTATAGAACTAAATCAATATCTTATGTTTTCACCGTTCATGGAGAGATTAGATCTCTAGATTTAAAGCATATCTGTCACACATCCTCTTTCTCTGGATTTGTAGTCGTGCAGGATGATCGTGCAGCCCCTTTCTGTATGTTGAATCCTTACTCAGCACCATACTTCATTACGAATTTTACTTTTGGTAGATAGGCCAGTTTGGTGATCTTTTGTTGACATATAAATTGATAAAAGTTTCTTCTCAGAAAAACTAGCTATTGTCTTTCGTAGTAATTTTCGTATATGGCTGGTCCAATTAAGATCATTTGCCATTTTTAATTATAGGAATTATTATTATTTTTAACCTGCTCCTATTTCTGGTTTTCTAGCTGATTGTGTTTTATACTTATAATTTTGTAGCATTTTTAGACGTAATTTTATTTTCAAATTTGTCGTTCATATGATCATGTTTGTAAGATCCTTTCTCAAGATTTCGGTGGTCTCGATATAATTAGCAGTCGTCTTCAAAAAGTCGAACTTTTTTTACTCATTAAGGCAAATCATTGATCTAGCAGAAGAAGGTATAGAGATCTTAAATATGTGCCTTGGTGTTCATTAAACTTGTGTGGTATCGATTTCAGTCGTTGTTCTTCAAACCTCTGTCGAGACTGTGTTATTGTCAGGAGCCCACTTCTGTTCTGAATCTGTTTGGGTAAGTTGTAGAATTCATAACAACGGGAATGATTTCCATAGAGTGAATATGCAAATGCGTAGCGTATCATTTGAGGTTATCATACACAATACGATGGAACAGACGGTATGCTACTGAAAGTGAAATTAAAGATCTTTCCAAAATTAATTTGCGTTTGTCTGTGTAAATAGTTATCAAAGGTACCAGGATTATAATTGAGTACGCCAGACGCGCGTTTCGTCTACATAAGACTCATCAGTGACGCTCATATCAAAATAGCTATAAAGCCAAACAAAGTTGAAGAGCATTGAGGATCCAAAATTCCAAAACGTTGTGGCAAATACGGCTAAGGTAATCTATGCCTGGGATAAGGAAATCCTTAGTTTTTCGAAAAATTCACAGTTTTGTACACAGGAAATTTATAAAAATGACCACATTATTGATATTCATGTCAACACCGAATTTTTGACTACTGGGCTGGTGATACCCTCGGGTACGAAACGTCCACCAGCAATGGCATCGACCTAGTGGTGTAAATAGTTATCAAAGGTACCAGGATTATAGTTTAGTACGCCAGACGCGCATTTAGGTTTTGTAGGAGAACGAGAACAAGTCGGTCAATGTTGAACAATTAGTACCCATGGGCCATAGAAACACTGATTATCTGTGAAAAATAACTTCCCCAAACTCAACACATATGTCTAGTCTTTTTCGATAATTTTCTTTTGTTTATTTGTTGAATTCTGCTTTCTTTTTTTTATAGAGAATGCGAGTTTCAAAGATTGTGGTCCTATAAAGTTATTGTATAATATTTCAATTCTTCGAATGTTACGTTTCGTTATTAATAAATCCAGCAAGTAAAGAACTTCATCCTCATCTTTCTATCCAGATTTGACAGGTTTGGGTTCCTTTTCTTCTGAATATTTGTTTTCTAATAATTGTAAGAAGTATATATGTTCCAGACTATTCGATATAAATATATATAGAGAGTTCCCTTACAGAAATATTTTGGAAGGTCAGCATACTATATATATAAAATACAGTTGCCTGTTGTGCAATTCCATCTCAAGTAGTGCCCAGTGCTCCAATTAACAATAGCACTGCACCATTTGATGTTCTGGTTGGTAAAGGTTGGAAGCTTTAATTTAAAAGGTTGTCAAGTGGAAAATGTTCATGTATCCAACAGCAAATTGTTTAAAGATAAACTCTCAACCATAAATCAATCTTGGTAATACATAGCATGATTGCTCGATTTTGTAAGTTATTGGAGGATTTATTCCATTCGAACAATGCGCCCAAGATATGAGAGAATAGCTAAAGTTTTCTTCTTGTCATCCTCATTCTAGCATTAAGTTCGTGTTTTCGTTCAGTTTTGATCTAAGATTTCCCAAATGAGTTGTATCTTTTAATGAGTCTGATGTTATTTTTATGCATAGTCTATTTACTTGTTGACCAATCAACTCTCGGTAAGGAAGGCTGATAATGAATAACTGCATGACTAAAGTGAACTTTCAGGAAACACTCATGGAATTTGAGTAGTATTATTATGTTATGAGAAATAACGGTTCCGAAAAATATATGCCTGTTTTCAACTCTTGTTTCATTAATTATGAATGCAGCAATTCGCAGACATAATCCTGGCTTCTGTAACAATTTATAAACCCTAACTGTTGAGTATATTGTATGAAGTAGGTACTAATTAAATGTTGCCGTTGGGATATATGGTACTTTTGACGAGTTTGGAGAAAATATGCGTAGCTGGAAGTCCTGACTCCTAAGTAATATTCATCCAGACATCACTGGCGTATAAATATCCGACTTGAGAATACTAGGACGCATATATTGTAGTTTAAGACCAGACTTAAGATTTCCAGAGACTTTATATATATATGGGTTCGAATCCCGGCGAGGGAAGAACCAAAAATTTGCGAAAGCAAATTTACAGATCTAACATTGTTGGGTTGATGTTTAGACGAGTTGTATATACATTATGACGTTAAGCACGTTATTGCGTCACTGCCGTGAAATGCGACAGAGCAATTTGATAAATAGCTCTTCTATGAAAACTAACTAATTAAACTTTATGAAATTTATATCCTTAGATTAGGCAGGTATTACTGTTTCCAAAAATATTAAAAATATTCTTTAACTTTTCATAATAGTTTCAAATAATGATACACATTTTACCAAAACGTCAAAAATATGCGTGTCAGACGTAACAAATTATTCGCAAAATAACTTTTGCGGGAATTTTTGTGGTCTAATAAAAAGTTTAAAATCCGCGAAAATTCGCACGAATGATAAACGTCTAATATAATTTATGACGGCATTGCTGTTTTTTGTGTTGATCGAACGGTAAAAATTTATTTTTTCAAAAATGAATAATCCTCGCCATGGTCAGGTTTTATGAAAATGGTAAGTTATCAAATATTATCGCCCTTTAAAATATCAGATGATATAAAATTTTGGTTTTATGAATTATTCCTACAAATGTGCTTAGATAGACCATTTCAAATCGGGAATTTTACAGCACTCGCACCACAAATAAAAACGCATCGGCCTCGGGAAAATGTCTTGCAAGATTGTCCAATGTCGAATTTCGCCGGTTTTTACAAAAACACTGTCAGTTTCAACGTCATTTTATTAAATATTCAATTTGTAGCATATAAAACAGTGCTTTTTCGTAATTGTGCTTTCACCCAACAATACGATAACATACTTTTTGATAAGCTGTTAAGTCGAAATGACTTCGTTTTTTAACTAATCAAATGTCTTGCAAGTTTGTCCACTGAGCAATTTTCTTACGTTTTGAACGTTTTCGATTCCGTACACTCTACATATGTGTTTCCAAATTATTTCTAAAAGTGTGTTCTTTTTTTTAGTGTTAAACACCACATCATGTATAAGCGACATTTGTTGTATTTTATTGACCTGTCATCAAAGGAAGGAGAAGCCGGACATCAGAAGACCTTAAGTTAAAATAGTTGCAATAACTGTCGATTAGGATCGGGGTCGAACAAATCTCGCCACGAGCGTATCTTAAAATTACCATGCTTTTTATCACTTTATATGAACTCATTAGGCCAATCATCCTCCTAGGCCATCGAATTTGAAACCAGTTCGTATTATCATATGATATATGAACGATATTTCATTGTTTTTAAATAACAAGTACGGTTCGATTTTTTTGTTTTAAGATCAGAGGACAAAACAAAATAACCAAATTACAAATTTCGAAAATAGATTGAATCATAGAAACCACGATAAGAACTGCAATACATAAAAGTAGTTATAATGAAATAGAAAACTAATAATATTATCTAAAATGAAAAAAAAAACATATGGTAATTTGTCAATAAATAGGTAAAATATTAATTACAGAACAAAAGGATTTCATATCCGAGTCAGAGAGAATTAAATATTGTAGATATAAAGAGATAAAGAAACTATAAAGAAAAGAGCAAAAAAAAAAGTTACAATAAATATAAAGAAAAATACAACACAAGCCGAAATGTCCGAAATGTTCATTTGCTTGCGTATCTACCAGTAGCAAATATTTCATACATATTCAAGACTGAAGTATCCATAATATCAATCAAAAATGATTACAATCAAAACGAATTTTGACGTTACCAATTGGGACGCAATATCGTGCGTAACGTCTATGTAATCAGCCATGTATCACCATCATTGATGGCGATCCGATGGATACATCTATTGTAGAGTTGTCACTGACTCAGACGTATTTATATATATATATATATATATATATATATATATATATATATATATATATATATATATAAAATATTTGTTGTCAACAAATACCTGCACTGGAAAATAACATTAAGTCTGGGGTAATCCGTAATATATGTGTAATTCAGGTCTCAGAAAGGGTATATACTGTGACATTACCGGCTTATGGCTTATATCCCTAAGCCTATATATTATATGTTATTCAGGTCTCAGACAGGGTATATACTGTGACATTCCCGGCTTAGAGTTTATATCCCCTGAGCCGAAGGCGAAGGGGATATAAGCCCTAAGCCGGAAATGTCACAGTATATACCCTGTCTGAGACCTGAATTACACATATATTACGGATTACCCCAGACTTAATGTTATTTTCCAGTGCAGGTATTTGTTGACAACACATATATATTGAAAAACCCAACCTGATATGTTCGGCATACGTGAAGGATTTTCTAATTTGCTGTGAACATAATTTTATCGTGTATGTAATCATTTATAATAACTCTTTTAACATCAAATTAAAGTATTAAAAGTGTTAATTGCGTGATTTTGTATCAAAAAATGTATTATTGACTGAAACACGTCATTATTTTCCCTCTGTGAACCTCTGACAGTCTGATAACTTATGACTACGTCACATAGTGACCGGTGTTACATGTATGATGACGTTTTTGAAGTTCCAATTGGGGATAAAACGTCGTATATATATACCCCGGCAGTTTCCTGAATATATACTGACATCTCTGTGTTGTTATCCAATCAGAAACCTCGACACATTTGTAATCCGTAATATATATATATATTAACCTGGAGGAGGAGGCACAAATCCGCCTAACAGCACATGTAATGAATATATTTACACACAAGTAAAATTATCAATTTGCCATTATCAGAGTTTAAAATATGATACAAGACAGCTTTACAGCATTATATACAGCATAGAAACAGAAATTGTACGAAAAGTTACATAAATCAAATTGTACAAGCAAATCACATTTGAACTTTAACCGGGTTCTAAAATACATAATCATTGAGAATACATTTTATAAAACATTTAATTTCCACAAAAAGATTTCTAAGAATTTATTTATTCATTAATGAAATGCACGTTTATACCCCGAGGGTTAAAGGTGCATATACACAATACAGTACTCTGGTAACAGAATATATAAGGAGCATATTCTAAATATTCAGAGGTAATTTCAAATTCACAAGCTGCTCTCATTTAGTTACTGATGTCATAGACGATGTGTGAGTCAGTTTATTTCGTCATTTCAGAAGTTTCGAAAGCCATTACCGTAACTTGACTTGTGTCATCAGCATAGATTTTCAGGGTACTGCATAAAGCATATGTTTTTATCTTTGACATGCAAAACAAGACACAAGGAATGCACACTACGAAATGCCGTGTGAAGACTGGAATTAATGACAAGAAAGGGACTTCTGGAACTGAGAATTAGGCCAAACAAAAAGTAAATAACAAAAATACCGACACTCCAAGACACTCCTATGAACACTGCCCATATCAACGGCGCTCTCCTCCATCCTATTTATAGGATCGACACGTATACCAATATAGATACAGATATTTAAAGTTGGCATATATAGGCCTAAAGTGTGCACATCAGGAGTCATAATTTCAGCTCTTTTAAACCGACAAATTTGAAAAGTGGGGCGAAAGATACCAGAGGAACAGTCAAACTCATAATCGAAAATAAAGGCTGGCAACTCCATGGCTTTAAATGAAAAAGATAAACAGACAAATAATAGTACACAAGAACTTGACAACATAGAAAACTAGAATGAGAAACACGAACCCCAACAAAAACTCGGGTGATCTCATGTGCACCGGAAGGGTAAGCAGATCCTGCTCCACATGTGGCACCCGTCGTGTTGAAACCTGCAGTATTTCTATTTGCCTTTTTCCGTCTAATATTAATCTGGGACTATATACTTATATTTTCCAAGAACTATTACCGACTGGAACAAACTACCGGATAACATTGTAAATTGCACTTCAGTAGACTCCTTCAAATCTTCAATTTCAAAGCATCAATATTAACTCAATTACAACATCTTACTTTATTAGTACAAATCATTTTTTTTTTTTTTCATATATTTTTTTAATTGTTCATTTTTCAAGCTATGTTTTGTTGTAAGTTTCCTCCTGTGACATAATCTTCAATTTGTTGAAGTCATTGAAGGCGGTCACTATATGGTAGAATAGAATAGAATATATATAGTTAATATACCAATATAACAGTGTGCAATTATGCCAATATAATAGTCCCATTGTTTGTCTATTATTGGTTTTTTTTTTCTAAATCAGAATTATTTAAAATTAAGGAACAACCATTTAACTTGAAAAGGGGGGAAGGTTTTTTTCCTTTAAAAAAACATTCCAATTGATCACACAATTTGATGGACAGAAAAAAAACTTCTGAATCCAGATTTCCCCATGTCTTTTTTATTTTGACAAATATTTTGAAAAAAAAGTTTTATTGAAAGTGTCGAAAAAATAAATACAAATGAACAAAAATTTCAGACTCGGTTAAAAACAATAACCTGTTCCCGTCGGGTGCCTCTTAAAATGATAAACCGGATATGGATATAGTGGTAATTATTCAATATGGTGGACATTTTCGACCAAAGATCATGAATGGGGTAAAATTATCTATTAAATAGCAATAAAAACAATAGTTTCCTTTGGCAAAAATAAATAATGATATTGTATATAGAACAACACATCACAAATTATATAAGATAATTGGTGTTATGCTACTATAAAGCGCAAGGGCATGCGATACAGTTACAGCCAAATACAGGGGAGGTAATGACGTCGCTGTCAACGTAAAATGTTATTTTCGCGACGTCAAAATGTGTCGTATTGGGAAGAAATGCATCATTTAATGATTTCAATCATAAGGTTGAAAACGGGAACATGTGCCCCTTTCTTAAAATTGACATTTCGCTTGATAATGTATGAAGATCATGTGCACCAATTTTTAAAACCAAAACAGAGGGGGGATAGGACCTTTATCGGGACTCCGGGATCGGGTGTTTCTAAGCTCGGGATTTCGGGATTGACCCTTTCGGGATCCGGGAATTCTTTTTTTTGGATTTCGGGACGTCGGGATTTACTTTATTTAAATTCGGGACCTCAGGATTTTGTTTTTTTAAGTCCGGGATTTCGGGATCAGGACCCCTCCTATCCCCCCTCAAAACATCTATGACAATATTATGAATTATTTTTATTTGATAAATTGCATAATTGATAGATTACATCACAACAGTCAACTGACCAATCAAATAACTCCAATTAGTATATTGGGAATGGGTTAGTTTTTACTTATAATTAGTATAACAGTCCAAGTTATTTTAAATAGTAAAATACCTATAAAATTAAAAATAATGTAATTTTAATTTCTAAGAATCTCTATAGTCGCCGTCAGCTGAAATTCGTAGCGGTTATCGGTAAAAATAATCTAAAATATCAATCGCGTTCACTCGAGATATAGTTTTTCACATGCCATTCATAAATCGCAAAAAGAAAAACCACTACTGACCTACCTTTTAAGTGATCATATTGTAATAATCCTGACCTTCACATTTTGCAGAATATTTTCCATTGTAATTCCGCCATCTTCGTTTCTATGAGGATCATTTGTTTACATATGACATTCGTCACTGTACGCAGTTTCCTGAAATGTTCCTTTCATTGATGTGATAAGGTTTCCCGCGCTTTATGCAAATTTTATGAAATTGAACTCCACGGAAACACTTCCGGTAAAAACAATGGCTGATTCCACCATTCAAAATCGTCTATGAAAAAGTGAAGGTCAGGATTATTACAGTGCAATCACTTAAAAGGTAGGTCAGTAGTGGTTTTTTTTTTTTGCGATTTATGAATGGAATGTGAAAAACTATATCTCGAGTGAACGAGATTGATAGTTTAGATTATTTTTACCGATAACCGCTACGAATTTCAGCTGACGGCCACTATAAAAGCTAAGTGGTTCATAAAGATAAAAACTTTTTTTAACATATTTAGAATAACTGGTGTGGGTGTAAAATAGATTGTATACAAATTTTTGAAAAAAATCATACTGGTCGGATCAGGGATATAAAGTGTATAATACAGGCTCTTAAAATTTTTAAAATGACAAATTATGGCAATACAGCATTGAAATACTAGACATTATTTTTTTTTAAATGGAAACGGTCAGTATATCTTCATAAATGTTCAGTTGAGCTTTAGCAGCTCTATTGAAACAGAGTTTTTATTAAATTCATTTTGATGACAATACAATACATTGTAATATCTATTAATATCAGTGTTCTCCCCAGGCCATTTTAGCACAGCATTTTTCAGTGCTATCACAATTTCCTGCTGTTCTATTGCACTGACCGTAGCGCTATCAAAACGCAAGCGCGTCGCTATATTTTTTTCGTAATTTTCGTATTTTTTTTCAAATTTCCTGCTTTTTAGCTCACCTGGCCTGAAGTAAAATTGTTTATCAGGTCAAGATCTATCTGCCATGAAATTTTCAGATGAGTCGGACAACCCATTGTTGGGTTGCTGCCCCTGAATCGGTAATTTTAAGGAAATTTTTCTGTTTTTGGTTATTATCTTGAATATTATTATAGATAGAGATAAACTGTAAACAGCAATAATGTTCAGCAAAGTAAGATTTACAAATTAGTCAGCATGACCGAAATAGTTAATTGACCCCCTAAGGAGTTATTGTCCTTTATAGTCTATTTTTAACAATTTTCATAAAATTTGTAAATTTTTATTAACATTTTCCACTGAAACTACTGGGCCAAGTTCATTATAGATAGAGATAATTGTAAGCAGCAAGACTGTTCAGTAAAGTAAGATGTACAAACACATCACCATCACCAAAACACAATTTTGTCATGAATCCATCTGTGTCCTTTGTTTAATATGCACATAGACGAAGGTGAGCGACACAGGCTCTTAAGAGTCTCTAGTTTTGGTTTTAGTACCAAATTTAACAACAAAAAATACGGGCTGTCATACTATTGTCCTGACATGTAAATTTTGTGCAGTTTGTAAATCAATTGCAGAAATTTACAGAGAAAAAAGAATATTTCAGACTTGATGACATGTAGCATATAAGATTATGAGTTAAAACACAATATGTCATACCTTCGTACGTGGAGTAATTCTGCATAGGGGAAATTCTTTAAGTGAATAGAAATAAAAATATGACTTTAAAATAAATGCATGAAATGAGGTTAATTTGTTAAATTTAAATGATAAATATGATAGAATTATTTATTTTACTTTGTTGAATGTTACCCTCATTCCAGATTCTAAATAGAATTAATGAATGGAGTATAAAGTCAATATAAGATAATATTTAAATGGATAATTTGTAAGAGTTGATTTATCCAAGATCAACAAGATCAAAGAGGTATATGTTGTTATTGATAACAGCTTGTTTAAAGGTATACATAGTATATATACATGTATATGTTAAGAAATTGAGGGTTCTTCCTTTGTAAGTTTATATCCATTTACAGTTGAAGGGGAGTTTTCCTTATATGTTCAAGATGTTGATGCTGTTTATTCTATTTTACTAAACCTTTGTTTGCTACAGCTATGAAGATAAGGATAATTATTTAAGATGTATCTATATACAGAGCAGCTTACAATGCAATAGGAATTGAATGATTTCTTGGCTATTAAAACCTGCTAGTAGAAGTGACAGTTCTTGAATTTTAAGGAAATATGCAAAGAAAGCACTGCAAGTTCCTCAGCTAAGCTGTTTCTGACTTGCATGTACGCTTAAAATTTATAGAAAAGGACATCTTGAATTAAAGCCTGCTGTCAAAATTTATTTAAATTGATGCCTCATGAACTTGAATTGCTTTGCTTGCACCTGTTTAATGTTTTGTATCTGTGCCTCGCACAACTAGAGACACGAAAGAGCATTTAATGTTTTGTTTCTGTGCCTCACACAACTAGAGACATGAAAGAGCATTTGGTATATCCACATTCCTCATCATAGGCCAAAATAAAATTCATGACAAAAATCTTTATTTTGTTGATCTTGAATAGCTTATCATTTAGTACGTTTAGTTTCTCTCTATCTTATTAGTTTGTGCTCAAAACACAAAAAAGGGTAAAAAAAATCCTAAATTAAGGGCTATCACTTCTATCATGTCTATAAAGAGTGACAGTATACTAACTATATCAGCACATTAGACTTGTTAATAGATCTTGTCCTGGTAATCACTTATGCTAATTTAAGTTTCTATACGACCACAAAAATTAAAAAAATTATGGTGATATATTGGTATCACTTCGTTCGTAGATGGATGGTTTCCAGAAATTAACTTTAGTATAAGTGAATAGAAATCTATAAAAGATTAACATGAAGTTTAAAACCACTAAAGGGAACTTGGGATTGATTTTGGGGGTTATGGTCTCAACTGTTTAGAAATAAAAGGCAAAAAAGGGGGAAAAACAAGTTTTTTTTCTGGTTGAGGACAATTAGACAATTTAAAAGCAGTCTAAGGGAGGTAATCCAATCCCAATTTAAAACTTTAAAACGACAATGTTTGATTACCTCACTTACACTGCTTGTTAATTATGTATTAAGAAATGATGGGAGGGGAGACTATTTTTCTCAAAATTTCAGATATCAAAAATTAAAAAGAAAATTTCTTCAAATATTTTTTGGGGGTTATTGTTCAACAGGATAGTGTATTGCACAAAAGCAAAAAACATTTTATTTAGGGGGAGGGGTCAATTCGCAACCGCACAGTGTATTGCACAAAAGCAAAAAATTGTATAAATTCAAATCATATAACCAATTTTTAAGTTCTTTGACTATAGTTATTCTGTGGCAGAAACCTGTTATGTGTCAAATTTTTAAATACAATCCAAATTCAAACCTGTATCGAGCGTGAATATTGTGTGGTCATTGTGGCCCCAACTTTTCAGGGTTGGACATCTGCGGTCGTATCTAGCTGTGCTCAGTGAAGCAATTTATTATCATATAAGGCACAATGCTAAAACAGTGGTAAAAATCGTCATAGTTGCCAAATGATGAGACATGGGCCAGGTTAGCTAATAAAAGGGCAAGCTTCAGAAATATTTAATGAAGATAATTAAACATCAATCAATACAAGTATGTTGTATTTCATTCTTATAAAGGTAGTACAGTAAAACTAATGCTGTTGTTATGATTTATAATCCTGTAAAATGTATTATTATCTGTAATGCATCCTGTAGTTTGTAATTCGTAACAGTGTCAGAATTCTTATTGACTATTTGCTTTTGATTAGATACATCCAATATTCAGAATCAACAGAAAACACATGTAGCATAATAATTAACAAACAATCAAATTATCAGCATCACAGTAATGAGGCATCCCATTTAACATGCTCAAAGAAACAAAACCCTCACCTGGCCTTGTGGGAGACTGGGGTGATTCAAGGTACCATGGAAGGGGAACATTGTTAATATCTCGCAACAAATAAAAAATTAAAATTGTCAGTATTAATAATTAAATGTTTTGCAAGTTTTAAATATGATGTATAAATGTAGTAACTTTCTCTTTTTCTCATTTTATTTACAAATGCAGGTCTAGATTTATGATATGTTTTTAATAGTTTCGAGGAATATCATGTTTGGAAAAGTACTTGAGCAGAATTTTTTTTTAAACTGTTATTAACATGATGGTTTTATAATTATTAGAAACCATGGCAATGAAGTATCCATATAAAAAATTTTAATGAAAGAAGCTTTCAAGTTCACTAGTGTTTAGTAATAACTATTTCCAACATGTAGGTACATTAATTTGTACCCAGGTATAAATATATTTAAATTGTATTGTGGGAGGTTGTAAGTGATCACTTATTTGTAATGTAACTTTTATTGATTCTTTTATTACATTTATATATGATAAACACCCCTTTATACAACAGATACATGTCATTATTGGTAAATTAATTCCCTAATTGTGCCTCAATTTAACCTGATCAAGAAAAATGTGCTATGAGGGAAGACCTAGGGGGTACACTGATGGTATAACAGACAATATTGATGTTTACATGAACAGGTTGTAGTGTACATATTTTGGCATTTATTTGATTAAGGGATCAATACCTATAAGTCACAGGTAGGTATACTTTACCAATTATATACATGTATACACTGCAGGTAGAGTAAGATAATACATTATGTACCTTGCATGTGTTATGACATAATGTGCATACTGCAGGTAGAATGATACTGTTTTTGAGTTGATTTGTTCACCACACAGGTACATGAATTATAAATAAACATATAATAAAGGAGGAAATATGTACTGTAAACTCAGAAATTATTTCTTGCATATATTATTTCAATCATTAAAGAATGGACAAAAACACAATACTAATAATTATTGTGATTTTAGGAAAATTTGCATATAGATAAATGTATCAGATATCAGAATGAGAGTTCTTATTGCACAGTAAAAATAACTTGCAATAATTTCTAAATTTACAGTAGATTATGCTGCCTTCATAAATTGTTAATTAAAAAAATGTCTACAGTTCATACCATAATCTTCAACCCTCCTCCAAAATCTAGTTGCAAAGAACATATATATATATATTCTACATTCTACCAATCAATTAATATAAAAATGTATATATTTTTGGTCAGTGTGAAATAATTGTACAGTATTCAGTTGTTAACATTAATGTTCTGAAGTTTCTAATATTTACTAGGCTTTTGCTCTAGGGTCTCAATGTGATTTTATGTATATTTTCAGATATTTTAGTCTATGAAGTTTGTATACGGTTTTCAGTCATTGATCTGGATGAACATCTTGCATCTAATAACTGCAGCCAAACGAGAACCCTCCCCTGTTTTACAGAAATTACAGGAATCATGTAAAACATCAGGGACCTGTGAAGTACACATCCCTAAGGAGGAACTCAAATCCAGGTTAACTCCCATGCAGTATCATGTGACACAAGAAAAAGGAACTGAAGGGTGAGTAACCAATGACATCCATAATTATCTATCTTGCATTACTATCACATGTACCAGGGTATATTACCAAAGACATAATCATATCTACCCTGCATTACTATCACATGTACCAGGGTATATAAAGGAACTGAAGGGTATATTACCAAAGACATAATCATATCTACCCTGCATTACTATCACATGTACCAGGGTATATAAAGGATCTGAAGGGTATATTACCAAAGACATAATCATATCTACCCTGCATTACTATCACATGTACCAGGGTATATAAAGGATCTGAAGGGTATATTACCAAAGACATAATCATATCTACCCTGCATTATAATTACTATCACATGTACCAGGGTATATAAAGGAACTGAAGGGTATATTACCAAAGACATAATCATATCTACCCTGCATTACTGTCACATGTACCAGGGTATATAAAGGAACTAAAGGGTATATTACCAAAGACATAATCATATCTACCCTGCATTACTGTCACATGTACCAGGGTATGTAAAGGAACTAAAGGGTATATTACCAAAGACATAATCATATCTACCCTGCATTACTGTCACATGTACCAGGGTATATAAAGGAACTAAAGGGTATATTACCAAAGACATAATCATATCTACCCTGCATTACTGTCACATGTACCAGGGTATGTAAAGGAACTGAAGGGTATACTGTATATTACCAAAGACATAATCATATCTACCCTGCATTACTGTCACATGTACCAGGGTATATAAAGGAACTGAAGGGTATATTACCAAAGACATAATCATATCTACCCTGCATTACTATCACATGTACCAGGGTATATAAAGGATCTGAAGGGTAGACATAATCATATCTACCCTGCATTACTATCACATGTACCAGGGTATATAAAGGAACTGAAGGGTATATTACCAAAGACATAATCATACATGTATCTACCCTTCATTACTATCACATGTACCAGGGTATATAAAGGATCTGAAGGGTATATTACCAAAGACATAATCATATCTACCCTGCATTACTATCACATGTACCAGGGTATATAAAGGAACTGAAGGGTATATTACCAAAGACATAATCATATCTACCCTGCATTACTATCACATGTACCAGGGTATATAAAGGAACTGAAGGGTATATTACCAAAGACATAATCATATCTACCCTGCATTACTGTCACATGTACCAGGGTATATAAAGGAACTGAAGGGTATATTACCAAAGACATAATCATATCTACCCTGCATTACTATCACATGTACCAGGGTATGTAAAGGAACTTAAGGGTATATTACCAAAGACATAATCATATCTACCCTGCATTACTATCATATGTACCAGGGTATATAAAGGATCTGAAGGGTATATTACCAAAGACATAATCATATCTACCCTGCATTACTGTCACATGTACCAGGGTATATAAAGGAACTGAAGGGTATATTACCAAAGACATAATCATATCTACCCTGCATTACTATCATATGTACCAGGGTATATAAAGGATCTGAAGGGTATATTACCAAAGACATAATCATATCTACCCTGCATTACTGTCACATGTACCAGGGTATATAAAGGAACTGAAGGGTATATTACCAAAGACATAATCATATCTACCCTGCATTACTATCACATGTACCAGGGTATATAAAGGATCTGAAGGGTATATTACCAAAGACATAATCATATCTACCCTGCATTACTATCACATGTACCAGGGTATATAAAGGAACTAAAGGGTAAATTACCAAAGACATAATCATATCTACCCTGCATTACTATCACATGTACCAGGGTATATAAAGGATCTGAAGGGTATATTACCAAAGACATAATCATATCTACCCTGCATTACTATCACATGTACCAGGGTATATAAAGGAACTGAAGGGTATATTACCAAAGACATAATCATATCTACCCTGCATTACTATCACATGTACCAGGGTATATAAAGGATCTGAAGGGTATATTACCAAAGACATAATCATATCTACCCTGCATTACTATCACATGTACCAGGGTATGTAAAGGAACTTAAGGGTATATTACCAAAGACATAATCATATCTACCCTGCATTACTATCATATGTACCAGGGTATATAAAGGATCTGAAGGGTATATTACCAAAGACATAATCATATCTACCCTGCATTACTGTCACATGTACCAGGGTATATAAAGGAACTGAAGGGTATATTACCAAAGACATAATCATATCTACCCTGCATTACTGTCACATGTACCAGGGTATATAAAGGAACTGAAGGGTATATTACCAAAGACATAATCATATCTACCCTGCATTACTATCATATGTACCAGGGTATATAAAGGAACTGAAGGGTATATTACCAAAGACATAATCATATCTACCCTGCATTACTATCACATGTACCAGGGTATATAAAGGATCTGAAGGGTATATGACCAAAGACATAATCATATCTACCCTGCATTACTGTCACATGTACCAGGGTATATAAAGGAACTGAAGGGTATATTACCCAAGACATAATCATATCTACCCTGCATTACTATCACATGTACCAGGGTATATAAAGGAACTGAAGGGTATATTACAAAAGACATAATCATATCTACCCTGCATTACTGTCACATGTACCAGGGTATGTAAAGGAACTGAAGGGTATATTACCAAAGACATAATCATACATGTATCTACCCTGCATTACTGTCACATGTACCAGGGTATATAAAGGAACTGAAGGGTAAATGACCAAAGACATAATCATATCTACCCTGCATTACTATCACATGTACCTTGGTATATAAAGGAACTGAAGGGTATATTACCAAAGACATAATCATATCTACCCTGCATTACTGTCACATGTACCAGGGTATGTAAAGGAACTGAAGGGTATACTGTATATTACCAAAGACATAATCATATCTATCTTGCATTACTATCACATGTACCAGGGTATATAAAGGAACTGAAGGGTATATTACCAAAGACATAATCATATCTACCCTGCATTACTGTCACATGTACCAGGGTATATAAAGGAACTGAAGGGTATATTACCAAAGACATAATCATATCTACCCTGCATTACTGTCACATGTACCAGGGTATGTAAAGGAACTGAAGGGTATACTGTATATTACCAAAGACATAATCATATCTATCTTGCATTACTATCACATGTACCAGGGTATATCAAGGAACTGAAGGGTATATTACCAAAGACATAATCATATCTACCCTGCATTACTATCACATGTACCAGGGTATATAAAGGATCTGAAGGGTATATTACCAAAGACATAATCATATCTACCCTGCATTACTATCACATGTACCAGGGTATATAAAGGATCTGAAGGGTATATTACCAAAGACATAATCATATCTACCCTGCATTACTATCACATGTACCAGGGTATATAAAGGAACTAAAGGGTATATTACCAAAGACATAATCATATCTATCTTGCATTACTATCACATGTACCAGGGTATATAAAGGAACTGAAGGGTATATTACCAAAGACATAATCATATCTACCCTGCATTACTATCACATGTACCAGGGTATATAAAGGAACTGAAGGGTATATTACCAAAGACATAATCATATCTATCTTGCATTACTATCACATGTACCAGGGTATATAAAGGAACTGAAGGGTATATTACCAAAGACATAATCATATCTACCCTGCATTACTGTCACATGTACCAGGGTATATAAAGGAACTGAAGGGTATATTACCAAAGACATAATCATATCTACCCTGCATTACTATCACATGTACCAGGGTATATAAAGGATCTGAAGGGTATATTACCAAAGACATAATCATATCTACCCTGCATTACTGTCACATGTACCAGGGTATATAAAGGAACTGAAGGGTATATTACCAAAGACATAATCATATCTACCCTGCATTACTATCACATGTACCAGGGTATATAAAGGAACTAAAGGGTATATTACCAAAGACATAATCATATCTACCCTGCATTACTGTCACATGTACCAGGGTATATAAAGGAACTGAAGGGTATATTACCAAAGACATAATCATATCTACCCTGCATTACTATCACATGTACCAGGGTATATAAAGGAACTAAAGGGTATATTACCAAAGACATAATCATATCTACCCTGCATTACTATCACATGTACCAGGGTATATAAAGGATCTGAAGGGTATATTACCAAAGACATAATCATATCTACCCTGCATTACTATCACATGTACCAGGGTATATAAAGGAACTGAAGGGTATATTACCAAAGACATAATCATATCTACCCTGCATTACTGTCACATGTACCAGGGTATATAAAGGATCTGAAGGGTATATTACCAAAGACATAATCATATCTACCCTGCATTACTATCATATGTACCAGGGTATATAAAGGAACTGAAGGGTATATTACCAAAGACATAATCATATCTACCCTGCATTACTATCACATGTACCAGGGTATATAAAGGATCTGAAGGGTATATGACCAAAGACATAATCATATCTACCCTGCATTACTGTCACATGTACCAGGGTATATAAAGGAACTGAAGGGTATATTACCCAAGACATAATCATATCTACCCTGCATTACTATCACATGTACCAGGGTATATAAAGGAACTGAAGGGTATATTACAAAAGACATAATCATATCTACCCTGCATTACTGTCACATGTACCAGGGTATGTAAAGGAACTGAAGGGTATATTACCAAAGACATAATCATACATGTATCTACCCTGCATTACTGTCACATGTACCAGGGTATATAAAGGAACTGAAGGGTAAATGACCAAAGACATAATCATATCTACCCTGCATTACTATCACATGTACCTTGGTATATAAAGGAACTGAAGGGTATATTACCAAAGACATAATCATATCTACCCTGCATTACTGTCACATGTACCAGGGTATGTAAAGGAACTGAAGGGTATACTGTATATTACCAAAGACATAATCATATCTATCTTGCATTACTATCACATGTACCAGGGTATATAAAGGAACTGAAGGGTATATTACCAAAGACATAATCATATCTACCCTGCATTACTGTCACATGTACCAGGGTATATAAAGGAACTGAAGGGTATATTACCAAAGACATAATCATATCTACCCTGCATTACTGTCACATGTACCAGGGTATGTAAAGGAACTGAAGGGTATACTGTATATTACCAAAGACATAATCATATCTATCTTGCATTACTATCACATGTACCAGGGTATATCAAGGAACTGAAGGGTATATTACCAAAGACATAATCATATCTACCCTGCATTACTATCACATGTACCAGGGTATATAAAGGATCTGAAGGGTATATTACCAAAGACATAATCATATCTACCCTGCATTACTATCACATGTACCAGGGTATATAAAGGATCTGAAGGGTATATTACCAAAGACATAATCATATCTACCCTGCATTACTATCACATGTACCAGGGTATATAAAGGAACTAAAGGGTATATTACCAAAGACATAATCATATCTATCTTGCATTACTATCACATGTACCAGGGTATATAAAGGAACTGAAGGGTATATTACCAAAGACATAATCATATCTACCCTGCATTACTATCACATGTACCAGGGTATATAAAGGAACTGAAGGGTATATTACCAAAGACATAATCATATCTATCTTGCATTACTATCACATGTACCAGGGTATATAAAGGAACTGAAGGGTATATTACCAAAGACATAATCATATCTACCCTGCATTACTGTCACATGTACCAGGGTATATAAAGGAACTGAAGGGTATATTACCAAAGACATAATCATATCTACCCTGCATTACTATCACATGTACCAGGGTATATAAAGGATCTGAAGGGTATATTACCAAAGACATAATCATATCTACCCTGCATTACTGTCACATGTACCAGGGTATATAAAGGAACTGAAGGGTATATTACCAAAGACATAATCATATCTACCCTGCATTACTATCACATGTACCAGGGTATATAAAGGAACTAAAGGGTATATTACCAAAGACATAATCATATCTACCCTGCATTACTGTCACATGTACCAGGGTATATAAAGGAACTGAAGGGTATATTACCAAAGACATAATCATATCTACCCTGCATTACTATCACATGTACCAGGGTATATAAAGGAACTAAAGGGTATATTACCAAAGACATAATCATATCTACCCTGCATTACTATCACATGTACCAGGGTATATAAAGGATCTGAAGGGTATATTACCAAAGACATAATCATATCTACCCTGCATTACTATCACATGTACCAGGGTATATAAAGGAACTGAAGGGTATATTACCAAAGACATAATCATATCTACCCTGCATTACTGTCACATGTACCAGGGTATATAAAGGATCTGAAGGGTATATTACCAAAGACATAATCATATCTACGTGCATTACTATCATATGTACCAGGGTATATAAAGGATCTGAAGGGTATATTACCAAAGACATAATCATATCTACCCTGCATTACTATCATATGTACCAGGGTATGTAAAGGAACTGCAGGGTATATAACCAAAGACATAATCATATCTACCCTGCATTACTGTCACATGTACCAGGGTATATAAAGGATCTGAAGGGTAGACATAATCATATCTACCCTGCATTACTATCATATGTACCAGGGTATGTAAAGGAACTGAAGGGTATATTACCAAAGACATAATCATATCTATCTTGCATTACTATCATATGTACCAGGGTATATAAAGGAACTGAAGGGTATATTACCAAAGACATAATCATATCTACCCTGCATTACTATCACATGTACCAGGGTATGTAAAGGAACTGAAGGGTATATTACCAAAGACATAATCATACATGTATCTACCCTGCATTACTATCACATGTACCAGGGTATATAAAGGAACTGAAGGGTATATGACTAAAGACATAATCATATCTACCCTGCATTACTATCACATGTACCAGGGTATGTAAAGGAACTGAAGGGTATATTACCAAAGACATAATCATATCTACCCTGCATTACTGTCACATGTACCAGGGTATATAAAGGATCTGAAGGGTATATTACCAAAGACATAATCATATCTACCCTGCATTACTATCACATGTACCAGGGTATATAAAGGAACTAAAGGGTAAATTACCAAAGACATAATCATATCTACCCTGCATTACTATCATATGTACCAGGGTATATAAAGGATCTGAAGGGTATATGACCAAAGACATAATCATATCTACCCTGCATTACTGTCACATGTACCAGGGTATATAAAGGAACTGAAGGGTATATTACCAAAGACATAATCATATCTACCCTGCATTACTATCACATGTACCAGGGTATGTAAAGGAACTGAAGGGTATATTACCAAAGACATAATCATATCTACCCTGCATTACTATCACATGTACCAGGGTATATAAAGGTTCTGAAGGGTATATTACCAAAGACATAATCATATCTACCCTGCATTACTGTCACATGTACCAGGGTATATAAAGGAACTGAAGGGTATATTACCAAAGACATAATCATATCTACCCTGCATTACTATCACATGTACCAGGGTATATAAAGGATCTGAAGGGTATATTACCAAAGACATAATCATATCTACCCTGCATTACTATCACATGTACCAGGGTATATAAAGGAACTGAAGGGTATATTACCAAAGACATAATCATATCTACCCTGCATTACTATCACATGTACCAGGGTATATAAAGGATCTGAAGGGTATATTACCAAAGACATAATCATATCTACCCTGCATTACTATCACATGTACCAGGGTATATAAAGGATCTGAAGGGTATATTACCAAAGACATAATCATATCTACCCTGCATTACTATCACATGTACCAGGGTATATAAAGGAACTGAAGGGTATATTACCAAAGACATAATCATATCTACCCTGCATTACTATCACATGTACCAGGGTATATAAAGGATCTGAAGGGTATATTACCAAAGACATAATCATATCTACCCTGCATTACTATCACATGTACCAGGGTATATAAAGGAACTAAAGGGTAAATTACCAAAGACATAATCATATCTACCCTGCATTACTATCATATGTACCAGGGTATGTAAAGGAACTGAAGGGTATATTACCAAAGACATAATCATATCTACCCTGCATTACTGTCACATGTACCAGGGTATATAAAGGAACTGAAGGGTATATTACCAAAGACATAATCATATCTACCCTGCATTACTGTCACATGTACCAGGGTATATAAAGGAACTGAAGGGTATATTACCAAAGACATAATCATATCTACGTGCATTACTATCACATGTACCAGGGTATGTAAAGGAACTGAAGGGTATATTACCAAAGACATAATCATATCTACCCTGCATTACTGTCACATGTACCAGGGTATAAAAAGGAACTGAAGGGTATATTACCAAAGACATAATCATATCTACCCTGCATTACTATCACATGTACCTGGGTATATAAAGGAACTGAAGGGTATATTACCAAAGACATAATCATATCTACCCTGCATTACTATCACATGTACCTGGGTATATAAAGGATCTGAAGGGTATATTACCAAAGACATAATCATATCTACCCTGCATTACTATCACATGTACCAGGGTATATAAAGGATCTGAAGGGTATATTACCAAAGACATAATCATATCTACCCTGCATTACTGTCACATGTACCAGGGTATATAAAGGAACTGAAGGGTATATTACCAAAGACATAATCATATCTACCCTGCATTACTATCACATGTACCAGGGTATATAAAGGAACTAAAGGGTATATTACGAAAGACATAATCATATCTACCCTGCATTACTGTCACATGTACCAGGGTATATAAAGGAACTGAAGGGTATATTACCAAAGACATAATCATATCTACCCTGCATTACTATCACATGTACCAGGGTATATAAAGGAACTAAAGGGTATATTACCAAAGACATAATCATATCTACCCTGCATTACTATCACATGTACCAGGGTATATAAAGGATCTGAAGGGTATATTACCAAAGACATAATCATATCTACCCTGCATTACTATCACATGTACCAGGGTATATAAAGGAACTGAAGGGTATATTACCAAAGACATAATCATATCTACCCTGCATTACTGTCACATGTACCAGGGTATATAAAGGATCTGAAGGGTAGACATAATCATATCTACCCTGCATTACTATCATATGTACCAGGGTATGTAAAGGAACTGCAGGGTATATAACCAAAGACATAATCATATCTACCCTGCATTACTGTCACATGTACCAGGGTATATAAAGGATCTGAAGGGTAGACATAATCATATCTACCCTGCATTACTATCATATGTACCAGGGTATGTAAAGGAACTGAAGGGTATATTACCAAAGACATAATCATATCTATCTTGCATTACTATCATATGTACCAGGGTATATAAAGGAACTGAAGGGTATATTACCAAAGACATAATCATATCTACCCTGCATTACTATCACATGTACCAGGGTATGTAAAGGAACTGAAGGGTATATTACCAAAGACATAATCATACATGTATCTACCCTGCATTACTATCACATGTACCAGGGTATATAAAGGAACTGAAGGGTATATGACTAAAGACATAATCATATCTACCCTGCATTACTATCACATGTACCAGGGTATGTAAAGGAACTGAAGGGTATATTACCAAAGACATAATCATATCTACCCTGCATTACTGTCACATGTACCAGGGTATATAAAGGATCTGAAGGGTATATTACCAAAGACATAATCATATCTACCCTGCATTACTATCACATGTACCAGGGTATATAAAGGAACTAAAGGGTAAATTACCAAAGACATAATCATATCTACCCTGCATTACTATCATATGTACCAGGGTATATAAAGGATCTGAAGGGTATATGACCAAAGACATAATCATATCTACCCTGCATTACTGTCACATGTACCAGGGTATATAAAGGAACTGAAGGGTATATTACCAAAGACATAATCATATCTACCCTGCATTACTATCACATGTACCAGGGTATGTAAAGGAACTGAAGGGTATATTACCAAAGACATAATCATATCTACCCTGCATTACTATCACATGTACCAGGGTATATAAAGGATCTGAAGGGTATATTACCAAAGACATAATCATATCTACCCTGCATTACTATCACATGTACCAGGGTATATAAAGGATCTGAAGGGTATATTACCAAAGACATAATCATATCTACCCTGCATTACTATCACATGTACCAGGGTATATAAAGGAACTGAAGGGTATATTACCAAAGACATAATCATATCTACCCTGCATTACTATCACATGTACCAGGGTATATAAAGGATCTGAAGGGTATATTACCAAAGACATAATCATATCTACCCTGCATTACTATCACATGTACCAGGGTATATAAAGGATCTGAAGGGTATATTACCAAAGACATAATCATATCTACCCTGCATTACTATCACATGTACCAGGGTATATAAAGGATCTGAAGGGTATATTACCAAAGACATAATCATATCTACCCTGCATTACTATCATATGTACCAGGGTATGTAAAGGAACTGAAGGGTATATTACCAAAGACATAATCATATCTACCCTGCATTACTGTCACATGTACCAGGGTATATAAAGGAACTGAAGGGTATATTACCAAAGACATAATCATATCTACCCTGCATTACTGTCACATGTACCAGGGTATATAAAGGAACTGAAGGGTATATTACCAAAGACATAATCATATCTACGTGCATTACTATCACATGTACCAGGGTATGTAAAGGAACTGAAGGGTATATTACCAAAGACATAATCATATCTACCCTGCATTACTGTCACATGTACCAGGGTATAAAAAGGAACTGAAGGGTATATTACCAAAGACATAATCATATCTACCCTGCATTACTATCACATGTACCTGGGTATATAAAGGAACTGAAGGGTATATTACCAAAGACATAATCATATCTACCCTGCATTACTATCACATGTACCTGGGTATATAAAGGATCTGAAGGGTATATTACCAAAGACATAATCATACATGTATCTACCCTGCATTACTATCACATGTACCAGGGTATATAAAGGATCTGAAGGGTATATTACCAAAGACATAATCATATCTACCCTGCATTACTGTCACATGTACCAGGGTATATAAAGGAACTGAAGGGTATATTACCAAAGACATAATCATATCTACCCTGCATTACTATCACATGTACCAGGGTATATAAAGGAACTGAAGGGTATATTACCAAAGACATAATCATATCTACCCTGCATTACTGTCACATGTACCAGGGTATATAAAGGATCTGAAGGGTATATTACCAAAGACATAATCATATCTACCCTGCATTACTATCACATGTACCAGGGTATATAAAGGATCTGAAGGGTATATTACCAAAGACATAATCATATCTACCCTGCATTACTATCACATGTACCAGGGTATATAAAGGAACTGAAGGGTATATTACCAAAGACATAATCATATCTACCCTGCATTACTATCACATACCAGGGTATATAAAGGAACTGAAGGGTATATTACCAAAGACATAATCATATCTACCCTGCATTACTGTCACATGTACCAGGGTATATAAAGGAACTAAAGGGTATATTACCCAAGACATAATCATATCTACCCTGCATTACTATCACATGTACCAGGGTATATAAAGGATCTGAAGGGTATATTACCAAAGACATAATCATATCTACCCTGCATTACTATCACATACCAGGGTATATAAAGGATCTGAAGGGTATATTACCAAAGACATAATCATATCTACCCTGCATTACTGTCACATGTACCAGGGTATGTAAAGGAACTGAAGGGTATATTACCAAAGACATAATCATATCTACCCTGCATTACTGTCACATGTACCAGGGTATATAAAGGAACTGAAGGGTATATTACCAAAGACATAATCATATCTACCCTGCATTACTATCACATGTACCAGGGTATGTAAAGGAACTGAAGGGTATATTACCAAAGACATAATCATATCTACCCTGCATTACTATCATATGTACCAGGGTATATAAAGGATCTGAAGGGTATATTACCAAAGACATAATCATATCTACCCTGCATTACTATCACATGTACCAGGGTATATAAAGGAACTGAAGGGTATATTACCAAAGACATAATCATATCTACCCTGCATTACTATCACATGTACCAGGGTATATAAAGGAACTGAAGGGTATATTACCAAAGACATAATCATATCTACCCTGCATTACTGTCACATGTACCAGGGTATATAAAGGATCTGAAGGGTATATGACTAAAGACATAATCATATCTACCCTGCATTACTGTCACATGTACCAGGGTATATAAAGGAACTGAAGGGTATATGACTAAAGACATAATCATATCTACCCTGCATTACTATCACATGTACCAGGGTATGTAAAGGAACTGAAGGGTATATTACCAAAGACATAATCATATCTACCCTGCATTACTATCACATGTACCTGGGTATATAAAGGAACTGAAGGGTATATTACCAAAGACATAATCATATCTACCCTGCATTACTATCACATGTACCAGGGTATATAAAGGATCTGAAGGGTATATTACCAAAGACATAATCATATCTACCCTGCATTACTATCACATGTACCAGGGTATATAAAGGATCTGAAGGGTATATTACCAAAGACATAATCATATCTACCCTGCATTACTATCACATGTACCAGGGTATGTAAAGGAACTGAAGGGTATATTACCAAAGACATAATCATATCTACCCTGCATTACTATCATATGTACCAGGGTATATAAAGGAACTGAAGGGTATATTACCAAAGACATAATCATATCTACCCTGCATTACTATCACATGTACCAGGGTATATAAAGGATCTGAAGGGTATATTACCAAAGACATAATCATATCTACCCTGCATTACTATCACATGTACCAGGGTATATAAAGGAACTGAAGGGTATATTACCAAAGACATAATCATATCTACCCTGCATTACTATCACATGTACCAGGGTATATAAAGGAACTGAAGGGTATATTACCAAAGACATAATCATATCTACCCTGCATTACTATCACATGTACCAGGGTATGTAAAGGATCTGAAGGGTATATTACCAAAGACATAATCATATCTACCCTGCATTACTATCACATGTACCAGGGTATATAAAGGAACTGAAGGGTATATTACCAAAGACATAATCATATCTACCCTGCATTACTATCACATGTACCAGGGTATATAAAGGAACTGAAGGGTATATTACCAAAGACATAATCATATCTACCCTGCATTACTATCACATGTACCAGGGTATGTAAAGGAACTGAAGGGTATATTACCAAAGACATAATCATATCTACCCTGCATTACTATCACATGTACCAGGGTATGTAAAGGAACTGAAGGGTATATTACCAAAGACATAATCATATCTACCCTGCATTACTATCATATGTACCAGGGTATATAAAGGAACTGAAGGGTATATTACCAAAGACATAATCATATCTACCCTGCATTACTATCACATGTACCAGGGTATATAAAGGATCTGAAGGGTATATTACCAAAGACATAATCATATCTACCCTGCATTACTATCATATGTACCTGGGTATATAAAGGAACTGAAGGGTATATTACCAAAGACATAATCATATCTACCCTGCATTACTATCACATGTACCAGGGTATGTAAAGGAACTGAAGGGTATATTACCAAAGACATAATCATATCTACCCTGCATTACTATCACATGTACCAGGGTATATAAAGGAACTGAAGGGTATATTACCAAAGACATAATCATATCTACCCTGCATTACTATCACATGTACCAGGGTATGTAAAGGAACTGAAGGGTATATTACCAAAGACATAATCATATCTACCCTGCATTACTGTCACATGTACCAGGGTATGTAAAGGAACTGAAGGGTATATGACCAAAGACATAATCATATCTACCCTGCATTACTGTCACATGTACCAGGGTATATAAAGGAACTGAAGGGTATATTACCAAAGACATAATCATATCTACCCTGCATTACTGTCACATGTACCAGGGTATGTAAAGGAACTGAAGGGTATATTACCAAAGACATAATCATACATGTATCTACCCTGCATTACTATCACATGTACCAGGGTATATAAAGGAACTGAAGGGTATATTACCAAAGACATAATCATATCTACCCTGCATTACTATCATATGAACCTGGGTATATAAAGGAACTGAAGGGTATATTACCAAAGACATAATCATATCTACCCTGCATTACTATCACATGTACCAGGGTATATAAAGGAACTGAAGGGTATATTACCAAAGACATAATCATATCTACCCTGCATTACTGTCACATGTACCAGGGTATGTAAAGGAACTGAAGGGTATATTACCAAAGACATAATCATATCTACCCTGCATTACTATCACATGTACCAGGGTATGTAAAGGAACTGAAGGGTATATAACCAAAGACATAATCATATCTACCCTGCATTACTATCACATGTACCAGGGTATATAAAGGAACTGAAGGGTATATTACCAAAGACATAATCATATCTACCCTGCATTACTGTCACATGTACCAGGGTATATAAAGGATCTGAAGGGTATATTACCAAAGACATAATCATATCTACCCTGCATTACTGTCACATGTACCAGGGTATGTAAAGGAACTGAAGGGTATATTACCAAAGACATAATCATATCTACCCTGCATTACTATCACATACCAGGGTATATAAAGGAACTGAAGGGTATATTACCAAAGACATAATCATATCTACCCTGCATTACTATCACATACCAGGGTATATAAAGGAACTGAAGGGTATATTACCAAAGACATAATCATATCTACCCTGCATTACTGTCACATGTACCAGGGTATGTAAAGGAACTGAAGGGTATATTACCCAAGACATAATCATATCTACCCTGCATTACTGTCACATGTACCAGGGTATATAAAGGAACTGAAGGGTATATTACCAAAGACATAATCATATCTACCCTGCATTACTATCATATGTACCAGGGTATATAAAGGAACTGAAGGGTATATTACCAAAGACATAATCATATCTACCCTGCATTACTATCACATATAATATATATAGAGGACCTATATATATACAGACCAATTTTAGACATTACGTTATACATACACTGACATAAAGTAAGCATGTTTGCCTTTAGTGCTAGATTCTCTGGTTTAATCCTCAGTTTGATCAAACTAGATACTCTTACAGTCTTGGTTGTCTCCTGCCTCATGGTAGGATGCTTGCCTTTAGTGCTAGATTCTGAGGTTAAATCCTCAATCAGATCAACCAAAGACTTATTGCCTTGGTTTTTCTCATAGTAGCTATAGGATGCTTGTCTTTAGTGCGGGACTCTCTGGTTAAATCTCTGGTTAAATCTTCAATCAAACCAAAGACTTATAGCCTTGGTTGTCTCATTGTAGGATGCTTAACTTTGGTGAAGCATTCTGATTTATATTTCAATCTGATCAAACCAGAAACCTTTGTTGTCTCATGCTAGGATGTTGGCCCTCAATACTGGAGTCTTGGTTTTATCCAGTCTGATCAAACCTAAGACTTACTGCTTGGTTGTCTCATGGTAGGATGATTGCCCTCAGTACTGGAGTCTTGGTTTTATCCTGTCTGATCAAACCTAAGACTTACTGCTTTGGTTGTCTCGTGGTAGGATGTTGGCCCTCATTACTGGAGTCTTGGTTTTATCCTCTGTCTGATCAAACCTAAGACTTACTGCTTTGGTTGTCTCATGGTAGGATGATAGCCCTCAGTACTGGAGTCTCGGTTTTATCCAGTCTGATCAAACCTAAGACTTACTGCCTTGGTTGTCTCATGGTAGGATGCTTGCTTTAAGTGCAGGAGTCTCGGTTTGTTCCTCAATCGGATCCAGCTAAAGACTTACAACCTTGGTTTTCTCAGGGTAGAATGCTTGCCTCAAGTGCAGGAGTTCCTGGATTTTATTTTCAGTCATGGATCAGATCAAATCAATGACTTGCAAATTGCTTTTTACTGCTTCTCCACTCAGCTTGGATTTATCACAAGTAAGAGCAAAGACTGATGGTTTCGTCAGAGCCTTCCTGAATAATGCCTGATATTATATGCATGATATGTAACATAACATATTATACATTATAAACCTAAATGTCTTTAATTGTTTCCTCTGGATATAAAACTGCCATTAAATCAAAACAATTCACAAGAGATTGAAAAAATTCTGAGTTAAAGTGGAAATTTAACAAAAAGGTATATTTTACAGGAAGAATGCTGGTCAGTTTGTGCACAACAAAGCAGAAGGACTGTACACCTGTGTGGTTTGTGGGAACCAGTTATTTTCGTCGGAAACAAAGTTTAATTCTGGATCAGGATGGCCTTCATTTTATAATGCTATAGACAATGACAGGATAAAGCTGGTAAAAGACACTTCACATGGTAGGTATATACATGTAGGGTCCATGTTACAAATGGTAAATATCCTGCAGGGTCCATAGGGTGTTAGATACACAGAGCCCGTGTTTAGGATGGTCAATAAGCAGGGCCCATGTTTAGGATGGTAAATAATTATAAGCAGCGCCCTTGTTTATGATGGTAAATATGCAGGGCCCATGTTTAGAATGGTAAATAACCAGGACCCATTTACAGGACGGTAGATAACCTGTGTGGTCCATGTTAAGGATGGTTGGCCTATAGGATAGTAGATAACCAGGGTCCATGTTTAGAATTGTAGGTCTATAGGGTCCATGTTAAGGATATCAGATCAGGGCCCATGTTTTGGATGATAGGTCTATATGGTTTATGTTAAGGACAATTCATAACCAGGTTCCATGTTTAGGATGGTAGGTCTATAGGGTCGATGTTAAGGATATCAGATCAGGGCCCATGTTTAGGATGGTAGAGCTATATGGTTTATGTTAAGGACAGTACATAACCAAGGCCCATGTTTAGGATGGTAGATCTATAGGGTCCATGTTTAGAATGGTAGGTCTATAGGGTTGATGTAAAGGATATCAGATCAGGTCCCATGTTTAGGATGGTAGAGCTATATGGTTTATGTTAAGGACAGTACATAACCAAGGCCCATGTTTAGGATGGTAGATCTATAGGGTCCATGTTTAGAATGGTAGGTCTATAGGGTCGATGTTAAGGATATCAAATCAGGTCCCATGTTTAGGATGGTAGAGCTATATGGTTTATGTTAAGGACAGTACATAACCAAGGCCCATGTTTAGGATGGTAGATCTATAGGGTCCATGTTTAGTATGGTAGGTCTATAGGGTCCATGATAAGGATAGGACATTACCAGGGTCAATGTTTATGGTGGTAGATAACTAGGGTCCAGTGAGAATAACATGGTCCACATGTGTGCACCTGTTGTGTTGTTGAAATATATATATAAGGATATTTCAAGAACACAACATGTATACATATAACAAGTCTAAAAGGGTACAACATCACCAAAAATAACAATTAAAACGAACAATATGTTAAATATTTCGAATAATAGATATCCTTCATCAGTATGATCCCAATGTAAAATGAATCATGTCTATCTATTCTGATCATACTATCACAATCTTGAAATTTATACAATAAAACATTTAAAGTGAACATCATAGACCCTGATACAATTTTCAAATTTCCAAACACAGCGCAAAGACCGCAAAGATATGCAAGCTGATAAAAAAAAGATAGTTATTTGCAATATGAACTGGCACAACTCTGAAAATTCTAAAGGTGATGACAGTTAAGATGTTACAACACCTGCAGGGAAATACAGTCCCAATAATTTTAAATAAACAACCCTAACCAATCTAAGCTGGTATAATATTTAAAATATGACAACGGTAGGGCAATTGGCAACATACCAAATATATAGTAATTTTAATGATTAGAAAAATGAGTAATAATTTTTTTACTAAGGTTAAATAATTGAACGTGGCTACGTACTTGTACATCCCTGCCAACTCTGTAATTAAAACTAGTATAATTCAAAAATTCCTGAAATGTGTAAGAGTCCAGTACGGAAGCTGGAGTTACTGGACACAAGTGATGGCAGGAAAATAAGTGATAGTAGGGAAAATGAGTGACTCTTCTATGCTTTTTCATTAATGCCCTCTGGGGAAACTGTCCTGAGCTTTCTTATCCAAAAACTTTCCAGTGCAAGTCTTTCAGCCCTTGACCAATCCTCGTTGTCATCTATGATGGTGATGGTAAGGTTTCTTAGATCAGCTTTGGGGTTCCCAGGTGATCTCAAATGACGACTTGCGGGGAGGTCTGGCTTGCAGGTGTAGTCACTACGATGACTTTAGTGTACTGTATCATAATTATATGACGTAAGATTTATCATTGACTATTTCTTCAGTCATTTCATATATATATATTTATGTAAATATATTGTTAAATCCAACTTAAGCTTACTGCATTGATCATGTTGATTTCACACATAAAGGGTTAACTCCTGTCATCATACAGAAAGCAATCACAAAAGTTATATTTCAAATAAGAAATGTTTTACAAGATATAATTTATACAGTGTTTAATGTGGTTTTGCATTTTTTGATGCCCGAAAAAATCTACAATAAATTTAAACTTGCAACTTAATCGAAGTTTATCAGCATTAAGTCAACACGGTGTTTATTACTTAATTATTCGGTAATACACAGAAACATTTAATCATTTATATGTTTGTGATTCTTCATGCATGCAAGTCTGAAATGAATAAGCTAGGAATATATTGAAAAGTTGATTTATAAGACCTTCTGGTAATACTCCCATTCTTATTTAAATAAAACACAAATCAAGCCATATATTTTTATCTAAAAGATATAGCTGATTTTGCTTTTAATTACTAGTATTGATGAATTACTAAACAATATTTAAGATTTGGATCCCTTATTTACTTTTAATGTTATCATGGTTATTGTAAGATCTAGAATAAAGATGAAAAAGAAATTAGGAGAAAAACAGTCCAAATGACTTCTTTTGATTACCCCCCTTTGAATGGCATGCAGCACTTCCCATTCTTTCCTGTTCAAAACTTCTTGTAAACAAATGTTTGTTTACTCCTTAGGTATGGTCAGAGTGGAAGTGACTTGTGCCAAATGTGGGGCACATTTAGGGCATGTCTTTGATGATGGTCCCCCGCCAACCGGAAACAGATACTGCATGAATTCTGCAGCTCTCAACTTTATGAAAAAAGAGGACATAAAACTAAAATCAGAATTATGAAATAAAATTATTGAAGTTTTTTTCATTTCAAATTTGATAATGGCAGTTTTGTTATATTTATTTATTGTCCCTTCCTCCTCCTTGGCAGTGGGGATTACGGAAATTGTGTATGACCATCTGTTCGAGACCAGAAAGCTTGCATACCTAGTAGAATTATTTGTCTTTCTTCTCCCTTGTCAGCTTAATTTGAAAATTTTTACAGAAGTAATGGGACTTTGACCATGAGTTCAAGAAGTGAGAAACTTTAACTGTTATATTTAAGGCATGTAAATTGTACATTGAATTCTGTATTCCTTGTTTGATTTCCTCTAAACTTAACATTACTGTGGGGATTGAGGAAAGGAACCTCCCAGTGAAACATGACATATTTCTAAAAAAAATATCTTTGAATGAAGCAATAAATTTGATTATGCAAATTATCTGAGTGTAAAAGTTTAGTTTGAGGAATAGAAACTAGAAACACTGTTGAAAACTACATACACTGAATTTGAGGAGCCACAGCTGCTTTTGAGAACCTATTAACCAATCCTTTTAAAGAAATGGAGGTCAGGTTTAATATTGGTGATTTGCACTTTTTTTGGAGAGTTAGGCTCCTTGATTAATTGGAGAATTGCTTTGATGTTGATTCCATATAGACTTAAAAGTGTTGATCCAATCATTTTCAAATTTTGATATGTTATTTATCATGACAAAGTGGAGGACCAGAATGGTTTTGCAGACTTTAATTTTAATAAAAGGATATATAATATATCAACAGTTACCTAACAAATAGATGCAGCAAGTCACGATCTGTTTTGAAAGATTAACAGCAACTGAGCATATGATTCTTCATCAAATGACATGCGTTTAAAACATATGACATGGTCTATTTGTGTGACAAGTGTCTTCATATAATATGACATTGGTCTTCCTCATTTGTTTTCAATACCTTATGAACATTCCAAAAAAAAAATAAAGAGGAATATTTGAAAAAGAATAAATCATAAAAAATTATAATTGTATTAGTTGTTGAGGTTTGGATGAAATTCTTAAAAGTAAGTTTTTACATTTATTAAAATTTGCATGTGTGGTTAGAAAACAAATGAAAATTACAAATTGTAAACCAGTGAAAAGTCAGAACAAGAAAACAATACTTGTTATAGAAAACAGTGAAAACAAATATTTATAGATAAATTAATAGACTAATGTTGGTTTCAGGTATGCAGAGATTAGAGGCTAAATGTGTAGACTGTGGTGCTCATTTAGGTCATGTATTTGATGACGGTCCAAAGCCGTCACAAGTTAGATACTGTGTTAATTCTGCTTCCATGTGCTTTAAAAAACATACAACCGTGTGACAACGAAGCCTTACAGATGGAGTTTAAATGGCATCCATATCTTGACACATGTAGAAACTACAGAACATTAAAGAAAGAGTTAACACATATAACCGCTATTCTAAACATGCATTAATGCTTAATCATAAGAATTTTGTTGCTTTTCCTTTTTCCAATGAACTTTATTTAATTTTATCTTTAGTATTGAAGATTGAATTTGAAAACTTGTCCTGTGAGCATGAATACAGTTATTTGAAACATACATGTATATATATTTTAATGTAAATGACCACTAGTCTCAATACTAATATATATATTACACACAAAGAGTCATAACTCTTACTACAAATTCTACCTCTCTTCTTATTTTCCCCAGCTGTTAAGTTTATTTCAACTGTAGTATGAATTGAATCCGGTTATTAATTATGTTCTAATTTTTGTAGCAATATTAAAGTGCAATTGCCTGATTATGATTTTGAGTGCACATGTTTAGATTTAATGTGCACTGATTGTTTTTGGTACTTTGAATTAATTTTCTCCACCTTTATACATAAGATTTACATGTTTTTACACAATTTGAATTTGACTAAGAGAAGGGTTTGCTCTTGGAATCCCTCACTTTGGAACCAAAGCTGTTACCTATATATCTATTTAAGTTTATATGACATGAAAAGTAATTAAAAGTGCCTTTAATTTGTACTCAAACAATTTATGGAACAGTCCTATACAAATTTGGTATGATGTTTTGGGACAGATTAATGTTGTATATAAAACTCATGAAGTTGTGTATAAACTTATTTTCTACATTTGTAGTACATTTATTACAGTCAAAAATAATAGGAGAAACAAAGTAATCATTATTATTTTCTTACATTAAAGTTTAACTAGAAAAGGTTGAAATGGGTTTCAATTTATTTTAAGATTTGAATAAATAAACTTTATGACAAGCACAGCAGGAGCATAATCTTTTAAAAAAAATATTTGGTGATTTGGAATTTGCCTAACTTGTAAATAGCTTATGCTTATTGTTTTATTATTAATATGTAATGTGGTAAAGATTAGCCATAGTGCCAATATATGCATGGTTTGTTAATACATTGTAATAACATGATTGTAACTTATGGTATACAATTAGAAGGAACCTATCCTTTTTTTTATATTTCATTTGTGTTTTTTTTTTCATTATTTTTGGAGTTAATTATGAATTATTTCATTATTGTTCAGGAGTCGATTTTACAAAAATGCTCATGACTAAGATTGATCATAAGTCATGGACATTTCAGTATACTTACAATCAATCTTAGTTGTAATTTTTTTTTTAAATCGACCTTTGTTTTAAATCATAGATTTAGTTCATAAGATCAATAGTTCTTATATAAAAAAAAAAGCAAAACAGGAGAAACATGTTATTCATCCTTTTGATATTGAGTATTACATGTATAATATTGATTGCAATGAAATATTGTGTGATTTTCAATTCAAATGAAAACCTAACAATTTAATAAGTAAAAGAAATCCTATAATTTTCTACTCTGAAATGCATTCTCAAGTTCTCAGAAAGTAGTGCTCATGAAAAGATCATAGTAATAATGTATAGTTAAGTTCCTGGTAAGGTTAAACTTATTTACATTAAAAGTTAATGTTTTAAGTAAAAAGAAAATCTTAATCCAAAAACTCAAAACATGAAAAAATATATGAATTCCTCTGAACAAAAATGACATCACTAAATTAATGTGTTGATAGATTACTTTATGGATATTTTTTTTTAATTTTAGGGGATTATTTTATTCCAAAAATATTTTCCTAATATATAATTAATTTAAAGAAAATGTAATTAAACATGCAAAAGGTTGTACTTATATTGAATATTTTGGCTTGACATGTTTTTATGTACATATTACTCACATGTCTAGGAGAAAATCCCTTATTTATAGAGAAGTTATATGATAAAAATGTCAGTCAGCTAATAAAATTAAAGAAACATGGTTATTTTAATGGTATTTTTTTCTTATACTGGCTTTTTTCTACAAACTTATGTGATAAATTCAGATGTGGTTGCATAAATGAAACATACTGGTTATTGGTAATAACTGTTTATTTTGACTATGTATAGTAATAGAGATGTCTTTACCATCCATGTACAATTAACACTTATCATTGGTTGTTTATAAACCATTGACTTTTGAGATTATTATATGTTGAAGTTTAGATAATAGTTGCTCTGTAAAGGATGACACTGGAACGCTAGACATTTGAAGTTATCATGAAATAAACTCCAATTGATTATCCTAAAGTTTATATGTTTGCCTGAATTAGAATTTTGTTATGACCTTGAACTTGAAAATATTGACAAATTTGGTGTATTATATACTTGACAGAGGATGTACTTATATAGATAATTATATTTATTTGATGTGTTAGCTGTGCTCACAGATTTTTATGTAACTTTTAATTGTTTATTTAATTTGTTAACTAGTCTCAGATTTTATTTGTTAATTTTTATTAGACCACTAAAATTTGCGGCCATATAATGGTATGGTAATGTTGTCTTGGTCCTCAGTCAATAACATGAGTACAAGTGTTTGGATATCTATAAAATTGTACAAAAATATTCCATACCACAAAAGGAAGGTTGGGATTGATTTTGGGGGTAATTGCCCTAAGTGCTTAAGATCATGAAGATTGTACCACAAAGATTCCACAACACAAAAGTAAGGTTGGATTGAAAGTTTTCAAGGGGGTCCAAATTAGATTGCAAAATAAAACTTTGATAGATTTCAATATGCTACATCTAATAGTGTATTTTAGATTTAAGTTTTGGAACCATTTTTCAAATTTGCTCCATATCTGGGTTCAAAGGGTCTAAAATTAAACTGAGTTAGATTTCAACAAAAATTAAATGGTAGGGAGCTTTTGGTATGTAATTGTATATTTATATGACATTTCTTTTTTTAATTTACCAGATTTAACAATATTGAAAATTGCAATGAATATAAGGACTGATCATCAACATGACCAAATGCAGATTTCTGATTATATCTATTTATATCCGTAAGTCTCTTTTATAGTATATTTTTATTTGAAGTTTTGCTATTCCATTGTAAGCTTGACATATCTTGTAGGAATAATAGATCTCAGATAAACCTCTCCACTGTTATTGTGCTGTATGAAGCATGTAAAAGTCATAATCTTCAAAATTTAATGTGCCATATTCAAATATAAATAAATATAATAGTTTTACATGATTCAATTGACTAAGATATTTACCTAATGAATAACTTGAAATTTAAAGCTTACAAGATATTCTTTTTTTTTCAAGTTTAATGTAATTTTTGATTAATTAGTGCTGTAATTTTATGAAATTTTAGCTATCTTGTTTAATAGATGGATTCAGGACAAAGCAGAGCATTGATATATAGAACTAGAAAGCACAAATGCTTATCTAAGGTGTAAATTATAGATTTATGGTCAGTTGGACTTTCAAATGACTGATTAAAATTGTTGATGCAATTAGCCTCCATTGGGGGGGAAATTATTTTATTTTACAACATTTACAATATTTAAGATAATTTTATGTACTAGTTGTTTTATTTTGTATTTTCCCAATGTTTTTCTTGATTTTCTGATTGTTGATCATAAAATAAATGAAAATATTTGCTATGCTTAAATATATATGTTGTAAGTTATCTTGCACGATATGGTAAGGTATCTCCTGATTGAACTGCTAATACTATATGTCACTGTATGCTCCTGTTACCACATGTGAAGGAGGATCTGCCTACCCTTCAGGGGCAAATGAGATAATCCCTCCTTTTTGTTTGAATTCTTGTTGCTCAGGGTTTGTTCTAAGCTTAACATTCTTGATTTCAAAATACAGCACAGAAGGGTTCTGGGCTTTAGAACATAAAATATACAAACACATATCAAAGTAATATACTAAAGAATGGATGAAAATTGTAACATACTAATTCAAAGAGCGAACAGACAATACCTCCATGCAATAAACAACTGAGTCGCTAACACTTTGAATATTTTAGAAGGTAAATGTAAATTTACACCAATAAAAATCCAAGACAATAAAACTTAAATGGAAATAGTCAACATGTTGGTTGTGTTAAAACAATAATAACGGTACATCAGAAAATAGTACTTTAAGAGTCGAAACGGAGATCAAGAAGGATCAGAAGTTTAGCTTCAGTGCCACAAGATAGCAACTTGTTTTGTTTCACAAAACTAAGGGCTATTGATTGGAAATTCGTGCAAGTTTCGAATTTAGGTAAGAAAAATCGTCTTTGTGGTGTTTGGCCCATTTTTAGCTCACTTGGCCTTTGCTTTTCTCATCACTTGGCGTCCGTCGTCGTCGTCGTCCTGCGTTAACTTTTACAAAAATCTTCTCCTCTGAAACTACTGGGCCAAATTTAACCAAACTTGGCCACAACCATCATTGGGGTATCTATTTAAAAAAATGTGTCCGGTGCCCTGCCAAACCAACCAAGATGGCCGCCATGGCTAAAAATAGAACATAGGGGTAAAATGCAGTTTTTGGCTTATAACTCAAAAACCAAAGCATTTAGAGCAAATCTGACATGGGGTAATATTGTTCATCAGGTCAAGATCTATCTGCCCTGAAATTTTCAGATGAATCGGACATTTCTTTGTTTCGGCCAAGTGAGCTTTTCTCATCACTTGGCGTCCGGCGTCCGGCGTCGTCGTCCTGCGTTAACTTTTACAAAAATCTTCTCCTCTGAAACTACTGGGCCAAATTTAACCAAACTTGGCCATAATCATCATTGGGGTATCTAGTTTAAAAAATGTGTCCGGTGCCCTGCCAAACCAACCAAGATGGCCGCCATGGCTAAAAATAGAACATAGGGGTAAAATGCAGTTTTTGACTTATAACTCAAAAACCAAAGCATTTAGAGCAAATCTGACATGCGGTAAAATTGTTCATCAGGTCACGATCTATCTGCCCTGAAATTTTCAGATGAATCGGACATTCCGTTGTTGGGTTGCTGCCCCTGAAATGGTAATTTTAAGGAAATTTTGCTGTTTTTGGTTATTATCTTGAATATTATTATAGATAGAGATAAACTGTTAACACCAATAATGTTCAGCAAAGTAAGATCTAAAAATAAGTCAACATGACCAAAATGGTCAGTTGACCACTTTAGGAGTTATTGCCCTTTATAGTCAATTTTTAACCATTTTTCGTAAATCTTAGTAATCTTTTAGAAAAATCTTCTCCTCTGAAACCACTGGGCCAAATTTAACCAAACTTGGCCATAATCATCATTGGGGTATCTAGTTTAAAAAATGTGTCCGATGACCCGGCAAACCAACCAAGATGGCCGCCATGGCTAAAAATAGAACATAGGGGTGAAATGCAGTTTTTGGCTTATAACTCAAAAACCAAAGCATTAAAAGCAAATCTGACAGGAAGTAAAATTGTTGATCAGGTCACGATCTATCTGCCCTGGAATTTTCAGATGAATCGGATAATCGGTTGTTAGGTTGCTGCCCTGAATTGGTAATTTTGAGGAAATTTTGCTGTTTTTTTGTTTTTATCTTGAATATTATTATAGATAGAGATAAACTGTAAACAGCAATAATGTACAGCAAAGTAAGAACTAAAAATAAGTCAGTATGACCAAAATAGTCAATTGACCCCCTAAGGAGTTATTGCCCTTCATAGTCAATTTTTAACAATTTTCTTAAAATTTGAAGATTTTCAATAACATTTTCCACAGAAAGTACTGTTATAGATAAAGATAATTGTAATCAGCAAGAATGTTTAGTAAAGTAAACACAATTTTGTCATGAATCCATCTGTGTCCATTGTTTAATATTCACATAGACCAAGGTGAGCGACACAGGCTCTTTAGAGCTTCTAGTTTTTTATAATTTCTGATATTGAATGCTCTTCAACTTCAGTTGTGATTAGGCCTTCAAGCTATATTGATTTGAGCACCACTGGTGTATCTTGTGACAACAAAATGTGTGCCTGGTGTACCAAATTCTAAGCCTAGTATCTATGATGAGTTTTTAAGCAGTTACAAATAAAGGTAACAACAAAGATTGATGATAAAGCAATGACAATAAAACAACTTATTGTCATAACAAAGAAACCCATTGTTGATAAATCGCCATGGCGTCATTACTAGAATATCAACAGGTCGACAAAGAAATCATAAGCGAACTCAACACTATTTATTCCGGAATGTTAGGAAATCTTGCCCATAAGAATGAAAAGAAAAATCATATATTTCGTGTCTTAAGTACTATATGAAAATACTATAATATGGGAACCCTATACATCTGCATTCGTCAACAAGCTTGAAAGGATCATACAACATCTAGCACCAAGACTTATATCATAAGACTACAACTTTAGAGGAAGATGGCTGTCTGAAATATGCAACCAAACTGGATCTTAAGATCTCCAAACAGGACAGTCCAGCTAAGAGCCTTTACTTCTGTACAACGTGGTTGTGGGGCTGCTCTTGCTATAGAACCAGACGAATATTCAAAGAGTAAATTCCAAAATGAACAATTACTGCCAAAAAATGCAGTTAATATTGTGAAACAACAAACTGAACACACATCGTGTTTTGACATTAAAACTAACAAAACCAACTCGAAGACACTGTAATGTGCGCACCGAACGTTGCGAGCTTCAAAATAGAGGGGCGAAATATACCAGAGGGACAGTCAAACTCAGGTCGAAAATAAACTAACAACGCCATGACTAAAAAAGAGACAAATAATAGTACACAAGACAACAAAGAAAACTGAAGACTAAGCAACATGAACCCAACCAAAAAGCCTCTTGTGCACCGTTTATGAAACGACGACGCTATCTCTCTACTGTTGTATTCATACATAAATGGATAACCTCATGTATAAAAAAGAAAAAGACAAAAAAACAAAGATACACAAAATATAACCGACAAAGTAAGCCTAAGAAACACGAACACCACAAAATACAAAGTTGGGGATTGTTAAACAATCGAAACATCAAACAATAATAGCACGATTATATAAAGCACATTATTGTGATAACAAATTAGATGTCATCTTCCGATGTTGGGCTCTTGTTCAGCTGCCATCATGCGTTTGGCATTGATCACCGTTGATGTAAATATGCTTGTGTTGAATTTTGTAATGTAAACCACATTATTATGCGTCTATATAAATCAAAAAATATACTGACAACGCTATGGTTAAAAAAGAAAGACAAATAGACAAACAACCGTGTAGAAAATACAACATAGAAAACGTAAGACTGAGCAACACGAATCTGTCAATGTTTTTTTCGTTTGCATTGTTTTTACTTTTGTGATGTCCGAGTATTTATAACTTTCTATGTGGAAGTTTTTTTTTTTATTGTTATATATAGGCGAGCGATGATCTGTAATTCTTTACTTTTATGTCATTTGGGTTCGGGTGAAACGTTGTCTCATAAGCAACCATACACCTTTATTTTTACACAGTCTACTATTCTGTTTTAGACTTTTCAAACTTTGCAGTTACCAGGTTCGTATCGCATCATGTGATATCGTGTCCGTGTAGGTATTGTTGGAGGAAAATGTCGCTATTTACACATTTTTCTGAGTTTGATTTAACATTGACCTGTTGGGTCCCGTGCCATGACTGAATAGTCTATATAGGGTTGTGGTATTTTTTTTTTTTTTGCGGCTATATTATCAATTTGTTTGTCCTAGGATAGTCTGATGGTAAATAACCCCTACGAATTAAGTACTTATGTACTTGTTGGAGTAAACAAAAATCCAGTATGAAGATAGTGTTGATAAGTAAAACTGACTTGGTCTTGTTATGTCTTACTCATATTACTGTGCATTCATTTAAGTTTAAATTGATTTGTCATCAGCTTTCTAATTCTTCAAATGGTCCAAGATATTCCTTCAGTAAATGACTGTTCGATGTTCGATTTATGACGTGACTCTGAGTATTTGGTAGTTTCTGGCAAGGGATAGGAAGAAAAAAGGTCTAAGCACAAAGATAAACCAAACGATCAAAGCATCTTTCAAATCCTACAGAACTTCTTGCTGTCGGAAGGAGGGAATGCTAGTAAAACAGCTATAACCACGGTGGTAGTTGCAGAACTGTTGTTCTTTGTATAAATACTTTGAAGTCGTGTAGGCATGTTGCAGTATGCAGTTTATGTTTGGTCAAAAGCTTATAAAATGCTTTTTCAGTGATATTTTAACGCTTTTCAATCTTGGGAAGTTTTGATGTTGCTCTTTGTTAAAAACTAATTAGAATTGCTCTCCGAAAAAAAATCCTATATCCCTTAAAATGACACAATATTTTAAGATTCACAACATATACAAACATGAAAATTTTGTCACTGGTTATGACCCAAAACAAAACGAAAACAAACAAATTACTAAAACACCAACACAAAATGTCATATATATAACGAGTGACAAGGCTAACAAAAAGCAAAATAACAACGGAAAGTAAAGAATAAAAAACTTTTTGAGCATTGTACATATTAAAACAATTATTGTATGTACTAAAAAAAAATTTTTAGTTATGCAATAACATACAGAAATGTTCTTAATTTGTATTAACATTGTTTATTGTAAGCAAAGCTTAAACGTTTGATTTCGAATAGCTTTTGGAAGGGTTGCCAATGTCAAACAATCACAGAGGTATACGCCTCACAAATTGTAACACATATATTCACGATTATACTCGATTTATTAAGATAAAAGCAATATTGCCCATGCTTCATTAATCAAGGAAACACCCTAATAATCTAAAAATGAAATGCTACGTTCGAAGCAAAAGTAGTACAGATTGATATTTACAAATACGTTACAAAGACAGGTGCATACAGCATACATCTATTTCACAGATCCTCAGACACAAATAATGCGTTTGGTGAAGGCAACGGGTTCGTGGATACAATTACAATTCTTTCAGACCCAAAGTTCACAGATCCTAAGACACAAAACACGCATCTGACAGGTTAAGACAACGTTAACAGATCATAAAACACTAAACATGCGTCAGGCGAAGACAACGGGTTTGCAGATACAATAACAAAACATTCAGACACAAAGGTTACAGATCATAAGACACAAAACATGCTTCAGGTGAAGACAACGGGTTCGCATTTAAAATAGCAGTTCCTTCAGAAACAAAGTACACGTCAGCCGAAGACAATGTATTCACATAAATTTACAACAGATAATATACAATTATAAATTATATCTTTTCTTCAAATTAAATAGTTTAGGGGGTTACAGTCTTTGGTTATCATATGTAGTGTTTGTATAACTGTTGTTTCTCTCTTCGACGTTTTTCGCTTTTTTGTCAGTATTTTTTTTTGTCTCTCCGTTCTGAATCTGTCGCCTCTTTTTTAAAAGTATTTTATGACTTATTGATTATTAAGTGAAAGTGTTGTTTTCAGCTCTCAATTAGACGAGAATCTGCCTAAACAAAATACAACTTTGAAGCTTTGTTAATCTCCGAGTTAAGTTTTCATCATCCCATACCAATGATAAATATTTTGCATATTTTGGTCATCATTTATAGACTAATATTATTAGTATCTGTTGTCATATTTAGTATTTTGATTTGATAGCAGACTTTTGACGGTCCCTGTTTAATTAATTTACAAATTCTTAAATTTGTATTTATTTCGCAATGAAAGAAGAAGTGAAATATAATATACTCAGGATGATTCAGCGCATATACATTTTTAAAGACATCTGTCGATCCTTTTGGAAAGAAAGTGGCTTGACATTTACATTCATTTATTGATGTTTTTTTTTATTATATACATACTTTCACTTGTATTTCTGTATTAAGTCGATTTTGTGACATGTCATAAGATTTTTATATTTTAAGAATATCAACAATATGTTTACACGTATGCCGTACTGAGACAGGTGATGGAAAATCCTGGTGATCTATTATTAACGTATTGGACTTTTAGAAAGAGCAAAAACCTTCATAACAACAGAAACACGAAATTACGAATTCAGATAAATAAGATCGTGTTATCATCAGTATTTATCCATTTACTAGTAGTTAGTTATAAAAGAACATTTGGTTACATCTCGGAGATTTTGCAACGAGCACACACACGAATATCTTATTTTTCATATATTCCCAAATGATTTTAAGTACCATTATCATGATATGAATGATTACACCTTTAATATAGCTTATCAGGGTATTCAACAGACTGAAGCAGATCTTCGCATGGTGGGAATTGTATGTATAGCTGGAGACACGTACCATGTAGACGCACACGGTTTCTCTTCTTTATTACAGTTGTTATCCATTCGTTTGATGTGTTTGAGCTTTTTATTTTGCTATATGATTAGGGACTTTTCGTTTTGAATTTTCCTTAGAGTTCAGTAATTTTGTAATGTTACTTTTTTCTTATGGAATTTAAACGATTCCATCAGATTTTATTTTGTTACCTTAAATGTCCTCTTCCTAATAATTCGATTTTAACACATATAAACTACTATCGCCTCAATTCATCAGATTGTAAAGACTCAAGAATTCCCTTGAGACAGTGAAGAGGAGGATACTTATTTCTTTGTATCACAACCAAACACTGTCATGTTTAGTGAAATTCATGCTATAGAGTCGAATTCGTTTGGCTGTGAAGGGTATATTAATGTGCATTTTTCTGAAGATGGATATTAGATATGATTCCTCGCGTAAGGAGAGAGTCAAGGTTCTGCACGTTTAGAACTATTTGACCGTTCTGTAATTGGCCTGTCGAAAGGCAACCTATCGGTTCCTATCCAAAATACCTTTAGTTCAAGTTGTACTTAAAATTTCTGTCATTTATCCGGGTCAATTCATTGCCGTACTTACATATGATAATTATCATAATGGTCTCGGATGCACTGTTGAAAATCAAAATATTTAAGACGTCAGTTTACATTCTCTTATCAAAAATATAATATTTATGGATACATTTGTATTTGTATTAATTCACTTTTTAAGTTTTGATTTTGTTATACATTTTTAGAGGTATACATATTAATTTCAATCATAAATATTATTTCAAATGCCTCTTGCCTTATTTGGGTACTACAGTTCAAATTCTTATTCAACTTTAGTGGCTTTTAAAATTTTTAATGAGAATCAGCAAAAGCTAGTTATGAAAAATAATATACAAAACAAGGACTGAAAATTCTTGTCTTGCATATTTCTTTAAACTACTAATAGTTCATGGACTTGACAAAGGCAACTGACAGTGTCCGTCTATATTTAGAAATGGAAAACTTCCCATCTTAAAATAGATAACATGTAAAATTCTGTATACACACTATTTTCAGAAATGATGTTTGTCGTATATATATATAAGATGTTTTTCCGACGTAGTCGGTATAATTTCGGTTTGTGCCCTTTGAACTTAAGGACGCTTAACTATGGCAACAGAATACGCATGCTCGGAAATCCTTTCTGTGATTGGACAAAATGCTGTCATGGTGGGTGATTTGGTTGTGTTTGAAAAAACGTCTCGATAATTATATCGTGATGGAAAGCAAGTGAAAAACTATAAATATTTGAACTAGATCTTACAAAGATTTATATTTTTATTAAAATAATTGTTTCTCCAATAGCTCTTTACATCCGTGACAGCTGTTTATTCGGGACAATTATATAATTTTTAATGTAAACTTTGTTGTACGAGCGTACATGACTTTTAGAACGCACCTACGCATGTGAGATTTCTTCGGGGTTTTTGTGAATGTAAACAGAAAGATACGAGGACCGAGATACGTTATTCAAATGGTATCTTTGTGCTTCTGAAGGTTATCGAAATGATAGTTTTAAACATATACTCAAATTTAAATACGTCGGATATCTTTTTTAAAGATAGTTCTTGTTCAAAGTAACTTCACTGTATTGTAGGACAGAACAAGAATCATTATGTCTAGGTAAGTAATGTTATTCTTTACACCAAAGGGGATCGTGTTTAAACGAGTGATTACAGAAAAGAAATATAAGTTATTCTGCACCAAACAACCAAATATTATACTTAAAATAAATTTCTACAACTAAAAATTTGAAAACGCAAATCTGCGAAAATAAAAACAAAGGTACAGCCTCGGGATATCTGTAAAAAAAAATGATTCTTCTTTCATTCAAGGATTGAATCAGCTTGGTTTTAGATTAAATGTTATCGCAGGGCAACAACACTGAGTCTCATTCTAAGTATGAATAGGGATAGTTATAAAAAGAGTTGTGCATTTGAACTTTTTCAGGACGCACTTTTAGGTAAGGTATGTGTTAAGGTATAGTTTTTGGTTAAGATGCGGTATACACGAATAAGACAGCAACATAACATTTAGCGAAAACATTTAGTAACATATGTGTACATGCTGTTTCTTATGTGACTTCTTAAATTATCATTATTATTTACCTTTTTGTAGCGACGAAGAAATTGTTGGACGTGTGGTGTTCGGAGAATCTAGAGGAGAGCCGATTGAAGGACAACGTGCTGTAGCATATACCATTGTCAACAGGGCACCCAGGTTTCCCACACTCTATTAGGGACGTAACAAATCAGAGAACTAACTCAGGATGTCATCAGTACGAAACCTTGGATATACCTTCACATAACAGCGCCTGGGACAATCATAAAAGGCGGAATACACAAGAGTATAGAAACGTCATGGAAGCCGCACGAGATGCTCTCAGTGGGAGAAAACCTGATCCAACTCACGGTGCTACGAGCTTCAACCAAAGTCCCGGACCTAACAAAACAAGAATAGGAAATCACTATTTCTACCGTAATTAGAGACTAGTCTAGACATATTATATATATTTATTTATTTATCTATTCGTATATTCTTGCATAGGATTTATGATAATACTATTTGATGTTTGGTATATATAATTTAATTGTTGAACTATGCTTTTAGTGGTTCTCATCATTGTGCGACTTCTTCCGTTCTTTGAACCTCATATTTAAATAAGATATCTTCATTTATCTATTCTGTAGTTTTTGGAGCTTGTAACATTGGAGATTATTATGAACTGTGCTTGTATTAATGCTTAGTTTTACTTTATGATTTCTTATAATTTTTCGGTTTTCACCTTCCAAACCTAAACAGCTATATTTTTACTTTTATATACTAGTATTGTGACTATGATGTCTCATTAGAACTAATACCACATCTTTTTATTTCTTTATATTAATTGATATTACATCCGAAAATACCATTAAAATATCATTTCGTTGTAGGTTCGGGATATTTATTTCAATCGACTCCATCTGCTTGTTATAAACACCACACTAACAAAACTGATTGTGGTAATCATGAAACTAATCTGCTTACTTCTTAGAAATTTATTATTCGATTTGAAACGAAAGTAGCTTGTAAAAACTGCTATTTTTATTTCAATCCAGTATCAAAACGAATGTTACCACTTAAAAGTAATAATAACGATTTACTTATTTCTATATTGAATGTAAGTTATACTTATAAGTCATAAAAATGACAGAGCTTGTAATATAAATAAATGGTATGCCTTTTCTGCACAATATATTATTTCAGTTCAAGTAAAAAGTAAAATCACAAAAATACTGAACTCAGAGGAAAATCCAATCGGAAAGTCCATAATCACATGGCAAAATAAAAATGACAAAACACATCAAAAACGAATGGACAAGAACTGTCATATTCCTGACTTGGTACAGACATTTTCAAATGTAGAAAATTGTGGGTTAAACCTTGTTTAAACGCGACTGAGGATTTCGGTAGTCAAATTGATATGATCATTTGAAAACTATATAAAAACTCAAATTAAGTAGTAGTTATATACATGATCTAACTGCTTAATGACAATATAACAAATGAAACGAAAGTAGTTAAAGTACTACAGACGACTTCCATTTTTCTTAACAATATGACATCTTATAAAAGACAGTAGTTCTATAACCAATTTTCCTATTTCAAATTCGCTAGGAAAGACGATATGTCTGTTTCTAAGTACTATAGCTAGTAATTCAATATGATAATAAAAAAAGGAAGCAAGATGCATTGCATATAACCGTCAACCCAAATGAATCTGGCAGTAATATAACCGTTAACCTGAATATAACCTTCAATCCTAACGAAAGATCTTCGTACGTTAACCTGTAATTTTAAAAATCTACTGTCTCCTGAATAATTTATCAATGACAACAAAAGTATCATGTTATATGTATTAAAAAAGGCAACAGATTTTACCAGTGTTCAACCCTCGTAAGTCGAATTAGAAGAGACAAATCAATGTAACACTAAATAATAGAATCGCTTAAACTCCATGAATGCAGGATCTAGATCGAGAGCGTAGAGGTGGTTATTGTCTCTATCTTTGCATGCATGCACATGTATTATCAATAAAACAACCAAAACAAAACAAAATCAAAGCCATATCACCTATATGCCACATTCAAAACAATATAATTCACTTGAGAACAGAAATTGGGAAGGTGTCAAAGAGACAACAATCCGACCAAAGCATAAAACACACAATTTTATAGTTCAAGACAGGATTTGTCTAAACAGGCAAATTTTGTTGAATAAGAGAGAAACCTTTACCTTGACTTTCCCTCTGGTCTCTTTTTCCCTTCTTTATATTGTTTATCTGACATTTGTTGGATGTATACATACATGGACCAGAAACAGAAAAGCGAAAATTTTACAAATAAGTTATTTATACCATAAAAATCAAAGAAATAAAACAAAAATGCAATTAAATTCCAAGTTATTTTCAAAATGGAGAAAATATCTGGATTGTAGAAACTGAGCACTTCTTGGACATAGAATTTTCTACGATCTAATTGGTTTATTTAGTATCAGATTATACAATAGGTCTAGGTTAACTGCATGAAGTTATTTGTATAAATATTGTCATGTGTCTGTAACAAATTTCGCTTGATGTTATTCAAGATACGAAAAGTTGAACTTGCGTTCATTGTATTACGATTGCCAAAATGCATTCTTTTTGAAACAAATATTTGCATTTGTTAAAACAGAACTTTCCTTTATTGTTCAAATGTAGTAACAATGTTATATGATCTTATATGGATTGCAAATTACTATCCCTACGTTCTCTTGGGCTTTAGGTTCATTGTAATTTCTCCTTCGTGCTTGTAATTGGTTAATTTGAGCTTGTACCATCTTTTAGGTTTATGATGGTACATTCTTGTGTGTAACACCTTGTAGGTTATTGATAGTACATTCTGGTGTGTAACATCTTGTAGGTTTATGATGTTACATTCAGGTGTTTAACATCTTGTAGTTTTATGATGGTACATTCTTCAATCATAGTTTTTGGTGGGGTAGAGTTCGTGTTGCTTATTCTTTAGCTTTCTATGTTGTGTCATGTGTACTATTGTTTGTCTGTTTGTCTTTTCATTTTTAGCATGGCGTTGTCAGTTTATTTTCGATTTATGAGTTAGACTGTCTCTCTTGTATTTTTCGTCCCTCTTTTGTAGGTTTATGATGGTACATTTTGGTGTTTAGCATCATCTAGGTTTATGATGGTACATTCAGGTGTTTAACATCTTGTAAGTTTATGTTGGTATATTCTGGTGTGTAACATCTTGTAGGTTTATAATGTTACATTTTGGTGTGTAACACCTTGTATGTTAATGATGGTACATTCAGGTGATTAACATCTTGTAGGTTTATGATGGTACAATATGGTGTGTAACATCTTGTAGGTTTCTGATGGTACATTCAGATGTTTTAACATCTTGTAGGTTTATGATGGTACATTATGGTGTTTAACATCTTGTAGGTTTCTGATGGTACAATTTGGTGTGTAACATCTTGTAGGTTTATGATGGTACATTATGGTGTTTAACATCTTGTAGGTTTATGATGGTAAATTATGGTGTGTAACATCTTGTAAGTTTATGATGGTACATTCAGATGTTTTAACATCTTGTAGGTTTATGATGGTACATTCAGATGTTTTAACATCTTGTAGGTTTATGATGGTACATTTAGGTGTTTAACGTCTTGTAGGTGTATGATGGTACATTCTGGTGTTTAACATATTGTAGGTTTATGATGGTACATTCTAGTGTGTAACATATTGTAGGTTTATGATGGTAAATTTTGATGTGTACCATCTTGTAGGTTTATGATAGTACATTCAGATGTTTTAACGACTTGTAGGTTAATGATGGTACATTCAGGTTTTTAACATCTTGTCGGTTTATAATGGTACTTTCAGGTGTTTACCGTCTTGTAGGTTTATGATGGCACATTCTGGTGTGTAACATATTGTAGGTTTATGATGGTACATTCTGGTGTGTGACATATTGTAGGTTTATGATGGTACATTCTGGTGTGTGATATATTGTAGATTTATGATGGTACATTTTGGTGTGTAACATCTTGTAGGTTTATGATGGTACATTTAGATGTTTTAACCTCTTGTAGATTTATGATGGTACATTCAGGTGATTAACATCTTGTAGGTTTATGATGGTACATTCAGGTGTTTAACATATTGTAGGTTTATGATGGTACATTCTGGTGTGTAACATCTTGTAGGTTTATGATGGTACATTCATGTGTTTAACATATTGTAGGTTTATGATGGTACATTTAGATGTTTTAACCTCTTGTAGGTTTATGATGGTACATTCAGGTGTTTAACATATTGTAGGTTTATGATGGTACATTTAGATGTTTTAACCTCTTGTAGGTTTATGATGGTACATTCAGGTGTTTAACATATTGTAGGTTTATGATGGTACATTCTGGTGTGTAACATCTTGTAGGTTCTACTTGTATTTTTGTCCATCTGATGACTTAAGCCTTTTCAACTGATTTGTAGAGTTCGTTCTTATGTTGTACTGTTATACCACTGTCCCCGGTTAGGGGGGTGGTTGGGATACCGCTAACATGTTTAACCCTGTCACATTATTTATGTATGTGCCTGTCCCAAGTCAGGAGCCTGTAATTCAGTGGTTGTCGTTTGTTTATGTGTTACATATTTGTTTTTCGTTCTTTTTTTACATAAATAAGGCCGTTAGTTTTCTCGTTTGAATTGTTTTACATTGTCTTATCGGGGCCTTTTATAGATGACTATGCGGTGTGGGCTTTGCTCATTGTTGAAGGCCGTACGGTGACCTATAGTTGTTAATGTCTGTGTCATTTTGGTCTTTTGTGGATAGTTGTCTCATTGGCAATCATACCACATCTTCTTTTTTATATATTATGATGGTACATTCAGTTGTTTAACATATTGTAGGTTTATGATGGAACAGTCTGGTGAGTTACATCTTGTAGGTTTATGATGGCACATTCAGGTGTTTAACATCTTGTAGGTTTATGATGGTACATTCAGGTGTTTAACATATTGTAGGTTAGAGATGGTACATTCTGGTGTGTAACATATTGTAGGTTTATGATGGTACATTCTGGTGTGTAACATATTGTAGGTTTATGATGGTACATGTTGGTGTGTAACATCTTGTAGGTTTATGATGGTACATTCAGATGTTTAACAAACTGTAGGTTTATGATGGTACATTCTGGTGTGTAACATATTGTAGGTTTATGATGGTTTATTTTGGTGTGTACCATCTTTTAGGTTTATAATGGTACATTCATGTGTTTAACATAGTGTAGGTTTATGATGGTCCATTCTGGTGTGTAACATATTGTAGGTTTATGATGGTACATTCTGGTGTGTAACATATTGTAGGTTTATGATGGTACATTCTGGTGTGTAACATATTGTAGGTTTATGATGGTACATGTTGGTGTGTAACATCTTGTAGGTTTATGATGGTACATTCAGATGTTTAACAAACTGTAGGTTTATGATGGTACATTCTGGTGTGTAACATATTGTAGGTTTATGATGGTTTATTTTGGTGTGTACCATCTTTTAGGTTTATAATGGTACATTCATGTGTTTAACATAGTGTAGGTTTATGATGGTCCATTCTGGTGTGTAACATATTGTAGGTTTATGATGGTACATTCTGGTGTGTAACATATTGTAGGTTTATGATGGTACATTCTGGTGTGTAACATATTGTAGGTTTATGATGGTACATGTTGGTGTGTAACATCTTGTAGGTTTATGATGGTACATTCAGATGTTTAACAAACTGTAGGTTTATGATGGTACATTCTGGTGTGTAACATATTGTAGGTTTATGATGGTTTATTTTGGTGTGTACCATCTTTTAGGTTTATAATGGTACATTCATGTGTTTAACATAGTGTAGGTTTATGATGGTCCATTCTGGTGTGTAACATATTGTAGGTTTATGATGGTACATTCTGGTGTGTAACATATTGTAGGTTTATGATGGTACATGTTGGTGTGTAACATATTGTAGGTTTATGATGGTACATGCAAAGGTTAAATCTCTTGTAGGTTTTTGATGGTACATTTTGGTGTGTAAGATCTTGTAGGTTTATGATGGTACATTCTGGTGTGTAACATCTTGTAGGTTTATGATGGTACATTCCGGTGTTTAACATCTTGTAGGTTTATGATGGTACATTCAGGTGTTTAACATATTGTAGGTTTATGATGGCACATTGTGGTGTGTAACATATTGTAGGTTTATGATGGTACATTCTGGTGTGTAACATCTTGTAGGTTTATGATGGTACATTCCGGTGTTTAACATCTTGTAGGTTTATGATGGTACATTCAGGTGTTTAACATATTGTAGGTTTATGATGGCATATTGTGGTGTGTAACATATTGTAGGTTTATGATGGTACATTCTGGTGTGTAACATCTTGTAGGTTTATGATGGTACATTTTGGTGTGTAACATCTTGTAGGTTTATGATGGTACATTCAGGTGTTTAACATATTGTAGGTTTATGATGGTACATTCTGGTGTGTAACATATTGTAGGTTTATGATGGTACATTTTGGTGTGTAACATCTTGTAGGTTTATGATGGTACATGCAAAGGTTAACCCCTTGTAGGTTTGTGATGGTACATTTTGGTGTGTAACATCTTGTAGGTTTATGATGGTACATTCAGATGTTTTAACCTGTTGTAGGTTTATGATGGTACATTCAGGTGGTTAACATCTTGTAGGTTTATGATGGTACATTCCGGTGTTTAACATCTTGTAGGTTTATGATGGTACATTCTGGTGTGTAACATCTTGTGGGTTTATGATGGTACATTATGGTGTTTAACATCTTTAGGTTTATGATGGTACATTCAGGTGTTTAACATATTGTAGGTTTATGATGGTACATTCTGGTGTGTAACATATTGTAGGTTTATGATGGTACATTCTGGTGTGTAACATATTGTAGGTTTATATGGTACATTTTGGTGTGTAACATCTTGTAGGTTTATGATGGTACATTCAGGTGTTTAACATATTGTAGGTTTGTGATGGTACATTCTGGTGTGTAACATATTGTAGGTTTATGATGGTACATTCTGGTGTGTAACATCTTGTAGGTTTATGATGGTATATCAATGAGATATTCCTGCAGTAAATTACTGTCCGATGTTCAATTTATGGCGCAATAACAGGATTGAAAATTTGTATTTGCGAAAGAACTACTCCCATGCACTGTCATTAAACGATTACGCTTTGTATCTACTGTTGTATTAACGTCAGTATAAGTATCGGCTACGTATTCATACAGATACAGATCATCCCAAATAAAAAGAAACGAAAAATACAAAATTCTTAATTAAAAAATAAACGAACAGCGCCATGCATCTGGTTGAAAAAAAGAAAAAGACAAACAGACAAACAACAATACACAAAACCCAATATAGACAACTCAAGACTGAGCAACACGTACCCCACCAAACATTGGGGTGTGGTGATCCATAAACAATCGAAATGTCAAACAATTATAGCACCATTATATAAAGCACCTTATTGTCATAACAAAGATGTTAATTTTTTGTAGAACCCATTGTCAGTTTGACTTGCATCTAGAAATTGACAATGAGGGTCGGTTGAAAACAAAACTTTACGACAAAAGAGATGATTTCAGCTTTCCAATTGTGAACTTTCTATTTCTAAGTAGCAACATTCCAGCAGCACCTGCATACGGGGTATATATCTCCCAATTGATACGATATTCCCGTGCTTGCAGTTCCAAATGGTGAAGTTGAAATCATCCCTTCGTCACGAGTTGGTTGACCGTTATGGAATAACCGTTTCACAAATGATATCGGATATGTTCCTTACGTCGTAACTACAATCCCCTTCCCTTTCATGAATGTGACCTACCGAATTAGACTATTTACCGGATATGTAATCACATAAGCAACACGACGGGTGCCACATGTGGAGCAGGATCTGCTTACCCTTCCGGAGTACCTGAGATCACCCCTATATTTTGGTGGGGTTCGTGTTGTTTATTCTTTAGTTTTCTATGTTGTGTCATGTGTACTATTGTTTTTCTGTTTGTCTTTTTTCATTTTTAGCCATGGCGTTGTCAGTTTGTTTTAGATTTATGAGTTTGACTGTCCCTTTGGTATCTTTCGTCCCTCTTTTATCATTGTTGCAATGCTATGAAGTCTTGACCTCTACTTTCGGTGCATGAGACATAGTCTGCTGGTATTATCTTTATCATATTATCAGAACATGTCATTGAAATCGACATTTTTCGAGAGAGGCAAGAAATTATTCAGTCTTCAGACAATCGGAAGAAGGAATCATGCTAACTGACTTAGTTAATATCTAATTCATATAGCCATTGCTGTTGAAACATTTAAGACCATAAATCAACTAAGTACGAGTTTGGATATAATATTTTTTGTGGTTTCACCCTTTTTACGACATTACGAAAGAGAAAGAATGAGAAAAAACTTTCAATAACTATTTTTTTTCGATGAGCATCATAGATGCCGATAACGACTTTTTTGTTTTTTTGTTTAAAAGTTAAAGTTCGATTGTTTTATCTTTAAAGGTTAATATAAAAAAGAAGATGTGGTATGATTGCCAATGAGACAACTGTCCACAAGAGACCAAAATGACACAGACATTAACAACTATAGGTCACCGTACGGCCTTCAACAATGAGCAAAGCCCATACCGCATAGTCAGCTATAAAAGGCCCCGATATGACAATGTAAAACAATTCAAACGAGAAAACTAACAGCCTTATTTATATAAAAAAAATGAACGAAAAACAAATATGTGACACATTAACAAACGACAACCACTGAATTACAGGCTCCTGACTTAGGACATACATAAATAATGTGGCGGGGTTAAACATGTTAGTGGGATCCCAACCCTCCCCTAACCTGGGACAGTGGTATAACAGTAAGAACGAACTATAAAAATCAGTTGAAAAAGGCTTAACTCATCAGATGGACAAAAATTCAAGTGGATGTGGCCGGGTACTTCCCGACAACAAAAAGATAATATCTGAATTAACGTAAAAACCAGTATCTCAACAGTAAGATATCATCTTCTAGTAAAACCCATGGATATCAGCATTTAGAGAGTATCTTCTGGTCAAAACAAGGGTATCAGCAGGTAGGTAGCATCTTCTGGTCAGAGTAGGTATATATCATCACCTGGTCAGAACAATGATATCACCTAGCTTTTTTTGGACAGAAAAATGATATTTGAAGGTAGATAACATCTACTGGTCAAAAAAGAAATATCTGATTTAGATTGAATTCCGGTCATAACCACGATTTCAGTAGATCTTTTGTTCTGAACAATGATATTGATGGGCAGAGATTGGCGCGATTACATTCAATGGAATTGATTAAATTAAAAATACTTTGACAATTGTACGTTAAAAATGAGGCAATAATTACATCAAAGTAACTAATTAAATTAATGATAACATTGGTAATTAATCATGATAACATGTGGTTACAATAAAGCCCAAAAAAATCCAAATTGAATGATGTTAATAAATAAAGGTTGTAGTTGTAGCACGATTTGAGTTTAGATTTTATTTTTTTAAATGTTCTACAAACAAACTACTAAAACACTCGCAAAAAATAGCATGTATAACTAGTGAAAAGTCTAAAAAAAAAAACGCAAAACAACAGAAGAAAGAAAAGAAAGAAAAGAATTACTTTTTGAGCATTGTACAAATAAAACAATGTACTATAGATTTTTTTTTATGCAATTACACACAGGAACGTTCCTAATATACATATGTTTTCAGCTCTCAATTAGACGAGAATCTGCGAGTCCGAGAACGACTACGAATCATACAGGTAAGCTATAGTGGGATTTGTGCTCACAAATTTATTTCGCCGTGGTCAATCTTTTTAGGGTGAAAAGATAAAACAATTTATCAAATTAAATGACTGCTTTACTAAAGGGTGTAAAGTGCGCTTTTTTGTTTGAGCTCGCTAACAGATTATCATGGTCAGAATTTAAAAACTTTCGTATTAAAAAAATGTCGTTCATTTTTCTTTATCAATGTGTTTATTTAGGGCCATTTGTTTCCACTCTGTATAGAGTTAATTAAGTGCTATGCAAATATAAACATTAGCGTTTGCATGTTATTTGATCTGGTGTGCAAATAAACTCATCATAGATACCACAGTTTGTAAAATCGTGCTCATGTCTTAGAAACTGGTACGATTTGTACGACTTTCATAGATGGGGCTCATGACTTTTCTGAACTTTCAAACTCGTTCGTAAAGTGACAGTCAAACCTTGTGTGTAGGTCGTTCGTACCAGTTTGAAAATCGCGTGCATGATTATTCAAGTGTTGCACTCGAGTTTCAAAGTCGTGCGCACGATTTTTCAAACTTGCTAAAACATCTGTAAAACGAAAACATACATATTTACATGGCATTTAAGGGGCACCGCAGTAAAACATACTTCTGTTCTGGTTGGTTTTGGTGAGAATAAAAGAAGTTACAATATCCCCTGCGTTTCACATATTTTATCTGTCTAAGAGCAATACAAAACATGTTAAATACCTGTCAAGAATTATGCACGTCATGATAGAACTAACATTACAATGTTCTATATGATTTATATTTCATAGAGCCATATCTTTTTTAAAAATAGTTGATCAGCACTGATTTCGAAATGTGTAAGACATTCCTGATATAAACCCTTGACCTCATTTTTATAATGATAGGTTTAACGGGTGCCACATGTGGACCAGGATCTGACATCATTGAACCAAAAAAGTCTAATCATTTTCATATTAATCAACTCCGAGGCTGTTGGAGTGTTTGCAGTTTTGTTGCAATATCTTCAGAGTTCACAGTAGTATCGCCTGTAGTCATATCTCTATTTTCAGACCCCCTCATCCAATTTTTGAAGTTCACTCTCTCTAACTTCTCATACAAGAGTTGGTTGCCTCTGATTCTCGTCAAGAGAAAAAAAATAAATTATTTCATTACACATACACTGCATACAGTAGACAGCAGATAACCAGATAGCAAAAACACACACAAAAATGAAGGTGTAGGAGGCTCATCAGACTCGATTTATTTTCAATCGCCAAAGACAACTATTTATATAATTACTATTATGGTTATAGTTTAATATTTTAATTACAAAAAAGTTATTAATTTGAGATCGCACCGACTTACTCTGACTCGCAGTCAGACCCGGGTAGGAGTCATACACCTTAAATCTCTTTTAGTATAAGTATTACTATTAGTCAAACCATAGTACAGCCAGGTTGTCTGTTTTCATGTTTTATGTTTTATGCAGAATTCGGAGTTGATAGCAGAGTTCTGACAGTCCCTGTTTATGTTAAATTATTTCATAGTTTTATAGACTCAAGATGTTTCGGAGCTTTTACATTTTTAAAGACATCTGTCCTTTCTAGACATTTAGATTTATTTATTGAGTTTTTGATCGTATACATACTTTCACTTGTATTTCTGTATTAAGTCGATTTTGTGACAAGATATTTCTATTTTAAGAATATAAACAATATGTTTACACGTATGGCGTGCTGAAACAGGCGATGGAAAATCCCGGTAATCTATTTTTAACGTACTGGACTTTTAGAAAGAGCAAAAACCTACATAACAACAGAAACACGAAAAATTTACGAATTCAGATAAACACGGATATCTGTCCCTATCCAAAATACCTTTAATTCAATTTGTAGTCGAAATTCATGTCATTTATCCGGGTCAATTATTTGTCGAACTTACCCATATGATCAATTTTCATTTTGGTCTCCGGCGTCCAAAATGTGCATCAAATATTTACTTCTTATAAATGCGTACACTCAGTCAATCAACATTTACAAACAAACAAAAATCGTTGTTTTCCCTTTGCTTCATATACCATGCACTCTTCTGTTTTAGATATAGATGTAAAACATACACGTGTTGTTCGTATTTTTTTATTGTAATATTTTAAAACTTGTTGAAAATTTACATAATTTAAGACGTCATTTTGCATTCTCTTATCAGAAACAATTATGTTTCATTTGTATTTGTATTAATTTACTTGCTCTTTTTTCAAAGTTTATATTTTGTTATTTTAAAGTATAGCTACTGTTTTACTATCATAATTAGTCTCGAGTAATTATAGTGTATAAGATGCATACTTGTGTCCTTATTTGGTGACTTAAATTCAAATTCTTATTCAACTTGAGTGGCTTTTTTTTAATTTTTAGGAGAAACAGCAAAAGCCTGTTTATGAAATAGTATACAAAAAGCAGGGACTGAAAAAAAACTTGTCTCAAGGATTTTCTGTTACAAATGACTCATATTGTCTTTAAACTGGTTCGTCCGCTTGCCAAGGTCAACTGACGGTCAGTTTGTATTTAGAAATGGAAAACTTTCCATCTTAAAATAGATACATGTAACATTCTGTATACACACTATTTTCAGAAATTATGTTTGTCGTATATATATAAGATGTGTTTCAATGTAACTTCACTGTATTGTAGGACAGAACAAGAATCATTATGTCTAGGTAAGTACTTTAATGTTTATACTAGTATACAAAATCTGAATAAAAGGAGAAGACATCGAAGGGCTCATAGTGAAACACGTGATTAGTGAAGAGAAATATTGGTATTTGACATTCAGAACCAAACATCTAATACTTAGAATATAAATCTTTATGTTATTCTTTGTTAGAAAGTTAAAAACGTAAATCTTGAATAACAAAAACCGTTTTTTTTTTTTTTTTTATAGCTAAGAGGTATAGTTAGAATATGTTTAAAATTAATTGGTTATAAAGAGATTGTGCATTTCATTTTTTTTCCAGAATGCACTAAAGTTAATGTACGTGTTCAAGTATAGTTTTTAAAGGTGTGTTATACGCGAAATAGACGGCAACTAAATTTAAGTAAAAGTGATTTTTTTTTGTAATATATGTGTAAATGCTGTTCCTTTAGTGACATCTTAACAAGTATTGTAATTTTCCTTTTGTAGCGACGAAGACACTGTTGGGCGAGTAGTATTCGGAGAATCTAGAGGCGAACCATTTGAAGGACAACGTGCCGTAGCATATACCATGGTCAACAGGGCAAATCACTCTGGTTTTCCGAACTCCGTTAGGGACGTAGCAAATCAGAGGACTGTATCGGGAAGACATCAGTACGAAACCTTGGATCTACCTGCACACAACAGCGCCTGGGAAGATCATAAAAGGAGAAATACAGAAGAGTACAGAAACGCCATGTCAGCCTCCAGAGATGCTCTCAGTAGAGGAAGCGCTGATCCAACTCACGGTGCTACAAGCTTCAACCAAAGTCCCGGGCCTAACAAATCACAAATAGGACATCACTATTTCTATCGTAATTAGAGAAAAGTCTGGACTTATCAACGATATTCGTATATTCTTACCATATATATATATACATGGTAAAATAACATTGAGTTTATAATAATACTATAAGGTGTTGGATATATAAAATTTAAGTGATGAACAATGCTTTTTGTAACATTGTACGACTTCTTCCGTTCTTTGAACCTCAACTTGAAATAAAATATCTTCAATCATATATCTATTTTGAAGTTTTTGAAGCCTGTTAGATTGGAGATTATCATGAACTGTGTTTTGTATCTATGATTAGTTTATTTAACAGCTATATAAATAAGGCCGTTAGTTTCCTCGTTTGAATTGTTTTACATTGTCATATCGGGGTCTTTTATAGCTGACTATGCGGTATGGGCTTTGCTCATTGTTGAAGGCCGTACGGTGACCTTTAGTTGTTAATGACTGTGTCATTTTGGTCTCTTGTGGACAGTTGTCTCATTGGCAATCATACCACATCTTCTTATATTATATGATATTGCATCTGAATATACCATTGAAACTACTATTTGATTGAAGGTTTGACTCTATGTCAAACGACTCGATCTGATTTTTTTCTAAACATCACACAAACGAAACTAATTGTAATAATCATGACACTAATCTGCTTACTTGCTACAAATTTATTATTCGATTCTACTCAAACGAAAGTAGCTTGTTAAAACTGCCTATTTTTTTCAATGCAACATCAAAACGAACTAGTAATAACAACGATTTGTTTATTTCTATATTGAAAGGAGTCTATAATGCTGTAAACTTAGCAATTGTCAACAAAAACGACAGAGCTTTTAATAAAAATATTGTGTTTTTTCTGCATAATATATTATTTCGCGACTAATGATTGTAATAAAAGTGAGCTGATAATTTGAGAACAAAATAAAAACTAAATTTAAGTAAGTAGTTGATCTGACTGCTTCTCACCAATAAAACAAATGAAACAAAAGAAGTTAATAATATAGACGCTCTGTGGTTTTCTGAACAATAACATCTCAAACGAAAGGAGTCTCTATAACCAATATTCCTATTTCAAAGTTGCTCGTCATAACGACAATCTGTCTATTTCTTAGTACTAAAGCTATTATTTTAACCATCAATAATGGAATAAAAAGTAGTCAGCAAAAAGTATAATAACAAGAATACCGAACTACAGTATAATAACAAGAATACCGAACTACAGTATAATAACAAGAATACCGAACTACAGTATAATAACAAGAATACCGAACTACAGTATAATAACAAGAATACCGAACTACAGTATAATAACAAGAATACCGAACTACAAGGGAAATTCAAAACGGAAAGTCCTTAATGACAAAGTCAAAAGCTCAAAGACATTTAACGAATGTAATATAACCGTTCACGCAAATGAAACTTGTCACTAATATAACGTAATTGAAAGAAGCTGTAATATAACCTTCTAGCCAAACGAAAGACTTTCGTGAAGTAGCTATTAATTTTATAGATCCGCTTACTTCTATTTAATATAACAATGAAAACAAAAGTAGTATGCAATACAGACGATCTGTCTATGTATAAATTAATTTAAGGGAACAATATTTCACCAATGTTCAAACCTCGTAAGTCGATTTGTCACACACACTGGTAGAATCGCGTGAACTCCATGAACGCACGAGCTAGACCAAGAACGTAGACGTGGTTATCTTCTCCTTCTTTGCATTCATGCACATGTTTTACCTATAAAACAACCAAAACGAAAACAAATCAAAGCCATATAAACTGTATGCCACATTCCGAACAACATAATTAAATTGGGATAGAAATAGGGAATGTGTCAAATAGACAACAATCCGACCAAATCAGAAATAAAGGCAACAGTAGTATACCGCTGTTCGAAAAACAGACCATTTTTATAGTTCAAGACTAGATTCATCTTAAAAGCAAAATCGTGTTGAATAAGAGAGAAACCTTTACAATGTTTATTACTCATATATATATATTGATATGTTCATAATTATAAATTAACTGTTAACAAAACTTTTTTTGAAAAACTAAGGCTTTTCTACCACAGGAATAGATTACCTTAGCTGTTTTTGGCAAAACTTTTAGGAATATTTGACCTCAATGCTCTTCATCTTCGTACTTTATTTGGCCTTTTATAACATTTTTGATTCGAGCGTCACTGATGAGTCTTTTGTAGACAAAACGCGCGTCTGCCGTAAATATTAAATTTTATTCCTGATATTTATGATGAGTTTACATACATACATGCAGCGGATACAGAAAAGTGAAACATTCTTTAAAAAGTTCTACAACCATCAAAATCAAAGAAATAAAAATAATGCACTTTAATTCCAAGTTATTTTCAAATGGAGAAAATATTTGGGTTGTAGAAACTGAGCACTTCTTGGAAATAATTTTCTACGATCTTATTGCTTTATTTATGTATCAGCTGCAATATGTTCAGGTTACTTGCATGACGTTTTTTGGCACAAGCTTACATGAATTCTCATAAAAACTATGTAAACATTGTCTTGTGTCTGTAACAGATTTTGCTGGATTTAATCCAAGTATATCAAAAGTTGAACTTACGTTCATTGTATTAAGATTGCCATAATGCATTCTTTTGAAACATATATCGGCTTTTGTTAACGCAGTACTGATACCTCTATTGTTCAATCAAATGGGGTGACAATGTTGATTTGTATGACTTCCCGTGCTGTTGTTTTTACAAAGACTTCGGTGCCATCATCAGCAATTATATTGACATGTCATTTTGTCCATGATATGGTTATAACTAAACATTCTCGTATTAAATGTTCTATACTTTCATGAATGTCTCTTCTTATACATATGTAGATGCTTGTGACCATGCAAGTTCAGTTTTTTTTTTTTTTTTTATTTCATTTTGTTTTTTTTATCTTTTCTATAACATGTATATTATTGTTGTGGCCAATTTCTTAGTAAGCAGTTCTACGGGACTTTTACTGTCAGGTTTTAAGTAGTGCAATATTAGTGCAAATCACAAATAGGACATCACTATTTCTATCGTAATTAGAGAAAAGTCTGGACTTATCAACGATATTCGTATATTCTTACCATATATATATATACATGGTAAAATAACATTGAGTTTATAATAATACTATAAGGTGTTGGATATATAAAATTTAAGTGATGAACAATGCTTTTTGTAACATTGTACGACTTCTTCCGTTCTTTGAACCTCAACTTGAAATAAAATATCTTCAATCATATATCTATTTTGAAGTTTTTGAAGCCTGTTAGATTGGAGATTATCATGAACTGTGTTTTGTATCTATGATTAGTTTATTTAACAGCTACATAAATTAGGCTGTTAGTTTCCTCGTTTGAATTGTTTTACATTGTCATATCGGGGTCTTTTATAGCTGACTATGCGGTATGGGCTTTGCTCATTGTTGAAGGCCGTACGGTGACCTTAAGTTGTTAATGACTGTGTCATTTTTGGTCTCTTGTGGACAGTTGTCTCATTGGCAATCATACCACATCTTCTTATATTATATGATATTGCATCTGAATATACCATTGAAACTACTATTTGATTGAAGGTTTGACTCCATGTCAAACGACTCGATCTGATTTTTTTCTAAACATCACACAAACGAAACTAATTGTAATAATCATGACACTAATCTGCTTACTTGCTACAAATTTATTATTCGATTCTACTCAAACGAAAGTAGCTTGTTAAAACTGCCTATTTTTTTCAATGCAACATCAAAACGAACTAGTAATAACAACGATTTGTTTATTTCTATATTGAAAGGAGTCTATAATGCTGTAAACTTAGCAATTGTCAACAAAAACGACAGAGCTTTTAATAAAAATATTGTGTTTTTTCTGCATAATATATTATTTCGCGACTAATGATTGTAATAAAAGTGAGCTGATAATTTGAGAACAAAATAAAAACTAAATTTAAGTAAGTAGTTGATCTGACTGCTTCTCACCAATAAAACAAATGAAACAAAAGAAGTTAATAATATAGACGCTCTGTGGTTTTCTGAACAATAACATCTCAAACGAAAGGAGTCTCTATAACCAATATTCCTATTTCAAAGTTGCTCGTCATAACGACAATCTGTCTATTTCTTAGTACTAAAGCTATTATTTTAACCATCAATAATGGAATAAAAAGTAGTCAGCAAAAAGTATAATAACAAGAATACCGAACTACAGTATAATAACAAGAATACCGAACTACAGTATAATAACAAGAATACCGAACTACAGTATAATAACAAGAATACCGAACTACAGTATAATAACAAGAATACCGAACTACAGTATAATAACAAGAATACCGAACTACAAGGGAAATTCAAAACGGAAAGTCCTTAATGACAAAGTCAAAAGCTCAAAGACATTTAACGAATGTAATATAACCGTTCACGCAAATGAAACTTGTCACTAATATAACGTAATTGAAAGAAGCTGTAATATAACCTTCTATCCAAACGAAAGACTTTCGTGAAGTAGCTATTAATTTTATAGATCCGCTTACTTCTATTTAATATAACAATGAAAACAAAAGTAGTATGCAATACAGACGATCTGTCTATGTATAAATTAATTTAAGGGAACAATATTTCACCAATGTTCAAACCTCGTAAGTCGATTTGTCACACACACTGGTAGAATCGCGTGAACTCCATGAACGCACGAGCTAGACCAAGAACGTAGACGTGGTTATCTTCTCCTTCTTTGCATTCATGCACATGTTTTACCTATAAAACAACCAAAACGAAAACAAATCAAAGCCATATAAACTGTATGCCACATTCCGAACAACATAATTAAATTGAGATAGAAATAGGGAATGTGTCAAATAGACAACAATCCGACCAAATCAGAAATAAAGGCAACAGTAGTATACCGCTGTTCGAAAAACAGACCATTTTTATAGTTCAAGACTAGATTCATCTTAAAAGCAAAATCGTGTTGAATAAGAGAGAAACCTTTACAATGTTTATTACTCATATATATATTGATATGTTCATAATTATAAATTAACTGTTAACAAAACTTTTTTTGAAAAACTAAGGCTTTTCTACCACAGGAATAGATTACCTTAGCTGTTTTTGGCAAAACTTTTAGGAATATTTGACCTCAATGCTCTTCATCTTCGTACTTTATTTGGCCTTTTATAACATTTTTGATTCGAGCGTCACTGATGAGTCTTTTGTAGACAAAACGCGCGTCTGCCGTAAATATTAAATTTTATTCCTGATATTTATGATGAGTTTACATACATACATGCAGCGGATACAGAAAAGTGAAACATTCTTTAAAAAGTTCTACAACCATCAAAATCAAAGAAATAAAAATAATGCACTTTAATTCCAAGTTATTTTCAAATGGAGAAAATATTTGGGTTGTAGAAACTGAGCACTTCTTGGAAATAATTTTCTACGATCTTATTGATTTATTTATGTATCAGCTGCAATATGTTCAGGTTACTTGCATGACGTTTTTTGGCACAAGCTTACATGAATTCTCATAAAAACTAGGTAAACATTGTCTTGTGTCTGTAACAGATTTTGCTGGATTTAATCCAAGTATATCAAAAGTTGAACTTACGTTCATTGTATTAAGATTGCCATAATGCATTCTTTTGAAACATATATCGGCTTTTGTTAACGCAGTACTGATACCTCTATTGTTCAATCAAATGGGGTGACAATGTTGATTTGTATGACTTCCCGTGCTGTTGTTTTTACAAAGACTTCGGTGCCATCATCAGCAATTATATTGACATGTCATTTTGTCCATGATATGGTTATAACTAAACATTCTCGTATTAAATGTTCTATACTTTCATGAATGTCTCTTCTTATACATATGTAGATGCTTGTGACCATACAAGTTCAGTTTTTTTTTTTTTTTTTTATTTCATTTTGGTTTTTTTATCTATTCTATAACATGTATATTATTGTTGTGGCCAATTTCTTAGTAAGCAGTTCTACGGGACTTTTACTGTCAGGTTTTAAGTAGTGCAATATTCGAAAATTATGAAATCGAAATAATTTCCGCCAGGAAAATGTCTCCTGTTTATGTCAAGGGACTATGTAGACATTCAGCTTTTTATAAATGTTCAAATATCTGCATAGATAAATGTCCTTTCTTTATAATGTCCTGGGTTATCTAGACCTTATTCATCAGTGAATTATATTCCATGATATTGATTTCATTCTGTCTTCCACTGGTTTATTTTTTGCCGGCAAATCTAATGTAATTCTGTCCCAGATTGATGATAACTCTTCTCGGTTGTGTCGATTTTATTGTCTTTGTAATGTTATCTTTTATTATATCTTTAAGTTCTGCTATCTGTTCCGGTTTAGCTGGCTAGTAAGTCTTTGTTTAGTGTTGGGCTAGGACGGATCCTTGTAGTAGTCCGTAACTGGGTTCAAATACCTCCATAAATGTCGAAGAAAACTCTGATACAAGCTCATAACTTCATACGGTACCTTGGTTGTAAAGTTTCACGAACGATCAATTTCAGGCCTCCAGATATATCATTTGCTTGTTTTAGATCTTTAAGATGTATTCTTTGATTCGCAAAGGCAATTGAATGTAGAAAAAGTTCTTGTTAATCTTAACATTATTACTTCTAGAAATCGTCATTATAACAATGGTAAAGCTGACTTATCGTGTGATGATGGGATATAACATTTTGTTTTGTCTTGTGTTTGCTCGGAATATTAACATGTGCTGTCCTTCATTCCGATGGAATATCCGGGCCTGTTTCAATGGTAACCATCGTTCCTAAATATTGATCATATGTGAACAATTGGCCTATTAATTGTCAGTTTCAAGTGATTTTCCTAATCTATATATATGGTTGCACCTAATTCATCGGTTCTTACTTCGTTGTCTTAATAAAGTATACCGGTGCCGTTCTTCAACTTATAATATAGATCGCATATCAATTGATAAACCTCTAATGTTGGTTTTTGAAAACTCTCTATCAAATATGTCAGTTTTGAGATGTGTCCTTTAAAGACAAAGTTTGTGTAGTATAGTGCATTTTTCATATTCAATAAGGTTTTTGTTTCATATTATGCTACTGAATAAGGTCGATGTTTCAAGTCATTCGTTTCTGTCATTTCTATGTAGGTATTTCATACTTCAATTGGGTTCTATATGATTTGAATTTAGCAATAAAGCGTTTATTTCAAATATAAAATTTCTTCTTCGGATTTGAGCTCAGTTGTTACAAGAACATTTTTTTTCTATTTTGAAATGTTTCTCCTTCTATACTTCCTATGTCTATAGTATAAACATTTCTTTACCTCACTTAAATTAGCAATGAAGGTTCAGTAGAGTTTGGATTATTATATTTTTTTCTTTTTTCTGCCTTATATTACTTGCACAGTTTTTTAATAGCTTCCAAGACAGTACCCTTGCCCATACCGTCACTGACTGAATTGTCCAGTAGCCACTCTTTTCTATTCCTTTTAGCTTGTTCTATCCACTCTTTCGTATCTACTTTATTTAGCTATTACATTTGCCTTTTCGATTTATCATTATTTTATTTTGCACTCGTCTGCCAATATAAACATATGATTCAGAGACACGTTTATTGTCCCTGGTGTGAACAGTATAACTTACACGTGTTTTGATGCACCTTCGAAATTTATAGCATTATGTATTTAAAATACATAAATTGATACTAAGTTGAGGTTTAAAAATTTAGGTCATGAACTTGAAGGTAAAGCAGCGAATTGGTCCAGTTAAAAAGAGTAAAACAAAATGTGTCTGAAGCAACTGTCAAACTGAATAGTAGACCCCCAAACATAACCATGTCCATATGTTGAGTCAGAGCTGGTTGATTTTTTTATAATTTTAATATGACTTATACCAAATGTTGTACTCTACACTGTAAAGTACTTATTGAGAAAATTTGAAATTTTCATTTATGGTTTTAAAGAAATGAGCTTCAAAATAACTTTGTTTTTGGGCCTATATATTGAGCTGTATCACACTGTATGTTGAATGTTAATTACACTAGATGATTTACGCATTTCGTGCTCAGTCTGTGCTTGGTGACAGTTACAGACAAGCATTATGTCTGTTTTTGATCAGAAATATATAATTTTCTGCGTCTGTATGTTGTGCAAATCAAGACTTATCGCTTCAGGTCATTGATTTTTATTAATCCATGCCTATTTGGGTTTTTTTCGAGCTTTGATCTCAATCGTTAGCTCGTCCAGTAGTTTTGTATGTATGGTACTAACAGAACATTTGAAAAAAGATAGGCGAATGATACCAAAGAGACATTAAAACTCATCAGTCGAAAATAAACTGACAACGGCAAAACATCGAAAAGACCAAAAGACAAATAACATTACACACAACAAACAACGTATACAACTAAAGATTACAGTAAGAAGAACACCACCATAAATCGGGGGTGATCTCGGGTGCACCAGAAGAGAAAAAGAAAGCTGCACATATGACACCCATCGTGTGCTCCTGTTAGTACAAACCAAGTGATTAATCGAATTTGGTAGGCATTATGACGGGAATGTTAGTTATGAAATCTTATGAAAATCATCTGCCTGAATTAAATATATCAAAGGTAATAACTAAAACATAAGGTCATGATCATGACTGAAACTAATGTGACTTTAGAAGTATGTTGAAATGTTTATGTGTAATCATCTAAAAAAAGAGTCAATAACTTGAGATTAAAAGACAAAATGAAATAATGCAAAATATAGCATTACTTAATAGAAATCAAAGGAATGAACAGCTAATTTTAACATTATGTTTCAAATATACATTTGATAAAATACAGATTGGAAGGATTTAGACATATATTATAATTATACACATGGAAAAAAGTATTGCAACACCAAATTGAAATTGAAATTAAAAAAACACTCTTTATTTTTTTGTGATATAACTTGGTAAAATAGAACTAGTTAAACATTATTTAAGTATCACCTGAGTTTAATCAATAAATATCTACTCGATAAGTTTTTATCTGCACATGCAGCTACTGTACCCGTAAACAGCAAAACAGATGTTTTTATCCTCATTGTTTTCAATACTTTAAATAACCAAGTTTTTAAAGTAATGTGATTGACACCTTGTAATGGGTCCATGACAACTCTTAACTGCAGCAAGATGGCAGATTATCAGCATGAGAGAAGCAGGTATGACGCGGTAACAACTGCACGTATTGTTGGTCATCACCATTCCACTATAAGTCGTTTTGAGAATAAAAATCAGGCAATAAACGACGTTAAAGACCTTCCGAGATAATGAAGACCCCCTATACCATTTGCTAGAGAAAATCAAGCATAATGAAGGTTGGTCAGAAGGAAATCCATTGCATACAAGACAATCCTAAAAAGAGAGTAGTGGGCATACAGGAGCCTTTTAACAAGAACTGGTCGAGTTCGACTCATCGCTACTGGTCATCGTGCGATAAGAACATTTCGGAGACATTTGCTTACGAACAGACACACAGTTTTCCGTATCCAATGTAGTGCAGAGCTCGCCAAAGTTGAAAATTAGCATCGTGAAGGAAGATCCAGTGTTCCAATAGAATTCGGTTCATCTTCCTTTGCCCGATTGTAGCCCGGATTTGAACCATATCGAGCATATATGGGACACTATTGGATGGAAAGTGCGCGAAAGGACACCCAAGTTCAAACACATCATGAAATAAACAATGCCCTTCATCAGAAATGGTTGCTGCTACCTTAGCAACAAATTATTCGATTTATGGCAGGAATCAGAAGACGTTTAGATGAGGTTATCCGTTTGAATTGAGGCTGCGCACAAAGTTCTAATTCTTTGAATTCTATAACGATCAACCATGATGTCAACAGTCATCTGAAGATTAATTTTGAAATGTCTGACATTGTAGAGTTCGACTACAGTAAAAGTTGTAAAATGCATTTTTTTGTACAAAAAACACTTCATTTTGTTATTAAAATTGTGGTTATATAAATCTTTTTTTTTTCAATTATTTTTTGTTCATTTCAATGCCAATGTTATCAGAAACTATGTTTCAATAATATTATACAAATATTTTATTATATTTCATTCAAAAAAAAAAGGGTGATTTTTCAAGTTTTAAAAAATCAAGGTGTTGCAATACTTTTTTCCATGTGTATATATCAAATAATAACGTATATTATTTGATAAATATTCCATCAATGTTTATCGCTTTTATATTCTTCGTTAAAATCAATAAAGACCACCTGCAAATTTTCAAAATTTAAGTAAAAATAACTGTAAGAATAAAAAAAGATGTAAGTAAAATTTCAAATTTCAATAAAGAGAATGAAATTTCCGAAGGCATTACTAGACATCAGTTATTAGGTCTCTTCCCTTTTCTGTTGAAATGCCTGCTACTTTCTTTTTTAAGGAATTACTGTAATATTTTCCCTGTCAATGAAGAAATAACATCAAAAAGGTGGTGCTCAAATGATATTTTCTTTGTAGTAGTAATTGCCCAAACACTATTTTCCTTGCGATTGCATCTCCTCCGTAACCGGCAAAGAAATCGACAAATTCCTTTTACCTAATTGCTTGTTATAAATATCCTCAGGATGTTTTGTGCATTTTCACCGAAGTGATAGGAATACTCAATACGAGAGTTATGTCCCATTCTGTATTTCGAATAAGTGATATATTGATGTATTACATGAATGGTAAGTGGTAGAGACCCAAAGTATTTTTATTTGAGGTCCTCGGTTCAGAAAATTAATTTGAGGTCAAGGTCACGGTCATGTTCTTAATTTGGCTTTTCTTAGTTTATGATCTCATCTGACACTTTTAAAGATAAAGGTATGATACATTTGGTCTGCAATAATCCAAAGACATCTTAAAGGTAATTGTTCCACTGAAATAATTTGATTTAATTTAATGTATTCTTGCTTCAAAATAGTACATGACATATGACTTTGAAGTTAAATTAACCTATCATTTGAGACCAGAATTGACTGAAACCGACAGCCGCTTATTATCGCTCTTATTAATGGCAAATGTTTAAATAAACCATTTATTTTCTAAATCCGCGTAAAACAGCTATTTTTGAAAGCAAAAGTGACATTTGCTTTACCGGAGGTCGGCATTTATCTCTCTTGTTTAGGTAAAAATATATAGAAAACATATTTTTGGAATCAGTGTGAAAGAAACTATCATATGAGACATATGAATGTGGTCAGACATATATGTATGTTTGTGTAGTACCAATGTTTAGTGTCTTGGCATCAATCCTGTAATTTTGGATTTTAAATCAATAAAGTATCTTTAAATATGAGACATAAAGTGACATTTAATTCACCGGAAGTAGCAAATTGTTTCCCTTATAGCACACAAAAGTATATTGAAACCATCAGTGTGAATAAACATTTGATTAGATACCAATAATTACCTACAGAAAACAGGAAATAGCTTCTAATAAATCATTTTTAAACTTAAGGTGGAAAGACCTTCATGACTTGTGTCCTCTGAACAATTAGTTTTTATTTTTTTATTACATTCATTATCTATCTTTCTTTGAATGTTAATAGGTTATATAAAAAAAACCTCCAAAAGCGATTCAGAATTCTGAAATATCTGTTCTATTATACAGATATGGCATAGGTACGAGTAAACTTTGCTAAATTGCTTCATAGCACTTTAGGAAAGCCGATAAAAATACGTGATCTTTACTTGTACCGGAAAACTTGCTATAAAATTCACCCTTTTCATCAAACCTTTACGTCATTAGGGTTTATTTTTGGCATTCTTTACACCGTCGGTTCTCCAAAGAAAATATTTTCTTTACGACTATGCTCATATAAATATTACGTTAACATAGCATCGCTTAGTTTAGATGTGATCAAACAATGTGAGATTATTTTGAAAACATCGTGACATGAACAAATTAGTTTATGTGGAAGCATTACGTTACAGGAGAAAATTAATACTATATGCCGCAACTACAATGATAATGAGCCAATATTAGATACATCTGACAACTTTATAGTCTTTTTTATAATTTAGACCAACAAATAATAGATCTACACAAATGAATATATCGTTGTATGGTTACCTTTTCTACCGTTAGAATAAGACAAATATAGAGAAAACAGATCACATTATGCGGACAAGAAAATAGGCCGAGATCAACTATGTTCACAGGGTAACCACATTGTCCTGTTATGCACTAAGACCATATGTAGCTTTAACGAAACCATCATTGTCTTGTTAAAAATATGCATTGAGACCAAATGTAGTCATAAAGTAACCACCATAATCCTGTTGTGCACTGAGACCATGTGTAGTCATAAAGTAACCACCATAGTCCTGTGCACTGAGACCATGTGTAGTCATAAAGTAACCACCATAGTCCTGTTATGCACTGAGATCAAGTGTAGTCATTAAGTAACCATCATAGTCCTGTTATACACTGAGACCAAGTGTAGTCATTAAGTAACCACCATAGTCCTGTTGTTCACTGAGACCAAGTGTAGTCATAAAGTAACCACCATAATCCTATTATGCACTGAGACCATGTGTAGTCATAAAGTAACCACCATTGTCGTGTTATGCACTGAGACGACGTGTAGTCATAAAGTAACCACCATAGTCCTGTTATGCACTGAGACCAAGTGTAGTCATTAAGTAACCACCATAGTCCTGTTATGCACTGAGACCACGTGTAGTCATAAAGTAACCACCATAGTCCTGTTATGCACTGAGACCAAGTGTAGTCATAAAGAAACCACCATAGTCCTGTTATGCACTGAGACCATGTGTAGTCATTAAGTAACCACCATAGTCCTGTTATGCACTGAGACGACGTGTAGTCATAAAGTAACCACTATAGTCCTGTTATGCACTGAGACCAAGTGTAGTCATTAAGTAACCACCATAGTCCTGTTATGTACTGAGACCAAGTGTAGTCATAAAGTAACCACCATAGTCCTGTTATGCACTGAGACCAAGTGTAGTCATAAAGTAACCACCATAGTCCTGTTATGCACTGAGACCAAGTGTAGTCATTAAGTAACCACCATAGTCCTGTTATGTACTGAGACCAAATGTAGTCATAAAGTAACCACCATAGTCCTGTTATGCACTGAGACCAAGTGTAGTCATAAAGTAACCACCATAGTCCTGTGCACTGAGACCAAGTGTAGTCATAAAGTAACCATCATAGTCCTGTTATGTACTGAGACCAAATGTAGTCATAAAGTAACCACCATAGTCCTGTTGTGCACTGAGACCAAGTGTAGTCATTAAGTAACCACCATAATCCTGTTATACACTGAGACGACGTGTAGTCATAAAGTAACCACCATAGTCCTGTTATGCACTGAGACCAAGTGTAGTCATTAAGTAACCACCATAGTCCTGTTATGTACTGAGACCAAATGTAGTCATAAAGTAACCACCATAGTCCTGTTATGCACTGAGACCAAGTGTAGTCATAAAGTAACCACCATAGTCCTGTTGTGCACTGAGACCAAGTGTAGTCATTAAGTAACCACCATAGTCCTGTTATGCACTGAGACCAAGTGTAGTCATAAAGTAACCATCATAGTCCTGTTATACACTGAGACCAAGTGTAGTCATTAAGTAACCACCATAATCCTGTTGTGCACTGAGACCAAGTGTAGTCATAAAGTAACCATCATAGTCCTGTTATACACTGAGACGACGTGTAGTCATAAAGTAACCATCATAGTCCTGTTATACACTGAGACCAAGTGTAGTCATAAAGTAACCACCATAATCCTGTTGTGCACTGAGACCAAGTGTAGTCATAAAGTAACCACCATAATCCTGTTATGCACTGAGACCAAGTGTAGTCATAAAGTAACCACCATAGTCCTGTTATGCACTGAAACCAAGTGTAGTCATTAAGTAACCATCATAGTCCTGTTATACACTGAAACCAAGTGTAGTCATTAAGTAACCACCATAGTCCTGTTGTGCACTGAGACTAAGTGTAGTCATAAAGTAACCACCATAATCCTGTTATACACTGAGACGACGTGTAGTCATAAAGTAACCACCATAGTCCTGTTATGCACTGAGACCAAGTGTAGTCATTAAGTAACCACCATAGTCCTTTTATACACTGAGACCAAGTGTAGTCATAAAGTAACCACCATAGTCCTGTTATACACCGAGACGACGTGTAGTCATAAAGTAACCACCATAGTCCTGTTATGCACTGAGACCAAGTGTAGTCATTAAGTAACCACCATAGTCCTGTTATGCACTGAGACCATTTGTAGTCATAAAGTAACCACCATAATCCCGTTATGCACTGAGACCAAGTGTAGTCTTAACGTAACCACCATAGTCCTGTTATGCACTGAGACCATGTGTAGTCATAAAGTAACCACCATAGTCCTGTTATGCACTGAGACGACGTGTAGTCATAAAGTAACCACCATAGTCCTGTTATGCACTGAGACCAAGTGTAGTCATTAAGTAACCATCATAGTCCTGTTATACACTGAGACCAAGTGTAGTCATAAAGTAACTACCTTAATCCTGCTGTGCACTGAGACCAAGTGTAGTCATAAAGTAACCACCATAGTCCTGTTATGCACTGAGACCATGTGTAGTCATAAAGTAACCACCATAGTCCTGTTATGCACTGAGACCAAGTGTAGTCATAAAGTAACCACCATAGCCCTGTTATGCACTGAGACCATGTGTAGTCATAAAGTAACCACCATAGTCCTGTTATGCACTGAGACGACGTGTAGTCATAAAGTAACCACCATAGTCCTGTTATGCACTGAGACCATGTGTAGTCATAAAGAAACCACCATAGTCCTGTTATGCACTGAGACCATGTGTAGTCATAAAGTAACCACCATAGTCCTGTTATGCACTGAGACGACGTGTAGTCATAAAGTAACCACCATAGTCCTGTTATGCACTGAGATCAAGTGTAGTCATAAAGTAACCACCATAGTCCTGTTATGCACTGAGACCATGTGTAGTCATAAAGTAACCACCATAGTCCTGTTGTGCACTGAGACCATGTGTAGTCATAAAGTAACCACAATAGTCCTATCGTGCACTTTGACTAAGCGTAGTCATAATGTAACCATTTTAGTCATGTAATGCACTTTGACTAAGCGTAGTCATAATGTAACCATTTGAGTCATGTAATGCGCTTTGACTAAATGAAGTCATAATGTAACCATTTTAGTCATATAATGCACTATTCATAATGTAACCATTTTAGTCATATAATGCACTATTCATAATGTAACCATTTTAGTCATGTAATGCACTTTGACTAAGCGTATTCATAATGTAACCACAATAAATCCAATCGAAAGACTACATTAAACACGAATTAATTTTAAAGAAAAAAAATTGTTTGTGTCGATACCATCTGTTCTTATCTAAAAGCTGTAGGAATCGAAAATACAGACACAACATCTCAGGAGGACTCGATAAACCCAACTAAGTCAAATAAATACACGAGACAATCTTCTTATGAATATATAGCAAATGATACATTGAATGTGTGCTTCTGAAATTACGTCAAGTTTTATTATATTATCCTTCTCATTATTCTTACAAATTGCCTTAATATTTTCGATTTCGAAATTTACTGACTACCTTAATATTGTGAATTCATGTATTTAGTAATAGGTATTCGTTATTTGAAATTGATAATTCTTCTGATTACCGCAATATTTTCTATATAAGAATCTTGAAAACTGACTACCTTTGATAATTCGTGCTTCTTGCTGGTAATATTGTATTGAGGATATCATTTGTTATTGTAGATATGCACCAGAACTTAAGGCACATAAACATATACGTACTATAAAAATATGGAAAGTCCCAATTTATTTGTAAGAATTGCCCTTTTTATTTTCAAAGTGCATTTGTCTGTTTGTATAGTACAGGTAATGTATTATTGTATATAAACAGATTTAACCAACGGAACTTATTTCCGGTGGTAAACAGATGAATCCACCATAATTAAAATTCTTCACCTGTCTTTTTGTCGGTCAATAAAGTGCAAATATATATTATATCTAATAATTATATTATGATATTAAACTGCATTTGATAGGATGGTTTGGTGACCCATATGCCACCCGCACATCAACACGTCATATTCTTGAACTGTATCGGAGCATAATGTTGAGATTATCAGTGTCCTTTAGTACATATCATACTGTTGTAAAAGTGTTTTTTCCTGTTTAAATTAGGAAGCTGTTTTTTATTCATCGGAAAGTACATTTTCAGAGGAATTAAAAAAACAAAAAATGTTCAACAATTTTTTTGTTCTAACTCTCAAAGATAATCCTGGTGACCCATACAAGAGTCCCGTTGCTTTAGACTTTAAGTGTTATGCTTTAGATTTGTCTGATTCTATGTAGCATCCCCTGTGTATGGTGTATGCATAACTGATTCTAAGTAAAGTTTGATCGCTACTATCATTTTGTTACAAGGATACATTCACTAACATACTGCTCTATCAAGCAAAAAATGTCAACACTATAGAAATTAAAATTTACGGTCAGTCTTGACCGCCCCCCCCCCCCCCCCTTTCCCCCCTACCCTTTCAGTGTTATGGATAAGGATTGTAGTTATTCTGTGATTGTGTCATAAATGATCGTATATATACTTAGAGTAAGTAAAAAAGCAACAAATATTGCAGTTATGGGTGAACTGGGCAGATATCATCTATTTTTGGAGGTTTTATTAAATATGTTTAAATACTACATATATAATATTTTATTGTTATATTAAGATTTAATATAATAGTTATATAAAACACATGTTGTGTTAGGCTCTGATCCTGTCCATAATGTTATAGAATGGTATTAGTTTTCTGTTTTGCTTTTTCCAATCATATTGTGTTGTAAAATGATGCCCTTTATGGGTTCTTGATTAGATTAATAAAATTCTTATCTTATCTTATCTTATCTTATCTTATACGTTTAAAAAAAATCCGATGATTTATTATTAAAAGAGGCTTTCAACCTCTCAAAATCTCTACATGATGAGTAGAAAAAGAGCTGGTATACCAGTATTCGAACTTTATTTAAATACTTTAGCATCAATGAAAATTATGCACTTAATTTAAAGACGAAGTTAAAAAACTATTTATGCAAAAAGATGCAATCAAAATATGATTTAATATGGCAAACTGAGCTTAATAATGATTTCAGAGGCAATAAACTATATGGTAACAAGCTTAGAACTTATATACTTTTTAAAAGCAGATTTTGCTTTGAAAATTACCTATTGCAGGAAAATTTTAGATATAGACATTACTTAACGAAATTCCGAATCAGTGCTCACGATTTAGAGATTGAGAGGGGAAGGTACAAAAATCTGACAGTGTCAGAACGTATCTGTAAATTGTGTGGTACTGAGGTTGATGATGAAATTCATTTTCTTCTTTAGTGCCACAAACTTTCAAATATTGGTTTCAAATTTTTAAATGAAATAAAACAACGGTTTAGAAATTTTAGTGGTTTAGATATTAAATGAAGATATTTTCATACATCAGAAACTCGGAAAATTATTGGAAAATTTATCCTCATATAGGAAAGTTTCCTTATATGATATATAGATATAGTTATGTCCTGTGACCCCCCTTTTTTAACCTAGTTATATTATTAAACACTGTGCTTGTTGTATTCTTCTACTTGTCTTAATGAATATTTTCTTTTTTATATAACATTGTGTCTTAATCATATTGAATCACTTGTAATCATTTGTATGTAATTAATGTTGATTGTTCTGCTCCTTGTGGGCGCTTTGATTAGCAATAAAATATATTTGAATTTGAATTTTATATCCCATCATGTTTGAGTGTTGTTTCTTTTTACAAATAGAATATTTTTTACTTATTTTTCAAGAGCTTCGACGTGTGACGAATGCTAACATGGTATGCTTTTGTAGGCCAGTATTGTCTTAACGCTGATATCACTTTTGGGAAGTCATATATAAGTCAAACCCCTGCTACTCCAGTACTAGCCAAATTCCGGATACTACTACCGAGAATTCAGAATTGGCCAAACTTTGGTACCACTTTTAAAAGTAATAGTTGACCAAATCCCTGATAAAATTACTTGAGAGTCAGTATTTGTCAAATCCGTGATACCATCTGCGCGGAGTTCGTAATGACCACACCGTTGGTACACTTTCTGGGGAGTTAGTACTAGCCAATCCCTAAATACCACTTCTATGGACTTAGTAATGGCCTAACCCCTGTTATCACTTGTGGTAAGTCACCATTTACCAAACCCCTGGTGTCACATCAAGCTACCACTTAATTGGAATAACTTTTGAGCTTTAGTTAGTCACTTTTATTTGTACTAATTTTAGTTGTGCCTTCTGTATACAATTACGTTCAATTTGTTGCTTTTGTCTTTTGAACTCAGTGTTCCACATTCTTCTAGTGACTTTGTATTTTAACTAAGGGCGGTTGATTCCATTTTGGGAGAACATGCGATTCCAATGTTTTTCTAATTTTACATGTTGTATCCAAGAGATATATATAAGCATATGATAAAACAGAATATGATAATTCCAAATCAAGCGCAATATCTATAGAATTGCAGTTCTTAAAAAACATTGAAGCTACAGATCAATTTCATCATAATATGTTTTTTAAGCAGTCAAAAACACCAATATTTTTTACGGTATTACGCTTTATATGTTAGTTTACTTGCTATCGGAATATCGTTACTGTTTTACACCAAAATCCGTCTATTTGTACCAAGATATACGATACTTGAACTGACTTCGGGATTATATTATTTTTACTATGCTGTAATTCAAAATTGACTATAAACATTTTTGTAAAATTTTAAGAAAACAAAAGTACAGCTGTCGATAGCATGTGTTTGGTGAGACATACACTTTTTTTTGTTTTTGACTTCTGTATGATAACATAGATGCAGCAAAGTGCAAATAATTGGCTTTGATGTTGAACAAAATTCTTCTGTGTTTTGTTTATATTTACATGCAGCAGTACGTCTATTATTCGATCAGGTTCCTTCTGAATAACATTCACTGTTTACCTAAACATGCAATTATATCATAAAATATATATAGTTGATTACTTTAACGTCTTCAGGTGACGATTATTCGACCTAGGGGGCAATCACTTGTGTGCAGACATTTACTTTCACACTCTGTTTGGTTGTGGTGATAATGTATCTTTGTTGAGAAATTGAATTACGAGCTATTAGATAAGGATGATATGAAATTTTATGACGAGTTACTGGGTCAAGCAGATAACCCACTGTGATGATTCAGTACTTCTTTACAGTTTAATCTATATATTAAAGCATATTACCCTGCTACTGTTAACCTAGAGAAATAATGCAATAATATATGAAAGGAAACAGCGGAAGATGATGAAAATAATACAATAAGGAAACAACGCAAAGAATATATAAATAATACAACTAAAACAATAACAAACATTACATTTTTTTTTTCAAAATATGTCAATACAATTGTAATTTGTAAAACTAAATTGCTGCATATACTTCTTTTTAAATCAGTGATTACTATACCATGTGTGTCTATTTTACAGATATATAAGTATTAAAGTCATTGTTGGTAGTAAAAACAATAATTTTATTATTAATAAATGGAGGTATATAGGTTAGGGCGAACAGCAAAAAACCCAACATCATAAGACCATATCTCCTCACTGGTTGTAAGGTTAACACTATTTAGTATGGCGATACATGGTAGGTAATATACGAACTTTTATTAGTATATATATATTTATTAAACATTTAAAGTGTGGCTTTGATGGTTTTTTTTTTTTTTTTTTTTTTTTTTTGCCTTTTAATGCTGATCAATGTTGATGCTTAACAAAGTACATGCAGGTGCATTCGATATTAGTTGTCCTTTCTGAACTTTCAAATGAATCACATTATTCATAAGAGATATTTATAGTGTCTTCTCGTGAATTCAACATCAATACTACCCAAATAGGTGCAAATCATTCACCTTTAATATTTGTAATATGTGTTTGTTCTTATCATGTTGTTGAAAGCCTTCCTTTGTTTTTTTGTTTTTTTGTTTTTTTTTTTTGTTCTTCTAATTCTTATGGAAGACGTACTACCAATTGTGAGAATATAAGTGAGCGAAGAGTATGTATCCTCCTCGTCGTGTTTCCAAACTTCCCAAATAGACGTTGGCATGAAAACATATTTGGTTACCCTGTCTGTTTATATCTTGTTCCACGGGGTACATATAAAAACAATTAGTATTACTAAATCATTGAGTGTATTCATTTATGATTTTCTTTTCAACAGTATGTTAGAAATTGAACACATATTTTCGAACACTTACACAATGATTCTACATAGTCTGAGGAAAAATAGATTATCAAATTTCTGTTGGTGCTTTTTTACCTGTTGTGGATGCATTTCTGTACTGCTTAACCTTGGATGTTTTATGCGAAATCGTATCTCATCATTTTTTAGTGAAACATTGAGATAAAGGGACTGGTACTATAGTATAAACGAGTCATTGTTTTGTTTTTCAACATGAAAGATAAATGTAAAGAAACATGCATACTGGTGCAATTAAACATGTTAAAACACCTAAGTCTTTGATAGTAGTCTCCAAAGGTATTTATCTGCAGAACACTTGCAGAATATAAACTTTTGAAGCTACACATTTATATACCGGGAAACTGAAGAATGTAACACTCTATATAAAAAACAAACCATCTGGATGCTGGCTTATTGTTCATCCTGAGTTCCAAAGGCCAGAAGAGACCACCATCATCGTACAGGTCTCGTGTATCAGTTCAAGGGTTATGTTTTCAACATGACCACCATATCGTCTGCTACCGTGTTGTTCCGTTACAGAATGACGATTGTATTTTTTGCTTTTTATCATCAACAGCACGCGACTAAGGTTAATTAAAGATAAGTAAATCACCTGTGAGCTGGTATTTAGATGTTTTGTCGTTTGTTTTAGGGTTGTGATAAGATATTTTATTCATTTCTACTGATTTCTGTTTTGTTTTTAATCTGTTACGATAACTTTAATCACACTTTTATCGTGTAGGATTATATATTGATTGAAACGAAATACATACTTGCGTGATTAATGCCTATTCATCTTATTTTAACGTTTCATATTTACCATTGATGTATTCTAGTTTTTGTATAGTTCTGTTGCTGTATTTCTGATCACTCCATATAAAAAAACAATTACAAAAAATTGTCAGATTAATTCTTATAAGTCTTTACCAATATGTCAATCACAATTTCTGAAATAAATATGATAAAAGAGAAAGAGAGTGAGAGAGGGGGAGACATGAATTGCGTTTTTTTTTAAAGATAGTAGGTATTTGCCCGATGACCTACTCACCTAGTACATTGGTATTCTAACATGTGATTAAATGCCAACATCTGTTGATATTTCTTCCTTTATGTACATTGTTGTACTTTTGATTAATATACAAACGTCAAAAAAGTATCAGAAATAATATATCTTTTCTATATCAAAAGTTTTTAACCTTATATGTTAAAAGAACGGTTTAAAATATCTTTAAAGTGTATTTACATTTCTTTTGAAAATGTATCAAGAAGTGGAAATATAATTATGGTTTGAATGTTATTCGAACAGATTACATCTAGATTTATGTATGGTCATCCGGGTCGTTGTTCTGTCGGATACTGACTCTGGTTCAGGTTTTGATTCAGTAGGTGACCAGTATCCCTTTCGATACACTATCAAACAAAGAAAACTAACGTGTTGCTTCCATCGTGGTATCTGACGGCCGACAATTTTATTGCATTATCATTAATATTAATGTTAACAATCATCTTGCTGTTGATTCAGTATTTCAAATTGACGAATATAAATAATCCTGGAAATTCGAGAACTGATAAAGATTCACCAAATATCGATAAATATGATAAGTTATATGCTTGATTATCTGGTTTTAAATACGTGCAGAGGCAGCGAACACTATTTTATATACAGTATTATGTTTTTGATGTGTTTAATATCGGTATCACATATTAGATATGTTTTGCTGAATTAATTTAAGTATATGTTTTTCTATGTTCTATTGAATGAACGAAGATGGCAGACTGAGAGTTAAGAAATTATTTAACCTATACCCTCACCAATCTTCTATTTGCCGTATCCATAATAGACATTGTAATTTGAGTTCCATCTCTACAAGTGGTTTTCCTATCATACAACTGCTTAACATGGTTATATTGACAATGATCACACGGTTATTTCCTATGAATATCAACAAAGACCATCGTTATTTCATAAAACACCAATAATAGCTAATATCACGGTTATTTTTTTATGAACTTAGCCATTTATATTTTCTGTTTATTGAAACTACATTTTTGTTGCATACATGCATAAGCTAAAACACATTCCATTTATTCTATGAATATATCATTATCGGATGCAAGATTGGGAGACATTTGTACTATTTTATTTTATTAGTTTCTTAACTTTTAAGCTTATAACAATACTTTATAAGAAAATAGATAAAAGTACAATATGTTTGTCTTCTTTTTTTGTTTTGTTTATTTTAGTTGTATTGTACTTTTGCTGTAATACAACCTTTTTTCTAGTGAGGATTTTATCTCCCAAAATTGTATTTCATGGATGTAAGATGTCATGCAACCTTTTACATGTAAATAAATGTGGATATCCGTGTACTTTTAATACTATAAGATTTCGTGTAATTTTATATTTTTGTAAAGATGATAACAAAATGTGTTAAAGTGTGAAACTAACCTTTCCTTAAATACGTTTTGTTTGTCATAGAGCATGCATACTTGATCTTGTTATAAACATTTTGAATCCGTTAACTTGAGTACTATCGTGTAGATGTGACTGCTTTATATAAAAAAAAAAAGAATATCTCTTTGTTTTTATATGTACCATAAAATCAGCAATCACAGCTTCAACCAAACATGCTTATGGAATTGAGTGACACTGTCCAACTTTGCTTATAGTGGCTATTCTATATTGAATAGGTGACACAATGATAATATTGAATTGATACTTATAATATATTCACTGTGAACATCGATCACTCAGTCTTTCTATGTTCTGACACTATAAATAATGTAAATGTTGGGTTTTTTTTTTCACTGTTCCCATTGTTCAAAAACAAAATTTCCATATAATTGTCTACGTTCATCCTCTAACATTTTTCGTTTTGTGGAAGACCAAAAATTCGGTATTAATTCGCCATTGAAAATTTAAATGTTCTTCTCAGTTATTTCGATATACTTATGGACGTCTAAAATTCCATTCAAAAGGCTTAAGCGTTGCAAAGGTTTGTGGATTATATCTTTGAATAAAATTGTCTTGTGTATAACTTAGAGCCGCCTTCAGTATCTTCTAACATTTTCTTGTGTATAACTTGGAGCCGCCTTCAGTATCTTCTAACATTGTCTTGTGTATAACTTGGAGCCGCCTTCAGTATCTTCTAACATTGTCTTGTGTATAACTTGGAGCCGCCTTCAGTATCTTTTAACATTCACTATGAATGAGGCATTATTTAGTGTTGTTTTACTTAATCCTATGTTTTAGTTTATTCATTAAAGCTTGATGCTAATAAATGTTTTATGATCTTTGGTCGGATTTTTGTCTCTTTGACACATTCACCATTTCCAATTTCAATTTGATTCTATTATAAAATGTAGATATTATTAAAGTGTTAAAGCGGTACAGACACGGGTACAGAGATTTGAAATAACATTACTTTAATTGTGAGTTCTTCTTTTTCACTGATCCAGGTTAAAGCTGAAATAAAGTTGTTTCTCACCGCTTTAATGTAATGTACTTATGCGTTTTAAATAAACATTGTAGTTGGATGAATTTAGTAACATTTTAATGTTTTTGTATTAAGACATGATTGGAACCCCCTTTTTTAAAAGACTTGCATGTGTTTGAATCCTTTAAAAAGTTACTGGATCGTCGCCTGTTTTTTGTACTTGTTTCTTTTAGTGTGTCTTAGGTTACTGTCGTCATAGAGCCGCATGTATACACCGTTTCTACTTTGTAATTAGTTCGTTAGCGCGTGAGCTTCATCTTACATATTTTGTTTCTTTGTGATAATGACTTCATTCAACTTTTCTACCGTTTATCATGTGGTACTGTTTTTGCTACAAACAACATGCTCTATAACAGACACATGCCTTGTACTTCACTGAACTACTAATATGTTATATTGATGCGAAGATATATTTACTCCTTTAATGTGTATTTTCTAAAAAAAAAAAAAAAAAATCCGGTGCTGCATTGTGGTATCGTGGGCGTTCTTGTTTACGACGTGTCAGTGAAAGTTTTTTTTAAGATTCTTTCAACATTGACCAAAACGTCACGACAGGGCTCCACGTTTCTGACTAATATACCTATTTCGATAATAGTGACACTTGGAATCTATGTTTGTTTTCGTAATAATTTGACTGAAGGTACGGGAAAAGGAAGGTGTTTTTTTCAACTAATGTCAAGGTCTTTTTCCACGACGCCTTTTTACTGATTTAAAAGATACTGAAAAGGGAGGTATAAAAAACGTTAAATTCGGTATTTGAAAAATTTGACCTTCCTATTGAAATGTTTGATATTCATATTGATTTCAATAGTGTTAAGTTATTCACCCGTATAATTGACCAAAATGAGCAATTATAAACATCATTAAATTTCGAAAAACATCGCCGCCCAGATAATTAAATCAAATTCAGTTATACTACTAAGAAGAACGATCAAGTTCAAAAATAAATACAACCGAAATGAGCCAGATAACTGGCCAGCTTTATATGGATAATAGTTTGTGACAATTTTGGTCATGCCATAGAAACATAACATCAAGATGCACTACGCCCTATTTGTTCGCTTTAATTTATGCTAAATCATTTATGAATTTCGTATGGTGCTGCTTTTTTTAGGGTAGTTGTCTTATTGACAATAATACTAGAGTCACTGATGAGTCGTGTGTAGACGAAACGCGGATCTAGCGTACTAAATTATAATCCTGGTACCTTTGATAAATATTTTTTTATACAAATCAATTTTCAATGTATTATGAAAAGTCTGACATCTTAAAATTGTCCATAATAACCAAAATGTTTTTAAAAAAAACATATTATTCATATCTTCAAAGTTTAAAAAGATAACCAAACTAGTTAAAATGGAAATTAATATTAGAATCTATAAAACATTAAGAGAGTATATACTGACAAACAAACAAAGCAACATAGTAATAGAGAAAACTGAGCATAGGAGAATACAAGATCGGGATAATATCAAAATGACACAAGACCAATACGGGAGGAATATGAAATAAAACGACATCCATTACAGGGAAATATCAAATGATACGAAATTCAAATATCAACTGACACGATATCAATATGGGAGGGTATAACACAAACGTGCTCTACACCAGTGATACTGATAAAAAAAAATGATACACGACTTACACGCGTTTATTATCAAATTATACGTTCTTTACAGGTCGAATATCAAATGATACTTTCCATTCGGAACATTAATTGATATACGGGATCCATATTCGCCTCACTCGATATAAATTTTATTGACCAGATAAATTCCCGTATTAGGACGCTGTAGATCTATACGGAAGGGTAGAAATATCAAATAATATGAGATCTAATGACTTTGCGAGAGAAATTTGATATCAAAAAGGTGAAGATAAAATAAAAAAGATGTATTATTGAGGATACCAAAACTAAGACTACTAAATAAATCACACAAACATCACTAAATCATAAATCATCAAATAGTACTTTCTTGTTAATTTGTCCTGTTGATACTATGTGTAATGCTTTTTTTTATATATTTAATGTAAACATGTTGTTCACAGAGCCCGCCAGTTTAGAAACCATTCGTTTAAACTAATTGTTCCGGCTTTGAATAAACTTAGGTTTATAGGTTGTCAATTTAAAACAATAGTAAAATCTTTAAATATTGTTTTATCGGTTCTACCATTGATTTAATTTTTTTGGAAAAAATAAAGCATAACTTAATATATATTGCTATACATATATACATATTTATACTGCAACTAGTTGTGTTTATTTTCTAAACATAGTCATATTTTGTGCAATGTCAATTTCATCATGGAACACTTTTTCCTAAGTCAAGGGTTCATTAAGGGATGAAAATAAGTTTGAACATTGTGTAATAATTCAAATGGCTATGAATTTATTTATTTAAGTTGCAGTATAAAAACAATATTCAAAATAGCATTCAGTTTCTGCGAGTACGCTTGTAATCGGTACTTTGCGTCTATTGTTTTTACAAGAATACTAAACCATTTCAAGAAAACTTCAAGAGCTATTGATACAAGCAATGTTGATCTATCGTACATATAACCCGTTTGGTAAATGAAAATCATTACAAAGATACCTTGATGTATTTACTAGCAGCTGTAAACTGATATTATTTATCAAAATATATAATGTTTTTGTCGCACCTGGTAAAATTTAACAAAAAACTATGCTCCACCTGAAAGCTGAAGTGGCCAAGATGATGGACGTTTAATAGTTGACATGTCACGATATTCTCTCATAATTTTGAAAGGTGGCCCCAAAAGCTTGATTTGGATAATATTATTTTACAAATTGATTATACATTTCTTTCGTTTATCTGTTTATTTATTTGTTCATTCATTCGTAATTTTGTAACGTTACTGTTGGCTGTAAACTTGACGGTGCCTTTTGTGATATTTAGTGTCAACATACCTTCTGTTGATTTATACGTTTGCTTTCTCCCCTAGGATTTGAAGGACATTGGACCACAATTTTCACCTAGTTCATTTGTCCTCTCGTCTGACTTAAAGCTCCTAATTTGCCCTTCAGTGACTTTCGTCTTTGGACTGTTCTTTGACTTACAGTTCCTGATTTGCCCTTCAGTACCATTTGTCTTTTTTGGACTGTTCTTTGACTTACAGTTCCTGATTTGCCCTTCAGTTACTTTCGTCTTTGGAATGTTGTTTGACATATTATAGTTCCTGATTTGCCCTTCAGTGACTTTCGTCTTTGGAATGTTGTTTGACTTATTATAGTTCCTGATTTGCCCTTCAGTGACTTTCGTCTTTAGACTGTTCTTTGACTTACAGTTCCTGATTTGCCCTTCAGTACCATTTGTCTTTTTTGGACTGTTCTTTGACTTACAGTTCCTGATTTGCCCTTCAGTGACTTTCGTCTTTGGAATGTTGTTTGACTTATTATAGTTCCTGATTTGCCCTTCAGTGACTTTTGTCGTTTGATAGTGTTTTTACTTATAGCTCCTGATTTGCGTTTCAGTAACTTTTGTCTTTGAACTGTGTTTTAACTTGCAGTTTCTGATTTTTCCTTCAGTTACATTTGTCTTTAGACTGTTTTTTGCTAACAGTTTCTGATTTTGTCCTTCAGTTACATTTGTCTTTAGACTGTTTTTTGCTAACAGTTTCTGATTTTGTCCTTCAGTTACATTTGTCTTTGGACTGTTTTTTTGCTAACAGTTTCTGATTTTGTCCTTCAGTTACATTTGTCTTTGGACTGTCTGTTGCATAAACTTGCAATGTTTGCCAAATTCAGCAAGTCTTTTAAAAGCGTGTCCCTTATTTAATATCCACATTACGGATGCGCTTTAAATGTATGTATTTTGTTTTTTTAATATGTTACCCTTATACTGAGTGGATAGTTATCAATTAAAGATTGTAAAAAAATACAAACAAGATTTCAATACTTATCCTGTTTTACTCTAATGTGCCTCTTTCGTTTATATGATATTTTATCTTTAATTATCAACAAATGTTTATCCAAAAAGTAAAAAAAATAATATGTATTAAAAATTCTTCTTTCAAAGAACAAAGTAGATAATGCTTAAAATCTTTTAACCAACATGTTTTTAAGTTCAAATCTATCTGCACTTATTTCAAAATCGTTTTCAATACTACAAAGTGATGTATTGAATTTAATGGTAAATTAAATGTTTTCACATATTTCATGAATCAACGGTGTTATGATGCAAATAATGCGGAAAATCGAATGAATAGTTCATTGGGTTCAATATTTGTGTAATACTTACTCTATGATCTGTTACTAACCCTAGCATACTCTTTTTTTAACAAATATTTTTAATCTGTGGTTGAATTTTTCGTCAAATGGTGCTTTATCGCATATGAGTAAATGTTTAACCTACACAGAACCGGAACTTCACAGTTCCTTGGGTTTTACATGAAAGTAAAAAAAAAAAAGTCACGAGTACTAAGAGTTTGTCGACACTTTTCTGGGTACAATTTGAAACTTGTGATGAGTGCATATATGATTCTGGATACAGCTAATTTTTATTACGAATACTCGTAGATTTGGGGGTTATATGTTTATCAAGAATACAAGAACCCAACAATGAAAATTAAAAGACATGTACTGGCCAACAGTATACTTCTGCTCAAACTTGTCTCTTGATGTGTTTCGAGATTTTTTTAGTTCTATTTGTCTCGTTGGGTTGTTGTCTCATTAAACAATGATACCACACATTTTTTCATATTAGTATCAGATTTTTTCTTACATTTATTGTTAAGTTTCTTTCAAAACTGCAGACATGAAGGGTTTTTTTACCTGTACACACGTGTTGTCTTACTCAGGTGAGATGCTCACGTGCGGTTTAATGTTAACTCCTAACCTATATACAGATTATATAATAGTTAATTTGAAAATGCATGATTCAGCCTTTGAGACGTGGGAATTGTGTCAGTGAGTCAGTCGATTGTCTTTAATATTCTATTGTTTAAATTCTGAAGTCGTAATTAAAAATTCCAAAAATCTACAGAAAAACGACCGAATGTTTATAATTAAGAGATGTTGAAATTCAATAATTGACAATATGACAACTAGCTATTAAGGCCAAAGGAAAATACCTGTTCTTATTTCTATGTAAATGAATATGATACCGACCATAAGGGTCATAGGAGTTATCTGGTCCTCCATTGTCCAGCTGAGGGATGGGGAGGGGGGGGTTACGCTCACTGTGTGAGATATATATATAATAGCATATATTCATTATGTTTACATTTTGATTTGTACCAGCATACTTTATAATAGACAGCCGTATTGTATTCATCAATGAGAAAAATACATACCGTATAGTCGGCTATAAACGATCCTGACATGGAAATATGAAACAATTCAAATATTCAATATGGCGAGGTTAAACTATTTTTCTGGCCAACACCTCTCCTAACCCGAGACAGGTGGCAATATAGTACAACAAAAGAACAAACTGAAAAATCAGTTCGAAAGGGCTTAACTCATCAGATTGATATAAAGTACCCATTACGTGTACCCATTGGATTTACTGTTAATATGTTCTTATCTAAAACCTCAAGTCTAAAACATACATGAAATGTTTGCCACTGGAGTCGAGGCTAAAAGAGCATCAATCGATCCGATCAATTCCAATTAAACCAATTAACATTCATGAATAAAATGTATCATCTCCATCAAAACCACTGTCTAGAATCATGTATGTTGAAGCTTACCAAACTGACAATAAATAATTTATGACTTGTACTATACATTGGATGAAGTTAAGAATCGGTCAGTGATTTTAAATGTTCTGGAGTTAGTGGTCATCGGATGTTAGGTCATTATAATCATGTAACTGCCCATTCTTCTTATCGGATTTCTGGTTATAACAAATCATTGGGTGCAAAAGTTACATAAACAAAACCTACAGACTACCAATTAATGTATAGTATCAATAGAGCAGGGCTACTTCACTCCCTTTAATACTAATATGAACTTTACGGTGATTGATTCCAAACTTCTCTTGTAGGGCAATTACCCGCGCTCTTTTCATCTATAGAGTTCTAAGACCGCCCATTTGAACTTAGCTGTCAATCATGACGTAACTTGTTTATATATTTATACATGTTTTTTTAACACAAACTTTATTTTAGGAGTAGGAAGCAACTAACATATTACTTATTTTCATATCGATTAAATTATGAATCTACTTTTATAATTTCTCTGTATAAAGACTAATTCGAATAACAAGGAACTAAATTAGTGTTTGTCATAATGGATATAGTTAACAGACTGATTTTTAGTCTAACATTAGTGTTACAATTTATTAAATATGAAACCTTGGGAAACTTTGTAATAAATGCAGATGAAACGGTAAGAATTATATAATGTTTTGTCAAATGATATACCATTATTGATTTGACAGTGGGTGTGTGACGTCAGTAGTTCATTTTTTAAGAATAGCAAACATATGTATTACTGTCGCTAAGTAGAGCAACATTCAATTTTCATAATATTTAATTGAATTATCCCACGATAAATTTCAATTTTTTCTATTAAATGACTGGTAGTCTGTTAATGTAGTTTTTTTTTATACTTTGGCTGATTTATTTCCTGAATTCACGATACTTTCTTAATCCTAATTACCTGTCCTGATAAATCATAGATGTATATATAACATGGGTTTATACATCTTTGAATACTCCTATTAGTTGTCTTTATTTCACATTTCAGACCATTGAATTAATTCAGGCTATTTAGAAATAAGGAAGTGTACGCTATCACCGTGCATTTAGTGGGTAGAAGGGTTAAAGATGAGTTACCCGTGTTAATGACAGTTTAGAAAAGCGACCTATTTAACTTTTTACCCAAGAGACACATTTAAAACTGCCGACATCAACTTTAAAACCATATACTTTACCATTGTCCCATAGTGTTTTTCAGTTCTTCAGTTGTAGCGGAAAATTTTGAAAGAAGATCCTGATAGTAATCTATGTTCTTATGAACTAACCCGCCGATATTGTGATTGTATTGAAATGTGAAGTGGTGTAGTGTTTCACATTACATTTTTAAGAGCACAAAACTTGTATATGTTTTCTATAGTATTATGACATTATCTCCAATTTATCCATTTAAAGTATATTGTATATCACCCGTATAATTAGAAAACACTAGTCATCAAATAACAATCAATTTAAATGAAATGTTGGGTTAAAGTCTTGAGACAGCAACCCGATTAAAAAATGTTCTAAGTTTTCTCGTTTGAATTGTTTTACATTTATCATTTCGGGGTCTTTTATAGCTGGCTATGTGGTATGAGCTTTGCTCAATGTTGAAAGCCGTACGGTGACCTATAGTTGTTTATTTCTGTTTCATTTGGTCTCTTGTGGAGAGTTGTCTCATTGGCAATCATACAACATCTTCTTTTTTTATATAAAATAGTTCAGTACATTATGCTAAATTTTACTTTACAACTTTATTGTATCCTATCTTTGTAGAATTATTTAATGAAATATGGTTATATACCTCCGGAGTCATCAGGTAGTGCTGCATACAGAACCGAGGAGTTCTATAAAGATGCAGTCAAAAACTTTCAGATGATGGCCAATTTACCTGTTACAGGTGAGTTTATAGACATGAATAGCTATGTAATTGGTTGGAAAAAAGGTCTTTAAAAAGGTACGACTAATTTTCCCTGTTACTGATTCCATTTAATGGCATTAGAGGTCACCACTAGCCTTGTAGGTTAAAATAACCAGATCATATTATTAAAACCTGAATGTGACCTAACCCTCGTGTTATTATATCAATTTAAAGGTAGCTAGCCTTCTTTGATTGTTACTTCGTCTAGTACATCCAAACCTAAATTATTATTCATACATTACATCATATATATGAAAAGGATCTAAAGAATTTGAATCAAATATTGATATTCTGTTGCATTACATGATTGTGTTTCTGTTTTCTTTTTCTTATTTCATACTTTTCTTAAACACCCAATATCCCGTCTTTTTTCAAAATATCAATCTAGACAATCTAAAGTCGATATCATGATTCCTGTTGCTCCACAATGTTCTCTGGTAGAACAAAGTATCTAAAGAAACATAAAACGTTAGTAGAAAATAGAAGCTGATGTCAAACTGAGAGTGTAACAATAATAATCACATGCAGTCATAAAGCAATCAATTTATCAAAGCTTATTTCCGGAAGTGCTTCTGGTTCATCATAACAAATTAATGTTTACAGGTACAAAATGATTTATGTATGGTGCATGTTTCATGGGTACTTTGTGGTCTATATAGATATCAAAGTCTAAGTTACTTTATGGCCTAATGACCTGATGAATGATAGACGGGCAATGAAACGTTCTATCTGTATCAGATCATAACTTTAAATATGAAGGTAAACCACATGTACACTCTGTCGCAGTGTTGCATTAGATCATTAGCTATAAAAATAGCTTAGGTGTTTTCCAAAATATCACATGCATCTTAATCATGCAAATATTCTATAAATACTTTTTTCTGTTTCCATGGTAGTTTTCTCTCTTTAGAGTTTATTGTGTGGTGTAACCAAATTCTGTGATCCGACATGTTTTTTGGATAGCTGGCAATTGGCATCGTCTCAATTTTCTTTGTTTTTCTTCCAGGTTCTTTTACATGTTTAATTTAAAATTTATTATATACTTTTTTTTACATTTCAAAAATAAAATGAGTTGATGCCAGATCTTTGAAAGGTTCTGTTTGGTTTCTGGACGGTTTTTTTAATGCTTTTTTAGACCTTGGTATGTTTTGTCGATACCTGTCTATTAATGAAGTCTCTGTGTTGTCCTGAATATGTGTCGTTGTGTCTGTATTGTTGACGTATTACCACGTCTGTTGGTAATGTGACGTAATATATTTGACCAACGGAAGAATGTTTCGAACACGTGTTCATGCTACCACTGTATAAACCTAATGCATTCCTTGTTTACGGACATGTTTTGTCTACATTGACGCCATTCATGTTAAGAAATTTTGTTTCTTAGTGCAAAATATTACAGCCAATTAAGACATACAATAGACACTGTTTATAAACGTCTGTGTGGCTTCACATCGTTTATCTATTTACAGCTAGACTGGTACCAATAACTTAAAATTACTTTTCATAAAATTAATCTGCTTAATTATTTTCAGCGTTTAGTATTAACTTGTGATATAATTAGTGTTATGTAATACTCGACTATAGTAATTTGTATCACGATGATAATAGCAAATTGACGTGAAAATTCGGATTGCAAACCTTTGGAATTCTGATCATGCCCAGTGCATACATGGACATCAACCTTAAATCCGATTGAAATTTAAATGCAGGTTTCAGCCTCAAACTTCCTGAAACATAAATGTAGGTTTAGAGAAGAGACCACAACACAAAGAAATCATATCTTGAACTTCGAATATAACTAGTACATACCCTTGGCCAAATTCATGTAGGCATTAAAAGTCAAGATTTCTTTTTACTTCACAGCTACTTTTTGCATAGGTACCATATCTGTACCAAAAATATGTAGTACTGGAAATCTACTCAGTCTAAGATTTAGTACTTCTTTCAACTTGTAAAATGCTTCAAAATTATTGTAATGTTTAGGTACCTGTATTTTATTGTAATGTTTAGGTACCTGTATTTTACTATTGTAATGTTTAGGTACCTGTATTTTACTAGTACAAAATGAAGTTTTAGCATTATGTTTTTTTAAGGTCTTTCCTCTCCGCGAGGAAAGACCTTATTGTTTTTCTCCTGTTTTTTTTTTTTTTTTTTCATCCAGCATTTGTTTGACATGGCCTCCCCTTGTTTCTATTGGAGTTATCAAGACCAAATATGGACCATCGGTAGACCTCATCATGAAGTATTACCAGATGAGGCTGTGTAGGATTTCATCATCCCCTTTAGAAGTTATCTCCCTTTTATTGGTTTTTTTCGACATGGCCCCCCCTCGTTGTTTTTAAAGATATCATGACCTTATTTGGACAAAAGTTAGATCTCATCATGATGTGTTACCATATGAGGCTGCTAAGAATTTCATCATTCTCTATGAGAGTTACGTCCCCTTGAAGCAATTTCATTCTTTTACATTTTTCTCAAAAAGTATTCAAGATAGAATCGATTTGAAAACGGCAACATGTGCAAGACCAGATGGCAATGATAACAAACATATACAATCATTTTGTTGTTAACCCTTATAAGGAGTTATTTCCCTTGAAAAAATATACACAATTTTTGAAAAATTGTATCTCGAGAACCGGAAGTCGTAAAGACTTGGGACCTACACCAATAATCTTAAATTCATGTGACCTTTAATTTGCACCCAAGGTCAAAGGTCACCGAGTGCAAAAAAAAATTACGCTGCAATTTCAAGCTTTCATATTAAGAAAACGATAAGAGTTTGCTGCATACTTACAGCGTATAAAATGTTCCTCTCGACGAGCTCTACATTTTATACTCTGAGCTCAAAAGAGTCCGACTGTCTGTTCAAAAGTTACGACGGGATGATTCTTAAAAGTATAGTATTGTGTGTATATCTTTTTAAAGGTAACAGATATCAACCTACTATAAACTGCAAAGATGATCAGTAGTTCAAGACCTTCAATTTGAGGTCAATGTCAGGTCATGATGAAATTTCACCTTGACCTTCACATTATACTATGACTTTGACCTTGTGATATTTGAAAGGTCAAGTGGTCCTGAGTTGAATGGTGATAGTCCCATGTCTCTACGACTTCCGGTTCTCAAGTTTTGTATTGCATCATATATTTGATGATTAATTGTGACCTTGGTGAACTTTGAAATTGTCCCAATTCTTTTTCTATAATGTTGTCCTTCAACTGTAGCTCATTTATCATTTAACAGATTTGAGATATCTATTGTCGTTTTAGAGATAATGCAGTTTGAAGTTTTTCGAGCGGAGGCATGTATTTCTAAATCATCAAGAGCTTACCACTTGAAATGTTTTAGAAATTGAAGAGGTTGACATAGTTATATGTTTGACCAAATACCAAAAACATTCCATCTGAAAAAACACAAAAAAATCATTTTGAAATTTTCAAGTTTTGCATTGACTTTGTAAGTTTCATAACTTCTATTTATATAATTGATATTGCATCATTATTTGCACTTTGTCAAATGGGGTCATCTGATATATCAAATTGAAGGTCTTAATAAACTCTACTTAAAAATGAAAATTTTAAACCCCCTCTTCATCCCAGGGGGACGGGTGGGGTCATTTAGTGCAAACGTTCAAATTTCTCAGATGGTAAGGTTGTCGCATATCAAATGAAAGAACATAAAGCGTACATTTCAAATTTCAAATTGACGTCTCCCAAAAATGGGTTGGATGGGGTCATTGAGTGCAAAAAATAAATGTTCTTTTAAGGTAGGGTTGTTGTATATCAAATGAAAGGTCATGATGTGTACATTTGAAATATCAAATTCCCGACCTCCAAATATTTGTTGGATAGGGTTATTAAGTGCAAAAATCAAACTTTCAAGAACATGTTGTTGTCGCATATCAAACGAAAGCTCATCTACTCTGTTCCATATATCATAATTCCGATCTCACAAATGTAGACGGATGAGGTCATTAAGTGTAAAAAGCGAAAAGATTCAGAAGGTGTGCTTGTCGTATATCAAACGAAAGGTCGTACAAAGTACAATACGAAAACATCACTTTTACAGGAAAGACCTTTCAATTGTTTTACAAACAATTGAGATACTAGTTTATATATATTTTTCTTATTACAATTGACAACAGTTTCATCCTTTGATAAATTTTATTTTTAGAATTTTCAAGTACAACACAAACTGTTTTTCAAATTGATTATTGGACCGATATCTTTTCAGAGTTATTTTCCGATGTAAAAATATCAGATTTAGCGTTGAATGCAGGTGATATTTGTATTTGAATTTTTCTATCAATTCGTTAATGTCAGATTATAAATAGTTTTCATTCTTTCACGCAACTCAAGGGACATGGATATACGTTTAAACAGCTAAAATATCTGTGCTAATATAAATAGCATGCATGTTCTGTCCGCCTTTGACATGAATATTTCATAGTTTCACTGAATCCAACAAAGGTTGCCATATTTTTTTTTGAAAAATTAATGTTCTGTTGTAAAGATTTTACGTCAGTTCAAATTTCCCCTGTTGTTTATATGTATAACGATCTGTTGCATGTTTACAAAAAAGATCTTATATTTTAAAGTGCATCACTAAACCATTATGAATCGCTAATTCATTCCCAACATCTATCACTGACCCGTTTATTTACATATGTGATATATATGTTTGTAACCAGAAGCTTTTCAGATACTAGTTTCATAACAATACTGTAGCATACAAACTGTATTTATCTTCCTAGTGCAAACTCCGTCATATGAATGTACATAAAATGTGTTAAAGGAGGGTGTTGGAGGTGAACAACAAGCGACAAGCAAAAGAAAATCAAAATATTTTAAAGTCTAACAGATCTAGTCAATGTCCTCAATGAGGTATATAGATCCCATACAATTGTTAAGTTCATACCCGGTGTGTAGAAATACCGCAAAGGACTTCTTAGTGCACTAAGAAGAAAGTTTTTGCACTAAGGACACTAAAACGGTGTTTTAGGACCACAAAGAACATGTATATAAGAAGATATAAGTATATAACTCATAATTTTAAAGTTTGGTACCAATAGCTTTTGTAATTTTGAAGTTAAATGACTTTTTAATCAGCGCGTGCCATTCGACACGTGACCAACGGCTTATTGCAAATTCCCAATCATCATGTCCAATCAACCTTATCGAATAAACAATTATCTTTTGATCGTTACTAATTGATTAGTTAATGGTAGTTGTTGAATAAACCTAACGGTTTAGCGTAGTATAATTTCAAGTTGATGAAAGAAAAATTAAAAATTGAATTTTGTGTTTACTTTTAAAATCCTTTGTTTTATTTTGTTTTGAAGGAAATTGCTAAATAAACTTTTTTTTTTTTTTTTTTTTTTTTTTAAAGAAGCCAATTTTGAGATACAAATTGAGAGAAAAAAATGCTTCTGATATTTCATTATCTAATTTACAACAAGAGTTTACATACTATTATACCTTGAAAGATATTTGAGAATAAAAAAAATGTGGCGTCCGTGGGGTTCTTCAAAACCCGATTACAGAAATGTTATAGAAAGACTTAAAGAGGTAAATACTATTTTATGAAATAACATACTGCTTTTTTTTATTTTTCAAAAAGAGAATAATCATAACTGTGTACTATGACAGATACTTTTATTACTGATGTCAATGCCTTTTTTTTTACAATTCATCATAATTTCAACATTTGAAGATGAACACCATTTTCTTTTATAATGTAATAGGCATAGTGGTTTGAGAAAATAATATATTCACAATGGTGTAGAAGTTCATTTTCAAGTTAACTTTTGGTTCAATATATGCAAATCTGTTATTCTCCTCCATATGCATATTTTGTATGATTATAAAATGTAATGTTGTAAATATAACACTAATGCATTTAAAAAATAAATGTAAAATATTTTGTACGATTATAAAACTTAATGTTATAAATATAACACTAATGCATTTAAAAAATACTGTTATGTTTTAAAAATGTAATAAACTGTTATATTTTAAAACAGACAGAAATACAAAATAAACACGACAGTAACAACAAACACAGAACATTTTGATTTTCAAATACCATATACATGTTTTATCAGTTTATAAGTGGATTATAAACGGGTCAAGGTTGAGCGAACATGAATTTCTATCGATTACACAGGTGACAATCAACTGATTGAGGCGCGTGTCGATAAAACATTAAATAACTTTCTAATTACAAAAGATATGATTATAAAATTTGAAATTATGAAGTTTTTCAAAGTATATTTCTACATGCCATGTCCTTTGTGACAGTTGTATCATTCCATCAGGTCCTTAGTGCACATTTTTGTTCTTAGTGCACTAAGGAGGTCCTTTGCGGTATTTCTACGGACCCGTTCATGCCCACCTAGATGTCCACTAGACAGTCAGCAAATGCAATGTAAAATTAAGGTTCCTGTGTATTGATAATTTCCCAAAATGCAACATCGAAATAATTAAATGATTGCATGTCTCTGTATCTGATGATAAACATGTGGCTTCTGACAAGAAAAATGAATATGAATTATTTCCACCTTCATTTTGTAACAAAGGAAGCCATCCGGTATGTCTGTATGGTAGTCGGTACCACACGTGTCTCTCACCTGTCATCCTTAATTAACATGCAGATAAATTTATGTTTCATTCCAGGTGTTCTTGACACATCTACAAAGGAGATGATGAAGCGCCCAAGGTGTGGTGTCAAGGACGATATGCAAGGAACTTCTGATAATGCCAAGAGAAAGAAACGATACGCTTTACATGGTAACTACAATAATATCAAATTATGCAATTACATAAACACATTAAACCAATCGTTTTACTATATCGCATACTGATTATTGTGTCTGTAATGCTTTTCTGATAAAGACAAGAAATAAAACAAATTTTAATGTTTTAATTATTCTGAATTTCAAAAGAAACGCAACCCCTACATGTATTTTCCATTTAATAAAAAATCAAACCAACAGTTCTAAGTATCGAAGACTTAATGACTACAGAAAATTTCTAGCAGTGATTTAATTACAGAACATCATTTACAATGTGAATCTTAAAGTTTTAACAATCTACTGTTTGCAGTCCCCTCATACGAACAAAGGAACAAGTCGACGAAAAGAGGAGCACACTTGGTTCCCATATGCATATTTGTTGTCATGAATTGTCAAATATCTTCTATGCCAGCTTCAAAGATCTTGTTTGGTTCAATTCATACTGTTTTATTGAGGAATTTTAAACCATTTCTGCAAAAAAGTATTGATCCACATGATGCTTACATTGACGAGAACGAATATTCAAAAGGTTGAAACTGTATCAATTTATTAATGCAACCTGATACCATGGTAGACATGTAATAGTTGCGTCATCTGTAAAAAAAAAACATTGACAACTACTGGCTCTCAAAAATACTTATGTTTCGCTGACAAATATGCTCTTACTGATGGTTAATTATGTAGGACTTATTATCTTGATCTTTGCTTAACATATTGTACTTCATATACATGAACATATGTTGTTGTTGACAAAGGAGCAATACATTAATTAATTGGTAAATTATTCAGAGCGAGCTATCAGATCTTTAAAGAATGATGCCTTTTATTTACAGGCAGTAAATGGTCAAAGCACTATTTAACATATAAAATTTCCAAATATGGTACAAAGTTAAAGAAAGCGGATGTCGACAGGGAAATTCACAATGCATTTAACGTGAGTAAAGGGATCTAAATAATGGGAATTTAAATCATGAAGCGAAAGTAAAAGAAAGAGAAATTTGATTTATATAATATACATTCATATAAAAGTTACAAAAACAGTAAGATAACATATGGTGCAATCAAAATTGATAAAGATAAAGAAAGCGAGAAAATCTAACGGTAACTCTAAAAGGAACGAATTAAACGAAAGATTAAGTTCGTATCTAGAAAAGTGCTTATTTAACTCAATCAAAGGTCCTACCAAGCACTAGGATACATTCTGACAATCAATTACTGGTAAAGTAATAACTTTTTTTTTTTATTTTTAAAACAAGGTGTTTAGATTGTCCTGTTGTTGGTTGTAGGCTTCATTATAGTTCAATTGGTTAAAAAAGTAAATTGCATTGGGAAATTCAATTTCTTATGTAAAAATAATTTCAGCAATATTAAAAACAACAAGAGCAACAGGATGGGAAGAAATAAAAACAAAAATAAATGTGATTTTTTTAAAAGATATTTATTTATTTTTTTATTTCCCACAGGTTTGGAGCGAAGTTTCACCTTTAACATTTACTAGGAAATACTCCGGATCAGTGGATATTGATATACGATTTGAAAAATATTGGCATGGCGACAATAATCCGTTTGATGGTCAAGGTCAAACATTAGCTCATGCTTTCTTCCCACAGTTTGGAGGAGATGCCCATTTTGATGATGATGAACCATGGACTATTAATCTTCCCGACGGTAAAGTGTTTTAAATTAAAAAAAATATATATATCTGTTCATTATTTCTAATTGATCTCATTTTTTAAATATTAATAATTTTTCAGTTTGACAGAAAATAATCTAGACCCTTATTTATTATATCACACTAATTCCATGACAATAGACGTAACTTCGTAAGCGTGGTTGACCTATTTTATAAATGCATTATCAAATTACAAGATTATCATTTCTCTCATGCATTGCTCTGATTTCTTGACCGAGTTTTGCGACTTTTTTAAGTCATCTTTTGTTTTATCGGCTCATGAACCTTGTTTTAGATTTAAATTAGAAAGAGAGTTGCAACAGATTGATTAATAGTACTTTCAGTACTCGATTGATCATACTGATACAGAAAAGTGTATTTTCATGCCGTCTTTTATTAAACTATATACACGAATAATGATTTTCTGTTTGCCTAATTTTCTCAACTGAAGTCATGTACCAGCTAGTGTCAAACAGTCGAGTTCACAGCCCACAAAGTAGGTCAAACGCAGAGAATGTTCACCATAAAAGAAATCTGTTTAACTTGAGTCAGTACTGTTTGACATCAACTTGGGCTATTTAGTTTCAAGATATCAAAAACATGCCTTTGAATCATTCTCACTCGTTTATAAACATATAAGTAAATGTTACTTTATATTGTAGGTGTGGATTTTTTTCAAGTTGCAACACACGAATTCGGACATTCCTTAGGACTGGCACATTCCAACATTTACAGTGCGTTAATGGCACCATTTTATAAAGGCCACACAAAAGATTTCAAACTTGGAAGGGATGATGTAGCTGCCATACAAGCATTATATGGTAAAAACGCTGTTAATCAAAGTCAATGAAACCAAAAAATATACAATGAACTGTGGTTTATTTTTATCAATAGTACCGCTAATGTTGACGTTAGGGGGCCGTCTCGACCTTGTTGTAGGGTATGGTTTGTTCAATGTTGCAGACCCTACATCAACTGTCAAGATGAAGAACAGGAATGAAACCCTGTTCCTTAATAAATGTTTATTTTTCTATGTATTGTGTGCGATTTTGTCCCATGTACATTTGCTCCATATCCTTTTTTTTCTAATTGTATTAATTGGTTCCAATCGGGGGGAAAGAGGCACAAGATACCAAGTTGACATTCGAAGTTCATCAGTTGAAGATAAGAACGCCATGGTAAAAAAGACAGACAAAGAATAGTCAAACAAGTCACAAAACACTATACATAAAATAAGACTGAGCAACATGAACCCCACCTATAACTGGGCTGAAACGTAGTGGACATTGAGGATAATATACAATTAAGTGTAATATTAATTCATCAATTCATTTTTATACTGCAGTAAAACCGAAATATTTAACAGGATTATACAGTGTTGTTAAAGACATTTTTATGCATTAAATTGCACTATTAAACTATGATAAGATCCTCGTAATGAATACATTTATGTCTTGAGTATCTGTAAAACAAAACTTCGCTTTCAGCAGAAGAATCGTTTTGGTTTCATTTTTTATTTCTTTTTCATATTTTTTGTGTGAATGCAAAAAATCGCCAAAATTTACTAACTGACAGTTTTAACCTGCCTTAACCTAAGCAAAACTAACGAATGAAAGATTGAGTGAGTAAGAAACTGTTTGAATCTAGTTAGCGATTAATGATAGTTGTTCCGGTAATCACCAATACGTTAGGTTGAATTATAAGTCATACAGTTTTCAATTTTTCTATTATAGGAACACCGAAGAACACACCAAAACCAACCATACCAACGACAAGCACCACTACCACTACAACAATGAAACCATGGAAACCGCTGAAACCATGGAAACCAATGAAAGACCAAAACATGATTCCCAAACCATGGACACCAAAACCAACGACTGTAGACAGAATTACTACTACATCAAAAAGTCAAGTGGTGCAAATCCCACATATATGTAGACATGCTTATATTGACGCCATAACAAGACTGAAAAATGGCGAAACTTATATCTTCAAAGGTATTTAAAAAAAGGCTTATGAATTTAGAATAGTCAAAGGTTTTATTCAGATTTGTTATTATCTTTTACAATTACGATTATAGAAGGTGATGTTTGAACAATTTTTTTAAATTTATTATATGTATCATAATTTCCATTTGCTATTTGTGTTCCATAACATTATAAAATGTTATAACCTTTATTATGTTTTTCCAGACGCAATCATAATAAATCTTGCTCAAGAAGTATACATATTGGGATATTATTTTTTATAAATATTGTCCTATAAGACTTTGGAGGCAAATGACTATAAACCGTAGATATGGGATCAGTTTCAACATGATTTGTAATGTATTCATGTTTTTAGTGATTTAAAGTACTAGTACTGCTAATGAAGTTTGGCATGACAATCAAATATTTGAATAACTGTTGCAGGAAAACATCATTATCGTTTAACACGTTATGGTATCGACCGAGGTTTCCCGAGGAGAATATCGTGGGACTTCAAAGGTGTAGAGGGACCAATAGATTCTGCTATTACATGGGATAATGGATATACCTATATTTTTAAGGTAAGAATCAAACTATTGATATAAAAATAAAGATGTATGGTATGTTTGCCAAATGACACCGTAAGAGTCTATAGATTTGACTTTTATGAAAATAATTAAAGGTCTCCGTACATCACCATTCACCATGACCCATGATATAGAAATATAAAACAATTCAAAATGGAAACCAACTGCCATTAGGAATTGCACTTGTATGTAGTAATCTTTATTCAAAATAGTTTTTTTTTTGTTTATAGGACGATGTTTATTGGAAGTTCCAGAACACTAAGAGAATATATGGCCCTAAAAAGATATCGGTTGGGTTCAGTGGAGTCCCTGCTGGTATCGATGCTGCTGTTGTCTGGAGTGGTAATGGTAAAACTTATTTCTTCAAAGGTGAGAATCTTCAAAGTTGACAACAACGAATTTTTACATTCAGAGACCCTGAAATTAAAAAAAGTATTTGTCACAAATTATTTTGATGGTATTCATGTTGCCTATATATATATATATCTAGAATGGTAATGGTAATTCGTAAAAATTATGAAAACATTTAACCATAGAGACTTATATGTGTGTAACATATGACAATTCATGGAAAGGAATAATTTTGTTGTGTTTTATTTACTTCTAAAATATGTTTCAGTAAATAGGGATTTATCAGGACGATCAACATGTATAAACAAATAACCACATGCATACCGAGTCAATTCAGTGTCAATTTTTCAACTGAGATAATAAGAAAATAAGACAGTATAGTATAGCAATGTAGAGTGATTCAATGATATCATGTTATATCAAGTTGATTACATTTATTTATTCATTTCAGATGGCTATTATTGGAGATACTCTGGGAGAAAGGTTGAGTATGGTTATCCCCGACCAGTGTCGGTATGGAGAGGTTTACCAAAGAAGATAACTGCAGCTTTTAAGTGGGAGAATGGAAGGACCTACTTTTTCAGTGGCGAGAAATATTATAGATATAATGACCATCTTTTTACAGTAAGTATTTTTTAAATATCAGATACTATCTTTACTCAAAAAGATGGGGTGGATTCATAACTCTTTCTATGTCTCATAGCACCAACGTTTTATGATTTACCTACGAAAGTAGAGAGGCATTATGTTTTCTGGTCTGTGGGTCTGTTCGTCCGTCCGTTTGTTCGTCCGTTCCACTTCTGGTTATAGTTTATGATCAAGGTAGTTTTTAATGAAGTTGAAGTCCAATCAACTTGAAACTTAGTAAACATATTTACAATGATATAATCTTTCTAATTTTAATGCCAAATAAGAGATTTCCCCCCCCCCCCCCATTTTCACGGTCCACTGAACATAGAAAATGATAGTGCAGACGGCTTCAGGTGAAAGGTTTTGGTCGAGGTAGTTTTTGATGAAGTTGAAGTCCAATCAACTTGAAACTTAGTACACATGTTCCCTATGATATGATCTAATTTTAATGCTAAATTAAAGTTTTTACTCCAATTTCACGGTCCACGGAACATAGAAAATGATAGTGCGAGCGGGGCATCTGTGTACTTGGGACACGTTCTTGTTTTAAAAACTTTCTTTGTTGAAATTTGTCCCCTTTTCCAATAGTGGAATGTTTTTTTCAATGTGCTCGTACAGTTGAAGGATTTTGTTTCAGTTTTCGATGCCAAATTGTGTTTTTCTATTTTATTGGCTGTATATTATAGCCAGTAGTATGATGGATCACTTGGAAAATATCAAAAATTTATACGACTTTCAACATGGATTTCTGAAATCAATACCATGTGAAACTCAATCAGAATCATTCGTCTAAAAACACCAGAATAACATTGAAACTGGTATAACTTTGATGGACTTTGCCAAAGCATTTGACAATCTTAATTATCATGACAATATACAACCCCTTAAAATGGATTTCCTCACATTCCGCACACATACAGTCAGTATTGATGGTGTACAACCAAACACAATAAATGCGACTTCGGGTGTTTCCAAGGGAAAAGTTTGGGACCTATCCTCCTGTCCTTAAATTCTAAATGACTTTAGTGAATACTTCAAACACATCGACCTTAGATTATTTGCGATGACCGCATAATATACTTAACAATATGAAACAGAGACGACACAATTGCAAGAAGACCTTGTATCATCAGCAAAACAAAAATGACTGGATTATGTCGTTTCGCCCAGACAAGTGTCAAGTCCTTCAGATAACAAATACGAAAACTCAATGAAAGTTGACTATACGCTTCACCAATTTGTATTTTGGAAAAAAAAACTTATTATTTTGATTTTGAACAACAATATCTTGGCTTTACAATACGAACAGACTAATAATGGAACAAAAATGTTAATGATAAAACAGCTTCAGACACACAAAGTTAAACATTGGAAAAAGAAACCTTAATGATAATTCAAAAACAGTTTAAGGAAAAAGTGTAAACATCATCCTTAAGATCAAAGCTAGAATGCAACACATGCGTCTTTGACCCAAACACAAAACAACAAACACACCAACTTGTGCTGGTCCAGCGCAGAGCAGATATGTACACATGCAACAGATACCTTAACACCAGCTCAGCTATAGGAATGATACATGTTGTCAACTGGACAACACTTATCATCTTTTCTTCTAAACCATACAGCCATCTATCCATCAGATTTTCTCGAGAAAAAGACAAGATTCAATCACACAATCATTCTTACAGATCTATACAGACCACTGTAGATTCATAAAGATATTAATTTTACACAATAACAATATTGCCATAGGCCCTCCTACGTTTAACTGCAGTATAATACATTCACTTGACTATTTCCGAGAATATGTCACACTATCTGTTCCCAAAATTTATCTTTACACCAAAATAAGTCCTTCAATGTATTTACCAAAATATTTACAACAAAAGACAAGGAAAATGTAATAACTTTGAAAGTTCTAATTGTGTGTATATATATATATATATATATACTGTTAACAGAAACACTCGGTATAGTAACACTAGAGCCCTGCATGGTATCGTCAGAATGAGTTTTGTTATTTGAGAGTTGAGTTTCGATAGTAGATCTTTGATTGTTTCTGTCACCTGTGTAATTTATTCACGACTATAACAAAGTTTGGATGGTAAAGAGGTTTAGTGACATATTCTATATGCATCTGTATTTGGGTTCCGTCTATTGACGTATATCTAATATCTATTTTCATTCCCATGCTTATTTGAAGATTTATAACCGTATCATACAACATATATATATTTGTCGTAGTTTTATCTATTTACCCAGGTGTACTCATGAATTGTGAATAATATTTTATTGTGAATTATAATAACATAAACATTACAAATATGACAGTTGTGTATAGATCAGGTGTCAGGGTGTGCATTGAAATGTTAAAATGAAATATAACTTTATGTGTTATGATACAGCATTTATTACACACAAAGTATACTAATTCCATGTAAATTGGAAAGTGACATTTTTGTCTGTTTGAATTACATGGATATGTGTCTCATCGATAATCATTTTTTTATTAAGTAAATTAGAAAGTGCCAAAGTATAACTCTCTTTAAAATTAGAAAGTGCCAAAGTATAACTCTCTTTAAAATTAGAAAGTGCCACAGTATAACTCTCTTTAAATTTTGATGTAAAGTAAATTTAAAAGTGAAACCGCGATCAATTTATCATTTTCTGTTTGTTTGAGCTGTTTGTATGATTTTAAGAGACACCTTTATTTAAATGCATAGAAGTTTTGGCTTGGTAATCAGCATTCGCGATTAGATCTATTATGAAATCACACGTCCGTCTATACATCACAAGGCATTTGACATCAATCTGACGACAGCCGACCTGTGAGCGTAATGTTTGGCTAGCCATAAACCAGGTTCAATCATTCACAGTTTTACCCTTGAACAGATTTGGACAGATCTATAGTAGAACTAAAACTGGTAGACTTAGTTAGGAAGTCTTTTGGAAAGTTTAACCCAAGAACTTCTAAAATTTTTTCTGACAGTTCTATCAAGGATATACGGTATTTCTATCAAGGATTGACCTATTCTTTGGAATAAGTAAAATCATAAAAATAATGAACTGCGAGGAAAATTCAAAACAGAAAGTCCCTATTCAAATGGCAAAATCAAAAGCACGAACACAGCAAACGAATGAATAAGAACTGTCATATTCCAGACTTGGTGCAGGCATTTTCCTATGTAGAAAACAGTTTAAAAACATTATAACAGGTCTAAAGAGAGGTTCTTGAATCGGTGAACATACGAGAGCTATTTCTTGTAGTATGTAGATTCATAGTTGTCTCATTGGCAATCAGTAAAATGGCTGTGTGTTTAATGACATATTGAAGTATTGACTATCGACATTTACTATTCAGATCTTCACATTGTATTATTAATTTATTACCGTGAGGAGAAGTGTGGTTAAAATGATGAATGTTAACAACCCACACGTTTACCTGGAGTTATGATTAAGCTATATTATAATCACGCTTGGATTAATTATTCAAATTTTTTCTACTTTTCTTTTTCAATCAATTTAAAATTAAATTGCATCTTTTGTAACAATGATTTTTCAATATGTATATCCTCATAATTCATTTCTTAAACATATACTGAAAGCTCATAAATCTACGTACCTGTTCACCTCCAATTACATACACATCGGAAATCAAAATTATACCATTTATGCAGACCGATCTATATGTAATGTGTACATCATAATCTGTATTTTATTACTTTTCGTGGGATACCAATGGCTGTTGGTTTTCAAATGTAGATGAACCTATGACTTTCAGTAGGTGACAAAAGATGAATTTTAAGTTACTTTGTGAAGAGCAAATGATGAAACACGAAACAATGTTCCCTCGAAGTAGCTATTATTTTTCGAACAACAAAACTTTGATATTGCTGTACGAAAATAAATGAATACAGGGCCCAACAGCAAAACTAAATCATTTTCTATACAAAATATTTGGACCATACCGTACAACACAGTGATGTGAGTTTAGTATTTGAAATATAATGGAATGGTCAGATAACACCAAATGTACAAGGATAATTATGATTAGACTACAGATTTCAAGTAGAAACAACAGTCGTTATTATACTTTTACCTTGCAGGTTGACTCCACTTACCCCAGGTCAGTTGCTACATGGTGGTTAGGATGTCCAAATCAAGGTGAAATGACAGACATAAGAAACCCTTACACACAGGATGACCAAGGACAATCAGAGAAAAATGATCAAGATGAACAATGGTTAATTGTGGAAGATGATGGAACCACTTACATGGACGCACAAAATCAAAATAATTCCGCCGCCAAATTTAGTACTTCTTTAACTTTTATTATTAGCTTTTTGATAGTTCTCTGTAATATCCATTTGTGATCTTGAATTGAACATATTTATAAACTATAAACGGGTACTAATTACATTCCATGCTCAACGAACCCAGTCTAAGGGAGATAAATCCAGCATTATTTTATAGCTACAGGTCTGCTGTAAAATATTCCCAAAGTTTCCTCATGTTAATCATTAGATTGTTTGCATTAGATTTTTTTTATAATATCTCTATGTGGAGTAAACGTGTAAACAGGCTGGTTGACATTTGCATGTATATTTAAAAGATTTAGAGTATACATACAGAGCATGCATGGCAAATTGTATAATGGTCAATCTACTCCAATATTTGGGTTTCATTAGTTATTTTTATAGTACGTTTCGATGATAAAATATCATAAAGAGAATTTACATTTTAAAAGGCTTATAAAATGAAAGTGATATACTTCTTGCATTTTAAAAAGGCTTTTGTAATCCGGTGAAATCGGTCTGTCTCTTAATATGATGTGGTTACGTATGGAATGACCTATTTATCATGTATATAGTAGCTTTTTGTCCTTGTCCAATCTATGCCATGTCCGGTCTAAAGTTACTTCCATCGTCGATCAGTTAGTCAGGATCCCAGACTTAAGTGGAATAAGTTGTTCATATATGTATTTTATTTCATTTATACTAGAACACACCCGCGAAATCGCGGGCATTCAGAGCGTAGTTTAAAGTATGTAAAGTGTTGTTGGAAGAATTTTGTAAAATATTGAATGACTGGAGAATTTCAGCAAAAGTAAGTCATATATAGGTTATTTGGGACAGGAAAATGCTTTTTTTTATCCCTCCTCCTTTATTTCCAAAATTCTTAATTTTTGGTTTTCTATCAATTTCAATATGAACATAGTTTTCATTTAGTATGTTATGAACATTTTTAAAGTAAGGAGCCTGTAATTCAGTGGTTGTCGTTTGTTTATGTGTTACATATCAGTTTTTCGTTCACTTTTTTTACATAAATAAGGCCGCTAGTTTTCTGGTTTGAATTGTTTTACATTGTCAGTTCGGGGCCTTTTGAATCTGAGTATGCGGTATGGGCTTTGCTCGTTGTTGAAAGGTCGTACGGTGACCTATAGTTGTTAATTTTGTGTCATATTGGTCTCTTGTGGAGAGTTGTCTCAACATGGCAATCATACCACATCTTTTTTTTTTTTGTAATCAATGAATTTTGTAAAAGATTTAATGACTGGAGAATTTCAGAAAAGGTATCAAAAGTTCACATGAATATTTTTAGCGCTTATCTGTATATTATGAACATTCATTACTATATAAATATAGTGTATTTACTTTCAATTCTAAGTTTACTAATCGATCCATGGTGGTCATTGATATAGTATACAGACCTTCTCTATTTAATAAACTCTGTGACCGCCGTTGATAGTAAACTTGAAAATGATAGCAGATAGAATTCTGAAAATACACTTTATTCTTTGTATATGTATGTTCAAAGTATACAGAAAAACGCAAACCGGAAGTCTAATCTGACTTAAAATTTTGTCCAATGACGGGACAATATCCGGATGCCTTTTTTCTCGTTTTTCTCCCAAAATAACTCAATCTGAATAATCATATGAATGGATGACAAATGCGACTATGCACTGTATCTATAGGACACAGAGGCGTGTTGATTAATTTATTGTGGAAAGGAGAGAAGCGACACCAAAAATGAGGTCTTCTCGTTTAATAGTATAGAAGACATCAACCGGTTGTAGCATTTTACTTATCAGTAGTAATTGGATTTGATTTTGTTTGTATATATTGATGAAATTGACTTTATTATATTGTAGATAATGCTTGTTATTTATTCTGAGACATTTATACAAAATGTAGTGACAATTCAAAAGTCCTCTTATTTATTCAGATAAACCATCAACCCACAAAATAGGATTACATCTTTTAAAATGTTTCTTTATTTCTATACCCTTTTTATACCTTAACCTTCATATCCTTCGAATAGTTATCAAAGGTACCAGGCTATATATTTCGAATATATGGGAAAGAGACATTTTAGGAATAAAAGTCATGGCTGTATCTTGTCAGCAAGGATTCCATTGTTATTACATTTACATGTGATTTTACCATTTGTGATTTGTTTGTATTTCATGATAACATGTGGGATTTTTATAACATTTATATATTGAGATTTCGTATGCCGATTTATTCATTTGTAATGACTACATGTGATTTGTTAATGTTTTGATTACATATGTAGTTCGGTTGTATGTTATGATATATGTGGTTTGGTTGTATGTTCTGATATTTGTTATTTGTTAATATGGTTATAATTAGATATATGATTTGTTTGAAAGAGTTTCATGTGTGATTCGTATGTTATGATTACACGTGTGATATGTTTGTATGTTTTGATTACATGTGTGATACATTTGTATGTGTGTTTGTCATGGTTACATGTGTGATATGTGTGTATATTATGATTCAATGTGAGATTGGTTGGTATGTTATGATTTCATGTGTGATACATTTGTATGTGTGTTTGTCATGATAACATGTGTGATATGTATGTAAATTATGATTATATGTGTGATTGGTTTGTATGTTATGATAATATGTGTGATTAGATTGTATGCTATGATTAAATGACTGATATGATTGTATGTTATGATTACATGTGTGATTTCAATTGCATTTAGACATCATCATTACACATGGATCTTTGTTTTTGATATATGTGATTTATTGATATTTTGAATTTTATTTTCTTATATGATATGACTGTTTTTATACATCATTTTTATATGCATGTTGTAAGACAGACATTAATATGTCTAATAAGTGCTATTGAGGTAATGAATGTACATAGAACATGAAACATTCAGTGTTTTTAAAAATCATTAAATATACAAAAGTTTTAATTTTGTGCCATGAATTTTGTAATAAAATGTGTGAATCAATAGTACAACTGTACAAATACTCCTTGTCCCATATCATACCATTAAATGTTATCACTAAACATGAGTTGTTTTCTCTTTAGTTAGGAAATACTGTGGAAATTCTTGTGAATAAAACTATTTAATAATCTAGATTTAGTATGTTATTAAAGTCTTACCATATGGTAAGATTTTCAAGATAACAGAACCTTTGCAATATTTGCACATATCTTAAAATATTTATTAAATCGTTAAAACGTGATTTATTTATTCATTTTTACACATTTACATATAAAATAACAACTTTAATTAAAAAAATTAAAGACCTAAAATAGTGTACTGGCTACTGTTTGAGATCTAACACCCCAACAGCCGACACATGAACCCCTGTAAGATATAACGTTAAAGTTAACGGTACAAATTTGATTAAACGAAATGAGCATTTTTACAATAAGTGTCTCTTCAGTGATGATTGATGTCAAATTATTTGAAACCTCTTAAACTTATAAAAACCTTAGAGTCGATAAAACAAAAAATGACCTCAAGTACAGCCTGACCGGAAAGGAATCAGAGTTTTTCATGAGGGATATATATTCCTTGATTTAAAATGATTTACAAGATTGTATAACATCACATTTTAACCAAACAATATCTGTATATTCATGACAGTAACAGTACTGGCTTCTGGGTTGGTAATACATTTTGTAATTATCAGTCCAAGAGTAGGGTTTTCGACTAGGTGGCATTAACGGTACGATTTTGATACACCAGATGTGCAATTTGACAATAAATGTCTCCAATAATTCTCGAGGCTAAGTATTTTTAAAATTGGAATCCTTATACAAACGTTAAAAAGCTGATAAAACATATAAAAGACCAAACGTATATCCAGATCTGAACAATGATTTATTAGTGTTTTTTTTTCACGTGGGATATATATTCCATGATTCAGATTATTGAAAATAAAGGCAACAGTAGTATATATACTGCTTTCAAACATCATAACTCGGTTCAGAAAAAACAAGTACAGGTTACAAATTAAACCAAGGGAAGTACATCAACTATAAAGGAAAAATAAAGGAACAACAGAAACACTAAAGTGCAAAAAACAACTAAACGTAGAAACGAACTATTTGATAACATCTGCCATATTCCTGACTTGGTACAGGACATTCTTGCCAAATAACATCCGTATTTTCATGCCAGTATATATGTCTTGTACAAGTTGCGATTTTGTACAGATTATAAATGGTAAAATGTTCAGCATAGATTACCTTAGCCGTATTTGGCACAACTTTTTGGAATTTTGGATCCTCAATGCTCTTCAATTTTGTACATGTTTGGCTTTATCAATATTTCGATTTGAGCGTCACTGATGAGTCTTATGTAGACGAAACGCGCGTCTGGCGTACTAAATTATAATCCTGGTACTTTTGATAACTATTTAAACCACTGGGTCGATGCCACTGCTGGTGGACGTTTCGTCCCCGAGGGTATCACCAGCCCAGTAGTCAACATTTCGGTGTTGACATGAATATCAATAATGTGGTCATTTTTATAAATTTTCTGTTTACAAAAATTTTTCGAAAAACTAAGGATTTTCTTATTCCAGGCATAGATTACCTTAGCCGTATTTGGCACAACTTTTTGGAATTTTGGATCCTCAATGCTCTTCAATTTTGTACATGTTTGGCTTTATCAATATTTCGATTTGAGCGTCACTGATGAGTCTTATGTAGACGAAACGCGCGTCTGGCGTACTAAATTATAATCCTGGTACTTTTGATAACTATTATAACATGTACAAAAATATTGTACATGTTATAACTTGTATAATGCAAAAACACAAGTTATAACATGTACAAAAGTACATCATACATGTTATAACCTGTACAAAATATTGCTTAAAAATAGTTTTAACTTGTACAAAATTTAAGATAAATCTTAATGAAGTAAAATATACATTTAAATTCACCAATGCATAAAAAACAACAATAAATAGGCCAGAACGTGTCTTTTTCTGTAGAGGACAAAGATCACAAAGTTTCAGAAATATATGTTTCATGACTTATGTTGGCAAAATTTGTTTTCATGTAATTGTATGTTTTATGTAGTCCATCATGGCTTAAATAAGTGTGACACTATTTACTAAAAGCTTGCATTTCCTCAATGACAATTACATTAGATACTAGTAACTAAATTCTTCCAAAAATTTTAAGAACGATGCCTAAAAATTTTGGGTAATACTCCTCCCTCTCGTTTAATAGCATGCAAAGACTAAAACAATGTCTTATATGCTTACTCTGTAAAAGCAAGAGAGAGCTGAATTAGTTTTCATTGGACACCGCTTTATTATCAATATCTTTGGATCTACTCTTCATCATTTTTGGCCTTCAGCATGACTTATGTAAATTTATAATTATTTTTTTTATATAAACTAACAGATCATTGCATGAGGCGGATGTCATTTTGATGTTTTAAATATATATCCTCTTCTTTGAAAGCATGTATTTGTGTCCTTTGGATGTCGTCTGCTCCATGGGCTGGTTGTTGTCTTTTAGACCCATACCCCATTTCCATTCCCAATTTTATTTGTAGACACATCTGTCCTGGCTATCCTCTTATGTTTTTTCAGTGTCAACTAGAGTGAAAGTATTTTACTATTGCCCTCAAAGTGGACACTCATAATTATAATTCATCAAATAAAGATATGTCCATAGATAGTCATAAGAGAATCATAAGACATGTCCTAAGATATATCTTATGACAAGTCTTAGGAATGCTTCGTAATGCCGACCCCTGGATATTAACTGTACAGGTTATAACATGTACGAGGTACTTTTGTAATGTTATAACTTGTATTTTTGCATTATACAAGTTATAACATGTACAATACTTTTGTACATGTTATAACCTGTACAAAATCACAACTTGTACACGACATATATATAGAAGTAACAAGCATAAGAAATATACATGTACGAGGTACTTTTGTAATGTTATAACTTGTATTTTTGCATTATACAAGTTATAACATGTACAATACTTTTGTACATGTTATAACCTGTACAAAATCACAACTTGTACACGACATATATATAGAAGTAACAAGCATAAGAAATATACATGTATACTACTCAAATGATTTCAATGATTGTATGCTAGTGAATGCAAATATTAACCAAACAATAGCTATATACCCATCATGTAAGTATTGATGTTCTGACTACTAGGTGGGTGATTGCTTCTAGAACTAGCAAATAACCAGTACCAGTACCAGCTGTGTTGAGGGACTTACGGTTTGGTTTTGTCAGGTGGGTATAGGTATTTTTTAATGTTATCAAAACTATATAAATTATTTTACATTGCATTGTTCTTTCATCAATGGACAGTGAGAATATATATAATAGGAGTGTGAGGTCCTAGAACATAGAGATTAAATAGATTATAAAAAAAATAATGCATTTGAAGTTTACTCATGCACTGTAACAAAAGTAACACACTCGACCCGAGGTCTTGTTCATTATGTCTTTAAACCTGGTAGAGTCTATACTCGATATACAGGGAAATGTCTCACGACTGAGATTATGCAATGCAATTTGAACATAGAAATTAGATGTTTTTTTACGAACTCAATTAATCTGTTTACATTATCAATATTTGATTGTTGATTGTCACTTTCATTTTATAAAACTTTGCTTTGATATCAACTCATTTTGTCCAGGTAGGAATCAATTGTTTTCCCCTTATTTCTATTAACAATGATACCAAATAAAATATCAATCAGTATGATATTATGAACAAGAACATGAACATAAACATGAACAACGTCAATCGCTTAGCAGCTAAAAAATGCCAATTTTCGATACCATGCTTTACTTTCGTTTATTTCATACATTTAATGTATTTAATACTATATTTAGTTGGTGGTTGTCGTTGGTTATTTCTATCTGACATGTTTTGGTTTTGGTGAGTGTTTGTATTGTTTATGTATTATCAGACTGTTAGTTTGAGTTGTTTCTCGTTTTTTTTTTGGCATGTATTTCCTAGCTTACTATATATAAGGTTTGGTTTTATATCACATTGCTGAAAAGCGGTATAATCGCCTATAATTGATAATTGCTGTTTTATTCGTCAGCTAAAAACTGTTTGATAGCTGTATTATTGGACAGCATTCCACATATCTTTTTCTTTTTTTTTTTTTTTTTTTTTTTTTTATCTATGTCGAATAACGAAATAATAGTTATAACACAGAGAAAAGCTCTATAATGACATATTTGTGTTTTAAATTATAAACAGGTACAAATTACATTCCATGTTGAACGAACCCAGTCTAAGGGAGATAAATCAATTATAATTTATAGCTACAAGTCCTGCTGTGAAATATTCCCAAGTTGTTCGTGTTAACTTTCTTTTTTTATGTATTAATAATGCTATGCACAAGGAGCGTTTGCACAGGTTCGATGATATTTGAACGTATATACATAAGGTTATTGGTTAAGAATAGATATACAGGACAACGAATGATACAATATGGTCAAGGTGCTGTTACAGTTCAGTGATTCATTTGTTCCGTTGTTTTCCACTTATAGTTGATGTGTTTCCCACGATTTTGGTTTGTGACCCGGAATTTTCCCTTAAACCCGAAATTCGCTTAATTCAACATCGGTATACTACTGTTGCTTTTATTTTGAAATGATTACATTCAGCATTGTACTTTGTTATTCTCCAGTATTTTATTTCTATATTTCGTTTCGATAATAAAAGATATCATATAGGGAATTTCCAATTTAAAGGCTAATAAAAAGACAATGTTAGTTCAGTTGTTTAGATGTCTCTGCATCAAATCATCTGCATGTCAAAGATAACAAGTTTGAATCTCTTCAGAAAGTATGATTGGTCACGGACGATTTACATTATAAAAATGAGATGCATACTTTGGCTATTTCAAATTTACTTTATAAAAAGGTGTCAATGAATCTTCTGTTTCTACCAAATTGCTTTAATTGTAGTAACAGAACTACCTAAAGTCACAGAAAGTTTATTTTTTTCTTACTAGAAGCCGATACTCAGCTTCACTTGAGATGTGGTATTGATATAATTGTCTTCTATTTGACTGCTTTGATACTCGTCTCACGTCAACAATTATTACCTTAAATAGTCTTAGTAAAGTCCGTTCAAAGAACAATTAATTATTACAAATTGCGTTGCATCATCTTTATCCGTGGGTCGATTATTGATTCTACTAGGGATCAACTCATAGTGAACGAGACCTTAGGTTAAGTGGTTAACTCTGTTACAGTATATGGGTATATCTATAAAATCTTACAAACTCTCTGAGTTAGATCTCACATTCATATAAGAAATACAATAAAAACCGAAGTGATCAATTATTAATTATTTTACAGAATAAAAAACTTTATTTAAAATATATATAAATTAATTTAAAATACATTTTATGTTTTGGAAAATTAAATACATTAATTGGATTTTGCTGTGCACTTTTTATCATTCCTCCAGAAGGTGCCTTAATAGCCTCTTAATAAACAATGTTGGGAAAGAATTTTGAGAACTTATCATCATGTAGTTATTAAGATGACAGCAAGTTTCCATCTTCTACAGGGATTACAGAAAGGGCACAGTAAAATCCAGTTGAGTTTTAAATTTTCTAAAACATAAAATGTGTGATTTCTTTTTAATCAAGAGCATGTTATTCCTATAGTTGATGCGTTTCCCTCAGTTTTATTTATGATCCGGACTTTTTTCAGCTGTCAGTGACTAGATCGTTCAGAATTGAACTTTTTCTTAAGTCTAGTGGTCAGTCTAACAATTTGAATTTGTTTGATGTATGAAGGAATTAGGGCACCCAGCTCTCCAAAATTGAGATTAAAGGGAAGTAATTCATGCTTAATTTGTGTCATTCGAAACATATATACCGTCACTTCAGTGATACTAGAGACCAATTATTTTGAAAATTATAAATCGAATACAAACGTTAAAGAGGTAATATAACAAAAAAGACCTACAGTAAAGGTAAATCCGAGCTTTGCATGAGGGATGTAAATGATAAATGCAACAGCAGTATCGGTGTTCATAGTCATAAAATAATTGGAAGAAAACAAATTCGGGCTACAAACTAAAACCGAGGGAATCATATCAACTAAAGGAGGAAATCAAAGTACCAACATTAACACTGAAGTGGGTTGAACCTGGTTTTATGGCTAGGCAAACCTCACGCTCATATGTATGACAATGATAAAACATATCGCTAAAAATGTGAAATATTCCTTGATTTAAAATGCTTTAAAAGGTTGTATAACAGCAAATTTTAACCAATCGATATCTGTATATTCATCATGCTAAATACAGAGGGACTGGTTACTGGATGGTAATACATTTGGGAACACACAATCCACAAGCGGCAGCTGTGTTTAAGGCCTTGTGGTTTTGTTTTGTCAAGCGGGTACAGGTTTATGTCTTTTACGTTATTTTACCATACCAGTGTTACTTCTATTTGGTTACATTGTACTTTTATCATGGACCAATCAGGTGTTTCAATGAGAATATTTCTCATAAGAATGTGGTTATTCTAGTATAAAGTGGTTACCTAGATTTAATCAATAAATTGATGTGCACTCGTACACTGTAATCATAGTTAACCACTGACCCATGGTCGCGTTCACTATGTCTTGATGCCTGGTAGAGTCTATATTCGACATACAGAGAAATGCTTCTCATCGAAATTGTATAGAGCAGTTTCTATTTTATGGATTCATTTAAAATGTTTTATATCATCAGTTATTGACGTGAAACGAAAAGGCAATCATTTCATGGACTCACCTGAGCTAAGGACTCCCTTGAACATATGAAAAACACGTTATGAATTCCATGCGTGCAAAGTGCTTTTTCTGGATTTACCCTCAACACGAACGCTCGATAGCAAGAACGTATAAAAACCGAACCAATTGACAATTATAGTATGGACACGAACCTAAACAACATCAATTATTGCTAAACTAAATCTATTATCATGTCACATGATTTAACTTTGTTCAGTTGGGGGGGGGGGGGGGGGGAGGGTTACATCTATATTAGACCGAACGTTTTCTCGTTTGAGTTGTTTCACATATTGTCATGTCAGTCTTTTATAGTTTCGTATACGGCACGATTTTTTTCGCATTGTTGAAAGACCGTATTGGCTTAAATCTTCTTAATTTGAACTCTGGAGAAAGTTGTATCATTGACAAGCATACCACATCTTCTTTTCTTTTTATTGTGGTCAACTAACGGGAAATAGCATGCATTATTTTTAAAGAGAACAATCTCTGTATTTACACATTTGTGTTATTTGATATATTTTTTCATGAAAGAGTTTTCAAAAATGACATAGGTATAACATGCAGGTGTTGCTAGAGCTTGGCAAACAACTGTCTGGTAAAATGTACATTATTCAAATAATAAATAATGCTTGATATTACTGTAATAACTGTCAAGAGTTATGAACTAGACTATCCAAGAAAACAGTTCATTTTTCCTCCATGCAACATATTTGGTTTTCAAGTAAATACCGAACAAATGCTAAAAGGGTAACAACTTCCATGAGCCGTCGATTAACGAGTTTGGACATGTTTGATCTTGTCTTGATGGTCATGTTTACTTTTGTTGTTTGTGTATCCCTCTTAACTTTTCAATATCAGTATATGTCACAGACAATCCTGGTTCAAATGAACAATTCTATTTGGCCTTTTTAACTTTTTTTTATTCGAGCGTCACTGATGAGTCTTTTGTAGACGAAACGCGCGTCTGGCGTATATACTAAATTTAGTCCTGGTATCTATGATGACTTTATTTACTATGTTACTAAATTAAAATCAAATATTAAATGAACAATGTTTATATTCATTGAAAACATCGTAGACAATAACATGTGCATGTTAAGTTCCAAGGTTTCCTCTGGGTCAATTTTCTTTTACGCCAACTTTTTTGACAAAACAATATATTTTTCGCCACTTTTTTCGCCAAATTATGTTAACGGTATAAACAAAAAAATACTTCAACGACCAGGTACATTGAGTATAAACCATGTAAACTAAGTATAGACCAGTAAAACAGAGAACTCCAATTAACTCAACAATTTGTGTTTAAGAGTGCATTGGGTTGTCTATAAATTTTTAATTCTAAATTTCTTAACATAGACTAACTTGTTTCAGGAGGGAAATGAACAAAATAGGTTGTTTCAATAAGATATAATTTCAACGTTAATTTTCAAAAAAACTTTACTTGCTCCGTTATGTTTATCTAAAACAATTTGATTAAAAAAGTGAGAAAAATCTTGTTTCTAGAAGAAAAAGCTGTATACCCACACGTGAAATGTGCCAAATAAATTAACAATCATCTTGTGACATCTTGTCGGGTCGGGTTTTAATTGCAGCCGCTGCTATGTATCCACATAAATAATCCTTTGTTTCTTTTTCATATTATTAGAAAAAGATTTAAAATTGAAAGTTATTAACTATAATGGTAGTTGAATATTAATATTAGTAGTATCTGTTACAGATTGATGTTAGTAGGTAACATATTTAACATTCAATTGGCAACAGATAATATGTAATATCCCTGTAAGTCAGAAAAAGTGCATATCCTTCTCTCTCGATCAATCGACCAAACGATCTCTGTTGTTTGTGTAATTATGTAAAAATTGAGATTCCTCCATTCGAGACTGACAGATTTAAAAGTATGTCCATCTTATTATATGATCTGTTTTAGTATCCAACTGTAAATGTGAAAAAGTATATATCTACAAAAGAAAAAAGTTATAAGTAGCTTAGTGCTTCAGTGATCAGCAGTTTGAACTTTTTTTTTTGCCAAGCCATATATATCATCTTGTGATGTGCACAGTGATGTAACAAGCGCGATAGCATTGTATTGTTAGTTGCTGTCACTAGCGAAATATTTTTGTGACTTATTCTTTGGTTGCTGTCGGAAGTCTCTACCAAGATAGTTTATCATTCAATTAGGTTGTTCTTAGAGAGAATAGTTTACCTTGATTGCTGTCCCAATATCTTTGTGATCACTGTTCTTAAGTGAAATATTTAATTTTGTCCTATGCTGCTGTTTATAGCGAGATTTCGTTGTCATTGGTTTATGTCCCTGTCTAAGATATTTTTGTCATTGGTTTATGTCCCTGTCTAAGATATTTTTGTCATTGGTTTATGTCCCTGTCTAAGATATTTTTGTCATTGGTTGTCTTCCGAAGTAAGACATTTAATTATCATTGGCCGCTATTTAAAGGCTAAACATATTTGTCATTGGTGCAAAAAACGAAATATTTTAAGCAGTATGAATGTCCGCATGTCAAGATTTATTGTCCGTATATCTATATAATTTTTAGCTATCCAAACCGAGATTTCTTTTTGTCAATGATTGCTGTCCAACGCTCGATATCTTTGTTTTTAGCTGATGTATAAAGCAAGAGAGATATCTTTGTTTTTAGCTGATGTATAAAGCAAGAGAGATATCTTTGTTTTAGCTGATGTATAAAGCAAGAGAGATATCTTTGTTTTTAGCTGATGTATAAAGCAAGAGAGATATCTTTGTTTTTAGCTGATGTATAAAGCAAGAGAGATATCTTTGTTTTTAGCTGATGTATAAAGCAAGAGAGATATCTTTGTTTTTAGCTGATGTATAAAGCAAGAGAGATATCTTTGTTTTTAGCTGATGTATAAAGCAAGAGAGATATCTTTGTCATTTATTGTTGTTCCCAGGGAGATATCTTGGTCGAAAAAGCGGGAAAAAAGAGATATCAAGGGAGTAATAAAAAAAATGAGTCTAATAAAAACAGAGAATGACACGGCGAGATTTAAAAACGACAAAAAACAATATTCAAAGATTAAGCAAAATAAACCCAACTTAAACACCTGGGTGACCTCATGTGCTCTAGAAGGGTAAACAGTTCCTGCTCCACTTGTGACACATGTAGTGTTGCTCATGCAAATGAGAATCCGATGAGTAGTTGCATTCAGTGATGAAACAATCGAGGAAAAGAGGACTCCGTGATTTATGGTTATGAAAAGCGGAACTCAACATATCCGTAGTCATAAATTATCAAAGCATATTCCCACAAAGAATGTTAAAAAAATTATAATGGGGGTAGACATTTTGCAATCATTAATATGTACTTTTCATCACATTGTTCTAACATGAGTATCATGACATGTGCCACATGAGTAGCAGAAACTGTTACCTTTTAGGATCACCTGATATCACCCCGGTGATTGGTGGGTTCGTGTTGTTCAGTCTTTGCTTTTTTTTGTCTGTCGTCGTTTTTTCGTAAAAGTTCAATAATTGCACCTCTTATTTTGCAACTGTACGTTTGTGTTATTTGAAATTCTAACATGCAGGTTCCATACTCATTTATGTTTTTTTGAAACCTTCGTTCAAATTTGAAGAGGATTCGATAGACATGAGGACTTTGGTATAGCGAGAACAAATTTCGAAGAATTATTACCATCTTATAATAATATCTATATATGGCTTACCCTATGTTGATTAAAGATTCTTCTATTTTTGGATAAATCATCTTCTACTTTATATTTCTTTCCTTTATCTATAACAAATCCATCAGGAAAACCGTATAATCCGTAGAAGTGTATAAAATCTATGTTTAAGTTGATGTTATCGTTATTTGTAGATTTTGATCTTATTATTAAACAATTTCCCTGAAAGTAACAGAAACTGATGTTAACACTAAACAATAATCCTGAATGTAACAGATATTGATGTAAACACTGTAACCGTCCTACTAAAAGTAACAAATACTGATGCTAACAATAAACCATCCTCCCGATAGTAACAAAAATTGATGTAAACACTAAATAATAATCCGGAAGGTAACATATATTGATGTTATTACTTAACAATCCCTCTGAAAGTAAGATACATTGGTGTTAACACTAAACCATCCTCCTGAAAGTAAGACACATTGGTGTTAACACTAAACCATCCTCCTGAAAGTAAGATACATTGGTGTTAACACTAAACCATCCTCCTGAAAGTAACAGAAATTGATGTTAACACTAAATAATAATCCGGAAAGTAACATATATTGATGTTATTACGTAACAATCCCTCTGAAAGTAAGATGGGCGTATGACATTTGCGCCGATTTTGAAAATTTTCATTCTTTCATTTGCGCCGATTTCATTTCTTCATTTGCGCCGATTTTATATTTGCTCCTAATTAGATTTACAGGTAAGTTAAAACTTGTACATGTACTGTGCTATACCATTGGTAAAATCTGGTTATAATTGTTTTTCATCCATGTATTGTGTTACGATTTGTTGTGTTTTGTTGTTGTGGTATTTATTAACCCGACAATTGTAATGCCCTTTGGCGCAATCTGGGGGAGGCTCAAGGTAGTAGGCCGGGACAACAATGGCAAAGAAAAACCAAACTAAAATATCAAGAAATTCGCTATTAACATTATAGCGGCTTGATTACTTTATATACTAATTTGTGCGTGTCTTGAGCCTTAAGTTATCTATTATCTTTATCTGTAATTGATAATGCCTACATGTAGTTGACCATTGTCCATAGTTTATGACATACTTTGTTAACCTTTATCAAACAAAATTAAGTAACATTTGTACTCTCAGAAAGTCACTTAGAACAGCGTGACATTTACTTGAAACAAAAGATTATTTGTTGTTTCTTATGTTCACAAATTGAACATGAAAGTTTGGCTTTAAAGTATATAGCAGTTAAACAATAATTGACTATAAAATATTTTTCACAGAAGATTTTACATGTATTAATTAGTAACTATATGAAATCAAATAAAGTACATTTTTCTATTACAATACATGTTTAAGTTAATTTTGATTCATATTGTTCTGGAACTTCGTTGTAACTTGATAGTCATATTGCACATTGAAACGGACCGAGAAGTAAATTCTTTAATCATCGAGGGCCATACATATCTTACTAATGTACCATAAAATCGTGCAAATCCAGAGTTACCACGGATTCTATTGTCAAAAGACAGATGCTAAGAACTACGGATACGGTCAACAAGGAAAAAAGTCTGGAGATGTATCTTGTAGGCCTTCTTCCACCTCCCAGTGGTGAGCAGGGGACAACAGTTATATACATGTTGTGATTGACAATTCATTACATTTGTACAAGTGGCAAATGGAAGAGGTCTATAATGATAAATGAAAAATAACATGACTTGGATGGAGAATTCTCTCATTGACACTCACATCTTCTTATATCTATTCACCTGTAATTTACCTGTAATAAAATCGGCGCAAAGGAAAACAAAAATCGGCGCAAATGAAAGAAAAAATCGGCGCAAATGAAATGCAGATCGGCGCAAATGCAAAACGCCGAGTAAGATACATTGGTGTTAACACTAAACAATCCTCCTGATAGTTACAGATACTGATGTTAACACTAAACCATTCTTCTGAAAGTAACAGAAATTGATGTTAACACTAAACAATACTCCAGAAAGTAAGAGATGTTGATGTTAACACTTAACAATCCTCCTGAAAGTAATATAAATGGATGTTAACACTAAAATTAAAACAATACTCTAGAAATTTACAAATATAAATGTAAAACTAAACAAGTTCCCTGAAAGTAACAGATATTGTTGGTGTTGACACATAACAACTTTCCTCAAAGTAACCGGAATTGATGTTAATCCTAAATTCTGAAAGTAACAGATAAATATTATGTAAACAAAAATAAATCCCTGAAAGTAACAAATATTGTTGTAGTCACTTAATTATTTCTCTTAAAGTAGCATATAATGATATGTTAAAAATTATTTATTTTCCTTAAAGTAACAAATATAGCAGTACACAAATTGCCTGAACCCCCCCCCCCCCCCCAACCCCCCCCCCCCCCCCCCCCCCCCATTTATTGGCGTTAACACCAAACAATTTCCATAAAAGTAACAGATAGTGATGTTAACACTATTGAAAACAACTTCCTTGAAAGTAGCAGATATTGATGTTAAAACTAATATATTTCTAGAATGAAACAGATATTGATGTAAAAAATATAAAAAAAAGAAGAAAAAGTATAATTTGATAAAAATACTGACAATGAAAAAGGAAACTAAAATCAATGATTTTTTTTTTTTCTTACCTCAGATACAAAGAGTCGAAGTTTTACGTTATCATCTTCTTTTTCTAAAAATAAAACTTATTATTTTAACAATACTGCCCTTTGATAATATTGGAAAGGATGAAAACATGTTTGTGAGAGTACCGAAGGTTAAACATATTTCTGTTATATCTAAAACTAGTTGTGAACCATAATAATATTTGAAACTTATCACTTGTTAAAATAAAGAAAACACTGAAGAAATTACTCTGAAAATAATGACTTACGATTTCTAAAGATCTTTTTAATTTGGATTTCTCCTTTGGCACTTCCTTTTTTATCAAGACTGATGAGCAATCCAATGGTATTTCTAAAACAACGAGCAAATATACATATGTAGGACTCTAAAGTGCGATGGGGACGCTAAAGTACGATGTTCAAGCTAAAGTGAGATGGTCTACGCTAAAGTGCGATTCCTCCATACGCTAAAGTCCGATGTTCTGCAAAAGTATAGACGTAAGAAACGTACATAGATTATGACGTTAACAGTCGTTTATACAAACTAAAAACTTGAACACGCCGGAAGACAACAAATATTTTATTCATAAGAACTTCAAGTTTTCATCCAAATGTCTAGTTTGTACATTGCAGGAAAATATAACATGGATGTATAGTCGCTACAAAAAACGGAGAACATTAAGCTCGGAAAACATCGCTTTTCCCTCTCATTTAAATTGAACAAATAAATGTTACATATTCCGACAATAATCGAATTTTGTATCTGTAATGTAAAAAGGACGATTGTAAGAGGATTTGTTCCCATTAGTGTAACGGCAATCTACACCAATTATCCAAATATTCAATACGCTTCATTTTACATAAAATATAATATTTTGCGACACATAAATTACCTTTTTAGCAATTGTTACGTACTTTGGTCAGTCTTTTTAATTTAGAAACAATCACTTTAGCCTATCGGTAAATTATGAAGCCTAGCTATCACATATGTTATACCTTAGCATACGTCTAGCTTTTGCTAAAAAAAACTATGTTTAAACCTCGATGTTTTGATCCCTCTAATCTCAACTTTTTGTTCCATCGCACTTTAGCGTGATATACCATCGTACTTTAGCGAACAAACAACCATCGCACCTTAGCGTGAGACACCATCGTATTTTAGCGTAGACCATCGCACTTTAGCGTGACCATCGGACTTTAGAGTACCATCGCACTTTAGAGTCCTACATATATATGATCAACTACACTGAATATGAAAAGGAAGTTAAGTTTAAGACCCCGTTTACACTGGCAACGAAATTGAATCGATCTTTATTTGAATCGATCTTAAAAAGACCAGTTCGCGTTTACATTACACAAGCAAGATCGATCGAGATCGATCTTATTTAACCCAGTGCGTTTACACTACAACATAAAAAGAGCCGGTCTGACCTTTATTTTCATATATAAATATAACATTCACCTGAAAAATAGATCGATCGCGATTGATCTAAGCGTTTACACCAAAACCAAGATCGATTCAAATAAGAGGTAGACTGTTTAAGTCCGATTGAAGATCGTTTTTACCCGTTTTCACTGGACCAAAGATCGATCTTACCCGTTTTCACTGGACCAAAGATCGATCTTTTTTGTCAGTGTAAACGGGGTCTTAGTGTCATTATTATCTTATAATCAAAACATTTGTTTTCGAATAAACACGCACATGATCATAAGAAGTCGTGAAGGTTAAAAAATGTCCTATTATATGTAAAGAAACTACGTCTTCGGCAGAGGGTATTAAAAAAAGAAGACATCCTTGTTCACTAAAGGTAATGCGCGTAAACGTTTAATTAAGAATACACATCTAAAGTTACGATAAAAAGTTGCATTACATAAACAATGGTGATGATATCTGCATGTGTAGGACATTTCGTAAGTGTCGGTATTAAATAAAAATCAGTATTTAGTGTAAAACAACGTTTCATATGGATGGAGATGAAGATTTATATTTCGTTGTTGTTCTGCGATTTGCATTTTGTGTTGACTATTATATTATTAGTATTTGTGTGTGCGTTTCTCTGTTTTGAGTGTCCTCGTGTGTGTTCGGGATGATTTTCTGTCACGAAGTATTGTCATTTTAGTGATTAAATCAGGTTCAACCGATCATTTTTTCTTAAACTGTCCTGTACCAAATAAAGGCAACAGTAGTATACCACTGCACGAAAGTCATAAATCGATTAAGAGAAAACAAATCAGGCTTACAAACTAAAACTGAGGGAAACACATCAATTATAAGAGGAAACAACAAAAAACCAAACGACAATAAACACAAACAGAAACGAACTATAAGATAACCGTTGACAGTATCCTGACTTGGTACAGGATATTTCAAGAAAAAATGGTAGGTTGAACCTGGTTTTGTAGCTAGCCAAACCTCCCGCTTATATGGCAATGTTAAATATAACACTAAAATGACAACATTACATGACCAAGTCAGAAATATGATAGTTGTTATCCAATAGTTCGTTTCTATGTAAGTATGGAGCTTGTTTTTGTTGCACATCAGTGTACTTGTTGTTCCTTTGTTTTCCTCTTTTAGTTGATGTGTTTCCCTTGGTTTTAGATTGTAACCCGAATTTGTTTTCTCTCAATCGATTTATGACTTTTGAACACCGGTATAATACTGTAGCCTTTAATCATGACGTTTGTTTGAAATGAAAATCTACAATAACGAGATATGGTCATACCTTTTGTTGTTCCACTTTGATTTGTGGTATAACGGAGAGATATATCCACCACGTACATAGTTATCCGTTGAGTTAACAAGTAATAATGTTCCCTAATTAAAAAAAAAAAAAGGATATGTGATATGTGCTAGGTCTATGTTTTTGATAGATGTTCTTCTGTTTGTATCGATCTGATATGTTAAGTTCTTTTCGATTTTAAGGAATGCATTGTAGTATACAGTTGTCCCGCCGTTTTTTCAACATGTCGGGTAATAAATCAAAAACGCTTAAATCAATTTTCCTGAAATTTTTAAGAATTGTTTATATCTTTTTTCGTATGTTATACTGTTATACCACTGTCCTAGGTTAGAATGATTTTGGTGCCTTAAAACATGTTTAACCTCGTCACATTCGGTATGTGCTTGTCCCTATTTAGGAGTCTGTAATAGAATGGTTGTTGGTTATTTTTTTGCTGTTTATCGTAGGATGTTTTCGTTTGCTGTTTTACATAATTTTTTCTTGTTTTATGCCGTTAAACCAGTGTTTCATGTTGGTGACAGGATTGGTGCCTTCACACATGTTTAACGCGTTGGTTATAAATATCTGCAATTATATATCTGTTTGGCTATTTACGACTTGGGTTGCTGTTTCGATGAAGTATGCAACATATAGTAATGTCCTAAACCTTGACTTTTCTATTGGCTAGATATTAAAACAGAATCGTCACCAACAAATGCAATTGCACTCAGCGCCTTGTAGATACAGATATAATAACTAACAAAATGAAATTCAGTCACGGCAACAGATCATGATAATACGATATTTGATGAATACTATCCCGAGTAAAATATTTATCTGCAAAGCTTTATAATGCATTCAATATTATACAAGAGGCAAACATTACGTGTAATTGTGTTAAAACCTTTTTATTTGTATGGTGAAACCGAAAAAGATATCATAGGGATATTCAAACTCAGTAGTCGAAAATAAACTGTAAACGCCATGACAACAAAAGAAAAAGACAACAAAACATATAACAGTACACAAAACACAGCATTGAAAACTAAAGACTGAGCAACACGAACCCCACCAAAATATGGGTGTGATCTCATGTGCTGAAGAAGGTTAAGCAAATCCTGCTCACAATGTGGCATCCGTGGTGTTGCTCATGTCAGTATAAACCGGGTGAAACGTCTTATTCGGTTCAAAAAATTCGGGAAAAGAAAGACGTGATAGTGGTATCACAATTAGATCATATCCACGAAACAGATATTCGATAACGATCAAACAACTCATGATGGCGTCCGTAAAATTAAAGAAGGGATGATTTCAACTTCAACCTTTGGTGAATTAAACATATATGTATAAAAAAATGGAGATATGTTATAAACTGGTCACCATTAACCAAGAAACGAAGATGTAAACAACTATAGGTAACAGTAAGGCTTTCTGTGTTGAGCAAACCCAAATGACAAGTTGAGTATCGATGAGTTAAACATGTAAAAAGGGACTACAAACGGTCTGAATGTAAATGACATTAAACGAGAAAAAAAAATTATAGTCGTTGTCAACCATTATAACCATAGGTTCATTGCTTGGGACTGACATAGATTCATTGTTTGTGACTGGCTTTGGTTCCTTTCTTGGGACTGACACATATTACTTGCTTTTGGACTTGCATATGTGCCTTGCTTAGGACTGACATAGGTTTCTTGTTTTGGGTCTGGCATATTTTCCATGCTTGGGACTGATATAGGTTCACTGATTGGGACTGGCACATTTTCCTTGCTCGGGACTGGCATAGGTTCACTGATTGGGACTGGCATATTTTCCTTGCTCGGGACTGGCAAATGAAGGGTACAATTAATCATGTTTGTAGAACATAGTTGCTTATAAAAATAATTACTAATGACAAGAAACAATAAGATTTAGTTAACTGCATTATATAGCTCAACACTAGTCGTGATAACACACTGTACGAATGAAAATAGTAGTAGTCTTATTCTATAGGTATATGAGTTACTTCCCCTACATTTGTTGAAAATATTATCTCATATCCGAAATAAGTCAATTGTTAAAATATAATTTCGATTTAAATGTATTGATGAAAAGTTAGTGGACGCATCCCCATGAACATAAAATCTTTACCATTATTCGATAGAGATTGCCGTTTTTATACAGATGTTAATTTTTAACATGCCGTTTTGAAGAAATAGTAAAACATTGATAGGAAATTCACAATGCAAATGTAATCTAAGTTCAGATCAAAATGGCCGTTTCAGACTTAAACTAGTTTACTAGTACACTTTGGCAGCTCGCTAAGAGCTTAAATCATTTGAATACAGGATTAACGATATCATAATCATCGTGCCGTCAAATTTATGCGATGATATTTTCAGTAAGCATACAATCACTTAATCGTCTTAATTTTGAATTAAAAAAAATACCCCAAATAAACTCTATTTTACCAATAGGTTGCACACTGATGTGGATGGTAATTCTTTTTTTCAATCAGTCAAGCTTACTGTATACAAGGTCTCAAAAACTTGCAGTACAGACTGGGTGTTCGACAGAAAAACTTACATCGCTATATCTGTATAGTAAATTGCTGATTGGACTGTCCGTACAGGTCTCTACCTAAAAAATATATTTTTATTTTTACTTGTATAAAAAAAAAACTTTTTTTCCGGAGATACAAAACAGTATCAATCTACGCAAGTTTCTAACATTATATGGATAAATGAAATCTTAATCATAAATAATTCAAGAACAAGTATATCCATACAAAAACAACTACAGTTGAGAGCCATAGAAACCATCTAACGACCTTTTTAAAGTATAACTTCATATGTTTTATTTCTGTCTTTAATGGAAACTCGTGTCTTTTTCTTTCCCTCTTCTTGTTACCGGGACTTAGCAGGATATGTAAGTAAACTGACATTTTTGAAAAATATAATATCATGTCGTCAGTATTTCTTAGTAGACGTTTAGATATACAGACTTAATTGATGGCCATCATATATAGATATAAGACAATGTGGTATGAGTGCCAATGAGTCAACTCTCCATCATAGTCACAATTTGTAAAAGTAAACCATTATAGGTCAAAGTAATGTTGTCAACACGGAGCATCGACTCAAACCGAACAACAAGCTATAATGGGCCCCTAAAAATGACTAGTTTAAAACTATTTAAACGGGAATCATACCATGTTTACTGTATTTCTTACGTATTATTTTTGCCTCGTTCATATTATGAATGTTTTTGGTTGTTATTTCTGAATATTCTACCGGAGTAGTTTCTAAAACCCTCGGTACCTGTGATATTCTTTTTTCTATGACTGAAGACCACATTTGCCATTGGAAGCTGTTGTCATGGTGGTCTGTTTTATTTGTCTCACATGTTACAATACCTAATTGTTGCCCACATGTTTCATCTGGCAATGTTATGGAGCATCTGTAAATAAGGAAGTGAAACAGATTTAATCGTGTCAAGCCTGACTATCATGTGTAGCTCGTTGATGTTGTTGAGAGCGATAGGAGTCAGTTGTTTGCGGTTATGGTGTCCAATATTTGTGGTTATCCCTGTTAACCGTTATATGTGTTGTGTAAAGCCGTTTCATGCAAATTTTAAACAAGAATTAATTAATCGAAGAAGGGTACTTTGCAACGAGTTGCTTTAAATATTTATCTCCAACGCTTTTTTTGGAAAGTTTGCTATAGCTTGCTATAGCTACTTTCCATAGGCGTCGGCCTTAACTTCTAATGAGACAGACTATCGCAATGTTCTGCTCCATGATAATGTAGTACTAGTGTTAATTCTGATTCTTGAGTATTTTGAGTTGCTAATCTTTTGAAAAGATTACAGCTTGAAAAAAAAGGAATAAATGTTCACCGACAATTCAGATGAGTTAACATCATTTTGAAAATAAATATCACAAACACTACTTTGCGGATCGGCCATTGGCTGAAGAGAAAATCAAAAGAAATCTACGCGAGACAGCGTTTCATTCATGAATATTTCATGAATGAACATTTTCCCGCACTATTTTTTACTATGTACGATATTTACAACTGTTTATTATTGAATAAGTAAAAGCCCGCGTGTATCGAAAGATTCCGGTATGCAAGAACAAGTAAAGTTGTCAGATAATTGACAAGTGATAATGGTTTGATTTATTTTAACAATACACAGGTGATAGAATATAAAATAATCGATAATTATATGGCTTGTGTCTCACGCCAAGGACGAGTAAAGGTAAATACCGGCTTTAATAGAAAAGTGCATTGTTTTTGTCAAACTGACATCGATCTGAAAGTTTTGATACCAAAAATCATTTGAAAACTTTATTGCGTTATTTAAATATCTAGCTGTTTCACATTCTAATGTGGATATAAGGACCTTCACTCGTTCAGCATGCTCAAGTGGATCAAACTGACAACAGAAAAACATTGTCTTAATGACAATTATCATAGCATCCGTATAATTTAAAAACAACCGAGTCATCATCTACTTCTTAGAATATTATAGTTCAGTGTATCAAGACCGAGGTCAAGCTAAAGACAAGTGCTGTAGAAAGTATTAAAATGATCTAATAACATTTGTCCATGTACTAGCACAATGACTTTCTTAGTGCTTAACAATGCAGTGGCGGATCCAGAACTTTTTATCCTCACACTTTATTCCTGGGGCAGTATGATTCTTTAAGATTGACCTATAATTAACAATGTGTCGTCCTAACACAGAGGCAATGATTACTAGTATATCAAATAAATGGCTTAAAACAAAAATCTCAAATGTCATTGCTTCAATGGTTATTACACAGCAGCAACTAAAATGTGTTACAGGGTTATGAGCACCTCAGATCAACATTGTATGAATCTAGTGTATATAAACGTTTTATTCCTGAGGTCATACTACTATTTTTATGCCCCCACTATATTGAGTTTTATCCTTGTTTTTTTTTCTGTAAGTATGTACGTCCCTTACTTGTACGTACGGCCATGCATCCCAAAATTGATTTCTGTTCTCTTACTTTAGTTTGCATGAACCAAATTTTATGAAACTTATACGCAATTCTTATATTAAACACAAAACACAAGTCAAGTTTGAATTTTGTTGGCGTCACTTTTACCATTCTAGATGTAAAGGGGTGAAATTTTCAGTATACCCTATCAAGTATATTTACCCTTATATATAAGTTTGACTTGTAGCTTTCTTCGGTTATATATGGTGAACATAAAAACGGTCTTTAGATTTAGAAGTGTAGATATGTATATATATAAAACAAGAATGTGTCCACAGTACACAAGTGAGTACAAAAGTTCAGGGTCGAGTCCGATACCAATACCAATAGTACACAAGTGAGTACAAAAGTTCAGGGTCGAATCCGATACCAATACCAATAGTACATGTATATTCACCTATTACCTATTACCTTATCTGTACATTTCTCATCTGACAGGTGCACCACCAAACGGTGTATTTCGAATTTTGCTATATACACGGGTCATAATTGCAGGGTTGACACTAATAAATTCAATCATTGTCAAATTGTTCCCTATTGTAGTATTTTAATCAGTAAGACCTTCTAAGATGACAATACGAATACTAAAATTTTTAAAAAGGCGTATAGGAACAGTTTTCAATTTGTTAGCGGGCATGACATAAAACAGCGAATCAAAGAATTCAACTTTATTTATAACCAAATGAATAAATATAGGACAATGCTGCATGTTGATTAAAAAATTAAAAAATACTTCAGGGCCTTTTGTTTTCCGAATAATTAATATTACCAACTAGATATCATTGAGATGGGAGCCATCTCTGTGGGCCCCGCTGTGAATAATGTGCATTAAAAAATTGTATCTTTACCATAGGACATGGGTTTGTCAACTGAAATCAAAGTTTTTGACCTTGACCTTTGACCTATGAAGTTGTAAATAAATTATGACACACCCTTTGGTGTTGGTTTATAAACATGTCAAGTATAAACTTTGAAATGATAAAGGTTCTCAAGATATAGAGCGGACACGATCTTTACCATAGGACATGGGGTTGTCAACTGAAACCAAAGTTTTTGACCTTGACCTTTGACCTAGGAAGTTGCACATAAATTATGACACACCCTTTGGTGTTGGTTTATATACATGTCAAGTATAAACTTTGAAATGATAACGGTTCTCAAGATATAGAGCGGACACAATCTTTACCATAGGACATGGGGTTGTCAACTGAAACCAAAGTTTTTGACCTTGAACTATGCCCTAGGCAGTCGTTCATAAATTATGACACACCCTCTGGTGTTGGTTCATATACATGTCAAGTATAAACTTTGAAATCATAACGGTTCTCAAGATATAGAGCGGACACGATCTTCACCACAGGACACAGGGTTGTCAACTGAAACCAAAGTTTTTTTACCTTGACCTTTGACCTAGGAAGTTGTACATACATCATGACACGCCCTCTGGTGGTGGTTAATAAACATGTAAAGTATAAAGTATTAAATCATAATGGTTCTCTAGATATGGAGCGGACACAAAGTGTTACGGACGGACGCACAGACCAGAAAACATAATGCCCATAAATGGGGCATAAAAAGTGATTTTTGGAAATTGCTGCGAGACAATGGTTTAGTTTGAAAAATCAAAACTGTGATTAAATACATATTTGAAATAATACACGTCTATAACCTATTTGAAATAATGCACATATACAGTTGCAAACTTTCCAGAGGTGCTATCCAGCACTTTGATTTTTATTGTGTGTTGTGTGATGTATGCATTTGCCCTTTATAGCTTGTTGTTCGGTGTGAGCCAAGACTCCGTGTTGAAGGCCGTACAATGACCTATAATGGTTTACTTTTATAAATTGTTATTTGGATGGAGAGTTGTCTCATTGGCACTCACATCACATCTTCCTATACATTGTATCTATAGATTGAATTTTTACTATCGATTGCATGCCTGGTCATCATGCCTGGCAAGCAGGTAGTATTGTATGGTACTTGACTAATGAAGCTTTTTTTTTTCCAAATGTACATGTAGTGATTATATTGATGAAGAACGACAGTAAAATTTCTGATACTTTTTCTGTGTGTTGTAAAGTGCGTGTAGGATTTGAGACATACATTGTTAGTTATCAAAGTCTCTTTTTTCTAATTTTTACGTAACGTACAAATTTTAAAAAATTTCAAGGAGACAATAACAAGAAAATGGATACGTTCCATCAAAAATCTAGCTGAAAATAAACCGACCGACAAATTAGCAAATCATCCAAGTATGCAATGGAATTGAGGAACACATCGTCAATGCATATACAAACATTACTGACAGTAGGTTTTTTTGGGTTCATTTAGTAGATTTTACCTTTATTATAACATAACAACATGTAAATCATATGCGTAAAGTGCAATCAGGGAAAAATATATATTATTTGGAAGTTCAGCCATTTTGTTAAAGATTGCTTACACGAGATCTTTAGTGGTAACGTTTTTTACTTGAACTGTCGGTGTTGGGTTCGTAGCAATTGTCACATGATATGGCATCATTTTCGATGTCTTTCTTTTCTCCTTGTAGAAAAAGTGATGTTTGTTTTTTGGATACATCTGTTAAAATAAGTAAGTACATTCAGAAAAAAAAACTGTTTGATCAAGTCGTTGATATTTTAGATAGTTTTACCTGAAGTTAACAGTATCCTTTAACTTTACTTTCCGCTATATAGATGATGTTCTCTCACTAAAGTATTCAAAATGTGGTGACTATGTTAAACGCATCTATCACATCGATAGGTTATAAAGGATACAACAAATTCAGTGAAGTCTGCCTCATATGTTGACTTACATCTAGAAATTGACAATGAAGGTCGGTAGAAAAACAAAACTTTTCGACAAAAGAGAATATTTCAGCTTCCTAATTGGGAACTTTCGAATTCTATGTTGTAACATTCCAGCAGCGCCTGCATACGGAGTATATATTTCCCAATTGATACTATATTCCCGGGCTTGTATTTCCTATCATGATTTCCTTGATAGAGGGTTGCTGCTCACAGAGAAGCTATCAAAACAAGAGTTCCAAACGGTGAAGTTGAAATCATCCTTTCCTAAATTTTATGGACGCCATTACGAGTTGGTTGACCGTTTTGGAATATCCGTTTCACAGATGATTGTGGGTATGTTCATTATGTCGTAACTACCATCCTGTTCCCTTTTCACGAATATGACCCACCTAATTACACTTAATATCGGGTTTGTTCTAACATGAGCAACACGACGGGTGCCACATGTGGAGCAGGATCTGCCTGCCCTTCAAATGCCACCTGACATTACCCCCCAGTTTTTGGTGGGGTTCGATTTGCTTAGTCTTTATTTTTCTATGTTGTATATTTTGTACTGTTAATTGTCTATCTTTTCTTTTTTAGCCAAGGCTTTGTCAGGTTATTTTCGACCTGCTAGGGCTCAGTTTTATAGATACCTATACAGCATTCGTTTAAACTCATCAATGAAGACGGGGCCTATGTAGCTGCATCATTAGCCTGTAAACACTTAAGGTTGTGAGTTCGAATCCTGCTCGTGGCAGATGCGCCCCAATCTAATTGACTATGTATGGCAGTTTTCCTACCTAAGGTCAGTGGTTCTCCCTCAAAACCACGGCTTCCCTCATTAATAAAAACTAGCCGCCAAGAAATATTTAAGAGGGTAATCAACTAATCATAATTCGAAAGTAGAACAAAAACAGAAGAGCACCATGTCAAAGAGATAAAACGAAAGATGACAAAATACAAAGACCAATCCAAAAAAGCACTGCAATAAGAAAGCTTAAGATAGAGATTCCCCAATATCCTGTTGACATCATATATTTCAGACAAGATACTTTTCGTTGTTAGAACGACAAACTATGTTGCAATACATGTAATATGTAATAATATCAATTGCGATAACAAACACATTGTCATGACATACAACATGTAATTAGTTATAACAGCATTACATCTTTAATACGACTTTAAAAAGTACCAATTACGACAAATTATGTTGAAATAAAGACTGATAAGATCGTGTAGATGCTTATTTCAGGTTTTAATATACATTTTGTACTCTGGCATCGAAATAACGATGTTTTGCTTCTTTTGTATGTTCGTACTGTCACTGAAGATCATTTTACACGTAAAATAAGAAAATAAAAGAAATAAATACTTGTATCTGTAATAATCCGGTACAAACTAAGTCTACTTCTATAATGAATAATGAAGAGTTTCCTGTTTTATGTGTTTTCTTTTGAAGTTGACCAGTCCATTGACTGTCTCTATAAGCCATGTCACCAATAATAACATATCTATCATGTTCCTTCCTACACCGTATCGCACTCAACTCGTCTGATTCAGAACTGAAATACAGAATGAATGTACAGACAAAATGGAAAAAAATAATAAGATATACATTACTATACTCAATATTTTCAAAAGATATTTTGTCACTAATTTTATTTTAAATTTACTAGAATATGTACTATTCGCTGTCATATTCCAAAATTGAGATAACTGTGCAAAAACCTTTCGAGTAATCTTTGTTATTAATAATATTAATTATTAGTGTTTACTGCGTAGATAAAATTCACTTGGTATTTGATGTCTACGCCGTGTAGATAAACAGTCCTTAAATTAATTGAGGTATATACTGTAAAATTGGGAATGGTAATGGGGAATGTTTCAAAAGAGACAACAACCCGACCAAAGAATAGAATAAAGCCGAAGTCCACCCATGGGTCTTCGACACAGGGAGAAAATGATCGCACCCGGAGGTGGAATACAGCTGGCCCCATAACAAAACATGTACTAGTTCAATGAAAATGGACGTCATTCAAAACTAAACATATGAATTACAAAGCTCCAAAACATATAAATGGAATTAAATTTGAAAAAAAAACATACAAACGTACAAATATATAAAAAAAAAGAGATGTGGTATGATTGCCAATGAGACAACTATCTATCACAAGAGGCCATCAACGATGAGCAAAGCCCATACCGCATCGTCATATAAAAGTCTCCGAAATGACAATTTAAAACAATTCAAACGAGAAAAATAACGGCCTAATGTATGTACAAAAAATGAACGAAAAACAAATATGTAACACATTAACAAACGACAATACCAAGGTCATTAGTATTACAAAAAATATTTATCGGGTCTGTTTAAAATTAACATTTCCCGAATTATTTTTCCTTGTTCCCTTTATTGTACAAATAGATCATTGATAATGTATATACCCTACCTTGAGCAACAGTGCTTAATATCTGTGGAACACACATTGTTTTCATTATTTAGCACTGAAGCAGTATCTTCAGGATTAAGGAATTGCCAACTTTTACATCTTAAAAAAAAATGTATAAAAATAAAAGTCATATAATAATCCATAAGTTTAACTGAAAAAGATTTATCATTTGAATAATCATAGTTCATCTTTAATCTATGATTGTCGGGATAAATATAGATAATTTGGTCAACTCATGGTCATAATGTGATGTTGTATTTTGAACTTAAATGCATTACATGTATTATCTACGGGGAAATATTTAAAAAGTATGTGTAAGAGTGCAAACGTTTATTTAAAAACTAGATGCTTCTTTTTAAAAATATGTACAGACATGAATATTGCATTTTATTCGGAAATGATATTTAATTTTGGAATGACCGAAACCTTTGGAAAACTTCATACAGGACGATTTTTGACTTATCGACTTGCGTCGGTCAAGAAATACCAACTATTCTATAAGTGAAATATTTTATTGTTGAACTAACTGAAGTATTTCAAAGTAACGTGTTCATACTTGATATTTCTTGACCATTGCAAGTGATCCTTAAAGCATTAATTTATGTAGAACTCGAGGACAGCAATGAGTTCTGCCTCAAACAATTTGAGGTAGTAAAATGTTTCAGAATTAACAATATCAGGTATAAATACAATATATGTAAATTGTCGGAAAATATAAAATTTATTTGTATGAGCTTTAGAAACAGGACGAAAAGCGAGGCTCACCGAGCTTTCATCTTGATTCGTAGCGAGTACAAATATTTTAAATTTTCCGGCAATGTACATTTATTGTTTTTATCCTGAAATTTACACTTGAAACTTTAGTTGTTAAAATCTATATTCATGATTCATGGTCTCTAATTTTTCTATAAAATCGACATAGTATAAACGCGGACCGCGAAGAGGACCCCAAAATGACCTGCTACGCAATAAGAAATATCGCTTGTTCAACACGGCAGCGTCACACAGGAGACTTTATTTGTAAAAGTACAAAAAAAGTAAAAATTTATTTGTGTACCTGTTATTTGTACAATAGTTGCCTGGCTGATAAATATTTTGTCGTTGGTGGTCTATATTAGAATATATGTTTGTTTGTTTTATATTAAACTATTTTATAATATATTTCCCATCACATCTTTACTTCGAAACGATCAGCACGGTTGGTATTTACCCTGTTAGATTGCACCTTTCCATTTTACTACTTATAGTATAACTAAACCTCAAATTAATAAAGAAACTGCACAAACAAATGAAGAATGAAATATAAATGGTGTCGTTTTACACAAAAATTACACAAATACACTCAAAAACTGACGTAAACTTCTGATACTACGATGCACTCAATATACCCTTTTAAAACGTTTAACTTATTTTATCCTACATATTTTCTTATTGTTTAAAGTCTTCTTCCGTTATATTTTTTTAACCAGACCCTACAGTCACTGACAATCAGATGATTCCCCCATGGGAAGTAATCATTGTATCTTTGTCTTATGTAATAACTTATGTACTACAGATACCTTTCTCCCTATTAACACAAGTATTTAAAGTCTCTAAATCTTGATATATGACTTGTAGTACTAGCATGTATAGTATATACAAACAGCTATGTTTAGGCTCTTTATGGGAGTGTTTTACACAGTTTGGGTCAGTGATATACGCACATGTTAAACTGAATACATTTCTAACTTAGGACTAAGGATCATCTAAGTTAATTTTAAGGATATTTTTTTAAATGAGAAATGTAACACTTTGAACGTATAGTATGCGTTTATAATGTAATTGCACCTTTCTACGCTACCCTCAATATCTATAAAAATCTATGTGGTTTTAGAAAACAGCTAGTTTTGTATACATCCTGCTGAAAGTTGTAAACTGTGTAAACTTGACCGTGTATTATCACTTGTTTGTCGTTCTCTATCCGAGCAAAACATAACTGCTGCGTAATTTTACATTCACCTTTACCTGGAAGAAAAATGCAGTCGTACGAATACGATGTTAAACCGAAACGTTCTCACGGAAAACGTTATGCATATTTTGGAGGTTTACTATTTCTGTTGGTAATTGCTGCACTTGTTGTTTCTATTGTTGCATTAGTCCGACAAGAGAATAGTGAAAATGATAATAGTTCGCTTCGATCTCCTACTCCTAATCCACTGCCTACGACGACAATCAACGATCATAATAGTTCGCCTGGGTCTCCGACGACGACGACAACGGATAACACAGTCGACAGTAGAAGTGATAGTGTCGTAGAATGTGCAGTCAACGGTGCAGTGAGAAGTCCGGTTACTCGAAATACATGTGTCAACACAGACGGGTAAGTCCTGATTCACAGTATCTGTCACAATACATACGGGTAAGTTATGATTCACAGTGTCTATCACAACACTTACGGTTGAATCAGGATTTGCAGTATCTGTCACAACACATACGAGTAAGTCAGGATTCACAGTATCTGCAGTGTCACAACAAAAAGAGTAAGTCAGGATTCACAATATATGTCACAACACATACGAGTAAGTCAGGATTCACAGTATCTGTCACAACAAATAGAGTAAGTCAGGATTCACAGTATCTGTCACTACACATACGGTAGTCATGATTCACAGTATATGTCACAACACATACGGTAGTCATGATTCACAGTATATGTCACAACCCATACGGTAGCCATGATTAACAACTTATCTATCACAACAAATACGGATAGTCATGATTCACAGTATCTGTCACAACACAAACGAGTAAGTCATGATTCACAGTATCTGTCACAACACAAACGAGTAAGTCAGGATTCACAGTATCTGTCACAACACAAAGAGTAAGTCAGGATTCACAGTATCTATCACATCACATACGGTAGTAATGATTCACAACATATCTATCACACCACATACGGGTAAGTCAGGATTCACTTATCTATCACAACACTTACGGTTAATTCAGGATTCAAGGTGTACGTCACAACACTTACGGTTAAGTCAGGATTCAAGGTGTACGTCACAACACATACGGGTAGGTCATGATTCACAGTATCTGTCACAACACATACGGGTAAGCCAGGATTCAGTGTATATGTCACAAAACAGGCGGGTAAGTAAGTATTCAGTGTATATGTCACAACGCAGGTGGTTAAGTCATGAGTCAGAGTATACGTCACAACACTATGGTTAAGTCAGGATTCAGTGTATATGTCACAACACAGAAGGGTAAGTCAGGATTCAGTGTATATGTCACAACACAAACTGGTAAGTCAGGATTCAAGTTGTACGTCACAACACATACGGGTAGGTCATGATTCACAGTATCTGTCACAACACATACCGGTAAGCCAGGATTCAGTGTATATGTCACAACACAAACTGGTAAGTCAGGATTCACAGTATCTGTCACAACACTTACGGTTAAGTCAGGATTCAGTGTATATTTCATAACACAGGCGGTTAAGTCAGGATCCAGTGTATATGTCACAACACACATACGGTAGTCAGGATTCACTTTATCTGTCAAGACACATACGGGTAAGTCGTGATTCACAGTATGTCACAACACTTACGGTTAAGTCATAATTCAGTGTATATATCACAACACAGACTGGTAAGAGATGTAAAGACAATAGTATATGACATACTCATTGTACCCTCATTGAGAAGGTCAATGCATTGGTACAGGAACATGACCATTATGTAAAGATATAGCTGATTAGTATAGTTATGTTAATCTGGATCGTAGGACTAAAAAATACGTATGATATAAATCAGACAAAGCAAAGGTCGCCTCGGTCGTCTCCCTTTGTGCAATGTTTATTGATAAACAAGATAACAGATAACAAAGTGACCCAATCTCATCCTCATCTGTCTTAAATTTATTTATTTGTGTTTTATGCATGTATTATATTAGGAATTTTAATCATATGTTAAGACACATCAGATGTTTTGTTTTTGGGTTTTGTTCGTAAATTGCAGTGGCATGCTACTGGAAAGCTTTCATGGGCTTTGGTTTTTGTTGAAGGCCGTACAGTGACCTATAGCTATTAATTTCTGTGTCATTTTGTCTCTTGTGGAGTTTTGTCTTGTTGCAATCATACCATATCTTCTTTTACATATAAAATTGCCAGGCAGATAGAAAAAAACCCATTTAGATTAATGATGACTTTTAGTGTTAGAGTCAAGTGAATCGTAAACATTACACAACATGTGTATGAGGCTGCGTTGAAGTAACACACTAAAAACAAAAACAAATAAACAATATAACAATTTGATAGAGCTTTATTATAAAAGAATTAACAAGTCAATAACAAAAACAACATAACAACCGCATTGATCAACAAAGTGTACATCTTTTACCATGCTTGTAAATAGTTAATAGTGGAGATGCAAGACTCTCCATTTCACTGAAGTTGATATTTGGTTGGAGACTGAGCTTTCTGTTCTCCTTGGTGGCCTCGTGGAGTTCAGAAGTAGATTTACTGGTACGATACACGTCACACTCAGACATTCGCACATTCGAAGCACTGTTGTACTTTTTAAATATCCTCTTTGGAGTTCCTTGTCTCCGCTTGACTTTGGAACTGTTTTTCACTTTGGTCAGCTGTTTTGGTAGTTCGGTGTTTTCTTTTATCTGTTTACATGGAGTGGCATCAAAATTCTCATTGTCTAGTTCAGTAGAAGAGAATACACGTTTTGCTTTTTTCTGTAATTCTTCGAACCTTTTACGAATTTCGACGTCTTTTTGTTTCAGTATCTGTGTCTTCCTCTTAATCCTTGCCATCTGACTGGTCCATACGATCATATTAGCTGTTACATCAGACTTGCTCCGATTAGGTGTAGCGCTGCTTACTTTATTGAAAGTCAACAAATGTGTTTCCGTAACATTCCGGTTCAAAGCTTTTAAAGTTTTTCTGGCTTGAAGAGTTTGGTTCTCTAAAGACGACTCTTTAACTGAATCATGTAAAACAGCGTAATTGTCCGGCGTCGGCGTCACACTATTATTCAGTGCCAAGCTCGTATCTGATAATTGTTGACGTTTCAAAAGTGTTTGCTTACATTCTTTCTGGTGTAAATTCTTCAACAAGGTTCTCCTCAAATAGCCAGGTGGTAAGGATTTTCTTGTTACTGCAAATTTCATCATTTTGAACAAATACTTTGTGATATCAATACTAAAATGTTAAAGTTTAAAAAAGTCGTGCACTGTCTATATAGGAGCTCCAAATCTGTCGGTTCTTTTGAACTTCTCCAAGTCCACGCTGTTCACGTTGATTGAACGATTCCATACCCGGCTTGGGTGCACTAATCAATTTATCAGTCAAAGTCAACCCAATTAGCATAATTATAAACAGATGTCTAAATTAAGCCCTTTATCGAGTTAAATTTGTTATTTATAATTTCAATTAAGTGTTAATTTGATGCAAAGGAAAAATTATTTAGTCATATTTTGAAAATTAAATAAATTTTAGGTTCCTTAGAATAATAAAAAATGAAAACATTATTTATCTTTAAACCTATATGTTGATATTAAAATGACAAACTGATTTACTGACACGTACGGAAGCGTATTAGGGCTATTTTTTTCTCTCTCACAATGTTGACTTCAATCTTCGAATTATCAACTTTAATCTTGGAAATATCAACTTTAATCGTGGAATTATCAACTTTAATATTTGTATTATCAACTTTAATATTTGTATTATTAACTTTGATCTTTGAATTATCAACTTTAATTTTGGAATTATCAACTTTAATCTGGGAATTATCAACATTAATCTGGGAATTATGTGTGTTTCAAAATTTAAACCTTTTCTTTTAAAAAATCTGTGTCAATTATTTTTAACATTTTTAATTTAAAACTTCAAAATTTCTCTAACAGGGAAGAATTCTCTTTTATTTGATGTAATAATGTTGTTCTGATGAAAGAAATTTCGGAATGGCATCTCCCTGTATTTTTGAATTAAGGAATCAATTTAGATAGTTATAAATCATCATATAGTTAAAGTTAAACATATGCACTCATATGGTAAGATTTGATTTTTTTAAATTCTGTATAACATATTTGTCACTGTAACCATAAATCTAAACTTTCCAAATTGAAACAAATTAATATAAAAGATGAGGAGATTTGGCCATTATGGTTGCCAATGAGACAACTTTTCACCAACGTTTAAATGTGCAGTGAACGTTAGCACCTAAAGTAATGGTTGCAGCATGAGTGAACGAAGTTAAATATATGTGAATCTCTATTTTTTTACTATAAAAAATGTGAATTGAAATAAACGTGTACAAGTAACGTAATGATGTCCATATGCGTTTGACTAAGGTTTCTAAATGTGTATTTGAAGTAAAGTAATGGTTGCCGTAGACGTGTGACTATAAAAATAAGATTATGTGGAATGATTGTCATTGCGATAACTCGTCCCACGAGACCATGACACAGAAAGTAGCAACGTGCTGCCTTCAAAAATGAGTAAGGACCTGGCCCCATACCACATAGTTAGCTTTAAAAGACTCAGAAATGATAAATGAAAACAATTCAAACGAGAAAACTAACGGCCTATCTTACATACAAAATAATGAACGAAAAACAAATTTGTTACACAGCAACAATCGACAACCACTGAATTACAGGCTCCTGACTAGGGACAGCACATACATAATGTGGCGGGGTTAAACTCGTTTGAAGGCGCAACAAAATTCCCTAACTTGGGACTGTGGTGTAACAATACATCATAAGAATAAACTATAACAAGAGGCTGTCACAACGACAGCAAACCGGATTTATTAACATTTATTTGTGTCCTGGCAATATCACAAGAACCATTACTGATGAATGGTGATAGTGAAAATCGTCAATATCAAATTTGACCTCCATTTTGTCATCAGTATCAACATATTAAAATTTGAAAAGCTTAGACTGAATGGTTCATGAGTAAATGCAACAACGTGAATGGAAACGCCATTTTACGATCTTTCAAGAACCATAACTCCTGAACGGTAAAAGTCAAAATCGTCATTATTGAACTTGACCTCTATTTTGTCATCAGTAACAACATATTAAAATTTCAAAAGCTTTGGTTGAATGGTTCATGAGAAAATGCACGGACACGGCGGGAAACACCATTTTACGATCTTTCAAGAACCATAACTCCTGAACGGTAAAAGTCAAAATCGTCATTATTGAACTTGACCTCCATTTTGTCATCAGTAACAGCATATTATAATTTCGGAAGCTTTGGTAGAACAGTTCATGCATAAATGCACGGACACGACTGGAAACTCCATTTTTTAATCTTTCAAGAACCATAACTCCTGAACGGTAAAAGTCAAAATCGTCATTATTGAACTTGACCTCCATTCTGTCATCAGTAACAACATATTAAAATTTGGGAAGCTTTGGTAGAAAAGTTCATGCGTAAATGCACGGACACCACTGGAAACTCCATTTTCAATCTTTCAAGAACCATAACTCCTGAACGGTAAAAGTCAAAATTGCCATTATTGAACTTGATCTTCGTATAGTTGTCAGTAATAACATATTAAAATTTTAAAAGCTTTGGTTGAACGGTTCATGAGTTAATGCACGGACAACATTTGATTGCCGCCCGCCGGCCCGCCCGGCCGCCCGCCGTACATCCCCAAATCAATAACCGACATTTTTGTCACAAAAATCCGGTTAAAAATCATTTTAAAAAATCTTTAACTCATCAGATGGACACTCACTAGTACCTACAAAACATTAAATTGGAAGCATGTAAATTGAAAAAAATATGTTATTAATAAAGTTATTTTTGCCACACTGGTGGGGCTTGGTTACTAGAAGTAGGAATTGGAATGTATGTCGTTGTGCTAGCCACATTTATGTGGATTGAACTGAATCTGTGTACGTGTAACGAAAAATTCTCTCAAATTATACAAAATATATATATGATCAGATGAACATGTTTACATAACTCAACGTTTGCCATATGATTGTGTGTGACTAAGTTATATTTTGTTATTCAATGTATTATTTTTGATCCAGTTGTGTATGGCAGAGTCGCAGCAAAAATGAAAAGACTCCAGCGTGTATATATAAAGACAGAGTCGGGTATGTACTAGACGGCGACGTAACTATAGGAGCAAACACATGGACAGCAAGACTGAAGAAGACGGGGATAGACAAAGTGTATGGTATGGATGTGTACAACAATATCAACGTGCAAGTGGAAATGATCAACGAAAACGCTCTCAGGATATATGTATGTGGTATTATTACTATTCCGGATTAAATTGTTAATTACGCCTTATTTTAAACAATAGGCACATTTCTAATAAAAGTCCATGTTTTTAATACGTCATTTAGACAGTAACACGACAACATAAACTATAAAAAAAAACATAAAGAGATCAACAATTGACCTTGAACAGTTACTTTTAGACAAATTCCAAAACCAAAACTTTCACTTCAAATTATATCGAGGTATAAAAGTTGAGTATATGTTTAACAAAGACTTTCAAAGATCTGCCATTAACCTATGAAAAATCTTGCAAATAAATTGCATTTCCTCCTGAAAATTTGCATATTCATTTAAGCCTGTCCTAGAGCTATTGTTTTCTGCTTGTTTTAAATTTAGAATGTCTGAAATTGTCCCCTTTTTTTTTTCGTTTCTTTATTGATGGTAAATTCATTTGTTAAAAAACAAAACTAATTAATCCCTATAAATATAAGACGCAATTGTGCAATCAAAGTATTATATATAAGTAAAACATCAAAATAAACAAGTCTATTATTAGCATTAAGTCCCAAAAATGGAAGGACATTTTTCTACGAAATTCCATTTTATTATAATAAAAAGTTAGTTGTTTTAAAAAATATTTCTTCAAAGCTTTCATATTCAATTCCTACAATTGGAATATATGTTTTGTAGATGTACCCAGATAAGTTGATGAATGCTTCGGAAATACCCGATGAAGCTCTGACAATGGACATTCCAAGAAAACTCTCCTCAGACAAGTTATACAACGTTTCATTTACTACAGAACCAGTATTCGGTATTGTTGTCGAGAGAATTACAAATTCTACGGTAAAAACTAAAATGTGAGGTTTTTTTCAAACAAGACAGGAAATTTCACCAAGATAAAACGCCAATACACCTAACACTAACAAGAGATGACATTTAGCAATAGTTGAAATGATTGTTTTAAATATGTAAACAAAATATACAGGTTTGAATTTGTTGAGAATTTGAATATGCATATGGAAAATCATCTTTTCTTATTTATATATTTTTTTTAAAGATGATAATTGTAAATTATGTCTCTTTTTTATAGTCACAAACACTTTGATATTTTTCTTCTATCAAAAAGATATCTAGATCTAACATTTTCCGTTTTTAAAAGTCAAACAATGGTTTGTTTTTTCTAAGTACTAAAATAAGGGAGTTTATTACTTGTTATGTTAAAGTGAAAATTTCACTATATATATATGTGAAAATTGATGCTTTCCCATCCATTGCAATATTTAGTCTAAGAGACATTACATCACTAAACTACCTAAGCTATAATAATTTCAATTCTTCATTACTTTCAGCAAATGATGCTCATCAGTATAAATATAATATATATGCAAATACAATATATCATAAATAAATACATAAAACATACATAACTGATAAATGAATACATCCGAGAAGAAGAATGACCTATATTAAGTATTGGTAACTTATAACATGTCTGTTCTACGTTTAAATGCACGGAAAAGAAATTTACAAAGGTTACATATGTCTTTTACAGTTTCTGTGCTCAACAACTGTAAAAGCTTAAATGACGATAGACGCTTATAATGATATGGCTTAATATACTGTCTCCTAATTGCATTATAACAATCACACTGTAACATGAAATTAAACTCGTCTTCTATTGTATTCAAAGTACAGAGAGTGCATTTTCTTTCTGATCTATTAACACCGTGATATCGTCCTGTTTCAACAAATAAGTTATGTGAAGACAATCTTATTCTCGTTAGATACACTCTAAAATTCACATGTTTAGTAAGGTAAAATTGTAAACGAACATTATTTACACAGTATTTATATATAAAAAAAAAAAAACTTTGGCGAGCCATCCAATAATTGATTCACATATTGATTAGCTTGATCAAATATTCTAGTTTTGATAAAATACTTAAAAGTGTCATTTACAACTAAATTATCTTGGTTATACCAGAAGTCATTCAGACCCAAATTAAACAATAAATACTTCAGTTGATAAATCCAACTATTTCTGTTATTACTTTCAATTTGATTCCGTACCTGCTCTTTGTAACAGTTTTCAAGAATACAATTATTCGTTGATAAAAGTTTAAACCAGTATCTTATATTATACAATCTAGAATATATTAATTATAATGATACGAAAATGAATAAAGAATATCTATTATTCCAATTATAGACGCTGATGGGCAAAAATGGCCTTTCTTTGAATAAAACCAATGATGTGCCTTTTCATTTTTTGTCTAATCAGTGCTTCTTAAAACGGTCGCTATAGAGACTTTCCCTTCACAGGCACTTGTCTTTGAATACTTTTTTTTAATACAGAATAGACACGACAGTGACGGGTACAATATTTTCCCGCCAATTCATGCAGTTGACCACCAGATTGTCGTCTGGACATGTTTATGGTTTTGGTGAACACAATCACAAAAGATTTAAACATGATATGGACTGGAAAACATGGCCAATCTTTACGAGAGATGTAGCACCTGTGGTAAATTTGATAAACATTCAACTAACATAAATGCACGCCAAAATTGTTTATGCAAAGCAAACTTATACAGTGCATTAAAAAGGAATAAACAATTAAATAAATGATTAATTATTGACTTTAAAAAGAACTTGTTAGTATTTGGTATGTGCTCATTTTGAATGACATATATAGCTGTGAGGTTTTGACGATGTCTCTATTCAAAAGAGAATAATGCCGAATTGTAACAAACACGCAATACAATTATATATTAAGTAAAGGCAAAAACAAACAAACAAATAAAGTCAAATCCACCTTTATCTGGTTAAAATAATGAAAAAAGAATACTCGGATAACTTTTGTTTTCGTTGTTAAAACTATTTTATCAAATGTTTGAAGGACGAATGGAATCTATACGGAGCACATCCGGTCTATCTTAATCTTGAAGAAGATGGGAAGGCCAATATGGTTTTCCTGAAGAATAGTCATGCCATGGGTAGGTTCAATTATCTACTTTTCTTTTGGTTTTGGATTGCTGAGTAATTGACGCATTGTATACATCTCTTTAACTCATATGTTTATATGATGGGATAGAACGTTGGTATTGGTAATAATGAAACCTGAATATAATTGTCAAAGTTTCATTATAAAAGTATGACTTAATTCATTCCATTCTCATGTGTTTAATTTGACTCAAATGAATGGTTACTGTTGCATGCTAGCTTTTATATGTTTCAGATGTTGTTTTGCAACCCGAACCATTTCCTGCCATATCTTGGAAAGTAATTGGTGGTGTACTCGATTTCTACGTATTTCTAGGACCATCTCCACACGAAGCAGTTCAGCAATACATATCTGTAATATATATTTTCTTCATTGCTTCATGATTAAATTATATTGTGATAAGAGTCTACTCGTTATCATATATAAAAGAATCGGTTATTTCATAAAATCCACCTATGTCTTTGTTTAACCATGCAATGGAAGCTCTCGAGGTTGTTTTGAACTTAAAATGATTGTACTTTTTGCGCTTTGTCAAAATGTTGCTTTTATCATGCTGTTTCTACCAAAATAACACTCAGCTGGTTTTCAAGTTTAAGGTTGTGTACATGAAGGTAAGAGAGAGAAAAACACTTCGGAGAAAAGGCAATATCATGTGACTAGAAAAAAAGTTAATTATAGAATTTTAAAACAAATATGCAAGGAGATAGCTCTTTTATAAGCACTTTTTAAAAATACATATATAGATTAGACCGTTGGTTTTCCCGTTTGAATGGTTTTACACTGGTAATTTTTTGGGCCCTTTATAGCTTGCTGTTCGGTGTGATTCAAGGCTCCGTGTCGAAGACCGTACCTTGACCTATAATGGTTTACTTTTATAAATTGGTTTTTTTTTTTAAATTAATCAAAGTTTTATTGCACTTTTGCTGTTAACTTTATTTTTTTACTTTTATAAATTGTTACTTGGATGGAGAGTTGTCTCATTACATAACAAAATCAAAATTGCCGTACAGTCTTTTATCAATGGACAGTTCATCCGTATATAGCGGACACTAGACTTTATTTAAATTGATATTTCGTAGGAGAATACTTATTATTTCCTTACTGTACACTAGACTCTAAACTGAACTGGCATTAAGAAAACCCTTTATATTTCCTTGTTGGACACAGACGATGGGTAAAACCAGTATTGTCACTGTGATGCAGACTATAAATTAATATTAAAAATGCTTTCGACAAACCCTTAATGCCAATTTTCTGAATGCACATCATAATATTATATATTGAACAGACTATAGGCAAACCATTAATGCCACTTTACTGCATGCAAATCATAATATTATATTGAACAGACTATAGTCAAACCATTAATGCCATCTTACTATACACAACACTTTTATATTGAGTAGGCTTTAGATAAACCCTAAATGTCATTGTATTTTATAGCCGTATTTTATACTTGTATATTGAATAGGCTATAGGCATACCATGATTATGCCATTTTACTATCTTCAATACTTTTATATTGAGTACCTTTAATGCCGCTGTATTTTTTACATGAATATTTCACAGGCTATAGGTAAACTATTAATGCCGTCTTACTGTATATTTCACAGGCTATAGGCAAACCATTAATGCCGTCTTACTGGTCACTAGGATTCCATCTGTGTAAATGGGGATATGAAAATTTGACTGTTGTGCAAAATGTAGTAGAAAGAAACAAAATGGCAGAAATACCACAGGTACGACATACTTATGTAAAAACAAAACTTTAAACAACTGTTTTACATCTTGTAAGTACAAAGAGATGTATTAAGGAAAGAGTTCTAGGGTATTTTACCAGTTTATATTCAGTCAACGTAACCTTCTGTTATATATATATATGCAGTATCATCAACAGGAGTTTTGACCATGAAAAATAGTTTAATTATGCTGATTACTATATCTTGAGTGTGTTTTATTATTTTTGTTTCCTCTACAAAATGTTGTCTTCATCCTGTCATGAGATAGATGCATCTTCATAATATTCTGTAATATTATTTCCAATGGAACATATATAGCAGCATTTGTTCTGGAACAAATGGTACAGCATATGTGTTCAAACATGTATTATGACACTGTTTCCAGAGGAACTTCTGTTAGGCTGAACAAATATACGTTGACAACTCTAATGTATGTATATATGATTTTCTCTTATAGGATGTACAATGGGGAGATATTGACTATATGTTTAATAAATTTGATTTTACGGTTGATAAGAAAACATTCAAAGATCTTCCTGAATTTGTTGATGAACTTCATCAGAATGGGCAAAGATATGTCATTATTGTGGTAAGTGGAATATTGAACAAAACATGTTGATGTCCTTATTGCCACATTCAATTAGAATTTTAGAACCACATGCAATGCAAATTCTCGTTCAGTAAGAATGTCTCAATTGGAAATAACATACAATCGATAAAAAATACAGACTATACTGATATCTAACTCAGCGAAACATGTCGGTAGAGTTTTAGCACAGGCAGTCGTCTCAGAATTTTTTTCCCCTATATACCTTTATATTAAGGTAGAGTCTCTATATAGGAAATTTTTTTCTGAGACAAGTGCCTGTCAGTTTTAAACACCAACACATCAACACTTACAATACTCTAGAATATTTTCTTCTGTTTTGGAATAGAGCGATGGCATGGGCGATATGAATTCATACAAAAATGTTTTGTTTTATTTATGTATATAGGACAGCAAGAACAATAATGACACCATGCTAGAATATTTTGTTTGTGTATAGGACAATATCATAGTATTGTGATGATTTGAAACAATATTAGAAAGTTTTGTTTGTATATTGATAAGACATGATAATTCGGGATTTTCACAGAGGATACCGGTATTGACTCATATTCCCTGTCAGTGTTTTATATCTCCTGAGCCACCAGGCTACGGAAATAAAGGGCTCTAACAGAGAATATGAACCTATATCTCATGTGAGGCCCTGATAACAAGAGGATTCTGTGTCATCATTAATTACCATTCTGATCCTTTTTTGTTCTCAGGGTATTACGGCTCATATACCCTGTCGATATAACTAATCAAGTTGCAGGACTGACCTTGATATTTAAATCCAGTATTAAATAAAACAATATCAAATAATGCATGTGTATATAGGAAAAGAGTACAGGCGATGATTTGAAACGATATTAGATTTTTTGTTTTGTTTTCCATGTATGTAGGACGTTGGTATTGGTGCTAATGAAACCATTATAGAACAAGGACGAGTCAACAGCCCAGGCTATGAGATGTACAAGGATGGAATAGATATGGATGTGTTTGTCAAAAACCATGATGGTACCGTTCTGAAAGGAGAGGTAAAAACTATGATAATAGCGTACTTAAAGGTGACGTGAAATTCACGATAATACCAATCCTAAAAGATAAGAACATCATGATACTGTTCCTAAAGGAGAGGTAAGACGTGATGATACTGTTCCTAAGGGAGGGATAGACGTGATGATACTGTTCCTAAAGGAGAGATAAGACGTGATGGTACTGTTCCTAAAGGAGAGGCAAGACGTGATGATACTGTTCCCAAAGGAGAGGTAAGACGTGATGATACTGTTCCCAAAGGAGAGGTAAGACGTGATGATACTGTTCCCAAAGGAGAGGTAAGACGTGATGATACTGTTCAAAAAGGAGAGGTAAAACGTGATGATACTGTTCCTAATGAGAGGTTAGACGTGTTGATACTGTTCCCAAAGGAGAGGTAAAACGTGATGATACTGTTCCTAAAGGAGAGGTAAGACGTGATGATACTGTTCCTAAAGGGTAAGACGTGATGATACTGTTCCCAAAGGAGAGATAAGACGTGATGATACTGTTCCCAAAGGAGAGATAAGACGTGATGATACTGTTCCCAAAGGAGAGGTAAGACGTGATGATACTGTTCCCAAAGGAGAGGTAAGACGTGATGATACTGTTACCAAAGGAGAGGTAAGACGTGATGATACTGTTCCTAAAGGAGAGGTAAGACGTGATGATACTGTTCCCAAATGAGAGGTAAGACGTGATGATACTGTTACCAAAGGAGAGGTAAGACGTGTTGATATTGTTCCCAAAGGAGAGGTAAGACGTGATGGTACTATTCCCAAAGGAGAGGTAAGACGTGATGATACTGTTCCCAAAGGAGAGGTAAGACGTGATGATACTGTTCCCAAAGGAGAGATAAGACGTGATGATACTGTTCCCAAAGGAGAGGTAAAATGTGATGATACTGTTCCCAAAGGAGAGATAAGACGTGATGATACTGTTCCCAAAGGAGAGGTAAGACGTGATGATACTGTTCCTAAATGATAAGACGTGATGATACTGTTCCAAAAGGAGAGGTAAGACGGGATGATACTGTTCCTAAAGGAGAGGTAAGACGTGATGATACTGTTCGCAAAGGAGAGGTAAGACGTGATGATACTGTTCCCAAAGGAGAGGTAAGACGTGATGATACTGTTCCCAAAGGAAAGGTAAAACGTGATGATACTGTTCCTAAAGGAGAGGTAAGACGTGATGATACTGTTCCTAAAGAAGAGGATAGACGTGATGATACTGTTCCTAAAGGGTAAGACGTGGTGATACTGTTCCCAAAGGAGAGGTAAGACGTGATGATACTGTTCCTAAAGGAGAGGTAAGACGTGATGGTACTGTTCCTAAAGAATGGATAAAAACCATGATGATACCGCTCTGAAAGGAGACGTTCTTAATTGAGAGGTCAACACCATGATAATACCGTTCTTAATTAAAGGAGTGATAAAACAAATCCTTGTGCAATGAAATGTCAACGTTTGTATCTCCTAACTCAAATCTTTTCATTATGTACCCTTCACGTCACCATCACCACAAACATAAATACACAGGAATAAATAGTTGTTGCCTCCATCTAAAAGCAATTCTTTTCTAATAATACAATTTCCTCACTGTGTGTCACAAACATCCTCCAACCTTAAGCTAATAACTATTGACTCCAAGTACAGATTTAATTTGATTTTTTACTATAATGATTGCAACAGTTTAAAAACAATGACACTAAGGTATGAACAGGGCTAACTGCAATACTCTCGTTTTACTGTTACTCGTTATAGTCAATAAGAATATAAATTGATTATAATAACAACGAGATTTCTAGGTATGGCCAGGGCTAATTGCATTACTCTTGTTTAACTGTTTTTTCTTATTCATTAAGAATTTAATAACAAATCATTTCTAGGTATGGCCAGGACTTACGGCATTTCCAGATTTTAGTCACACAAATGCCGCAGATTATTGGATAAAATACATCAAATACTTTTATGACACCGAGAGAGTGAAAGTAGATGGTTTGTGGATTGTAAGTATATAAGTACTTTATTGTACCGGTTTTTATTGTATTGCAAATTTTTAATAGTCTCTATTCTGTATTAGTGCATAAGTATTGAAATTATTATATAAATGTTTGTCTTTTCTTCTCACATGTCTCTTAATTAGTTTTTTGATGGTTGTAGATTAGAATTTTTGAATTGATAGATAAACATAAATGACATTTTTATCGAACATGTATGAATTCGGTTCTTCTAGTAACTATCCAAAAATTATTTTTTATAGGATATGAATGAACCAGCAAACTTTGTACAGGGCTCTATAAATGGATGTCTTAACAATACATGGAACTATCCTCCATATGTTCCACGTAAGTACTATCTTGTTATATCTTCCATATCGCTTCAGTTCTACCCTGAACTATCCTCCGTATGTACAACTCAATTATTACCCTGAACTATCCTATGTATGTACCACGCAATTATTACCCTCAACTATCCTCCGTATGTACAACTCAATTATTACCCTGAACTATCCTCCGTATGTACCACACAATTATTACCCTGAACTATCCTCCGTATGTACAACTCAATTATTATCCTGAACTATCCTCCGTATGTACCACGCAATTATTACCCTGAACTATTCTCCGTATGTACCACACAATTATTACCATGAACTATCCTCTGTATGTACCACGCAATTATTACCCTGAACTATCCTCCGTATGTACCACGCAATTATTACCCTAAACTATCATCCGTATGTACCACTCAATTATTACCCTGAACTATCCTCCGTATGTACCACGCAAGTATTACCCTGAACTATCCTCCGTATGTTTCACGCGATTATTACCCTAAACTATCCTCCGTATGTACCACGCAATTATTACCCTGAACTGTCCTCCGTATGTAACACGCAATTATTACCCTGAACTATCCTCCGTATGTTCCACGCAATTATTACCCTGAACTATCCTCCGTATGTACCTCCGTATGTACCACGCAATTATTACCCTGAACTATCCTCCATATGTACCACGCAATTATTACCCTGAACTATCCTCCGTATGTACCACGCAATTATTACCCTGAACATTCTCGCTATATGCAACATAAGCACTATCCCGGTTTATATAACCATGAACAAATCCTCCGTATGTACGTAAGCACTATCCCAATCTATCCTCTATATGAGCCACCTAAGTACGAAACTGAAATATCCTCCGTATGTACTACTTATGAACTATCCTGTTGTATCCTTCATTTGTACCACTTAAGTACTAACCTGAACTATCGTCACTATGAACCACGAAAGCACTATCCTGAATTATCCTCCATATGTGCCACGTCACTAAATCCTGATAATCAATGAGTTTAAAACAATTATTCATATCATTATTTTTTGCATCGTTTGACTATTCTTAAAAACCAGTTTTTGGATAAAGTTATTGTTAATTTCTTTATTGCAATCATCAAGGACTGAATTTTGAACCTATTGAAAATAAACTGCATGCTTCTTTCACATACATCAAACATCATAAAAATTATAATGTTGCCGTAAAAATACCTTACTTTATCGGGTTTTCACCATATTTATAAGCACATCTGGAATAAATAAATCACAAGGTTAATAATGATGAAAGCAGACAAAAGAAACCTGTTTTATATAAATTAACAACCTTGTGATACTTTTATACTCTTTAGATATATTTCTAATAACATCATATTTATGTTTAGTTTTTTTTTTTTATTAATATGAACAAATATTTTTTCCAGATATATTGGATGGTCACACAGGTAGCTTATATTACAAAACAATTTGCATGGATTCTAAACAAACATGGGGCAATCATTATGAAACACACAGTTTATATGGTCACGCTGAGAGCATGGTAACATATAGGTATATTTATTTTAATTATGAAGTAGACAGCTTATAGGGTCACGCTGAAAGCATGGTAACATATAGGTATATTTATTTTAATTATGAAGTAGACAGTTTATAGGGTCACGCTGAGAGCATGGTAACATATACTAGGTATATTAATTTTAATTATGAAGTAGACAATTTATAGGGTCACACTGAGAGCATGGTAACATATAGGTTTATTTATTTTAATTATGAAGTAGACAGTTTATATGGTCACACTGAGAGCATGGTAACAAAATGTTGTATTTAATTTAGATATTTGTTTTTGGTATAATTTCTTTGCTGAATACATTTTAGATTGATTTTATTCACTCTAAGTTTTGTTAGCATTCCTTTTTAATATTATGTTTCGTTACATTTATATTCCTAATTAGAATAGCTACTTTATGGGAGGTTTAGAAAACTTTCCTGTAGTAGCTATTATACAATTCATTTAATGAGATACTGTTTCATCTTGCAGGGCCATGACAACTTTGTTTAACAAAACTCGGCCATTTATAATGACCAGGTCATCGTTTGCTGGTACGGGGAAATATTCATTTAAATGGTTAGGTGATAATCAGAGCCAATGGAGACAAATACCCTGGTCTATTATAGGTAAATTATCAGTCTAAAAAGATTAAGGAGGAAATCGAAAATTGATTAATATTTGCAAAAAATAATGCTGTTTTTTTTTAACTTCACAGTGCAACTAAAGATATTTCAACAGTAAGTTCAGATTGGTCAATGCAAACTGTCTCAAGAATTTACATCACTCGAAGCGTTTTCTCTTAACGAACGCACCCGAGTCCGTAGTTGTTGTCAAAGTAGACACTGGATATCATGGTATTTGTCAAGTTCTACGTTTCTCATTGGAATTGGAATCGAGAAACAAATACCTGAGCTGGTTCTTGACCGACTACTACACTTTGATAATTGTTTGAGCAAAACGTATATACAAGCAGATTCCAGTTTAACAAATAACAAGGCATAGACAGCTATTATTTAATAGAGCCGGGGAGTAAATGAAACCTGCTTTCATAAAGAAAAATCTTGGTAACAATAAAAGTACATTTCGAAATTATACTTTTTCGGATTACTGTTTCCAGAATTATGCCGCGACTTCAACTGTCATATTTAAGGCAATGTTTTCACCTTAAGAAATCCTCCTGTAAGATTTGCTAAAGAATGACTTATAATTTAATGCCGTATACAATGTTCCATTGTATTCCTATTTATTGACATATGGTAAAGATGCATAATGCACACAAGGGGGTACATGACACGTCTTGATTAGAACAATTAAAATTTATGTTTTTTTTCGCCCCATTGAGTTTTAAACATATTTTTTGTTATATTTATGAAATTTATCAACTAAAAATAATCAAAAGGTTTCATAAGAAATACTTCAAAGGAGACGATGAATGTCAACTGCAATGTAGGACATATCGTACGTATATGTTATGATTTTGAGGCAGCTGTTGTTGAAATGTGTATCATGACATCTGTCTTCATTATCTTGATCTCTTACACTTTTATGGCATACCCTCTAGAATAGCGTTTTCATTTTACACATGCTTAAATATGTGATAAATAAAAATATCGAACAAAATATAACATGTAAGAATATTTATGTTTCTAATTAAGGTATGACAGCATGACACATTACACTATGATTTCCTAACACGTGTGTACTTTCACATATATTCTTCTATACTAGTAACCATATAAGTCACACGGTGTCCCCATTCATTGATTATAGGCCATTTTCCAACAAACTAAAAAGGTGTACAAAATTGCATAGGATCCCAGTTATATGCCTGTACTTTGATTTTCTGACACCATTAAGTCGAGTGTTACCAAATCAAAAAAGGGTCAAATCTATAATTTTAAAAGATTCTTTAGATTTCAATATGATTTAAATATGGAATATATATGTCAATATGAAAATATACATGCTCAAAACGACACAAATTCTTAATTGTTGGGCCAAATTTACAGAGAATGTAAATTGCCATAAGAATACGTCCGTATACATTTCGGTTTTGTTTCATTGTAGGAATTCTAGAATTCAGCATGTTTGGTTTTCCAATGGTGAGTACTCTGCTAGTCATAAACAAGAAATAATGTGATAACTGGTGTTAAAAATATACCTTTTTATGGATGGCTACTATTTGTAAACCAGTATCAGCGCCGTGAAACAACATGATTCATTAAAAAATTATATAATTTGATAATTATAATATAAGAAAAAAAATATTTTTACTACAAAATTCCCGTTGTAAATCAGTTATGTATATAACGATAATTGTTTTGAGCTTTTTTAAAAGTTAAAAATTCCTTCATCGCTATCTTCGTTGTCATCATCATCGCCATCGCCATCTTCAACTTAATTCATCCTCACATCATAATGTCTATGCCTTTTTCATTTGATGATGTTTGTACTCTATCATCTTGAATAGGATTTTCACAATAGCCCTACACATTGTTATTAGATAGGTGCCGATATTTGTGGTTTCTGGTATGCTGCACAATATGAGATGTGTTTGAGATGGTCTCAGCTCGGTGCATTTTATCCATTTGCTAGAAATCATAATGCCAAAGGTTGGCCTGTAAGTATTATTTTATCTGTTTACCGAAAAAATACATAGTATCCATAATCCGGATATAAGAATACAAAAGGCTGTCCAGTAACTTAACAATTTACTATGTTGACATCTTATGCATTTTAACTGTTACATATACATAAAAAGGGATATTTTAGGCATACAACCTATAAATAACCATCGTTTTACCCTATTTTCAATCATTAATCTAATATACAACTGTAAAATTGAATTTAAGAAAAATTAATATTTCGCCAGTCTTAGTTCTACGAGTACAAATACAGAAGTATAATCATCATAATATTCCCCCCTCTGAAAAGTATCATCAGCCGAATGTTCAGTCATTATATTTATTCCCACAGGAACTACATGTAGAATTATAATCTGTCCTTCTGTATTGCCATAAAGTTTTAATCTCCACCGACCTTATTGTCACTTTCTAGATGAAAGGAAAGATATGAAGCAGACCTAATTTCAATCGCCAAATATCAATTTCGTAATTTTTTCCTTTACCATACGGTCATTTAAGAATTGCCTCTCAAAGCCACAGTCAGTAGATACATTGTTTGCAACCATATGCCGCTCATGTTTAGTGTTATTTCTCAAAAATAAATGCTTGTTTCAAATTTCCAAAGCGAACATCTATATAAATATATATTATTTGTACCGATAATTATTACATTGAATTATGTAAAATTCAGTGACATCAAAATAATAGTGACGATTATGCATTCACATTTTTGTACGTACTTTACCGAAAATACATTAAAAGTGTAGCTTGCCATTTACAGCACCAAGATCCAGCTCACTGGGATGAAGGCTTTACCAGTATAGCCAGGCGTGCTCTTCATATCAGATATAAAATATTACCATACCTCTACACACTGTTCCACTTAGCTCATACTACGTCTTCTATGGTAGCTCGTCCACTCGTATTTGAGTAAGTAATTGAACATTTATAAATAGTTCCATTAATCGCTTACAATGAGGTATATTGGAGATCGTCAACTAATGTTCGTAGCATTTATAAATATTTTCATTACGCTCTTACTGTGTTGTACATGGTAGCTCTTCCATTCACTGAACCAGATGTACAATATGTTTAAACATGTTAGAACATTGTACGTTGTCCACTACATTTGATATGATTATTAAAATTTGAGAATATGGACACACAGTACCATTTTGTTCATGTACCATCATCGGTTGTTGCTTGGACAGCCATATTATTGGAAATTGGTAAAATTATAAAGCCTATACATACAGTACCATTTTGTTCAATACTACATGCATATCAATTATGGTAGCGTGTCCACTTAGTAACAAAGTAACAAAATCTCAAAACGAAGATCGAGAGCAATGATACGAAATTTACACCTGAGAAAAATAAACCTCGAACTACCAACATTATTTTTGGTGCAAATCTTGCACAGTATTTTTTTTTTTTTTCTCAAACACTAATTAACAGGTAAAAGAATGACTATAGTAATTGAAAAAATAAATCACTGAAACATTTTCAAATCATGTAATATATATAATACAATATATTTTTTTTGGCCTTGTATTTATATATCTATTTTTTTTTTTAATCATTTAATTATACTAACAGTTTTCATGATGGTTTTAAATTATGACTATTTATCTAGGTTTCCAGAAGACAAACAGACGAGAGATGTGGATAGACAGTTCCTGCTAGGTCCTGCATTTCTAGTAACCCCTGTTCTTGAAAAGGTATAATAAAAGCTTGTCTTTATAGGGATTATATGAATGCACAATTCCAAATAAATTGTCATAAAAATCATGCATTTATCAAATTAATCGGTACTTTGTTAGAAAACACTGTCAAACATCCAAACATGCTATCCATACGAATAAGTGTCCAAACTTTTAATGAAATAAAAATTAAAAAAAAGGGTATTTTTAACATTGTAAAAATGTTCTATCCAAAAAAAAATGAAAGACGGATTCTCTATCTCATCATGAAAAACTTAGAATCAGATCATTTGCATAACCATGTAGGGATGATACAAATACATTTTATACAATCGAAAATGAAGGGATTTCATAGTCTTATACCCGGTTTTCTAAAAAAAAAAAAACTCACTTTGGGAACATTTTCCTGCTCCTGAAAGAGTTAGAATACTATAAACTAGTTTTCTACTTTTCATTTTTGTTTTGGGACAAATTCAAATTTTTATTTTATTATGGTATATTTACAGGGCAAGTCTTCTGTTGAAGGATATTTTCCAAAACAACGATGGTTCAATTATTATGATGTACGTATTACCCTGTTTCCTCATTGACAAAAATGAAATCTTTCTTCATTCTTGAACATTTCCTTTACCATTTCGATCTCATTTGAAGTATGAAACATGTGGTTTGTTTCAAAAGTACCAATCGAAAAAATTGAACTTTACAAAATAAGCACGTAACGTATGTTAAAACATCTCACACGTACAAAACAAAACAGCAACCAAACACACACACACATACGCAATGAAGGTATAGTTGTAGTTATCTCTTCAGAATTTTTATGGACGCCATCACAATTTGTCGACTGTTATAGAATATTTGATACAGAGATGATCATTGGAACGTTCTGTTTATTGTAGCTATAATACCACCCTGCGTTTCTTACCAATACATTTAAAGACAGATTAGTTTTACATTTTGCCGGTTCAAAACTAGTCGATCCTTCTTCTTTTTGTACAAAAAGAGCGCTTCAAACATGTACCGTAAATGAAATTACACTTCATCTATGATTTATATCAATAGTTTCAGTGATGATTACATTTTGAGTTCCAGAGGTGTTCTTCCTAAATAATCTTTCTTTTCCTGGTGTTGTTCGTTCATTGTTTTGGACTGCTTTGTTATTTAAGACAATTGCGTAAATGTTTTAAATATACTGTGATCATTTGTGTTTAAGGGTACTGAATTTGCAGTATCAGGACAACGTATCACTGTTGATGCTCCATTGTCTATCATACCCTTACATTTACGTGGAGGGTATATCCTTCCCACTCAAAAGCCAGCTAATACAACAGTATACAGGTATGAATATATGATAGCATCAATCATAAACAAAATGCATTTACCATTACCAAACATATCCTTACATTGTTGTTGAGGGAAACCTCTATCTAGTTTACAGTCAGCTAATGCAACACGATACAGGTTATATAAAATACAGAAAAAAAATCATATAATCATAATCAATATAGCAAACCCCATTTTCAACCATTACATGGCGATATGTCAAAATAATCACAAAACACTGTGTTGGCCTATAATAATAATACTTTGTTCAGAATCGATGAACTAATCCAGTTTCATCACTGTTCATATACAATGTACATTTACGTGGGAGATATATCCTGCCATATCAGCAGCTTCATTTTAGTACGTATATGCAACTTCGTCTAATATAAAACTAAGAAAGGTAAAAATTACAAGTTACTGTAAACAAAACTCAACAAGTTTTAATTCATATAACTTAAAGGAGAGACAAATGACTAACAGACTTTATTATTGAGTCCCTCGTATATCTCTGATTACTTGAAATTAAGAATTCAAAATAAAGGCAACAGTAGTATACTAAGTCTGGTGTTCAAAAGTCATAAATCGATTAAGAGAAAAAAAATCCGAGTTAGATACATCAACTATAAGAGGAAAACAAAGGAACAAAAGGAACACTGAAGTGCAACAAAAACAAAGGTTTGTTTTGTTTTATCGATATTTGACAAGAAACAATGTATGAACAAGGCAATTAATATAGATGGGTTGCATACCGATTTCAAGAAGCAAACTAATTAGAAATTGTACAAATTTCGTTAATCATTCAATGCATAGATAAATGCTGAATCGCTTATAATTTGAGGAAATTTATTTGTGGACGCTAAAAAATAAATTAACAAAAATATCTAACTCCAAAGAAAAATTCAAAATGGAAAGTTCCATATCCAATGGCAACATCAAAAGCTCAAACACATCAATCCAGTGGAAAACAAGTTTCATATTCCTGACTTGGTACAGGCATTTCCTTATGTAAAAAATTTAGTGTTTTTTCTCATAGTAGCTATTTCATATACTTCTTACTTTAAAGTCGACAGAGACCAATGGGATTGATTGTAGCATTTGATAAAGATACATCGGCTAGAGGAGAGTTATTCTGGGATAATGGAGAATCTATAGGTAAGAAAAGATTACACTGACTAGTGGACAATTGTTCCCAGGAAATTGAGTTTTTTTTTTGTAGGTAATTTTGAAAGCATACAACTGCTAGTGGAAGATTGCTCTAAGGTAATTGAAATTGTATAGGTAATTGTAGATCATACAACTGCCAGTGGACAAATGGTCTGGGTAATTGACGCTCTATAGGTATTTGTAGATCCATGGAAGTATTATATTGTCAATATAATACTTCCATGGTAGATCATACAAATGCTAGTGTACAATTGTTCTGAGGTAAATGAGAGTTTGTAGAAAATTAGAAAATATACAACTGCTAATGGACAACTGATCTAAGGTAATTGGTAGTCTATAGGTTATAGTAGATCATACAACTGCAACAAATGTTCTGTGGTGGTTAAGGAATCAATCATACAACTGCTAGTTGACAAACGCTCTGGGGAAACTGAGAATCTACAGGTAAGCAAATTTCATACAACTGCTGGTAGACAATTATTCTGGAATGGTTGAAATGTACAGGTAAATCATACTCAACTGCTAGATCAGAATTGTTCTAGGGTAATTCATAATATATTGGTAAGTATAGATCATACAACTTTAGAATTGTCCTGGAATGACGAAGATTCTTAAGTAGAACAAAAATCATTAAACAGCTAGAAGAGAATAGTTTGGATCAACTGAATAGGATGCATATTTCTTTGGTATGTCCTGTGATAGCATGGAATCTACCCGTCCAACACCAATCTATATACTAATGTATAGCCCTTTATGATAGCAGAATAAAGATATAAAACAGCAAGTATACTCACTATTCAATTATTTAACCATCTTTCTAATAGTGGAGGCTAAATTGCAAGCATCTTGTCCGTACATCCATCCGTTCGTTGTTCGTAAAAAAAAATCGTCACTTTTTTCTCAGGTACCACTTAATGTTTTAACAGGAGCTTGACAGTGATGAGTTCGGATCTTTCTGAACTCTGACACATTATACCGATGGTTATATGCATAGCACGATGCGTACATTCTTGTATAAATTTGAAATTGGGTTCCTATTGATTAAATTGTATGTCAGATGTTTCTTTTCGTATTCACTTTATATGGATAAATATCGGTATAGATGATCTTAGCTGATATTCAGTGATTGGTACCGTTTCAAAGTAAACAAATAACTCTTGGATATGTTTTTTTCTGTTGAAGATTCTGTTACCCGAGGAGAATATCTAAAAGTGGAAATGTCAGCAACCAAGGTAATTATGGTATTGATACAGTCTGAGATTATACTTAATATACTTGTAATAAGTATTATACTTTTTAAAACATTCTAATTTCCACAAGTATATATCAGCTCTTAGTTCCATTGAGTGGAGTAATATACATAATTTAATAGATTTATACACTCTTAGTCTTAGCGCATGTTCGTTAATGTATAGTAATGTCTTACTGATTCATTTCATTCATTTCGTATCCTAGGGACATATTTTTGTAACATCCAGCATTAAAAAAATATTCATAGAATATATGTTGTATAGCAGTTTAGATTTTTTTCCAATGCGAATATTCCATTTAATATGCATTTGGTGTTTGTATTTTTCACATTCAGGTACGAGTTTTGAGCTTTATAGAATTGTTTTAGCATTAATATATACCAGTTCAAATTGTACGATTTTAAATGTCATTTAGAGATTTCAATAACAAAAACATTGTTTGTTCGATATCGTTTGTCTGTATGTAGTTTCTGTGTAGTGTCTTTAGACTGTTTTTTGTTCTTTCCGTCGGTTTTATTTTTGGTTATGGTATTGGTTGTTTGTTTTTATACGCCCGTCAAAATTTTGACGGGACGTATTATGGTATACACATGTCCGGTGTCCGTCTGTCCGTCTGTCTGTCCGGCGTAAACATGTCGCACCGTAACTTGAGAACGACTTATCCAAAATTCATGAAACTTAATATAGTTATTTCTTATGATGGTCAAATGATCTGTATACTTTTTGGTGAAAATAAGATTTAAACTTTTTGAGTTACGGCACTTTGTAACTAAAACAGGGGTGTGTTTTTTTCACATGTCGCATCGTATCTCAAAAACGATTCTTGATTATGGCTTAAAACTTTCAACACTTCTTAGTTATATTAATCTTGATATCTGTATACTTTTTGGTGATGATTCAAAATTTCATTTTTGAGTTATTGAGTATTTTGTAAAAAAGGGGGAGTTTTTTTTTTACATGTCGCGCCATATTTCAAAAACAATTTATGATTATTGCTTAAAACTTTACACACTTTTTTGTTATATGAATCTTAAGATCTGTATACTTTTTGGTTGATGATTCAAAATTTTATTTTTGAGTTATTGAGTATTTTGTTAAACAGGGGAGGTTTTTTTTTTATGTCGCGCCGTATCTCAAAAATAATTTATGATTATTGCTTAAAACTTTACACACTTCTTTGTTATATTAATCTCAAGATCTGTATACTTTTTGGTTTTGATTCAAAATTTCATTTTAGTGATATTTAGTTTTTTTGTAAAAAAAAAACAGGGTGGGGGTTTCACATGTCCCACCGTGTCTCAAAAACAATATATGGTTATTGCTAAAAACTTTCTCAGAAACTATCTATGATTATTGCATAAAACTTCCGAACAAGACGTCGGGCGTATCATGCGCTCATGGCGCAGCTGTTTATTTACTTCTTTTTATGTCCCCTCGGTATAATCTGTCTATTTTTTATAGCCAACTTTCTTAAATACTTTTTGGAAAAGCTTTCTTTTGTTGCATACTACATGTATCAATATGTTTTATTTTGTTTATTTAACAGGGGAAATACCTTGAGTATAAGGTTATAAAAAGTGGCTATCAAGCAGCATTATCATTGGTCATTGATACAATAGAGTTATATGGACTATTTGGATTTCCTGAACGCGTAATAGTGGATTCAGTACAAATCCCTACATCTAGTGTACGGAGTAAAGACAAAGTAAGATATTGATTTAAGGTTTGGAAGTATTATCAGAAATCTTTAATAAACAATGAATACAATTTTCATTCAAATCAAGAGAAATTTTAATGGTCAACAGATTACAAACGCATAAAAATCATGGTTTGTCAAAACTGAACGTCACTACAAAACTGTTGTTATAGTCCTAAAGATTATTTTGAAGGAATTTAATGATGTGCTGCTTGGCAAAGAGTAAAATCACAAAATACTGAAATCAGATTAAATTTCAAAACGGAAAGTACCTAATCAATAAACTCATCATAGATACCAGGATTGGAATTTTGTATTTGTGTCAGACGCGCGTTTCGTCTACAAAACACTAATCAGTGACGCTCGAATCTAAAAAAGTTGAAAAGGCCAAATACAGTACGAAGTTGAAGAGCATTGAGGAACAAAAATTCTTTAAGTATTTGCCAAATACAGCTAAAGTAATCTATTCCTGAGGTAGAAAAGCCTTAGTATTTTAAAAATTCAAAATTTGGTAAACATTCAATTTATAAATATGACCATATCAATGGCAACTCATGTCAACACCGAAGTGCTGACTACTGGGCTGGTGATACCCTCTGGGAATAAAAACTCAACCAGCAGTGCCAACGAACCAGTGGTTGTAAATAAACTCATCATAGATACCAGGACTGCAATTTTGTATTTTCGCCAGTCGCACGTTATGTTTACAAAAGACTCATCAGTGACGCTCGAATCTAAAAAAAGTTAAAAAGGCCAAATACAGTACGAAGTTGAAGAGCGTTGAGGAACAAAAATTCCTAAAAGTTTTGCCAAATACAGCTTAGGTAATCTATTTCTGCGGTAGAAAAGCCTTAGTTTTCAAAAAAATCGGTAGACATTCAATTTACAATTATGACCATATTAATGATAATTCATTTTAACACAGAACACTTGGCTGGTGATACCCTCGGGGAATAAAAACTTCACCAGCAGTGGCATCAAATGGCAAAATCAAAAGCTCAAAAACACCAAACGAAGCTCAAAAACAACAAACGAATGGACAACAACTATCCTGACTTGGTACATGCATTTTCTCATGTAGAATCTACATAGGAAAATGCCTGTACCAAGAAAATGGTGAATTAAACCTTCTTTTATAACTAACTACACAACTCACAATATTTTTATGTGTTGCAGATCATAGAATTAGTTGGTTTAAACCTGAATATAACAGAAAGTCATAGTTTAAGCTGGGAGTTCTTCTGAGATTCATGAAAAGAGAATGTGAACTTGTTACAATTTATTGTGTTAATTTTAAACATTGTATAGCATACTATAATAGTATTTTAGAAGAAATACCAATTTGATTTTTACTTATAGAGCTTTATATATATATGATCATTTTATATACTATTTGAATAATAAAATATATCATAATATTTACAGTTGGTGTTTAACCATCCCCAATCTAATGTTAAAGATGAATATGATAACATTAACCGTAACAATAATAACAAATAACAAAAATACCGAACTTGACGGGAAATTGAAAACGGAAAGTCCTTAACAAAATAGCAAAATCAAAAGCTAAAACACATCTAAAGAATGAAAAACAACTGTCTTATTCCGGACTTGGCATAGAAATTACCTGATTCAGAACCAGATAAGTATTTCAAAAATTTATGGGTGTTCAGTGATGTTCGAGGCCAACATATATTGAAATCCAGTACCTTATATTCGTTGAAAAGCTGATAAAACCACAAACTGTCAAAATTGAACCCATCTATAATTTGCGTCATGCTAAAAGCAACAGAAGTTTACCAGATTCGTGGTTGATGCGCTGATTGTACAATTACGCTTGGAATAAAATAAAGATATTTAGACGCATCCGTATTGTTTTTCTTTTTACAATGTTTTCTCTCCTTAAAAGAGATCTGTTTCAGTTTGTGTCTTTTTTGTCTATGTTACCGCTCCTAAAATGCGATATTTGGATGTCTGTTTTTTTTTAACACTTCAAAAAATCTATTGTGATTGATATGCTTGTTCATAGATTCCTCACTTTGGCCAAAGTAACTAAGATAAAGGTGGACATTGCCTTAGCTATGCACCTGATCGCAGACATCCTAGATCTCAACAATGTAGACTGGGTAGTGTGCAGAACGGGTACTACGTTTGTCATGCATTATCTATTACATCAAATGCTAGTTTCGACTACCTTAGACATACCACTGGCGCTCGTAAGGTAAGAAGGCCAAATAAATAAAGCTTTAAGAAAAAAATTATCAAAACAATAGTACAAAATCTGGTTAAGGCCATCCCTGCCAGGGGGTAGAAGTTGATTTTCAAAATCTCTTTAAAGAAAAGTGCGCTTATATCTGACAGGCCAGGGATTTAGTAGTTGAAATACTGGTTATAGTGTTAGGAAAATATAAACACCATAAAGGAAAGACATTAGTATGGTGATTTTTAATTTGAATTATGTGCTAAATAAAACTAACTAAAACGGTAATTTAACCGGCTGCATGACTTCATAATCCTTGAATAGCAAATAGCCAACGTGTAGTATATCTCCAATCGAACAGTAAAAATCTTCTTTTAAACCCTGTATACTTATCTGTTTAACTTAATATGATATCTGTTTAACTTTATAAGATATCTGTTTAACTTTATAAGGTATCTGTTTAACTTTATAAGATATCTTTTTAACTTTAAAAGATATCTTTTTAACGTTATAAGATATTTTTTAACCTTGATAAGATATCTGTTTAACTTTATAAGATATCTTTTTAACATTATAAGATAATCTTTTTAACTTTATAAGATATCTTTTTAACTTTATTAGATATCTTTTTAACTTTATAAGATATCTTGAAAATGGAATAAATTTAAAAACTCATTGCCATACTGAGGTTCACCCAGGCAGTTTTTGTGTGCTGACCATAATTCACAATAAAATAAAACTGCTGCCGGGAATAAATTGACGACAATCAGTCCATATTTTACTAACATATGTGAAACGAGCAACCAGAAAAAGTGAACTATTTTTAATATTCTATATCATGATAACATCAAACATAATTATTCTTTTATTGATAATTCATTAATTCGATATTTTAATGATCTTTAGGCGATAACTTCTGATTTATAAAACAGGATCCAGATTCCTTTGAGGAACAAATTCTACAAGCAGCAAGATATGCAGGTAATTTTTTTAAATTATATTAATATGATCAACATATTTCTTTGTGATTTGAATGAGTTCACACAATATCACTAAAGGACATTAAAGCTTGAAAATATGTGTTTTCCATGCGAAATGTTAGCAAAATGATAGCTTCGTATTGCTCATCTGTCCGTTGTTTGATAGCTTCGTATTGCTCATCTGTCCGTTGTTTATATTAACATTTATGTTGTGCTATTCTATATTGATAACATATGACTCAGATAATAAAGCGTTCACTTTCGTTACAGTTTTTAAATTCAGTATAAGCCACACGGTACTCCTTTAGGTTGCATTTCTGTAAATATTGACAATGCAATTTCCCATAGGAACTCCTTTTACGGCTAAAACTGTACCACTTTTACTAAGAAGTTTTGAAAAAAATCTTATCCTAGAATTGAAAGTTCATATGCATTACAATGTTTTTCAAAGGTCAAAATATAGGGCTGTGCGGCATATTTTCAACGTTTATATGCCCTGAACATTTCAGAGTTTAAACTAACACAAATTTTCTTAACTACCCCTACCTCGAATGAAGGGTTACCACAGATTTCAATGTAAACAATATGCACATGTATATTTACTGGTAACATTCCCAAGTTATGTCTCTATGAGATGGAACACTGAGAGCATAACTGGGAACCAGTATGTAAACATAATTAATTTTCTATGAATGTTCTAGATCTCCCCAAAAGAGGCGTGGTTTGAGAAACAGCTGTATTTACAAAGTGCAACCTATATAGACTGAAGCGGATTTTTTTTTTTTTTAAATTTCAACATTTTTTTATGTACATAAAATTAATGTGGTGAATTAATTATTTATGGTAACTATAGCTGATCGCATTTCAATACTTTTTATTGTTTTTGTTTATGGCAAATGAGATTCTCAAAATCACTTTTCTTCGTTTGATTCCGTTTGTATATATGTTCTGGTAAACTTCGATTTGGAGTTATGTTGACTTTTTAATTAGAACTTGAGAAAAGAAATATTGGTTTCATCTAAATATAGTTTTTAAAATATCATAAGTAACTTATAGCCGTCAGTGTTTTCATCCTTTTTGCAAGTTATGGCCGTTGTGCTATATTTAAAAAAACAACAGCAGTCTATCGTTTGGTGAACGTTGTTTTTGCAAAAAAATGTAAATGTTAAAGCCACCAACGAGAACCTGTTCCCTATGTCTCACCTAGATCTACTTTAGTTGTTTTTGGTAGACACCCTTGTTTGGTGTCTCAATCCGTAAAACATTTCTTACAACAATTATTGTGGCATAATCTCACAATGAAATTTAATCAATTATCTGTTAGATGTATTTAAAAATAGTTTTGGAGAAAGAATAAATCATATTTATAATACATAAACTGCTCTCTTATTTGGTTTAACATTATTCCTCTAAACTCTATGAATATTTACCAACTGTGATGTGTACGTGTGTCAGTTATATTTTGGCAAATAGAATATTTAACACGCGCGAAGCGTTCATTGGTTCACGTTTTTCTATCCTTCATTCTCATTTTTTGATAGAAGGTAACTTGCATTCACGCATTCAGTAACTGTTATATTAGCTTCTTCTTTTTGTAGACTAAAGCATTTGCAGTTGTTCTAGTTATAGCGGTATTGGTTATAACCGCTGAAGCTAATTGCAAGAAGAAATGTGAAACCAATCTCGAGAAGTGTAAAAAAGAATGCAAAAGAAACCATCCTAATAACCATGAAAAGAAGAAAAAATGCTTCGACCGCTGTGAAAAGGAGGGGAAAAAGTGTAGAAAGAAGTGCAACAAACGTGACCTGTTTTCTGACCTCGATTTAAATCTGGAGGAATAGCAAGAAAGGATTTGACAATGCTGTCAAAATAGAAATATTATTAATAAATATATGTAAAGTCAATTGTTTTTTGTGTTGGGCCTTTCCTCCTCCTGTTTTTCATTTAATAACATTATATCCCTTCTTCTTTTGCCAGTTTCCACTAGTTGTTGTTAAAATCCTTGTTCTATTGTTCTTGTTGGATTGTTGTCTTACTTGACAGTCATTTTAGAGCCCGATGTAGGGGGTTGACAGGGACACCGCCCGCTGTTAAGATTCTACATTTATGGCCAATTCAGTATATGAACTTAGTAAACAGTTAACAAGTAGATACAGTCTGGGGTTAAAGTTTGTTACACATCAAATACTTTATCATACATAGACCGACCGTGTAAGGGCTGTATAGCCAGTAAAGGTCGTTAAAAACGTCCATTCGTTTGTCATGCCTAGCTTCATTTAATTTAAGGAAACTTTAGAAGCTTTTTCTATGATTTAGAGATGCAAAGTTTTAAAAATATATTTTCGTTTTCAGTATTTTTCTGATAGACTATTTGGTTAACATTATTTACAGACAGTCTGGGATTAAATTATTTTGACTTGATAAGTAAGTAAACTTTCATGGGTTGTTATAAACATGGACAGAGGCTTATCTCCAAGACCGAGAAATAGCATCAAAAGAAAAAGTTTGATTTTTTTAGTTCTGTATTTTACTGAAAAATGGACTCACTTTTAATTAAACATAACATTTTCACACTAACAGCAGCATTTGAAGGCGAGACCAGTCGTTCAGCAAAAAAGTTAAATCACAAAAAAACTGAACTCCGAGGGAAATTCAAAACGGAAAGTCGCTAATCAAATGGCAAAATCAAAACCACAAACACATCTAACGAATTGACAACAACTGTCATATTCCTGACATGGTACAGGCATTTCCTTGAGTAGAAAATGGTGGATTGAACCTGGTTTCATAGCGCTAATTTTAATTTACTTCTCACTTTTATGTGAGTCGCATTAAATTTCATTATATTTACAACGATGTGTGAACAAAACAGACATACTGGGTAAACTAGTCACAATATGTGTATATATACATAGGCTTTTTAGCAATCATCATTGTGTCTCATATAGAGAAGTCAAAAAAAATTTAAACCCTTTTTTCGAAAAAAAATACACACTGAGATTTAAAAACCTAAAATAACACACTGAGAAATCGAAATTACACACTGAGATTTAAAAAAAATAAAAAAACAAACACTGAGAATTCAAAATTACACACTGAGATTTTAAAAAGACACATTGAGATGAAATAAATTGAAAAACACACACTGAGAATTGTTAATTACACACTGAGATTTCAAAAATACACACTGAGATTAATATGCAAATTACTAATGAATATTCATGAGATGAATAATTCAACAGATTAATATCTTGATCTCAAGAACTCTTGTCACTATAATGAAATGCGATTCCTTCAACCAACATTCGTAATAAATTTCTAGACTTAACATCGCTCATATTCATAAGTTTGTTGCCTATAATTCAGATCATTACTACCAGTGTATCGGGATTTTTTTTTACTTAAAACCGTTTAAGCATGGGTCCCTTTTTTTAAAAAGTCTTCCAACTGTTACCCTGATTTCGCAAGGTAATCTTTTATATTTTTGTTACGGTTATATGCCATAATAGACACTTGAGTTAAAATTTCACCGCATTCTTTGTTTTTTTGCAGATTGTTCCAATGTTTTCTTATAATTTTAATAAAGTTTTTCACCATTTGGTTATATTTTGTAATAAGAGTAAGTGTGTATTTTTCTTGTTCTTGTATTTCTAAAGGTTTTTATAAATAATTTGAAACCAAATCGAAGGACTAACGAGTTCTGTCCCCTAGTTGTGTTTAGCTTGTAATAGATTCAGATTAAGTATGCTAATTAGATATGTGCGCATAAAAAGTGCGCACAAATCTCAGTGTGTAATTTTAAATTCTCAGTTTGTAATTTCAAATTCTCAGTGTGTGTTTTCAGTTTATTTATTCTCAGTGTGTCTTTTTGAAATCTCAGTGTGTAATTTTCAATTCTCAGTGTGTGTTTTTCATTTTTGTAATCTCAGTGCGTCTTTATGCAATCTCAGTGTGTAATTTTTAATTCCCAGTGTGTAATTTTTAATTCTTTAATTCTCAGTGTGTAATTTTTAATTCTTTAATTCTCAGTGTGTAATTTTTAATTCTCAGTGTGTGTTTTGAAGTTTTTAAATCTCAGTGTGTTTTGTTGTAATTCTCAGTGTGTAAATTTTTCGAAAAATGGTTTAAACATAGTTTTGACGAGAACGGCTTGCCATAGACATGATAGAGAAGCATTAAACAACAAAAAACATTACAATTGTATCAACAGGCCAAATTAACATGAAAGTACGATTTGAGAGTACAGCCAGTTACATGTTTTCTCAAAAAGCAACAAGGATAACAAGTACATATAGTGTTCAAGCCAAAGAGAACTGTAGTTAGGACTTGTCAATATGTAGGCTTTCGCCGGACACAACAAAAAGTACAACTATCAATAATAACCGCCTAGCATTACAACTTCTCGGCATTTAGGCTTTCTCTTAACATAAGAACCAGTACAAGTATGTACTTATCACGCCGCAGACACATGGTGTGATGATTTATTGACATGCCGAGTTTTGCAAGAGACAACAAACTGTACAAAGACACCAAAGACATGTAAGATTTCTTCAAACAAAAACAAACAGTACAAATATCTACAATGAGCGGAGCCGACCTGTAGTTGCGATCTGCTGTACAGGTCTCGTTAGAATACAACCATCAGCAGCGATCACCTCAAAGAAGCCTGGAGTTGACATTCTGATATGTAAACTTTTGCCAGACACAACATGGAGTACAAGTATTTATTGCAATATTTCTGAATATCAGTTTTTAATTGTACTATTTCTAGACAAATTTTTTAAATTAAGCTATTTCTTGATTTCTGGTTTGAATAACAATCTTTCTGTTTCACTGATTTTATTTGTACCCTTTAGTGGTAAGTGATTCTAATTGGTCTACTCTGATTAACTTGTTTTTTTATTGTGCTTTATTTCAAAACACTCATTTATTGATTGTTGGTTTCTAAAATCCCATGGAAAACCTATAGTGCATGATCAGTTAGAGAACAAATTAACAATACATACAATAGGAATGTTTGGAAGAGAATCAGTGGGATGAAAGGAGGAAATTTGTACAGCCACTGGAAAGTTAAGGGTAAATTGGATAGGAACAGAAATTTAGCCTGCCAACAGACCATGTATAGAACCCTCATAGTTGTTGCAAGAGTTCCAAACTTGCATTCTGACCAAATGATGCTGTTTACTAATAAATCACAGACAGACAAACAGACTCCCTTCTTAAGCTAAGGTTTTAGAGACAGGCAGAAAAAGATGAGAATGAGCATATTTCTATTCACCACTTATCCTTAACACCCACACATTGACAGACTATAAGTAAAAAGAACTTGAATTTATTTCTTGTTAACTGGTTGTAATAGGACTTTTTCTGGTTTACTGTAGTAATTAAAGCATTTCTTGATACTTGTTTCAATTGTACTATTTCAGGTTAACTGGTTTGTTCAAGCTTGTCTGGATACTTGTATTTGTTTTAATTGTACTATTACTGGTATTATGGTTTTATTGAAGCTTTTCTTGATACTTATTTTAATTGTACTATTTTTGGTTAACTGGTTTCATTAAAGCTTTTCTGGATACTTATTTTTTGTACTATTAATTACTGGTTAACTGGTTTCATTATAGCTCTTCTGGATTCTTGTTTTAATTGTACTTTTTCTGATTAACAGGTTTCATTGAATCTTTTCTTGATACTTATTTTATTTGTACTATTACTGGTTAACTGGTTTCATTATAGCTCTTCTGGAGACTTGTTTTAATTGTGCTATTTCTGTTTAACTGGTTATAATTGTACCTTTCAGAGTAATTGGGTTTGATTGTCTCCTTTCTGGTAAACTGGTTTCAAATGCACCAATTTAAGTTAACTGTATGATAATTTGCAGGTCACAATATGTTCTATACACACTTGCATGTTGAAATAATAAACAATAAGAAAAATCAAAATAACTTCAATGTTATATCCGTTCTCAAATTTGTTTAATAAACCCAACAATATAAATTAATAACAACATTTTTTTCTAAATAAAAAAAACATAATCCGATAGTTTTGGATTTAAATAATATAAACGAATAATAATATAATGTTTTTTTAGATCATAAATTATAAATAAATACCATATGTTATATTGGACGGAATGATTTACTTGTACCTAATTGGGAAAAAATATCACAGTTAATGACTTGTTCGGTTAACAATAATAATCAATATGTTCCTAGGAAGAGAAAGGATATATCTTGTTATTTGTTTAAATCTAAGTATATAAATTCAATGATTATAATACTTCTTTAGCCATACATAGCCTAGGTTTCAATTTTGAAACCTCAATAGCAGGATAAACTAGAGGCTCTAAAGAGCCTGTGTCGCTCACCTTGGTCTTTATGAATATTAAACAAAGGAAGAGGATGGATTCATGACAAAATTGTGTTTTGGTGATGGTGATGTGTTTGTACATCTTACTTTACTGATCATTCTTGCTGCTGAAAATTATCTCTATCTATAATGAACTTGGCCCAATAGTTTCAGTGAAAAATGTTAGAAAAAATTTATAAATTTTATGAAAATTGTTAAAAATTGACTATAAAGGACAATAACTCCATAGGGGGTCAATTGACCATTTCAGTCACGTTGACTTATTTGTAAATCTTACTTTGCTGAACATTATTGCTGTTTACAGTTTATCTCTATCTATAATAGTATTCAAGATAATAACCAAATACAGCAAAATTTCCTTAAAACTAACAATTCAGGATCAGCAACCCAACAACGGGTTGTCTGATTCATCCGAAAATTTCAGAGCAGATAAATCTTGACCTGATAAACACCTTTACTCCAGATTTTTTTTTTTTCATTTTGGTTGGATGGCCGGGTCACCGCACACATTTTTGAAACTACATACCCCAAAGATGGTTGTGGCCAAGTTTGGATTGATTTGGCCAAGCAGTTTCAGAGGAGAAGATTTTTGTAAAAAAATTACTAAGATATACGAAAAAATGGTTAAAAATTGACTATAAAGGGCAATAACTCCTAAACGGGTCAACTGACCATTGTGGTCATTTTGACTTATTTGTAAATCTTATTTTGCTGAACATTATTGCTGTGTACAGTTTATCTCTATCTATAATAATATTCAAGATAATAACCAAAAACAGCAAAATTTCATTAAAATTACTAATTCTGGGGCGGCATCCCAAAACTGGGTTGTCAGATTCATCAGAAAATTTCAGGGCAGGTAGATCTTGACCTGATAAACAATTTTACCCATGTCAGATTTACTATAAATGCTTTGGTTTTTGAGTTATAAGCCAAAAACTGCATTTTACCCCAGATTCTATTTTTAGCCATGGCAGCCATATTGATTGGATGGCCGGGTCACCGGACACATTTTTGAAACTACATACCCCAAAGATGGTTGTGGCCAAGTTTGGATTGATTTGGCCAAGTAGTTTCAGAGGAGAAGATTTTTGTAAAAGATAACTAAGATTTACGAAAAATGGTTAAAAATTGACTATAAAGGGCAATAACTCCTAAAGGGGTCAACTGACCATTTCGGTCATGTTGACTTATTTGTAAATCTTACTTTGCTGAACATTATTGCTGTTTACAGTTTATCTCTATCTATAATAATATTCAAGATAATAACCAAAAACAGCAAAATTTCCTTAAAATTACTAATTCAGGGGCAGCAACCCAACAACAGGATATCCGATTTATCTGAAAATTTCAGGGCAGATAGATTTTGACCTGTTTAACAATTTAACCCCTTGTCAGATTTGCTCTAAATGCTTTGATTTTTGAGTTATAAGCCAAAAACTGCATTTTACCCCTATGTTCTATTTTTAGCCATGGTGGCCATCTTGGATGGTTGGCCAGGTCACCGAACACATTTTTTAAACTAGATACCCCAATGATGGTTATGGCCAAGTTTGGTGTAATTTGGCCCAGTAGTTTCAGAGGAGAAGATTTTTGTAAAAGTTAACGACGCCAGACGACGACGGACGACAGACGACGGACGACGGACGACGGACGCCAAGTGATGGGAAAAGCTCACTTGGCCCTTTGGGCCAGGTGAGCTAAAAAGTGTAGATTATTTATAGATAATTGTTTTTCTATGATATTTTAAATAACTTTTATTAACCTTTAAAAAAGTTAAAATAAAAATTCAAATTTAACAGTAAAATACAGGAGTAGGTTCAAACAGCATGATTGGTAAATTGTACACTCTTTCATTTTGTGGAAAATTTAACCAATGTTCTGAAATTAATCTCATATTTACTTCATAAATATTTACTGTTTTAAAAACATATTGTTATGCAGCATTGACACTTAAGTATTAAACAAAAAGCTCAGTGTTTTTTTTCTTAAATATGATTATTTTGAAATACAATAGATAAGATAGGCAATGTGTGTGAATTTAATTTTGTTTCTTCTTAAATTGTTTCATTAAATCAACAGAGTAAAGAATATTCTTCTTGCTATAATAATCTGAAAGCACACGACAAATAAAGTAGGAGTTATCATATTAACATCATACACAGCACTTCAATGCCAATATAATTTATACTTTCCAACTATAATAAATTCTTACAAATCACAAAGTTAAATGCATATTCTTATTGTCAAATCATAAAAGCTAAGACATTATCAACAAGTCAGTATGTTTTCTTTTGTTCCTTCTGTCTTCATAAGGAATTAATAGTCCAAACTCATCAATAGAGCTGTTCCTCTTTTAACCCAGTGATCAGCATTCTTTTCTCCACTCTTTAGTTCCACCGCTACAATAAACGATGCTCTGCCAGCTGCTCCGGCTCTGTTAGGGTAGTAGTAACAGGGGGCATTGTACATACCTAAAATTATACAAATAGTCAAATAACTCACATGGGTCAGGTTAGGGTAGTAGTAACAGGGGGCATTGTACATACCTAAAATTATACAAATAGTCAAATAACTCACATGGGTCAGGTTAGGGTAGAAGTAACAGGGGGCATTGTACATACCTAAAATTATACAAATAGTCAAATAACTCACATGGGTCAGGTTAGGGTAGTAGTAACAGGGGGCATTGTACATACCTAAAATTATACAAATAGTCAATATGTTTAGATACATAATTCCTATTTAGGGGTGTGGGTGATTGCTGGCAGATTTTGTTTTCTCACAAATGTACAGAATATCATTTGTATTGATTACCATGGAAAATAATGGGATAGCAGTTTTTTTAAGGATCTAAGAGAGTAACAATGGTGTGCGGAACTCCAATGATTGGTCATAAAATACATCAATTCACTACTAATGTTTCTACTTGCATATGAAATGACATAATTGTCATAATTGAATTTAAAATATTACTTAACTCAGATACGTCAACTTTTAAAGGTAAAACTATTCAGGATCTGGTGTTACTAGTATCCTTTCATTGTAGAAAGAGTTGATGCATTGTAAAAAGAAATAACTTCTTTTCCGTGATACTTTTTATGACATGCATACACTGTCTATTTCTCACCTGATAGTCAAATTATAAAATATACTTCAATATTTACTCTTTTGAAAACAGATACCCTGGTGAGTTGATATATACAACATTGATATGACACATGTGTTACTTAGGTTGAGATGTTCAGAATGGACTTGAAAACAAGAAAAGCTTAAATTACAATGAAAAGTTGGCACTGCAATACTTAAGAATTATTCACTAATTGATTGCATTCATATTTGTCTTCTATTTCATCTTTGTGAATGACAAACCTTTCATTCTTGTTTTTCAATGTTTATTATTTATGACAAGTATGTAAAATTCATTGAAATGGCACATGGGATACATAGATAATAGCTGGTTGTGTGAAAAAGAGGTCAGAATTCATTGCATGAGTATTCATATCATTTTGGATAAAACTAATAATGCCAAATTTAATGACAAGGGTGTAAATGAAAGGACAAAATGTTGGGTAAAACTTAAAATCCTTGTCATTAATGTATATCTTTATATCAGTGTAAAATAAGATATTGGGTAAAACTTAAAATCCTTGGCATCAATGTACAAAATGTATATCTTTATATCTGTGTAAAATAAAGCATGTGCTTTGTACTCACTAAATACCACCTTGGCTTTTTTCATTGCTCTTTCTATGATCATCAATGACACAGTACACATTAATATTTATAGTGAAAATTACAGAATTAGTCTTTAAAATGATAGCTATGGTCAATTGAATGGTCAAGTTTAAAAACAATATTTTTCATTTTGTAATGCAGATCGACGAAAAAAATAATGCCAGCAAGTGCTAATTCTAGTTCTTTGGTTTGATCTTAGCCTTGGATCAAATTCAGCCCCCCTCCTCTTTCCCCTGCCTGGTAAAAAGGATATGATGTACTGTTGAACATACAAAGAAGAACACTAAATAACACTAATGCATAAAACACTTATACGCTTTTTTTATTTAGTTTTGTTTCAAGGTATCTTGGAGACAAGACCTTCAAATTTCATATCTTCATATCTTTGTTTACATAAACTGAAAATACTTCAAATACAAATATATAAACAAGTTAAAAATAAAACAGTTTATATCATTAAAACTCAAATTCTTTAGGAAAAACATTGCTGCTCCCTTATCAAAATTAGCATGTCTTTTACACAGTATTTACCAAAAGAAACAACAACATGACAAAAAATCCAACAAGAAAGTCAGTAATTCAACATCAAATTGAGAACAAATACTTACTCTTTCCTTTAGTAATATAAATAATGTTTAGTAGATAGACTCATTGATTGTTGTTTGAATTATAAAGAAAGGCAAATATTTCAGGCATATTCACTTAATGGATGTTAGGTGTCACTTTTATACAAAGATTGACAACGACAAAATTAAAGTAAATTGATATAGGTAAATCCCTGATGATGGGGGGCCTACAATGCTTAAACCCTTTCATAAATGTTATACATTTATCATTAGCATATAATACAAAAACCGCCGAAACATTATATTAATGTCGGATTGATTTAAAGCAATTGCAAGTCTAGTAATACTAGCATCATGTGATCAATATTTTGTAATATAATTACAATAAAATACTTATAGTATGTATACGAAGTCTTCCGAATAAGATTTTTTGCTATCGGAATTCAGACTGATGTTGGAATACGTGGATGTTAGGTGTCACTTTTATACAAAGATTAAATGAATCGGAAATTTTGTAATCTGATTTATCAAACTGATCATACGAAATTCTAACTGCCGATAATAATTCATCAATCGGGCAATTAGTGTACATTGATACTACATCAAAACTACACAGCCAGCAATCTGTGTAAATCAATTTGATTACCATTATTAAGGTAATTAAATGTGGAGTAATCAATAACACCTTTGGTGTACATGCCTTTAACATATGTATTGATATTACATCTAAGTGCTTTTAGGTCAAAGTTTTTCAATTTGGTGTAATGTTGTGTATTTAATTGGCGATCGCCTTCAAGAAGGTAATTGACCTTATCTAAAATAACAACATTGTTACTTTTATCGGCTTTCTTAATGATTAATGATCCATCATTTAACAGAGAAGAATTAAATGCTGGACCTCTGTGAAATACTTAGATTGTTTCGAAATTTTCGAATTTGCATTGAAGATAGTTCTTTGTATAAAAGTGACACCTAACATCCACGTATTCCAACATCAGTCTGAATTCCGATAGCAAAAAATCTTATTCGGAAGACTCCGTATACATACTTGGTATAAAAGTGACACCTAACATCATACTTGACTTTTTATACTAATGTATGCAATGTATATATTTGCATTTTGTTTGATTTCTCATGTCGAGGGCCTCAGGGAAGATTAGTTATATAGCTAACTGTGTAACCCTCTAAAAATAAAGTATTGTTGTTGTTGTTGTTGTTGTTGTTAATAACATATCGTTTGAAGAAAAGATGGTGGACATACAATTTAAGACAGTCATTTGAACAAGTGGTTGTATTAGGTAGATTTTTTTCCTTTAGAATAATAAAGTTAATACATGTATAAGAATACTTTTTTTAGAAAGCTCTTAAAACTGTTCATAATGTTAAAACAAGAGCTTTCATAATACGGATACTCCATGCTTGAACTTTGCTTTCAATGTTTCTTAACAGATCATCAAGGAGTTTCAGGGTAATTGACATTTTAAGGAGGCTGTTATTTTATACAGTCGACTCTCATTATCTCGAAGTCAGCCGGACCAGAGAATTATTTCGAGATACATATAGTTCGACTCAAACGAAAACCGGAGGTTTGACAGACCAAGGGACACAACTCTTGCTTAGCTTGGTAAAGCTAAAATAAATCTGGATGGATATGGGAAGGGGATCGATATTCTGGTATCAGATCAATGTATTTGTATGTCATGGTCTTTCATTATTATAATAACATTATTTTTACTTATCCAATTGTTTCAGTTAAAAAAAATTCCTATTGCTTTTATTCGAGAGTAATTTCCAATCGATCTTAGTGTTATTTAGGTCGTTTAAAGTTGATAAAATTTTATTCACGGATACAAGAGATTTAAGAAAATTAAGATTTTCTTCATTTTGTTTCATCTCACTTTTTCTTTTCAACAACAAGATTAAAGACACCGATTGAGTAGTTTTAAGGTGGTCATTAACTTAAGTCGTAATCCTCATTTTATACACACCCAAGCTCATTAGTGTAAATCACAATTAATTGTTTTGTAAACATTTTAAATACTTTTTCATGAACATTAACAATTGTATCACTGATTATTTATAAAAATTCTATAAAAGATAATCTCAGGTAAACACACGTGGAAATAGCATGCCATAAATCAATTACAGTGGTCAGTGACTGGAAATTTAATTACATGTGTATTGTCAGATTAACTCTTTAATCCATTTAAATGCCGGAGGTCATGTTTTGACATATGTGTATTAGTTCGAGATAAATAATGAATTTTGAATGCTTTTGTTAACCTTGGGACCGTAAATTCAGTTCGACTCAACCGAAATTTCGACTCATCCAAGTTCGACTCATCAGGAGTCCAAATTCATACATTTATATGGAACTAAGTTCGGGACCACATGAAAACTTCGACTCATCCCAAATTACGAGTCAACTGAGTTCGAGAAAAAGAGAGTCAACTGTATATCTGAAATTAGAGATTACACTCCAAATGAAAAAAATACTCAATATTTAGATGATACATTTACTATATTGACCCATTACATAGCATTTATCCACCTTCAATAGAAAATGTATTTTTATCAATAAAAGCTTTTTGTTCTATGCTTTTTTCTAATCTAATGATTAAAAGTTAAGTATATTAAGTTAATAAAACTACAGGACTGACAAAAATATTTGAGAACACATACCTTTAGCAGCCTTTTTCTTATTTTCTACTGGTTTGAAATGTATTGTTGGCATCTGGCAAACCAACTCCATAGGCTTAGCTTCTACCAAACAAGAATTCTTAATATCCCAGCCTGCTCCTTGTAGGAATAAACCTTTAATGTACACACCATCCTGTCAAAATATACAGAAAAAATATAAATTATTCTTAAGAGCAGCATGTCAAAGCAAGTATATTTTTTTATTTTGAGACAAGATGAAGCCTTAACACTTCCTTGCTGCACTCTAGAAACTGCAGAAGGTGACAATCAATTGATAATATACAGAAAACCTGCTGATAATAAGCTTCTTCGAAAATTGCCCACATAAGCCACAATAAGTACCAACTTCAATGAAATTTAACTACATTTATTAATAATTTAAATAACAAGAATGTGTCCCAAGTACATGGATGCCCCATCCGCATAATCATTTTCTATGTTCAGTGGACCGTGAAAATGGGATAAAATCTCTAATTTGGTATTAAAATTAGAAAGATCATATCATAGGGAACATGTTTACTAAGTTTCAAGTTGATTGGACTTCAACTTCATCAAAAACTACCTTGACCAAAAACTTTAACCAAAACTTTAACCTGAAACAGGACGAAAGCCTGGAAGGGCAGATGGACGAACGGACGCACAGACCAGATAACATAATGCCCATAAATGGGGCACTAAAATATACACAGCATTGATATTTTTGCAGCATTTTGTTATGTACTCCTTTTCAGGTTCTATTTCAAGTAGTTTCAGTAAGTTTGAATAATTTTAAGTTTTGTAGTATGATACCGACCTTTGGTGGACCAACTATGTTCTCATCTCCTACAGTCATCACACTGAACTCCCAGGATAGAGTATCAATAGATACCTGAAGAAAAAAATGAGAATAAATCATCAAACATTTATATCATCATATAAAAGTTATACAATTAATGTGAAATTTTATATACCAAACAATATGTTTATCTAAAAATGTAGATATGTAGATGTTTAGCATGATCTAAATGCATTAAGTAAATGACAGCAGATGATTCTTAGTTCAAACATATGGTATTTCTTTAGCCTAAAGAAGAATACTAATTATATAAACCAGATATTGTTACAAATGTTCTTCATTAAAAATTAAACAATTTCACATAAAATTAAAAACTTCAACATCGTAAAATATGTTTTCTTCCATAATATGTACTTTCAAATGTTTATTTCCACAGAATGAATATTGTCAATCAAATTTTTTTTTATCATCAATGAATGCTTTGTAGTTATTCTCCTAAAACTTGGTACCTCAGTGTAGGTGAGAAAGGAACACAATTGTAACATAGTTTTGAATCATCCTTTGTATAGGTGGAAGCAATCACTTTCTTACAAACATCATTTTTAAAAGATCTGTTACTGTAAGTTGGATAACCTGTAGATGAGCACTGATAATCTTACATTATTTTGTCTAGCAGATGTCTGTAGGACAGCAGTCAGGAAGCCAGTAGGGAAGGTGAAGGCAGACATCCAGAAAATAGTAGGAGGATGGGCTGTCACGGCCCACTTGGCAAGCTGTTCTACTCTGGCTACTAAATCTCTCGTCCAGGAACCTAAAGGCTTCATAGATGGGTAGGCCTGTCAAGAACAATTCAAATATCAATTACAGAAATGTATGTTAATAGTATTAATCAGTACTAAATATAATCCTAAAAGTTTTCTTTGCTGACAAAATACTTTTTTGATATCTTTTATATAACCAGTGGTACATTAACATTGAGAATGAAGAATTTTAAGATTTCAAAAAGAAATTGAAAATTTTGATATTTTTGAAACACATTTCAAAAAAGGTTTACATGATAGGTTTGTAAAATTTGGTCAAAGCCATCTGTCCTTATTGTTATTGTACACAGTGTTCTCCCCAGAAATTTCATTTAGCATCATGGTAAACAGGGAAATTAGAAATACCATCTTGCTTCTAAAAATTATAGCATCACATCCATAACATAATCTATAAGAAAACCAATTCAGATAGCATCACATTCAAAAATATAGCATCGCATTACCCTGATGCTAAAAGGTCCTGGGGAGAACACTGGTATGTCATGTGAACGTGATGGATAGTCTAAAGAACAAACCAATGACCAGAGGTAAATCTTAATGATATGTCCTTTGTATGACAGATGTCATTTCCTATACATTACTGGTGGTTCAAATGTGCAGCTTTTTTTTAAACTATAGTGTGTACTATATTATTACCTTCAGCCAAGTTGGAGGAACTCTGCCATCAAATATACACTGGAATATGTTCTCCAACTCCATTGTCATGACAACTAAACCTTGGATACCTTTCTCTAGATCAACCAGTCTTTCTCTAATCTCTATCATCAAGGCATTATATCTTTCAATCTGTAAACGTATATGAAATATTAGAATAGTGTAAATGACAAATCTGTATTTGAAACAATTTACTAACAGAATTTTATTACCAAAATATTTTTTTTTCATAGTATACTCAATTAAATAAAGAAAACCCAGGGAATATTTTTATTGGCAGTGCACAATTTCATCCCATATAAATTTAAAAGTAATTATTTGACTAGTTAACAGTATTCCAATGTTTACAGAAAACTGGTATTACAACCTGCAACTTGCCATGTAACCTTATTTTTAAATGAAACTACATATGAATTAAAAACAATTGACAAACAGAACATTGTGACAATTTGATTAACTTCTATATATAATGTATAATGTAAGGTGTCAAAAAATGACCATTTAACTACAACTTGTTCAAAGCAATACTTTTTTAAGAAATTGTACAAACTATAATGCCATTACCTCCTGTAACAGCACAACATTTAATGGGCAGGGATCCAGTGCTAAGATTTTGGCTGTTCCATCATAATCAATATTTTCGGGTATCTGTTTATAGATGTTTGCTGCAAGGTCCAGTACCTATAAAACATATATCTGTACAAATATGCTGGCAACACTTTAAAATAAGGTCTTGTATTACATTTAATAAGTTTCATTCAGTTTACTGGTTTACTCCATTATATTTCCTAACATACTTAATTTCTAAAAAAAACATCCCACGAAATGTGTACAAGTATATATACTGGATGAATACCAAGCAAAATCACATTATTTCATCATAAAAATAACATGAACATGCAAACAAAATGGTGAATAACTGTGTTTCTATAACACCTGTAAGAATACTTGTGATGTTTCTGTGTCAAAAGGAAGAATTGGTGTGATCCTCTCAATACATAGACAACAACATAAACTTTAATACCGATGGACGATCCTTGCATAAAAATTAATATAACAAGAATGTGTCCATAGTACATGGATGCCCCACTCGCAACTATCATTTTCTATGTTTAGTGGACCCTGAAATTGGGGTAAAAACTATAATTTGGCATTAAAATTAGAAAGATCATATCATAGGGAACATGTATACTAAGTTTCAAGTTGATTGGATTTCAACTTTATCAAAAACTACCTTGACCAAAAACTTTAACCTGAAATTTGCACTTTCATTTTCTATGTTCAGTGAACTCTGAAATTGGGGTTAAAACTCTAATTTGGCATTTAAATTAGAAAGATCATATCATAGGGAACATGCATACTAAGTTTCAAGTTGATTGGATTTCAACTTCATCAAAAACTACCTTGACCAAAAACTTTAACCTGAAATTTGCACTATCATTTATCTATGTTCAGTGAACCGTGAAATAAAGGTTAGCACTCTAATTTGGCATTAAAATTAGAAAGATCATATCATAGGGAACATGTATACTAAATTTCAAGTTGATTGGATTTCAACTTTATCAAAAACTACCTTGACCAAAAACTTTAACCTGAAATTTGCACTTTCATTTTCTATGTTCAGTGAACTCTGAAATTGGGGTTAAAACTCTAATTTGGCATTAAAATTAGAAAGATCATATCATAGGACACATGTGTACTAAGTTTCAAGCTGATTGGACTTCAACTTCATCAAAAACTACCTTGACCAAAAACATTAACCTGAACGAACGAACGGACGGAAGGACGGACGGACGGACGCACAGACCAGAAAACATAATGCCCCTCTACTATCGTAGGTGGGGCATAAAAATATAATTCAGAGGAAGTTCAATGATAAATGTTATACAGGGTTTTAAGATTATGCGTATAGTTAATGGGCGGGATCCGTAGCTGTTAAAAATATGTTTAACAATTCATGGTAAGGCGGTGGAGCATAACTCCCCAATGATGATAGACAAATCTTTTAGTGCACTTTAATTTAACAGTGTTGTCATGGCTGTTAAGAATATATTAATACCTTATCTTCTCGACTTTCACCACCAGAAGCTGCAGACACTTGTGGCTGTAAACCTAGTAAAGTATCAAACATCAATCTTGTCTCCTGAATCTGTGATGTTATGTCAGCATTTGGATGTTGTCCGAAGGCTTCAGGATGATCCACATTAGGTAACATACTCACATACTCCTTGTAAGATGACAAGGGACCATCTTTAGGTATGTAATATGTTGGCAGACATGACAATCTGGAAAGATATCATACCATCTTAATATCAAATATAAACATATGGATCAAATAAAAACATTATTATACCACAAATATTCTACAACAGTCAGTAAAAGGCTTGTAACTAATGTTAGTATCTACTATTAAACATATAAAAATACATTGAAAGTAATAAATTTAGCTTTGAATAGTAATATAACTTCAACGATTGAAGATACAAAGTTTCTTAACCTACCTGTACGAAAAAATCCAGGCGTATTTTACATGGATTCCAGACGGATATTTTAGAGGGAATCCGTTTAAAGTCCACTTTTACACGAAGAATCTTTCTTACATGGATTCCAGGCGGGTTACGGGCGGAATAGAGCCGAAATATGCAAATTTATCCGCCTGTATTAGGAGGAAAAATTTCCGTCTAATTAAAAGGAAAAATGTTTTTCTCAAAAATATATCCGCCTAAAGAAACGGAAAATATATCCGCCTTAATAGACGGAAAATATATCCGCCTAATGAAACGGAAAATATATCCGCCTTCAAAAAAAAATCCGCCTTAAATATGAAAAAAAATCCGCCTTAAGAATATGAAAAAATTCTGCCTTCAATGAAAGAATTTTTTCATTCCAAAGATTCAGGTTTTTACCACTTCCATGCCTTTTTGCGAAGAAAAACTAGGCCTTCATACAATAAAATGCTAAAATTGTTATCAAACTTGATCGAATGTATTTAAGCAACTACAAATTACTATACATGTATGTATAATTTTGACATTTTTTAAGTTCTTCACAATTTCTTCATTTTCAGTTATTAGTTATATTTTTAAGGTTTTTTCAGTGTTCTTTGAATATAAATTATTATCACAAGTTCCTGAATTTATTTCATGCATAACTGATTTGCTCTGTAACAGCATCATTGATATGACCATCTTGCATGGATCTGTTGTGTTTTGTGCACCAAGCAGGAACATAACCTGAAAAAAAATGAGGACATAAATTAAAATTACCATGCATTATTGGTTTAACTAAAAGGAATTTGACAAATTTCTCTATGTTATACAGGTAAATTGTGAGCTGCCTAAGTAGGTGGGGTTTTCCTTCATTTTGACATATTGACTTGAATTTACTATTTTTACCATATATCATTCAATATACATTGTACAACAGAAACATCTAAAACTTGAAATTATAAGATTAAACTATGAAAAATAAGATGTTAAGCATGTTTTAAAGAGTAATTATATTTTAAGAAAAAAATCCTTGTAAAATCAAGGGCAGATAATTATAATGAATTTACTATGACCTGTTTTGGGGATTTTCTCAATAAAATAAGACCTGTGGGCTATAAACCCTGTTTTCAATTTGCTAATTTTAAAGATATATATATCATGTTTATATCAAAAAAATATTACAGATGGTTTTACAACTTTTGATTTTTTTAAAAATGTTTTGAAAGTCGAATATGTGCAAAAATTACTTAAAAAGCATTCATAAGGATTTCTTTCATATAAAACTACTTACTCCAAGTCTGATTGAATGTGTCCATTCTTCAGTCCTATCAGAAAACAATTTTCTTTTGTTTCACCAGTTCTGAAATATAAAAAAAAATTGTCTCATTACAATTAAACAAAATAATTATTACATATTCTGTGCATGAAGTGTATAGGTTATTCTTTACTTTGATTAGTAGATGTAGTATTGGTCTTTTATTTTACTTTAACATCATAGGCCCGCATTTACATGTACAAAATGTTTGTCTTGCCATTTTAAAAATCTTAAATTTGATCCATAATCATGATAATTGAGTACTATGTACTAATTTTAAAAGATAACACTTTTTGATTTTTCGGAATAGATGTCTATATACATATTTAATTATTACAGTCATACAACAGATCTCCAATTTTGCCAAAACTACTATTAAATAATATCTTATAAAAGAGATTGTCTTAAAGATATAAGTCTTGTGTCATACACAATATCACAGTAATTATGTACATGATGTAATTATGCAAAAATTGCATGGTCTTATATAGTTATTTTCTTGATCCTACATGGTACTTATATATATATGTCACAAGTTATTTGAAGGAAATAGCAGTTTTATAATATTCAAAAAGGTTGAAATACTAATATATTCATAATTTCAACTTACCAGAAGATTCAATCCAAAATATATGAAAACATCAATCTTCACAAATCCAATAGTCATGTCATCAAAAGAATATATCTGCACTTTTTAATGTTAATAGAATACTTTGGCTCTTTTTAGTCCACAACTCTACATCCATGGTAAAATTCATATTTTGGTCAAGATAAATAAGACATCTTTTCTTGTAATGTCTGCAAGTTCAAATTTTGAATCTGACCTGATTGTTGGGGTTATTTTGGGAGTTGTTTGATTCCTTGAAATGTTTCCCTAATCATACTATTAATTACCTAAATCTTAAATATTTGATAAATATAATAATAAATAAATAATATTCACCAATTTTTATCTATTATTTTTATATTTTGGACTGTAGCAATTTAAGATAAATGTACAAAGCAATGCGGTCTCCTTCATAAGGCCCCAACTCTTGAGTGTGTACATATCATTTCCTGTCCATTTCACAGTGGCAAATGGAAAACAGATGGGGGACCTACATAACATTTCTATCACTTACTGATAAGAAAGAGACTGCATGGAAATACTATTTGTGTATTATCATGATTATTACTTAATTAAATAGAGATACACTTAATAATTAATTGTACTTGAAAATAAATTAATTTTAACCTGCAATTCCTATGTTGGAAAATTCAAAAACATATTATTGTCTTAAATACTGTTAGTGAAATAAGTTTATATATTCTAGTCACTTTTTATATGTTTAAATGTATATAAATAGCAACACATAACATAAAGTTATAAATTACCTAAAAATGCTATCACAATTTAAATTTAATTGAATTTAAGATGCCATCTTTAAGACTCTTTAAATATATATTGGATTTCAGGGGGGTTCAAATACTGGCTTTATGGCCCAAATAATCACCATGCACTCTCTCATCAGTAATGATACATTTTCATTTGAAAAAAAAATTAAAAGAACAATTCTGCCTCAAAAGTTAGAAAAAATTTCTAAGTACAATTCCCGCCTGATAAATTTGAACAAAATCTTTTAAGTCCAATTTCCTCCTAAGAAACTTGAACAAATATACTAAGTCCAGCATTCTGTCTATGATATTTCTTTTACTAAAGAAATCCTGTTAACTCAACAGGAAAGTAGTAAATATTTCGCCTAAGGTCTTTGATACTTCAGGCGGATTTTTTTCAATATTCCATGTCCGCCTTAATTCCGTCTATAAGTCTTAATTTTTAGGTGGATTCCGCCTGGGTTCCTGCTATTTTTAAGCGGAATCCTCCTAATATTCTCATACGGGTAAACAAGAAAATATTCTGTAATATAGCTTTATATTTCAATGGTATATAACCAATTCTAAACTAATCCATTTTCAGTTCATATGAAAGAAAGGGGCTGTTGCCTCCACTATTTCCTCACAATATCTATAATCAACAAATAATTAGCTGAAAATTCAATTCTTAAACAGAAATTTAAAACATAATCCAGAACAATCAAACATTTAACATTGTGAAGAACTGCAACATGAAGTGACTAGTTGGTGATAGTAGTTCTATAATGTACTCTACCTAAAAAATATTTGCTTATCAAAATTTTTGTACAAAGCATTTGTATAACATTAATGGTGTAATAGTGATTTTGTGTCATGTTTTGAACCACTAGAAATCCATGTTCAACAATAAACACTAAAAACTTTGAACATAAGTGGACAAACGTGACCGGGCTCAGTAGCCATGGTAACTTGCCTGTAGTTATGGTAAATTTGTCCAGATTCTCTGTAACGAAAGTCATTCTAGTTTTGCACAAGTTATTCAGTTGTTACCCTAAATTCATAATGTACAAAACTCCTTGCTCAGTTATTTTTTTTCCAGCATCAAAAAGTAGATAATGTTTAAATATTGATTGATTTTTGGTTGATATACATCAAGTGGCAAATAACTGATGCATTTCCAAGAATATTTTACAAATATTATTATAGATTTATAACAAAAGAGACAATAACAAAGTTAAATCATCAGTTAGTATCATATTTTTAACAAGGAAAATATTAGCAAATATTAGAAACTATTAATCACTTATTATTGACAATTATTTTTAAGAGAGTTTGTTTCTTATACATGACTTACTTGAAGAAGGCCGACTGTAGTACACCATCATGGAAATACTCATTAATATAGGTAGTAAGTAATCGTCTATCAAAATCATCTGTCACATGACCACCATAGTTTATTCCAGCGATGAGATATTTCAGTGCATCCCATGGTGTCTCATCATAGCCATCAAGATAAATACTTAATAGGTTCTCAGATACCTATAAAAACAGACATAAACATTTAAACCTGAATACATCTACTCAATATGTCCTAAAAAACCTTGCACAGCATCAATTGAATATGTAACATTTATATAACTTTTTTTTCCTCCTCAAACTTCTTATATTTAGTGTAAAACAGCCAAATCTGCCAGAATAACAACTGTGCAAGACCCTAATGGAGTCATGGGAAGTAATGGTTGTTAAAAAACACTCTTGTCGCCAGAATATCCTAGTTTTGAGGTCTTGTCATTAAGATATAGTGCTACAAAGTGTATTTTACTGATATTAATGTGAGTAAAATATTAATTTGGAAGACATACCTGCCAACATTTCAAAATGCCCACGGGGGTTTTACGTGTAAGATGATTGCCATGGTTCTACAAAACCTTTATGGGGGCCTTTAAATTTATTTTCATGTTGTTTATTTGCTTCTTCATTCTTTCCCAATGCTATACCAATAGTAAAATTTATTGTTTTGTTTTAAATTGTGGACAAAATTGCTACTTCTAAATTTCCAATTGGGATCCTTCATGGGGGAAATCCCCTACAAATAGTGACAGTTGGCAGTAAGGGAAGAAGTTGTTACTTGTATATATTTTGACCAAATAATATCAGTGAAATGAAAATTTTAGGTAAAATATAAAATTTCAACATGTTGATGTCAAAAGGTATCACCAGTAACCTTTCTGCACTAAAGTGTCCAAAACATTTATCAATAAAATTAACATAATTTTAAAGGCTTGAAGAGTTTCCAATTTTTACAATTTCAGGGGCCAAACAAAAATTTTTGACATACCTTCTCTTTAAAGTCCTTGTGTTATTATTGTATGAAGTGTTGACATGCAGACAGATATACAGACTGACTAATGTTTACCAGTATGAAGTGTTGATATGCAGACAGATATACAGACGGACTAATGTTTACCAGTATGAAGTGTTGATATGCAGACAGATATACAGACGGACTAATGTTTACCAGTATGAAGTGTTGATATGCAGACAGATATACAGACGGACTAATGTTTACCAGTATGAAGTGTTGATATGCAGACAGATATACAGACGGACTAATGTTTACCAGTATGAAGTGTTGACATGCAGACAGATATACAGACGGACTAATGTTTACCAGTATGAAGTGTTGATATGCAGACAGATATACAGACGGACTAATGTTTACCAGTATGAAGTGTTGATATGCAGACAGATATACAGACGGACTAATGTTTACCAGTATGAAGTTTTGACATGCAGACAGATATACAGACTGACTAATGTTTACCAGTATGAAGTGTTGACATGCATACAGATATACAGACTGACTAATGTTTACCAGAAAATGTCCCTTACAGTCATATATACATTAAAGGAAAATATAAGAGAATTCTAATGGCCATTTCGAAAATCAATTTGATGCCACTATTTTCAACTGTATCAATACATGTAGTATAAACTCTTAAAACAAATTGCTGTGTGTTGAACAAGAATATATCTTTTTTTAAAATAAGGATATACCTCAAAATCTGCATCATTGAATTCATAGGCAATATTCCATCCTAACATCAAAAACTTCTTTCTCTCTAACAATACAGAATGGAAGAAACACAGAGAAAACAGAAGTTTTTTGTATTTGTCTTGTTTTGGACATCTTACAAACTGCTGTTCTGTTACCAAGTTGTATAAACGTTTCATATTTGCTTTCAGTCCCTGTAAAATACAATTATGATAAGTTGTATAAGTGGTTCATTTGAACTTTCAGTCCCTTTAAAAGACTATAATGATAAGTTGTGAAAACTGTAGATATTAATTTTCAGTAATCCCGGGGGTCAAATTAACATTTGGTATTGGAAGGTCCAGGACCTTTGAAACTCCAAACTGAAAGGTCCACAACCTAAATTCCAGGTCCTACTTTTACTTGAAATATTTCCGAACTCAGTAAGATACAAAACTGATGACATGCTTTTGATGTTAGGTTAATTTTAGCTTGTTTCATTGTCAAAATCACTGTTGCATAATATGTTTATTAATAAATGTAATTATCTTAGCTTGTATTTTATAAATTCAAATAATCTTTTTTTGGTATTTGGGAGGGTGTCACTGTGGGTGGGTGTGCTGTCTCAGCTATTGGTAATTAAATACTAGTTATACTATTATATTAAACAGTTCAAATTCAAAGCTGTTCAAGTGTATCATATCAAGTAGCATTATTATATATATATATAAGTTCCTCTGTGAACAGTAAGAAACTTCCAGATTTTTACTGGCCCTTCAAAAATTGACAAGAAATTTATTACCTCTTGGAATTGTAGTAATATTTTTACACTATAAAAAAAATCTGCATGGAATATCAACATTTACTAATGATAAAGAAATTACTGTCACATTTTATTTTTTTTTTGATTTTGACATGAACATTTGTGAACTAAAAGTATTTTTGAGTTTCTGTATAAAATATTTCCTGCTTTTTCTTTCATTTAAGAATTGTATCTTTTGGTTTTCAATTCTAGTGTTTATATTTCATCATCATAGATGTGTTTTGTCCCCTGCCTAGAAGTATTATTTTTTCCTTGTATTTGATCGGTAAACCCGGAATTACCCTTAGCCTCCCCGGAATCTGATCCGGTATTGTAATATTTTTTATGGCATCCATTGTTTTTCAAAGTTGTTTTTGTCAGTCAGATACTATTTTACTCGGATTTACACATTACTGGTTGTCGATTTTCGGTATTAACCTAGCGGTTGAACAAAATGAACATCGCTGTCATGAATAATAAAGATGAAAATAAATTTTGAGATCGTTTGGAAATTTTGGTTAAAAAGGTCGGCAAAGTTAATTTTTATTTTTTTTTCAAATCGAAGGTCCGTCGGGCGTAGGCAGTAACCAAAACGAAGGTCCGATTGCAAAAGTGGAAGGTCGCGGACCTCGGACCAACGCTAATTTGGAACCCCTGTACTCTGCTGAACACAATAGTGATAAGTTAAGTTGAGTATAAAAGTCTATACAAATGAACTGTTTTATTGGTACTCAAGGTAAATTAACTGTATACCTCTATCTTGGATTGTAAAATAGCGGTTCACAAATGTCTAGGTTTCTGCTTAAATCTGCAGATTTATCGACCATTTTAACACTTACCAAATATTTGGCTTATTTTTTATCAATTTTTTAACTTAGCTTTTTAATGGGAGATAACTCTAACAGTATAACAGTAAGTTTAAATATTTAAAAATCGCCTTTACCTTAGGAGGTTCTGTTGTCATTTTAAGACCTGTCTGTAGAATAGCTATTGGGAAGTCTGGATGAGGACTACTACTTAACCATAACCTAAACTCTGGGTGAGGCTCAGGCTTCTGTATCTGTAACTGTTCTACTAACTTGTCTAACTGTGGCATCCAACTCAAAGATAAGTGACAGTTAGCCAAAAATACCCAATTACCCTGGAAAACACAATTATATTGTAAAATAAATATGATGATCATTTCCAAAATAAAAAATAATCAGGCAAACCAGAACTTTATGAATGAATTCAATTTTGCCAAACTTTTCTTTTTAATATAAATTATGATTTAAGTCTGGAATTCCAAACAAGTTATCAATCCTAAATAGAAAATTATTTGTAATTATGCTTTCAAATATAAAAACACAAATACCTACCTCTCTGATACCTTCTTTAATCATCCTAGTAGCAATAGGTGCCTGACCTTGACCTAAAGATAAGGCATGGAATTTCTGAGCCAAACCTTTGGCTTCTGCTAATTGGAGAAGTTGGCTTGTTGGATCCTGAAAGAAATATTTAGCAATCAATTTTCATTAGGAATCAATAAAAGAATTTAACATTACATTATACTTCATAGGAAAATATATTCATAAAAATCTCCTTGAAATGAGAGTAATTCTATAAAGTGTATACAATACATTTCAAAATTTTATAAAAATAATTTCTTTTTCCATTAATTTTAGATGTGACACAACTGAAACCCTCCAAATTCATACCCAACTAGATAAGAATGGCTTCACAATTGAGTCTTAAATAACCATTTGCTTTTCCAACACAAAAGTTATGATAATAAACCCACTTAGTCTTTTCAGACAAGACCTGAGTTTCATAATATCTTGCAATTAATTCTACCCGTAGGATTTTCTGTAAATAAATCTACATTAACATTAATTATTTAGTAAAGACCATTATTTATAAATCAGTAATTTTTTACCCCTGATTGTCATATTGTTGAACTGTTACCCCAGAAAGTAACATTTGACCCTAGATATTCATTATGCAAATAATTATCATTCAAAATTAAGCATCTCAAGTTTCTTTATATGTAAACCCACCACACCAGGGGATAATACAAATATACTTTGAGTCTTGGTGGATTTTTTTTTGTCTATCTGGGCCATATCTAAGACAGGTGGCTTATTCAACTTTGACCTCACATTATTTATACTGAATCTTTTACTTTCTAACTATACTTACCACTCCAGGAGATAACACAAATATCAGTGGTGTCTTGGTGGTGGAATCTTCTACTACCTGGGCCATATCTAGGACAGGTGGCTCAGTAAACTTCGACCCAAGATTGTTTATAATGAATGAAGTGGCACAGAAAGAAACACGGTCAGGACGAAGTGATCGTACAATTAACATTCTCTGTAACTCATTACATGCATTGTCCCATTCACCTGAAAGATATAGGTAAAATCATACTATAGGGACAGGACATTACTACAAATGAGACATAGTTATAGCACAGTAATTCACCTGAAAGATATAGGTAAAATCATACTATAGGGACAGGACATTACTACAAATAAGACATAGTTATAGCACAGTAATTCACCTGAAAGATATAGGTAGAATCATACTATAGGGACAGGACATTACTACAAATGAGACATAGTTATAGCACAGTAATTTACCTGAAATATATAGGTAAAATCATACTATAGGGACAGGACATTACTACAAATGATACATATTTGAAAAAAAAACTTTTGAAACTTGTTGATTAATACAGTAATTTCTAATCATGTGTGATTTTGCAGCATTTTCAAGTCCAAGTTGTGTTTGTATGTGATTCTAAAACTCTTCAAAAGTTTTCAAATAAGCCAAAATCACCAAATAAATTGGAAATTTATTTTAGTGCTGTGAGAGTGTGTGAAAATGAAATACTAAATCTGAATGAATAACCGATTATATTTTGTAGATTATAAATTGTTATGCAATGCTATAAAAAGAAAGAAGAAATTATGTTTTTTTTAACCATTATATCTCTCTTAGTGGAGCTGGAAATATGGAGATGTTTTACTTTGTAGCTACAAAAGGTTGGTAAGTATGATGACAGGACTTACTTGGAAGTGGCGATGTTTCAGGTTCAGAAGATGTATACCATATATTCCAGTCTCTAGGATACTGTTCAAATGATGTAATGATGCCATGGAAGTTGGTAAGTTTGTCTAGCTCTGTAATATTATCCCAAGCTGTGTCACCTAACCAGGTAGCACAGGGATTATCCATTTGGTTCTCTCTATCCATCACCTAAAATGTATTTACATGATATCAAATTAGTTTCCCTTTTTTTTCACAAATTTTTACAGATCACATTGTTTACATCAAGCATAATTGTTAGACGAATAAGCAATTTTAATCTGCCTAATCTTTGTAAAATTCTTTTACTTATAAATAAACTGATGAGATAAGCAAAAATCACAACAACAAAATAAAATGATTAATTTCCAAGTGTGTATGATCCTTTGCTGTATTTTCATAGTGTTTCTCATCATCAAGTACCACTTGAAAATGTTTGTAAATGATTACTTAACACCACATCAATGTCATTGATATGGAAACGTTATCATTTTTTCGTTGATTCTAGACTAAGATATCAATCTTTTTGTTTTCAAAGTAAGAATAAAAAGTTAAGTTATTGAATAAACTTACCACACCCCCTCTTAGGAAGAAACTGTATTCATCTGTGTTAATCTTATTGGCATTCTCTAAAATCTTCACACACATTTGGAAGGAAAATAGTAACTTGTGTCTCTCAAACAGACCTCTACATGCATATCTGTAAAAAAAAAAAAAATGTGGGTCACTTCATCCTTTTTGTAGCAGGAGTGAGCAGCTAAGATACAGAATTCCCCACCCATTTCATATATTTTGAATAACAAAAATGCATACCCTATCATATACTTTTATGACAAAAAATATAACTATAGGAATCTTGTTTCTGCTATTTCATTGAGAGAAACATAGATATAACAAATATGTGATGCATTTAAGGCTATAGTTCTAGTTACAATTGTGAAGAATTGACATCGGATTAGTTTCAGATACTTATGATCCAATCCACATCATATATTTCATCTCCATTTCTTGACCTCATCATTTACCATGAGGCTAGAAAAAGTGACCTATTCCTGTAGCTCATCCCTAACACTCATTAGATACCAATTGCCCCTCCCCCTAGAGAGTATTATATATATGGTACTTACCTGTACACAGCATATGTATGATATTCATTCAGATTGTTGATTCTCTCCTCCAATTTAGAACTTTTCTGACTTTTGTCAATGGATAATAAGAACAGTTCAATATAGGCATCCAGTGAGAACTGGTACATGGGGTCAATGCGTCCCATGTCATTTAACACAAAGAATAAAATAGAGGCTCTCTCGGCAGAGGGTCTGTACCCTTCTCTAGCTGCATCAATCTTTACTTCATTTTGTTCTGAAATCTGTAGTTTTTCTGAGACTTCCTGTGAGGTGATTTTAGACAGCTGAAGTGTGTTGACCAGTTGTTCATCATCCAATAGAGATCCTTTTGTCTCATTCAAAAGTCTGAAAAATTCATAATAAATTATAGTACAACAGTCTAACGAAAAAACAACCTGTAATACATGTTACTTATAATTTTGTAAACTCTGTGTTAACAATACAATACACAATATAAATATAAAATTTATAGGATATTACTATCAAATCAAAATATAACTGGATATTCTGGGTCAGTTAGAATATAACAAAAAAGAGGGAACTCTAGAGCTTTTGTTAAAAAGACAAACCTGAGAATTTCATCTTCGCATTCTTCTAACTTTTTCTTTCCACTGGCAATACTCTTCACCAGCTGATCTTTCTGTTCTTCTAACTCAGCTCTTTCTTTCTTTACAACAATACCCAACATTTGGGCTTCAAGACCTGTTAAATAATCAAATATGTTTCAAAATGCATAGGATAGCTCAGTTTTCATAATGTTATTTTAGCATACTTGTCATTTAGAAAATGTAGTTTAAATATACTGGTAGCAGCTGAAACTGCTCATACATTACATATTCAATGAAAAATTAAACATACCTATCTTATTCTTGTTTTCACCACATATGTAAATTAACCTCTTAAAGTTTAAAAATCTTACCCTGCTCCTTGACAGCAAAGTTGACAATGGTTGTCTTCGTGGAGATTTCAGGTGTGTAATGTGGGTTACTGAGTTTTGTTGTTATGTAAAACTTAAATTCACTGTTATACTCTATTTCCTTGTCTCCTAGCCTAATCATGTAAGCACCACCTAAAATAAGAAAAATAAGTATTTAAGGCAAACTGACAAACAACAATATTTTATGTCTAATATTGGGATGATGCAAAAACAATAAACGTCTGAGCTATAGACTTCATATTGTATTTAAATTTCTAAAAATGCCATCTATTTGTAGAATAAGATTGGTTGAATTTTGGAGGTTTGTGCCCCTGCAGCACAGAAGGCAATGAACATCAAATTTAGGACCACAATATCTTACCTATTTTAATCAATGATTTATTGAGGATAGGATCCAGTGAAGGATCTAGTTTTTCCTGTACGTTTTGTAACAAAACAGGCAGACCAAATTGTATTGCTGATTCCATAGTCCTCATGTAGTCAGACTGTTGTAAATCTACTACCTTCAAACCCTGCAAAATATACCAGTTTACAATAAATAAAATTGTAATATAAAGTAAATAATGCAAAAACACATAATAATTAACAGCACCTATGGTTTACAGTAGAAAAAACAATAAGTTTACAATTAACTCATAAATTGGAATTCCTACATGCTAGAATTTACAAAAATATTCAATCACATACATGTCAAGTGACATGATATTCGCGTGTAATACACGCTTTTTCAACGGTTTACACACGAGGATTTTGTCACATGGCGTGTACACGCTTTTCACCACTTTACACGCAATTACACGCTTTTCGTTCTTTTCATTTTTTGGTCGTTAGTGATATCGCTATTCTCGGTTTTTTTCCTTATTCAGTGATAAATACCAAAAAATTCGAAGTAATTGTTTGGCTGGCATATTGTTTATTTTTCTATATATGGAAAAACAGTAAAAGGTAAGTAGTTTGTGATTAGTTTTAACGATTTTGTGACTTTTTTTCAAATTCACTTTCAAGGGGAAATGTGCACAGAAAGAGGTCACTTTCAGGGCCTGTACCGTCGTTTAAAGTGCCGATTGTCAAGCCAGAACGATGTGTACAGCAAGATTCAAGATTTATAAATTATATTTTGGAGTTCGAGTTTAAATGATCCAGTGACAAGTAACGCATAATTTGTGCGTTCTATGTTGCAATGATAAAAAAAAAAACAATACATGTGAGAGGAGAAATACAATGTAGCTGTTTGAATAAGCATTTAACATGTTTATCTAATGGAAATCAAATTTATAAAACATTTTTCTTTTTCAATTTTAGTTTCAAATCTAGCCAACATGGTAACAGATTTCTACAGGCCATGGGGATAAAAATATCACAGAACTGTTGGATCAGCTCTCATAGTACCAGCTTTCTTCTGATAGCCTACCCAGTTTTAACCAGGCAATAGCAATGGGAACAATGGCAGAGATAATAGATGACATTTTACATTGCCAAAAAAAACAAAAACATTATGACATTCTTTCAAATCTTGATGAAGCTAATTCAGTCAAATATCAATTCCTACTGTGGGAGAGCCTTTTCAATTATAAAGAAATTGACACTGAATTCTGATCAGAACTTGACTATGTTACATTTGTATTGTGTGCTGTTATCAAATAAATTTAACTAAACTTGAAACTGGCAGTTGTTTTGAATGTGTGCCTAGTGGTGGTGCTTTAAAAGCAACATAACAGACCACTGTTTAAAAAAATAAAAGTTCACAGTAGTGAATATATTGTTTTTTTATATTCACAAATTTGTATGAAATTATGAACATTACCAAATTCATATTCACAAGTCCGCATCTACGTCAAGCGTTTTCACACGCTTTTTGACATATCATGTCATGTCATGACATGATTTCCCATTGTCAGAGGTTGACATGTATGTTCAATCAAAGAAAATACATTTCCATTTTTTCAAAATTATTTCTCATTTAAATGGTGTTGTTTTCAGGCGTTTTTATCTGAGCAATAATGCACTATAATTTTCAAAGGATATTCAACCAGCTGGATACAACTACAGATCCACAATGACAAGACCCATATTAACCATATTTATTATAACTTACTCTGGACGACTCCATGCTCTTAATCCACTTAATGGCCTGTCCCTGTGGATCAACCATGAGTGGCCATCTACTTGCTGACGTTACAATGACACCATTTTCTGTAGAAAAGCTGTCATTGGGTAATCCTTGAATGTTCCATTCTCGTACACTTGTAGGTTTGGCCATAAACTCACAGAAGTCAAATGATGGGTCTGTTGGGATGCCTAGTTTAACAATCTAAAAAAGACATTCAAAAATTCTAACTGGATGCATGATTAAAAAAAAAAGGAAGATGTACGTAGAATATTGTCATTCTTTGTTCAATCATGAATAATTACAATTCTAAATACATTTGATGCATTTCCTTCAATTTGTAAACAAAGCCATGGTCTTTATTCAAACAGAACATGGGGTGTACATGTGCTAGACATTAAAATGGAATTTGCTGAAAGGAGCATAAAATTATTGGAAAACAGGCTCAACATTTAATTTATAACTGAGTTCTTATCCAACAGATATTACAGTGGGAATTTTTTCAGTTAGAAATATTATAGTGTCATGTTTTATGTTCCATATTTCTAACTTGTGCTCTATATCATGCATCATGATTCCAGTTGTGAAAACTTTAAAACATGCCTTAATAATCAAAATCTATCTAATATATCACTGTTACATAATCTCTGAAACTATGTACAATAAAATAGTTTTTCTTGATTTTACTATTATTAAATATATCTTATTTATCTAACTATATATATATCTTTTAGACTAATATATATATCTTTTAGACTAATATATATATAGAAATTGAAAGCCATCAACCAATAAATTCTATTGACAATAAGGGTGTTTCCAGTGACATTAAAAGTAAACATTAAACATAAAGATAATGTGATTTATAGGAATGGTTTTAAAGGATGTGATTTTTCCTGACAATAAAATAATAAATATTGAGTGTGACAGGTTTCTTTTTAAGCCTTTAAAAATGATTCCAATTTTATTTGATTTATGAATATTACACTGGTTTTCCTACAACTTGGAAGCAATTTCTGCCAATGCATTGCAAAATATTTAATGTAAGGGTGACTTACTGACTTATTTGGAACATGAGTGGTTTTCTAAATAAAATTTCAAGCAATTCCTGCCAACACAATTACTAGAAATTGAATATGAGGGAGGCCTTATGACTAATTTGGAACATGTGTTTTCTTTTTCTGCCAATACAATGGGGCTGGATATAGAATATGACGGCTACCTACTTGCTATTTTGAACATGAGAGTGGTTTTTCACTTTTTGTCAAGCAGTTTCTGCTAACATTACATATCTAGATATTGAATGATGATTCAGTTTCTTGACAATTTTTCTAAGCATTTTCTGATAATACTAAATAAAATATGTGACAGAGGCTTCTAGACATATTTTCATGCTTTTGTGACAATACAATAGCTGGATACTGGATGTGTGCGGTTTATGGACATTTGTCTAAGCATATTATTAACAAGTCTCTTACCTCCTATAATAAAAAGAAAAACAAAGTTTTCATTTAGTTCTAATATTGAACTCACTAAAAATCTTAAGCATAATTACGGAACAAATTTGGATAACAATTATCTTAATCACAAATTCAATGTGTAGAATAGTAGTCTGAAAAATGAAACATGCTTAATTACTTCTACACGAATTTTACTTAAAACTTGTTTCAAATTTTAAATCTAAATAAAAATGATGTATTTATAACAATATTGCTTTTTTTCTGCACTCATATGAAATATTCCTATGACACACATGAATAAACTTTAAAGGGTGGACAAACATGTTAGCTGAACCATTTGTTCAATTTTTTAAAGAATGGTCCCTTTAAGAACAGTTATCTTCGTAGACTTATGGTACTGAATTCCCTAATGTGTAAATACCTCAGCCAGCCATATCTTCTGAACCATCTGATCTCTGTACTCTGATAAGAATGGTCCCATGTAGGACATAAAAGCTGCTGCAATCAGACAATCTCCTGGTAAGAAACCCATTCTCAATTCTAATTGCTGCAAAATACATAAAAAAACGTTTTCTAAAAGAAAATTATATGCAACAATTTAAAACGTTATTTATAATAAATATAAATAAATACTTTGCCATCCAAATAATTTTGAAGACACTTAAAATCAATATGTTATTATCAAAAATATCGTCTAGACAGTCTAGACTGTCTTACTCATCTTATTCCATCCCCAACAAATTCTTCTAACAGTTCTCCCAGATTGTACTCAACAAGTCCTCCTTACAGTTTTCCCAGATTGTCTTTCAAGTACAACTTAACCTCACAGTTTCCTCCCATCTAATAGACCACTTTCGAGTTTGTCCTTGGTCAATTATGCATGCCTTTATGACGTCATTTACCAGTAAGAGGGGATGGCCTGTATCCCTGCACTATTAATGTTCTTCTTACTGATTGTGCAGGATAAACTAGAAATAATTGTTGTTATGTAGGTACTTAATCACCCTAATGACAACAGTGCTAATTGTCAATTATGAGAATTTAATTTTCCGATTATTTCGTACAATATAGCATTATAGTTTTCCAACCACTTGCTCAACATTGGAACGGATGTGATGACACCCCTAAACGCAGGAATGATGTTCACAAAAAACCAAAGTTTTTGACAGAAATGCATCGAACTCGAAAGTTGTCTATTTTCTCTGACAATCTCCTAATTAATACATTACCTTAACAGTTTTAGCTACTCCCCCCCTCTCCCGTATATCCCTGACAATCTCCCCATTACTACCTTACCTTAAAAGTTTCCTCCCATCTGATTCTTTCCCCAGCCAGTCCCCCCACAAGTTTTCCCTGACAATCTCCCCATTACTACCTTACCTTAACAGTTTCCTCCCATCTAATTCTTTCACCAGCAAGACCCTCTACAAGTTTTCCAGCTCTATCTAACATCATCTCTGTATATTCAGCTTTACGTTTTAGTTCTTCCTTCTGTGCTAACTTTTCATCATATTCCTTCTTGAGTTGTGCCATCTTAGCCTCTACTTCAGCAAGTTTAGCTTTAGCTTCACTGAGAGCATCTTGTTTCTCTTTCAATTGACCTTGAGCAGCATGCAGTCTTTGTTTCTTTGGCTCCACTACCCTATAGATTCTGCCATAAACCTCCATAGCTCTGACCCACATACACAAAGATTTAGCAGCAGTTGAGACACGGCCAACCACTTCTGGTTGAAAGTCAGACTGTGTACAGTATGTTCCAATCTTCTTCAGAATACGATCAGTAATATTGTCTTTGTCAAAGTTCATCAACTGTTTAATGAAATTCTGGTCACCTGAAAAATTTATGTTAACAAATATTGGTAAATGCTGCAATTTTTTGTAACCGCAAAGTACATTTTTTAATATGTTTTAGATTAGTACAGGAAGGTATAACTACAAAATCTACTTATTTCTGTAAAACAAGTTTTTTAGTTTTTTCTTCTTTTTATTTAACATGCCACTTTTTTCTTAACATTTAAGGTAGGAATACAAAGCATGAAGTTTTTTAACAGGTGATTGAAGTCTTACCCAGTTGTTTCTTGGCCTCTAACCAGGTAGGCTCATTGCCCCTCAGGATCATGACAGCTTCCAACACTTTCTCTACAAGTCCTGGAGGTTTAGCATATGACTTGATTTCTGTCATATCTTTCTTATTCAGTGATTCCAGAGCCTGTTTAGTATAGGTTAGAACATCTCAATGTATTAACCTATCAATTTTTTTTTACATTCTAAGAGTCTAATTAAAGTTACACAGGTAAAAACTTTTTTTTTCATTCAAAATATTAAAAACTCTATGCTGGTCATTATATAAGAGTGCATACACTGCTTATTTTTTTTTATTGTGATTGAATTTTATGTTAAAAAAAAGTCATTAAGATCAAAGTTTTGCTACAGTAATAACAGAAAATTATCATTAGAAACGATGAATTAAAATAAGGTCAAGGTCAGATGACCACTGTCAGAAGGACATACATGTGCACCCAATAATATCTTTAAACCAAGAACAGTTAACCTATTACTTTTTGTATATGAGAAACATATAAAACAGGTAATTTACCAAAATAGCTTCCTGCAGAGCTGGTAAAGCTTCATCAAGATCATGTTGAGCTAAGTCAGCCATGTGTTGACATTTAACTTCTTCTTCACCAATTCTCTCACTCTTCTGTGCTACTGACTGTAAATAAATTGTAAATAAATTTAATCACATATATGACACCTTATGCATCAATGTAACTTATTATCCCTGAATCCCTGTTATACCTTGTCAGATATTTTACTTCTATACCTATCTTTACTGGTATCCTGCTCAGAAACTTTTCCATATACTATCAAAGGTGAATTAATACCAAGATATAGCCAATACATGCTAACACCATGTTTATCAAGCAATCTAGATCTAATAGTTTTGTATGTAATTGTTAGTCTCTTATTTCAAATTATAAAACAAATATCTGTACACCCTTTTACTACAAATTACATATTTTTACAACTTAATATCTATTTGTTATAGTTCATAACTTAATATCTATTTGTTATATCTATTTGTTATAGTTCATAACTTAATATCTATTTGTTATATCTATTTGTTATAGTTCATAACTTAATATCTATTTGTTATATCTATTTGTTATAGTTCATAACTTAATATCTATTTGTTATAGTTCATAACTTAATATCTATTTGTTATAGTTCATAACTTAATATCTATTTGTTATAGTTCATAACTTAATATCAATTTGTTATAGTTCATTTATAAGTGTTGTATAATAACCACTAAGCAATATTCCATCATAGCGATTACACTTTGTTTTCATTGCATTATTTAAATTATGGCTTTGTCTAACTCCCCTACCCCCTCCCTATTTATAACACAAGTTAAGTCTACCTTTTTTTGCTCATTAGCATCCCGTTTCTGTGGTGCAATGACTAGGTTTGTTTAACTCCCCAACCCTCTCCCTATCTTTAACATAAGTTAGCCTATCTTTGTTTAACTCCCCCACCCTCTCTCTATCTATAACATAAGTTAGTCTACCTTTGTTTAACTCCCCCACCCCCTCTCTATCTATAACATAAGTAAGTCTACCGTTGTTTAACTCCACCATCCCCTCCCTATTTATAACATAAGTAAGTCTACCTTTGTTTAACTCCCCAACCCCCTCCCTATCTATAACATAAGTTGGTCTACCTTTTTTTAAATCCTCCACCCCCTCCTTATCTATAAAATAAGTTAGTATACCTTTTGTTGCTCATCAGCATCTCGTTTCTGTTGTACAATGACCACTAAATATTCATCACATTGTTTCTGGAACTGTACAACTTTAACCTTAGCTTCCTCTAACTCTACAGTCATGTTCTTTACTTTCTCTCTTGTTTCATCAATCTTACTTAATCCATTGCGTAGCTTGTTTGCCTGGTCTCCTAATTCCTTCTTCTTATCGTTTAGAAGTCTACAAAGAGAAAATTGTATAGTACAGCCATTCTTAATCACTATACAGACATTATAATCTGACTTGAACTTATCTTAAACCTAAACCAGTTTTAAAAGTTCCACTAATTATGTTTAGTTTAAACAACACATTTTTGTATCCAGTTTATTAGTTTAGTTTAAACATATTTATTTATAGTGGATTGGAAAACAGGTTATTGCAACTTATATTAATCCCTTTCAACTTTGCGGGTGCGAGTGCTGCCTTGTAGTGGCATTAGTCTTTTTCGAAATCTACAAGGGTGTCTTTAACGTGCAAGAGATATGGCTCTCTCTTAACACGGGTCAGCCATTTATCGTCCCCTTCCGATGGACTATCATCGTTTCCTAAAGACCATACTCGCAAATGGTGTCAAGGGAGAGCTAAAAATTCAGTCCCTGAAATTTTCATCCCAGAACGGGAATCGAACCAGGAACCTTTGAGTTAGTAGTCCAATGCACTAACCACAACACCACGACTCTCTGATCCAGTTTATTCAACTTAGACCTTACAAAAGAGGATAATTCTGTCAACCTCCATTATGATTTGGTACCGATATTTTAGTTATATATGGAAATCTATACTAGAGTGAGACATCACAAGGATTGAACAATCCTATCTCTGATTTTCTACTCCTGAAATCCTGAAATATATAACTTGTACCTGATGTCCACAAAAGTTGTTTCTAAACAGATGATTCATAAAGAATGCTAAATGACATCAATTGATAAAGAAACACACAAATCAATCATTGAAAACAAGTCTCAATTGCACTCATACCACATCTTCTTATATCTAACCAAGATGCAGCAAAACTGTTTAAGGTCAGCTGTACAAATGATATGAACCCTAATTTGACTACCTACAATTTTAGAGTTAACCGGTACTACAACATACTTTTTATATCCACTGACAAGCTCTAGGTAGTTGGTAGGTGTAACATAGTTGTGTCGTTTCATTTCTATCAACATCTTTCTGGAGAATTCTGACACTGATTTGTGCATAATAGAGAACATCTGGGCCAAACAAGGTTTTAACTTATCCTAAAATAGATTTAATGATGTGATAAATCAGCACTAATCACATGTATCTTCATTATGTAAAAAATATTTATAATCTCAAACTAATTTAATGATTTGATGATAACAATAAACTATTATGCTTTTTAGAAAAAATGACAAAAACCAAGCATATTTTTTCAAACATTTTAAAAATGCAATACCATTGCAACATACATCAATGAGCGAGTGCATAAACCATTGCATTTCAAAAGACTCATAAATAACAAACATGTATCAGCTTTAAATATATGTTCCTGAATGTTTTTGAGGGTTTCCATTCAACATAAAACTATCCATGAGTTTCTTAGACAGTACAAAAGATAAACTCTCCAACAGGTAAGTGTATAACATGGGTCTGTTTTAAAAACATCAAAAGGATAGTAACGCTTGCAATTTTACCTCTTCTATTCTTGGTTATTTAGCTTGATTATGGACAGATTTTGGACATGAATCGTGTGCTATTAAAAACAAAACTTGGATTGTGCAATGACCTACCCACCGACTCCAAACCCTTCTGGACTGTAGTAATTAAACAGAGGCTCATTTATTTATAAAACTTAAGCAAATAAATTCTATATAGTTAAAAAGGTACAATGTAAACTTTTAATCGAAAAATAAAACTACACCCCTCTCCTGAAAAAAAAACTATCCCTTAACCCAATCTATTGTGGGTTTTTTTTATGGTTTAAAATAAAAATTTGTGCTTTATTCATGCATTTAATAGTCATGCAACATTAATAACAACTTATTATTAACAATTATAATTTGAATATTATTCAGAATCAGAAGTTTTAAGAACAACATTAATTCAGAGGAAGATATTTTTAGTACAGACTGATAGCTTAGAATAGGATAGTAGATTTTACTGAAGAATTTGAAGTTTACTTCAGTAAAATATTTGTTACTTAGATAAGAGTATGTGTTTCTGAAACTTTGGTTAATTGAGTTACAAAACTATCATGCTAATCATATTCTTCACATATAATCTTCAGACTATCATAATAAAGTATATTTGTGACAATTTTAACATTTTATACATGTATTTTGTCAATTGGGAAAAAGCAAAAAATATATGTACTTGGTAAACATGGAAATCTTGATGAACACTGGTTATATTGGAATCAAATACAATGTATGAATATATTTTCTCTCACTACATAATAAACAAACTGCATATATTTCAAATAGTAATTAAATGGTTTAAAATTATAATATTTTCTCAGGAAAGATCTGTAAATAAAAAACATATTACAGCATATGAATGTTATACACTGAAGGTGTCAACAGTTTTAATCCTGAAACTGAAAACATTACATTGGTGTACGTAGTTATGTAGTGGAAATTCCCTTTTATCAAATTACACAGGTTATCTCCCTTGTTTAGTAAATACTTTTATTTTCACTCTTTTAAAATTTCAGAATTCAACTGAAACAAGACTAGTATGTCCCTATAAAGGTAAAAAAAGTTATCATTTGCGTTTTTTTTTTTAATTACTTTCCCCCCCCATTGTTTTCACTTTATTTTGCTTTTTAAATATTTTACCATGTGACCAAAAAGTACTCTTGTAAATCAAGTATCTAGGTCGAATATGAAATTTTATAAAAGTCCAAAAATTAGAAAAATATGTTAAATAATTTTCATATACCTCATTTAACCATATGTAAAGATGGATGGAGGAAACCTGTATAATATGTAAAAGGGAGACAGGAGGCTATAACATTATTATATATATAGAAAGGCCCAAGCCATGACAGTTGTGATTGCTGCTTCATATAAACACATCCTTATCCTGGTTTATGCTCTTGAATATAAACTTTTTGTCAATATAAAAAAAAAATGCAAATTATTTCAACAAAAGTGTTATAACAATTTAATAAATACATGATAGCATGTTGTCAGTGCCTTCAAGAGATCAGAATAAAGATGGTTTTAACAGCTTGGTAACAGTTTGCAGGAGATACATTATAGTCAAGCTGTGGTGGACAGACCCTGAAGCCATTTTGTTTTGTTTTGTTTTCACTAACGCTATGTGAACCTCACCTTCTTTTTCTGAAAATTCAAAATATATCTCAGACAATTAGAAATATATTCATTTATGGTATACTGATTAGATGAAACTCTGAAACTTCAATATTTTAATTTTAGGTTGAGTAATTATCTTCGCATGCAGTGTTAACTGTCTTTTATCAGATTATGAAATTTTCTCACCTTACTGGGCTGGTAATGAAATAACAACAAAACACAAATTCATTTGCATTTTAGGATAAGTATGTTGTATTTTATTCCTGTATCAGTGTAGTTGTTGTATTTTATTCCTGTATCAGTGTAGTTGTTGTATTTTATTCCTGTATCAGTGTAGTTGTATTTTATTCCTGTATCAGTGTAGTTGTATTTTATTCCTGTATCAGTGTAGTTGTTGTATTTTATTCCTGTATCAGTGTAGTTGTATTTTATTCCTGTATCAGTGTAGTCGTTGTATTTTATTAATCTGTGTACTGACTTATTCATCTTAATCCTGAATCAATAAACTTACTTTAATAGTGTAAGTTATTCATGATTCAGTGTACTTATGCATGATTCAGTTTACTTTTTTATCTTAATCAGTGAACTAACTTATTATTCTTTATTCCTGATGAGTGTACTTATTGTATATTATTCCTGAATCAGTGAATTATTGTATCTTATTCCTGATTCAGTGTTCTTATTGTATCTTATTCCTGAATCAGTGAACTTATTGTATATTATTCCTGGTTTAGTGTTCTTATTGTATCTTATTCCTGAATCAGTGAATTATTGTATATTATTCCTGATTCAGTGTTCTTATTGTATCTTATTCCTGAATCAGTGAACTTATTGTATATTATTCCTGAATCAGTGAATTATTGTATATTATTCCTGATTCAGTGTTCTTATTGTATCTTATTCCTGAATCAGTGAACTTATTTATATTATTCCTGATTCAGTGTTCTTATTGTATCTTATTCCTGAATCAGTGAACTTATTTATATTATTCCTGATTCAGTGTTCTTATTGTATCTTATTCCTGAATCAGTGAACTTATTTATATTATTCCTGATTCAGTGTTCTTATTGTATCTTATTCCTGAATCAGTGAATTATTGTATATTATTCCTGATTCAGTGTTCGTATTGTATATTATTCCTGAATCAGTGAACTTATTGTATATTATTCCTGATTCAGTGTTCTTATTGTATCTTATTCCTGAATCAGTGAACTTATTGTATATTATTCCTGAATCAGTGAATTATTGTATATTATTCCTGATTCAGTGTTCTTATTGTATCTTATTCCTGAATCAGTGAACTTATTTATATTATTCCTGATTCAGTGTTCTTATTGTATCTTATTCCTGAATCAGTGAACTTATTTATATTATTCCTGATTCAGTGTTCTTATTGTATCTTATTCCTGAATCAGTGAACTTATTTATATTATTCCTGATTCAGTGTTCTTATTGTATCTTATTCCTGAATCAGTGAACTTATTGTATCTTATTCCTGAATCAGTGAACTTATTTATATTATTCCTGATTCAGTGTTCTTATTGTATCTTATTCCGTATTTAGTGAATTTATTGTATCTTTTTCATGATTCAGTGAACTTATTGTACTGAATTCCTGATTCAGTGTACTAATTCATAGTATTCCTGAATCAGTGTATTAACTTATTGTATCTTATTCCTGAGTCAGTGTTCTTACTTGTGTCTTATTCATAAACCAGTGTACTTTTTTCAAATGGAAAATCACTATTAATGTAAATCTTTATTTGATCAATAGATCAGTTTTCTATTTTTAAATTTATCTTATTTATGAATCCTAATATCTTGAGGACTAGATTATAGTTATTTTATTCATTTATAAGAGTATATTTTGTAACAAGTTTTATAGTATGTACGGACTATCTTTTTTCAAAGTAGTGACAGTTCTTTGATCCCAGTTATGTAGTAAATGAATTTTCATATCTTATTCAACATAAAAGAACTTTTTCTATTCAATAACTGAAGTAGAAGCTTTAATTCAGCACAAAACCATGATTTAATTTCTTAAAAATTAGTTTTTATACATATCTAGATAGTTCAAATAAGAAAATCATAAATCTAATTTACTTTCACCATTAAAAAACTAAGCTTTAGACACATGTCTTTCTTTAATCTAATATATTCCCAAGACCTCTTTAATTCAATAAGTTAAGAAATATTTTGAAACTAATCCCTGCTCCATTCTTACCCATCTTCGTTTTTCTTCAGATTTGATTTGTTTCTTCTTTCAATTTAAATAAAGGGGTTAAAAACATAAGGCAAAACAAATTGATGTAAAATGGGTTTAATAAGAATCTCATGTATATCTGCAGAAAAGGGTAACAACTGAACAGAATGTTCTCTTTCAGATAGCAAATTCAAGCTGGTATGTTGTGCAAAGGTCACTCTGCAGTGCAATTCATCAGTACAATTATATGCACAGTTTTAATTTGTGGGACATAAAAATAGTTGGTGTGAATTGTCAAGAATAATCATGTTGTGAAAATATTTTTTTTATAAGTTTTAAGTGCAGCTTGTTAAAATATCAATAAAATTTGGAATCACAATAGGGATGTGTGATAAAAGGTATTGTATTTAGAAAAATCAGGAATTACAAACATGTGCAAATAATTTCAAATACACTTGTATAAAATATATCATTTCATCATATGAAAGCTCAAAATCTTGCATAGTACAACCTTATCATACCATCTCTTGACATAGAACACAAAAACACAATTGAAAAATACTGTTATGTGAAAAAAGAAAGAAAAAACTTGAGAGTAACTAATTTTCGATTTGAAAATACTAAAAAAAAATTAGAGAAAAAACGAATGATCATTTCAAAACAATTTATTAAGGGGCTCTTATCCTATTGATTACTTCAAAACCTAAAAAAAATGGTATAATAAGGTTTGACCTTGACCAATAGGTTAACAATACTGTTACCCGTACCTCATCATCACCTCCGATCTGAACTTCCATTAAATATTTATCTGCTACTTCCAGTAAAGCATCTGCTGGCCATTCACTGAACCAATCTATTGTTGTACAATTCACAAAGGCTGGGTACATACGGATACGGTTTCTATATAATAAAGCAAAGGCTGGGTACATACGAATACGGTTTCTATATAATAAAGTAAAGGCTGGGTACATACGAATACCGTTTCTATATAATAAAGCAAAGGCTGGGTACATACGAATACCGTTTCTATATAATAAAGCAAAGGCTGGGTACATACGAATACCGTTTCTATATAATAAAGCAAAGGCTTCTAAAGAGTCTGTATTTTGAAGCAAAGAAAACAATCCCAATACTAGACAATCAAAGCTCAAAATTGTTTTTTTTTTATTATGTTAATGATAAAACATGTATCTGCATTTATGTCAGGAATTCAAGGCCCTTTTCCCCTAATATCCTAATCATTTTATCCTTTTTGACTTAATTAAATAGTTTATTATATTCCCGATGATACATATTCATGTCTTTTTATATGAACAAAAGTAAAAATTAATTGATCTACATACTTGCCCATAATCAAAGGATCTCCAACTAGAATCATACACATACATGTATACATATATGTTGCCCCCATAAAATGTCTCAAACCAGATTCCAACACATTATATACATAAATATTGCCTACCTAAATGGTTCTACAACTGCACTCATAAAAATTGCCTACCTGAATGGTTCTACAATTGCACTCATAAAAATTGCCTACCTGAATGGTTATACAAATGGATAATAAACAAGAATGTGTCCACAGTACACGGATGCCCCACTCGCACTATCATTTTCTATGTTTAAAGGACTGTGAAATTGGAATAAATTCTCTAATTTGGCATTAAAATTAGAATGATCTTATCAAAGGGAACATGTATACTAAGTTTCAAGTTGATTGGACTTCTACTTTATCAAAAACTACCTTGACCAAAAACTTTAACCTGAAATTTGCACTATCATTTTCTATGTTCAGTGAACCGTAAAATTGGGGTCAAAACTCTAATTTGGCATTTAAATTAGAAAGATCATATCATAGGGCACATGTATACTAAGTTTCAAGTTGATTGGACTTCAACTTCATCAAAAACTACCTTGACCAAAAACTTTAACCTGAAGCCAAAAACTTTAACCTGAAATTTGCACTATCATTTTCTATGTTCAGTGAACCGTAAAATTGGGGTCAAAACTCTAATTTGGCATTTAAATTAGAAAGATCATATCATAGGGCACAGTGTTCTCCCCAGAAATTTTGGATAGCATCACATTTTGCGTAAAAAAAATAACTATTTTTTTTAATGTCGTTTATCGCGTCGCGTTGATACTCTATTTCCTTTATATGTTTTAGTTTATATTGTTCAATTCATAACTGAGAATACAATTAAACTATAACCACAAAAACAGTTGTTTCAGTTTATGTTTTCTTTATTCATTTATAGTTACAGAATTATTTTTTTCCTCTTATACTAAATAAAAATAAATATGTGGTTTCAGTTACCCAACAATAAGTCAAATGAATGAATGGTTCATTATAGATCAACCTGTTTATACACAAAACTAAAAATCTAGTACACAAAATTAACTATTTTTATATTATATCAAGTAAAGATAAAGTAGCAAAAGTAGCAAAAAAAAATCAATTTAAAAACTTTTTTTCATCATGTTTATGAAATTCATTGTTTCATGGCACTCAATAAATTAGTCCCAGTTGTTTCTTATCTTTACATCAAAATGATATGTATTTTTAACAAAGTTATCTAACAAATAGTCTGTTAATGCGTAGTTTTCTCTCTTGGTATATTTTTTCTGTCTACTGTCCATCGGTTGTCATTATCATGAAAATGCGGATTTTTGTCATATCTGGTCCGGTTCCGATCCGCGGTTTACACAAAAATGTGCAATGGCGGCCGTAGAGAAATTTACGAAAATGAGTCCGAGAATAAACATTGTTTAACAAGAGATTGTGAATGAATAAGACGCTTTTAATGCATTAAATGGATTAATCATAGACTTGAGCCAATTATGATAACTTTTTAAAGAAGTATTAAACTTAGTTTAGCTCTCAACCAAAATTCTCCCTCTCGTATTACCGGAAGAGAAAGAAAGTAATTTTTTGAGAGATACACAAATAAAGGACCTTTTTTTAAAAAAAAAAATAAAAATCGTTTCAATCTTTGAAATTTCGTAATAAAAAACGTAGATTTCGAAATGTTTTGTGATTGCAATTTTCCATGTCGAAATTGGTGATTGCAGACACGTGGTATTAGTCATGTCACAAGTGTCAGCTTGGGATATTCGCATCCAAACAGTTATCACCCTGAGGGCAATTAACACCTAGCTATTTAATCTCTTAATTGCCTTTAGTGTCCGACTTAAAGGGATTACAATTAAAGGTGATATAATTTTTATGATCATAATCGATAATAGATGAAAGTTCAAAATTGAGGACAAGTAAAATAGCATCTTCAAAATAATTATAGCGTCGCGGGAATAATTATAGCATCACGGTGAAAAAATATAGCGTCGCGGTAGCGCGACGCTAAAACGGCCTGGGGAGAACACTGGGGCACATGTATACTAAGTTTCAAGTTGATTGGACTTCAACTTCATCAAAAACTACCTTGACCAAAAACTTTAACCTGAAGCCAAAAACTTTAACCTGAAATTTGCACTATCATTTTCTATGTTCAGTGAACCGTAAAATTGGGGTCAAAACTCTAATTTGGCATTTAAATTAGAAAGATCATATCATAGGGCACATGTATACTAAGTTTCAAGTTGATTGGACTTCAACTTCATCAAAAACTACCTTGACCAAAAACTTTAACCTGAAGCCAAAAACTTTAACCTGACATGGGACAGACGGACGAACGGACGAACGAACAGACGGACGAACGGACGCACAGACCAGAAAACATAATGCCCCTACTACTATCGTAGACGGGGCATAAAAATGCCTACCTGAATGGTTCTTCAAATGGACTCATTAATATTGCCTACTGGAATTGTTCTACAAATGGACTCATTAATATTGCCTACTGGAATTGTTCTACAATTGGTCTCATAAATATTGCCTACTGGAATTGTTCTACAACTGGTCTCATAAATATTGCCTAACTGAACGGCTCTTAAACTGGTCTCATAAATAATGCTTACCTGAATAATTCTTAAACTGGTCTCATAAATATTTAAAAATAGTGCCTACCTTAATGGTTCTACAACTGGTCTCATAAATATTGCCTACCTGAATGGTTCTTTGACTGGTCTTATAAAAATTGCCTACCTGAATGGTTCTCCAACTGGACTCATACACAGCACAACATGGAGGTTGGCTCTAACTCGATCTATCAGGTATGCAAATATGCTCTGAGGGCTTTCGTCAATACCTTCTTTCTTGGCCGAGTCAATCAGAGCATTTCGCACCTAGTTTTCAAACACAAGATGCACAAAATTAATAATATAGCATGCATGTATTTGCCATGGTAGCTATCCTCTGTACAACTTGAGTCTGATGCAATCACATGCTTTGTCCTTGCTTGGAAATTATGCAGGTGTAAATAACACAGGTGTTAGCACGCAAACATTCAAAATAAAAAGCAATATTTTTACCTCACAGATGTTTGCCTCACATGGGTTTTTTCAACTTTTTCTTTATATTTTATAACCCCCAAATCTTTATCTGAGGCAAAGTATTCAAAATGTTGCACAGTAACCCTTGATATATGTCATTATTTTGTTTCAAAACATGCATCCTAAATGGACTTCTTTCAAAATATTGCCAATTTTTTGTTATTTTTACTGCACTTTTCCTACAGTAAAACATTCATTTTTTAGAGACATTCTTTCCAGAACAAAAATTCTAGTATTCCAAAGTTTATATCTCAATAACAAGCAAAAGTACCTATCTTCTTTATTTATCAAAAGTTTGGTGTTAACTTTCTTTCCCTTTAGAAAAATACAGGTCATCCAGAAACCTGTAGTTATTTACAGCCTTATTCTTTTGCATACCACATCTAATTTTTACATTTATTAACGAACAAATTGTTGAATTCTAGAGGCAAACATCCTTTATCATTTAAAAAATAATCAAAAATGTATACATCTTTTATAAATAAATGAAAATGCTGTTTCAAGGTCATGCATAGAACTGTTAAAATGAGATTCTGGTATAACTAGATAATCATGCAAATTTTTATAATTCTCATTAATATTTGTAAACTTTCAATTTCATGTAACATTCTATCTATTCAGTCAAACATGCATATTATTTTCTTTATGTCTTTTATCAATTTAAAGTTACCTAACAATTAGAACAGATGTGCAATATACAAATCATGTGATATAAAGATATCAAAATCTGCAGCTATCATAACAAAAAGCAATTGTAGTTAGTAATTAGTGTAAATTTATCTAAGATTCCAAGCAAGGACTGCATTTCTTTGGAGTATCAAAGTTCTCACTGACGGAGTTCTGAAAGTCTGTCCATATATACAAACAAAGTGCAATAACACATACATAAGCAAAACAAACGTAAAATCATTGTTTTAAAATCTCAACAACAATGTTTCAAAATATCCTTTCAAAAATCTTCAATAAATAAATGTTTTATTTTTTATTTTATTTCAGATCTGAGGTAAGTTAGTATAAGTGCAGATAACCACAACCAACATATGGACAAACTTTCAGATTTGTTTATTTTTCCACTCAAACCTGGTGCTCACTCCACATATATGTGCATCTTACATTGAAACAAAGGGTTTTCCAAAATTCATAGAGATTAATTTACAAACATGATCAAAGTTTCAATATAATATAAATAATGTAAGAAAAAGATTTTTTTTAAACATTTTTTGATTGTGAACTTTATATTATTAAATTTGGACTATTTAAATTATAATGAAATATCTATAAATCAGGCCATTCATTAGGAGGCGGTACCCGGTACTTTTACCCTCCTATGCTATTGACAAGTACCGCCTAAATGTAGAAATTTTTATATAAGATATTCATGGAATAAATTGAAAAGTACCACCTAGAAACGTGGAAAGTACCAGTCAACATGAAAGATAATGAAACCCCTGATAAATACTTTGGAATACCCTTGTTCTTTATGTAAATAGTCTGTTTATTACATTGATAATAACATATTTACACCAATTTACACCAAGACAAAACACAAGTTATACGAAACAAAACATATTGCGTGAAATATCACCCACTGCATTGAAACTGTACAGAGCATAACTGAGAGAAAAAAGTTATCTCCCTTTCAATACCCCCCCAATAGTTGTCAAACATAACATAGAAGCCAGATTTTCTTCTGTATAAAAACAAATAAATGATCTGTACAGAATCAAAATATACACAAAAATATCATTTACATCCAAATACAAATATATGTATATAAAACATGAGGCCATTCAAAGAAAACCTAAGATTCTCAGTATCCTTTTGAAGAAAGCACAAACATGATTTAAGTGTTGTTTTCTTTTAATTTTCTGCTCCTGTTTAAAATCATTTAATAGTTTTAAATGGCGTACTTTAGATGAGCTAAGAAAAAAATAATACCAGGAGAAAAATCAATTAATCAATTCTATGTGGCCTCTTGTTTTATCTTTCTATATGTTATTCATGAACCTCAATGACCTTTTCCCAAAATGTATAATAATTATGACTATGAGAACTGCCATTTCATTCGACCAAAAAAGTAGGATTATTAAGCAGCAGCATGACACTGCCTTGGCATAACAATGAGAGAAAATTGCAGCATGATATCACCAATGGATTGTGATGAACTTTTTTATTCAGAATTCAATTGAGAATAATTTAAAAACCTAAAATAAAAAAAGTCATTCTTTAAGCCCTTTTAATAACCCTGTTTGACTCTCTCTTCGAAGTTTGACGCTCTCTTCAAAAAGTGTAGCAGAGAGAATGTTTTTAACCATGAGCTTATCCTTGGGTTGAATTTCATGAAATTCTGGTCAAACTAGAACAAAAGTTATTCAGATATAACTGGTTCTACGAATAGAACTTCTGACCACTGACCAAAAAGGTCACCAACATACCTCCTCAAACTCATCAGCCTTATAGAGGTTAGGAACCTCTCCACTACTAAGAATGTTGTTGACATCCTCTAAGAATCCTTCCTCTACCACTTGAGTGTCATTAAAGATAAACACAGTTGCTTTGTTGTCAACTCCAGCCTGCCAGTATAGCCTCTTCAGATCTGAAATAGTGAAAATATGTTAGGAAACTCTCTAAAATAGAAATACCACTCATTTCCTCTAAATAGATATCTTAATTCCCTTCATTAGGTGTTCTTTAAAAGACACAGCTGGAATGTTTTCTCAAGTCTGCAGGAATATGCGCAAGATCTTAAAAACTCCAAACAGATTAGACACAGCTAAAAATAAATTCCATTTCTAAGACAAAAAGTCTGTTAAATACCTTTTTAAATCTCAGATTTGTAATCAACAAAATACATCACATTTTGCATGATCAAATCTTAATTGTTTGCTTAAATTTTCATTTGATTTTTATAATTCAGCCCTGAGAACTGAACAAAATGTATCCTAAAACTTGCCATCTCTGAATTCTGTTTTACGATAATGTTTGGTGACTTCAATCTGGAACGTTGCCATCTCACACATGTATGATGATAGCCTGGTCAAACTCTGTCTACCACTGCCACCAATACCAATCAATAACATGTTACCACGAGGCTGTCTGATTACACGCACAATCTTTGATACTGTAAAATACATCACAATTATCTAGGTACTGTAAATCATTTTACTACAAGACTGTTTGATAACAGGTAAAATGCTTCTTACTGTTACAAAAATTACATCAAATTTGAATTTACCTTTACTACTGGTCTGATGCTGTTTCATTACATCAAAACTTTTGGGATACATCACTTCTTTTTGGGCAAATATGTATGATCCCTTTTAAATAATGGATAACTGTCATGCTAGTTCCATGCTAATTTCCTTTTTTCATACTTATCTAAATCTATGGGACAACAACTATCATAATTGTTTTTATAATCTAAATCATACAAAATACCTCATATTTTGTATTTTGAATTTTGATATTTTTTAATATTATGGTTTTCTAAGCAATTCATAGACTTTAGCATTACTCTAAGTGGGGTTAGGGTATTATTTTGGGGACTATTTTGTAAGTTTCATACAGATAGAGGTAGTGTATACTTTTCTTTAAATATTCATTATAATAGTGTAAATATTGTTTGGTTGCTGTCTCATTGACATCATGTGTAAAGGACACTATAAAGACTATACTGGTGTAATATATTTGAAATTAAAATATCCAGTAGCCAGGTAGTCACAGATCAAGTAGAAGAAATGTTTTGTCCTGGTTTCCAGTCCTACTTACCATGTTCTATGGCATCTTTGAAGAGTACCAGATCCATGTGGACTACACCAGGTGAACCATTGTATTCCTCTAATAAGTCTACCATGTGTTTCTTTAGTTTGTTGACATCAGTTATATCTTCATATACAAGGTCTAAACTCATGTAATCACCTGGTAATCATACAAAATACATTTTACAATCGATTTGAAATTTCTATTAGCTGATACACACAAGTGTTGTGACACAATAAACAGTTTTTTAGCACTTGAAAACAATGGACTACTTACTATGGAACTATTGATTGATTGATTGATGGGTATTTAATGTCAAGCAGATTACATACATATTCAGGGTGATAACAGATAATATCACATGACTGTACTTTATACTGGAGAGTTAAGTTTGTAGTGTATAGGTCATTTCTAGCTAGTTTATCTGTCATCAAACTTACCAAATATTGGTGGGATCTTGTTGGGACATATATTATGATATGTCTGGTCAAACAAGGAGCCTAGTTTATCTGTCATCAAACTTACCAAATATTGGTGGGATCTTGTTGGGACATATATTATGATATGTCTGGTCAAACAAGGAGCCTAGTTTATCTGTCATCAAACTTACCAAATATTGGTGGGATCTTGTTGGGACATATATTATGATATGTCTGGTCAAACAAGGAGCCTAGTTTATCTGTCATCAAACTTACCAAATATTGGTGGGATCTTGTTGGGACATATATTATGATATGTCTGGTCAAACAAGGAGCCTAGTTTATCTGTCATTATTCCAATGAAATTTTCTGTGTCCTTTTCATCCACCAAACGATCAGAAAACACTCTGAAAAAGCAGGCAAAAATACTCTACATCAATACACAAATGTCATTATTTTTAAATGCTAAGAGACAATGGTAGAGAGGTATAGCTTATTATTCAGTATGGTTTTTTCTCATTGTTGAAACCCCTTCGGTGTCCTATATTTGTTTAAATCATTGTCCTTTGTTATCTGGTAGATAGTTGTCTCATTTGCAACCACAGCCATGTCTCCTTATTTTTATGGTGATGTATGAACATAACTTCTGGAAACACTGGGCCCTTTTTGAAAAGAGTATATTTTTCTTGATGAGAAGCTGTGATACAAGTGCAGTGTGTATACCTACTTTCTAAGATAATTCTTGTAACTTAAATTGTACCTGAAACATTCATGTATCCAGAGTCTTGTTATAGCTTGTTTTGTATCATGGAAATCTTTGTGGGCTCTCAACAGTCCCTGGAATATCTGTAAATAAAGATTTATCAATAATTAGTGCTACATGCAGATAAGTCAACATTTTCTGAGATCTCACACAAATATTCAAGGTAAATAATAACAAAGTAAAAATTATTTTAAAGAAGATTGAAATTATCTTGGTTGGTGTAGTATTTTACCTTAAAGATAACTCGCAAGTTAAAGAGATAATGTATCTTGGTTGGGGTAGTATTTTACCTAAGAGATATCTCACAAGTTAAAGAGATAATGTATCTTGGTTGGGGTAGTATTTTACCTTAGAGATATCTCGCAAGTAAAAGAGATAATGTATCTTGGTTAGGGTAGTATTTTACTTTAGAGATATCTCGCAAGTTAAAGAGATATTGTATCTTGGTTAAGGTAGTATTTTACCTTAGAGATAACTCGTAAGTTAAAGAGATAATGTATCTTGGTTGGGGTAGTATTTTACCTTAGAGATATCTCGCAAGTTAAAGAGATATTGTATCTTGGTTAGGGTAGTATTTTACTTTAGAGATATCTCGCAAGTTAAAGAGATAATGTATCTTGGTTGGTAGTGTTGGATAATCGGTTGAAATTACCAACCGATTATCTATTACAATCGTTTGACAGTAACCAACCGACTATCGGTTATAATCGCATCAGAATACTTTGCCCTTTTTTTAAATGAAATCATGCATTTTAGCCTCATTGGTCATGTCTAATGTGTATATTCCATTTCATTGCAGAGTTTTATATGTTAATATTTGATCTTCTGTTTCCTTTTCATATTTTATTTAGCAATTATAAAAATGAATTAATTAGAATCCAGATTCAGATTGAACATATTTTATCTCATAATTACAACATTAATTACCAAGAGTGACACTAACTTTTCTAAATTTCAATGGTGTAACCCACATTATAATTTCAATAACTTAGCAGTATAAACATTTGAATGTTTCACATTAAGAAAAGATATATATAAAGTATTTTACTTTAAGACATTTAAGATTAACAGAAAAAATAAAACAATGCATTTGCATTGAAATATATACAGTAAACAAAGAGGATCCAGCCAATGTCTGTTAATTCGTGTAGAATGCTTTTTTTTCTCACTTTTATGATCATCATTTTTCTGTCAATTGTGTCATTCGAGCGTCTGAACTTATAAATGCAAAAATGCGGAATTATTACATAGTTGAACCGTATCCGAACCGTGATTCTAATGTATTTCAATGGCGGACAAATTTCAGAAAATTTACAAAAATAAACGACGTTTGACAAGCAATTTGGGAAGGAATATGACGCTTTTGACGCTACTAATGGATAAAACATTAATAAAAGGCAATTTGCGACACGCTCTAGTGAAGTAAAGAAATTATTTTGTCTAAAATCTGAAGGATTTCGTGTACGCTCTCAAGTAACAAGTATCCGGTATTGAGAGAGTATTTCATGCAAAGTTATTTATTTTAAAGATCAATCTGTATATATATAGTCAATACTTTTGTCACGTTTTAAAGGGGAAAAAATTGTTTTGTCTTTAATTATAAGATGTTTGACATTGTTATTGTCATCGACTGATATTTTTCGTTCTCAGAGTTTTCGTTGCAATTTGTTTGACTGAGCAAATAAAATTCAAACCGCAAACGGACCGGAAGTTGATACGCAAAAAGTCCGGAAACTATAGCGACAATCGATTGAACAAAATCCCAATCGATTATCGACATCGTGAGGCCCAACCAACTGATTTCCGACTTATTCCGATCATCGGAACAACACTATTGGTTGGGGTAGTATTTTACCTTAGAGATATCTCACAAGTTAAAGAGATAATGTATCTTGGTTGGGGTAGTATTTTACCTTAGAGATATCTCTCGCAAGTTAAAGAGATAATGTATCTTGGTTGGGGTAATATTTTACCTTGGAGATAACTCGCAAGTTAAAGAGATAATGTATCTTGGTTGGGGTAGTATTTTATCTTAGAGATATCTCACAAGTTAGAGAGATATTGTATCTTGGTTAGGGTAGTATTTTACTTTAGAGATATCTCGCAAGTTAAAGAGATAATGTATCTTGGTTGGGGTAGTATTTTACCTTGGAGATAACTCGCAAGTTAAAGAGATAATGTATCTTGGTTGGGGTAGTATTTTACCTTAGAGATATCTCTCAAGTTAAAGAGATAATGTATCTTGGTTGGTGTAGTATTTTACCTGAGAGATAGCTCTCAAGTTAAAGAGATAATGTATCTTGGTTGGTGTAGTATTTTACCTTAGAGATATCTCTCAAGTTAAAGAGATAATGTATCTTGGTTGGGGTAGTATTTTACCTTAGAGATATCTCGCAAGTTAAAGAGATAATTTATCTTGGTTGCAGTAGTATTTTACCTTAGATATATCTCTCAAGTTAAAGAGATAATGAATCTTGGTTGCAGTAGTATTTTACCTTAGAGATATCTCTCAAGTTGAAAGAGATAATGTATCTTGGTTAGGGTAAAATTAAAATTGAGAATGGAAATGGGGAATGTGTCAAAGAGACAACAACCCGACCGTAGAAAAAAACAACTGCAGAAGGTCACCAACAAGTCTTCAATGTAGCGAGAAAATGGGGTAGTATTTTACCTTAGAGATATCTCTCAAGTTAAAGAGATAATGTATCTTGGTTGGAGTAGGTAAGAACTTGCTGACTACAGCAGTGTACATCTCAATAGTAGCTGTAGTAACAATATCTCCTATTGGCTTCACTTCTTCCTCAAAGTCTTGTAATTTCTGGTTGATCATACTTCCAAAAATTCTCTTTATCTGAGATTCCTGTAAGACAAAGGTTGTAAATAAATAAAATTTCTTGTTCGCAAATCAAAATTAAACAGTTTGAGAATAACAATCCATTTCAGTCCACTGTTTACACAATAATAAATATGAATTCATCAAAAGAAATGCTGCAAAGGAACCTTTTGAATGGCAATGAAAGTTTAACAAATAGAAATCATCTAAACTTCCAAGTAATCACATTGTCTTGAATCAAATAAAGTAACAAATATAAAATCTCTGAAAGAATTGTTTGTCCCTCTACCGATACTTCATCAACTAGAATATACTTACATGTGGGAATGTCATGTTGATCAAATTAAATCTGCTCTGAAGACGTGGAGAGATGACCATACGTCCACCACCAGGGGGCCCCATTGATGCTATGAGGAACATGTCCTGTAAATGAAAATATAGTGAAAACTTTAAAACACATCAACCCAACAATGTTAGATCTGTAAATTTGCTTTCGCAAATTTTTTTTGTTCTTCCCTCGCCGGGATTCGAACCCATGCTACTGAGATATCTTGACACCTAATCGCCGGCACTGTAACAGTCCCGCTAGACCACACGACCACCTGGGCTTCACAAAAATAAAGCTTTCAGTGGCCATGTGTTACCTAGCATCGTACTACAGTACATGATATATAAGGCATGGAGATGTTCTTGTTACAGATCAGCTCAATTATCTATAGTAAAGGATCCTACAAATTAATGCAATTTACAGTCACAGAAAATAAATATATTTATAAGTACGCCCGAGTCAGTGACAACTCTACAACAGATTTATGTATATACAACTCGTCTAAACATCAACCCAACAATGTTAGATCTGTAACTTTGCTTTCGCAAATTTTTTTGTTCTTCCCTGGCCATATATATAAAACCATTTTATGTACATTAATTTTCCACTTAAAGAGAAGGTAACAATATTTTACATAATAAGAATGATTAATAAGCAGTCTATGTGGTGACAATGTAGCAATCCTTATTTGAACTTTTATCTCATTTATACCAGAATCCATTATCAAAACGTACCCTGATTTCTTTCTGTGTTTGTTTCTCTCTGTCGTACCAAAATCCATAATCTAGCCACAACTTCATCAACTCCAAAGGAGGCTGTGATCCAAATGTATCCTTGGCTGGCATGTTAAAATCATCCATGAATGTAAGAAGTTTCTTCCCACCGATTGGTACATATACTCCCTTAGTTCTCTTTTCTACTCTACTCTCTATTATTTCTTGTACTTGGTTGGATGTGGTCTGAAATAATCACATAGGCATTTTTCATTAAAATTAAGATAAATATGAAGGGGAATAAGCAGTCAAAATGAACTTGTGTTGAAATTATCAGAGTTTTCTTCAAATTTGTAATTTCAACAGTATAGTTAGATATTTTTTTTATTTTTTTACTTATAATCATTACCTAAATATATATATATTCATATTTATTAATACATAGAAAGGTGAATGAAATACCTGAGCAGACATGTTGACAGTGAGAACACCATATGATTTAGAATCCACCTTAGACAGAGTGTTGTTTGCTATTGAAGTCTTCCCTGTTCCAACTGGTCCTACCAATAATACTGGATTGAATGATTTAATCAAAGATGACACAAGAAACTGGTACCGTACTGTGTCTACTGTTGGTACAATCAATCGGAAGAAAGGAGTTCTGAAATATTAAAACAGATGTTGACATACCAATATGCTTGAATATGAAAAATTCTTAAAGTAATTCAATAAGAGCAGGTGCACAACTTAGAAATATGTTTACAACTTTTCTCTAAAGATAAAGGAATTTGGGTTGATAACTGTAGGATAAATGTATTACATAGAGTAGACACTCACCCCCTCCTCCTTCTTGAAAATGTCTGTACCAAGGATTTTTTCCAAATCTAATTAAGTGTTCGCATTTCCAAATATTGGCAAATATTTAGAATTTATTACTTTTAGAATTAAGCTTCTTATAAAACTTACCCAGGAACATATTTCCATCCAGTTTTAAGTTTCTCCTCCCAGTGAACCCAACTCTTATTTTTAGGATCAACAAAGTATTCATAGATTGTATCCTTATTTGGGAAAGTTCCTTCTGTCTCCCGGATATAATTGTCTATTCTCTTACGACCCTCCTCGTCAACAGAACAACAGATGGACCAAATCATACAAAACTGGAACCAGTATTCAATCATTCGGACGTAATTTTCTTGGTCAATAGGGTCAACTCCATTATCTGGTGTTGCTAGGGCATCAAACAAGTTACACAAAGATTTGACACCGTTTAACTGAGCTATTGGTACCAGCTCTGTACAATGTAATCTCTTAAACTCTAAAATCTTTACAAGGAATTTCTCAAATAGTCTTCTTAATTCTTCTACCATTTGCTGTGAATAGAATTAAAATTGTGATAATATAAATCAATATGCATCATAATTTTATTTTTAATTTTGACACAGAAAAAAGTTAAAATTCATATCCCATGTTAAGAAATACCAGCTTTTAACAAAATTGACGAAATCACATCAGTAAAAAGTTTGTGATAATGGTGTCATATAATGAAATCTATCTTAAACATAAGAATAGAAATGGTATAATGTATAAAGACTTTTAACTCTGCCATCAAATCCTATTATGATGTGAAGAAAAATAATTGTTCCAAAAACATTTTGTTATCAATAGTAAATGAAATGCACAGATAACATTACTTAAAACATGTACAAGCAACAATTATCAATAATCCCTTTAGTTGTAAAATAATCTTTATGATTTATTGTATTTCTTTTGAACTGGAGTCATTGTCATGCGATATATTGTTTTTACAGATTTGTATTACAGTAAGTAATAAAAATACTAGAAATTTTGATAAACTCAAATTTAACATGGGAAAATTGATACTAACAAAGTGACTAATAATAAAATTATATTTCCAAATCTAAAATACCATGTATTACATTTATTTAACTTCTATTAATTTCTCTCTTAATAACTAACCTTTTCCTTCTTTTTGGCAAGCCAGCTCTCCACATATGGTTGCCATTTCAGATCAGAATAATCAGCATACACCATACCACATCTAGATACAGTGGCAGGGGAGGCAACTGATAAATCTCCAACTTCAAACAGCAAGGACACTGGCTCAGGAAGTGAGATTCTCTCTCCATTAATCAAAGTCAGAATCTTATTATCGTCCATCACAGAGTTCATACTCTCAATCCAAAGTGTATCTACTGGGCCATCAAATAAAATCCATCTCTCATCTAGTTTATCATCTAAAATTTATTCAAGTGAAAATATAGATATAAAAACATCATAAGAATGAATGTATAAACAAAGTACAGTAAATCAACTATTGTTTGACAAAATACTTAAAACTTAATGTGAATATTGAAAGGCCTTTTACATTTTAAAACCAGCATTTTATTATATCATATTTTACACAACAAAGCCGATGGTCTTCCACCAGTTCTAACTTTTCCTTATGTAAACCTACCATTACAGGCATTTCTAACCACACTGGACAATACACCATCGGTCCATTCATTTGTGTTCAGATCAAATTCTCCATACAGTTCTCCTAGTGATAGGGATTTTGGATTCAGAGGAAATACCTTAAATATGAAAAATTTAATTATAAAATTTTACTAGTAATCACAAAAAGATATGGTTAATTACAACCTTCATCTTGTTAAAAAAAACTAGAGGCTCTAAAGAGCCTGTGTCGCTCACCTTGGTCTATGCGCATAAACAAAGGACACAGATGGATTCATGACAAAATTGTGTTTTGGTGATGGTGATGCATTTGTAGATATTACTTACTGAACATTTTTGCTGCTTACAATCATATCTATCTATAGTGAACCTATGAATCTATCCCAGCAGTTAAAATCTTTTGTAACAATTTACAAAATTTATGAAATTGTTAAAAATTGACTATAAAGGGCAATAACTCCTTAAGAGGTCAATTGAACATTTTGATTATGTTGACTTATTTGTAGGTTTTACTTTGCTGTACATTATTGCCGTTTACAGTTTATCTCTATCTATAATATTATTCAAGATAATAACCAAAAGCTGCAAAATTTTTCTTAAAATTACCAATTCAGGGGCAGCAACCCAACAACAGGTTGCCTGATTGGTCTGAAAATTTCAGGGCAGATAGACCTTGACCTAACGAACAATTTTTTTCTGTCAGATTTGCTCTAAAGCCAAAATTTACATTTTACCCCTATGTTCTATTTTTAGCCATGACGGCCATCTTAGTTCCCAAGCCGGGTCATTGGACACATTTTTTAAACTTGATACCCTAATGATGATTGTGGACAAGTTTGATTAAATTTGTCTCTGTAGTTTCAGAGGAGAAGATTTTTGTAAAAGATTACAAAAATTTACGAAAAATTGACTACAAGGGGCAATAACTCCTAAAGGGGTCAACTGACAATTTTGGTCATGATGACTTTTTTGTAGATCTGACATTGCTGAACATTATTGCTGTTTACAGTTTATCTCTATCTATAATAATATTCAAGATAATAACCAAAATCAGCAAAATTTCCCTAAATTTACCAATTCAGGGGAAGCAACCCAACAACCGGTTGTCCGATTCATCTGGAAATTAAAGGATAGATAGATCTTGACCTGATAAACAATTTTTTTCCTGTCAGATTTGTTCTAAATGATTTAGTTTCAGAGATATAAGCCAAAATTTACATTTTACCCCTATGTTCTATTTTTAGCCATGGCGGCCATCTTGGTTGGTTGGACTGTTCACCGAACAAATTTTTAAAACTAGATACCCCAGGTGAGCTAAAAACAATTAAGATAAATGTTTTCAAAAAAATGAATTGCCAAAATTCTATATACATGTAAACTTTTAACTCTGAATATTAAACTAATTAGGTGTTTTTTTTAACTTGACTATTTGGTTGATGGGATTTCCCTTATTGAAAATATTCCCTATATAACATGGGAGTTGAGATCCAAGATCTCCCTCTTTGTTGAATTACCTTTACTTATATGAAGTTGGTTTCTTCCTGTTTGTTTTCTAACATTACTATAAGGAAGCTGGGATATCCCTCCTTGTCTAATTACTTTTACTATTTTAAGGTTTGGACCTCCATTCTTTTTTTAAATTGCAACTACATGTATTAGGACGTTGGGATCTTCCTCAATTGTTATTTTACCTTGACTATCTGGAAGTTTGGATCTCCCTCTTTGTTAAGTCTGGTCATAGCTGACTGAAGTGTCTGCCAGGAAACAGATTTACCAGCTTGAGTTCCACCTACAATCATGACAGAGTGACGAGAGGTTTTGGTCTCATACAACTGTATTGTCTTGTTAAAGGTCTGTTGGTTCACCTGAAGTCCCTTTATTTCCAGCTCTTTTGAAATTGCTGCTTTCATCTGAAACAAAGACAAAGCTAGATTTTTATTTGTAATTCTTAAATTCATAATTGCATATGCAACAGCAGTCACAATTTCACAAAGGTCTTTAATTTTTCAAACCAACTAATTCTTGGACAATTAACAAAGATGACAGGAATTTGTTTTTTTTTCTCTTTTTACTTCATTTTTGCAACTATTAAAAAGAATACAAGTGTTCTAGAAATATAAGAGACATTCTGCAAGTAATGTACGCATACCTTAGCATAGTCTGCCACTGGAGTTTCTATTCCTGGGAATAAGTCAGACATGATACCATTGATCAATGGTAAATCTGCTGAAGTCATCTTAGCAAGGTTCATGTCTTTCATAGAGGCCAGTAAAACCTGTAATAAAACATAATAATCTAATAGTATCTCTTTATAGGACTTTCTAGAAAGCCTGAATCTGATTTTAAAATTACAATTGAAAACAAATTATTTCCCTTGTTAAGAAGTAAACTTGTTTGTTGCAGTAAGGGACGACATCAAAAGTTCAATGTAGGATAAAAAACTTAATTCACATAGTTTTATCTTTGACCCCCTACCCCCCTCCTAACTTAATTTGGGGAAAATGTATTGACCAATAAGGATATATGTAAAATCGATGCCAATTAAACAAAACTTGCAGCAATTTTTACCCCCCACCCCCAAACTATTTGAATTAAGTTTTTTATCCTTCATTGATCTTTTGATGTCGTCCCTAAAGAGCAACAGTGAAAAGTAAAATCATAAACAATGTTTACTTCAATTTACATGTATGATGGATGACAAAATACAACTAATAAACCAAATATCACCTTTAAATTAGTGTTGTCAAATCGTACAGTCTTGCCTAACCGGTTACTCGGATAATCGTTCGACCGATTAACCGGTTAACCGGTAGCTTAAGTTGATGTTTTATCTATAGTACCCTACACATAGACATAAGAAGATATGGTATGAGTGTCCAATGACAATGTGACTACCTTCCATCAAAGTCATACATTTACGTTTTTATAATACGATGCATTGAAGGTTGTCCTTTGGTATCATAAGGCTTGTTTGTGAAGATTCCTGTCGAAGTTTGACTTTTGATAATCAAATACATGGTATCAACTATGGCGTTTGTACTAACTTCAGGTTGAAAAACCAAAACAAAACCTCATGATCTCGTACAATTAAATATGTCTGAAGTCAAACCGATGATTCTTTCATTTTCTCTTGTTGTCTCCGAGAGACTTGTACGACGGAGTTTGCACATTCAGATGTAGGTCTACACAATCTTAGATCAAAAATGAAATAATGAAGTAAATCGTAAAATTTAATCGTATTACTGATTTAAAGTTACTGTTAAAAAAACATGTAACCAGAGACATATAATGCAATTGTATTATATGTCTCTGGTGTAACTAATTATGTTTTCTTAAGATCTTGCCCCGAGCTGAGAGACAGGTTCTAATTAATTTTATATTTTTGGATTAACAATAGAAATCAATATACTGGACAACTGACCAATCAAGTTAATTACCACGACGAAATTTGTTAAAGAAAACATAACTATTTAATGATTTCAATACACATTTATATCAAATCTATCAAAATTGAAAAAAAGTCCGGTTAACCGGTTAGCGTTTTTGGTATTCGGTATTCGGTCTTTCGACCGATTAACGGGTTAACCGGTTAACCGTTGACAACACTACTTTAAAAGGACAAGATTTAATAACTGCTAATGATTGAGCTTCATTGCTGTGAAGCTATTCTACTTCCAAACAAGGGAAATAATCTTAAAGAAGTAACTTTTGTAATTTCTAAGACCTATTGTAAAAGAAAAAAAAATAGTCAATTTAATTTTAAAGTTTGTTTGCCATTGAAGGCTTTTTTTCCTAATATATTTTTAGTTGTTCATTATACTCATACTGATTATACTTTAATTTTCCTAATGTTACTATATAAACTTCAATTTTCCTAATGTTACTATATAATTCAACAAGTTATCAGATTCTAGATGCTTGTAAAATACTGTAAATTGCCCAACAGAACATTCAGTTTTAACTGTAACAACAACAAAAGATTTTGTTTTAACTGAATTTGTATACCTCTTCATCAGATAGGTTACTAGCCCAACAAAAGAAGATTTAGTTTCAACTGAATTTGTTTACCTCTTCATCAGATAAGTTGGGGCTGTTTCTCTTCTTTTTTCCTGCATAACGTAAGACGGACACTAAAGCTCGGAGACCAAAGTCATAATGATCTTGTTTAGACAACTGCTGTTCAGCCAGAGAGTAAAGGGTGTAAGTCTTCTTAGCCAGAGCTTTACAGTTACCAAAACCTTCTCCAAACAGTGTGATCTCAGAAATCAACATAGAGTCTGGAGTTACCATAGCTATAGGTCTGAACATAGACTTCAGATTATCTGGTAGTTCTGTACGTCCAGCATAACCTGAAATACAAGACAAACAAATGCTATACCTCTGAATAAAGACTTAAAATTCAATGTCTGGTAGCTGTGTATGCCAAGCACCTGAAAATTAAAGACAACAATAGTTATACCTCTGAATGTAGATCTAAGATATAATGTCTGGTAGCTATGCATGACAAATATATCCAGAAAATTAAAGACAACAATAGCTTTACCTCTGAATATAGTCTTATGGTGTTTATATATCTCAACTTGTACGATTCGCTCGTGTATGTAACAACGTATTAGATTTTAGCGAGAGAAATTTATGTATTACTGAAAAATTATTACACCAGGGTTTTCGATATCACAAACTAGTCAAAACATTTACTAAACTTATCATCGGTATAAGGAAATAATTCATAAATATAACTCAACATACGTTCAGGTATTTCACATCCAATCTTTTATGGTAATATTCTTTACAAAGCACAAAAATGTCAGTATTCACCTAAAAAGCTTACAAAACCTTTAAACAGACTTATTAAGAAGGGATATAGTTACGATACTGTTGTCAGGTCATTAAAAATTGCATATTTTGGCTTTAATATTGATTCACTTATAGGGTCTTTGCATCGGAACTAAACACATTTATTTAAAAAAAAAACCAGTTGTTGGTATGACACGGGTTATGTTCTTTTCATATATTTTATGATAGTATGATACTAAACCCCTAACGGGAGGGATTGTGCCTGATATTCATATGATGAAGACATAGTCTTTCAATCAGTTTAATTGAGGTCTGGAGCTGACATGTCAGTTAACTGCTAGTAGTCTGTTGTTATTTATGTATTATTGTCATTTTATTTATTTTCTTTTGTTACATCTTCTGACATCGGACTTAGACTTCTCTTGAACTGAATTTTAATGTGCATATTGTTATGCGTTTACTTTTCTACATTGGCTAGAGGTATAGGGGAGGGTTGAGATCTCATAAACATGTTTCACCCCGCCGTAATTTTGCGCCTGTCCCAAGTCAGGAGCCTCTGGCCTTTGTTAGTCTTGTATGATTTTTAATTTTAGTTTCTTGTGTATAATTCGGAGTTTAGTATGACGTCCATTATCAATGTTCTAGTATACATATTTTCTAAGGGGCTAGCTGATGACCGCCTCCGGGTGCGGGAGTTTCTTGCTACATTGAAGACCCATTGGTGGCCTTCAGCTGTTGTCTGATCTATGGTCGGGTTGTTGTCGCTTTGACACATTCCCCATTTCCTTTCTCAATTTTATTAAGATTCAATTTCTGGTAATTTATGCAAATCAAAACCAATTAAAGGCAACAAATAATATCCTAAACATGGACTTCAGATCCCACTAGTGTAGTACAAATAGAAAGCAATAAGTCGAAACACAGACTTTAGATTACCTGTGTAGTACAAAGGATAGGTAATATTTACCTGGATTCATGGTGATAAAGATTCCACAAGTGTGAGTTAGGTCAATCTCTCTTCCCTCAAAAGCAAATCTGTCTGTCCCTGCAGCCAAAGCACTAAGGATGGACAGAATCTGCTGGGCTACTACTGATAATACTTCAATATTGATACGGTTAAACTCATCAAAACATCCCCAGGCTCCAGTCTGTAAAATGACCAAAATATCTTTCACATTGTCATAATATTCACTTTTACTGGCAATAATACTATTTAAGGTGATTGTCTTTATCTACATTATTTGTTATTTAGATCAATGATGTTCCTATTACAATTTCCACTTTTCAAATAAGTTTAATCAATACACTGTAAATTCTAAAATTATTGTGAGCTTTTTATTAAAGCGATTAATAAAACATGACAGGTTTCACAAGAAAAAGAATATGCATTCTAATATTTGATACATATATCTGAATGCAGATTTTACTGAAATCTCGAAAATTCTTCTCAAATTTTTATCCATTCTTGATAAAATTGCAATAATGATGCATGCAATAATATCTAAATTTACAGTATCATAAAATTGAATCAAATTGGATTGGGGAACTTATTAAATCATAATTGTATACTAATGTCTCTGTTACATTATGTTCTTGGGGATTCAATATGCGTAATTTCAGAAAAACATGAGTTTGGATAGAAACAGGGAGGAAATACATGATTGAAATAACACATACCTGGGCCAAACCTGAGAACATTCTTCCCATGGACCTGAAATCTAGACCTTCAGAACAGTTGACAACAATGACATACATTCCCAATCCTTTACCCAGATCCTTGACAGTCTCAGTTTTTCCTGTACCAGCTGGACCTTTAGGACTTCCTCCTCTGTGGAGATGTAGTGCAGTGGTTAGTGTAATGTAACAACGGTCAGTCAATGGTGTGATGACCAGACGTCCAGAGTTACCCAGGTACTCGTAACCATAACGGAATTCTGTATTTGTCTGCCTGATCATACAGATATCTTTTTGGTGGTCCTATACAAATACAATGGAAATATGAAATAATCAAATCAAAACAAAAAATTTTCAAACAAACAATACAATCAAAATCATCATCCTCAAAGAAATAATTTTATCAAAATCTTTAATCCTTAAAGAAATAATTCAATCGGAATCTTTAATCCTTAAAAAAATAAAATTCTATAAAATCTGAATCCTAAAGAAAACATTAAATCTTACCCTTTCCATGTAGAATCTGAGTTGACTGAGCCATTCAAAAGCATTTTCATCAGAACATCCTTGTTTGACTAACTTCTCTGTGATATCTCTCTGATGAACTTCTATAGTTACAATGGCAGTCACCTTAAGTCTCTGCATCTTACTTAAGTTAGAACGAGTCATCTCAGAATACTTGTTCAACATGCCAACCTGAAAATAATACACCTCAAATAATTTTCAATTTTCAAGTGGCATAACTCCAGTAAAAATACTTCAGCTCCATTATTTTTTGGAATTCTATAAATAAACTGCTTATATGAACCTTAGTAATAAATTTCATGAAAATCTGACAAGACACCATAAGAGCACTTACAAATCTGGACAGAAAGACAGCCTGGTATTTCTGATTGCTCTGTGTCTGTGTTGTGGCAGATTGAATTAGAAGTTTATATGGACCTCTTCTAATCAAACTACAAAATTTCAATTTCGCATCTAAATCTCATGAAGTGGACATACATATATACAGTTCTATTACCTGTTTTTTCTTCATGGACTTAAGAGCCTTCTTATCTCCCCTGTCACGGGTCTGTTTAAGAGCCTTGATAGTATCAGCTGTCCATTGAATCTGGCTAGAAGTGATACAAGTCTGACCAGGGAAGTCTTTCAACCATTTATCTCTTTTGGATTTTTTCAGAGCTGATTTAGTAACTGACAGTTTTTCTATCAAAGTATTCACCATAGCTCTCTCAACATCGCCTAGCCAGTTCTGAAAAAATAAAAGGTCAAAATTGTAATCAAACTGGGAATGAACCTTTGTATTACAATAAAAATACAATATACCCATAATTGCCATCTTGTTATGTCCCCTTTTTTACCAGAATATAAAGGTTTCTCAATGAATTGCTTAATAAATTTACAATACACCTTATCGCTAATCCCGGCTGACCCAGTCGCTTGAACTTTTGACGTCATACACAATCACTTTTCCATTGTGTCGTCAGATATTTTGTTTTATGACGTCAAATAATAGGGGAAACTGTGTGATATCTTGTAATGGCGGACAAATAGCGATAAGGTGTATAGATTGGCCTTTCCTGTTGCCAATTTACAGCATATACTGAATTGCCACTTCAATTTTTCCACATTTGTACAGTACTAGAACATAGGAAATCATTCTCTCCATTCTATTTTTTGGGCAATAAAACCGATATAAATATGACAAGTCATCTGATAAATTCACTGGTCAATAAATGATCTTGCAAGGTCAAACACATCATATTTTGTCCATCAAATAGTTAATATAATCAAACAAGGTATTTGATGTATACTGAAGCCTGTCCTTTCAAGAATAAGCAAACTGAACTAAAACTAGTTGGACAAGTGTTTTAATTTGCATTTTGATGTTAAGTCAACCATTGCTTAATTGTCATACCTCTACTTGTCCATCTAGAGGCACTGCAGTCAGGAACTCAATCTTCTCATCATCACCAGATTTCATAGCTGTTGCCTGCCATTGCATTCCATGCTGAAAATATTATCAAGTAAAATTAATATATTTCATTTTCAGTTTTGAAAATAACAATCTAAGTTTTAGTATGACAATGGCATTTGTAAAGTTTGCAACAGAAAGCCTGTTATAATAAAAGACAGGATACAATAATGATGTTCACCTAACTGTTGATGATACAACAAATCTTCCTCAAAATACATCATACATACACAAATATATACTTCTATGTGCAATAACCATGCATGGATACAGTTATTATTTCCTCAACATTTGATATATTGTAAAATTCAAGCAATACATTTTAATCAAAATTCCTACTATATATATGTAAGTTTTTAACGACCTTGACTGGCTATACAGCCCTTGCACATATTACATATATTCAAGTTTATTATTTAGATGATGGAGATTTTTTTTTATGAATTTCCAAATGTGATAAACTCCATAATCTCACATGTAAATTTTTTTTCACCAAAAACTTTCCCCTCCTTTTACTTGATGTTAACTGAGATTTCCAACTGAAGATTGGTGCCTTGAAACTTAAAACTAATTGATAAAGCATGCCATAAATCAACATTAAAACTTGGGGTGCAATTAAAACAAGTTCATGCTGCACAATATTTACAAAATCTGCAACAATCTTCTCGAAGTGATGATCTGCCATTTTGACAACTGTGCGCAATACACATTTATTCATACCCCAAAACAGTACATTGAAATTGACAATACATATAAAGAATCTAAGTATATTATATTCTGTTTCTATACAATAAAATGTACAACATATTTGAATATAAAAAATGCTTTGTGCTGCACACTAAATAGAAATCATCCTTCCTTTGGTCACACATTTTTTTTAAATTCAAATACATGATTAGTTATATATGTACTATAAATACACTATAAAAGGAATGAATTTAATTCAACCATTGAAGGCATATTTAAGTAATTTTCAGGTAATAAACCTATTTTTATGTGTTTGTTTTTACTTTTCTTACTGAATTCAAGTACAGAATAAATTGTACATGACAGTTTACAGTATTTTTAATCAGAAATATATTCAGTCAGACAACTCTTTATGAAATTTAAGACATATTAATAGAACAAGAGTGTAAAAAGGACAGTTAATTCATTGAGGCACAATTATGTTTTACTAATTAGTACAAGTTTACAGAAAAAGATCAAGGATGCATTTTCTTATTAAATGGTCATAACTGTTAGTGAAGTCAAACCAATCAACAATGTTCTTTAATATTATTTCTTCATAAAAACTGTTAGTTAAGTTCATTCACTCAATGAAAAAAAACAGGTATTAGACAGTACAAAGTTGATAGTATGTTTCTGACCTTACAGAAGAAATTTTGATCATGTTAAAATACATTTCTTATATAAACCAAATATATACTACATTGTAGTGTTTAAAATTTCTGAGATGGAATTCTAGCTTTTTGAATCTTGTATATATATTTGTAAACTTGCAACAGACTATTATAGAAACTCTCAGAAACAAACAACCATCAACTCTGTCTGGTACTTTATATGTAACTGATATTATTTGATACACAACAAATGGTAAAGGAAAATATACAAGAAAATGGTGCACATGTACTTATCACTAGTGTTACAAATACTCTGTAAAAAATAATAATGTCAACAATGATATCAAATTTGAACATTGCATGGTTTCACTTTCTGTTTGATATCTAATACAGGAAAGTTTGAGTAAGCCATTAGGAATTATACTTTTTCATATTTTCTTTCAACTTTATAAGAAGGCAAAATAAAAAAAATAGTATAAAAAAATAATGATTTTTAAAGGTATGGGGAACATTTAGTGTTCAGGTCAATATTTTAAGTCAGTAAGTTTTTGACAGCTGGACAAACTGTCAATCTAAAATTCACTTTGGGCGGTTAATGAGCATTAACCTTTCCAAAACTAAGATATATTCTAATTCACAGGAAACATTGAGTAAATATTAAGTGATTTTAAAGTATTTTGAGCTCATAATCATTACACTGTTTTAACACAAAAATAAATGACTAACACACCAACTTGATTGTAAAATAAAACCTACCACTTTCGACATATCCAAAGATTTGATATTGTCAAAGCATTTCTTTAGATGAGGCTGTACCAACATAGGTTGTTTGGAATTACCCAGGATTTCCAATAAGTCATCGTTTGACAGGAAGTAGAACCTAGGAAATATTCCTCTCTTTGTCTCAAGGTATGTGTCCAGAGACTTTTGAATGTCTTCAAGTTTCAAGTTCATCTCACTAAGTGCTTCTAATACTCCTGAAAAACATTCAATTAGGAAATCATCAACTGTTGACTTTGTTATTATAGAATGAAAGAATTGTAGCTCTACCTGGCTTCTTTCTTCTTGTCACTAACAGATACCATATGAACATTCACATATAAGAAGTTAGACAAGGGAAACTTTTTACCAGTCAAATTCAAGTATGCAGAAACAGCAGTTTGTAAGAAATCCTTGACTGGACTGAATTTGAACAGGCAAACAGATTATTTCTTCAACCTACATCTACAATAATTAGTGTATTACAGATGTTACCTTCATGATGAGTACAGCGTAGGGCATTCTTTTCTTTGTGCATTCTGGTCATTATAACCTTCCATTTGGCATTCACATCATCAAAATCAGCTGATTCTCTAGGTAACTGCTTACGGATGTCCTCTCCCAAAAAGATATTCTGAAAATTTCAATCAAACACTGGCTGAATTGAAGGTCCAAATGGTTTACTGGTTTTGGGGGGATTAATACTATATAGGATGCATATATACAAATGCAAATAGAAGAGAGGCAGCCAAGACCAAGACCAAAACCCCCTAAACAGTCTTCTAACAACAATTTTTTTCTCACTGATAACCTTTTTGATATCCTGACACAATATACATTTTAGTTAAGTGGTTCTCCTTGCGCCTGAATTGACTACATTAAGACTTCATTAAGTTAGGAAATGACAGTAAATAGTTCATAGGATGTCACTACATAGCGTATTAACAGTATCATATGTGCTGTTGTCAACTTGTCAGCCTACATGATTTTTTGTAAACAATGGATAAACAAATAACCAAAAGTTGCACATATAGTTTCTAAAATCTATGTCACTTGGTCTCTGGTGGATTGTTGTCTCATTGGTAATCTTATCACTGTCTACTTATATACATAGTGCAGTTAAATGTTACTTATATACATAGTGCAGTTAAATGTTACTTATATACATAGTGCAGTTAAATGTTACTTATATACATAGTGCAGTTAAATGTTACTTATATACATAGTGCAGTTAAATGTTACTTATATACATAGTGCAGTTAAATGTTAAGTTTATGATGTTTGTTTATATCTTGCTTTAATGCTTCATCTGGGGTTGAAGTCATAAAACTTTGCTCAGTGTTTGGAGCACAAAAATCATGCTCGAAACATGAAATCCAGCATATTGATTGGTTGATTTTCGAGTACAAGTACAACAAGAGGCTCTCAAGAGCCTGAATCGCTCACCTTAATTCTTTTGGTTAAATCTCTCATCAATGATTATTTTGGCTTTTCAATTTATTTAAATGTTTTTTGGATCGTCCTATTTTCTTCAAAAGCCAAAAAAAATAATCATTTTCTCCTATGTTCTATTTTAGCCATAGGAGCTATGTTTCTTGACATACAAGGAAATAAAATATAAAATTTATACTAGATACTCTGAAACTCATTTAGCCTAAGTTTGGCTGAAATTGATAGAGCAGTTTCAAAGGAGAAGATTTTTTAAAGTAAGTCAACATGATGAACAAATTGTGAAAAAAGTCTTTAAAGGGCAATACCTCCTTAAGTGGTCAATTGACAATTTTGGTCAATTTGACTTAATTGAAGATCTTACTTTGCTGAACATTATTGCTGTTTACAGTTTATTTCTATCTATAATTATATTCAAGATAATAAACAAAAACAGCAAAATTTCCTTAAAATTATCAATTCAGGGGCAGCAACACAACAACAGGTTGTCTGATTCATCTGAAAATTTCAGGGCAGATAGATCTTGACCTGATAAACAATATTACCCAACGTCAGATTTGCTCTAAATGCTTTGGTTTTTGAGTTATAAGCCAAAAACTGCATTTGACCCCTATGTTCTATTTTTAGCAATGGCGACCATGTTTGTTGATAGATCATAACTTCGGATACAATTTACAAACTAGATACCCTAAGGAACATTCAGTTAAAGTTTGGAAGTATTTGGCCCAGTAGTTTCAGAGGAGAAGATTTTTGTAAAAGATTACTAAGATTTACGAAAAATGGTTAAAAATTGACTATAAAGGGCAATAACTCCTAAAGGGGTCAACTGACCATTTCCGTCATGTTGACTTATTTGTAAATCTTACTTTGCTGAACATTATTGCTGTTTACAGTTTATCTCTATCTATAATAATATTCAAGATAATAACCAAAAACAGCAAAATTTCTTTAAAATTACCAATTCAGGGGCAGTAACCCAACAACAGGTTGTCTGATTCATCTGAAAATTTCAGGGCAGATAGATCTTGACCTGATAAACAATATTATCCATGTCAGATTTGCTCTAAATGCTTTGGTTTTTGAGTTATAAGCCAAAAACTGCATTTGACCCCTATGTTCTATTTTTAGCAATGGCGACCATGTTTGTTGATAGATCACAACTTCGGATACAATTTACAAACTAGATACCCTAAGGAACATTCAGTTAAAAATTGGAAGTATTTGGCCCAGTAGTTTCAGAGGAGAAGATTTTTGTAAAAGATTACTAAGATTTACGAAAAATGGTTAAAAATGGACTATAAAGGGCAATAACTCCTAAAGGGGTCAACTGACCATTTCCGTCATGTTGACTTATTTGTAAATCTTACTTTGCTGAACATTATTCCTGTTTACAGTTTATCTCTATCTATAATAATATTCAAGATAATAACCAAAAACAGCAAAATTTCCTTAAAATTACCAATTCAGGGGCAGCAACCCAACAACAGGTTGTCTGATTCATCTGAAAATTTCAGGGCAGATAGATCTTGACCTGATAAACAATATTACCCCATGTCAGATTTGCTCTAAATGCTTTGGTTTTTGAGTTATAAGCCAAAAACTGCATTTGACCCCTATGTTCTATTTTTAGCAATGGCGACCATGTTTGTTGATAGATCATAACTTCGGATACAATTTACAAACTAGATACCCTAAGGAACATTCAGTTAAAGTTTGGAAGTATTTGGCCCAGTAGTTTCAGAGGAGAAGATTTTTGTAAAAGATTACTAAGATTTACGAAAAATGGTTAAAAATTGACTATAAAGGGCAATAACTCCTAAAGGGGTCAACTGACCATTTCCGTCATGTTGACTTATTTGTAAATCTTACTTTGCTGAACATTATTCCTGTTTACAGTTTATCTCTATCTATAATAATATTCAAGATAATAACCAAAAACAGCAAAATTTCCTTAAAATTACCAACTCAGGGGCAGCAACCCAACAACGGGTTGTTTGATTCATCTGAAAATTTCAGGGCAGATAGATCTTGACCTGATAAACAATATTACCCCATGTCAGATTTGCTCTAAATGCTTTGGTTTTTGAGTTATAAGCCAAAAACTGCATTTGACCCCTATGTTCTATTTTTAGCAATGGCGACCATGTTTGTTGATAGATCAAAACTTCGGATACAATTTATAAATTAGATACCCTAAGGAACATTCAGTTAAAGTTTGAAAGTATTTGGCCCAGTAGTTTCAGAGGAGAAGATTCTTGAAATAGTTTACGACGACAGACGACGACGGACGCCAAGTGATGGCATAAGCTCACTTGTCCCTTCGGGACAGGTGAGCTAAAAAACTGACTCGAAAGTTTTATGACCACAAGGCCTGATGTTAAACACAAGTAAACATTAAAAACAATAAAGGATGACAAATTATTACACACCTCTAAATACATCCATTGTTTCTGTACTTGCAACAAAGTCTCTACAACTTCCAATATCTGTGACAGAGTTTTCTCCCATTTATCTACATCCTGTTCAAAAGCTTTGACAAATCTAGAAGCTTTCATGGTGGACAATTGTACTTGATTATCATCCAATGCTGTGAAGATGTTATCAATGCTCCTGTAAATGAATAAAGATTATTTGTCAAACAAACTTTGACAAGGAATGTTTCAGTATTACAAATTAAAATCTGCTCAATACCTTAATTAGGGACATACATGATGAAGGAACCCATCCTCAATCAGTTATAGGTTAGATATTGTTTCTGGCACTTTGAAGTCACGTTTTCATAGCTGAGAAGTCCTATTTTAAAGCATACTTTTTGACATGGAATTACTTTGAACTGACAATTGGGGAAAATAGCGAGCACCATAAAATGAAACAAGGACTGGCTAATATTTGAACTAAGATTTTATTAAATCTTGAATGCTTCTTTTTATAAATTCATTGAGGTGTAAAAGCGTTGACCAAAGTACATTTTGTATGAAGCGTCAAAGCACTTCATTCTAAATAAGTGCGCCCAAATAACGCTTTTTTTTTTTACTTCAGACATAAAAGTATATTGGATACAACCACTGATTTGGTGATATACTTACACAAGTTTGAAATGTCCTTTGTCTTTGTAAGGTACAATTTCAAGGTCTGTCATATTCCATAACTCATCAATAGCTTTAAGTCCCTGAAATATGACCATATATTCCATCATTTAACATTACAGTGTACAGTTTTTCATAATTTGAAATTCTTCGCCTTTCTTTTCTTTTTCTTTATATTAAAGATTATTCATTTCTTTATATATGTTAATGATATCATCAATTATATATATATGTTGTAATTTAAGTTATATAGAAATCATTTTCTAAATTGAGTCTTTAATTTTTCCTTTAAAAGAAATAAAATTGAGAAAGGAAATGGAGAATGTGTCAAAGCGACAACAACCCGACCATAGAGCAGATATATTTCAACTGATTCTTCTCCTTAACACAAATGATAAAACCTTATTTAACTTTACCATTTGAAGCATTAAAATTTTACAAGATTCGTCTAGAAGAGAACTGCTTATTCACTGGACAATAACATACCAATTCAATAGCCAATTCCTTGGTCGCGGCACCAGATACATCAGTGATAGTATCAGCAAACTGATCAAATCCAAACTCAATAATCTTTTCCAATGTGAAATCTGCTTCCTTGTGGTTAAACTCTTTTTGCATCTCAGTCTGAAAAATATACAAGTTATAGTCAAACCTTGGTAGGTCTAAGTTGAAGGGACCCAAACATATTTTTAGCTTTTTTTAATAACTTAAACAAACAAAAATGTTGTTAACTGAAAACTACTCAGCAGTCTAACTGCTCTCCACAAGTATCTTACTTTTTCACATAACTATAAATAAAAGAGGATATGCCTGGCTCCGATATATGTCAGTTGGGCAGCAACCCAGTTATGCTATTTTAACCTAAAGTGTTCCACTTTGGAACCAGTCAGCTGTGCTACTAAAAACAAATAATTCTATATAAGAAGAAGACTTTATGCCTATTTTATACTGTTAAGTGTTGTTACCTGTATCTTCTCCCAATGTCTGGGTCTCATGGCTGGGTTCTTCAGATCTACCACTAATGGCATGGTACGTTTGAATTGGTCTACACGGCTCTTACTTGATTCTACAACTTCCCAGTTTTTATCCTAAAATTAAAGTTACAATTTAATCAGACTATTAAATCTTTTTTTATTTTTTTATTTTCATGTCTTATTTTCTTTTTTCTCTTCTTCCATATAAAAAATGATTCTTTTACCTTTTCTATGTTTTAATTCTGACAGTAGTAAAGAACTTCATTCAAAGCTTTCAGTCAGTACCAAGTAATTAATGCAGCACTGAGTATAGGTCAATTAATATGAAAGCAACACTAATTTTCTTTAATCATACCTTTAGATCAAACGCTTTGGTAACAAATACTATATTATGAAATATGAAAATAATCTGTTCTATTAACCTTATTCTTAATAGTAAACATAACTGGTAAGCATTTAGAATATATCTATATGATTTTGAAAAGACAACATATAAAGGTAAAAAATCCATTGCTGTACCATCAAGGTAAAACATTCTGGTACAAAATAAAGTGAAAGTGTATGCAAATGACATGTTGATGTGCATAAAATAAAATAAGATCATTATAGAGGAAACTAGTATTGTACTCACTTCTTTATCCTTAAGATCATCATTCTAACATAGGATATAATATTCATAATATTTGGATAGATTAAATTAGTTGTTGCACTTTTTTTAATAATGTATTTTTTAAATATTGTACTTTTAAACAGAATGGTACTAGACACTACATGTATTTATTGTCGTAAATTAGGCCATAAGATTTCTTGTTTAAATTGTTTCACGTAATTTCATGATGGGGCCTTTTATAGCAGATTATACAGTATGGGTTTTTCTAATAATTGAAGTCTGTGGCCTAGAATTGCTTACAACTTCTTCATTTGAAGTCTGGTGGGTAGCTGTCTCACCACTTATTTTTACTTTATTATTAAAAATATCAAATCAACTACCAAACAGAGGTTTTTTCATGCAACTTGTACACACTGAACTGTCTACAATTAAGATGCAACCAAACACAATAAAGCCTGGTGCCATATACCTTGAACATATGATGTTCCTAAGAAAATGCAATAGAAATTTGTAATAGACAGTCAGATACACAGACAAAGCTTTGGAGCTGGGCAATGGCGGAACCAGGGGAAGGTCACAGGGGTTGGAACCCCCTTTTTTATGAACGATTAATGCATTTGAATGGGGACATATAGTTGGACCCCCTGTCCTCCTGGGTTCAGTACCCCCTCTTTTAAAAAAGGCTGTATCTGCCCCTGCTGGGGTATAATATTGTTATAGTTTTTTTCTATTGAGACCAGCTATTAGTTCTAGTGATGTTTTGAAGACTGAACAGAAATAACTGATTTCATACCTTAAGTTCTTTGCTAAATCTGTTGAGTTTCTTGTACATGGATTGAGCAGTGGTTTCCATTGTTTCTGTTTTGATTTCCTCAAATTTGCTGACTTTCCAATCTGCCCACAAGCCTTCCCATTCTTTGTTCAGGGACCAAATTTGTTCAATGTGCTCCAAGTCCTAAAACATGCAAAATACAAACATAAATAAAAATTTGATCAGTTTGTATCCTTTGCTTCATAATATATTAAATAAATTTTAAGCCATCAATGAGTTTTTTTCATGCACATTTCTCTTATTAAAAAGTTACAAATTAATAATTTTCTCTTTAAATGAACAATTTTCATCTGTGTTGACATGTGTAAAATATTTAACAAAAGTTTCGTGTTCTACACTTAGCTTTTCACAAAAAATATCCTGGAATCTAATTTGTATTTCACATAAAAGTAACACCTGAAAGCTGATAATTTTAATGTAACTGAAGCATACCACTGTTTGGTCGAATGTCTATTACCCTTGAAGTCTCCATGATTTTAATTTGTTTTACACAAATTATTTTTGATCCAATTTGTTTTTACTTTATATTTATGAAAACAAATGTGCCATCTATCTATAAGCAAAATGAAGATTAACATGGATAGCACATGTTTGAATATATAACCTTACCTTCTCCAAGTTAGCAACTTCTTTAGATGGAGGTTGATCAATCTTGAAGATATTAAGTCCCTTCCTAATATCTTGTTCTTGTTTCTTCAGTGTATTTAATTGGTCTCTGATAGCCTGAATGTTAGACACAGCTTCTTCAGTACTAATGTTACTAGTGAATGGTCCTTTAGTAGTAAATTCATCCACCAAATTATGAACCTGTTTCTTAAACTCTTCTGACTGTGCCAATAATCCAGTCTTAAACCTTTCCTGTAAAACAGAAAATAATATATAAGACCCTGACTTATAAAAACAATGATAACAATATAAATCAATTTTCATGTTTCTGAATAGTGGTGCTGTTTCGCATCAAATCTAAGATTGGATCATGTCATTCCTTTTCAACCAGGATACATTCAAGGAAGCTATTCAAGGAGGAAAGTAAAATAAGTAAATCAGATGTCCTAAAGTATTAAGATGAACATGATTGATATAGTGTTTTACCTTGTTCTTCTTCAGCATGGTCTCAGCATCTATAAGTTTCTGTTGGAATACATGCCATTCATTACTCAGCTCATTTAACATGGCCAATACCTACAAGGACATGAAATGTTATATGATTACAAGTAAAAACCGAGAACAGGTCTTTATTATCATACACTAGGCATATCAAGGCATTATGCAATTGTTTTTATGCAAGAAAGTCTTTTAGTGAAAGGTTTATTTATTGTTAAAATTGGTTGCTGTTTGTTGATGTGGTTCAGACTTGTTTCTTGTTTCTTGGTTTTTATATAGATTACACTGTTGGTTATCCTGTTTGAATGGTTCAAAACTAGTATTCTTTTGGGCCCTTTATAGCTTGCTGTTCGGTGTGAGCCCAGGCTTTATGTTGTACGCTGTATTTTGACCTATTAAGTTTTACTTTTACAAATTGTGACTTGGATAGAGTTGTCTCATTGGAACTCATACTACTTTTCTTATATCTATTATACGCCAGTCATTCTATTTGAGAAGTCAAAATATGTTGACTATGTAAAGCCTCAAGACATGTCTACTTCTGAGACACTTTTTAAAATTTCCTGTAAATCCTACCTCCTCTTCCACAGGGACTTCATATTTCTCTAAGATATTAAACTGATCCTGCAGAGGTGGGAACTTAGCTTCTGTTTCACATAATCCAGTGCTCAACTTCTCCCACAGATTTAGACTGTTACCCAATTCATCCAGTGTCTGTGGAATCTTACTCACACTATAAAGTAAAAAGTTTATGATGAAATAAATGTGTCTGCAAAGTTTAATAAATTTTTACCATTTGTTCAGTAAATGATCATTTTAGTTTTTCACCCAAACAAGACATTTCTAAAGTTTTTATCAGAACATACTCTCTAATATAAGTCAATTAATCTGTATATAAAATTTTTGCTTTTATATTAAGAAAAAACATTAAATCTTGCTTTGAAATAGTTTGGTAACAAAAATTCTTCTTACTGATTACACACTCAGAAATGGTTATGCTTGGCACTTTGCAAACATTTGGCTTGTTTTTACGAGTAATATTTCCTTTTTTGTTGAATTTGTTATTTGATAATGTCCCTGCAATTTTATTTTAAATATACTTTTGTGTCACAAAAAACTAGTTTTATTTGACTGAATATTTATAAACAACCTACTTTTCACCATTTTCCTTGAGGAAAGCATTTAATTCCTTAAGACCATCAGTTGCTATTTGTTTGAGTAATGTTGTAAATTTATTCTGCCATTCCTGACAATGACTAAGAATAGAGTATTTCAGTGGAGAACAGTCCAGTAATACAAACTGTATGTTCAGTATTGTCTCTTGTGTCTGGACGTTGTTTGCTACTTCATCATATCTACAAAAATAAATAAATCTTCTTTATAAATTGAACTGAATAAAGGAATTCATGGTGCAGAAACCTGCTTATTAACTGCAAATTAATTAAAGAATTTATAATGTCATATTCATGATGACTAGGAAAAATGAAATGTTGTTGTGCAACACTATTTCTGATGAAAAAATAAAACTTCAATAAAGTTTAAACTGTCTTGTGTATAAAAGAAAGCAAGCTTTTCTTAGACATAGTTTTTTTGACAAATTTGTTGAACTATTCCATGAAAAAGTTGACCTGGTTAAGAAAATACTTTGACAGTTTCTCATTAAAAAAGATGGAGTCTATTTTTTAACTTTGATCATGTAAACAGGGAATTAACATAGCAATATCAGCAATAAGTTTAAGACTTGTGATAACATTTTTTAAACTAGCAATATTCTTGACTTAACGACTTTTGTGTTAAATTTGCAGACTCCATGAAGCTTCTTACCAATCAATATTGGTATCAGATTTTAAGACTTGTTGAAACTTCTAGATGATTTTGAGACTTGAAAAAACTTCTTTCCTAATCATACAGGTATTCGATTGTAAAATTTGTGGAAATTTCTTACCTAGCAATATCAGCATCAAATGATGAGACTTGTGGATTAAGTTTCTGGTAACGTCTTATAAACATGTCTTTGTTGATCTCCCAGATTTCTCTGTAATTATCCCAGGTAGCCAGATAGTTCTTCAGGTTTGTAGCGTTGGCTGACATTCCACCATTAATTACACCATGAATCTTCTTTGTCTCCTCATCTCTAGCTATTACTTCATGGATTGGCTGAAAATGTACAAATGTTAAAAAATCAAATCATGTTGAACTCAAATCTGTCTACTTAAAAGAATCTGTTGCATGAAAATGTTGACAAAATGCATTTGAATTTTTTTTTTTTTAACTTTCATTGTTAAAAAAATATTTAAATGACTTTCATTATTTCATTATTAAACAAATATTATGGAAGGAAAAGTTCTTGTCAAAAATGTTCTAAGGAAATTCATATTTTTGTAATTAGAGATGCTGGCAAACTTGTTTTCATTATCCTATTTTTATTTATTGTCATTTCATTCTAGTAATAATTCTTTCATTACTTACATCTTTGGTAGATTTTTTCTTTGTCAATAAGTTTGGTAGTCTATTTATGTTGGAAATTGATTTTGTTAGATGTCCATAGATACTGCTTACAATGTTGGCCAATTGTTTCAGTGTTGGCTGGAACTCAACCTATAATATAAACATGAACAGTTTATAATGTAGAAAAAAACAATATATGATTATGACATATAAATAGAATGATTACCAAGGTCAGAAATGGACACAAAATAATTTTTGTGAGAAAAATATAACACTAAAATGCATAGAAAATGAAATATCTCTTAATTCATTTCAATAAAAATCAAATTCTTAACATTAACAGTAGCAAGTTTAACTTACTTGGTCTCCCTGGAGAATGACCTTGACCCTGAAGAGAGGATTAGGAGCAGATTTGCCGTCCCCATTGACAGCTTTAGAGAGTTCTTGTAATGACCATTTAACATTAAGTCTGAAGGCTTCCTCTACCATTTTGTCCATTCTTTCTGTATATCTGTGCCAGTGTTGTTGTACCTGTATGAACACAAGCGTGATAAACTAACATAATTCCAAACATCGAAAATAAATATTCAATGACGAAAATGTGAAATTAGGATACAAGCAAAAAAAAGGTAAAAAACAGGGAGAAAAAAGGTACATGGTAAGTCAATAATAATTAATCCTTAGATTTTTGTTTGTAATTTATCCATTATTTAATTTTACTATTAATAAATAACAAACATTTTGGTTAACTTTAATTAAAAACATCTCTTTGTAATTTATACTTCATTTTGATATCTGCCGTTAGCAATTGACTATGTTTGTTGTTGCAAAAATTAAAACACAACTGTCGTTGATTTTTTCACATAAATAACATAAATTTTACCTCATTTCCATCAGTTCTGAATATTTCATAAGTCTTCTTCATTGTTCTGACAATCTCTTCATGGAATTTAGCTAAGTTCTTGGCTGAAATTTCTCTATGTTTAGCCTGAAATAAATGTGAATAAGTATGTTATACCAGCAATAACTTATAAATCAGAGTCAACAGCTATTAAACAAAAATGTCAAAATTATCAAGTTATTTTTTTATGAACCAGTTGAATCATTTCAGACTTTGATTATTTTTCCTCAAAATTATAAGAGGCCATTAAATTGCACTGCTGAAATAGCTTATAAACAAGAATGTGTCCATAGTACACGGATGCCCCACTCGCACTATCATTTTACATGTTCAGTGGACTGGAAATTGGGGTCAATACTTTAATTTGGCATTAAACTAGAAAGATCATATCATAGAGAACATGTGTACTAAGTTTGAAGTTGATTGGACTTCAACTTCATCAAAAACTACCTTGAACAAAAACTTTAACCTGAGCTTCGCACTATCTTTTTCTTTATTCAGTGGACAGTGAAATTGGGGTCAATACTTTAATTTAGCATTAAAATTAAAAAGATCATATCATGGGGAACATGTGTAATAAGTTTTAAGTTGATTGGACTTCAACTTCCATCAAAAACTACCTTGACCAAAAACTTTAACCTGAAGCTGGAGGAACGGATGCACAGACCAGAAAACAGAATGCCCCTCTACTATCGTAGGTGGGGCATAAAAACTTGTGTACAAAATAGCAGAAGAAAGCATTTAAGGTTATGATTCAATTGTAGTTACATATAAATACTGTAAATTCACAAATCATTGCAAGCATTTATAATTACAAATAAGATATGACCACCTAAAATTCAAGATTAATTACAAAATGTATTGTGATAAACAATAGTAAGACAAACCTGTTCATCATCAAATTCTAGATTTTCATAGACTTTCCTGCTGTCAATACTGATGAGTAACTGTTCACTGATCTTTACACAGTATCCTGATATATCCATGTTGGCACCTTTATAATCATCTACCATCAGCTGGATCTTACTGGCATTGATACGACAGTCTGTTATAAAGTAATCACTGATACCCTTAGAGGCCCACGTCAGTTTGGTCAGTCCAGGGTGAATCTTCTTGTCAAGGAATCGGATTCGTTCTCTGAACATTCCTCTTTCTTCCAAAGATAAAGCTGCTATGATTCTGAAATGATATTGTTTACTTTGGAATTACTTTGTTGCTGTTCATCACAGTGTTGTTATAACTAAAAACTTGACCTTTGTTTTACTAAGATGAATAACAGATATGTTACAGATGTCATATCAAGATTTTGAATTGATGAACATTAAACATATTAAAGTGATGACAGACATTACTTATATATTTAACCTATTACATCTCTAACAACCATGACCATAAGTTTACTTAGAATTATTGGATCTTCCAGTGTGTTATAGGTAATTCACCTCCTATAATCTTTGACTTACAATTCATGTACATGTGTTTGATAGACCCTCTTGTTGTAGATAATTTTTCTGTTATAATCTCTGACAACTAACAATACATGTTCTTTATGACCTCTGAGATCTTCCATTTTTATTGACAATTTACCTATTATAATCTCTGACAACCAACAACACATGTTCCCTTAGACCTCTGAGATCTTCCTTCTAGTAGACAATTTACCTGTTATAATCTCTGACAACCAACAACACATGTTCCCTTAGACCTCTGAGATCGTCCTTCTAGTAGACAATTTACTTGTTATAATCTCTGACAACTAACAACACATGTTCCCTTAGACCTCTGAGATCTTCCTTCTAGTAGACAATTTACCTGTTATAATCTCTGACAACTAACAACACATGTTCCCTTAAACCTCTGAGATCGTCCTTCTAGTAGACAATTTACCTGTTATAATCTCTGACAACTAACAACACATGTTCCCTTAAACCTCTGAGATCGTCCTTCTAGTAGACAATTTACCTGTTATAATCTCTGACAACTAACAACACATGTTTCCTTAAACCTCTGAGATCGTCCTTCTAGTAGACAATTTACCTGTTATAATCTCTGACAACTAACAACACATGTTCCCTTAGACCTCTGAGATCTTCCTTCTAGTAGACAATTTACCTGTTATAATCTCTGACAACCAACAACACATGTTCCCTTAGACCTCTGAGATCGTCCTTCTAGTAGACAATTTACCTGTTATAATCTCTGACAACTAACAACACATGTTCCCTTAGACCTCTGAGATCTTCCTTCTAGTAGACAATTTACCTGTTATAATCTCTGACAACTAACAACACATGTTCTTTATGACCTCTGAGATCTTCCATTTTTATTGACAATTTACCTGTTATAATCTCTGACAACTAACAACACATGTTCCCTTAGACCTCTGAGATCTTCCTTCTAGTAGACAATTTACCTGTTATAATCTCTGACAACTAACAACACATGTTCTTTATGACCTCTGAGATCTTCCATTTTTATTGACAATTTACCTGTTATAATCTCTGACAACTAACAACACATGTTCCCTTAGACCTCTGAGATCTTCCTTCTAGTAGACAATTTACCTGTTATAATCTCTGACAACCAACAACACATGTTCCCTTAGACCTCTGAGATCGTCCTTCTAGTAGACAATTTACCTGTTATAATCTCTGACAACTAACAACACATGTTCCCTTAGACCTCTGAGATCTTCCCTCTTGTTATAGACATCTACTGCATAATGCGGTATCTCAAACATCAGTCTCTCCCAGTAATGGATTTCTTGGAACATCTTCAACAGATTCCTGGTAAAACAGACAAAAGGGATGAAATAGTAAATTCATGATATATATTTTTAGTTTCTGTCAATTAAATATCAAAAATCAATAAATTGATTAATGTGACAAATTTAAACATAGAAAATCTTCCTATAACAATATATGGACATACAGGGTCGTTAATATCAGAATTAAATTTTCTTAAAAAGTTTCATTTGCAAAGATAACATGTAATAAAATTTTGTATACCAATAAAAATGCTTGTTTTTTTATTTATAACATATAGGACATAGAAGGTAAGTGAGTGTTGATTGTTGTCATGAAGGGTTTTTAAAGACATATGTTTTAGGTAAGGTTGTGTTCTTCCTCAATATTGCTGCATGTACAAAATAACTGAATAATTGTGGTGATATTGGTGTATATATTTCAGAAACCTGTGCTATTCTTTTATCATTGTTTGTATAACAGAACCAAAATTGAGTTTAAGTGCTGAAAACTGTAAAATAGTTTGTGATTCTTGCCAGGGTTTTCATTTCAATTATAAACTATATAATAATACATCCTAACTAAGCAACACATTTAGTCTGCTTTAAGTCATATTTAATTGTTTTATTTAGTCTTAAGGCTGGCATTTATAATTACATATATTCTATGTGTTTGAAGAAAAAAATCACAAAATATTAAACAGTTTTCAGTGAAGATGTGCAGTATTCATGCATTTGGTATCCAGAGTTGAGATTGGTTATTTTTTTTTTCAATTTCTTTATTGTATTTCATGTGCTTAAAATTCACCACAGATTGCTGGCATAAGATACAGACAAAGAAAAGATAATGTATACATGTAATATATTAAAGTGAACTGGTTGTCCTAAACATTGAAAAATAAGACATTTGCTTTAAGTCAAAAAGTTTTTCATGAAGACTTAACAAATATTTTTCTAAACTTAAATCATCAGGGATAATTTTATATCTATTTCATAAAGAGAATACTTATATCAATGCATATTTGTCAGCTGTGAGTATAGTTTTAGTATTTTTGTATAATTACAGACCTTATAATCATTGAGAGCTTTTACAACTTATTGTATATGGCTTTGCATTGTATTTTTAATGTCTTGCCAATACGCAAAAATAATAGGTTGAAGAATATTCAAGTTAAAAATTGTCATATTTCTGACATATAAAAATCTTCTATGATCAAAGATTACATTATGACATAATTGATATGGTTACCTATTAAAGTTTATGTCCAACATAGGTGGTCTCTCATGACTTCTACACATTAATGGAACTTCCAACTGTTTCATTGGCTCCTTAAAAGGGAAAACAAATATCATATACAAATTACCATGGTTATTATTTCTCTTTAAAAATATTATAGTAAACCAACAAGCTGATATAGATTTTTACTACTGATGTCATATTGACATTGAATTGCTTAATATATCCATATTCTGATTACAAACCACAACAGCATAGTCTTAAAACATGTTTTTGGTGTCATGAATTTTCTGTTTAATTCGCTGGAATTAAATGTATATGATTTTTAAAGCATGAAGATAATAACATCTGTCTGAACTTTTTTTTGATGTTTCATTTTAGTTTTTTATAAATATGTTTTTCTGTTACAAATCATGATGTATTGTTTTATGTGTACATGTTATGCTGCCCATCAAGGGCCCTTGATTGGAATAATAAATATTCTTATTCTTATTCTTTCAAATATACCATGATAGATGTCAACCTGTAAAATAAGAGAAATCTCTCTCCCAGTTTAAGGAGTGATTTGCATTACAATAAAATTCCCCTTTCTTAGTAATATTATATGATAAATGGTTAAAAACATTATTTTGGGAAATAATTCTTTCATGCAATGCTCTATATGAGCTTATTAATAGATGGGTAAGCTTTTTATTTGTCAATATCTTTATATTGAGAATTAGCAAGGTGGGAAATGTTGACAAATAAAATATTTACCCATGTTCAAATTAGCTTAGAGCATGGCATGAAAGAATTATTTCAATTCTAATAGGAAAATTTAGAACTCTTTTACGTCAAAGCAGACCTATAACACATGTCCAAAAGGCATCCATTTTGATTTGATGAAGCCAAAACGATATAGAAAATCAACAGTTTCACAATTAACAAATGAAGATACAGGTAAACTTATTTTTAGAAATTTATGAAATTACCTAGTGAGCAACACAAAATTATATATTATTTTGATTTCCTACTTTGTTCAATGGGAATTGGAACATGATTTGATTACAAAGCAAAAGAAGGTCATATTATCATTGAATAACTTACTTTATCAACTGTGAGTGTCCATTCATGGAATGTTTTTCTGATGTATTCATCCAAGGCCTGACACAGCTGTTGGTATTGGTTCCTGACTTCCTGTCCTATACCAATAGATGGCAAAAAGTGGGCTCTATCTAATGCCTGTAGAAATAATAATTAAATATCACTATAAATTTTTATAGAATAATAGTCTCTTCTATTACACAGATGGATGGTAATGACACAAAAATCTTATACTTCTACCAAAGCACTACTGGGTGGACATAATCAGAATACTTATCAAAACTTCTAAATAATGAACAAGATTTGTCCTTTTATGCAGATTAATGTGCATAAATTTGTAACAAATACAAAATATTAGTTGTCATTATAAAACTTATCTTGAATATGAATGGTTATTTTTTAGGCACATTGTGTTTATGGTGAAATGCAATATAATTTTCTCAAATACTATAAAACACAAAATTTGAGTTGCTATTGTCTTCTCAAGTCTTATTAATTGTTTGTCCCAAAAATCAAGTCCAGAATATTTGGAACGGTTGAGGTTTAATGCCATGCTTCCTTTATCCTTGTTTTAGATTTCTACACAACAGTCCAGAACATCAGTTTGGAGACTTACCATCATGCCCCTTTCAATCCTCCTTTTTAATTGTCTGGCCCATAAGCCCTGTCCAGAATATTTAGGATGATTAGGTGATTGTGGTTGAGTTTTGTGTGTCAATTCTTTCTTCACAGCATTCAGTTCTTCATTAAACATGGTGAAGACATCCACTGTTTTCTTGTCAATTGTTCTTCTGATTGCCTGCAGAGAATCAAAGTTAACTATTATTATGTTGCTATAGCTAGGTTACAAATGATGTACTTTCAGTTAAGTTCCCTTAGCAACCATTTAGGATGGATAAAAGGTTGATTTTCTTCTTTGCTAAACAAAATTGAAACATACCCCAAGTTGAATTTGGCTGATGAATAGGAAATTGTGCACTTAAACCTCCAAGAAAGAGGACCATAACTCATCATAACCATCAAAAAGTATGAATTTGTATTGATAATCTAAGGGGTACACTTTTGTCACACTTTTCTTTTTGACAAATGAATCTGTATTGTCCCTTATTTTGTTGTTGTAAACATGTTTAACAGCTTTACCTCTCTTGAAGCCAGATGCATGAAGATATCCAACAGCTCTACTCCACCATCTACAGTTGTCACGGTATCAAATGCTGATGTTATTATATTCTGCATCATCACTTCTAAATCTTTTATACCACCTCGAAATCTGCAATAAATGATCTCAAGTTAAAAACAATAACCATCTCCTTTTGTTCAGATAGACAGTAAGATTAAAAACCACAGTTAATGCAATTGTAGATTTGATCATTTTTAATAAACAAATATTAAATAAAATGAGTAACCATGACATGAGTAGTTTGAAGTAATAGAACTCCAGAAAACATTTAGCAATCAACATCTCCTTTTATTCAGATATTCTTTTTTTAAAATTCAAAAGATTTCCAACTGGTCAATTAATATTCATCATGCCAAGATGCATGCATGAAATATTTTTTTACAACAACATGTTCAATGGTCCCATAATCAACTTATTGTATTTGTAATTCCAAGATGTGGCCTTTAAATCTAAGATAATGATTTTTATGAATAACATAAGTTTGGACCCATTATTAAATTACCTGTTGTAGTCATCATGCCAAGATGTAGCCTTGACATCTAAGATGGTCTTTTTCACAGCCCTCAACTGACTTAAATTCTTTTCAAATACAGCTTCAATTTCCAGTAAGCTTCTGGCAATCTCTGGACCTTTTTGTCCAGCAAAGTGTGGCATTTCTGTCTTAGATCCATCCTGTCTTCTGGCAAAGTGGATCTGAGCATCACAGATCTAAATACAGATATATATGATGTGTTATAATTGTATCAAAGTGATTCTTAGCATCACAGATCTAAATAGAGATATATATGATGGGTTATAATTGTATCAAAGTGATTCTTAGCATCACAGATCTAAATAGAGATATATATGATGGGTTATAATTGTATCAAAGTGGATCTTAGCATCACATATCTAAATACAGATATATATGATGGGTTATAATTGTATCAAAGTGATTCTTAGCATCACATATCTAAATACAGATATATATGATGGGTTAAAATTGTATCAAAGTGGATCTGAGCATCACAGATCTAAATAGAGATATATATGATGTGTTATAATTGTATCAAAGTGAATCTTAGCATCACAGATCTAAATAGAGATATATATGATGTGTTATAATTGTATCAAAGTGATTCTTAGCATCACATATCTAAATACAGATATATATGATGGGTTATAATTGTATCAAAGTGAATCTTAGCATCACATATCTAAATACAGATATATATGATGGGTTATAATTGTATCAAAGTGAATCTTAGAATCACAGATCTAAATACAGATATATATGATGTGTTATAATTGTATCAAAGTGATTCTTAGCATCACATATCTAAATAGAGATATATATGATGGGTTATAATTGTATCAAAGTGATTCTTAGCATCACATATCTAAAAACAGATATGTATAATGTGTTATAATTGTATCAAAGTGAATCTGAACATTATAGAGCTAAATACAGATATGTATATTGTGTTATAATTGTGTCTTACACTACAGGGAGATAACTCTGTAAAGTCAGCTTAACGTTTTAATTACGTTGTGTTGTAAAAGGAATATTAAGCTTCTCAATGATCAAAATTGGTGTTTGTCAAATTGCTATATAACCAGTGTAATTTTTCTGACAAAACAGTTGGTTCAAAATTTTAAAATTTTTTATATTTTTGTTAAAGTGTCAAAGTGAATACTTTGTCAAAATTTTATGAAAATTAAACGAGCCAAATTAATTTTAGTGGAAGTGTTGGGTACCACCTTAAATCTTTATTTTATATTTCTAATCTGTCTAAATGGCTTGATGAAAACAGTATTTTCCATTAAATATGTATTTCCCGTATTTATATTTTTTTCATTTGACACATGCCAGTTTTAAAACATGTAGCAAGATGCAGCCTTATGATACAAGTACTGAAATTTGACATTATGTTTTGTCCATTTCATATGTTTTCTTCATACCTCAATCAAATCTTTACATCTCTGTACAAAGGCATCTATCTGTGCAAAAATACTGCTCTTGTCTAATACCCATCCATCCGGAGAAAACTTATGATGAAGTTTGGCAGTCTGTAAATGGACAAAACAAAAGTTAAACTCTGTATCATAGGGGTATATAAATAGCATGCAGAAATAATTTTTTTCAAATAAATATATTTGGAATACTTATTCACCTTTTTCTAACTAATAACTGAATTTTGTGATTGGTTGAAACAGAAAATTTTATTGAATTGGTTAATACTTTTGTTTTTTATCATTCCAACAATATTCAATGATATCAACTGATTAAAAGTTACACATGAGCTAGGATAATCATTATCCGTGCCAGAAGCTACTAAAAACTGGAACCCACGCTTTTGATAGATATTGGAAACACTGAGCAAAAATAAAACGATGACAAATGACAAATTTGTTCTCTCTTTAAATACTGTAATGTCAGTTTTATATGATAATATGAATAAGTTTTTTATACTTGAAAATATTGCATTCTGCAAAATAAGAACAAAATCTGTATTAAACCATTTTTATATTAATAGCAATTCCCTACAGTATCCCCATTGTTATAAAGTATAATTAGTGATTTTCACTTATGTCACCATTTGTATCATCATCAATGTTATCAAATATTATTCCCCCATGCTTTTCATGTTAAAGATTAAACAGTCACACAATAGATATATAGTATTAGAAATATTTCAGCAATACCATATGGTATACGGAAGTATTTTAAATTAATTTACAACTAAGTTCTCCTTAACAATATATCTTTATTCTCAATAAACCATATACATTGGTATAGAGATCAAGTTCTCCTTTAAACATGCAGTGCAATCTTACTTTTTATCCTGACCCAGCATGTATACTTACTGCATAATTATGTAGTGCTGCAGTCTATCACAAAGAAATAGTCAGTTATATCTAGTATTAATTTGTTCATCTAACCAGGACAGTTCTATCAATTAATCTATTTGTAATGTAAAATCTATTTCTACATGTTAAGTTTCTCAATACTGTAAAAAAAATCTATCAATATATCACAACTCTATTGTGGTGGTCCCATATATCTTCATATATTTCAGGTTGTGTCTTTGCAAAATTTGTACAATTTCTATTTATAATGCCATTCTAAACTTTGTAGGGTCCAAGAGTATGTGATATATCAGCAGTTAGTTCACTAATGCAAATTGATACCTTAATCAAAATAAATCTTATTTCTATAGTTATAAGTAGAGGAATATCTATCTACATAAGGGAGATAATTTCAACTAGATCAAAGGGAGATAATCTGTCTTGATTCTTACTTTATCATAGATCTCCTTCCAGTGTTCACAGCATTCAATACAATCACGAAGTGACTGCAGACCTGTCTGCACATGACCATCAAATATCCTGTCTAAGTTTATTTCACGGCAACATCGCCTGATTATCTCATTGCTCATCTAAAATTAAATCAATTCAATGTTAAATATGTTAATCTAAAATCCTATAATTATCTCTGTACTAATATGGAATGAATAACAATGAATTTATCTCATTACTAATATGAAATTAAAAAACATATTCTTCTTTCACTTTTCTAATATCATAAAATAGTCAGGACATTCCAAGTTTACACTTATGAAATGCAATACATACTGAAATAATAATCCTCCAAAAACAATGATTGATGTGAAACCACTTTAACAAAACAGATTAACCAACAAGAATTATCTAAAATTTAACTTTAATAGAAAAAAACCACTTTATTTTGTGTAAGGTGTCAATTGATATGATTTATGCTGTAGGAAATATTTCTTTCCTCCTTTATGAAAAAAAAGAATAAATTATTAAATATGTGCCCATTAAATAGACTTGTGATAAGGCTAAAGGGTCCATTAAAAAAAGTTCATATAACTTGATAAACTACATTACTTATAAGTAAATAACATAGCTATTCTTCTTACTTTTTTTAGAATACCAGTCAACCTTTCTCTACTTTTATAAAACTCTGAGTTAACCCAGATCATCCTGATCATATTGAGTATTTTTGGTAACATGGCAGGAATGTCTTTAGGTTTGGCCTCAGACAATTCATAACAAGGATCTTTCAACACCAATAAAAACTTCAAATTACTCTCTGCTTGTCGTGATCCTTCCTGTTAATAGTAAACATTTAGTTGGGTTAATTTGTTTCCTGTATTAGAACATTTCTTTTTTCTGGAAAATATTAAAAGATTCAAGACAGTCACCTTTTTCCTTCTTAAATAACCAAGGAACCTTATTCCCATGCTATAATCATATACTGCATGTTGATGTGCATTTTGAAAAAAAATACAAGTGTGAAACATCAAACTGTTTAATTTTTACAATTCACCTGTTTCAGTGTAACCTACACCAAGCTCAAACTGTACTCATTTGATCTTTACCAGAAAATTACCTTAATTCACTTCATCTACAAAAAGGGGGAATATACAAAAATTTTAATAAAATATTTTTGCCAATTTCAACTGCAACATAAATGCATTATATATTAATTCTTATAACCAGTACTTCACTTCTTGTTTACAATAACATTTACTTACACCCCATTTCCATGAATTTGTTACCTAGTAAACATGGTAAAGACAGACATCAAGCTGATAATTTGAAAACACAAAAATTAAAATGAAACCTTTTTTGTCCATCTCTAGCTCAATATTAAAGCCATTTTAAGCTTTGAGACATTACTCTTACCTTTATTTCTCCAGATAATTTAAGGAATGGTGCCACATATGATGATTTAGCACAGGTTAATATTTCTGTGATCTTTTTAACCCCTGCTTTATCTAACTGTGTACTGATACCAGTCAAATCTGAACATCTGTTCTTCCAAAACTGTATCTCATCTAGAGGACCAGAATTCTCAGCCATTTCAAATGCATCCTGGGTAGTTAATACTTCTTTGATTTGTCTGGCCCAGTGAATCATTGCAGCTAAAATAAAATATTGTTTAGTTTAATGCTTTGTCTATGGTACACAGATTTACAACAGTTTCTTGGCAATGATGACACAATGGAAACTTAACCAAGGCTAACAACCTGAGTGAGAGAAGTCCCTTCTATATCTCAGAAAATTTAGAAGTAGTAAATGGAAAATCGAGAAGTGTTTTTATTTCAAATTAAAAATCTTAATTAATATTAAGAGACACTATTCTCCTTAGAATATGACAGTTAGGCTCATAATCCCACTATGTTTGATGCAGGGTTTCCGCTCGCGGTCGCCATTTGCGATAAAATAATAATTGTGGCGATTAAAATTTGTCATTTGCGAAAGAATTTGGCAAAAGAAATATATACAACAATTTATTTTTATCCATCTTGTTTATTTACTTTTTTCGGGTTTCTCGGACTTTACCTGATCAGGTAATACTCGGAAATCACCTTGAACTGGTTAAGATTTTAACAGAAAATCAATAATCAGCTATCGACAACAAAGGACTAATTAATAAAGGTGTTGATTGTATTGTTTGAAAAAATTATATAGTTAAATGGCGTCCGTCACATGTCACATAAATGGTTTATTAATCCTGGTACCTTTGATAACTATTATTAACCACTTTGCGATGCACGTGTTCAAAGCAAACTTTTGACGTCTCCTCTCCTCCTTTTATAAATGATAGTCCAGAAAAGAAAACTGTTGTTATGACGAAAAAAGTTTACAAGCAAGAAAAATCTGCGATTTAAACTTTATCAATTGTTTTTGAGATAGATAATGGATTTGAGAGATTACTTTAAAGTAGTTTGATTAACACAACGTGTTTCAAGAATAGTTTTACGTTTTAACTTTTTCATTTACAATGGTCTTGAAAAGAAAACTGTTTTAACTTTTATGAAGAAATCTATGCAAAAGGTTGGGAACAAACCCTTGAATGAGAATAACCCTTCAATTTAATGACTACACCTTAAATGAGAGATCAATTTCAAGTGATAAAAGCTTTTGTTTTGTTGTAAACACTTCTTAGTACAAAAGGGCATATTTTTCTTTTGAAGAAAGTTAAACTTTCCCAAAGAACTGTATATCTTTCTGGTATCACAGATGGATAGTGTTTCCATTTGTGTAATGAATCAATCGTTGAACTTTTAATTTGTCTATATTTTACTGTTCAGACACCAATATTTTAATCACATATAAGCATAATGTTGCAATTTACAGAGATATAATAGCACTTACTTTCTAGTCTTTGTACCAGATCTTTGTTTTTGGCAGCATCCTCTGATCTAAGTCTCAGTCCCTCAGATGGAATATACAAAACTGTTTTTCCCTCTAACTTCCATCGTGTGTCTGTCAAGTTGGCTAAAAATTTGTGTAGCTGTGCTGAGAAATCATTTTTTATACCTGAACAACAGTTAAGGATTTAATATATATCTATCTGAAACTACTTTGTAGCATTGGATAGAATTTAAGATAAGGATCTTTATTGTATGTACCTTATGAATTTATTGCCATCTATAAAGGGATATAAGAATTCTTTTATTCTGACCAAAATGAGTAAGAATCAGTTTTTTTTTTATTAGAAAAATTTGAAATCATGCTTGCTGAATAATTATACACATATAAGCTTCTGTTTTAAAATTGGTTGATATTTCATATACATAAAGTATGCATATCCATACAGGAAAATTGGAACAAAGGATACTATCTGGCCATGTTGTATTTTCAAAGAAAGCTGGAGCATAGATTCCCATCATAAGTCTCAGTAGACTTTCAATATGTTGTCCTTTAACAGTTCCGTACTGAAAGATGTGATGAAAGTTTTCTGTTGTCACCTCCTTTACTCCGTCAGCTTTTATGAGGTAAGTCATCTGGTCAACATAGTATGCAGGCAATGTATACTCAATAATGAATCCTTTATACTGGTCAATGAAAGCTACCATAAATCTAAGTCCTGGTTCTTCAATAAAATTGTTTATAGCATCTTCATGGAGTTCTTTCCACATATTTTCTGATAGGCCTGTCACATTTATTCTCATTTTAATTAGGGAAAGCTGAAAGTTAATTAAAGTGTAAAATCCTTTAATCAATAGAGAACAGAATAAATCCTTGTTAACACATGTAATTCAAAATGACTAAAAGCCTGCTATTAAGGTATTTTAACTTTTAAAACTGATATGTATTACAAATGTAACTTCTGGCTTTTACAAATGAATCAGGATTGAGATTATGAAGGTAGGCAACATATTTTAAAATATGCCACTCTTTTCTTATAAAAAATTAGACTTCGGAAGTTTTAATAAACAGTAGAATTACCACAGATGGTCCCATATCTTTAGGAGGTTCTGGTTCTGTCTGTTCTACAAGTTCTCCGACTCCATTAACTGCTACAGATAAATCTCCTTCTCCTGGCTGTAATGTACCATTGGCTGTAACAAAATCAACAGAAAGTAATAACCAAGTGTTAAAGAGTTTCATTCTGTTTGTTCCAATTTATTCTCTGGTTAGAATGTATGAGAACCCAGCTTTGCCTACTATCAAATACAAAAAGTGCCATTTATACTTATTCACCTTAGCAGAGGAAGAGGATATGACCACTTAAATTGTCTTATTTCTTTCTATACAGTACTACAAATGTATATTCTATACACAGAGATCTACCATCTTTATTACTGAATTCATTATTTTACTTTCAAGTTGAAAATTGTTTAGGCGCAGTGAAATATTCTTTCTTGAAAAACATCTACATATATAACAGACATATTCTATTTGAGTAATTTGAAATTTCATAAAACAGTACATCTAATTCATTTTATTTTTTCCATTTCTTCATTTATATTATGTTTTCTGTAACCCACAGATTGAGAAATATAGATTTTGACATGTACTGTTAACTGTGACACTTGAGACCACTTAAGAAAGTTAAATTACTACTGTCTGTTTGGTATGAGATAAAAAAAAAAATATATACATTGAGTCTTAAAACAAATGTTACTTTTTTAAAGTGTTCTAGAATCAAACATTTATATGATTACAAAGCATCATATAATACACAAGAAACTCTTAAATCTTATTGCTTATATAAACTTTGTTTGTTTTAATCTCTTGTTATATGTGAAAATAAAGGGACTTTTTCCAGTCATGTATTGTCAATCTTTTTAATGTTTATATGTTACAAACGAAGTACAGATTTATTAAATGATGTTTTTTAAATTCTAAAGAAATACCTTGTACTAGGACAATATGATTTAAATCTTCTTAAATACAATTCTTAATCTTGGCACATTACCAAAGCTAAAGTATACAGATAAATGAGATTTTTTTTTCAATAATCAATAATAAATGCAATGCATGCATGTATAAGTAGCCCTCAACTTACTTAACTTTACTAAATGTAGTCTTTTTTTAGGTATACTAATGAATAATTCAAAGACTACACATAAAAGATATGTCTCATAAAAATATTTAATCTATGAATAATTCACTAACTGAGCAAAAATTGAAAGGGTAAATTACTCAGTGATTTAGTGAAAACAGCACTCAGTAAATCATGTACTCCTGGTCAGAAGAGGAAAACTGGTTACCGGTATATAATATTGGAAGACTCTGTTCCTTACTTACAAACTTTACATAAAAGTCTGAAATTCAACTTGTGAGTTAGTTGCCCAACTTTGTACATCAATAACCTCTAGAAAATGTGTTTAATCCTATAGTAAATGAAGACAAAATCATGTCATATGATATTACAGTCCAGAAATCAGATTTCTAAATCTTGCTCACTTTTTTTTTCTGTCAGTATATCCAGAATGATCCATTGTTACAATGCAATATCCAATGAGAAGTGTGTTAATTTAAGAGTTGTGTCTGTGGTGTGTAATGTAACAGACTACAAACACAAAAGTTCCTTGTTCGGTCCCTGTTCAGGGGAGAAAATTTCAGGGATGTAATTTTCAGCTCCTCCCTGACACCATTTGCGAGTATGGTCCTGAGAAACAATGAGTCCATCGGAAGGGGACAATAAATGGCTGACCTGTGTACATTTGTTTTGTAACTGTGTTAAGAGAGAACAATATCTCTTGCACGTAAAAGACACCCATGTATATTTGGATAAAGAGCAGGCTTATGTCGTTACAAGGCAGCACTCGCACCCCAAGGTGAAAAGGGATTAATATAAGTTGTTTCTTGTGTACTATTATTTGTCTGCTTGTCTTTTTCATTTTTAGCCATGGTGTTGTCAGTTTATTTTTGATTTATGAGGTTGACTGTTCCTCTGGCATCTTTCGCCCCTCTTTTGTCATAACTTGTTTCCCAATCCAGTGCAATTTATAAATATGTTTAAACTAATGATCATTGGTACAAACTGTGTTCTTACACAATTGCAAATTTAAACATATACATGTTCCTCCCATGTATCATCCTACTCTGCCAAATCATTGTGACTGACAATACAGAGTCCAAAATTGGTAGATTGGTTGTTGGACAATACTTTCATGTCCCTCCTACTATAACCAATTATGTTTTTATTTAACTACTTACATGTCCCTCCCACTATGTAACATATTCTGTTCTTATAAAACTACTTACATGCCCCTCCTGCTGTGTCATCATGCTCTGCCAATCCATTGGCTGCTGTAACTGCAGACTCTAATGATGGTAGGGGTGTGTTACTTTTAGATCCTTTAGGTGTTCCTGCTTTTGATCCTTTTGGTGTGCTAGCTTTAGAACCCCTTTTAGTGTTAGGGGTTCCTGTTCTAGAACCCTTTTCTGACATCTCAACTCAAGTTAGGTATCTTTTTCTATTATAACATCTATGTAATTTAACTGCAATACATGAAATATAAGATACAGCTTATTTTGACCAAAAAGTAATTGCCATGAAATTTAATAAAAATGAAATGGAAATTGATACATGTATATACTGATCATTTTTTTTGTGAAAGAAATGTTACAGCTTCGATTTCTAAATATTTTTTCAACAATGCTTCTGTGGTCTCTTTGATATGTACATTGCAAATCATCAGATTTATTCTAATCCGGTAAGAATTGAAGAATTTAAAAATTCTTAAGTATCCTTCCTTTCTTTTAGCTTTTATTTGAATTTATATTTAAAACTTTGGTGAATAAAGAAAGTAATTTGTATATCCATTAGTAAGTCTACATGGGATATGTAGTCCAGTGTTCTCCCCATAAATGTGATGCTTTCTGAAGTGGTTTTCTTATAGATTGTGTTATTGATGTGATGCTTTAATGGTATTTCAATTTCTCCCTGTTTACCAGGATGCTAAATGAAATATCTAGGTGTTATATTGGCGAGGCAAATATATACTCTTTTAATATATACATATGTTTTATTCTAATCTAAACTATATACATTGTACATGTTTACTTGTCAAGTATAAAGCACGCAAGTGATGCTGATCTAGAAACAGTTCTCATATTAAAGTAGTAACAGTTAGGATCTGATAAGAACTTACATTTGTTAGTAAACAGAACTGAGATGCTGTGACCCTGATGTTTTCCCAGACCATAGTATTAGCTGTAGGTCATTGACTTAATATTACAAAGAACACTTTGTACTCAAATGCAACATTAGATGGACAGAATGAAAGGAATTAATGTAGGGGTTGCTCTGGCTCCACAAAAATTGAATCCAGAAAAATTAACTCTTGCTATATTCATGATATTTTGTTGCCTGTTTTAAAAATTTGGAGCCAAGTTTATAGCCAGCTAGTCTTGATTTCCTATATTTGAAATTGAAACAATGTTCAAAAGTAGGGCAGACAAAGACAAATTATGTCTGACTTTACCTTTTTTTTATGAAACACAAGTAAAACAATGTTTAAACACGTTTATACTGGTTTTTGTCTTTCATGAAAAAACGGTTGTTGCATACAAATTTTTCACGTGAATGACAAATGCGACTGACTGATTATATTTGATCAATTAATATTGATGATCATTAATGAATCACCTGTAACAAGAGATTATGGCATCTGTTGTAAAGGTTGATTAGCTTGGGTTCGTAAATTAAGTAATAAAATTGTTGAGCATGAAAAATTTCTTACAATTTCTTTTTTTTTTCTTCACTTTTTACAAATTTAGATGACAATTGATAATATTAGTGTTACTGTCAAGAAACAAAAATTTTGACCTAGGAAAATGTTGATGCCAGAAATTATCGCCAGCAGCAGTTTTTTGTCACCAGATGAAATAAAATATCTTAAATTGCTACATAAGTGACGCCCAGCCTAGTCCCTGGAAATGTTTTGGACAATCATGATTCACATTTCAAAATTACTGTTCCCGAAGTGATTCCAACTTGGGACCCTTGATCCAGTAAGTCCGCACTTTACGTTAGTTCTACAGTTACAGTTAATGGAGGGTGGTAAATAATAAAGCATACAATGGGAAACTACATAAAGTGCAGGTCAGAATCTTTTGGGACTGCTTTAGTGCTTGTGTAAAAACTGTTATGTCTTATGGCAAGTTATGATCCACAAATTATGGCTCTGGGTTCTACGTAACTTTGTTTTAATCTTTGTGTGTGCATTTTGTAAACTCATATGCATTGATATATTATATGTGTTGGTATATAATTAAACTTCAATGAAATTTGTGTTTTAATTATACAAAACATTGTGTTAAAATGCTGAAAAAAAGTTTGAAGTTTACCTTAACAACCATCCAGCTTTAGATTTATTTAGATCACGTCTGTTCTCGTAATTCACCGAGAAAATTACTTGATTTTCATTGGCTAACGAAAAGAGGCACCTGTGGGGATTGTATCACACTAAGTTTTTTAGAGATTGTTCTCTCCTGGAACCTTATTGACAACAGCCATAAACCAAAATACATCGTATTTCAAAACACACAGCAACGGACTAAAACAAATAAGAAAATTACAGATAGTTTTGTATTATTTATGTTAACAAATGAAAATGTTTTAATAAAGATTTTCTTACATGACTTTATACAGCCAAACCAGTGGCGGATTGAAGGGGGAAAAAGGATGAATGTGGGTTGGGACCCTGATTTTGATGATCACTACTTTGAATGGGGACATGTGGTTGGAACCCTCCCTTTATTCTGGGTTGAAATCCCACTTTTAAAAAGGCTGGATCCCCCCTGTAGTGACAGAAAACACTTTTCTTATTCAAATTTTAACTTTTTCTCGATATAAGCCTATGAACCACCATACATAGATGAACAAATAAATCCCAAAGTTACACCATTTTTGTCAAAATACGCTAAGAAACATCCCTGCTGAATTATTCATTTGCAAGTGCCAACCTCATTATATCCATATTCATGTAACATTCCTTTTAACACCTAAGCTAGAGATTGGATTGAATAAGGCATGTTCAGTTATTTAAAAGAAAGGAATGTGAATAGTTATCAAAGGTACCAGGCTTAAAATTTTATATGCCAGACGCATGTCTTGTCTTCAAAAGAATCATCAGTGATGCTCAGATCAAAATAGTTAGAAAGCCAAACAAGTAAAAAGTTGAAGAGCATTGAGGACCAAAATTTAAAAAAGTTGTGCCAAATACAGCTCAGGTAATCTATGCCTGGGATAAGAAATCCTTAGTATTTCGAATTATTCATACTTTTGCAAACAGTTAATTTATAAAAATGACCATATAATTGATATTCATGTCAACACCAAAGTGCTGACTACTGGGCTAGTGAAACCATTTGATTGACTGATTCGATCTACAAAAATTCTTTCTTATACAGGAAAAAAATTATGATCAACATATATTTTTAACCTTTATTAAGAAATCAATCAGACTTTTCGAATTATTCATACTTTTGCAAACAGTTAATTTATAAAAATGACCATATAATTGATATTCATGTCAACACCAAAGTGCTGACTACTGGGCTAGTGAAACCATTTGATTGACTGATTCGATCTACAAAAATTCTTTCTTATACAGGAAAAAAATTATGATCAACATATATTTTTAACCTTTATTAAGAAATCAATCAGACTTTTCGAATTATTCATACTTTTGCAAACAGTTAATTTATAATAAAAATGACCATATAATTGATATTCATGTCAACACCAAAGTGCTGACTACTGGGCTAGTGAAACCATTTGATTGACTGATTCGATCTACAAAAATTCTTTCTTATACAGGAAAAAATGATGATCAACATACAACATATATTTTTAACCTTTATTAAGAAAAATCCAATTGCACAGGTTGGCTTTCTATATATGTATTTATGTTTATTTCAGGTGGTATGACCGTCTGCAGTCCTTGGAGGTCACCTACATGGTTAATTAGATGGGCTCTTGACTCAATTAAACATGAACTATAATGGTTTACTTTTATAAATTGATATTTGGATGGAGAGTTGTCTCATTGGCACTCACACCACATCTTCCTATATCTATGAAGAAATTGTGATACATATTATCATGCCCATGTGTTGTTAAGCGCTATGTCTCCTGTTAGGGGACTATTAACAATTTCATCAATCTTGTAAAATTTGTAGATCTTATTTTTCTGTTTTTTTTTTCTGTTTAGAGTTTCTCTCTATTCTGATATGGTTTCTGTCAAAATTGGGGAAAACCATATTTTAAGGGAAATAACTCATATTAGGGTACTATTTAAGATTTCTGTTATGTTGACTTATTTGCAGATCTTTTTTTGCTAAAAATGTTTACGCTAACAAAATCTCTCTATTCTACTTTCTGAAAAGCACAAAAGTGGGAAAAAAATCTCATTTCTGGTTATTTTCAGTTTAAAATTTCTCTCTCTCTCCATCTGTTTTTTTTTTTTTTTTATAATAACCAAACACTTTAAAAACATTTGAGGTAAACATTACATTGACTCTAAAATGGGTTGTATGATTTTTCTGAAATTCCAGAAAAAATTGACCTGTCGATCATTTTTCTTATATATCACTTTTGCTCTTACTGTTCAGTTTTTTTTCAATATAAGCTGAACAAGAGGCTGTCACAACGACAGCAAACCGGATTTATTAATATTTATTTGTGTCCTGGCAATATCACAAGAACCATTACTGATGAATGGTGAAAGTGAAAATCGTCAATATCAAATTTGACCTCCATTTTGTCATCAGTATCAACATATTAAAATTTGAAAAGCTTAGATTGAATGGTTCATGAGTAAATGCAACAATGTGAATGGAAACGCCATTTTACAATCTTTCAAGAACCATAACTCCTGAACGGTAAAAGTCAAATCGTCATTATTGAACTTGACCTCTATTTTGCCATCAGTAACAACATATAAAAATTTCAAAAGCTTTGGTTGAATGGTTCATGAGAAAATGCACGGACACGACTGGAAACACCATTTTTCAATCTTTCAAGAACCATAACTCCTGAACGGTAAAAGTCAAAATCGTCTTTATTAAACTTGACCTCTATTTGTCATCAGTAACAACATAATAAAATTTGGGAAGCTTTGGTAGAACAGTTCATGCGTAAATGCACGGACACGACTGGAAACTCCATTTTTCAATCTTTCAAGAACCATAACTCCTGAACGGTAAAAGTCAAAATCGTCATTATTGAACTTGACCTCCATTTTGTCATCAGTAACAACATATTAAAATTTGGGAAGCTTTGGTAGAACAGTTCATGCGTAAATGCACGGACATGACTGGAAACTTCATTTTTCAATCTTTCAAGAACCATAACTCCTGAACGGTAAAAGTCAAAATCGCCATTATTGAACTTGACCTTCATTTAGTTGTCAGTAACAACATATTAAAATTTTAAAAGCTTTGGTTGAACGGTTCATGAGTTAATGCACGGACAACATTTGATTGCCGCCCGCCCGCCCGCCCGACTGCCCGACATCCCCAAATCAATAACCGACATTTTTGTCACAAAAATCCGGTTAAAAACTGTGAAATTTGCTCAAAATGGACATTTCAAGCGTAAAAACTCAAAAATGGTCTATCTTATTTTTCTGAAAATTCCATCTATCAAGCTTCATCTCTACATCCTTAGATTATTTTAACCCATGTCAGTTTGCACTTACTGCTTTTCTTGCAGAGATATCAACCATTTTACCCATATGTTATATTTTCAAAACCCAGGGGCCAGGTTTTATGACAGCTGATAAAATCTAATCACCAGATAGAATTTGTTAACTATATTCTCTTTGAAACATTACATTATTATATAATAACATTTAACCAAGTGGTTTCAGTGAAGATTCTTTTTTAATTAAGACAAAGATAAATGCAAAGTGATGACAAAAGCTAAAGTGACCTTAAAAGCCAGGGTAGTTAAGTTTTCACACTTAGAATTGCAAATCAAATTCTTATAAATATTATAAGAATTATTGCTCTCAAATGATTTTTTTATGTATTTTCAATCAACTGGTTTTAGGAGTTATTGTCCTCTAATGACATTTGATTTACAATTTTTGTGTTTTGGGGCAATTAATTTGAGAAGTATTATAAGATATAAAGAAACTACAAAAGCAAGAAAAGATCTACAAAAAGGTGAATGTAACTTAATTTTTGGGTGGACTTATAACAGAAAAAATTGCTAATAAATGATGCTTTTTTATATAGGTTTTACAATTTACATTATTGGCTTAAATTGAGCAGTTAATGTAATTTGTTATGCTCTTTTAAGGATGTCAGCTGTGTCACAGTTAAGTGGACACAAGCTCTAAAGAAGAAGCAAAGTACTTGTAAGCACAGACGAGTAAAGATTGCATTGTCAATAAATTGATTCCACTACAATTATGGACAATGGGAGATAACTCCAATTTTTAAAGATGATGTTTAACAACGACATCATTTATATTTTTAAAACAGCAATTAGATTCCTGCACCTTACAAAAGTTATGTAATTTTCTTGACAGGTGTAACATTGTTTTTGACTTGAATATCTGAGCATATATTATAACATTGATAAAATTCATGGATAGGATGTAAAGAATGTTATAATCAATGCACTATATTTTGTGTATCATAAAGGTTGTGATAAGCCTTGAAAGATTTATATATAAAGTCAGTAACATAGGGTTTTGATTGCATTTCATGCAATATTAACCCACAAACAGCTATGATATATACATGATGACAGTATATTGTAATCTTGAAAAAGGAAAATTACTATTTGGAAACTAATATCACTATGTTTGTTTTTAATTTGTGTTCAAATATCTTTTGGTGTCTATTTATGATAGTGACTCCATGTTTAAAACAGAGCAATTCTATCGGACAACTAGAATGTAAAATGTGGGTTAAAGGCCATATGACATATGTTACAGAGACTTATACACCTTTAATTAACCAGTATACCAGATATCTTGTATAGTTTCTGGTGATGTCTTCATTCTTAAAACTTCATCTGATCAAGAGCGTGATAATGAGGTCAAGGTCAGGAGACAACATACATACACGTTTACATATACCGGTAGGTGAAGCCAGAAGGAATGGAGAAGATATTGAGGTTATTAATAAACAATATGAAAATAAGCTGGTATGACTTGGTAAGACAACAAACACAAAGTACCAATATAAGAGAATTGACAGTTACTGAAAGCTAGTTAAAAACCCAAATTCAACTTATAAATAAACTATGTCTTCCCTCATAAGAATGTCAATCAGAACACCTCCAGCACATTAAGTCGCAGATGTCATAAGGAGTCTCAGAAAAGCAAGACCTTTTGCAATGCCAAAATATGGTATTAATAGGATGTCAGACCATAAGTACTCAAAATATATATAAAAAGTTTACTGTTCTGTCACCAAAAAGTAATACATTTTTTGTACCTTAGTCACACTGTAATTTTCATGAAAAATTTGACAAAAAAGGGGCATCTATGAGAAACTTGAAAACATGAATATTTATATTTAATCAATCTTTAATAAATAGGTATGCAAATACATACAAAATTGTTCTCTCACAGAGTACAATCCATAAATCAATTCAATTTTAGTATTTGATATTCAAAAAACATAAAAAAAAATATAATTCTTATAAAACACATAACAAAAGGATCACATTATTTTCTATAAAAATACTTCAAAAGCAAACACAAATAAAATTTGTGTACAAGTATTTTGTGAACTTGACTTAAGATAATTCCACACAGGATTAGAATTAATTAGCTCATTGCTGTTATCATTTGCATGGCTACTTGATATATCCTTACACATATCACTAATATATGTATAAAGTTTTTATTAGGACATAATAATATATTTTGGGCACATACAATCTGATCAAACAAATTATAACACCATTGGGTGTCCTCACTTTCAGGATTTAGTTATTGTGAAGTAAATAAAACCATTCCCCAGAATCAGTTGTTATTTTTTACCAGTCCATTTACACTTTGCCAATTTTTAATTATTGCGAAGGAAATAAAACTGTTCCCCAGAGAATCACTTGTTGTTTACCTGGCACTTTTTGCAAAGTGAAATGTCCCTTTAAAAATACAACAGCTTTTGTTCTCTATGGTGTTCCTTTAATGAAAAATCAAAGTTCCCATTCACAGAGAACAAATTGTATTTATTCAATGCAACAGTCCACTTTGTAAAAGTTTAAATGACCAGGTAACCATCAACCTGGAAACAGTATATTTCCTTTGCAATAATAATAGGTTGATGTATATACTTTTTTGAGAAAAACATCAATCTGGTTAATTTTTTGATTTACCCCCAAAAAAGAAATTAGTTATCACAATAATGATCATTTTTACAAAAATGACAACTTATATACAACATATTATTGTGGAAATACACAGGTACTAGCTTGTTACAGAAGAAATATATAACTTATCTTTTAAATCAAATCAATCATGCTTTCTAGAAATTAGTTTTTCTATTTTCAAGTTAAACAAATTTTTACATATCACCCTAAATACCTTGATTATTTAGTTTTACAGAAAATCTAAAATTAGTTCTCAAATTTTTAAATGGCATGCATATGAGGTAAACATTAATCAGAATGCAACTGCAAACCATTATTTACAAGCTATAACCAATAATAAAAGAAATCCGACATTATGATATGATCTTTAATCATAGACATTAGTGCCAATGAAATATGTCAATTTAGCCCTAAGTTACCAAGAATCCGGACACATTTAAAATGAAAACTATCCTTTTATTATCAGATCAATATGAAAAGTGCAGAGAAAAACCTACAATAAATTCATTAAAAACAATATCTTGGTTAATTTCAATATATTATGTAACACTAACTAGTTTACATAGAAAGCAGTCAAAGTATTTCAGTCATTTGATTTTTTACATATAGTCCACTGTAGATGGCTCTAATAAATTAGTTTATTATCAATGTCTATCTATGGTCTGTTTAATAGTCTAAACTCATCAGTAAAGCTGTTCCTCTTTTTACCCAATGATCAGGTGATTTTTCTCCTGCTTTCATATCCACCCCTACAATGAAGGACGACCTCTCTCCACTCCCTGCTCTGTTGGGATAGTAATAACATGGACAAGTGTATATTCCTGTAATAAATAAAGTTAAAGATTTATTTCAACTCAGGGTTCACTCCACTCCTCCTATGATGATGACCTGCCTACAATCTTTGCATAATTATTAAATATAGGTTTACAGGTATCTATGAAGGCATTAATCTTGGATTTCAAATTCATTCCTTCATTTATTCATAATATTTATGTAATGATAACAGAAATAGTTGTGTACTTCCAGTAGAAAACCTTGTTTTGAAGTTGTAGTAATAGCCATCTTAGATTTAAGATTGCATCAAATGAAACATTTATTGCGTAATATTTAAATTGTAATTTATGAGGCTGTTTCCATGAAAACAAATTTAACATGTATTCCTTGTATGATCCAATGTTGAAATATCAACAGTAAAGCTATCTTGAGTTTAATATTGGTACAAAGTTAAAGAACCATTAAACAATCATTTCAACATGTTCAACAAAATATGACTAAAGTTAAAAACAAATGTTCATATGTATTTACCATGTAGCCCAACACTTACAATGAATTAAAACGACAGATACTGTGTAACAAAATCTAAGAGTGTCTAAATAATCTCCAGTTGTCATTATTACGTAATACCTATATGAAGGAATATAACAGATATTTGTGTGGATACCTTTTGCTGACTTTTTCTTGTTTTCCACAGGTTTGAAATGAATGGTTGGTACAGGACATACTAGCTCCATAGGCTTGGCTTCTACTAAACAAGAATTCTTCATGTCCCAACCTGCTCCTTGTAGGAATAGACCTTTCACATATACACCATCCTACAGTACACATAAAACACAATTTAAGGTAAGATCATTAAAGAGCTCAAATTATATCTCTGTCTCAAGTTAGAAACCATAGTGATCTGTGTTCTTTTTCCCCTTAAGTTGAGTCTATATAGCTTCATGTTATATTGTCATCAAAAATAAAATCTTAAAGTAAAACATATGGAACCATGCTTTTTATTCAAGGTTCAAAGAAATTACAACTTTAAAATTTTCTAAAACTGGTAGTTTTGTATTAAAATAGCCAATTTTGTTTTGGTAAAAAGCTCTCACAAATGTTCATTAGGGATAAATTAAATTATATGTCAACAGTCAACAGTACTATTTCTATTTTTTTTATATAATAAATATGTAACATAAAATAGACCTTATCAATATTTGAAAATTTGCACCACTTGACCTGAGAATCTGCGCCTCTTGAACTATTGACTTCATACAATAATCACTTTTCCATTGTGGCGTCAGATATTTTCTATTATGATGACATTTAAAATTTAGTTCAGATATAAAATACAATTCTGTCAAATACCCAAAGATTCATTTAAAAAACAACAAAACAAAAATTTGTAACTATTGTAGCTAAATTTTAAAGACTCTTGTTAAGTGATTTGATTCTGTTATTTCAATGTCATCATTTTGATATGAAGGAATTTGACTGTTTATAATTGTGTTGAAAGTTATCTCCCCTGAACCTGTATTGACATCCATAGTAAATTTATCTATTTGGTTGTGTATCTAAAGAACAAGTACAATGACCACAATTTGTCTGAAAGTACATGACAAGAGCTATCTTCTCATATTTTTTTTTAAATCTACATAATAATTACTACACAACAATTCTGTATAGAAATTTTATCTGTGCACACTTGTTTATATACGTTTTTTCCTCTCTATCATAACACAACTCACACAAATTATGATGGTGTCTTTACAAATATTCTTATACAATACCTTACCTTTGGTGGTCCTATAATGTTTTCATCACTGACAGTCATAATACTGAACTCCCAAGACAAAGTATCAATAGACACCTATAATATAGATAATACACTAAAATACAATCATGGACAGCTATCATTCTAAATTCTCACAACAAACAAAGGTGCAAATGTTTAAAAATAAATAATTCAACTGCAATACATGTAATGATAAAAAATCTTTTAATAAGACAAGAAATAGGGATTAGAAAACTATTTTTTTTTAATCTATCTTCAATGTTCTTTTACCAGAATGGGAATCAAAGCGCAATAGCAATGTGAAGGCAACTGTTGTTAAGTCAATGTTTTTTTGTGACTTCTAGTTATCAGCCTAATGTAAAATAATTACAGCTGACAATAGGCAAGGCCTGGCATCTTTAAATATATCAGAGATTTATGTAGCATATACCGGTATTCTTACATAATTTTGTTTGGCCAAAGTTTGTACTAACACAGTCAAGAAACCAGAATGCAAAGTAAAACCTGGTATCCATTATATTATTGATTGTTGTTACATTGATATACTTACATTGTTTTGTCTGGCTGATGTCTGCAGTACAGCAGTTAGGAAACCAGTGGGCAAAGTAAAGCCAGGTATCCAGTATATAAATGGGGGATTTGCTCTCTTGGACCATTTTGAAAGCTGTTCTACCCTGACAACAAGGTCTCTGGTCCATGAAGCTAATGGCTTAAGTGATGGGTAAGCCTATAAAAATAATCTCTTAATTAAAATAAGACATTTTACTTACTTGGTATAAATATAAATATGAGAAGATAGTGTATAATTGTCAATGAAACAACTCTATTCCAGGCCAAATGATATAGAAGTTAATAACTATGTTGCCTTATAGTCTTCAATAAGGAGCAAAACCTATACTTCATTAATCACAAAATAATCGTCTAAAGCTTTATATACAGTATCACAATTGTAATGAAATAATTTATATGAAATGATTGTTATATGTTAATAAGTAATTTTATATAAGGCTCTTACTTTGCTTTGCTTTGTAAACAACCTCATGTTCTAATGTCAGAAGTACATGTGGCGCATTTGCATGACATCATTATGAAACTGTAACATCAGTTGTTATTATTAACAATACCAGAAATTGAAATGAATATTTTTGCTGTACCGGTAGTTGTTTGCTAGATAATTTGATAAAAAAAAAAAATTTACATTCATCTAAAAAAAAAAAAAAGATGTGGTATGATTGCCAATGAGACAAATGTCCACAAGAGACCAAAATGACACAGACATTAGCAACTATAGGTCACCGTACGGCCTTCAACAATGAGCAAAGCCCATACCACAGAGTCAGCTATAAAAGGCCTCGATATGATAATGTAAAACAATTCAAACGAGAAAACTAACGGCCTTATTAATATAAAACTAGAGGCTCTAAAGTGCCTGTGTGGCTCACCTTGGTCTATGTGAATACTTAACAAAGGACACAGATGGATTCATAACAAAATTGTGTTTTTGTGATGGTGATATGTTTGAAGATCTTACTTTACTGAACATTCTTGCTGCTTGCAATTATCTCTATAATGAACTTGGCCCAGTAGTTACAGTAGATAATGTTAGTGAAAATTTACAAATTTTAAATTGTAAAAAATTGACTATAAAGGGCAATAACTCCTTAAGGGGTCAATTGACCTTTTTGGTCATGATGACTTATTTAGGTTTTACTTTGCTGTACATTATTGCTGTTTATAGTTTATATCTATCTATAATAATATTCAAGATAATAACCAATAACAGTGAAATTTCTTTAATATTACCAATTCAGGGGCAGCAACCCAACAATGGGTTGTCCGATTCATCTGAAAATTTCAGTGCAGATAGATCTGGAACTGATAAACCATTTAACCTCATGTCAGATTTGCTCTAAATGCTTTGGTTTTTGAGTTATAAGCCAAAAACTGCATTTTACCCCTATGTTCTATTTTTAGCCATGGCAGCCATCTTGGTTGGTTGGCAGGGGTCACTTCACACATTTTTAAACAATATACCCCAATGATGATTGTGGCCAAGTTTGGAATAATTTTGCCCAGTAGTTTCAGAGGAGAAGATTTTTGTAAAAGATAACTAAGATTTACGGAAAATGGTTAAAAATTTACTATAAAGGGCAATAACTCCTAAAGGGGTCAACTGACCATTTCGGTCATGTTGACTTATTTGTAAATCTTATTTTGCTGAACATTTTTGCTGTTTACAGTTTATCTCTATCTATAATAATATTCATGATAATAACCAAAAACAGCAAAATTCCCTTAAAATTACCAAGACAGGGGCAGCAACCAAACAACAGGTTGTCTGATTCATCTGAAAATTTCAGGGCAGATAGATCTTGACCTGATAAACAATTTTACCCCATGTCAGATTTGCTCTAAATGCTTTGGTTTTTGAGTTATAAGCTAAAAACTGCATTTTACCCCTATGTTCTATTTTTGGCCATGGCGGCCATCTTGGTTGGTTGGCCGGGTCACCGGACACAATTTTTAAACAAGATACCCTAATAATGATTTTGGCCATGTTTGGTTAAATTTGGCCCAGTAGTTTCAGAGGAGAAGATTTTTGTAAAAGTTTACAGAAGACGGACGACGGACGCCGACGGACGCCAAGTGATGAGAAAAGCTCACTTGGCCCTGTGGGCCAGGTGAGCTAAAAATGGTTAAAAATTGATTATATAAAGGGCAATAACTGCTAAAGGGGTCAACTGACCATTTTGGTCATGTTGACTTATATGTACATCTTACTTTGCTGAACATTTTTGCTGTTTACAGTTTATCTCTAACTATAATAGTATTCAAGATAATAACCAAAATCTGCAAAATTTCCTTAAAATTATTATTCGGGGGCAGTAACCCAACAACAGGTTGTCCAATTTGTCTGAAAATTTCAGGGCAGATACATTGTAGATCTTGACCTGATTATTGATTATATCCCATGTCAGATTTGCTCTAAATGCTTTGGTTTTTGAGTTATAAGCCAAAAACTGCATTTTACCCCTATGTTCTATTTTTAGCCATGGCAGCCATCTTGGTTTGTTGGCAGGGGTCACTTCACACATTTTTAAACAATATACCCCAATGATGATTGTGGTCAAGTTTGGTTTAATTTGTCCCAGTAGTTTCAGTGGAGAAGATTTTTGTAAAAGATAACAAAAAGGAGTAGGTTCAGTAAGACCCCTTTTTGGCCCCAAAATATAGCAGTTTTACAAAATTGTTAAAATGTAAACTTTTAGTTATTTATTGGACAGTAGAATGCTTCTGCTACATAAATATGGGCTGTTTTTGATAATACAATGCACATATATCGGGTACTAGCACCATTAAGTCATGCTAAATTACTGAAATCTTCACAATTCTTGCATTTTAGTTAAATTTTAGACAGTTTTCGTGTGAAACGAAAGTGGCCGCATTCGTGTTCATCCTTAATATTGAAATGTAAGTTGTATTTTATGATGATACATAACATATATAAAGGTTGAGGATGAACACGGATGCGGCCACTTTCATTTTTGACAAAAATCATCTGAAAAGTGACATTTTTCGGCATATTTGGTAGATTTTTCATATTTGAGCTTGAATCAGGTTGTTTTTAATGACTATATCAGTTAAAATCTTTCACATACATTAATTGATTCAAATGAAATAGACACTTAAGTGTTTAAAAAGTGGTCAAAATCTTTCGTAAGATAAACTTGAAATTTGAGGCCAAAATCGGTCCTTACCGGACCTACTCCTTTACGAAAAATTGGTCAAAATTGACTATAATGGGCATTAACTCCTTAAGGGGTCAACTGACCATTTTAGTCATATTAACTTATTTGTAGATCTTACTTTGCTGAACATTATTGCTGATTACATTTTATCTCTTTCTATAATAATATTCAAGATAATAACCAAAATCTGCAAAATTTCCTTCAAATTACTAATTTCGGGGCAGCAACCCAACAACCTGTTGTCCAATTCATTTGAAAGTTTCAGGGCAGATAGATTTTCACTTGATGAACGATTTTACTCCATGTCAGATTTGCTCTAAATGCTTTTGTTTCAGAGATATAAGTCAAAATCTACATTTCACCCCTATGTTCTATTTTTAGCCATGGCAGCCATCTTGGTTGGTTGGCCGGGTCACACCACACATTTTTTAAACTAGATACCCCAAAGATTATTGTGGCCCAGTTTAGATTAATTTGGCCCAGTAGTTTCAGAGGAGAAGATTTTTGTAATAGATTACTAAGATTTACGAAAAAATGGTTAAAAATTGACTATAAAGGGCAATAACTCCTAAAGGAGTCAACTGACCATTTCGGTCATGTTGACTTATTTGTAAATCTTACTTTTTTTAACATTATTACTGTTAAGAGTTAATCTCTATCTGTAATAATATTCAAGATAATAACCAAAAACAGCAAAATTTCCTTAAAATTACCAATTCAGGGGCAGCAACCCAACAACCAGTTGTCCGATTCATCTGAAAATTTCAGGGCAGATAGATCTTGACCTGATTATTAATTTTATCCCAGTCAGATTTGCTCTAAATGCTTTGGTTTTTGAGTTATAAGTCCAAAACTGCATTTTACCCCTATGTTCTATTTTTGGCCATGGCAGCCATCTTGGTTGGTTGGCGGGGTCACGCCACACATTTTTTAAACTAGATACCCAAATGATGATTGTGGCCAAGTTTGGTTAAATTTGGCCCAGTAGTTTCAGAGTAGAAGATTTTTGTAAAAGTTCACGACGCCGGACGACGCCGACGACGGACGACGATGACGCCGGACGCCAAGTGATGGGAAAAGCTCAATTGGCCCTTTGGGCCAGGTGAGCTTAAAATGAATATGTAACACATTAACAAACGACAACCACTGAATTACAGGCTCCTGACTTGGGACAGGCACATACATAAATAATGTGGCGGGGTTAAACATGTTAGCGGGATCCCAACCCTACCCCTAACCTGGGACAGTGGTATAACAGTACAACATAAGAACGAACTATAAAAATCAGTTGAAAAAGGCTTAACTCATCAGATGGACTAAAATAAAGTGGATTTTCAATCGTGGATGGGTTTGTTTTAAAGTATGATTTTGCTTTATCAAAAGGCTGCCTTTCGAATGCACCTTATAGGTCCACTTCGAAGTAAAAAAAACACTAAAGAATAGCATGGCATAAAAGAATTATCTTTTAATGGATACAAACATAAAAGTCAGTGAGTTTGGGTATATGTACTTGGAGAAATGATGACATACATATTTAAAACTTTTCACAATATATGATACTACACATTCTGATTGGTTAAATATGTCTTAGGCAATGCATATTCATATATTTATATTGTTTCCAGTTTGAAAGATATATCATATGAAAACTGTTGCTAAATGATCACTGTTTTATTGACTATTCAACTTTAAAGTAAAACAAAACCATACAAACCTTCAGCCAAGTGGGTGGAACTCTACCATCAAATATACACTGGAATGTATTCTCTAATTCCATTGTCATCACAACTAAGCCTTTAATACCTTGCTCTAAATTTGTCAATGCTGTTCTGATTATTCCCATTAAAGTATTGTATCTCTCAATCTGGAAAAAAATAACAGGAAGCATTTTTAGAATAGAAAACCAGGTGTTTAAGCTACAATTATCCCCATACAAAGAAGTGTTTACATTCTTACTTTTGGCATACTTATTATTCTTTATACAGCATTCTTAACAGTAAACTACTCAATCAAATTATGTTTTTAAATTTTTTGATTCCCAAGTCTCATGCTCACTTTTTTGACAATCAACATGTTGTTTCCTTGTCCTCAGTTTTTCATTAGTAAGATAAATTTCTTAATTTTGCTATTGTGATGATGTTGAAGAAAGTAAACTGTTCACATTTGAAGTGGCAGGTGTGTTCAATATCACCCAAATTACAGGGGATCATGCTTCATTTCAATGTTTTAATCTGTAAAGTTTGACAGTAAAGGTGAAGAACTTCCAATAAATACCAGGATGAAGAACAGCAATAAAAGTCCCTTTGATGTACAGTAATATTAATAATACAGTCAGAAGTTACTCTTACTTCCTGCAATAATACAATGTTAATTGGTCTGTGATCCATCTCAAGAATCTTAACTGTTCCTTCATAGTCCAAATCATCTGGGATCTGTTTATAGATATTGGCAGCTAGGTTCAACACCTAAAAAGTAAAAAAACATAGTCTATATCATCTGGGATCTGTTTATAGATATTGGCAGCCAACTTCAATACCTAAAAAGTAAAAAACATAGTCTATATCATCTGGGATCTGTTTATAGATATTGGCAGCCAGGTTCAATACCTAAAAAGTAAAGAATATAGTCTATATCATACAGACAGGATCTATTTGTTTATATACAGACTAAATATATTTGATTTCCCAAATCAGGAGCCTGAAGTACAGTGATTGTAGTATGTTCATGTCTGTCCTATTTGTTTTTCATAAATTGTTTTGTTATAAAAAAAACAAATCATTTGTATTGTATCACATTTTTCACGTCTGGTCTTTTATAGCCAGCTTTACTTTTTTCTCATTGTTAAAGGCAATACAGTTGCCTTTAATTGCTTACTATCACTATTTTTAACTCTGGTGGATAGTTGTCTCATTGGCAATCATATCACATCTCCTCATTTTATACATCATATACATATAGGTGCTTATATCTACATCATTTGGTCTGTACTGGATAGTTGTACCACTGCCAAGTGCCAATCATACAACATCTTTTAATTTGCATAAGTAATGTTATTCTGTATTATTGTTTCCATCCCAACACCTATACAAACCTAATACCTTATTCCCCTGTTTTCTTCACCTCTTATGAGTGGGATTTATACTAAGTCATGTCACCTAAACAAACCCTGTTACTTATCCAACCAAACCCTGTTTTTCTCCACTTCATATGTGGACACAGTGGCTGAAAACCCAATTATGCCCCGATCATATACCTTGTCCTCTCTGCTTTCTCCACTCCCTACAAGGGACACCGTGGGCTGTAGACTCAACAATGTATCAAACATCATCTTAGTTTCCTGTATCTGTGACTGTATGTCAGCATTAGAATGTTGTCCAAAGGCCTCAGGATGATCCACATTAGGTAACATACTGACATACTCTCTGTACACAGCTAACGGACCATCTTTAGGTATGTAATAAGTTGGCAAAGATGACAGTCTAAAATAAAATACAATTTATTATTTTTTATTCATGTAATATTAATGAGGTGAAGGACAACAACAAAATAGATTCCCTCTAAATTATTAAATAATAATGTTAATAACCAGTTCCATCCTTTCTAAATTATGCTTTATTTATCGGCTATATGATCTATTCACTTTTTAGAAATATAAAGTTTGGTCAGGTAAGGACTTGATAGTTATGGTATTGTTAGCTTCCTCTTGGAAATGGTAGTTGATATATGTGTCATAAGTGTCATTATATAATTAACATTCATGGCAATACAAAACACTTACGGGTAAAATATTGTACTAATGACTCCATCTTGGAAATAATCATTTATATATGTCATCAACAGGCGACGATCCCAATCATCAGTCACATGACCTCCATACACTATACCAGCCACTAAAAATTTCATTGCCTCCCAAGGTGTTTCCTCGTAATGATCTAGATATATACACATCAAGTTCTCTGATACCTGAGGTAAATAAAAGAGGAATTACAATGGAGATAAGAAAAAGAATGGGGAATGGGACACAGGAGTTTTCTGGCATTAAGCATTGTGTATCAGTTTCATAACATTTGGTTGATGCAAATTTAAGTAAGAGAACATAAACAAAACATACAGCAATTTTTCAATTTGCAAAAGGGTGGCACCATCAAATTTCTAACTTGATCTGCGCTTTGTGGTAACAAGCATTGTGTATAAGTGTCACAACACTTGGTTGAGGCAAACTTAAGTAAGAGAACTGACACAAAAATATTCAGCAAATCTTCCATTTGTAAAGGGGCATAAATCTAGAATGGTAAAAGTGACGCCACCAAAAATTAAACTTGATCTGTGTTTGGTGGTATTCATATTTTGTATAAGTTTAATAACATTTGGTTGAGGCAAACTAAAGTTAGAGAATGGAAACCAGTCGTACATATGTACAGATGTACAGATGGACAAGGGTAAAACTTAATGCCCCCTTTTCTACAGCAGGGGGCATGAAAATTTCAAAACAAGTTTCTTGCTTCTTATTTGATGTAAATGACACTTTACAATGTATGACAATTTGTCCAATGTGATTGTCTAAATGTAAAGTATAATTATCTTCTTTGTTAACTGACGTGTTCTGATATTTCAAGTTCTGAATTGTGATCACCAAATTTTGTTTAAAGTTTTCATGCATATATATGGGAGCTTCATTTTCTTACCTCAAAATCAGAATCATTGAACTCGTAGAGAATATTCCATCCCAGCGTGAGGAACTTCTTTCTCTCTAACAGTAAGGAATGGAAGTAACAGAGAGAAAACAGTAACTTTTTATACTTGTCTTGTTTTGGACATCTCTGGAACTGGGAGTCAGAAATGTTAGTGTACAATCTCTTCAAATTGGCTTTCAGGCCCTAAAAAAATGGATATGAATCATAGGTAATTACACATCAAAAATACTTGTTTACAATTTCTTCATATAAGCATTAGTTACTTGATTATTTTGAAGTATTTCTCACTTTTATTGGATTGTACTCTATTCACAGTAAACAGAGGTTATTTGCATAATAGATAACTCTAAATATATTTTTATTGCATGATTGATTACTCTGAAGAAACTTTCATTGCATAATTATTCATTCTGAAGAAACTTTCATTGCATAATTAATCATTTTCAAGAAACTTTCATTGCATAATTAATCATTCTCAAGACACTTTCATTGCATAATTATTCATCATTATCAAGACACTTTCATTGCATAATTAATCATTTTCAAGAAACTTTCATTGCATAATTAATCATTCTCAAGACACTTTCATTGCATAATTATTCATTCTGAAGAAACTTTCATTGCATAATTCATCATTTTCAAGACACTTTCATTGCATAATTAATCATTCTCAAGACAGTTTCATTGCATAATTTATCATTCTGAAGAAACTTTCATTGCATAATTAATCATTCTCAAGACACTTTCATTGCATAATTTATCATTCTGAAGAAACTTTCATTGCATAATTAATCATTCTCAAGACACTTTCATTGCATAATTAATCATTCTGAAGAAACTTTCATTGCATAAGTAATCATTCTGAAGAAACTTTCATTCCTTTATTGATTATTCTGGAGATATGTTTATTGCATGAAGTTACTTTAATTGCATAATTAATTGATTACTCTGGAGATGCTTTAATTGCATAATTGATTACACTGGAGTTACTTTAATTGCATGATTAATTACTCTGGAGTTAATTTACTTGCATAATTGATTTCTCTGAAGTTACTTTACTTGCATAATTAATTGATTACTCTGGAGTTATTTTAATTGCATAATTGATTTCTCTGGAGTTATTTTAATTGCATAATTGATTTCTTTGGAGTTATTTTAATTGCATAATTGATTTCTCTGAAGTTACTTTAATTGCATAATTGATTTCTCTGGAGTTATTTTAATTGCATAATTGATTTCTCTGGAGATACTTCAAATGCATAATTGATTACTCGGGAGATACTTTTATTGTTCTGGAGATACTTTTATTACATGATCAGGATATGGACTACAACTAACTACTTACCTTAGGTGGTTCTGTTGTCATTTTAAGGCCAGTCTGTAGGATGGTTATAGGAAAATCTGGATGTGGACTACTACTAAGCCACAGTCTGAATTCAGGATGTGGCTCTGGTTTCTGAGTCTGGAATTGTTCTATAATCTTATGGAGATGTGGCATCCAGCTTAGTGAAAGGTGGCAGTTAGCTAAAAATACCCAGTTACCCTAAAAATTAAAAAATAGTGACACATATGTTACAAACTTTAAAATATTGCTGAAACATGTATGTTTTGTTTAGGTAACTGACTCATTAAAATCAACCAACAAATGCATTGTAGGAAAAACACATAATATAAAAAAGAAGATGTGGCATGATTGACAATGAGACAACTCTCCACAAGAGACCAAAATGACACAGAAATTAAAGACTATAGGTCACCATACAGACTTCAACAATGAGCAAATCCCATACGACATAGTCAGTTATAATAGGCCCCGAAATGAAAATGTAAAACAATTAAAAAGAGAAGTCCTATAATTATTAAAACATTTACTGTTATCTCATTTCCAGCAGCATTAATGTTTTACACTTTATTACCTACCTCTCTTATTCCCTCCTTGATGAGTCTGGTTGCTATTGGAGCTTGACCTTGTCCTAAAGACAGAGCATTGAAGTTGTTGGCCAGACCTTTAGATTCAGCAAGTTGTAGAAGGTGATTTGTTGGGTCCTGTAATAAGGGAAGTAACTAACTTTATGTTTATCTTATAAATCTTGAAATAAAAAGAGGCAAGACCTTTTTGATTTACAATTTGGTAAATTAATTCTATAACAAAGGATACACGACAATAATTTTCTTTGTTCAGTCTTTTTTTAATTCTTTGTTTTTTCAACTACTTAAGTAATATAAATATAAAGAGAGTACAATGGCAGTGTAAAATGTTAGTATTAAAATCGTTCTTACTCCTTAATTAAATAATGTGGTTTCATTTATTTTTGTTGATATCAATTTTGTTAAATTGTCAGAGATAAAATGGCTTATTTCATGAGTTTGCAGAGACCTGCAAAATTGTACTCTGTTGAACACTTAAGAATTTCTTGTTTACCAATACTAAAAAAATCTAGAAAATTGGTATCCCATGAGTCATACTAAATTATTATGAACTCACAGTACTATTTTTCAAAATATATCAAGCATTATAGAAATGTAAAAAGATATTCATTTATCTCAAAGAACAAAATCATATTGAATTAGAATGGCAACGATTCAATCAACAAGAATATTAATCTTCTAACTATTCAATTTCAAATGTGCTAAAAATAAGTTAACATTTGTTCATCAATTGTACACAAGAAAGTCAAGATATGTAGTAGGATACATGCTATAACTTACCGCCCCATTAGACAGAATAAATATCAGCGGTGTTTTACAATTACAATCATCGATAACTTGTGACATATCTAGGGCTGGTGGCTCTGTAAACTTTACACCAAGGTGGTTCAAAATAAAAGTTGTACAACAGAATGACACCCGGTCTGGTCTCAAGGATCGAACAAATAACATTTTCTGTAATTCATTACATGCATTCTCCCATTCTCCTGTAATATACACATCAATAGTGAGTAAAACACAATTTGAGATTTAATCTTAAGGATCATACAAATAAATTCTCTTTTAATTCAATTCAGTTTTTGTATAAAACATATCTCAAATACCTTTTTTTCATTCTACCTTTTATGTAAGAGTGAAGAATGTATATCAATGAGACTTCAACACAATGACACTTTTATCTATGTAAAAATTTCTCTAATTCTTTGGAAATTTAGTGCTTTCTGGATCAATTGTTTCCAAATTTTAATCAATGTGCAGCTGCTGATGATCTCAGTTGGTTAAGCAGAAAGGACATAGTCTTTGTCAGCTCTCAAGATGAATTGAGATGTGCTATCCAGTATTAAAGAAAATTACATCATTGCAGAATAGATTAATCTTTAGAAATTGTTTGTTCACATTGTTTCTTACTAGGGTGCAAGATCGTTACGATCGTTTATATATGTATGGATGGATCTGTCATAGAGTTGTCACTTGTTTAGACGTACTTATATATATATATATATATATAAATATAAACTTACCAGGTAGGGGTGTTTTTTCTGGTTCAGCAGAAGAGTACCATGTGTGCCAATCTTTTGGATATTGTTCAAAGGATGTAATAATTCCGTGGAAGTTGGTTAGTTTGTCTAACTCTGTAATGTTATCCCAAGCTGTGTCTGATAACCAGTTAGAGCAAGGATTATCTATTTGACTGTCCCTATCCATAACCTGAAATATACAGAAGATAATGTCCTGAGACAGTCACAAACAATAATCTGAATTACACTACAAATAATGTCTTGAGACAGACCCTAGCAATTACATGAAATTTACAGCAAATAAAGTCTTGGGACATTCCCTAACAATAACCTGAAGTATACAGCAAATAGTTCCTAAGACAGTCCCTAACAGACCAATAATCAGAATTATATAGCAAATAATGTCAAGCTTAGCAAACTTAATACATACTTGCTGTTCGGTATGAGCCAAGGCTCTGTGTTGAAGACTGTACTTTGACCTATAATGGTTTACTTTTATAAATTGTGACTTGGATGGAGAGTTGTCTCATTATCACTCATACCACATATTCCTACATGAATTAACCAAATAAGAATATCCATACATAAACTACCACTATATAAGATAATTAATGGATATTTATGCCATACTTACAATGGTACCATGTGAGATAGTAACTGGTAATAGATCCCTTAACTTATGCTGCCACCCTGTGATCCCTATATGTAAGGTAAATCCTCCAAGAAAGACAATACTTACAAAGCCATCATGTATTAAAATGGTCCTCTATACTTATAACGCCATAGTGAAAGACAATAAATAAATCCACATACTTACAATGCCACCATATACAAACATGGATCCCTATAATTTCAATGCCACTGCACAAGATAATTATTGAACCCCCATACTTACAATGCCACCGTGAAGGAAGAAACTGTACTCATCCATGTTGATCTTATTAACTGCTTCTAAAATCTTCACACACATTTGAAATGACATAAGCAGTTTGTGTCTCTCAAACAAGCCTCTACAGGCATATCTGAAAATAAAAGAATTACATATGAATAATGGGATATGTATGTTATACCTCCAAGAGACAGCAACCCTATGACAAAAATAAGACATACAGTCTATCATTTAAAATCTAAGCAGTGTTTAGTTTATGTGAGTATTCCAGTTTTGTTCTCATACTTATATAAATATTATCTACATTATCAATCAAATGAAATTAGAGCAAACAAATAAATATTCTCGATTTTTTCATATAGATTGGACCGTTGGTTTTCCTGTTTGAATGGTTTTACACTTGTAATGTTGGGGCCCTTTATAGCTTGTTGTTCAGTCTGAGCCAAGGCTCCGTGTTCAAGGCCGTACCTTGACCTATAATTGTTTACTTTTATAAATTGTTATTTGGATGGAGAGTTGTCTCATTGGCACTCATACCACATGTTCCTATACCTATAAACATGTATATACTGTTTATTGTATTGTCCGTAGAAGAGGGTTGAGCATCTTAACTCCAAATAAGGTAAAAAAAGACCCAGTTTTTTACTCTTAAAACAAATGTGACTGGGAGCTACTGCTCACTGATGATACCCCCGCCGCAAGTGGATAATGTTAATAGTATAAAAATATGTAAGTGTTGAGTAAACAGGAAGATGTCGAGTGATGAATCTAAAGCCGACATATAATAACCCTGACACCAAATTTCAGAAATCCTTGTATTGTAGTTCCTGAGAAAAATGTGACGAAAATTATTAACTTGGCCATCATGTGTAAAATAATACAAGTGTTCGGTAAACAGAAAGTTGTTGAGTGATGAAAGGGACTGACGGACTGACGGATGGATGGACAGACAGAGGTAAAACAGTATACCCCCTTTTTTAAAGCGGGGGAATAAAAATTTAGCATTCTTTACTTATATATAGCTTTGCCCCTTAAGTATGCAGGATTGAAAATTCTTTATCATTGATTCCAAAATGACAACTACTGAAACATTAAATTTCGAGGGGGTTACAATTTCGTGGTTTTGTCACTTTATAAGATTTCATGTGGATCTAATTTCGTGGTTTCCATCAAATGGAAGTGATATTATATGAAGGTTAAATTTTCGTGGGGTTTTTAATTTTGTGGATATGTTCATTACACGAAATAAACGAAATTAAATCCACCACAAAAGTTTCTACTTTTACAGTATTTACATTACAATATGTCAATTCCTGTAAACATCACTGCAATCTCAATCATTTGATATTTAAAATAAGTAGAAATACCAAAAAGAGATTTCATATGAAGAAGACTTTAGTACCTTAAATGAATACACTTTATGTATATCTAGACAAAACTTTAGTACCTTAATTGAATACACTTTATGTATATTTAGACAACACTTTTCATATTTGAAGGTTCCTACATAGTGTAACAAGAACTTACTTGTAAACAGCATAAGTGTGGTATTCATTTAAATTGACAATTCTCTCATCCAGCTTTTGACTTTTCTGGCTTCTGTCTATGGACTGTAGAAATAATTCAATGTAAGAATCCAGAGAAAACTGGTACATTGGGTCAATCATTCCCATGTCATTCAAGACAAAGAACAAAATAGCAGCTCTCTGGGCACATGATCTGTAGCCCTACAAATATACAAAGAATTTTAATGTATTGGTCCAAATTAAACTGGTACATGTCATGCAAGACAAAGAACAAAATAGCAGCTCTCTCAGCACATGATCTATAGCCCTACAAACATACAAAGAATTAATTGTATTGGTCCAAATTAAACTGGTACTTCGGATCAATGGATCCCCTGTCATTCAATAAAATAGCCACTCTCTGTGCACATGCTCTGTAATAAACGTTTGTAGGGAACATGAAAATAGGCAGTGGAACTCATATTGAGTAATATAAAAAATATAACTTCAAACAAAATGCCTCTTTAATTTTTTTTTTTCATTTCACGTCCTTGCTTTGATCATTAACAAATGAAAAAGTAGGAATTGGTCTATTGAAAGATAACTGTCACTCTGGAGATCCTAAGACACTGCCTATAAATAAATTTCACATCTCTTATAGACATATACTAACCTCTCGAGCAGCATCAATTTTATGTTCAGTTTGTTCAGATATCTGGAGTTTCTCTGACACTTCCTGTGAAGTCATTTTAGATGTCTGTAATGTGTTAACTAACTGTTCATCGTCTAATAAAGACCCCTTCGTCTCATTTAAAAGTCTGAAATTCATTTCAAAATATTTAATTTAATTAAGACTATATAATATATATATATGTTTAAATAAAAAATATGAATAGAGAAACTAATTTAAACAAGAATGTGTCCACAGTACACAGATGCTCCACTCGCACTATCATTTTTTATGTTCAGTGGACTGTGAAATTGGGGTAAAAATCTAATATAGCATTTAAATTAGAAAGTGCATATCATAGGGCACATGTGAAATAAGTTGATTGGACTTTAACTTCATCAAAAACTACCTTGACCAAAAACTTTAACCTAACTTGCACTTTCATTTTCTATGTACAGTGGACTGTGAAATTCGGGTCAAAAATCTAATTTGGCAATTAAATTAGAAAAATCATATCATAGGGAACATGTGTACTAAGTTTGAAGTTGATTGGTCTTGAATTTCATCAAAAACTACCTTGATCAAAAACTTTAACCTGAACAGGACAAACGGACACACAGACGAACGAACGGACGCACAGACCAGAAAACACAATGCCCCTCTACTATTGTAGGTGGGCATAAAAACACACAGTGATTCTATGAATTACAAATCTAAGGTTGAGGTCAATGACATGTGCCAGATCAACAAGTGAACCTTTAAGCTGGTAAATTTTCTGTAGAGGATAAGGTAAATACAGAAGAAACAAGATACATTAGGATAAAAACAAACCTGAGAATTTCATCTTCACATTCTTCTAACTTTTTCTTTCCACTGGCAATACTCTTCACAAGCTGGTCTTTAGTTTCCTCTAGTTCTGCTTTCTCTTTTTTGACCACAATACCAAGAAACTGAGCTTGTAAACCTATAATGAGAAATACATTTTAAACTGAGCTCCCAAGTCTACTAAACAGAAATGATGCCATCTTAAATAATAGCCAGCCCTCATCTGTCGTATTGTTATTCAGTTTAATTACTGCTAAAGCTCCTGGGAGCAGGATTGACTCTGATGCATTTATTTTGCCCAAATAGCCTTGTAGGAAAAATAGGTTTTCCTCAGAACCAAAGAAATAAAATTTAGTAAATAAATTCTATAGAGCATTTCATTCATGGATCATGTTCAATTCATTTCATTGTTTCAATTTAAGTTTTGACCTCTGCTGGCATTTATTTTATTCTATCTATAATAACCACACTTTGGACAAAAAAAAAATATTGGTATATTTTACCTTGCTCTTTAACAGCAAAGTTGACAATGGTAGTTTTGGTAGATATATCTGGCATATAGTGGGGGTTACCAAGTTTTGTTGTGATGTAGAATCTGAAATCAGAGTTGTACTCTATCTCTTTATCACCAACTTTAATACAAGTGACACCACCTGAAACAAATTAAATACAAACCAATTTATTTTATCAGAAAAATCTACACTGATAGACCAATAAATATAAATCCTTTCATATAATCTTTATTTTTTCATAACATAAAATATCACTTTTTTCAATTTAATGAACATACTTTAATACAGTCTAACTTAGATTGTGTTGAAAACTCAGACGAGTCGAAGTAATTTCTCCGTCCCAGTATAATTCCTGATTTCCTGTTTCATCAATGAAAAAGATGAGTCGAACTTGATTGATTCAAAAACTCTGTTAAGTCAAATAAATTACATAATCCTGTTGATGTAGAATTTTTTATTATCTCACTTTTTTAACCAATGACTTGTTCATCATAGGTTCCAGTAATGGCTCCAGTTTTTATTATCTCACCTTTTTTAACCAAAGATAAGCTTGGTAATGGATCAAGTAATGGCTACAGTTTTTATTATCTCACCTTTTTTAATCAATGATTTATTCAGTATTGGATCCAGTGATGGCTCCAGTTTCTCCCGAACATTTTGTAGTAATACTGGTGTACCAAAGTGTATTCCACTCTCTAGAAATTTCATATAGTCTGCCTGCTGAAAATCTATCACTTTTAATCCCTAAAATATAAATCAATCAATGTTTTAACTTTTACATAATTAGAAATGTTTAAAATTAACTTTTGTTTTCCATAGCAGCCAAAGTACAAGCTCAAGACTGAACAACTCATACAAGTTTCTGATATCAAATAATGATATTTAAAACAATCTATATATCAATTTCCCTTTAGCATTCAATTAACATTATTTTCATTGGAACATGAAAAAGCATTATTTTCTAGATCATAAAAAAAAAAAATCCTAAGGTCATAAAATCCATTTTACCTCAGATCATAAAAAACATTATTTCTCAGATGAAAAAAAACCCTTATCCCTCAATCTTAAAAAACATTATTTCTCAGATCATAAAAAAATATATTCCTTAGATCGTAAAAAACATGTTTCTGACTACAATATTTAACTAACAATGTCACATTTAACAAGAGGCTGTCACAACGACAGCTAACCGGATTTATTAACATTTATTTGTGTCCTGCCAATATCACAAGAACCATAACTGATGACTGGTGAAAGTAAAAATCGTCAATATCAAATTTGACATCCATTTTGTCATCAGTATCAACATATTAAAATTTGAAAAGCTTAGGTTGAATGGTTCATGAGTAAATGCAACAACATGAATGGAAACGCCATTTTTCGATCTTTCAAGAACCATAACTGTTGAACGGTAAAAGTCAAAATCGACATTATTGAACTTGACCTCCATTTTGTCATCAGTAACAACATATTAAAATTTGAAAAGCTTTGGTTGAACAGTTCATGAGTAAATGCACGGACACGACTGGAAAAGCCATTTTTCAATCTTTCAAGAACCATAACTCCTGAACGGTAAAAGTCAAACTCGTCATTATTGAACTTGACCTCCATTTTGTCATCAGTAACAACATATTAAAATTAGGGAAGCTTTGGTTGAACAGTTCATGCGTAAATGAACGGACACGACTGGAAATGCCATTTTTCAATCTTTCAAGAACCATAACTCCTGAACGGTAAAAGTCAAAATCGTCATTATTGAACTTGACCTTCATTTTGTTGTCAGTAACAACATATTAAAATTTTAAAAGTTTTGGTTGAACGATTCATAAGTAAATGCACGGACAACATTTGCCGCCCGCCCGACCAACCGCCCGATTGCCCGGCGTACATCCCTCAAATCAATAACCGACATTTTCGTCACAAAAATTTGGTTAAAAATGATATTTTGTAAAAATAAATTGTTGACACAGATATATGTTTCATGAATGTATTTTAGGCTTCTTATAAACCATCCACCTACCATTTCTGCTTCTTTATTCTTGATCCATTTGATAGCCTGTCCTTGCGGATCCACCATCAGTGGCCATCTACTACCAGTGGTTACTATAACACCATTCTCTGTAGAGAAACTGTCACTTGGTAGGCCTTGTATGTTCCATTCTCTTACTTGTGTAGGACGTGCCATGAACTCACTGAACTCAAATGTTGGTGTACATGGAATTCCTAGTTTGGCAATCTGTATAAAAAATAATGCTACCTTAATACATTACATTGATTTGATTTGAAGATTGAAAATTTTGGAGTATCACATATTTTCAACTTGATTGTGGTTTGTTTATTTCTTTATTCATGAAAGTTTCATTGTATGAGTATATGCAATTCATTGGAATATTCAAAACAAAAACTTGCTTACATTGCCATGGTAGCAATACACAGTTAGGAAAATCAATTCAGATTGACACTCTATTATTATTAAACACCCTCTTCCCCTTTCTTTCTAACAAATAAGGCTTAATATTTGTGTTATGCATGTGAATATTTATAGAAAGAGAATCTTCCATAGATTTGATATCTAATGGTTATAATGATGAAATATAATCTCTTTTTGGTGTAACCATGGCAACAATCTGCATTTATTTGATACAAAATATTGCAAAAAAGGGGGGTGAACATGTCACAAAAGTCTCCAAAATTTGACCCAAAGGAAAATGTCAATCATTTACAGTGATACCTTTCCTGAAACCATAGGGATATATCTATGAAGAGGTCCAAAAAAAATCATATGCATTTCTTCTTGTTTTTTTCATAAAACTGAATTGAAAAGATCGAGTGTCAAATCTTTGTTGATAAACACTACAATAATTTATGGACCTATGGCCATACGGATAGGATAAAACGGACTGTCAAACCGAAAAATGTCCTATAAAACATGCTAAAAACAATAAAAATGTTCATATAAACCCAACAAGAAGGCTATATTACTCTTCAATTATCTAAAAATCAAATTTATTGTAAAAAAACTTTCATATTTAAAAAATTCACTATGGACATAATGCGAAACTAAACTTCTAACTGTGTAAGCTTTGAAATATAATTTAAGAATTCAATGCATAATTTTTACTGTAACTTTATAAGGTTCAATTTTAAGAAACATTTAAACAAACAAATGTGGAGAGTTGTCTCATTTACGCAATTATACCACATCTTCTTATCTTTATATATAAAATTCAAATTTGAAAGCATCAATATTCAATTACTTGTGTTCCAATATATATTTTAAATTCAAACCTGAGGAATCCATAATTTCTTGACAATTTTCTCTCTGTAGTTGGATAAGAATGGCCCCATGTAAGACATGAAGGCAGCAGCTAGCATGCAATCTCCTGGTAGAGTACTTATCTTCTCTTTCAAATTCTGAAGAAGAAAATTTTATTCTAATAACAATTTTTTAATCAATTATTGAGAGTCCTTATGAATCACAACTTTGATACAAAAGTGGAAGGAAACAAAAATATTAGTTTTTTTTGTTTTTATCAAAATTATTTCCATTTTTACTTTTCTATCTTTTTAATTTTCTCAAGCTTCCCATCAACAATACCACCTAACTCAGCCACCCATGCAGTAAGCCTTTAATTGCTGGTTTTTACCTGAACTGTTGCTTCCCATCTGACCCTTTCTTCAGCCAGTCCCTCCACAAGTTTAGCAGCTCTTTCTAACATCATTTCTGTATAATCTGCCTTTCTCTTTAGATCTTCCTTCTGTTCCAACTTCTCGTCATAAACTCTCTTCAATTCCTCCATTTTAGCTTTAACCTGCATTGGTCGTTATAGATTTTGATTTAATATTTTCTGATTTAACATAAGAAGAGGATATCAGTAGGATAATTATTTGTAAGAAAGTGCTGGGTTGTTTACCTTTCTTCACCTGATTGGGAATGAACAGTGTTTCATTATTAATTTATTTTCAAAAGAACCAAATTTCGTACATTAAGGGAAATTTCTTTGCTAATATCTAATACTTTTGGCAAATTCTCTTAACAAGCCTGTAGTCAATCTTATTTGGGTTTTGTTAATCACTTAAATATTTGGTTCCCTAAGAATCCATGAAAATAAGTACCCACAAGTATAATAATTCCACTATAATAATTTACAATTATCTCTCTCTTTCCTGAACTCAAAATAATCCTAATCAATAAGAGTTCAAATCTAATAAAGATATAAAACAAACCTCTGCCAATTTCTGTTGAGCCTCGGCAAGAGCATCTTGTTTTTCTTGCAACTGTTTCATGGCGACATTCAGCCTCTGTTGTTTAGGTTGGACTACCCTGTAAACACGACCATACAATTCCATGGCTCTGACCCATAGACAGAGGGACTTGGCTGCCAGGGATACCCTACCTACGATCTCAGGACGAAAGTCACTCTGGTTGACATAATTGCTGCTGATCTTCTTTAACATTTTGTCTGATATGTTGTCTTTGTCATAGGCCACTAATTTATTGATGAAATTGTTATCACCTGTAATGAAAATCTTTGAACTAAGTTGGATAGTACTAGAAACATTACTAAAAGAGACAAAAACCCAAGTGCTGACATACAGTAAGCAGTCTCATTGAACCCATGGTTACCTCAAGAATTCAGTTCAACCAATAGAAATCATGAAATTAATTCCCAAAGACTACAGAATAAGAGGCTGGTTGTCACATCCCTTACAGCCATGCTTATGTTTTATTAACACAGAATACACTAATAATGGATGTGTCATTTTATAGTCTTATACTAAGCAGTGAGAAACTATGTAGACAAAAATAACAGTCATCACTTACAAAGAGGTAAGAAAGAAAATTCTTTCGATAATTGTGTTCTACTGTGAAACATTTATAGGTTGTCTTTGTTGTGTTGTATCTTTATTGCTACAACTTCAGTATTTTTGCTGTTTATAATTTTTGCATTCTTGCAATTTAAAAGGTGTGACCACTTTTGTCTTCTTTTGGGAGCTGGAATGGTCATGATATCAAACATCTGGCTAGGACATACCTAGGGTTATAAGTTGGCATTTGCTGCTTTACTTCCAAACATGCAACATGGGGATGCATTCTCTTACAGACTGTCACTGTGTGAAATCGCATTTTAAAATTTAGTTTGTCAGCCTGCTAAATTACTAATCAAAACGATTCTTAGCTGCCAAAGACCTCTTCCTAATTATTATCCTATATTAAAATCTAAAAATGTTTTCATCTGCAGTGTATGTGCTATCAGCTATCAATGAATGTGAAAGTTACATCTAACAAATCCTATACATACCAAGCTGTTTCTTGGCTTCAGACCAGGTAGGCTCATTGCCTCTGAGGATCATGACAGCTTCCATTACCTTCTCCACTTGTGCTGGGGGTCTTCCATAAGATCTGATCTCAGTTATGTCATTCTTGTTCAGTGAATCAAGTGCCTGTAACCAATAAATATATGATTTCATGCCAAATCAACAAAACCATATTTTCAAAACATGTATTGTATTGTCCCAAGTGTTAAACCCTTGGTTGAATTAGAATCCTTCAGAGCAGGCATAGCTTTATCCAGATCATGCTGAACTATGTCGGCCATGTGTTTATATAAACATTTTTTCTTCTTACCTCTATAGCTTCCTTTAGAGCAGGCATAGCTTTATCTAGATCATGCTGAACTATGTTGGCCATGTGTTTATATAAACATTATTTCTTCTTACCTCTATAGCTTCCTTTAGAGCAGGCATAGCTTTATCCAGATCATGCTGAACTATGTTGGCCATGTGTTTATATAAACATTATTCCTTCTTACCTCTATAGCTTCCTTTAGAGCAGGCATAGCTTTATCTAGATCATGCTGAGCTATGTTGGCCATGTGTTTATATAAACATTTTTTCTTCTTACCTCTATAGCTTCCTTTAGAGCAGGCATAGTTTTATCCAGATCATGCTGAACTATGTTGGCCATGTGTTTATATAAACATTATTTTTTCTTACCTCTATAGCTTCCTTTAGAGCAGGCATAGCTTCATCCAGATCATGCTGAGCTATGTCAGCCATGTGTTTATATAAACATTATTTTTTCTTACCTCTATAGCTTCCTTTAGAGCAGGCATAGCTTCATCCAGATCATGCTGAGCTATGTCGGCCATGTGTTTATATAAACATTTTTTCTTCTTACCTCTATAGCTTCCTTTAGAGCAGGCATAGCTTCATCCAGGTCATGCTGAGCTATGTCAGCCATGTGTTTACATAAAACATTATTCCTTCTTACCTCTATAGCTTCCTTTAGAGCAGGCATAGCTTTATCCAGATCATGCTGAGCTATGTCAGCCATGTGTTTATATAAAACATTATTCCTTCTTACCTCTATAGCTTCCTTTAGAGCAGGCATAGCTTCATCCAGATCATGTTGAGCTATGTCAGCCATGTGTTTACATTTAGCTTCTTCTTCACCTATTCTTTCACTTTTAATAGTTACAGTCTAAAATAAAAATATGAAAGATACTCACATTACAAGAAGAACCAGGCTTCACAAATCCAAATAAAGATTAAGGATGGGCATAACAGAGAAAGAAGAAAATAATTAACTTAATTTTCTAAAAACAATTAAAGGAACTTAAACAATTTTCTGTCATTTTTAGTTATGTGATTGAATTAATTCTTGCCCTGTAAGTGATGATAAAGATACAAGATGTACCCCCAAGATTTCTGTCGCATGGTGTTGGAAACATAGATTTTCTGATATCCAAGCATAGCCTTTTGTAAAATAAAATACCACTGGGGGGTCTCTTTCTATGGGTCCTTTTTTTTTTAATGTAAAATACATTAATGGGTGGGTATTTCCCAGAGGTAATATATCAATGGGTAGAAATTTCGAAGTCAAAGGTCATACATGTTCATCCTCTGATCTTTTTATCTCATAATATGTATCATGTATTCTATGTGGTTAACATCTCATGGAAATAAGTTGTGATGATAGCTGGGATACTGTTGCAATTTACTTATGAAATATATGAACGGGTAGGGATATTTGCATAAACCAATATATGAATGGGGGTAGTTTTCAAACCCCATCTAGACATCTGTACCCAAATTTGTAGGTTGAGACCCTCCCCCCCCCCATGTAAAAAAAAACCAAGGTACTCTTCAGAGGTTTTTAGATACTGTTACTGTATTTCTACTGCCTCTAATTTTATCCTGATTACATATATATCCCTACATTCTGTTGATCATCAAAATCCTCTTATCTTGTTTAATTTTATAAGTTACTGAAGACTTTATATATCATACCTTTTGTTGCTCATCAGCATCCCTTTTCTGTTGTACAATATTAATAAGGTACTCATCACAAGTTTTCTGATACTGAATAACTTTAACTCTAGCATCTTCTAGTTCCTCAGTCATATTCTTAACTTTTGCTCGTGTCTCATCTATCTTACTCAAACCATTCTTTAATTTGTTGGCCTGGTCACCTAATTCTTTTCTCTTGGAATACAACAACCTGGAAATATAAAGTACAAAATACACCACTGCATCTCTAAATTGACTGGCTGGAGTTTATAATCTATGTGAAGTAACTATTTTTGTCATGTGATATTTTACCTTTTGTCAAATCAATCTTTATAGAAGGATACTTAATTTATGTTTTTTTGCAACTAGGAGACAAAACATAAAATAATTCATGTAATGAAAGACAAGTGTATATAATAAATTTGACAAAAACTCGAGGTAATTCCTTTTACATAAATAATCAACAAGTGAAACTGTGAGCTACAGCTCACTGATGATACCCCCGCCGCAAGTGGATAATTTTTAGTGTAAAAATATGCAAGTGTTCGGTTAACAGGAAGTTGTTGAGTGATGAATCTGAAAACACATCACACGGTATAGCAGACTTATATATACCTTGAAACCAAATTTCAGAAATCCTTGTATTGCAGTTCCTGAGAAAAATGTGACAAAAATTTTCAACTTGGTTATCATGTGTAAAATAATACAATAGTTCGGTAAACAGGAAGTTGTCGAGTGATGAATCTGAAAACGCATCAAACAGTATAGCAGACTTATATAAATCCTGAAACCAAATTTCAGAAATCCTTGTATTGTAGTTCCTGAGAAAAATGCCACGAAAACTATTCATGGGACGGACGGACTGACGGACTGATGGACTGAAGGACTGACGGACTGACGGATGGACTGAAGGACAAACAGAGGTAAAACAGTATACCCCCCTTTTTGAAAGCAGGGGTATAAAAACTGGTTCTTACAAAGGTAAACAAGTTCTCTGTTCATTTTGATAGCAAAGAATTATGAAATAATACTGTCTTTTAAATATAATTGAATGTATGATATAAGGTCAAGTAACAGTAAATGAACGCCGTCTAGCGGATTCCGCGAAATATTGCGACGTTTTGTACGAATTACGTCCCTTTGACCAGATTTTGCAATGTTAAAATTGCACCCGGCGACTTTTCGATGGGACAACGTCAATGGTAAATTTGACGGAAAGTATGTTACTTCTAGGAGAATGAACTTGTTTTTGTAAAATTAAAAATTGAAAATGAATATGAAAACAGTCCTGAAGACGATCTTCAAAATGAAAATCAGGACGTAGGGTGGTAGAGATTGGATATCTGCCGACCAGTTAAAACAAGTGTGAAAACTGTTGCTCACTACTATTTCTACATAATTTTGATGAGAAAAAACAGTGTGGTCTCGGAAGTATTCTATATGTAGTATGTCAAAACTGTCCTTTCAAAAACCCTATATTCAATGGGAAAAGACATCGTCTAGCAGAAAATAAGCAGAAGGGGTGCAAGTTTGGGACATTAATACTAAAGTTAAGACTTAGTATTGTACGGTAAGACTATATCTCCCATATTTTGAAAATTATCACACCAGTCGGAACAAGTATAAATATTTTCAAAATAGAGAAAAGGAAATGAACCACATAAACTAATACTGGTCATAAATCCGCCGCTGCTGTCAGTCAGTCATAGATGGCACTAAACTATAATACACTTAAATTAATTAACCTTGTTCACTGTTGGAACAATAGTTTAATATTCATACACAGTTTTTAGACTATAACAAATTAAAAATAAGCAAAAATGATGTTTCACGATCATTAATCCATCGCTACATTTTGTAATCTAACGTTGTTTTTTTTCTGTAATGGTGCTTTCTTTCACGTCCGCAATTTCGATGTTAAAAATAGAACACAAATCTTTAAATAGATACATGTATGAATAGTATATGGTTTGAAGATTTATACAGGGCTTAGTATCCTAATAGTATTGATTCGTATGGTTGTCTCCTTAAAGGGAATTGTTATATATATATATATATATGGGTAAAAATAAACCGAATAAAAAAAATGTACCCTAGCTGAAAGTAGCATCTCAAGTATACAATAGAACTGTTCTCAATTCTACTTCACTAATAAAACTTGAAGGTTGAGAACGAGATTATATCGATCACCTCTATATCATAGTACTACTATATATACCGACTGAAAAATATGCTCAGTGTCACAGACTTTCAGTACCTAAAGTTAAATGTAAATCCCGTAAGTAGACAGTACTTCAATAAGACAGCAACCAGACAACAACACAAGGCCAAAAGAAAATTAAAAAGGAAAAGACATCTTATGATATGCATTTGACGGGGGTGGGGGTGCAGGGGTCCTGATCCCGAAATCCCGGACTTAAAAACATGAAATCCGGAGGTCCCGAATTTATAGAAATTTCAATCCCGCCATACCGAAATTCGAAAAAAGAATAGCTGGATTCATAAAGGATCAATCCCGAAATCCCGTTCTTAAAAACACCCTGTCCCGGAGTCCCGTTTATGGTCCCCCTCATGTGTGTAGATGGACTTAATAACAAAACACAATATTACCAGTCGTGTCTCAGCCTGTGTACCATTGTTTTTTTTTCTTGTTTTTTTTCGGTTTGGGGGTGGGGGGTATTTTTGTAGGCATGTTAAACATATATAAATATGTACATCTGTTTTTATTTCATATCTCAACCTCCGTATATTTGGTTTCCTCGGAAATGTTTTTACACGATGTATTTTCTGGAAAATACACTGTACTACAAAGACCGTGCAATGTCTTGAGAGAAAGCGAAATTCAGAGAGAGAAGCACATTAAAAGTTATTGTCACATATAATTAGATCTCAAAGGGAGTTGCAGAATAACGGATACTGGCGAATGTCAAAATTGAACAAAAAAGTTTGCAAAATTATAAAGAATAACAACGGAAAATAAAATAATTATTTAATATAATAGTGTAGACCAAGTACAGAATTAAAAAATCATGTAATGATAGAAGAATTTTACAAAAGCGTTAATTGAAGATTTTACAGAATAAGCGTTATATATAAAGATAAAGAACATTTAGGTCCACATTTCATATGGACTCTTAAAAATCGTTGGATTATCTCGGTGTTGATGGTCAGTAATGAATAAAAAATCACTGGTCAATTTAAAGGTTGTTGTAAGTGATGCAATATATTCTTATTTCCCTGTTCCCCTTATGTAACTTCCAGTTTTATTAAAGTTTACATTCATCAAAGCCTTAGTTTAATTGAGTTTCCTGTCATTACTACCCCCCCCCCCTTTATTTGTCGCATGTTGTGTATCATGTACTGATTCTATATATACATCGAGCATACATATGTACACTTATGGAGCAATAACCATTAAGTAAACTTTTTAAAACGTTTTTGTAGACTTGTATACAATAAATTTTATACAAAACAAAAAAGATATTAACAAAGATGTCAGTTTGTCTGCGTGTTTTACTTGTTAACTTGAAGATGTATAAATAACCACACGACACTCTTTCAAGAATTTGTAGAATCATTGATATAATGTTTGTTTATATATGCGATGTTAAGCAGCAGTATATGGACAGAACACGTTCTGTCGTGATATAGTACCAAAACACAAGCTATTACATGTTCCGCTGCTAAAAAAAACCCGTTTTTTTTCAAAAGTGGCCAAATCATATATCGGAACGGAGAAAAAGTGTTCACAGATGACTTACAAGATAGTCTAAGAGATTTATGAATTGGTTACCCAAAAATGACAAAGTTCAACTATCTCTCATTAGAGCAAATATTAATAAAGATCAAAACCCTGACCACATGCAAACAGACAGCAAAGTACGTTCTAGGATTCAAACTGTAGATGTTTTGCGGAATAACTATAAACTATAATTAAAGGGGGAGGGACGGACGGACGGAAGGACGGGCGGCCAGACGGAAGGACGGGCGGCCAGACGGAATGACGGACGGACAGACGTACAAGGGTAGTTGAGGGGGCATAAAAAAATATAGCTTCAATTACATCTTTTATTGCGTCAACTTGTAGACAGTAACCCTGATGATTTCTATTTTGAAGTTTTTACCATTTTTGCGTCCATGTACTTACAACGTATTTTTGTCTGAATTAGTAATTGTTTTAGATATGTATATTGATAATGACCATACATGTATCACATTTTTTACAACGTGTAATTTCTTTTTAAAATGTTCCATAAAAGAGGGTCTGATTGGGGTTTACGGAATACAGAATAAAATGCAAAAAAAAAAAAAAAAAGAAAAAGTGTATAATAGGGTGCTAAAATATAAAGAATAAAGAATATTGGTAATACTAAATAAAAATTTATGATAATTATCCAGACTCTTATGATAAAAAGAATCTATCAATACGAAACACATAATCATCGTGCATAATCAACACGAAGAACGTTGGAAATTATTAACATGATAACTTGACGTTATGTAATAAAAATTACGACGTCACGAATTTTGATGTTTTTTTTGCCAAAATGTTGGGTTTGCGTCGCTTCTACAGGGAAAACGAAGTCGGTGACCATATTTTTTTTTAATATCATCTAATTCGTAAGACAAAGAGGAAAAAAATATTAATCTAAAAAAAAATTCTATGGAGCGGTTCTCGTGATTTATACCAGAAACCGAAAATTGTAGAAGAAAAATATAGATTTACCCTATATATTCAATGTAATTTAGTACCCTCTCGGACCATTTTAAAAATGGATTTTTCTTGAAAACGAAGTCGGTGACATATACTTTTTTTTACATTTTCTGATGTATATTATCAATATCTAATTGAGTTCTAAATTTTAAAAAAATCTATGGACTAGTTTATTTACTGATCCTTGACCATAAATAGATTCTTCAATTCTCCCCAATTATAACATTATATAACAGAAAACTGTTTAAACAGAATGATCAATACACATTTTTGACATAAAGAATTCTATATTTCCTAATTGTTGGTCTTAACAAAGAGGCCAACATAGATTCAATATTGTATATCACTTTGAAACTCACTTTTTATATCCACTCACAAATTCCAGATAGTTAGTAGGTGTGACATAATTATGTCGTTTCATCTCTAACAGCATTTTACGAGAAAGTTCAGAGACAGATTTATGCATTGCTGAGAACATCTTCACCAAGTATGGCTTAATCTTGTCCTGAAAGTAAAATAAACAGATTTTTCAATAAACCGTTGACACAGAGATATATCTTGCCTGTTCGCAGAAAATTCAGAAAAAGACAATCTGATGGACAGCAACATTACTAATTAATTCAAAGACGATGGACTATGAACTAGGGGCAGGGCCTTGAAATAGATGACAAACTGTGTTGACTAATAGTAATGCAACTTTATAGAAAATATCACTGGTCAATCAGAAGTAGTTCCTACCAAACTGACTGCAGTTACAAACTTAACATTGAAAATTGCTAATTATTTAAAATTTACTGGACCATGACCTAGTTATATAGGAGGCAGGGCCTTGAAATAGTCTTCACAACATCAGATGGTTGTTTTTTGATAAATTTATTATACTTTCTGCTTTTAAACTACAAGGGGCTAGTAATTTCTCCTTATCAAACCTTCTCCTCTATAATTGGAATAAGAACACTGCTGTTACTTAACTGATGAAATGTATCTTGTTCATCGTTCAGTATGGTCTTCTATAATCAATTTCACAGAAGAACTGATACCATGCACTTTTAGAAATGGAAAAGATCTGTCAAGATATAGGAGAGTAAATCAGTTAACTATGTTTTAAAAAATAATCCAACCTCTTTGTCAATGTCCAGAGTAACATCTTGTAAGTACTTGTCAGCCACTTCATTTAGGGCATCTATTGGCCATTCACTGAACCAGTCAATTGTAGTACAGTTCACAAAGGCTGGGAACTTTCTCACACGATTTCTGTAGAAATAAAATAAATGATAGACATTCATGACTGAACCAGTCAATTGTAGTACAGTTCACAAAGGCTGGAAACTTTCTCACATGATTTCTATAAGGAATAAAATAAATGATAAACATTTGTTAATAAGTATCCCTCATAAACCAGTCAATTCAGTGATTGTCGTTAGTTGCTGTTACCTATAGCTATTTGTTTTTTTCGTTCTTATTTTTTACATTAATTAGTCCGTTAGTTTCTGTTAGTTTTCTGGTTTGAATTGTTTTAAATTTCTGATTTAGGGGCCTCTAAAAGCTGACTATGCTATATGAGCTGTGCTCATTGTTGAAGGCTGTACAGTGACCTATAGCTGTTAATTTCTGTGTCATTTGGTCTCTGGTGGAGAGTCGTCTCATTGGCAATCATACCACCTCATCTTTTTTATATATGTGTACCACTGATTATATATTGCTGAAAACATTACACTGTAAATTAAGAATTTTGTGTATGCATTTATAATTGTAATTATTGAGCCATAGATGAAAAATGAAAAAAATATTATTGTTATTTTAGAATGAGTATTAAAACACATATATAATCTACACTCTACAAACAAATAAAGTCATATTTCACATCATACATTTCTCTTTTACCAGTTATAAACCATTTAAATTAAATAACTCAAATTATTCATATGAAACTGTGAAAAGAAATCATTTACCCTTAATAGTGCAAACTGATAACATAGTCCATTAAACCAAACACAAGTGTAACCAAAATACCATACAACAAAATATTGCAATTCACAGTCTGCAAACTTATACAACAAAAAGTACTAGATGTGTTTCCCAATACTGTGATAAACCTATAAATTTCAAGTAACACAGTTCTTGCCTAAAGGGTTCTCCAACTGGGCTCATGCATAAAACTACATGTAAATTGGATCGCACACGTCCAATCAGGAATGAGAACACACTTTGTTGAGTATCCTCAATTCCCTCATTTTGTGCAACTTCTAACAATTCATTTCTGACCTAACAATGAATCAAAAATAAATGTTATGAATTTTCTGAAAGACAATATACCAATAAAGGGTTAAATTTATCAGTAAAGGCTAAATACTAGAGGACATTCTTTAATTGTCCAAGGGCAATAACTCCATTATTATTTTTCTCTTTTTATAATTTTTCTTAATTTTAAGGCTAGAGATTGATCACATTTTCAATTTTCTGTCTAATTTCAATTTTCAAAGGGCATAATCCCTATAAAAAAGTTGATCTACACTATGTAATGATGTATGTAGGGGTGAGAGTGGAGAATGGAATTTTCTAAACATTTACATTTCAAAGGGACATAATTCCTGCACAAATAAATTAACAACACTCTTTTGAGATGAAGCTAAAAACACTGATGATATAAACCTTTGATATTAATTTTCTCTAAAGATTTTTAAAATGCAATTTTCCATAAAAATATATAGTTCTAGGGGAAACAACTCCTTTAAAAATGGTTAAATTGCACTGATTTATTTTTGAACTCCTCCAAGACATTGCTTATAAACACCTTGATATAAATTTCATACAAATCTGGCAAAAATTGTAGATAAGATATCTGACATTATGTACTAAATGACAATACACTACCTCCTCAAACTCCTCCTCATTATATAAATAAAGTACTAAATGACAATACACTACCTCCTCAAACTCCTCCTCATATAAATAAGGTACTAAATGACAATACACTACCTCCTCAAACTCCTCCTCATTATATAAACTTGGTATTTCTCCACTACTTAAGATGTTATTTATATCCTCTAAGAATTCCTCCTCTACAACTTGACTGTCGCTAAAAATAAACACTGTGGGCTTGTTTAGAACTCCAGTTTGCCAGTACAGTCTCTTTAAATCTGAAGAAAGAAAGAAAAAAAGATTGCTTGTTCAATAAACTTGTAAAATAATTTCAACATTCATATGAGCTCAAAATGATTTCTTGGTGTTTTTTTACCATTTGGAGTTTAAACAGTTATAAAAGCCAAGATCACCAAGATCTACTGTGGATTCATTATTTTTTGTTAAACTTCAATTTTAGTAGATTTCGTGGGTACAGTTGAACCTTGAATTAAAATGCTCAACGGATAACAAATTTTCCATAGACTAGTTGTAAACTTTAAAAAAATCATGAAATCAAATTTTCATGAAAGTGCAAGTTTTCCTCATTCCACAAAAAATTTGTTCTCACGAAAATAAATGAATTTACAGTATTATGTTTAATGCCACTGTGGATATTTTAAACTCCTTTCCTTAAAGTTTCTTCCATGTTTAAGCTTGATTTTGTGTTGTTCACTCTAATTTTTGTAAAACATTATCAGGTTATGCTAACAACACTATTAAAATGTTAAAAAAGAGAACTATTGACTAAGGACTTTGTTTTGCAACTTAATATTTTGTATGCTATAAATATTTTTTATGGAATAATGGAAAGAAAGAAGAACAGTTTCCTTTTTCCAATGAAAACAAAAAGGTCCAATGGAATCTTGGAATACTCTATCTGAAAGGTTGTCAGATATCATTCAAGCCAGGACCCTTACAAGAAGAACACACATGTATTGAAAAAAGAAATTTGTTGAATACAGAATAATTTGATATCTAATTAAGAAAAAATTCATGGGGGCTTGAATATATCGTGATTGTACCACGGGTTGGCCCTTTATGACAAATATTTTACCCTGAGCGATAGCGAGGGGTGAAATATCGGCATAAAGGGACAACCCGTGGTAAAATCTAGATATATTCAAGCCCCCATGAATTATTTCGATTCTAATAGGACAAATACAGCAGTTCTTCTGGATCGAAGCGCTCTAGGCGGAGGCAAACATTTGCCGTTCCTGTAAATAAACACACTAATAAACTAGCGTAAAAGAACGGAACAAACTGAAGTAGTGACATGCTTAAACTATTTACAATAACATATTTAGACAGTTTTGGAAGAATTTAAATGATAATTTACTTATATGTCTTATATGATGTATAAAAAAGGGCTTATACCTTGTTTTAGGATCGTTTGTTAACGTTTCCTTGTTGTGATGATTTTCGGTTTCACAAGCATGTATTTTTCCGTAAAATGCTTATAATCTAACGTCATCGTTCTATGACGTCATATTACTCATTCATAAAAAAGCATATGACGTGGGAGTACGATCGGAACAGCTTTGGCAATATATTCATATTTTACCCCGGGTGTGTACTCAAAATGTTTGAAGGACGTCATGTTAGAATGATATATTAACATACCGTCTTTGAATTCATTTCTCCTGTACAGTTTACTAATCTCAATCTCAAAAGCAGACATGCCACACATGAATGAAGCCAGTCTAGTTAAACTTTTATGTCCACTGCCTCCAATCCCCACAAGTAGCATGTTACCACATGGTTGTCGTATCACTCGAACTATCTTTACCACTACAAAATAAGATAAATGTTTTATTGAAGAAAGTTTACTATAAATTATGTCAACTTGTCAATTAATCATTAAAAACAAGTATCAATATTTATTAAAATCAATAGATTTTCAGTGATACTTTTATCTCCACATTTCCAAGGGGTTGTTGTTCCTCTTTCATGAAACCATTTCATTGTGTTCTATAGACTATTGAAGAATATAACAAGTTCCAATCACACAATCCCAATGTGATGTGGGACTCCAATCCAAAACTAATATCTTTCCCCATTCAATAACAGGGCATTAGAGAACTTAACAAGCTGCATACTGTAAGTCACTGGTGTTTTTATTCTTTCCTCCCATAAAATGAATATCTTAATATGTTCTATTGCATCACTGAACATCATAAAGTCAAATCTGACAGTCACTGATGTGCTGTCACCCTTCCCTCACATCAAACAGATATCTTGCCATGTTCTATTGCATCCATGAACATAATAATGTATATATTGATGGTCCCTGGTATATTTTCGCCCCTTCCCTCCTATTTAACAGATTTCTTACCATGTTCTATAGCATCCCTGAACATAACAAGGTCCATATTGATTGTCCCTGGCGTGTTGTTATATTTCTCTAGGACACCATTCAGATGATCCCTTATCCTTCCAATATCTGTTATGTCTTCATATCTCTTTTCTTCATTCAGAAAATCACCTATAAATATAACTTCTGTACTAAAATATTGGTTTGGATATTATTTTCAAAACTGATACAAACTGAATATAAATAAACACATCATTTAAGAACATAACTATCACTGGTATCATTGAAATATCAAAAAGAAGATGTGGATTTTTTTTTTCACTGCATTTAGTTTAGATATTATTTTAAAGAGTATCACTTATAAGAAACATGGATGCTTTTGTATTAAACAACTTAAAAAATATTCACACAAAACTAGAATCAACAGTAGAATACTTTGTCTTTTACTGATTATTTTTTTCTCTCAGTATGCTCCATCAGGATTTCTAATTTTATATACCCGGAGTTAAATCCAATATATAGATAGATTGTAGTTTTGTTCCCCTATTGGTAAATGAAGGAAGTTGAACACATTGGTTTAAATCATGGGTTACTTTAAAAGTCAGTATCCTACATTTTAATCATTGTGAACTTTTCTTGCATGATGAACTTAATTTAGACATTTTTTTTTTCTCTTAAAGATATATTCATAAAGTCATAAAGATCAGTTATAAAGGTTAATTTACTAAAATTAATAGGAAAACTATCAAATAAAACCATAAATAGAGGCAAAAAACTGCATGAATAAAAAAATAAGACAATGTTTTATGATTGCAAATGATACTAAATGACATAGAAGTTTACAACTGTAGGTCACCGAACGGCCTTCAACAATGAGCAAAACCCATACTGCTAATACACACAATCTGATTTAAGTACACAACATAAAATACTTACCAAATACTGGAGGCTGTTTATTTGGACATAAGTTGTGGAAAGTTTGATCAAACAAGGATGCTAACTTCTCTGTTAAAATGGCAACAAAACTTTCATAGTCAAAGGTGTCCACCAATCTGTCTGAAAATACCCTGGAAAAGAATTGCTAACTTTCAAATATACAAAACATTATATTTAATGTATCTACTAGATCATGCAAGTACCAATAATGTAAAAAAATAAATGAAGAATGTGTCTATGGGCACAGATGCCCCCGTTTGCAAATATGCATAAGTAAACATCCACCTACAGATGCAGGATTTATGTAGTTGAACTATTTTGTGATTAAAAGCATTGTGTATAAGTTTCAGCATTTGGTTGAGGCAAACTAAAGTTAGAGAACTGAAATTTTTATGTTCATAAAGGGGCATAACTAATGAACGAAACAAGACGCCACCCAATTTCGTACTTGATCTGTGTTTTGTAGTAATAAACCTTGAGTTGGAAGAACAGATGGATGGACATTGGTAACACTAATGCTCCCTCTGTATGGCGGGCCAATAAAAACACAGATTTTGGTAATTTGGAATAACAAATAGAATCTCAATTTTGATTTTTTTTTTAAAAGAAGTATTTTATATATTATGTAAAGAAATTTGTTTTGCAGATTTGCAATGGACATTGCCATAGCATTCTCTGTATTACCTAAAACATTCATGTATCCACAATCTAATCATAGCATTCTTGGTATCATGTACATGTTTGTGTGCTCTTAACATGCCTTGGAACACCTGAAAATACAAAAATCAGAAAATTTTGTCATACAAACTAAAGGGAGTTAATTCAAAACATCCAATTACAAACGGGTCTCCCTAACACTCTAAGCATAAATGAGTACAACACATTTTTTATGCGGCTGTCCCAATCAAAGAGTCTTTAGTTGTTGTTGTAAGTCGGCCATAAATGTTATTGTTCATAGTTGTAATTTAAAATAGGTTTCTGGTTTTTATTGAGGTCTTTTATCATGGATTACAATATGGTATGCGTTTTGTTCATTTTTGAAGTCTTTAGAGTGACCTACAGATTTACTGAATAGTTGAATCATAAGCATTCATGCCACATCTTCTCATTTTATATTAGCAATAATCAATGAGCAGTTAGGATCCACATATTACATAAAATCATCTGGTTTTCATAAACCTTCTAAAATCACCTTATTATTATCTACAAGACTTTTAATGAAGTTGATTTTACCTTTGAAATATCTCTCAGATTAAACAAGTAATGCATTCTGGAAGGGGTTGGTTTGAATTTCTGCTGAACAGCAAGATACACTTCAATTGTTGCCTTGGTAATAATGTCTCCTAATGGTTTTATATCTTCCTCAAACTCCTGTAATTTCTGGTTTAACATTCCTCCAAAGATCAAATGGATCTGGTTATCCTGTAATACAGAACTTTGGTCATATTCTATTTGTAAATTTTGAGCTTGCTGGAATAGTAGAGACTACTCATAACACTATTAAACAGAAAGTATATAAATTAAATACAGATAAAAAAGGTAGTATGGGAGTATGGGAGTATTCCTCAAGCTTCAATTGGAATTAACTGTTAACGATCAGTCCCAAATGTTGATGCTGAAATTATTTGTGGGGACTTTAAATGAATGAATTCATTTATTTTTTCATATTTATTTCTTTCAGACAAAATTCAATTCAAGTTCCAGGAAAACAGGAAAAATAAACATGATTATAAATTGCCATCTTGTTTTCTTGCTATTTTAGAAAAATTGTTTGAAATATGATTAATTTCTGGTAATCTCCCTAAAATTTTAATTTGTGGAAAATTAAGGTCTTCAAAGCAAGATTACCTGTTTGTTAATGATAAATAAGTCATGAATAGATGTAATTCTTTTAAATATATCTTTATGTACAAGGTATAATGTTAGAACAAGTGTTTATCAAGTACTAAAATAAAATATTCTAACCTGTGGGAAAGTCATGTTGATCAGATTAAATCTGCTCTGTAAACGTGGGCAGATAACTTGCCTTCCTCCACCAGGGGGACCCATTGCAGCTATCAAGAACATTTCCTGTTAATATAAGATAAATCTAACATGATATGCAGATCCAAAACAAATGAAAAGTGTTCCCTGTGTCTTGCCTATGATTGCTGCTGTCAACTTAAAAGTGACCCTGTATGTCATTCAAACCTGCTAGAAATGACGAACAGGAACAAATATGGTTTAGGGGTTGTTCTCTCGACACAATATTCAAGCTTGATACTGTCTGAATTTGGATTGTGATAAAACTTTTGACATAATATAGGTTTCTGACACAAAATAATTGTGGTGAAAGATCTTAAAAATTTCAATTGGGTTGAAATATTTGTATTAATTTTCATTTGAAGATTTCTTCCTATTGCGCAATACTGTGCTATTGCACAGTAATATGGATATTGTGCAATATTGTGCTACAGCCCAATACTGTGCTATTGTGCAATACTGTGCAATTGAAGATTTCTTTCTACTGAGCAATATTATGCAATTGGATATTTCTTGCTATTGTGCAATACTATGCAATTGAAGATTTCTGAATATTGGGCAGTACTGTGCTTTTGGGCAATCACAGTCAAACAAGAATGTGTCCATAGTACATTGATGCTCCAACTCGCACTATCATTTTCTATGTTCAGTGGACCATGAAATAAGAAACATGTGTACAAGTTGATTGTTCTTTATCAAAAACTACCTTGATAAAAAATACTAACCTAAAGCTGGACAGACGGACAAATGAACGGACGAATGGACAAAGGCAGGAACGGACGCACAGACCAGAAAACATAATGACCCTCTACTATTGTAGGTTGGGCATAAATAAGCTAAAAACAAAACAGAACAATAATAATAAACAAGAATGTGTCCATAGTACAAGGATGCCCCACTCGCACTATCATATTCCATGTTCAGTGGACCGTGAAATTGGGGTCAAAACTTTAATTTGGAATTAAAATTAGAAAGATCATATCATAGGGAACATGTGTCCTAAGTTTCAAGTTGATGTGACTTCAACTTCATCAAAAACTACCTTCACCAAAAACTTTAACCAAAACTTTAACCTGAACTTCGATCTATCATTTTTTATGTTCAGTGGACCGTGAAATTGGGGTCAAAACTTTAAATTGGCATTAAAATTAGAAAGATCATATCATAAGGAACATGTGTACTAAGTTTCAAGTTGTTTGGACTTCAACTTCATCAAAAACTACCTTGACCAAAAACTTTAACCTGAAGCGGGACAGACGGACAGACCAACCAAGGCACAGACCAGAAAACATAATGCCCCTCTACTATCGTAGGTGGGGCATAAAAAGTGCTTAAATTGAAGACAACAGAATGTAAGATCCCAATGTCTTACTTCCCCAACAGTATTCTGCTTCAAAAAGATTTTTTTTTTAATTTGTTTCTCTCGTTCATACCAGAACGTACCCTGATTTCTTTCTGTGTTTGTTTCTCTCTGTCGTACCAGAATCCATAATCTAGCCACAACTTCATCAACTCCAAAGGAGGCTGTGAACCAAACGTATCTTTGGCTGGCATGTTAAAATCATCCATGAATGTAAGAAGTTTCTTGCCACCGATTGGTACATACACTCCCTTAGTTCTCTTTTCTACTCTACTTTCTATTATTTCTTGTACTTGGTTGGATGTGGTCTGAAAAAATCATTCAAACATTTTTCATTTACAAGGATTTGTGATGGTTGAAAAGGCTAATTATGCAAACAAAAATTATTTCTAGTGCAAAGATTCTGCTTTCATCTCACTAGTCAATTTCTACTGAAGTTTTGTAATTGTTAATAGATTTCCTTTTAGATTCAAAATGTGAATAACATATAATTTTCTTATGAAAATATCTGTAACAAGAATGTGTCCCCAGTACACGAATGCCCCACTCGCACTATCATTTTCTGTGTTCAGTGGACCGTGAAATTGGGGTAAACCCTCTAATTTGACATTAAAATTAAAAAGATCATATCATAGGGAACATGTATACTAAGTTTGAAGTTGATTGGACTTCAACTTCATCAAAAACTACCTTGACCAAAAACTTTAACCTGAAGCGGGACAGACGGACGGACGAACGAACGGACAGACAGACGGACGGACGGACGAACGGACGCACAGACCAGAAAACATAATGCCCCTCTACTATCGTAGGTGGGGCATAAAAATAAAAAATTGAATGGTGTTGTTTTTTTTTTTTTATATATATATATATATATATATATAATCTATTCTGAATTAAATGCTTCTTTTTGTAAATTCATTTGGGCGAAACTACACCATAAATCATACTGCTTCCTTTTTGGTTGATCAAGATTCTAATTCAGTGTAAATATATATTCATTTAAAAATGGGAGTGCACATAGATTAATTATAAATAAACTATTCAACTAACATGAGCAGACATGTTGATGGTCAAGACAGAGTTTGATTTCTGATCACTCTTCCGTAATGTTTTGTTTGCCACTGACGTCTTCCCTGTACCAACTGGTCCCACAAGTAACACAGGATTAAATGAGTCAATCAAGGTAGACACAAGGTACTGGTACCTCACTGTATCTACTGTTGGTACAATAATCTTGTAGAATGGCATACTGAAATAGATGAATCCGAAATAGATGAACAAATGTACTTAAAAAAATGACAAGAAAAACCTTTTTTTTTAGTTTACACATCTCAAATTTGTATTGATTTTTAACAAGATAACAGAATATAAAGTACAAGGAAATGAATCTTAGAAAATATCTTGTCCCATCAGAATTACAACATAAAATCTTATTTAAAGTCAAACCTTGGATCATATTTCCATCCAGCCTTGAGTTGTTCATCCCAATGTATCCAAGATTTTCCTTTAGGCTCAACATAATACTCATAAATTGTATCTCTATTTGGGAAAGTTCCTTCAATTTCCCGAATAAAATTGTCCAATCTCTTCCTTCCATCTTCATCAACAGAGGCACCAATCGACCAAATCATACAAAACAAGAACCATAACTCTATTATCCTTGCAAGGCTTTCTTCTGATTGGTCAGTTTGATCTATGCCATTTTCCGGTGTTGCTAAGGCATCAAACAGTTTACAAAGGGACCTAACTCCATTCATGGGAGCAATAGAAATCAGATCCTGGCAGTAGTACTTCTTGAAGGTTAAAATCTTTACCAGGTATTTATCAAACATTTTCTTTAGTTCTTCAACCAATACCTGTTTAAAAATTAACTCTATATCATTTTATAACTAAGATACAGTATTTATCAAACATTTTCTTTAGTTCTTCAACCAATACCTGTTTAAAGATTAACTCTATATCATTTTATAACTAAGATACAGTATTTATCAAACATTTTCTTTAGCTCTTTTTACAGGGCATTTGTCAAACATTATCTTTCATTATTCAAACAGTATTTATTTATTGTTCTACATCAGTAGTACAACCTCTCTTTACAATAATTCATTTCATATTATCAAGATCTAATTATGTTAATTGATGCTTCAATTTAAATAATTGATCTATTTCATTTTGGAAAGAGAAAACTCTGAGTTTGTTGCCATCTATCAGAACTATGGTGTAAGGTGTTATCTATTGATCATTTTTAGAAAGTTTTTATGCTACAAAACTTCAGCAACTTTTTACCTCATTTTCTTTTTTAGTCTGTAGCCAACTCTCAACATATGGCAGCCACTTTAGGTCTTCATAATCAGCATACACCATACCACATCTAGATACAGTGGCAGGGGAAGCAACTGATAAATCTCCTACTTCAAACAGCAAGGACACTTGTTCAGGAAGTGAGATTCTCTCTCCATTAATCAGAGTCAGAATCTTATTATCGTCCATGACAGAGTTCATACTCTCAATCCAGAGCGTATCTACTGGGCCATCAAATAAAATCCATCTCTCATCTGGTTTCTTATCTAAAATATAAAACAAAACATAAAAAAAGATACATTTATTTTTCATCAGATTTTATCTTTTAACCTATTTTATCATTAGTCCAGTCAAACTAAGTTTGAACCTCAAACTAATTGCAACAGAAAATGTTTTAGTTCTAATCTATAGTAATAAGCCTCAAATATACACAGAAAAAGTCCCATAAAATCTAACTTGAGTAAACCTCAAATTAGCATTTTTAATTCCTTATGGATTTTAACATCGGAAAGGGTGATAACTCCGCAAAAATGAGTCTTCTTTTTGGTTGTTTTTCTTAAAATTCATGTAAAATATGATACTTTGATGGGGTTATAAGCTTGTATTTGACTATATTATATAACCTTCTACTCATGTAATGTACAAAACCGAAGTGTTATGGGTTATTTTTTTTTGGCATATTTTTCATTAAAGTATTGCAAATTTATGGCTTTGTGACCATTTTGAAAAAATAATGTGAATACTTGGCATTGTTTATATCTGTAAATTATATTTGTTCAGCATCTACCTTGTTTAGAGAAACTTTAAACCACAAAAAGAAGAATATATGCTTAATTCGTTTCATTGAATTTGAGGTTGACATGCTGAAAAATCTAATAAATGGTCAACTAATGAATTATGAAATCTAAGTTGTAGCTTGATAAAAGATATGAAAACACCTATAGAGATGTTTGATATACTCTAAAGATGGCTAAAATATCAAGAATCAATACACTCTGTTGAATAGAAACTGTGAAGTTATAATTTTGTTTCAATTTTTATTGATATTTCTGCCTTTTTTGCAGAGTATTCTCCCATATCAATGCAAATCTCCATAGGAATTTTAAAATCAAGATTTTTATGTTTTCCTCAAGTTAGATTTTATGGGACTCTTTTCTGTGTATATTTGGGGTATAATGCTAAAGTTTAAAACTTAAAAATCTTCTGTTGCAATTACTTCAAGGTTAGGGTCAAATTTATGCTAGATTGACTGGACTACATAGCTTTTTTACATTTTAACAATGATGACTAATGTTGAGTGTAATAAGACATCATGTAGAATGAAGTCTGAGATACCTTGTTTTGGTTTAATGATACATACCAGTACAAGCATTTCTCATGATACTTGATAATATTCCATCAGTCCAATCATTAGTACTAAACTCAAATTCTCCATACAGTTCTCCCAGAGATAAAGCCTTGGCATTTAGGGGAAATACCTGCAAATATACAAAATCCATTAGATCAAGCTCTTATTTTGAGCTTTTGTACATTAAATCATTTTTTTGAGGAAAAAATCTTAGAAAAAAATTCTTGTATAGGCTTATAATTTAAATATTTGACAAAAAAATAATAACATTTTTAATTATACTTTCTGGAGCACCTGCATTCACCTAAGTTTTTTTAGTAGGATTGTTGCTTAAACTTTTGTTTTGTACCATGTTTCTGCTGTTTTATCTTTTTGGCCATGGTATTACTGTCTCCCATCAAGGCATTGGATTGATTTCTCCATCGGTATTTTCTGTATTTAACTTTTAGTTACGACTTTCAACCGAAAAATGACTGACAATCAAGTGTTTATCTTATTGTATCATTCACGTTAAATTCTAGCTTTGAGCATTGTGACCTTTAACCTGTTAATTCAATTTCTTTTAAAGTATGGCTTTTTCAAATGTGATTATCATTATTGTGATAAACTGAATAAGTTTTAAAATTACCTTAACATTTTGGAAGTTTTCATCTCCCTTTTTAAAGAGTGCTATGAGTGCCCCCTGCAATGTCTTCCATGCAGTTGTCTTCCCTGATTGAGTTCCTCCGACTATCATGACGGAGTGTCTAGATGACTTTGTCTCATAAAGCTGCATTGCCTTTTTAATGGAGTGTGTATGAGCTTGTAAATGTGTAATCTTCAGTTCTGCTACAATGGCGTTCTTCATCTGTAAATGAGAAAATCAATTTGCATCATTGAAATATTGTAAACTTCATACCTCATAGACCTTTTACATTGTAAACTTCATACCTCATAGACCTTTTACATTTAAAAAAAAGAAGTAAATTATTGTTTTACACATCAACTTACAGCTAGTTTTCTTTAATTGACATCAAATTGTCATAATTGAGAAAAAGACAATATCAGTATATTTAAATCTGACAATTATTTCTATATCTTTGAGAACATGTCTCTCTCTAGGTGAGCTGCAGACTTATCAACAATTTCATGATGGTGACTGACTGACTGTTAAACTTGTGTAGTGACACAATAAGACCAAGCTTATAAGGCTGCTGGAGAAGTTTTTATGTTAATTACTTTTGTTAAAGGAGTAGGTCTGGTAAGGGCCGATTTTGGCCTCACATTTCAGGTTTATCTAACGAAAGATTTTGGACACTTTTTAAACACTTAGGTGTATATTTCAATTGATTCAATTAGTTTATGTGGAAGATTTTAACTGCTTTAGTCATTAAAAACGCTCCGATTCAAACTTAAATATGAAAAATCTATCAAATATGCCAAAAAACATCACTTTTCAGATGGTTTTTGTCAAAAATGAAAGTGCATCTGTGTTCATTCTCCACCTTTATATATGTTATGTATTATCATCAAATACAACTTACATTTCAATATTATGAATGAACACTTTCATTTAATACGGAAACTGTCTAAAATTTAACTAAAATTCTAAAATTGTGAAGATTTCAGTAATTTAGCATGACTTAACGATGCTACTATCCGATATATGTGCAGTTTATTGTCAAAAACAGCCCACATTTATGTAGCAGAAGCATTTTACTTTCCAGTAAATAGCTAAAAGATTACATTTTCACAATTTTGTAAAACTGCCATATTTTGGGGCCAAAAAGGGGTCTTACTGAACCTACTCCTTTGAACATGTATGTGCATAAAGTATCAATTGTAATATGAAAGTTACAGTAATCGGTAGTTTTGATCAGTAATCGGTAGTTTTGATCAGTAATCAGTAGTTTTGATCAGAAATACTTTCAGTTTTATGTTCAAAATAATAAACTTGAAATTTACACATGTCCCCTTTCTGACTCTATAACTTTCTACATATATTACTAAAACAAACATTTGTTGAACCTAAGTTCAACACAGTTAAACGTCTTGGTTTATACAAACACAAAATTATTTTTTTTTTTTTCAAATTAGACAAGCATTGGTTCATTTATATTTTGTACTAACATACTTACTATAGTATGTTCTACAGTTGGCATTTCTATTCCCGGGAAAAGATCTGATATAATTCCATTAAACAATGACAAGTCAGCTGAGGTTAGCTTTGCTGCATTCATATCCTTCATGGACAAAATTAATACCTCAAAACAAAAAAACATATATATATTTAAGTGTCTGTACTTAGTTAGGACTATAATGATTGTGAATGAGACGAAACTAATGACATAGAAATTCACAACTGTAGGTTATTGTATGGCATTCAACGTTGATAAAAACCCATATTAGATAGTCAGCTATAATAAGTTAGGTTTATTTTAAAAGTAATTTGTTATACGTGTACCCAATTCTTAATCAAAACACACCAACATATTTTTCTTTGATTCTATGAAGAAAAAATCATTTCAACAATTTCAAGTTTTTGATTAAAAGTGTTAATTTCCATAGATCAAAAATAGCTATACCGACCTCTTCATCAGATAGGTTAGAAGAGGTCCTTCGCTTTGGGCCAGCATATCTGAGTACAGACACCAAAGCTCTCAATCCAAAGTCATAATGATCCTGTTTAGAGAGTTGTTGTTCTGCTAGAGAGTAGAGTGTGTAGGTTTTCCTGGCCAATCCTTTACAGTTGTTAAAACCCTCACCAAACAGAATGATTTCTGCTATCAGTGTGGAGTCTGGTGAAACCATAGCTATAGGTCGAAACATAGACTTGAGATTGTCTGGAAGCTCGGTCCTTCCAGCATACCCTGAAACAGAAATTAGGATATAGCATTCAAGTGTCAAAACATAGACTTCAGATTGTCTGGAAGCTCGGTCCTTCCAGCATACCCTGAAACAGAAATTAGGATATAGCATTCAAGTGTCAAAACATAGACTTCAGATTGTCAGGAAGCTCGGTCCTTCCAGCATACCCTGAAACAGAAATTAGGATATAGCATTCAAGTGTCAAAACATAGACTTCAGATTGTCAGGAAGCTCGGTCCTTCCAGCATACCCTGAAACAGAAATTAGGATATAGCATTCAAGTGTCGAAACATAGACTTCAGATTGTCTGGAAGCTCGGTCCTTCCAGCATACCCTGAAACAGAAATTAGGATATAGCATTCAAGTGTCAAAACATAGACTTCAGATTGTCTGGAAGCTCGGTCCTTCCAGCATACCCTGAAACAGAAATTAGGATATAGCATTCAAGTGTCAAAACATAGACTTCAGATTGTCTGGAAGCTCGGTCCTTCCAGCATACCCTGAAACAGAAATTAGGATATAGCATTCAAGTGTCAAAACATAGACTTCAGATTGTCAGGAAGCTCGGTCCTTCCAGCATACCCTGAAACAGAAATTAGGATATAGCATTCAAGTGTCAAAACATAGACTTCAGATTGTCAGGAAGCTCGGTCCTTCCAGCATACCCTGAAACAGAAATTAGGATATAGCATTCAAGTGTCAAAACATAGACTTCAGATTGTTAGGAAGCTCGGTCCTTCCAGCATACCCTGAAACAGAAATTAGGATATAGCATTCAAGTGTCAAAACATAGACTTCAGATTGTCAGGAAGCTCCGTCCTTCCAGCATACCCTGAAACAGAAATTAGGATATAGCATTCAAGTGTCAAAACATAGACTTCAGATTGTCTGGAAGCTCCGTCCTTCCAGCATACCCTGAAACAGAAATTAGGATATAGCATTCAAGTGTCAAAACATAGACTTCAGATTGTCTGGAAGCTCCGTCCTTCCAGCATACCCTGAAACAGAAATTAGGATATAGCATTCAAGTGTCAAAACATAGACTTCAGATTGTCTGGAAGCTCGGTCCTTCCAGCATACCCTGAAACAGAAATTAGGATATAGCATTCAAGTGTCAAAACATAGACTTCAGATTGTCAGGAAGCTCCGTCCTTCCAGCATACCCTGAAACAGAAATTAGGATATAGCATTCAAGTGTTGAAACATAGACTTCAGATTGTCTGGAAGCTCGGTCCTTCCAGCATACCCTGAAACAGAAATTAGGATATAGCATTCAAGTGTCGAAACATAGACTTCAGATTGTCTGGAAGCTCCGTCCTTCCAGCATACCCTGAAACAGAAATTAGGATATAGCATTCAAGTGTCAAAACATAGACTTCAGATTGTCAGGAAGCTCGGTCCTTCCAGCATACCCTGAAACAGAAATTAGGATATAGCATTCAAGTGTCGAAACATAGACTTCAGATTGTCTGGAAGCTCGGTCCTTCCAGCATACCCTGAAACAGAAATTAGGATATAGCATTCAAGTGTCAAAACATAGACTTCAGATTGTCAGGAAGCTCGGTCCTTCCAGCATACCCTGAAACAGAAATTAGGATATAGCATTCAAGTGTCAAAACATAGACTTCAGATTGTCAGGAAGCTCGGTCCTTCCAGCATACCCTGAAACAGAAATTAGGATATAGCATTCAAGTGTCGAAACATAGACTTCAGATTGTCTGGAAGCTCGGTCCTTCCAGCATACCCTGAAACAGAAATTAGGATATAGCATTCAAGTGTCAAAACATAGACTTCAGATTGTCAGGAAGCTCGGTCCTTCCAGCATACCCTGAAACAGAAATTAGGATATAGCATTCAAGTGTCAAAACATAGACTTCAGATTGTCAGGAAGCTCGGTCCTTCCAGCATACCCTGAAACAGAAATTAGGATATAGCATTCAAGTGTCAAAACATAGACTTCAGATTGTCTGGAAGCTCGGTCCTTCCAGCATACCCTGAAACAGAAATTAGGATATAGCATTCAAGTGTCGAAACATAGACTTCAGATTGTCTGGAAGCTCGGTCCTTCCAGCATACCCTGAAACAGAAATTAGGATATAGCATTCAAGTGTCAAAACATAGACTTCAGATTGTCAGGAAGCTCGGTCCTTCCAGCATACCCTGAAACAGAAATTAGGATATAGCATTCAAGTGTCAAAACATAGACTTCAGATTGTCAGGAAGCTCGGTCCTTCCAGCATACCCTGAAACAGAAATTAGGATATAGCATTCAAGTGTCGAAACATAGACTTCAGATTGTCTGGAAGCTCGGTCCTTCCAGCATACCCTGAAACAGAAATTACGATATAGCATTCAAGTGTCAAAACATAGACTTCAGATTGTCAGGAAGCTCGGTCCTTCCAGCATACCCTGAAACAGAAATTAGGATATAGCATTCAAGTGTCAAAACATAGACTTCAGATTGTCAGGAAGCTCGGTCCTTCCAGCATACCCTGAAACAGAAATTAGGATATAGCATTCAAGTGTCAAAACATAGACTTCAGATTGTCTGGAAGCTCGGTCCTTCCAGCATACCCTGAAACAGAAATTAGGATATAGCATTCAAGTGTCGAAACATAGACTTCAGATTGTCTGGAAGCTCGGTCCTTCCAGCATACCCTGAAACAGAAATTAGGATATAGCATTCAAGTGTCAAAACATAGACTTCAGATTGTCAGGAAGCTCGGTCCTTCCAGCATACCCTGAAACAGAAATTAGGATATAGCATTCAAGTGTCAAAACATAGACTTCAGATTGTCAGGAAGCTCGGTCCTTCCAGCATACCCTGAAACAGAAATTAGGATATAGCATTCAAGTGTCAAAACATAGACTTCAGATTGTCTGGAAGCTCCGTCCTTCCAGCATACCCTGAAACAGAAATTAGGATATAGCATTCAAGTGTCAAAACATAGACTTCAGATTGTCTGGAAGCTCGGTCCTTCCAGCATACCCTGAAACAGAAATTATGATATAGCATTCAAGTGTCAAAACATAGACTTCAGATTGTCAGGAAGCTCGGTCCTTCCAGCATACCCTGAAACAGAAATTAGGATATAGCATTCAAGTGTCAAAACATAGACTTCAGATTGTCTGGAAGCTCGGTCCTTCCAGCATACCCTGAAACAGAAATTAGGATATAGCATTCAAGTGTCGAAACATAGACTTCAGATTGTCTGGAAGCTCGGTCCTTCCAGCATACCCTGAAACAGAAATTAGGATATAGCATTCAAGTGTCAAAACATAGACTTCAGATTGTCTGGAAGCTCGGTCCTTCCAGCATACCCTGAAACAGAAATTAGGATATAGCATTCAAGTGTCAAAACATAGACTTCAGATTGTCAGGAAGCTCGGTCCTTCCAGCATACCCTGAAACAGAAATTAGGATATAGCATTCAAGTGTCAAAACATAGACTTCAGATTGTCAGGAAGCTCGGTCCTTCCAGCATACCCTGAAACAGAAATTAGGATATAGCATTCAAGTGTCAAAACATAGACTTCAGATTGTCTGGAAGCTCCGTCCTTCCAGCATACCCTGAAACAGAAATTAGGATATAGCATTCAAGTGTCAAAACATAGACTTCAGATTGTCTGGAAGCTCGGTCCTTCCAGCATACCCTGAAACAGAAATTACGATATAGCATTCAAGTGTCAAAACATAGACTTCAGATTGTCAGGAAGCTCGGTCCTTCCAGCATACCCTGAAACAGAAATTAGGATATAGCATTCAAGTGTCAAAACATAGACTTCAGATTGTCTGGAAGCTCGGTCCTTCCAGCATACCCTGAAACAGAAATTAGGATATAGCATTCAAGTGTCGAAACATAGACTTCAGATTGTCTGGAAGCTCGGTCCTTCCAGCATACCCTGAAACAGAAATTAGGATATAGCATTCAAGTGTCAAAACATAGACTTCAGATTGTCTGGAAGCTCGGTCCTTCCAGCATACCCTGAAACAGAAATTAGGATATAGCATTCAAGTGTCAAAACATAGACTTCAGATTGTCAGGAAGCTCCGTCCTTCCAGCATACCCTGAAACAGAAATTAGGATATAGCATTCAAGTGTCAAAACATAGACTTCAGATTGTCTGGAAGCTCCGTCCTTCCAGCATACCCTGAAACAGAAATTAGGATATAGCATTCAAGTGTCAAAACATAGACTTCAGATTGTCAGGAAGCTCGGTCCTTCCAGCATACCCTGAAACAGAAATTAGGATATAGCATTCACGTGTCAAAACATAGACTTCAGATTGTCTGGAAGCTCGGTCCTTCCAGCATACCCTGAAACAGAAATTAGGATATAGCATTCAAGTGTCAAAACATAGACTTCAGATTGTCTGGAAGCTCCGTCCTTCCAGCATACCCTGAAACAGAAATTAGGATATAGCATTCAAGTGTCAAAACATAGACTTCAGATTGTCAGGAAGCTCGGTCCTTCCAGCATACCCTGAAACAGAAATTAGGATATAGCATTCAAGTGTCAAAACATAGACTTCAGATTGTCTGGAAGCTCCGTCCTTCCAGCATACCCTGAAACAGAAATTAGGATATAGCATTCAAGTGTCAAACAAAGATTTCAGATTGTCTGGAAGCTCGGTCCTTCCAGCATACCCTGAAACAGAAATTAGGATATAGCATTCAAGTGTCAAAACATAGACTTCAGATTGTCTGGAAGCTCCGTCCTTCCAGCATACCCTGAAACAGAAATTAGGATATAGCATTCAAGTGTCGAAACATAGACTTCAGATTGTCTGGAAGCTCCGTCCTTCCAGCATACCCTGAAACAGAAATTAGGATATAGCATTCAAGTGTCGAAACATAGACTTCAGATTGTCTGGAAGCTCCGTCCTTCCAGCATACCCTGAAACAGAAATTAGGATATAGCATTCAAGTGTCAAAACATAGATTGATAGAAGCTCAATCCTTCATGCATACCAGGTCACAGAAATAAAAATATAGCAAAGTGTTAAATATAGAATTAGAATGTTTGGAAGCTCAATCCTTCATGCATACCAGGTCACAGAAATAAAAATATAGCAAAGTGTTAAATATAGAATTAGAATGTTTGGAAGCTCAATCCTTCATGCATACCAGGTCACAGAAATAAAAATATAGCAAAGTGTTAAATATAGAATTAGAATGTTTGGAAGCTCAATCCTTCATGCATACCAGGTCACAGAAATAAAAATATAGTGTTAAATATAGAATTAGATTGATGGAAGCTCAATCCTTCATGCATACCAGGTCACAGAAATAAAAATATAGTGTTAAATATAGAATTAGAATGTTTGGAAGCTCAATCCTTCATGCATACCAGGTCACAGAAATAAAAATATAGCAAAGTGTTAAATATAGAATTAGATTGATGGAAGCTCAATCCTTCATGCATACCAGGTCACAGAAATAAAAATATAGTGTTAAATATAGAATTAGATTGATGGAAGCTCAATCCTTCATGCATACCAGGTCACAGAAATAAAAATATAGTGTTAAATATAGAATTAGATTGATGGAAGCTCAATCCTTCATGCATACCAGGTCACAGAAATAAAAATATAGTGTTAAATATAGAATTAGAATGTTTGGAAGCTCAATCCTTCATGCATACCAGGTCACAGAAATAAAAATATAGTGTTAAATATAGAATTAGATTGATGGAAGCTCAATCCTTCATGCATACCAGGTCACAGAAATAAAAATATAGTGTTAAATATAGAATTAGATTGATGGAAGCTCAATCCTTCATGCATACCAGGTCACAGAAATAAAAATATAGCAAGTGTGCAATCCTTCCCCTAAATCCTGTACCTGAAATAGGACCATAACAATAATATTAAAATCATTCATATCAATTAAAGATTCAAAGTATGGACAAAAAAGTGGGAATCCAATATATCAGAAAAGTACTCGCATGTTACAACTCATCATTGTCAAACTGCTGACCAAATATGAAGTCATTATATTACATAGTTTCTGAGAAAAGTGTAAAGATAACAATATAGCCCTAAGAGTAAGGACATTCAATTTTCATTCTAATGCAACAACGTTTGTAACGTTCATTTTGATTGGATAACGTCACTTTCTTACATGGCATCAATTGACAATTGATGCTATGGGACGTACGCGCAAGCGCAGACGACATATGACAGATTTTAAATACATGTTTTAACGTTGTTTTCTGTTAGTTTCATTAGAATGGAGATAACAATATTGTATTTTAAGCTCCGACGGCATCAATTTGGGATTTGATGGTCGCAAATACCCGTTTACTGTCTCCGCTAACGCGTCGCCAGTAAACTTAATTTGCGACCATCAAATCCCCAATTGATGCCGTCGGATCTTAAAATACAATACAGTTATCTCCTAATTCTAAGCAAAACTCTTGCAAATAAATTTTATTTTCGATATCAAAATTTGCAAATTTTTGTAAAAAGTTCTATGTGATTCAATCAATTCGAACACAGCTTTTAATGTTTTTACTATCTTAAGAGGTGTGCAAATATAGATTTTAAAGTTTCTTGTTATATGTGTATACTTTACAATAAAATGTAAGAAAGAAAAACTCTTTGTTCAGTCTTACAATGTTTTACCTCCTTAAGTTTCCATTTAATGTTTTGCATGAACAATATAAACTGACTATAAAAAAAGAAAAACTCTAACCTGGATTCATTGTGATAAATATTCCACAAGTTGGTATGAGGGTTATTTCCCTTCTTTCAAATGTAAATCTTTTGGCCCTTGATGACAGTGCACTCAGTATTGACAGTATTTGCTGAGCTACTACTGACAATACTTCTATATTGATACGATTGAACTCATCAAAACATCCCCAGGCTCCAGTCTGTTAATACACAAATTAATTCTAGTCAAGAAAGATAATAAACAAGATGATTTTTTAGTGTGATTTTCTCGTTTTTTACTATATTGCTTTGGTATAAGTTTTTACTGAAACATGCAATAGGATTATCATCATCATCATATCAATTAAGAGGACCTAACGTTTCAATACTTTTATCCCAAAGTGTATGTAGCAATAATGGCATTGGCTAATCTCTGTTGATCAACAATCACAATAATCAATCTAAGAAATGATTTAAATCTACAGCATAAGTTGTACATATTTTAATGGCTGACTTAAACTCTCAATTTGAATCAATCAAAAAATTGTCAATCATGAAAATGTGTTGCCAGTTATTAATGAGTAAGATTATGTTCATGTGTAAAAGTATTAAACCAACAGTTAATACATACCTGGGCCAAACCAGAGAACATTCTTCCCATGGACCTGAAATCTAGCCCTTCTGAACAGTTGACAACAATGACATACATTCCTAAGGCTTTTCCTAAATCCTTGACAGTCTCAGTTTTTCCAGTACCAGCCGGACCTTTAGGACTACCTCCTCTGTGGAGATGTAGTGCAGTGGTCAGTGTAATGTAGCAACGGTCAGTCAATGGTGTGATGACCAGCCTTCTAGAGTCGAGATATTCACAGCCATATCTAAAATCAGTATTGGTCTGTTTGATGACACAAACATCATCTGCCTGATCCTGAAATAAAACATTTATTACATTTATTACACATATTACATTTATTACATTTATTACATTTATTGCATTTATTACATTTATTAAATTTATTACATTTATTAAATTTATTACATTTATTACATTTATTACATTTATTACATATATTACATTTATTACATTTATTACAATTGTTACATTTATTAATTTTAACTATTTCATTGCTTTATTACATTTATTACATTTATTACATTTTAATTATTTCATTGGTTTCCAAACAATTGGTTTTAAGTAAACTCAATGAGGGTTAATTCAAAGAACATTTGTTGGACACATGGAAATCATATCCTATGTTATTTACAAAAGTTCATGTTAGGAAAAGAACAAGAGGGATATAAATAAGATAACAGAAATATATAGCTTTACACTCATCTTACAAAAAGTAAGGACTAGTTTAAATTTCCTATCTTAGCAATAGCAATAGTTATTCCCTTCAAACACTGAACTGTAGTTCAAAGCCTCTGAAACAAGTAACTTACTTAGTAAGTGTTTGACAGATTGGACACATTGCCACAATCAAGCTCCAGACAAGCCATGAAGAACAAAGTTATTCTAATGCTGATTTAAGCTTGTTAAAGCAAAAACAATTATGGCAATCAACTATCACTACAGGACTACAGGCTCCTTACTCAGGACAGGCTCAAATATAACTTACCCTTAAGAGATATAACTAACGTCTACGAGATAAAACTAGGGATGTCAAAAGATCTGAAATTTAATACTTGGATACTCGGTCATGATACTCAAGTACTCACGAGTACTCAGATGAATCTTAGTTTAAACCTATTTATTTATAGTGGATTGAGAAACAAGTTTTGCAACTTATATTAATCCCTTTCCACTTGCAGATGCGAGTGCTGCCTTATAGCTGCATTAGCCTGCTCTTTTTCGAAATCTACAAGGGTATCTTTTAAAACATGCAAGAGATATGGCTCTCTTTCAACACGGGTCAGCCATTTATCGTCCCCTTCTAACAGACTATCATCGTTTCCTCAAGACCATACTCGCAAATGGTGTCAAGGGATGTAGGATGAATCTTAAACATCTGTTGAAAAGTTTAAGTTTTAGGTGGGATGCAGTGTTTTTGTAACTAACTTTATAGAAACAAATTAACGAAAGACAAACGTACTACAAACACAGCATGGTCCTCTGTTTTTTGTTTGTGTTAATTAAACAATGAATTACCGACCAAACTTTCTACAAGTAACCTATCATAATAGCAATTATTGTTTGTGTACGTGTTCATGAACCAAATTCAAATCAAATCAAAAATATTTGCATATGAAATCCGACAAAGTAGACAATATGTGTATCATCTGTTCCTGAGGAGTTGGTACTTTTTATAATACAACTTGTCCATTAATTTGTCAACAACAATATTTGACTTCAAATTACTTGTGCATTTCCGTAATGCTCAGTCTTACTTTTTCTGTGTTATTTTTTTTGCACTGTCATTTGTTTGATTTTCTTTTTTTTTAGCCATGACGTTACCAGTTTATTTTTCGACTTTTGGGTTTGAATGTTGCACTCTTACTTTTGCCTATATTTAAATTGTAAATTAAACAATTATAGATTAAGGTTTCAAATACAGAGTAATTAAATTAATTTAAATGTACTTCTCATACCAATCACGTTTACACGGAAGTCTGGATTAACAAACAAAGGTAAGTTTTTACGGCTTGTGATGAGTTAATTATTAATTCATGAAAGTGTTGATCCGGTACAAACACAGTTAACTAGAGGCTCTAAAGAGCCTGTGTCGCTCACCTTGGTCTATGTGAATATTAAACAAAGGAAGCAAATGGATTCCTGACAAAATTGTGTTTTGGTGATGGTGATGTGTTTGTAAATCTTACTTTACTGAACATTCTTGCTGCTTACAATTATCTCTATCTATAATGAACTTAATTGGCCCAGTAGTTTCAGTGGAAAATGTTTAGTAAAAATTTACAAATTGTTTGAAAATTGTTAAAAATTGACTATAAAGGACAATAAATCCTTAGGGGGTCAATTGACCATTTCAGTCATGTTGACTTATTTGTAAATCTTACTTTGCTGAACATTATTGCTGTTAACAGTTTATCTCTATCTATAATAATATTTAAAATAATAACCAAAAACAGCAAAATTTCCTTAAAATTACCAATTCAGGGGCAGCAACCCAACAACGGATTGTCCGATTTATCTGAAAATTTCAGGGCAGATAGATCTTGACCTGATAAACATTTCAGATTTGCTCTAAATGCTTTGGTTTTCGAGTTATAAGCCAAAAACTGCATTTTACCCCTTTGTCTATTTTTAGCCATGGAGGCCATCTTGGTTGGATGGCCGGGTCACCGGACACATTTTAAAACCAGATACCCCAAAGATGATTGTGGCCAAGTTTGGATTGATTTGGCCCAGTAGTTTCAGAGGAGAAGATTTTTGTAAAAGATTACTAAGATTTACGAAAAACGGTTAAAAATTGACTATTAACGGCAATAACTCCTAAAGGGGTCAACTGACCATTTCAGTCATGTTGACTTATTTGTAAATCTTACTTTGCTGAACATTATTGCAGTTTACAGTTTATCTCTATCTATAATAATATTCAAGATAATAACCAAAAACAGCAAAATTTCCTTAAAATTACCAATTCAGGGGCAGCAACCCAACAATGGGTTGTCTGATTTATCTGAAAATTTCAGGGCAGATAGATCTTGACCTGATAAACAATTTTACCCATTTCAGATTTGCTCTAAATGCTTTGGTTTTTGAGTTATCAGCCAAAAACTGCATTTTACCCCTATGTTCTATTTTTAGCCATGGCGGCCATCTTGGTTGGTTGGCCGGGTCACCGGACACATTTTTTAAACTAGATACCCAAATGATGATTGTGGCCAAGTTTGGTTTAATTTGGCCCAGTAGTTTCAGAGGAGAAGATTTTTGTAAAAGTTAACGACGGACGACGGACGACAGACGACGGACGCCGGATGCCAAGTGATGGGAAAAGCTCACTTGGCCCTTCCGGCCAGGTGAGCTAAAAATGTCTCTAATCAGTTATGTAGGATTCACCGCAGGTCACTTTGATTTTGTTCTTGTTTGGAAATATGATCTCGTCAATAATTTCAGATGAAAGACTATTTGACTATTTATTTTTTGTTACAAGTTGTGCAATTGAAAACATTCCCTCGGATGGAAGGGACGTTGCTGCATGGTACTACTATAACAAATAGTATCCTCATGGTAATCATATTTATGTTGTTAATTGATTTTTTTTTAGTATTACAAAGGGGATACTTCAACGGAACTAAAGTGAGTGGAAATTTGAACAAAATTTCTCAAGATGTATAACACGCTAACGAGTATCCGAGTACTAAAACTGAACTCGAATACTTGGCCTTCCGAGCGAGTACCCGTTGCCATCCCTAGATAAAACTAACCTTCTCCATATAATATCTAAGATGACAAAGCCACTCAAATGCGTTTTCATCATTACATCCAGACTTTACTAACTTTTCTATTACATCCCTAGCATGAACTTCTATGGTAACAAGGGCAGTAACTTTTAGTCTCTGCATCTTTGTCAAGTTTGACCGTATTATTTCAGAGTACCTGTTCAATGAAGTCACCTGAAAAAAAAATCAGTACAACTATTTTTACAGCACAAAATGCAGTAGCTCAAACACCTCCAGAACTTGTTCATCTTTTGACTTGTTTCCAACTAATTATTCAATGAATTCAGCGGAGGGAAAGAAAGAGAAGCATGAACTATGAGATACCATAAATAAATATAAATATACTGTAAATTTTAGAATAATTGCAAATAATGCCACTTGGTGAGTTTGGCAATAAGAATTTGCATTCTGAAATCCGAAACATATTTTTGTAAGCAGCTTTTCTTGTAATCAAAATGTTTTTTTCATTTTGTCCGTCTCTTCAAAATAGTAATATTGAATGCAGACAAAAATTTCTGAATTTAGTTTTTTTATATGTAGAAAATCATGCGTTGAGTGGTAATCATTCACTATTATTAATTACCTTTTTTCTTCATTATCCTCAGGGCCTTTATAGGGGCCTAAAGGTCTGTCAATGTTAAGGACTTCTATGATTCCCAAATGTATACATGTGAACCTCCTGAATGGAGTACAATAATCCCATTTTCAGGGGTCAGCTCCCGTCCTCCCCTTAAGGAGTAAAAAATCCCGTGTATGAAAATATTTCATGAATTAAAATTTGCAGCTGCCATTTTTGATAATTTTGTTACTACCCCACGTGTGTAATTAATACCTGTGTAAAATTTTACCTGCAAGAATTTGTATAATTACATGGCTTCACTTGACAGCTTGGGTGTCAAACATACTGGTAACCAACGATGTTTACCTCTGGCTAACTGCCATTATGTAATAAAAACTTTGTGTATTGAAAAATAATGATTACTTCCCTTTGAATTATCCTGTTTTAAGTTATTTTTCTTTTAAAAACATAAATTGTAAAAAGAATATAAATGAATTATATTTTAATCAAATAATCATAAAAGGATGGTAGTTAAACGAATTTAAATTAAATGTTTTGGGACAATAAAAAAATATAATTTTATAAATTATTTTAGGAATCTTGACTTCTTTTCAAGGATTAAATTGAAATTTATATGGTAAGTCTGACCTTTGAAAGTGAAAGTAATAGGTCTGAGACCACAATAAAGAAAAATTTTAAAAATCCCACCTGCGCTTCCTCAATGAAATTTTTACAGTGTGTTGTACTACTTTTGGGACAAATTATATCAAAATTATAGAAAACTTCATCAGCTCTAACTCAAAATATGGACAATTTTATGTTTAGGGCGTCTTGAAATCTTTTGACAGGTTCCGAAGTGCTAATTTTTAACCTTTTTCAGCTGGACCAAATCACTACTTTTATTTAAAATTCAGGACCCAATTTTTTTAACAGTGTAATTTCACCCCCCTACTTGCAATTTGAGGCATTAAACATAGAGAAACAAACTTCCTTCTCAAATGTAACTCTTACAATTGCAAGACCCTGACATTCAGATATGTTTTAATAATACCTCTCAGTATATTAGTTTATCAGTTTAATATAATCAGCTATTAAAAAAAAGCTAAATATTTTACACTGTTTGAGTAAACAATGCAATACTATTCTTTGTTATTTTTTTAATTAATTTATCATCTTATAAATAAACATGTATAGCATATTTCTTTCTAATTGTCTATATAGTTACCAATGATAAGGAGATGGAGACAAAATACAAATCTATACAAAGAAAAGGTCATAATGATTTATTTGCAAGCAGTGAACAATCAATTATCAAGAACAAAACAAAACAAGAAACAGATTCTTCTCAATATTTTTTTTTATTAATGATGTGATATCATTCAAATAGAAAGGCAACAAGGGTACTATAAACATATTACATTCTGATTGAAATTTGAAAAGAAATCTCTTTAAAAGACAATTTCTACATCATACGGTTACTTTTACGACAAAATTTATGTCGATAAAAAACCTCCTGATCTGAGTCCAAATCTCCTAAAAAAAATTTACCCATCTCCTGATCTGAGTCCAAATCTCCTGACCAAAATTTACCCATCTCCTGATCTGAGTTTCACAGTCAATCACATGTATGCAAATGACCCTAATTTTTTCACAGTCCTCGCACATGGCATCTAGTTTCCTCTTATCCTGATAAGTTCAAGTTCCTTCCCTACATTTTTTTTACATGTTTACCATCAAATTACCTGTTTTTTCTTCATTGTCCTGAGTGGCTTTTTGTCTCCTCTGACCCTGACATGTTTCAGGGCTTTCTCTGTATCGCTGGTCCACTGTATTTGACTAGCTACAATACAGAGTTGTCCAGGATGTTCTTTCAGCCATTTGTCTTTCTTAGATTTCTTCAATGCAGATTTTGTAGCGACCAATCTCTCCATCAATGTATCAACCATACCTGCTTCCACATCTCCTAGCCAGTTCTAGGGATCAGATATATTAGAAACTTCATATTACTATATAGATTAAAAAGGGTAACTATATTCTTTAAATCAAAAACTCATCTAAAAATTCATATATTTTTGGAGAACATTTTAAAGATCAATGACCTTTAACAGGAGGTTATATGTAAATTAGTGCCTGTTCTTGTTTTCTTGATCTCTCACATAAACTTTGGTTAATTTGCAGTAATATTGTGGTTAATTATATCCCCTGAATTAAAGTTGTGCATACATCATCTCCCTAGCCAAATCAAATATTCTATGAATCATAAAACTTCATAACTAATTATCAATTCCTTATTGCAGTGTTTATCTACTTTAACTGGAATACTCTTTAAAAGAATCTTCAATGCTTAGGCTTGTTATTTTCAATTTATTTATATTCAAATAGAAGCAGCAAATCACAGGATAAAGTTACTTTCCAATGCATAAGTTCTTCTATCTAGGGTAAAATCTGAAATAAGGCAACTCAAGGTAGATTCTTTTAAGTTATTCCCTGTATACCTACCTCCACTTGGCCATCTAGAAACACCCCAGAATTGATAAACTCTACTTTTTCACCATCTTCTGAGTTCATTGATATGGCCTTTATATGTTTTCCCTGAAATATTAATGAGATTTCTATATAACAGATCAATTAAAACTTCAAACAGTTTTGCTTTACTGTAAATTAATTTCTTTTCTTCCTGGGTACCAGTTTTTGTTGATTGTGGAAAACCTGCAATTTGGTGGATATTAAATTTCATGGTTTTGCCAAAGGTTTTTGTAATCAACAAAATTGGTATCCAACAACTATTATGAATCCACAGTACCATATAAGATTCAAAGTTTAAAACAGAGATTTATTGAATACATCATACAATAAACATAGAAAACATATATAATGTACATAGACCTATAATGGTTTACTTTTACAAATTATGACTTGGATGGAGAGTTGTCTCATTGGCACTCATACCACATCTGCTTATATCTATAGAAAACATATGACCAGTAACAAATCAACACATTTATTCAGGGATGTGTATAACTCATTCATCAGTGAAGTGAAAATATTCAAATATACCACTGAAAATTATTCTCATAAAGGACAGCAATAAAATCCTTCTTCCATTACTTTGAGTTTTTCAAGTATTTGTAGTAATTTTGTGTCATGAATATTGATAAACCATATAGCTTTCTTTTTTACGTTGTTCAAGTTTGGTTTTAATGTTGTCACTTTTGCTATGTGTTATAGATCTCATTCTGTTTTTGAAATAAAAGATAGCAATATAAGCAATGTTTCTTTTTTCAGGGTTTTGTTATGCATGTGATGGAAATTTGTGTCATGAATTTATACATCCATTCCTTTCTATCAATACAATAATAATGTTGTTTATTATCATAAATAACAAACTGATATATTGCCTCTTTTTTCATGTCCAGGAAACTGATATTATCAAACAATTTCTTCAAGTGAGGCTGAACAGAGTTTGGTGTCTTAGACTGTCCAAGTATTTCCAGCAAGTCATCATTTGATATAAAGTAAAATCTTGGGAAAACTCCACGCTTTGTTTCCAGATAGGCCTCAAGGGATTTCTGAATACTTTCTAATTTCTTGTTCATTTCATTCAATTCGTCTAACAAGCCTGCAAAAACATATTAATACATGAAGATTTCATAGAGACTTGCAAATCTAACAAACATTACTTGTTATACTGTTTCTGACAGATTTAATGCAATTTGTTAGGACCTCCTCATCAGTATCTTCAAGCATATAAAATTTAATACTATTTGGTAAGACCCCCTCCCCCCCCCCCCTTTTTGCACTGCCCCTCCTTTTTGTAAATCTCCATGTTTACAGTTACTCCATCGATAGAGTAAAAGAGGGACGAAAGATACCAAAGGGACAGTCAAACTCATAAATCTAAAACAAACTGACAACGCCATGGCTAAAAATGAAAAAGACAAACAGAAAAACAATAGTACACATGACACAACATAGAAAACTAAAGAATAAACAACACGAACCCCACCAAAAACTAGGGGTGATCTCAGGTGCTCCGGAAGGGTAAGCAGATCCTGCTCCACATGTGGCACCCGTCGTGTTGCTTATGTGATTACAAATCCGGTAAATAGTCTAATTCGGTAGGTCACATTCATGAAAGGGAAGGGGATTGTAGTTACGACGTAAGGAACATATCCGATATCATTTGTGAAACGGTTATTCCATAACGGTCAACCAACTCGTGATGGCGTCCGTAAAATTTACGAAGGGATGATTTCAACTTCACCATTTGGAACTCTTGGTTTAATAGCTTCTTTGTGAGCAGCAGTAACCCTCTATCAAGAAAATCATGATAGGAAATGCAAGCACGGGAATATCGTATCAATTGGGAGATATATACCCCGTATGCAGGTGCTGCTGGAATGTTGCTACTTAGAAATGGAAAGTTCACAATTGGAAAGCTGAAATCATCTCTTTTGTCGTAAAGTTTTGTTTTTAACCAACCCTCATTGTCAATTTCTAGATGTAAGTCAAGATATGAAGCCGACTTAACTGTATCTGTAGTATCCTTTATCTCCAATTCGATGGGATAGATAAGATTCACAAGATACTGTTTCCTTACGTTTGTATGGAATATCTGTATATACAAACATTTTTTTACAGCCTATTTTTAATTCCAAGTTTCAGAACATGTTCAATGCATAAACTAAAATATTGTATACCGGTATATAATTACAAATTTCTTATACAGTCTGTGTCAAATACTTTTATACCAACTCTTGAAAACTTTTTTCGAAAAATATTTTTGTATGGCAAACCAATATTTTGTGAGTATACCTATAGCTGCCAACTTCTACACCATTTTTCTCTAGTTAAAATTTGTCTCATTGGCAATTATACCATATGTTCTTTCTTATATATTCATTTTCTCATTACATTTGTCACATTGATGACTTGACTAGTTTTTCTGAAGCACTTTGCGAAAAATTTATGACCAATGGAACAGTTATATTTGATAAAACAGATTGCATTTGGTCTGGAAATTTGAATGAGCTGCTAATGATGGAAAGAAACACTTACAATCAAATCTAAAGTCAACAAATTTACCTTGATAATGTGTACAACGTAAGGCATTTTTATCACCATGCATTCTGGTCATTATAGCTTTCCATTTCACATTCACTTCATCAAAGTTAGAAGATTCTCTGGGTAGCTGTTTCCGTATATCTTCTCCAAGGAAAATATTCTGAAATAAAATTTATGCTCATTACAAAAAGTCAAATGGTTTAAACGAAAAATGTTTTTCTATTGAATGAAATTTATCAATTTGGCAGAAAAAAACCCAAATATACCTCATAAAAAAATTTTTTTTCTTATTTGTTGTAACTTTGAATTTGTTGACCTCACACAGTCCTCCTTCCCATAAAAGCTATGCCCTAATCTCTACATACCAGTAAAACTTATAAACCTGTTGACTGTCAGATAAAAGGTCATACCGTCTATCCTCACTTGCACACCACCAATCTTGCTACAATGAGAATTATAGAATGAACCAACCTCTAAATACATCCATTCTTTCTGTACCAGTAGAAGAATTTCTATAACTTCCAAAATGTTTGATAAAATTTTCTCCCATCTGTCAACATCTGTTTCAAAAGCTTTGATGAATCTAGAGGCTTTCATTGATGATAGTCGTATCTGATTCTCATCTAAGCAAGAGAAAACGTTTTCAACACCCCTGTAAATAATAAAACACAATTTGTGATTTCACAATTTTGAAGAAATTTGGGAAAATTTTCAAAAGATTTCACAATAAATTTTTGATTGGTTGATTGATTTGATTTTCTGTGTTTTAACACCACTTTAAAACACCGCTTTTGTGCTATTTCATGACAGTCAGTTTTTATTGCTGGAGGAAAAAACTGACAATCCTAGAAATTTTGATTGGTTAGCAATGGATAATACTATACTGAATGGTACAGTATATATAACTGTACCTTAAAAATGAAACATAATGACTGGATGTTTTGCATACATTTAGTCACTGATTTCAACAGATTGGAGGGTATACTTAAATCTGTGTTTATAGCACATTTATTAAAATTTTCCTGGAATAGCTATGAAATTCATCCTGTTCTATCCTTATGAAATACAAGCTTGATTCTAGATTCAGACCGTACTCCACTGGTTACCAAAATTTTGGATACACGTCGTGTGGAGGTTTTATGCAATAATCATAAATAGTTTCTGAGAAAGTTTAAAGCAATAACCATATATTGTTTTTGAGACACGGCGGGACATGTGAAACCCCCATCCTGTTTTTATTTACAAAAAACTAAATATTACCAAAATAAAATTTTGAATAAAAACCAAAAAGTATACAGATCTTTAGATTAATATAACAAAGAAGTGTGTTAAGTTTTAAGCAATAATCATAAATTATTTTTGAGATACGGCGCAACATGTAAACAAGAGTGCACACGCTGAAATGTGTCGCCTTCTATACTAATCATTGATATTATGTTGATAGTCCTAAGTATAAAGCTAAGCTTTATTACAACTGTCACATAAACTTAACATTAACCAAGATAACTAAACAAAGACCAATGAACCTTGAAAAAGAGGTCCAGGTCAGATGAACCATGCCAGGCAGACAGGTACAGCTAACAATGCTTCTATACAACATATATAGTTGACACATTACTTATAGTTTAAGAAAAATAGACCAAAACACAAAAACTTAACACTGTGCAATGAACCGTGAAAATGAGGTCACGGTTAAATAAAATCTGCTCGACTGACATAAAGATCATAAAATATTTCCATACACCAAATATAGTTGACCTATGGCATATAGCATTAGATAAAAAGACCAAAACTCAAAAACTTAACTTTGACCACTGAACCATGAAAATGAGGTCAAGGTCACATGACATCTGCCCGCTAGACATGTACACTTAACAATCATTCCATACAACAAATATAGTAGACCTATTGCATATGGTATGAGAAAAACAGACCAAAACACAAAAATTTAACTATAACCACTGAACCATGAAAATGAGGTCAAGGTCAGATGACACCCGCCAGTTGGACATGTACACCTTACAGTCCTTCCATACACCGAATATACTAGCCCTATTGCTTATAGTATCTGAGATATGGACTTGACCACCAAAACTTAACCTTGTTCACTGATCCATGAAATGAGGTCGAGGTCAAGTGAAAACTGTCTGACAGACACGAGGACCTTGCAAGGTACGCACATATCAAATATAGTTATCCTATTACTTATAATAAGAGAGAATTCAACATTACAAAAAATTTGAACTTTTTTTTCAAGTGGTCACTGAACCATGAAAATGAGGTCAAGGACATTGGACATGTGACTGACGGAAACTTCGTAACATGAAGCATCTATATACAAAGTATGAAGCATCCAGGTCTTCCACCTTCTAAAATATAAAGCTTTTAAGAAGTGAGCTAACGCCGCCGCCGCCGCCGGATCACTATCCCTATGTCGAGCTTTCCGCAACAAAAGTTGCAGGCTCGACAAAAAAACCTCCCCTGTTTTACAAAATACTCAATAACTCAAAAAAAAAATTTTGAATCACCACCAAAAAGTATACAGATCTTTAGATTAATATAACAAAGAAGTGTGTAAAGTTTTAAGCAATAATCATAAATCGTTTTTGAGATACGGCACAACATGTAAACAAGAGTGCACACGCTGAAATGTCTCGCCTTCTATACTAATCATTGATATTATGTTGATAGTCCTAAGTATAAAGCTAAGCTTTATTACAACTGTCACATAAACTTAACATTAACCAAGATAACTAAACAAAGACCAATGAACCTTGAAAAAGAGGTCCAGGTCAGATGAACCATGCCAGGCAGACAGGTACAGCTAACAATGCTTCTATACAACATATATAGTTGACACATTACTTATAGTTTAAGAAAAATAGACCAAAACACAAAAACTTAACACTGTGCAATGAACCGTGAAAATAAGGTCACGGTTAAATAAAACCTGCTCGACTGACATAAAGATCATAAAATATTTCCATACACCAAATACAGTTGACCTATGGCATATAGCATTAGATAAAAAGACCAAAACTCAAAAACTTAACTTTGACCACTGAACCTTGCAAATGAGGTCAAGGTCACATGACATCTGCCCGCTAGACATGTACACTTAACAATCATTCCATACAACAAATATAGTAGACCTATTGCATATGGTATGAGAAAAACAGACCAAAACACAAAAATTTAACTATAACCACTGAACCATGAAAATGAGGTCAAGGTCAGATGACACCTGCCAGTTGGACATGTACACCTTACAGTCCTTCCATACACCGAATATACTAGCCCTATTGCTTATAGTATCTGAGATATGGACTTGACCACCAAAACTTAACCGTGTTCACTGATCCATGAAATGAGGTCGAGGTCAAGTGAAAACTGTCTGACAGACACGAGGACCTTGCAAGGTACGCACATATCAAATATAGTTATCCTATTACTTATAATAAGAGAGAATTCAACATTAAAAAAAATTTGAACTTTTTTTTCAAGTGGTCACTGAACCATGAAAATGAGGTCAAGGACATTGGACATGTGACTGACAGAAACTTCGTAACATGAAGCATCTATATACAAAGTATGAAGCATCCAGGTCTTCCACCTTCTAAAATATAAAGCTTTTAAGAAGTGAGCTAACACCGCCGCCGTAGCCGCCGCAGCCGCCGGATCACTATCCCTATGTCGAGCTTTCTGCAACAAAAGTTGCAGGCTCGACAAAAACCCCTCCCCCTTTTTTACAAAATACTAATAACTCAAAAATGAAATTTTGAATCATCACCAAAAAGTATAAAGATCTTTAGATTAATATAACAAAGACATGTGTAAAGTTTTATGCAATAATCATAAATCATTTTTGAGATATGGCTCGACATGTAAAAATCCCCTCCCCCTTTTTTACAAAATACTCAATAACTCAAAAATGAAATTTTGAATCATCACCAAAAAGTATACAGATATTGAGATTAATATAACTAAGAAGTTTTTAAAGTTTTAAGCCATAATCAAGAATCGTTTTTGAGATACAGTGCGACATGTGAAATAAACACACACCTGTTTTAGTTAAAAAGTGCCGTAACTCAAAAAGTTTAAATCTTACTAGAACACACCCGCGAAATCGCGGGCTTTCAGAGCGTAGTTTAAAGTATGTAAAGTGTTGTTGGAAGAATTTTGTGAAATATTGAATGACTGGAGAATTTCAGCAAAAGTATCATAAATCAAAGGTTATTGGGGACAGGAAAATATTTTTTTTTATCCCTCCTCCTTTATTTCCAAAATTCCCAATTTGTGGTTTTCTATCAATTTCAGTATGAATATACATTTAGTATGTTATGAACATTTAAGTAAGGAGCCTGTACTTCAGTGGTTGCCGTTTGTTTATGTGTTACATATTTGTTTTTCGTTCATGTTTTGTACATATTTAAGGCCGCTAGTTTTCTCGTTTGAATTGTTTTACATTGTCATTTCGGTGCCTTTTAAAGCTGAGTATGCGGTATGGTCTTTGCTCGTTGTTGAAGGCCGTACGATGACCTATAGTTGTTAATTTCTGTGTCATTTTGGTCTCTTGTGGAGAGTTGTCAACATGGCAATCATACCACATCTTCTTTTTTTTGTAATCAATGAATTTTGTAAAAGATTTAATGACTGGAGAATTTCAGAACAGGTATCAAAAGTGCACATGAATAATTTTAGCGCTTATCTATATATTATGAACATTCACTATATATTAATAAAGTGTATTTACTTTCAATTCTAAGTTTCTAATCGATCCATGGTGGTCATTGATATAGTATACAGACCCTCTCTATTTAATAAACTCTGTGACCACCATGGATAGTAAACTTGAAAATGATAGCAGATAGAAATCTGAAAATACACTTTATTCGTATGTTCAAAGTATACAGAAAAACGCAAACCGGAAGTATAATCTGACTTAAAATTTGGTCCAATGACGGGACAATATCCGGATGCCCTTTTTCTCGTTTTTCTCCCAAAATAACTCAATCTGAATAATCATATGAATGGATGACAAATGCGACTATGCACTGTACCTATAGGACACAGAGGCATGTTGATTAATTTATTGTGGAAAGAAGAGAAGCGACACCCAAAATTAGGTCTAGTATAGATTTTCACCAAAAAGTGTACAGATCATTTGACCATCATAAGAAACAACTATATTAAGTTTCATGAAATTTGGATAAGTCGTTCTCAAGTTACGGTGCGACATGTTTACGCCGGACAGACAGACGGACAGACAGACAGACAGACGGACGGACAGACAGACGGACAGACGGACGGACAGACAACGGACAGACGGACGGACACCGGACATTTGTATAACATAATACGTCCCGTAAAAATTTTGACGGGCGTATAAAAACAGGCTATAAATGCCCTCAATTTTAGAATTCATTCATACATTTTTGTACTATTCAAAATTATCAGTAAATTGTGTGTTCTACAAGGATCACCAATACTTCACCTTTCATCTGATATCTTAATTACTAAAATACATGCTACATAGTTAGAGATTTACCTTCATGCGTAGAAACTATTTTGTTTTAAATATGTACTACTTTCCAGTATGTTCTTTTCTGACTGGGCCTGACTAGGTGGTGTTACACCTAACAAAGTCTATCCAAATTATTTTTTCAAAGAATTCCACACAAGATGGTGCTAGGGACTGTCTTAAACTTGCAGTGAGTAGAGAGGGTTTTTTTGTTGTGCATTAACTGATTTTGTGTCATGAATGGATATTACATATCATTTGTTCTTTTTATACTCACACTAGCTTGTAGTGACACCTATCTTTATACGGTATAATTTATACTCACACTAGATTGTAGTGATCCCTATCTTTATACTCACACTAGATTGTAGTGACCCCTATCTTTATACTCACACTAGATTGTAGTGACCCCTATCTTTAAACGGTATAATTTATACTCACACTAGATTGTAGTGACCCCTATCTTTATACGGTATAATTTATACTCACACTAGATTGTAGTGACCCCTATCTTTATATTCACACTAGCTTGTAGTGACACCTATCTTTATACTCACACTAGCTTGTAGTGACCCCTATCTTTATACTCACACTAGCTTGTAGTGACACCTATATTTATACTCACACTAGCTTGTAGTGACCCCTATCTTTATACTCACACTAGCTTGTAGTGACCTCTATCTTTATACTCACACTAGCTTGTAGTGACCCCCATCTTTATACTCACACTAGCTTGTAGTGACCCCTATCTTTATACTCACACTAGCTTGTAGTGACCCCTATCTTTATCCTCACACTAGTTTGTAGTGATCCCTATCTTTATACTCACACTAGCTTGTAGTGACCCCTATCTTTATACTCACACTAGCTTGTAGTGACACCTATCTTTATACTCACACTAGCTTGTAGTGACCCCTATCTTTATACTCACACTAGCTTGTAGTGACCCCTATCTTTATACTCACACTAGCTTGTAGTGACCCCTATCTTTATACGGTATAATTTATACTGACACTAGCTTGTAGTGACCCCTATCTTTATGCAGTATAATTTATACTCACACTAGCTTGTAGTGACCCCTATCTTTATACAGTATAATTTATACTCACACTAGCTTGTAGTGACTCCTATCTTTATACTCACACTAGCTTGTAGTGACCCCTATCTTTATAAGGTATAATTTATACTCACACTAGCTTGTAGTGACCCCTATCTTTATACAGTATAATTTATACTCACACTAGCTTGTAGTGACTCCTATCTTTATACTCACACTAGCTTGTAGTGACCCCTATCTTTATAAGGTATAATTTATACTCACACTAGCTTGTAAAGACCCCTATCTTTATACTCACACTAGCTTGTAGTGACCCCTATCTTTATACGGTATAATTTCAAGATCTGTTGTATTCCATACTGCTTCTATTACTTCAAGTCCCTACAACAAATAAATTACACACATGTAAAATATTTAATTAGAAACAAGATGAAAATTTAGAAACAAAGACAACTTAAAGCAATTTAAATGAATCTATTCAAACTTAATCAGAATTCAAACTTTTAACATAACTTTACTTTGTTTTGCTATTATAAAATAATACACATTTTATTACAAACTGGTTGTGTATTTCTGCTGTATATTTCTCTCACTACATTGAAACATTTACTTATGACAATCACTGTCAAAAGTGACTGTAACTTTACACAGCTATAATTACCAGTTCAATGACTCATTACAGTACTCTATATATACTAGTTATTAGACATCATTGAAATCTCTGAATGTATAATTACCTACACAAGGAATAATTACTCTATAAATACACGTTCTCAGACACCAGAGCAAGCTCTGAATATATAATTACCTGCTCAATGACTAACTCCTTAGTAGCAGCCTCTGATATATCATGTATAAGTTCTGCATAATGATCAAATCCCATCTCTATAATCTTTTCTAGAGTAAAATCATTTGATTTATGATCAAAATCCTTCCCCATCTCGTTCTGTAATACAAAGTGAAACTTAATGTTATTACTGAAAGACAAATTGAAACTTAATGTCATTACTAAAAGACAAAGTGAAAATTAATGTCATTACTAAAAGACAAAGTGAAACTTAATGTCATTACTAAAGAAAAAGTGAAACTTTATGTTTGTACCTGAATTTTGTCCCAATGTCTTTTTCTCATGGCTGTATTTTTCAGGTCATTAATCAGGGGCATGGTACGTTTGAACTGATCAACACGATTTTTACTTGTCTCAACAACTTCCCAGTTCCTATCCTAAAATGAAGAATTATCATAAATATAGAACATGTTTGTATAAGCAATTGTTTGGGAAGAAAAATATGTAACATATCAATATTTTCATTTACCTTTAAATAATCTTTTAATAACTGTGACTATATATCAACATACAAGTAGCTCTGTAAGGGATCATAGGATGACACTTTCCTTTTATTTTGTAAAACATATGAGAACACAATACAGCTTTATTAGAAAACTATTTTGACTACTTACTGCTAATAGTTTACTATACTTCAATAGTTTTTTATGATCAGCAATAGCTGTAGCTTCCATGGTCTCTGTCTGTAGATCTACAAACTTGTTAACTTTCCATTCAGCCCATGATGTCTCCCATTCTTTGTTCATCAACCAAATATCTTCTATATATTGTAATTCCTGTTATAAAACAACCAGATTATTGAACCAACCAGTTATATCTTATATATTGTCATTCCTCTGGTAAAAATTATAAATGTAAGTAAGCTCAGAAAGGATACAAACTGCCCTGCAAAACTATTAGTATATGGAAATTAAGTCAGCGATTACACAGGGTGATTCATTTATTGACAAAAAAACACCACAAAAACAAAGCAAAACATGATGTATGATCCCCATTATGGTATGCACTCTCGTTTGTTGGCCTCAGTGAATATACCTTCTCAATTTCTTTTTTTTTTTATTTATGGGAAGGTTGGTCAATGTTGGTATGTATGATAAATTGTTTCATCTAATCCAAGGATAACAAGGTCATTTGTTATCTGATTCATTTCATGTCTTCTAAACTAAATATAATTAAAACCATTTCTATTTTCATTCTTCCTCTATAAAACTATTTCTTTATTCAGAGGCTAGTCTATGAGCATGAATATAATGAGACCATTTCTTTTTTGAAACCCATAACAAGAGTGCACACGCTGAAATGTCTCGCCTTCTATACTAATCATTGATATTATGTTGATAGTCCTAAGTATAAAGCTGAGCTTTAATACAACTGTCACATAAACTTAACATTAACCAAGATAACTAAACAAAGACCAATGAACCTTGAAAATGAGGTCAAGGTCAGATGAACCATGCCAGGCAGACATGTACAGCTAACAATGCTTCTATACAACATATATAGTTGACCTATTACTTATAGTTTAAGAAAAATAGACCAAAACACAGAAACTTAACACTGTGCAATGAACCGTGAAAATGAGGTCACGGTCAAATAAAACCTGCACGACTGACATAAAGATCATAAAATATTTCCATACACCAAATATAGATGACCTACGGCATATAGTATTAGATAAAAAGACCAAAACTCAAAAACTTAACTTTGACCACTGAACCATGAAAATGAGGTCAAGGTCACATGACATCTGCCCGCTAGATAGGTACACCTTACAATCATTCCATACAACAAATATAGTAGACCTATTGCATATAGTATGAGAAAAACAGACCAAAACACAAAAATTTAACTATAACCACTGAACCATGAAAATGAGGTCAAGGTCAGATGACACCTGCCAGTTGGACATGTACACCTTACAGTCCTTCCATACACCGAATATACTAGCCCTATTGCTTGTAGTATCTGAGATATGGACTTGACCACCAAAACTTAACCTTGTTCACTGATCCATGAAATGAGGTCGAGGTCAAGTGAAAACTGTCTGACAGACATGAGGACCTTTCAAGGTACGCACATATCAAATATAGTTATCCTATTACTTATAATAAGAGAGAATTCAACATTACAAAAAATCTTAACTTTTTTTTCAAGTGGTCACTGAACCATGAAAATGAGGTCAAGGACATTGGACATGTGACTGACGGAAACTTCGTAACATGAGGTATCTATATACAAAGTATGAAGCATCCAGGTCTTCCACCTTCTAAAATATAAAGCTTTTAAGAAGTTAGCTAACACCGCCACCGCCGCCGTAGCCGCCGCCGCCGCCGGATCACTATCCCTATGTCGAGCTTTCTGCAACAAAAGTTGCAGGCTCGACAAAAACCATTTCTTTATTAGAGGCTGTTGAATATAGTGAGTTCATTTTTATTTTCCTACCTTCTCCATAAAAGCTATTTCTTTATTAGGTGGCTGATCTATTTTGAAGATATTGAGCCCATCTCTAATCTCTTGTTGGGCTTTCTTAAAGGCCATGAGCTGTTCCTGTACTACACTGATACTTTCTAAAGCTTCTCCTGTCCCTATAGTACTAGTAAACGGTCCATTCTTCTGAAAGTTGTCTAACAAGAAATGTACTTTTTTCTTGAACTCATCAGATTGAGCTAGTAATCCTGCTTTAAATATATCCTGAAAATACATATAATAATTCTTATAGGATTTGCATATACAGACAAACAAACAGATGGAGAGACAGAAAAAAAGACAGAAAAAAGACATGCCGTCTATATAGTTGGTGTAAGATAAAAATGTGCACTGACCAGAGAAATAGCAGTTTTTGCATGAATTTACCCAACAAATCCATTTCATTCTGGGTATGCCCAATAAAGTAGGTATATCAAGCAATATATAGGTGAATTAAATATAATATAAATTTTCCAGCAAACAATGTATGTGTTCACTACAAAAATATACCTTATGTTTCTTCAGCATGCCTTCAGCCTCTTTCAAACTCTCTTGGAATATAAACCACTCATCTTTTAATTTTTCTTGTGTGGTCAAATACTGTAACAGAAAGTGTTCAATACAAATTTTAAAGATGTCAGCAAATTCAATCATAGAAACAGAAATGGCAGATAATATTTTGCTTTCCTAATTCTAAAGTCCTATATACCAAATGATTGGTAGAACCTTGCAGTGTTCTTTTAATATCTCTCATACACAGGTCAGAATATACCTCATATAATGGTTAGAATATCAATAATACACACACACTAATGACTTTCATAATGCTTCTTAATAAAAGGGTGTATATTAAAGTTATACAATCATTGGACATTTCTCCTTTGGAAAATATAGAAATTTCAAATTCACACTGCATGAAAGAGATCTATAGAACACTTAATGTCTAGTGGCAACTATTTGGTACATGATAAGTCATCTGATGAAATTTCCCCATTCTGACCTCACATGATTAGGAATTTATACATCCTGCATAACCAAACAGATGCCAACTTTGAGAGGGTTTTACTTCCAGTCTGAAGAAGACCAAGGGATGATCATATTTCTATACCCAAGCCCCCCCCCCCCCCCCCATGGGGTGAATCAGAAAACAAGGATTGTATTCTACTTTTATCTATACCTTTTCTTCTACTGTAACTTGGTATTTCTCCAGAATCTGAAATTGTTCTGCCAGTGGTGCAAACTTTTCTTCTGTCGCTTCCAGCTCATTATGTAATTTGTCCCATAGGTTTAAACTAATACCTAATTCAGATAATGTCTGGGGGAGCTGATTTATTCTGTAAAATTATACTCAAATTATTGGTTGATAGTAGGTGTTTAACTGTTCTGTTTAGTAATTATTGGTCAATAGTAGGTGTTTAACTCTTCTGTTTAGTAATTATTGGTTGATAGTAGGTGTTTAACTGTTCTGTTTAGTAATTATTGATTGATAGTAGGTGTTTAACTGTTCTGTTTAGTAATTATTGATTGATAGTAGGTGTTTAACTGTTCTGTTTAGTAATTATTGGTCGATAGTAGGTGTTTAACTGGTCTGTTTAGTAATTATTGGTTGATAGTAGGTGTTTAACTGTTCTGTTTAGTAATTATTGATTGATAGTAGGTGTTAAATGTTCTGTTTAGTAATTATTGATTGATAGTAGGTGTTTAACTGTTCTGTTTAGTAATTATTGGTCGATAGTAGGTGTTTAACTGGTCTGTTTAGTAATTATTGGTAGATAGTAGGTGTTTAACTGTTCTGTTTAGTAATTATTGGTCGATAGTAGGTGTTTAACTGTTCTGTTTAGTAATTATTGGTCGATAGTAGGTGTTTAACTGGTCTGTTTAGTAATTATTGGTTGATAGTAGGTGTTTAACTGGTCTGTTTAGTAATTATTGGTCGATAGTAGGTATTAAACTCTTCTGTTTAGTAATTATTGGTTGATAGTAGGTGTTTAACTGTTCTGTTTAGTAATTATTGGTCGATAGTAGGTGTTTAACTGGTCTGTTTAGTAATTATTGATTGATAGTAGGTGTTAAATGTTCTGTTTAGTAATTATTGGTCGATAGTAGGTGCTTTACTGTTCTGTTTAGGCCCTTTTGGTTTTATGTTCTCATAAGTTTTCAATTGTAGTCTTTCAAAACTTTTGTTCATGAGCTGAACTGATCAAGGTTAATCCAGAAACATATGTTTATGCATGTAAACCACATTATATAATGTTTTTTTTTAATCCTATACTAAAGGTATATGCGACTTATGTATTACAAAAGTTATGAAACATAAGCTCATCAGTTCTTAAAAATGTTTAAATATTATTAAGAATATAAAAATAGGAAGACATGGTATGTTTAATAGTTAATCTCTCCAATGTTATTAAAACTCATAAAAAACATTATGACCAGAAAAAACTATGAAAAGATAATAAACAGTCCATATTACACTTCACAGGAAAGTAAACTAGAGGCTCTAAAGAGCCTGTGTCGCTCACCTTGGTCTATGTGAATATTAAACAAAGGACGCAGATGGGTTCATGACAAAATTGTGTTTTGGTGATGGTGATGTGTTTGTACATCTTACTTTACTGAACATTCTTGCTGCTTACAATTATCTCTATCTATAATGAACTTGGCCCAGTAGTTTCAGAGGATTTTTGTAAAAGATAACTAAGATTTACGAAAAATGGTTAAAATTGACTATAAAGGGCAATAACTCCTAAAGGGGTCAACTGACCATTTCGGTCATGTTGACTTATTTGTAGATCTTACTTTGCCGACATTTATTGCTTTTTACAGTTTATCTCTATCTATAATAATATTCAAGATAATAACCAAAAACAGCAAAATTTCCTTAAAATTACTAATTCAGGGGCAGCAACCCAACAACGGGTTGTCCGATTCATCTGGAAATTTTAGGGCAGATAGATCTTGACCTGATAAACAATTTTACTTCCGTCAGATTTACTTTAAATGCTTTGGTTTTTGAGTTATAAGCCAAAAACTGAATTTTACCCCTATGTTCTATTTTTAGCCGTGGCGGCCATCTTGGTTGGTTGGCGGGGTCACGCCACACATTTTTTAAACTAGATACCCCAATGATGATTGTGGCCAAGTTTGGTTTAATTTGGCCCAGTAGTTTCAGAGGAGAAGATTTTTGTAAAAGATTACTAAGATTTACGAAAAATGGTTAAAAATTGACTATAAAGGGCAATAACTCCTAAAGGGGTCAACTGACCATTTCGGTCATGTTGACTTATTTGTAAATCTTACTTTGCTGAACATTATTGCTGTTTACAGTTTATCTCTATCTATAATAATATTCAAGATAATAACCAAAAACAGCAAAATTTCCTTAAAATTACCAATTCAGGGGCAGCAACCCAATAACGGGTTGTCCGATTCATCTGAAAATTTCAGGGCAGATAGATCTTGACCTGATAATCAATTTTACTTTGTCAGATTTGCTCTAAATGCTTTGGTTTTTGAGTTATAAGCCAAAAACTGAACTTTACCCCTATGTTCTATTTTTAGCTGTGGTGGCCATCTTGGTTGGTTGGCGGGGTCACGCCACACATTCTTTTAACTAGATACCCCAAAGATGATTGTGGCCAAGTTTGGTTTAATTTGGCCCAGTAGTTTTAGAGGAGAAGATTTTTGTAAAAGATTACTAAGATTTACGAAAAATGATTAAAAATTGACTATAAAGGGCAATAACTCCTAAAGGGGTCAACTGACCATTTCGGTCATGTTGACTTATTTGTAAATCTTACTTTGCTGAACATTATTGCTGTTTACAGTTTATCTCTATCTATAATAATATTCAAGATAATAACCAAAAACAGCAAAATATCCTTAAAATTACCAATTCAGGGGAAGCAACCCAACAACGGGTTGTCCGATTCATCTGAAAATTTTAGGGCAGATAGATCTTGACCTGATAAACAATTTTACCCCGTCAGATTTGCTCTAAATGCTTTGGTTTTTGAGTTATAAGCCAAAAACTGCATTTTACCCCTATGTTCTATTTTTAGCCATGGCATCCATCTTGGTTGGTTGGCCGGGTCACCGGACACATTTTTTAAACTAGATACCCCAATGATGATTGTTGCCAAGTTTGGTAAAATTTGGCCCAGTGGTTTCAGAGGAGAAGATTTTTGTAAAAGTTAACGACGAAGGATGACGACGGACGCAGGACAACGGACGCCGGACGCAAAGTGATGGGAAAACCTCACTTGGCCCTTTGGGCCAGGTGAGCTAAAAATTCAGTTACAAAAATCTTTTTACCTATCTCCATTTTCCACTAGATAATCCTGAAGATCCATCAGACTGGTGGTAGACATTTTCTTCAACAGTTGAGTGAACTTTGTTTGCCACTCCCGACAGTGGCTCATAATGGCCGTCTTCAGTGGAGAACAATCAATCATCATAAACTGTATGACTTCTATGGTCTCATGGGCCTCTACATTATTGGCAACTTCATCATATCTGTAATAATAAGAGATTAAAGATAGCTGATTTATAATGGCAAAGTTAACAGGTTAACAGTCAATCATCGCAAAGTAAAATATTCAACCATTGGTCTTAAAAGATTTGAAAGTACAAAGCCTGGGCAGACAGACAGAACTATCACTAATAACAACTACTTTACTAAGCAGGGGTATAATGTCATTAAATGGGTTGCAGGTTTCTGTTCTAGTATCTTGTGATGTATAAAGAAATTTTTGTGAGGTTTTTATCATTGTAAATAATGTGACTGCATAGTGCATAAGTTTCGCAATAATAAATGGCATTCTGGCAGCTGATCAATATATCTGTATGCAGATTTCCCTGAAATCACAATAATAAATGGCATTCTGGCAGCTGATCAATATATCTGTATGCAGATTTCCCTGAAATCACAATAATAAATGGCATTCTGGCAGCTGATCAATATATCTGTATGCAGATTTCCCTGAAATCACAATAATAAATGACATTCTGGCAGCTGATCAATATATCTGTATGCAGATTTCCCTGATATCACATTAATAAATGACATTCTGGCATCTGATCAATATATCTGTATGCAGATTTCCCTGATATCACAATAATAAATGGCATTCTGGCAGCTGATCAATATATCTGTATGCAGATTTCCCTGAAATCACAATGATAAATGACATTCTGGCAGCTGATCAATATATCTGTATGCAGATTTCCCTGAAATCACAATAATAAATGGCATTCTGGCAGCTGATCAATATATCTGTATGCAGATTTCCCTGATATCACAATAATAAATGACATTCTGGCAGCTGATCAATATATCTGTATGCAGATTTCCCTGATATCACAATAATAAATGGCATTCTGGCAGCTGATCAATATATCTGTATGCAGATTTCCCTGATATCACAATAATAAATGGCATTCTGGCAGCTGATCAATATATCTGTATGCAGATTTCCCTGAAATCACAATAATAAATGGCATTCTGGCAGCTGATCAATATATCTGTATGCAGATTTCCCTAATATCACAATAATAAATGGCATTCTGGCAGCTGATCAATATATCTGTATGCAGATTTCCCTGAAATCACAATAATAAATGGCATTCTGGCAGCTGATCAATATATCTGTATGCAGATTTCCCTGATATCACAATAATAAATGGCATTCTGGCAGCTGATCAATATATCTGTATGCAGATTTCCCTGAAATCACAATAATAATTCACATTCTGGCAGCTGATCAATATATCTGTATGCAGATTTCCCTGAAATCACAATAATAAATAGCATTCTGGCAGCTGATCAATATATCTGTATGCAGATTTCCCTGATATCACAATAATAAATGGCATTCTGGCAGCTGATCAATATATCTGTATGCAGATTTCCCTGATATCACAATAATAAATGGCATTCTGGCAGCTGATCAATATATCTGTATGCAGATTTCCCTGATATCACAATAATAAATGGCATTCTGGCAGCTGATCAATATATCTGTATGCAGATTTCCCTGATATCACAATAATAAATGGCATTCTGGCAGCTGATCAATATATCTGTATGCAGATTTCCCTGATATCACAATAATCAATCTCTAATGTGTGTCCTTTCTTCAACAAGAGTGCACACCCTGAAATGTCTCGCCTTCTTTTCTAATCATTGATATTATGTTGATAGTCCTAAAGATAAAGCTTTATTACAACTGTCACATAATCTTAACAGAGATAAGACAGAACTAAACATTGAGCAATGAACAATGAAAATGAGATCAAGGTCAGATGAACCATGCCAGCTAGACATGTACACCTTTCAATCATTCCATACTCCAAATATAGTAGACCTATTGCATACAGTATAAGAAAAACAGACCAAAACACAAAATCTTAACTATAACCACTGAACCATGAAAATGAGGTCAAGGTAAGATGACACCTGCCAGTTGGTCATGTACACCTTACAGTCCTTCTATACACCGAATATAGACTTATTGCTTATAGTATCTGAGATATGGACTTGACCACCAAAACTTAACCTTGTTCACTGATCCATGAAATGAGGTTGAGGTCAAGTGAAAACTGTCTGACAGACATGAGGACCTTGCAAGGTAAGCACATACCAAATATAGTTATCCCATTACTTATAATAAGAGAGAATTTAACATAACAAAAAATCTTAACTTTTTTTTCAAGTAGTCACTGAACCATGAAAATGAGGTCAAGGACATTGGACATGTGACTGACGGAAACTTCTTAACATGAGGCATCCATATACAAAGTATGAAGCATCCAGGTCTTCCACCTTCTTAAATATAAAGCTTTTAAGAAGTTAGCTAACACTGCTGCCGCCGCCGCATCACTATCCCTATGTTCAGCTTTCTGCAAAAAAAGTTGCAGGCTCAACAAAAATTGTAATAACAAATTGAATGCTAGCAATATTTTCTGAATTTGAAGTATAACATATAACATCCTAACAAACCAAAGACACAATATTTTACAGCTAAACAGACTACGGTATCTAACCTGGCAATGTCAGAGTCAAAAGATGAAACAACTGGACCAAGGTTCTGATAGCGTTGTATAAACATTCCTTTATCAATCTCCCAGATCTCACGATAGTTGTCCCAGGTCTTTATATAGTTAAGCATGTGAGTGGCATTAGTCTGCATCCCTGTATTTATAACACTGTGAATCTTCCTGGCCTCTTCACTTCTCGCTATCATTTCATAGATTGGCTACAAGATAGAAAATAATGCCCTTCTTTCCCTTTGTTATCAAACCCAAATTGTAATTTGAGAATTCCATACTAATTATATTGCACACCATAAAACCTAGTTCAATATAACCCTTACATATGACAGTGCTTGTACCAAGTCAGGCAGTCATAATTATGGACATTAATGTTTTTGGAATACATATTAATACATTGTTTAGTCCCTCTTGTAAAACGATTGACCAGGAAACAGCTTTAAATAAAATAAAATAAAATAAAGTCAATCACTTTTATTTTCCTTCAGTATTTTGATAATCTGAAAAAATATCTGTCTTATAAATTCTTGAATTTGAAGAAGAAACTAACTTCAGTTTTAAACAAAACAGTGATAACTAGATATCATTGAGATGGGAGCCATCTCTGTGGGCCCCGCTGTGAATAATGTGCATTAAAAAATTGTATCTTTACCATAGGACATGGGTTTGTCAACTGAAATCAAAGTTTTTGACCTTGACCTTTGACCTATGAAGTTGTAAATAAATTATGACACACCCTTTGGTGTTGGTTTATAAACATGTCAAGTATAAACTTTGAAATGATAAAGGTTCTCAAGATATAGAGCAGACACCATCTTTACCATAGGACATGGGGTTGTCAACTGAAACCAAAGTTTTTGACCTTGACCTTTGACCTAGGAAGTTGCACATATATTATGACACACCCTTTGGTGTTGGTTTATATACATGTCAAGTATAAACTTTGAAATGATAACGGTTCTCAAGATATAGAGCGGACACAATCTTTACCATAGGACATGGGGTTGTCAACTGAAACCAAAGTTTTTGACCTTGAACTTTGCCCTAGGCAGTCGTTCATAAATTATGACACACCCTCTGGTGTTGGTTCATATACATGTCAAGTATAAACTTTGAAATCATAACGGTTCTCAAGATATAGAGCGGACACGATCTTCACCACAGGACACAGGGTTGTCAACTGAAACCAAAGTTTTTTTACCTTGACCTTTGACCTAGGAAGTTGTACATACATCATGACACACCCTCTGGTGTTGGTTAAAATGGATGTCAAGTATAAACTTTGAAATCATAACGGTTCTCAAGATATAGAGCGGACACAAAGTTAAAGTGTTACGGACGGACGGACAGACGGCACGACAGACGGACGGACAGACGGACGGACGGACAGACTGATCACTATAGGGCGACCCGCCTAAGGCGGGGCCCTAATAAAGTGTAAATGTAAGGTAATTTATCATGCAGTTGTTGTATTTTAAATTATTAAAAATATTTAGCAAATACTTAGAAAGTTGTATTTTTCTTAATTAGCATAAGATGTTCAGATTATCAATTCAATTCTAAAATACTGTATGAATAATCTAAATATGACCTCTTTAACACTTTCTTTTGGTGTCAACAGACTAGGTAGTCTCTGTATCTGTGATAAAGCACTGGTAATGTAGCCATATTCACTGCTGACAGCATAGGCTAGCTCTGATAGGGATGGCTCCAACTCAACCTGAAATGTAGCAAGGTCAGTATAAACTGTAACTTTACCCCAGTTCTGATAGGGATGGCTAACATTTTTGTTTGACTAGAATTTACCATTATTAGTTTTTAAAGTTTGCAATATTCACTAAATGTATTAAGTTGGGACAGAAGAGCTTCAACTGATTCAGCAAACAGAACTAAACCATCTGCATATAAAAAAGCAAAATGTTTAATATATATATTCATCTCATCTCAATTTCTTTAGATATACAGTTTAATCCCAAAACATCATGCATTTGTAAAAACAATTCCAAATAATTCAGATATAGGGAGAATAAGAAAGGAGAGATATTTTCTCCTTGTCTTATCCATTTTTACAAGGAAAATAATCAGATGATTGACTATAACAAGAATGTGTCCATAGTACATGGATGCCCCACTCGCACTATCATTTTTCATGTTCAGTGTTAGAAAGCTTATATCATAGGAAACATGTGTACTAAGTTTCAAGTTGATGTAACTTTAACTTTATCAAAAACTACCTTGACCAAAAACTTTAACCTGAACTTCGCACTATTATTTTCTATGTTCAGTGGACCATGTAATTGGGGTCAAAACTATAATTTGGCATTAAAATTAGAAAAATCATATCATGGGGAACATGTGTACTAAGTTTCAAGTTGATTGGACTTAAACTTCTTCAAAAACTACCTTGACCAAAAACTTTAACCTGAAGCGAACGGACGCACGGACGGACAAACGATACGACGAACGGAGGCACAGACCAGATAAAACATAATGCCCCTCTACTATGGTAGGTGGGGCATAAAAAATAAAAAAAGACTGACACTTTACACTAGTTCTGATAGGGAAGGTTATCCAATATTCTCTCTTATTATTTACCTTTTTATCCTTCAGCAAGACTTTAACTTTAAACATAGGATTTGGTGGACTTTTGCCATCTCCATTTATGGATTTAGACAATTCCTGTAGAGACCATTTCACATTTAGTCTGAAAGCTTCCTCCACCATTTTATCCATTTTCTCTGTATACTTATGCCAGTGCACCTGCACCTAAAGTAGATCATATGGTTAGAAGTATATGTAAATGATAAACACTTATTTAAACTAGTATACAAATTTGTATGCCATAACTTAAATTCACTCAAGTGGACAAATTTTGCATCCCAATAAAACCAATTTTACTTCAAAATTAGGAATTGTTACATGACATTAGAAGGTTATTCAGAGCAAGATCTGCGGTCATTCAGGGCATAGGTCATAGGGCCATCTTTAACTTGCCATGAGATGTAAACAGTGGCTTTGAGATAAAGAAAATAAAATATGTTCTGATCTTTTGCTTTGTGTTTGTCTAGCCTATGATTTTTGACATAAACAAATAATCTTTATCCTTTCTTTTCCATTATTTTGAACATGCCTTTATAATGGTTTTGATTGACACAATTTGAGTAAGAGTTACAACCTTTTGCCAACATGTAATAGGTCTACATGCACAACTTCCTTCATAAACTAGCCAAATTGAACTTGTACTGACTGTTAGACTTTAGAGAAAGTTGTTTTCTAAACAGTTTTAATTTCTATCAGCCTTGATTAAATCATTGATATGAAAGACATGTTAAAATATATTCTGAAGAAATAGATATGTAAAAATAGATTATGACAATCTAGGGATATGTGAAAATAGACTTGGGAGGATCTAGAGGATTTAGATAAATGTGAGATTTGATTATGAGGGTTTAGAGTAATGTCACAATATACCTCACTGCCATCCAGTCTGAATATTTCATGGGTTTTCTTCATAGTTCTGACAATATTCTCATGTATTTGTGTCAATCTTTTTGTGACTATCTCTCTATGTTTGGTCTGAAATAGAAAAACTAGAAAATTTAAAAAAAAAAATTAAATATTTTGGTACTTATTTCATTATTTTTATTATTTAAAAGGAAGTAAGACCTTGTCAACTTTTAATCTGAAATTAAAGAACCTAAGTGAACATGTTTAGACCCTCTACCGAATCAACTTCTTTTAAGCCAGAAACAGCTTAGTGTTATAATGACAAAGTAGTTCTCCCCCAAAAAAGGATAATTATAATCAACTTGTTCATTACTTCAATGGATAATAGGCTATCATAGCTATATATATGTTAGTGTACAATACTGTCCATATTGTTCAAAATTTCAATCAATTTCTAGTAGCTGTCATCTTGAATTTGGATGTTTTAGCCAATAGCTCCGGTAATAGTGGGGGCATTAAAACTCTTTGCAACTGTTATATATTAAATATTCTTAGTTTAAAACTTACTTGATATGAATCAAAATCCATTTTCTCATAAACTTTCCTAGGAATAATCTTAATCAATAATAGTTCACTGATTTTCACACATTGATCGGCAATCTCTGTGTTAGCCCCTTTATAATCATCAACAATAACTTGTACTTTGCTGGCATTATTCCGACAATCAGTGACAAAGTATTCAGATATACCATGTGACACCCATGTCAGTTTGGACAAACCAGGGTGGATCTTTTTATCAAGGAATCTTATTCTCTCTCTAAACAGGGCTCTTTCTTCATATGATAATGCTGCTATGATCCTGAAACAGAGATTATAATTTGTATAACAGCATCATCCCCTGTATACTAGAGGGGCACTAGCTACGAGATGTAGAAAAAAACTTGAAATTTTTTTTCAATCATTAATGAAAGTGAAATATTCATTTGCTTTCGGCAGCCAGAATGGTTCAATTTTGTCAAAATAAGATAAGAAACATTGATTTGCAAGTGAATAATTCAACCTCATGGAATCAGTATTCATGTGAACTTAAATTTAAAACCTTAGCTAGAGGAGAATAGCACATGAACTGTGAAAGTGAAACAAAGGTAAATCATTTGATTGGCTGGTTTGATCCACACAAAAAATCATTCTTATACAGGTAAAACGATGATTAACACATATTTTGAATCTTTAATGTGAAATTAAACAAACATAGAAAAATACTAATGCAGGAGTGCAATATCTATTTATGTTTATATGGATTGTATGACCATTGGAGGTCGATAGTTATTTAGATGGTGTATAGACTAAAATACATATGAAACGAAGCTACATAGTATGGAGCCCATACCCTGTAAATTGTTTATTATAGACTTGTTATAATTTTAATAAATGTTTAACATTGTTATAAATCAAATATGAAAATTTGAGTCAAATCTGTGAACATGAACTTGACAACTTGTGCCCCTTTAATAAATATTCAAAATAACTTGACAAAAATCAAATAATTTTTTATGACAGTAATTTCAGAAATTTGTGTATGCATTTATTATTACTATTGTTGAACAATGTGGAAAAATGTGAGTTACAATTCAGGCATTATTGTAGACCTTGTAGAAGAACATTAAAATATATCAACTTGATTATGTGATCTCTGAAATTATTACTTAATACTGAATCTGGAGCATACCTGTTATAATCTCTGACAACTGAGAACATATTTTTAATATTGTACTTTATCATACCTGTTATAATCTCTGACAACCAATAGAACATGCTCTTTTAAATTTCTGAGATCTTCCCTTCTATTGTAAGCAATGCGTACATAGTGGGGAATATCAAAATTCAATCTTTCCCAATAATGTACCTCCTGGAAAATCTTCTCTAGTCTTCTGAAATTAAATACAAAACAATATAAAATTGATTCCTTTTTGTGAAGAAAAAACATTAAATAAAGGAACAATTAAAATAGTGATATCCAAACCTTGCTCGTCTTTTATATGTCACAACTGATTTACCCTTTGTGTGTCTCTTATCGTTAAGTGACATCTAAATTAAGATTTCCTCGAGCACCAAAATTGTATCCAAAATATCCTCCAGTACCAATATTGAACCAACCTTAGAAGATCTCTTAACTGTCAAATGTGTTACCTAAAATAAGGTATTTCTTTCTCTTACAACAGAAATCAAACTTTTGAGTGTCTTTTGGTTCTTAAATTTACATATGAAATAACTTACTTGTCAAAATTGATATCTAACATTGGAGGTCTCTCAGTACTTCTACACATCAGGGGAATGTCAAGTAACTTCATTGGGTCCTAAAACATTATATTCTTCATTAATATACATATATATTACAAAGACTGTTAGATATCAATACACAAACCATACAATATATAGAGCTCTGAATTTGGTCTAAATTATAAGTTGGCAAACCATATAAAAATCTGTAAATTTGGTCTATGTGATGAGTGGCTAACCAGATACAAAGCTTTGAACTTGTCAAAGATGATAAGTGACATTACCATAAGTAAAGTGTCAAAATTGATCCAGATTATATCATATATGAAGCTCTGAACTAGGTCTAGATGACAAGAGGCCTTACCATATATAAAGCTATAAACTTGGTCTAGATGATAAGATGCCATACCATATACCATAAATAAAACTTTGAGCTTCACCCATATGATCAAGTCAAAATATCAAATATAAAGCAATATCATAAATGTTTCAATATACACTAACCAGCTTAGCATATGGACAATGTTTCATAATGTATTAGTATAATATAAAAGATCATTAATTATACACTAGACAGCTTAGCAGCATCTACAAAATGTTCCATTATGCACTGAACAGCTTGACAGAATTTGAACAATATTCATTATATACAAACCAGAGAAGCATAAGAACAATGTTTCATTATGAACTAACCAGTTTAGCAGCCAATAAACAATGTTTCATAATTTACTAACCAGCTAAGTAGCCAATAAACAATGTTTCATTATGAACTAACCAGCTAAGTAGCCAATAAACAATGTTTCATTATGAACTAACCAGCTAAGCAGCCAATAAACAAAATTTCATTATGCACGAGTTAACTCATCAGCCAATAAACAATGTTTCATTATGCATGAACCAGCTCAGTAGGCAATAAACAATGTTTCATTATGCATGAACCAGCTTAGCAGCCAACACACAATGTTTCATTATGCATGAACCAGCTAAGCAGCCAATAAACAATGTTTGATTATGCATGAACCAGCTCAGCAGCAAATAAACAAGGTTTCATTATGCATGAACCAGCTTAGCAGCCAATAAACAATGTTTCATTATACATGAACCAGCTCAGCAGCCAATAAACAATGTTTCATTATGCATTGAAACAGCTTAGCAGCCAATAAACAAGGTTTCATTATGCATGAACCAGCTCAGCAGCCAACACACAAAGTTTGATTATGCATGAACCAGCTAAGCTGCAAATAAACATGTTTCATTATGTACTTACCAGCTAAGCAGTATATAAACAATGTTTTATCATGCATGAACCAGCTTAGCAACATATAAACATTATTTTCTGATATATTTTTTTAACTTTTGACCTCTATGACTTTATTACTGTGCTGATTTTTATCTTACCTTAAAAAAAATTCAAACAAAAGTACTTACTTTAACAACACATAAGGTCCATTCATGAAATGTTTTTCTCATGTACTCATCTAGAGCCTGATTCAACTGTATAAAGGCACCTCGAACCTCTTCTCCAGTCCCAGTAAAGGGCAGGAAATGGGACTTTGATAGTAACTGTTTATAAATAAAAGATGTATAAAATGAACTTGGCCTCAATAAATGTTGGCAGATGAAAGAATACCTATGTCTAATTTTCTTTAATCAAAATATGAAATCAAGAAAATATTTGTAAATTTGTAAATGGTAAACAACCAGTAGTTTTTTGACAATGGGAGTCATTTTGGAATAGAAAAAAAACATAACAAATGTATTTTCCTTGAAATCCTTGCTAAAAAAAGTTATCAAAATTTTAACATCAATAACTAGTCTATTATCTCAATTTTTGTTGAAATCCTTACATGAAAAGAAAATATTTAATTTTGTGATTTTGTGAAAAAAAAACACAATAGCTAACTTTTTCTCATATTTGACATCAAAAATCAATTGGAAATAGCATATTATACCTTTATAAATCAAATTTGCATATTTTACCTATATATATATAAATATATATATCAATTTTAACAAAAACTTAGTATTTTTGCAGCTAGTTTCACTATTTATTCAAAAACAATCATAAATATCTATTCTTATCTTCATATCAATTTCAAACTTCACTTTTTACTGACATGATTAAATGTGAATATGTTAAACAAGAAAACCCGTGTATCACATTTATACATATCAATACAGACTGTAAACCTTACATTCATGTTTCTTTGGATTCTATTCTTGAGATGTCTGGCCCACAGAGCTAGTCCAGCATACTTTGGATGGTCAGACATTTGTAGTTCTGGTTTAGAGGATAGTTCCACCTTGACACAATTTAGTTCTGCATTAAACATTATAAACACATCCTTGGTCTTCTTATCAATCATCCTCTTAATGGCCTGAAATACAAAAAATGTCAAAATTTACATCACTTTGCAATTTATTCTTTGACAACAATTCAAGTATTTACAGTATAAATTATAGCTACAGGGGTTAAAAAATCCACTAGCCCGACCCCCATACTAGAGCATTTACGCCACAGGCAATCAAAACTTGTAAACCAATATGCCCGACGGACTAGTAGTAGTAACAAAAAATTCTTGGCGTTTCCAAAATAGATAGTGGAAAATCCCTTCATCCCTATTCTATCTTAGCCAATCAGATTCAATCATCCGGGATTCCAAGCATTTGAACTGGTTTGTACAGGTCCTGTTAAACAGTTACATGTTTTAAAAATAGAACAAATAACTCAGGGTGGCCCGGTATCATGCATTGATCACAATATGAACATGTTTTCTCTGCCAGAAAATATTTAACGACCCATAGTACTACACTGAATAAAAATGAACTAGTTGATACAGTGTGTAATGTCCCTTTCAAAACATGAAACCCACCCTGTATTATGCAGAAAAATCTGATTTGTAAGGCATACTTGAGCAGGTTAGTTTGGATGGGCTAGCAGTTCTTCAAACAGGGCTAGTAAAATCTTGCAGCCAATAAGTCCTGGGCTAGTTAGCTGTAACTAAATTTGTTAACCCCTGAGCTACTGTCACACAGTCCGTCATAACTTCCCTCCCTTTAAAACAAATGAGGGAAAATTTATCCCATACTTCAACTGTCACAGTAAAAATAGTAAAAGTTCTTCATCACCTTCTGCCCTTGTCACAATGCAGAGAAAATCCTTACTTACCTCCCTTGGTGACAGATGACAGAAAATATCCAATAATTCCACACCTCCTTCAACTGTCTTCACAGTTTCAAATGCAGAGTCCATCATATTCTGCATCATGATCTCGAGATCCTTCATATTGTCTCGAAATCTAAAGTACATGAAAATGATTTCTGTTCATTTTATACTGACATTTCCAGTTTACATGCAGATAATTCACAATTTATATGATTCTTCGTCCTTATATTCAAATTAAAATTTCAACTGTAGTTTCTCCAATTCTAAGATAAGTTTTTGGGGTAAGTGACTCACCTTAAAAGTCTAAAAAAAATAACATTGTTACAATTCAACATTCTTATCTTAATATTTGTACAAAGTCTTGCCCAAAATATTCAAGTATATTCTGTATACAAACCGTTATAGAAAAGATATATTAAAGATATTAAAAAAAATTTGGATGAACATTTTGTTGGTAATTGATGTAAGTTTACAAAGTTAAATATTTCAACTTATTAATAACAACCTGTTAAAATCATCATGCCATGAAGTGACTTTAACATCTAATATCTTGTTTTTGACCAGTCCAAGGTTCCTGAGCATCCTATGGAATGTTTTCTCTATTTCAAGTAGTCCTTTAGCCACCTCTGGACCTTTCTGTCCAGCAAACTGTGGAATCTCACTCTTGTTACCATCCTCCATTCTGGCAAAGTGGACCTGGGCATTACACACCTGTATAAATTTCAATACAGATATAGACATCTTTCTAATGGGTGTGTTTAACTTCCTACACAGAACTTAATAATACAAAAATAAACATATTTTTTATTCTTATTTATAGGTCTAACATTTATTCACCTTCTCCTTTCATTGAAAGTTGATTACTTAGTTATCAATCAAACTAGTGTAATTACAAAAAGTGTACAGTCAATTTTAAGGACATTATTATATTTTTTTGGAAAATTGCCTTTATGTCCTAAACGTCAAGAATTAAGCTTACAGCATGGTATAATTGATGCCTTACTGTGAGCAGACCTTAATCTTAGAACTACTTTAGGATTTTTAAAGGAGATATATATGAATTTCAACATATTTAAGGAAACAGAATAATCGTTTCATCCTGCGATTTTCCGTAATCTTAACAACATTTCTGGAAATAATCTAATATAGCTACACATAGTAAACATACTATGGCCTCTGGACTTTGTTAGTCTTGTATTATTTTAACTTTTAGTTTCTTGTGTACAATTTGGAGTTTAGTATGGCGTTCATCATCACTGAACAAGTATATATTTGTTTAGGGGCCAGCAGAAGGACGCCTCCGGGTGCGAGAATTTCTCGTTGCATTAAAGACCTTCTGCTGTTGTCTGCTGTTGTCTGCTGTTGTCTGCTGTTGTCTGCTCTATGCTCGGGTTGTTGTCTCTTTGGCACATTTCCCCATTTCCATTCTCAATTTTGTAAATGTAGAAATTATTCTGAAGTTTTTATTAATGCCAAAAATCATCTGAAAGAATATGGCAATACATGTACTAAGAATTCACCTTTCAACATCTTATACATATATGTATGCATTTTTTCGACATCTTATACATACATATGTATGCAGCTTTTCACAGAAAAAGCAATAATTAATAAATCTTGCATTTTCGTCCATGGTCCAAAAATTGGAAAAAATAAATACATGCAATAATTTCTGAATTTATTATATTCTGTATTATGCCTTTAAAATAAAATACCAACCTCAGTCAAATCTTTACATCTCTGAACAAAGGCATCTGTCTGAGCAAAAATGTTACTTATGTCAAGAACCCATGGTACAGGAGAAAGCTTGTGTTGCATTTTGGAGGTCTGAAAATAAAAATAAAATATATGATTGTTCTTTGTATGATTGAAAATTTTGTAAGTACATGTATAAAAACATTTGTAATATATAAATTTCTGCAAATCACAACATTCTTAAGACACATTTGACATAATTGGTTTCATTGACACACATTATAGAAACGAAAATGCTTGCAACCTATTTTTAAAAGTGTTGTTTTTTATGTGCAGCCTATAAACAAACAGAGGAAAAAAAAATTGTGGAAGAATCCTCTATTTTGGATATTGTCTACAACACTGTCTTTTTTTTTACAGCTTCCTTGTTAATTCAAAAGAAAGTCTTACAATCTTTATTTAATAACTTACATAAAAATGGTTGCAAGAATGAAAGGAATTTGATCTAGGTGGTTTTGATAGAGATCCTGTATCCAAGATGAAAGGAAAATGCACAAAGGAAATATGCCATCTCTTATATATCACAGAGGCAGATTAAGAGGGTTTTTCAGGGGGCCCTGCAGCCCCCCCCCCCCCCCCCCCCACTTTGTGGGAAAAATTTGGTTGATTATATAGGGAATCACTGAAGCATGACTGGGGTGGGCTTCTTCTTAGGCAGTCTGTGAGCTTGCACACCCTTACAAAAATTTCTGGATCCGTATCAATCAACAATTAGGTCAACTTTTACACATCACTGATTTGGAACTAGCAAACACTTACATATGACTTTGGCACAGCTAATCACATTATATATGTTGAACAATGCAAATAAAGAAGATCTTATTCCAACCCTTATGTTTTCAAAGAAAAATTTAGTGAATGCAAAAACAGAATATTCTCAATTTCAAATTATTTATGGACAGAAAGAATTGTTTCCCTTATTGTGTGCAACAAATTCCCTGGGTCCTCCACCATGTAATTTACCTAATTTTATTTTAAGGGACCAAAAGTAAGGTAATAAAGATATCAAAAACGAAGAACTGCAAATTATTACATCCTTTACGCTTGGTTGCTTTTCTAAGAGTGACTGATAATTAAATGTATGAAAAATTGCCTAAAAAAAGTCCATAACTCTGAAAGAAAGATTCCTTTAACTGATTCCAACAAAATCTAATCAATAAAAACATCAAACAAGAATATACTATAAGTATCATCAGTAGCTGATAGTCCATTTGTACTTTAAAGTTCAATGCACCTTTTTATTTTCTATTTTCACTGACCTTTTCGTAAAGATCTTTCCATCCTTCACAGCTGTCAATACACTGCTTTAGTGTCAGTAACCCAGACTGTACATAGCCATCAAATAGCCGGTCTAAATCAAGAGCTGCTCGGCATCTGCTAATTATCTCATTACTGACCTAAAAAATGTAAAATACAAGATTCTCAGTAACCCAGACTGTACGTAGCCATCAAATAGCCTGTCTTTATTAAGAGCTGCTCTACATCTGCTAATTATCTCATTACTGACCTAAACAAAATTTAGGAGAATCATTTCCATTTTCTGATTTGTTGAATACAAATGCCAAATTTTTTTAATTTCATTTTGTCTAGAATGCATAGCAAACTTTTTCAGAAATATTTTTTTTGTGTTCACCTTGACAGAAAGCAAAAGTGAGTCGGAATAATAATATTGCTAAATAAACAAACAAATTCTAAACATGTCTACATCTAATGGTATTTAATTTATTCAACTTGCTCATAAAGTTCCTAGGTAATTTTTTTTGGGAAAATTGTTGATTTGAAATGATAGGACATTTTTTGATCTGGAACTTCCTTTTGTCAACTACCTGTATTTCAATTCATCATTTATGTAACCTAATCCTGAATGTGCATGTAACATTTGTTGCTCAATTTCAATCAACCATAAATCAATCTATTAATCAATCTGGATTGAGAAATCTTCATAAATACTTATTTCATGACTTTAAGGGATGTTACCTTCTTAAACAATGATGTGAGCCTCTCTCTGGAAGTATAGTAAGGGGCATTAACCCATATGATCCTGATATAGTTGATTATTTTAGGTAATAACTTCGGAATGTCTGCTGGTTTGGATTGAGATAACTCAAAGCATGGATCTTTCAGCATCATTAAAAACTTCAAATTACTTTCTGCTTGCTTTGATCCTTCCTGAAATGGAAATAATATTCTTCAAATTGTTTTTGTAAATGATATATAAAATGTGGTATATTTTTTTTTTTTATTAAATATGCACCTGATGTTAAAATCTCTAAGTGCAATGGCAAAAATTGCTACGAAGACACATGGTCCATAAGTCATTACATGTATTCCATATCAAGTAAAAGAGATAATGGACAAATTGTAGAGATCATAGGGTACAAAAAGAAAATACCTATCACTAAAGCTTTGAACAGTACCAATTTCATTCTAAAATCACAAGCTGAAACTCTGGTAGGAAAGGAACAAACTATCACCTTTTGTCACATAGTTATTTGTAAGTTTGAATTCTCTGTTGTAAATTTTAATGGGTTATTAAACCAATCTGCAGAAGAAATTTCCTTACGAATTCAATTATTAATTTGTTTAGAGACTATGAGAAATGACTGTATTTATCTTGATTTGTTTAGAGACTATGAGAAATGACTGTATTTATCTTGATTTGTTTAGAGACTATGGGAAATGACTGTATTTATAGTGATTTGCTTAGACTATGAGAAATGACTGTATTTACCTTGATTTGCTTAGAGACTATGAGAAATAACTGTATATACCTTGATTTGTTTTAGAGACTTTGAGAAATGACTGTATTTCAAGGGTCCGGAAATGGTCATATTTGCCAGTCTTGTCCTAAACTGAAAGCATTTTGTCCGAAACGAGTAATTGGGATTTAAGACAAATTTTATTTTTCAACAGAAATAATTTCGGTCATTTTGTTGAGATCGAGTTTCAAAATCGCCATTTTGACCATCTTTTTGGTTTTTTTTTATCAACTTCCTGTAATTAAACTGCCACTCCAGTAAAGTGTTATAATCCTGAGGGCCCTCCTAATAACTACCGTTATATTAAGGCCTCAGGGAGCTATTGGCTAATGATAGCTAATCTCCTTACCTGTGTTTTTAATTAACACCTGGCTATTAATCATAAGCTCAGAACTAATATTATAAAGAAATCAAAATTCCATAACAACTGTCTTCATTATTTAATTACTTTTCAGCAAAAACAATTGTCAATTATGATTTAAAGTTAAATTAAAACTTGATTTTAAGTATTTTTTCACTACTAACACACGTGCTTTGTTTACTACGTAATATGCATGCTTGAAATTCTCTTCCGCAGATAAGACTTATAAGATAAATTTTAAATGATTGCATGCTTAATAAAGCAAGTGCAACTATTATCATTAATAGTCAAACACTATCAAAGGTAGAAAATTAAAAAGCCGATGATTTCCTGTGAATTTGATAAACATAACTAATCCCGGAAATGAGTCCGGAATTGTTCGTTTTAGTATTGTCGTAAAACATCCGGTATGAAATTTGACTTCAAAATTGAAAGAAACGTGAGCGATGACTGAGAAGATTATCGATTTAAGTCATTAAAATCATTTATTTTTAAACTGTTGCCTTCCCTTAATTGTTCTTGATCAATCTTTAGGAAAATGGTAGAAAAATGGTAGGTAAAATCATGAAGTTAATGCGATGCAACAGTTAAACAAGTTTGTTGATGCGACGAGTATGAGCATACTTAGGGACTTTCTATTCTGTCCCTGGCATACTCATGCAGTAATGTGATTTTGACAATCTTTTTAAGTTGTATCAAAATGACCGAAATGAGGTGAAAAAATTTCCCGATCCTTGCTGTATTTACCTTGATCTGTTCAGAGACTTTGAGAAATGGCTCTATGTATGATGATTTTGCAAATGTTAAAATTTCTGTAACCTTCTTTACACCAGACTTGTCCAGTTGTTTGCTGATACCAGTTAAGTTGGTACATCTTCTGTTCCAGAATTCTATCTCGTGCAGGGGACCAGTGTTCTCCACAATTTCATAGGCATTCTGGGTAGCAAGAACTTCTTTGATTTGTCTGATCCAGTGAATCATAGCAGCTGAAATCATAACATGATACTGATGTGGTAAGATTTAATCAATTACAATTTGACCCCTTTTTGTGAGATTAAGAATTTTTAGACAGGATTTTCAACTATGTAACTCAGGCTTTTGAGCTATATACAGATTTCAAATGAGTGTCTAGTTTTGTGATTGGATTGTGACAACATAGAGATTTTGGTATGTATTTCTGCAAAATTCTGTGGTATATACATTTATTTCCACAATTGGAACCTCAGTCAAGACATCATAACTACATGAAGTAGTCTTCATCTATACAGAATAGTTGAGGAATCCCAGAGGCTTACAAAGGGTACATAATGATGACTATCTGTCAACTACACTTTTTAAACTAAAAAATCTAGCGACTTACACATTAAATACTGAATTAATGGCTATGAGTGTAAGATGTATTTTTTTTAATTGCCTTCTAACATCTGTTTATATCCTGTCTCAATTCTTTACCTTGGTATATGAAGGACAGTTTTATCTGTTACATGTATATTTTTTTAAATACCTTTCAACTTCTGTGTATTTTCTTTCTATAATGTTTCTTAAGTCCCTCCCTTTTAAATAAATATCAAACCTTTTCCTAAATACCTTCCAACAATCTCTGTATATATTCTGTCTTTCTAGCTGCCTCCTCTGTAGATGTTTTAAGGCCCTCAGTTTATAAATACCTTCCAATCTCTGTATATATTCTGTCTTTCTAGTTGCCTCCTCAGGAGATGTTTTAAGGCCCTCAGTTTATAAATACCTTCCAACCTCTGTGTATATGCTGTCTTTCTAGCTGCCTCCTCAGGAGATGTTTTAAGGCCCTCAGTTTATAAATACCTTCCAACCTCTGTATATATTCTGTCTTTCTAGCTGTCTCCTCAGGAGATGTTTTAAGGCCCTCAGTTTATAAATACCTTCCAACCTCTGTGTATATGCTGTCTTTCTAGCTGCCTCCTCAGGAGATGTTTTAAGGCCCTCAGTTTATAAATACCTTCCAACCTCTGTGTATATGCTGTCTTTCTAGCTGCCTCCTCAGGAGATGTTTTAAGGCCCTCAGTTTATAAATACCTTCCAATCTCTGTATATATTCTGTCTTTCTAGCTGCCTCCTCAGGAGATGTTTTAAGGCCCTCAGTTTATAAATACCTTCCAATCTCTGTATATATTCTGTCTTTCTAGCTGCCTCCTCTGGAGATGTTTTAAGGCCCTCAGTTTATAAATACCTTCCAATCTCTGTATATATTCTGTCTTTCTAGCTGCCTCCTCTGGAGATGCTTTTAAGGCCCCCAGTTTATAAATACCTTCCAATCTCTGTATATATTCTGTCTTTCTAGCTGCCTCCTCTGTAGATGTTTTAAGGCCCTCAGTTTATAAATACCTTCCAATCTCTGTATATATTCTGTCTTTCTAGTTGCCTCCTCTGGAGATGTTTTAAGGCCCTCAGTTTATAAATACCTTCCAATCTCTGTATATATTCTGTCTTTCTAGCTGCCTCCTCAGGAGATGTTTTAAGGCCCTCAGTTTATAAATACCTTCCAATCTCTGTATATATTTTGTCTTTCTAGCTGCCTCCTCTGGAGATGCTTTTAGGCCCTCAGTTTATAAATACCTTCCAACCTCTGTGTATATGCTGTCTTTCTAGCTGCCTCCTCAGGAGATGTTTTAAGGCCCTCAGTTTATAAATACCTTCCAATCTCTGTATATATTCTGTCTTTCTAGTTGCCTCCTCAGGAGATGTTTTAAGGCCCTCAGTTTATAAATACCTTCCAACCTCTGTATATATTCCTTCTTTCTAGTTGCCTCCTCAGGAGATGTTTTAAGGCCCTCAGTTTATAAATACCTTCCAATCTCTGTATATATTCTGTCTTTCTAGCTGCCTCCTCAGGAGATGTTTTAAGGCCCTCAGTTTATAAATACCTTCCAACCTCTGTATATATTCTGTCTTTCTAGCTGCCTCCTCTGTAGATGTTTTAAGGCCCTCAGTTTATAAATACCTTCCAATCTCTGTATATATTCCTTCTTTCTAGCTGCCTCCTCAGGAGATGTTTTAAGGCCCTCAGTTTATAAATACCTTCCAATCTCTGTATATATTCTGTCTTTCTAGCTGCCTCCTCAGGAGATGTTTTAAGGACCTCAGTTTATAAATACCTTCCAATCTCTGTATATATTCTGTCTTTCTAGCTGCCTCCTCAGGAGATGTTTTAAGGCCCTCAGTTTATAAATACCTTCAAATCTCTGTATATATTCTGTCTTTCTAGCTGCCTCCTCTGTAGATGTTTTAAGGCCCTCAGTTTATAAATACCTTCCAACCTCTGTATATATTCTGTCTTTCTAGCTGCCTCCTCTGGAGATGCTTTTAGGCCCTCAGTTTATAAATACCTTCCAATCTCTGTATATATTCTGTCTTTCTAGCTGCCTCCTCTGTAGATGTTTTAAGGCCCTCAGTTTATAAATACCTTCCAATCTCTGTATATATTCTGTCTTTCTAGCTGCCTCCTCAGGAGATGTTTTAAGGCCCTCAGTTTATAAATACCTTCCAATCTCTGTATATATTCTGTCTTTCTAGCTGCCTCCTCTGTAGATGTTTTAAGGCCCTCAGTTTATAAATACCTTCCAATCTCTGTATATATTCTGTCTTTCTAGCTGCCTCCTCTGTAGATGTTTTAAGGCCCTCAGTTTATAAATACCTTCCAATCTCTGTATATATGCTGTCTTTCTAGCTGCCTCCTCTGTAGATGTTTTAAGGCCCTCAGTTTATAAATACCTTCCAATCTCTGTATATATGCTGTCTTTCTAGCTGCCTCCTCTGGAGATGTTTTAAGGCCCTCAGTTTATAAATACCTTCCAATCTCTGTATATATTCTGTCTTTCTAGCTGCCTCCTCAGGAGATGTTTTAGGCCCTCAGTTTATAAATACCTTCCAATCTCTGTATATATTCTGTCTTTCTAGTTGCCTCCTCAGGAGATGTTTTAAGGCCCTCAGTTTATAAATACCTTCCAATCTCTGTATATATTCTGTCTTTCTAGCTGCCTCCTCAGGAGATGTTTTAAGGCCCTCAGTTTATAAATACCTTCCAATCTCTGTATATATTTTGTCTTTCTAGCTGCCTCCTCTGGAGATGCTTTTAGGCCCTCAGTTTATAAATACCTTCCAACCTCTGTGTATATGCTGTCTTTCTAGCTGCCTCCTCAGGAGATGTTTTAAGGCCCTCAGTTTATAAATACCTTCCAATCTCTGTATATATTCTGTCTTTCTAGTTGCCTCCTCAGGAGATGTTTTAAGGCCCTCAGTTTATAAATACCTTCCAATCTCTGTATATATTCCTTCTTTCTAGCTGCCTCCTCAGGAGATGTTTTAAGGCCCTCAGTTTATAAATACCTTCCAATCTCTGTATATATTCTGTCTTTCTAGCTGCCTCCTCTGGAGATGTTTTAAGGCCCTCAGTTTATAAATACCTTCCAATCTCTGTATATATTCTGTCTTTCTAGCTGCCTCCTCAGGAGATGTTTTAAGGCCCTCAGTTTATAAATACCTTCCAATCTCTGTATATATTCTGTCTTTCTAGCTGCCTCCTCAGGAGATGTTTTAAGGCCCTCAGTTTATAAATACCTTCCAATCTCTGTATATATTCTGTCTTTCTAGCTGCCTCCTCAGGAGATGTTTTAAGGCCCTCAGTTTATAAATACCTTCCAATCTCTGTATATATTCTGTCTTTCTAGTTGCCTCCTCAGGAGATATTTTAAGGCCCTCAGTTTATAAATACCTTCCAATCTCTGTATATATTCTGTCTTTCTAGCTGCCTCCTCTGTAGATGTTTTAAGGCCCTCAGTTTATAAATACCTTCCAACCTCTGTATATATTCCTTCTTTCTAGCTGCCTCCTCAGGAGATGTTTTAAGGCCCTCAGTTTATAAATACCTTCCAATCTCTGTATATATTCTGTCTTTCTAGCTGCCTCCTCAGGAGATGTTTTAAGGCCCTCAGTTTATAAATACCTTCCAATCTCTGTATATATTCCTTCTTTCTAGTTGCCTCCTCAGGAGATGTTTTAAGGCCCTCAGTTTATAAATACCTTCCAACCTCTGTATATATTCTGTCTTTCTAGCTGCCTCCTCTGTAGATGTTTTAAGGCCCTCAGTTTATAAATACCTTCCAACCTCTGTATATATTCCTTCTTTCTAGCTGCCTCCTCTGTAGATGTTTTAAGGCCCTCAGTTTATAAATACCTTCCAATCTCTGTATATATTCTGTCTTTCTAGCTGCCTCCTCAGGAGATGTTTTAAGGCCCTCAGTTTATAAATACCTTCCAACCTCTGTATATATTCTGTCTTTCTAGCTGCCTCCTCTAGAGATGTTTTAAGGCCCTCAGTTTATAAATACCTTCCAACCTCTGTATATATTCTGTCTTTCTAGCTGCCTCCTCTAGAGATGTTTTAAGGCCCTCAGTTTATAAATACCTTCCAACCTCTGTATATATTCCTTCTTTCTAGCTGCCTCCTCAGGAGATGTTTTAAGGCCCTCAGTTTATAAATACCTTCCAATCTCTGTATATATTCTGTCTTTCTAGCTGCCTCCTCAGGAGATGTTTTAAGGCCCTCAGTTTATAAATACCTTCCAACCTCTGTATATATTCTGTCTTTCTAGCTGCCTCCTCCACAGATGTTTTAGGCCCTCAGTTTATAAATACCTTCCAATCTCTGTATATATTCTGTCTTTCTAGCTGCCTCCTCTGTAGATGTTTTAAGGCCCTCAGTTTATAAATACCTTCCAATCTCTGTATATATGCTGTCTTTCTAGTTGCCTCCTCAGGAGATGTTTTAAGGCCCTCAGTTTATAAATACCTTCCAATCTCTGTATATATTCTGTCTTTTTAGCTGCCTCCTCAGGAGATGCTTTTAGGCCCTCAGTTTATAAATACCTTCCAATCTCTGTATATATTCTGTCTTTCTAGCTGCCTCCTCCGTAGATGTTTTAAGGCCCTCAGTTTATAAATACCTTCCAACCTCTGTATATATTCCTTCTTTCTAGCTGCCTCCTCAGGAGATGTTTTAAGGCCCTCCATTGGTACATACAGGACAGTTTTATCAGCCAATCTCCATCTTGTATCTGTTAACTTGGCTAGGAACCTATGTAAGTGTGAGGCAAATTCATTCTGTATACCTTAACATGGTTAAAGAATCTATACAAAATATCAATTGTAACAAGAATGTCAATTCATGACAACTTATTAGGACAAACATGTGTTGTTTTCTGAAATAACAAGGGCTTTCATATGTTTCCTGAAAAAAAATTCTGGCCTACATATGTTTCCGGTAAAATTAAAGGGGCTTTCATTTCATTTTAGTCCCAGAAATTTAAAAGGGCTTCCAGTTATCTTCAACTTATTGGGGCTTGTATATGTTGCCTAAAAACTCACTGAAGCTTAAAAATATGTTTCCTGAAAACTTACAGGGGCTTAAAATTGTTTCCTGAAAACTTATAGGGCTTACATATGCTTCCTGAAATTTATTGGGGCTTACATATTTTACATGAAACTTGTATGAGCTCACATAGGTTTCCTGAAAATTAATAGGGGATTTTATATATTTCCTTAAAACTTATAAAGGCTTACATGTAATTCCTGAAAACTTAAGAAGCTAACACATGTTTTCTGAAATCTTATTTCGGTTTACATAAGTTTTCTGACATAAGTTTTCTGACAAATGTTTGGGAATCATATATATTACCTGAATACTTATTGGGGCTTACATGTTTCCTGAAAAACTTTTTTAATTTACAGATTCTATGAGATTCCACTGAGTGAAAACAAATTTCTAAGTAATATAAATTCAGAAATTATTGCGATGTTTTTATTATTGCCAAGAATGCGACAGTGTAATAATCACAATAATTTAACTTGCATTGTAATTGCTTTTATATGAATTAAACAGAATTTCTCACGATATCACAATAATTTCTGAATTTACAGTAATAAAAATAATGTATTTTAAAGGATACTATCTGGCCATGAAGTATTCTCAAAGAAAGCCGGTGCAAAGAATCCATCCATCAGTCTTAACAAACTCTGTAAGTGTTGTCCTTGAAGGGACCCATACCGAAATATCTTGTGGAAATTATCTGCCGTTAACTTTGTAGTAAATTGACATTTAATAAAGTATGTCATTTGTTCTATTGGATATCCTGGTATGGTAAATTCTATAACAAATCCTCTGTACTGGTCTATATAAGCTATCATCAGCTGTAATCCAGGGTCTTCTACAAACTTCTCCATTGCGTAATTGTGGGATTCTTCCCACATAGAGGTCTTTAAGTTTGTAACCATAATTCTCTCCTTTAACATGTGTACCTATATAAATAAACAATTACTTAGATAACAAAAAAAAACATCGCTTTAAAGTAGGGATGTCAACAACAGGGATGGGGTAATTGAAAATGTAATGGTAATTAAGTGTAATGCATTACAATTTTCCATATAATTGAATGTAATGTGTAATTGAGCATTTTTTTAATTACATGTAATGGTAATTTAATTAATTACATTGAAAAAAGCATGTAATGCTCAATTACATTTCAATTACATATACTTTTATGGTGTTAAAGATAGGGATTTGTGTTTAATAATATAAATTGTAAAATAATACTTGTTTTTCAAATATTGATATCACATACTTTTTTAATATATGAAGTCTATAATTTATACTGAAGTTACAATGTATATTAATTTTTATTTGACCTACAGATGTTTTTTTTTAATAATTATTATTTAATTATAAATTTTAAAAAATATGAGAATCATATATTAGTGTTCAGTTTTTAAGAAAGATCTTTTAACTAAATAGATTGATAAGTAATTAGTCACCTTGTTAAACAAAAACCAAAAAAAAGTGTCACTGTGAAAAATCTTTCTTAGACAGTTCATTTAGAATTTAAAATCACTGCACACAATCATTTTGTCAAATTAGTATACACAAAAGGATTATAGAAATAAAAATTAACAGCTGTAAAAACAAACAGCAATTAATCAGATTAAAATGTCCAGGGGCAATGCCACTGTTAAATGTATTTTTATCTAATTAGCAAAATATTGCTTATATTTAGATATTATCCATACATTATTTGTACTAAAAATTATTTTCAGTATGGTGACAAGCACACTTTTTGATATGTTTAATGTAAAAAAAAATATTTATGATTTATGTATAATATCTTTTATTTATATTATGTTTAATTTAAATGACTTCATTTCTGAGATGTTAAAATACCCCTTGATGTATTGGCAAGTTAATAGGAACCAATTCCCCCTCCTTTCAATATGATGAGCTTCTGATCATAGAACTTCCATGTTCTGATCAAGCAATATCTGCCACATTATCTCCTGTCGAAAAGCTATTTAGAATTAAAGTCAAAGTGTTCAGAGCAGACCAGAGAGATTCAGACTAAATGACAAAACATTAAAATAGCTAATGATTATCAAATGCAACGCTTAAACTATGCTTACATGAATATTTTACACATGCATTATTTATACATGTATAATATTGTTAAAAAATACCATGGCGAAATGTAATGTGTAATTTAATTAATTACTTTAGTGAAGTAATTGTAATTTAATTAATTACATTTCAAAAACAGTGTAATGTGTAATTGATGTAATTGATCATTTTTGCAATGTAATGTGTAATTTAATTAATTACATTCCAATGTAATTGACCCCAAGTCTGGTCAACAAGTACTTGAGTATTCAAGTATCGCTCGGTAGCATCGAGTATCGATTACCAAAATGATACTCAACTAATAGGTTTCCTGTTAGAATGTTGTTGCTTTCTTAAGTTAAACAAACAATATTGTTATTGAGAGCACCTCCCAGGACATTATATATTATTCAAAATTTTAAAAAAAGAATACTATTTAAATGTTTGCGTTTTCTGCTATTTAGAATTCCTCAAAAAGGTATATGTACACAATGTAGGATATATGAACAAGAGCATTTTCCCAAGCTGACACTTTTAGCTAATCTAAGTCACTCCCTCACCTCTGTACCATCAGATCATGTCTTTTCATCAACAGGACTATTAGTTACCTAACAAATTTGAGAAATCAGTACGTTCGAAGTTGCACCCTGTATCGACCATAAAAAAATGATTAATGGCATTAGTAAGTTATAATTATCACCTCTTTGTTGATTATTAAATGTGTTGTTTTACGGTTTCCAAATGCTGCTTGAGTAATAATTTTTCAATAGATCTTAACTGATAACTTGACCAGTTTACATAATTAGTACACATAGTAAATGAGCTAAAATTATTCAATTATGGTAAAAAAATCATTTGACTTTTATCTAGTCCTAGGTATTAATGTTGAGGGTTTTACAATTATAGGACAACGACCTACAACACATTAAATAGTATAATTTCGTGTTTCCATTTTGTAAAGTCTCACCGAGCGAGTACTCGAGTATCGCTCGGTAAATCGAACGAGTAATTGATTACTAAATCTTCACCGAGTTGACATCCCTACTTTAAAGACATAGTTCCCCTGTTGAAATAAACTGTGGAGTAAACTAGACATTTTAATACTACAATTTTATTTTTAGGCTATTGTAGATGAAGAATATGTGGGGTCCTTTTTATTTTTTGATAACTTTAATTGATGGATTGCTAATTTGTTGATGTTTCAACAAGTCTATTTTTATTCCTATCTAAAATGATAATGCTCTAAAAAAAAAAAAACATTATTTTCCATTTGTATCTTTGAATATATATATTTTAAATTTTGCTATTCTCCATTTGTTTCCATTTTATACCTCACATTATCTTACCACTGATGGCTTCTGTGGTGTTTGTACTTTTTTGGCCACAATAGGTGGCTGTATCTCTGGAATTCCCCCATCTGCCCCCTCCGGAGTGCTGATTTCCTCTATAAAATATCATAAAAATGTCAGATCTAAAAACATGTAATACCAATAATAGCTACACCATAGGGCACTGTTATCATGGTAATTAGGGTAATAAGTTGGCTATTTTAACTGTAACGGCTATTCCATCTATTAAGCAAAAATTAAATTGGCAGTTTATCTATAACCACCAATATATATGTTCCTGTCTGGTTTTAATAAGACACATGTATGCAGAACAATGGATGGCAATGACTATGGAAGACCTTACTTTGTAAGGCTTATAAAATGAGTGTGGTTTTTCATCTATTAAAAAAAATCAATTTTATTGTTAGAACTATATAAACAAAGAGTAAATGCTTAGTCTGCTTAAAAAATCAGGATTGATTTTATTTTAAAAGTTATTCAGATAAAAGACTTACTACATGTAACACATAAACACTAAAACAGGGATCCATAAGATAATGATTTCTATTGGTTGCAGTGGTTGAATCCAATAAAAAGCGGATGAGCATGTGTAAATTTGAAAAGGAAAATAGTTATTGTATACATGTAAGTCTATAATGTACTGTGAGTGAGTGAATATGAATTCTGATATTTGATTTAAAATTAGTGTTTCCACCTCTCACCAATCTCACATTGTCATTGGATGAAGTAATGACATTTTTTTTAATTTTCTTTTCTATGAAAGCAAAAAGGATCCTTATCAAATTAAGCAATCAAATATAACTCAATAGTTGAAGAAGAACCAATTTCGAAATGAAAAGAAAACAACAAGTGTCTGCTAGAATTTCTTCTTACCATAGTATATATCTGAGATTACTTTAGGTGTCAGACCACCAATTACCCCCTCTAATTTAGAACATATGTGAAAGTAGGTCTACTCGGACAAAAAATAGTGCATTTGATGTCATTGTTTCCTTGAACTAACCAACAAATTTGCAGAAATGAAACTTTTTTCGAAAGGGAGATATATTTAGACCATTTTGAGTCAAAATTCACTTGTCTATTGAGTTTGCATTAAAAATTCAGGATTAATGCGCTACATACATTGTAGTACACTAATTTAAGATTTCCAGAAAACCAGGAGTTATTTTGGTAGTACCTGTGTTTTCAAGATCAGAAATTTCTTACAAGACTTTAAACATTGGTTGAAAATTAGCATGTAGAAAGGTGATACATGTACAATTCAGGATATACCTGGTTTCCTTGAAGTTAAACTTAAGGTAAAATATTTAGAAAGCTGTGAAAATTGCAAAATTTGGTTGAACAGATAGGGATTTTTAATTGGTGGTCTGACACCTATAGCACTGTACTATATTAATATCAGGGTGTATATGGCATATTCAAAGGTTTTTAATAAATTCACTTTAATAGTCCAATTAATCATGACTGTTTCCAAAGTTTAAACATCACCCATATATTTATATTTTGAGGATGAGCCAATCAGGCAAGTTTTTGTGTTTGTATGTTTTATTGCATTGTATTAATCAATGTTTAAGGGCAGGATAACTTTCTGGTAGTAGGCAATCACAACCAGAATTCGTAACAAGTTCACTATATTGTGTTGATTGTCCTTCATTGGCAATACAATGAAGATATCAACTGGTCTGGGTACACAGTTATCGTCCCTTGATTTTTGTTGTCCCCAAATATAGTGTGGAAAGTGTGTTACTTTAATTTTTTTAATACCTCTTCCAAATGTTTTTCTTCATGTTTTATGTCTTAAATAGCAAATAGGGGATGAATTTACACTTAACAAAATTTGGGTGATGAATTTTAAAGTAAAGTAATGATTTGGTCCAGCTGAAAAAGGTTAAAAATTAGCACATAATATAGAAGCTGTCAAAAGATTTAAGGACCCCCTTAACATAAAATTGTCCGTCTTTTTAGTTAGAGGCGATGAAGATTTCTTTAATTTTGATATAATTGTCCCAAAAGTAGTACAGCACACTGTAAAAATTTAATTGAGAAAGCATTTTTTTATTTTCATTTATTGTCTTAGTCTAATTTAAAGAAAGAAATGCAGTTACGAAATAACTGTTCTCAGACCAACTTTAGGTGGGTTAAAGGGTGTAGCTGAGTGGACAATATCAAATGCAATTCGGTTGTTTGTTTATTTTAACACCTAGATCATTCTTCTACAGAAACAGAAAAAAAAATGCCCATCAAATTGAAAATCCAAAAAAGACTATCTTTCTAAAACACAAAAAATGTATTCTGTTATCCGGCGTGACGTAGCAGCACTTAGATACAGCATCCGGGCATCACTGTAGGTGACGCTTTTCCATCGATACGCTGATCATCCTATATCCGAGGGGTATTTGAAATAATAGGGCCTGTTAATTGGTAATAAACATTTGTTATCAGGTGACAAGGTGTGAAAAAGATAAAAAAAAAAAAAATCTTTTATCTTTGTCAATTGTCAATCTGAATTAACTATTTTAATTTTGATTAATAATTTTTACTTACGTTTATGAATGAAGCACTGATGAAGTCGATGCATATGTATATTTTCACGTGTATATTTTATATTTATCGAAAATTGAATTAATCTGATTCAAATTTTATCAAAACCTGGGACTGTTACTCTAACCATATGATGTCCCAGATTAAAATAAACTTTATATTTTATATAGTATTATATGTCATTTTATAAATATTTCGAAACTTTGGTAATTACATATCTTTCAAATTCCGGGTAGTCTGTGTACAAGGCAAGCCGTTTATACAATTACTTGTATATTTATTGTACATTTAGAGTGAACCTTTAAAAACAGTTACTTGTAATGAATTTTCAATAAAGTGTCATATTTTGACCGATTAATTAATTTGATACAGAAATTGTAGAAAAATTGATGCAACGCCACCATTACTGACCGGCTATAAACAGTTACGTTGGAAAACAAGAATTTTCACGTACCAGCACACACTGACTGAAATAGAACTCTCTGCATGTTAAACACGCTAAAAATAAGATACTTGTCTTACGTGATGTATCTAGCTTCTCTCAAGATCAAAATGCATCAGTACTACTTATGTGCCGCAATTATGAGTTCAGAGGCACAAACAATTGCAAAGTCAACATGTACAATAAATTCTCAAACTGCAGGAGTTGGTTACATTGAAAGTGATATGCGGTACTATTGAATAGGGATGATCTCACCATGTTCAATTTCCGACACTTTATCACCAAATTTTGAAGCTATTGAAAAAAGTAAAATCACATTTAAATACTGAACTCCGAGGAAAATTAAAACTAAAGAAAGTCCCTAATCAAATGGCAAAATCATAAGCCCAAACACATCAAACGAATGGATAACAACTGTCATATTCCTGACTTGGTACAGGCATTTTCTTATGTAGAAAGGGCTTTAACTTATTACATGTAAAACTTGAACATTACTGATTGCCAATTAGACAACTATCTACTAGAGACCAAATTACATATAAGTTAACAACTATAGGCCATCGTACGGCCTATAACAATGAGAAAAATCCATAACGCATAGTAAGCTATAAAAGGCCCCAAAATGAAAAATGTAAAAAATAAAATCAAACGAGAAAACTAACGACCTGATATAAGAACAAAACAAGAAACGAAAAACAAATATGATATACAGCAACAACCATCGGCTGAATACAGGCTCCTAATTTGGACTCTATACACACACAGAATGTGGCGGGGATAAACTTGTTTGCTGGCGTCATTAATTCTATTAACCTCCAGAACATGACTGTCATGAAGGGTTGAAGTAAGAATTCTACATTGTTATGGATAATTCTTGAAAGGTACATATTGTCAATGTCACGAATAGCTGATTATGAAAATGCAAGAGGTGTGATTGTTTTACACGTCGCTTATAAGGTAACTTGAAACTAAACACTTTTTTTTGTAAGCCAAGCTTAAAATAAACTTTACAGTTATCTTCAAATTACGCATAGAAAAAATAAAAATTTACTGACAACCAAAAAACCAAGAACAGTATAGTAAGCTCATATTTCGTTCAGATGCCCATTGCAATGAAGAAATGGATGCTGTTACAGGCATAGGTGACACAGGAAAAGTTGCTTTATATTTATTTTCTTTGTTCCTTCACTATACATCGCGATTCAACACCAATTTCACACTTTGTACTGCTAGATCTGGTGATGCGAAGTTGATTTTTTTACTTCACAATCATCTTGCATTTCCCCATTTTTAACTCTTTGAGATGCTATAAGCAATGAAGAAAACGGTGCCGGGTAGGTTGCTTCTGCTCGCGACATGCATATACATTATGTAGATATACAAGTAAAATAAATAATAAGATGTATATGATATATATGCCATGTAGAATGATTTTATAATAAAAAAAATCACCAACCCATGAGAAAAATTATCTTCTTTCTCCGTCTGAGTGTTATGTGTATTCCTTTCGACAGTAACCAAATTATATTCAAAAATAAGTTTTTCTGTGGGTTAATGTTTTAACGTGCGTTTTTTTTTTTAATGTCTTCAAATGTTTATCATCTCAATCAATGAATATTCATACACCTTTAATAAGTAATGTCTTCGTTCGCGTTTCTGAATTAACATCATAACATCAACATTTTGTTGTTAAAGTTTAGAAGAAATTCTAGTATTCTTAATTACCACTGTCATCCTTAACTTCACACGTACCTAATAACCCGGCTGGATACCAAAAATCAACCATGGCCAGATGACCAGGTTAATATTTACCTTTCTCAACGTTTCTTTGATGTCGACATTTTTATTACCTAACTTAATTTGCACATGACCTTGATTAAGGAAAATTAAACAAGGCAGAGATTGCAAAGATGTGATATTGTATTCTCACTCAGTAAGTCGTCTCGGTTCTACTACAGTAGAAAGAAAGAAAAATGAATGAAATAATAAGAATGGTTTTAATTAATTTTTCTGCAGATTATGAATTAATTATATATACAAGAGAGTGAAAGAATTGAATTTTAAAGCGGAAATTTGTAGGCTAGCTGCATTTTTAGTGTTAAAGATTAATAATTATTTCAGCTTTTCAAGTTACGATTTTAACAAACCTACATCACAACAAGTACACGAAAAAAAATACACATTAATTCACGATGAAATTTTATTAACACGATAGCAGTGGCGTAGCTAGACAAATGTTGAAGGTGAAGCCCAAATCGGCAGGGGGTCTGGTGGATTTTAGGGTTTTAGACCCACAAATATTAACTGAAAATATTGAATGTTAAGGTGTAGTCAAAAGCATTTTTGTTTGATACAAGTCAGATAATTTTGTGAAAAAATATATATTGTTCCTCAAAGAAACTGTAAAAACCAGGAGATTCCAGTGGGATAAAAAGGTTATATTTGCTAAGACCAGTGTCTCGCCTGCTTTAAGAATCTAATAAATGTTTTAAGAACTTTAACTGCAGACTGTATGTAACTGGATGAAAAACTAAGTCCATATATAAGTAATATACGGAAAAACAGGAAATATATATTTTTTTAATTTCCTTCTAGATACTAGCTTTTGATCATATTCAAGCTTCTGTCCAAGTTTGGTAGAAATCCAGGGTTGTTTAAGAAAGTTATTAAAATTTCAAAAACTTTAACCACACAGTGAATATTTCTGGACGCCGCCGCCGCCGACGACGACGGAATGTAAAGATCGCGTTTGTGACAAAAGTCGCAGGCTCGACAAAAACCACACCATTAAAAATTGTTTGGTGATGAGATGTAAACAATATATTCAGGTTAATATAATGGGTACCCAGGTTAGGGCAGGATGGTGCCTTCAAATTAGTTTAGCCCCGCCACATTCGGTATGTGCCTGTCCCAAGTCAGGAGCATGTAATTCAGTGTAATGGTTGTCGTTTGTTGCTGTATCATATTTGTTTTTCTTTCATTATTTTGTACATGAATCAGGCCGTTAGTTTTCTCGTTTGAATTGTTTGTGTGGATATGAATTATTAAAAGAGTCAAAGCAGGGACTTTCTATACTAACTAGTATAGACTGTCCCTGGTCAGAGTCAATCTCTCTCACCAACAAAAAAGCAAGCCTAATGTCAATTACTTTATCAATGGACGTCTCCTTGTACGCGTGAAGGATACATCTATAGCCCCGAAAGTCGTTCGGTTGTCATCGTATAACGCAGATATGTTTTAACCCGGCACATGACACTGAAACTGCGTTGATTCAGCGGTGAAATTGGTCACAGGCATTGTCAATTCTGCGTTGCATTGTAAATAGCAGAACACCCTGCAGACACAATATTCGTCTGCTATAAAAAGAGGGAAAATAAAGCGCTGGTGATGGGAACGAACGCCGAGAGTCTGAGAAGTGATATCGACTCGTTGACTTCTACAACTTTTTGTTTATTTAACCGCACAGTGCCCATTTATTTTCCCCTTCACTTTCTTTCACTCGGAGTCTCCTCTCTCTCTCTCTCATACCTCTAGCTCGTTTTTATTTTTTATTATTTTTATTATGATTTTTTGTTTTTGACAAAACGATGTTGAAGCCTTGGCTTCCGAGCTTCCGCCTAGCTACGCCACTGCGATAACCATACTAACAATGTTTCACCGCCTTATCAATGGAAATCGGCGTTACTAAGAAAGGGAGAAAACTGATTTTAAAAATGCCCGTATGTTCGGATAACAGAATTTAACTTTTAAATATCTAGTGGATGCCAGGCCTTACATTTTTTCCAACTGCACAGGTTAGTCTGTACTCAGAGTAGTTTTTTATGTGTGAATACATCTATTTTTGTCCATTTGTTATGATGCTCGATGTCGGCCTTAAAACTTTTTCAACTGCACTCAGGCTCTCAGCACCTCAGAGCAGTTTTTAAGATGAGCATTCAAGTTTTTGAGATGTAAATACAACTATCTTTGTCCATTTGTTATGATGAACCTTGATTAACCAACTAATCTGTCAGATCATACTGTACATAACATACATTTGTAAGGATGACAACTTTTTTACTTTTTTACGAGCTCCAACATAATTTTGGACCGTGAACGAAACGGAATAGATTTTCCGGATGTTTTATTTTAAGGGGACTCATTTAGATATATGAAGTCATATATAATTAGGATATCTGGTATAAGATACGTGATTACGAATTAAATAAATATTTGATTACATTCAACAGATTCGTTATTACTTATTCAATCGAAGAAAAAAAGTTCATTTTAGGATTATACAAGTGAGGACACAGATCAGTGTGGATGAGTGCGTTCATGGTCACGTTCTTTTCTGACAAAAAGAGCTCCCCCTTTTACCCTATGTTGAACTGTAATGCACAGTCACAGTGACGACCAACATATAGCAAGCACAACAAAATTAGCAGTGTTCTTATGTAATATTTCGTTTTAATGTTTAAGACTATAATGGAAGAAACACTGATTAGATATAGGAAGATGTGGTATGAGTGCCAATGAGACACTCTTCATCCAAATAACAATTTATAAAAGTAAACCATTATAGGTCAAGGTACGACCTTCAACACAGAGCCTTGGCTCACACCGAACAACAAGCTATAAAGGGCCCCAAAATTACTAGTGTAAAACCATTCTCCCATATGAAAAACAGACGACAAAATATCAATTGGAAGGCTTAACTCAATAAAAAAAAAACTTGAATTAACACACTATGAACGAATAAATTTGATCTGCGATACCTGAATGCAAACACATATCTAATAAAATTATTAGGAATAATATCTAAGGTCAAAAGTAAATAAACAAGTTAAAACAAAGCTAGTTGGTAAGATACCACTGTGAAATATTTAACAATATTTAGAAAATCATGGATTACCAAATGATTCTGATAAAATATGTTCCACAACTTTGATTTTGGATAGCAACAAAAACACTTAAATTAGGAGAAGAACACATAAGGTGCATTTCTGCATGGTGTGATTTTGATATGCGGGGTGGTATCTGTGAACCTGCATGGTGTGCGGATTTTGAAATGCGGGTGGTATCTGTGAACCTCCATGCATGTAATGATTTGTATGGTTTTTCTTCTGTTCCTTGGTGGTGGTCGTTATTTACATGGGTCGCTACAAAAACTATAAATTTGATAAAGATCTTCCAAGTAAGAAAATTTTTCGTTTAAATGTGGACATTGTTCCCTAAAACATTAGTCCTATAACATATGACTTCGGGGGCATTATTTACTATTTCTATTTACTGTTCTGATAAAAAAAAAAAAAAAATATCAATCACGGTGCAACCCGCATTAGACAAAAAATAAAAAAATGAAAATATCAGCATGAAAACGTTGAATAGTGAATATATAATGCGAAGGCATATATTATAGGACTACTTAAAACATATCCTTTCAGGTTTTTAGTAACAACAATATACCAGATATGGCAGATACCAATATAGATACTCATAACTCCTGCAAAAGCCAACTGATAAAAATCTTGTGAATATGAATATTTACATTTTATGTTCTAATTATCTTTAAAAATTCCTAGAATTCTGTTCTATGGTTTGATGAGTTGCCATGAAAAGAACAGGACTGATGATCAAACGGCTGACGGATCGAAACATATAAATACGGTTTAATTTGTTGTACGGGGTCAGTGTAAATCCCATGATTTATTCATGATTCGTAATTTCTAGAAACAAATTATGACAAATAGTGTAGACTTGAGGAAAAACGAACCGTATAGTATTTGAAATGCAAAAGTTATTGCGAAATTATATGAATTATAATATTTGCGATAACAATTTAAATCTGAGAGCACGATTTAAAAATAATAAAAATTTCGCGATGACGAATTGAATTTGTTTTTTTTAAGGATTGGAAGCAATCTAGGATCATTATTTTAATCCATGATCTAGAGTTACAAAAATCTGATAATCCGGTTCCGATAACGATGATAAACCGTGATAACATTTTTTCGAATTCGTGATTTCGAAATCAAATAATATATAAGCCAGCCTCTACTGTATGATCTGATTAACTAGTATGGCCTTTTGGTGTCTAAGTTCTGAGACTGACTTTCCGGGCAGAAAGAAAAGGTTTTGTGTAGTAAATTCTATATAAATTGTACAAATTTGACCAGCTTTCCATCTCGTTTTAATTTGTACAATTTATTTGAAAACTGTAGGGGAAAAAATATGGTTTAGAGGTCAGTTAATTACTAGATTTAGATTGAGCTACTAATAAAACAGACCATTGACTTCTCTATAGTTTGTCAAAGCCAATGTTATTCAGAAATATGTGCAAACTTGTTAAAAAAAACCTATGTTGAATAAATAGAAAAGTAACTTGAGATATAAAAAGGGGCGGAGGAGAGCCCTCATCAGAAATAAAATAAACAGAATTGTATTTAAAACATGCAAATGATGCCTTTTATTAAAGGGTCAAATAAAAATTTCTACTCGCCTACTGTGGTATCTTATCTTCGTATGAAAGTCGTTCGGTCAGATTTGGGTACGTTAAATCCAATGTCTCGTACAAAGTGAGTGCCCCTCTCTTTACAAGTTAAGAACCTTTACAAAAACTCTTTAAGGGACACGAAGATGGCCTGTTTAATTTCTGTCCCTATTCAATATACCCTAATTTTTCCGTGGCAGTCCAGAATTCCCAAACATTCATTACAAACGGCCTCTATTACAGGACCTACCTATTGCATTTATTAATTTGTTCTCCTCTCCTCCTGAATATGCATGAAGTATTTGCCACTGGACGTTAAGCAAACAACAATCAATCCGCCAATCATTTTAAAGGGGAAAATGCCGAATCTTAAAAGACTCCGTATCTATAAGAGCATGCTCGTACTTTAAAGGTATTTTAATGTTAGAATTATATGGCTTCAAATATTAGAGGTGATACATGACGAAGTACAATCTTAATCAAACCTTCATTTGTCAAAGCTTTTATTTACCTGGAGTATCCGGCTCATTTACAACACCTTTGGACGACTTGGTTTTAGGTGATATAGTTCTCTTCTTTGTTTTTGGTGAACTTCTTTTTGAGCTAGAAAGTCCAGCTTTAGAACTTCTCCGTGACCCTGATCTAGATGAAGCCTTACTCGTCACTCCTTTTTCTTTTGTTTCTGCACTTTCTTCTTCCATACTTTTTTTTTCCTTGACCAGGATAAATTCTGCGAATGAAAGAGATAGGACCAGTGTCCCCTTAATATATTCACTGCATGTGACCAATTTTCAAAAAATCTTTTAATCTTTACTATAGAATAAACAATTAAACAACATCATGTGTGTGTTCACTTTGATTATAACAACATATTGAATATTTTTTTCAACATACAATCCAAAATAGAAATCTCTAAAGCTCAGCACTGTATTTTGATAATTTTGAGCGAATTTAATGTATTTATCAAGGTAATGTAAGAGAAGGACGTTTTTACAAAAAAACAAATTTCTATCCTATGTATTGCCTTTCAGATAAAAATCAATTCATTTGGGTAGAGGACCACTACACAGCCAATTTTGCAAAGGTACTATTTTTGTACTTAAAATCTGCAGTACTGAAAATTTACTTTTGATATTAAGTACTATTTCTTTACTTTAAAATTATTGTACTGTTTACGTACCTGTATTTTACAGTACTTGATTTGTACTTAAAATTTTGGTACAGAAATAATACCAAAAGCGATCACAATATTCCATGTTTGAAAATCATAATTTTAAGAGATTTGAAATAGACATACTATTAAAATGCTGAAAATGTAACGTTGTAACCAAAAATATGTAGTACTTAAATTTTCAAGTACAAATCAAATACTGTAAAATACAGGTACCTAAATATTACAATAATTTTAGAGTAACAAAATAGTACTGAATATTAGAAGTAGATTTCCAGTACTACAGATTTTTGGTACAGACATAGTACCTATGCAAAAGTAGCTGTGTAGCTACGAGCTACATCTAAAATTTGAATTATGATTTTTTTTCAAATCATTAATGAAAGTTAAAACCCTGTACGTGAAACAAATACCTGTCTCTTTCAAGGCTATATGTGTGATATGTGTCAATAAGCAAACAGCATAGAATCCTACACCCGACCTATCGCGCATCTTATATGTAAATAATTTAATCTTAATATAATTACATTTACAAAATTGCAAGGGTTGATGTTGTCTTAGGCTGGTTCATGGTCAACAACTAGAAGTGAACATTACAAACATGTCTGTTAACATCAGACAGGAACCAGGAATGGCCATATTTATTTGAGTGCCTAGCGACCGAAGTTTGTATACAAAAAAAACATTCTTTTACATAAGTTGAAACTTATTCGATTAACACTACAACTGTATATCTATTTTTACGAAAGTTTAATCATTTGGGGAATTAAATTTTTATATAAATTAGCAATATTTTACCTTAGATTATCCAGTGTTGTCGTGACTTGAATGTGAAAGTGAAAAACAAAAATCGAATGATTGTGTTTCCTTTGTTTTAACGAATCACTGACTCTTATTCAAAAGTATACTGCATGAAATCAAGTTTAAATTCCTTATTGTCAATTTTATTAACTGTTGAATGACGGTAGGAAAGTACACGTGGTCATGTGCAATTGTCTTTTTTTTTTTTTTTTTTATTTGATTGATTTTAACAACCAATAAAAAAAAAATTATTTGCTGAATCTAACTTGACATGTATTGAGTCTTTTTTTATATTTGGTTAAGTTTTTCAACTAAGTCAAAATCGGGTCCAAAATTGAACTTAATTTTTACTACAAAATTGATATTTGAGGTTCTTAGATATGGTGAATCTAACCGTGTATTCAGGTTTTGGATTTTGGACCCCGTTTTAACAATCTTTTTGTTTGATTTCATTATATTAAGATATGCAGAAATTAACCATGAATTTAGAATTTGGATATTGGAGCTATAATATCAAGACGAATGTTGTGTCCATACTTGCCTAACTGTTCAAGGTTTAACATCTGCGATCTTGCATCACTCTGCGCCCTGTGTGACATTTTACTACAGCAACTATTATCACGATTTGTGTTCTGTCGCCGATTGTGCAAGCACATCATGGGTTAAAAAACGTCGTCATAAAAATTAACCCGGTAAACTGCTTTTTCCATTTTTTATTACAAGACACAATGTCTTTACACATAACCTGAAGTATATTCTTCCAAACAACCAATCTCTGTTAGGTTACTTGGTATTTTTGTTATCAGCCAGGAAATTAGTTTGTTTTGAGAGAGAAAAAACCAGTATTTATATTATTTGCTCGATCATACCTTAGTTATCCTAAAATATATAGCTTAAACAAGGGGGGGGGGGGAATCTACGTCATCACGCAGGGTGTCGGCGTTTGAAATTGGACCACCATCTTGTCGCTTCAAGGTAAGAATTTTACTTATTATGCCAGTTATATGAGGGTTATGATTATACAAAATAGTCCACCAAAGACTATATAAAGTAGGAAAATAAATGAGCCATCGCTCAATATTATTGGTTGTCTCAATTTTGCAAACACTTCGATACCAGTTTTAGGAATTAGGTCAAACATGCAGGATATCGGCAAAAATTTTCATAACACCATCTTGATTATCAAGAACCGCCTACTTTATCAACAAATGAACATGTCCAAATTCTTTATTGTACTCGGGAATATACATGTTACTCACAAATATCCGTCATTATTGCCGAAAAACGTCTTATTTTTTAAAAATGGAAAAAGGATGTCGGCAACACATCGAATATCGAAGGATGTCGGGGACACATCATATACTATTTTTAACACATATGTTATTCAACATGTGACTAGATCTAATTTCTTATTTTTTTTTAGATAAAACTAATGGTCATGACAAGACGCAAATCAAACTTAAACTTGTGCAGGCGGAAACGATCGCGAATACAACCTGATGTTGACCAGCGGACCAGATCGCCCACTAAACCACCATCCTTAAAAAAATCAAAACCATGCAAATCCTCATTTGTCATCAAAATAAAAACGCCTGCCAAAAATATTAAGTTTCACCCATTGTCAATTAGGGGACGACCATTTGATATTCTGGGGGGGGGGGGGGGGGGGGTAGGAGGATTTTTTTTGATCGGTTATTTATTTTTGTAAACTAAGAGGACAGATTATTCATTTTCTGCACTATTGATGCAAGAATTTTCATTTTCATTAAAGCAAGGGACTGATTATTCATGTTCACAACTATAATTATGATATTCGAAAACGGACAATTTTTAAATGATGTGTTTATTATAAATAATACATGTATAGTCAAGTCATCATGTACCATTTAATCAGAATGAATCCTCCTCCTCTGCAGAAATGAATCTTTTATATTCCCAACTGCATTCATAGTATTAAAGTTTGGTTGTAACTCCTGTTTTATAAGAATCTGATGCCATCTCATACCTTCGATTAGACCTGCTGAGTTATTTATTTTCGAAACATTGCAAGTCAGGTAATTTATTTTCAAACTACCACAGAACAAACCATTTATTTTTGTGATTATCAAGGCTGAGTTATTTATTTTCAAAATCCTCCTCCCCCCCTCCCCCCTCCCCCCCCCCCCCCCGAAAATCAAATGGTCGTCCCCTTACTGAAGAAATTTCAACAAAACCGCCAGTAAACTTGAGCAAAGGTCACGATAAAGGACCAACAGGGCCATGCATACGATTGTTCAATCCACCATTTATTTTCTTAAAATGTTCTGTACTAAGTCAGGAAAATTGCCATTGTTATATATTAGTTCGTTTCTGTGTTTGTTACATTTTAATGTTGTATTTCTGTTGTGTCGTAGTTTTCCTCTTATATTTGATGCGTTTCCCTCAGTTTTAGTTTGTAACCCGGATTTGTTTTTATTTCCCGATTTATGAATTTCGAACAGCGGTATACTACTGTTGCCTTCATTAAACACCCGGTAGATGTAGGGCCAGATGAAATGTCATATATATATATATATATATATATATATATATATATATATATATATATATATATATATATATATATATATATATATATATATATATAAACGCCTAAAAAGTGTACATAACAACACCAATGATATAAAAAGGAACTATAAATGTAATTATTTATAAATATTTCGGATAACAGATATCCTTCGTCAGTCAGATTCTGATGTTAAATGAATCATCTAGATTAAACTTTTCCTAAATCTTGAAATTTATACATTAAAAAAGGCAAACCGAACATCAGTTAAGACGCTTGCATCATTCTAAAAATTTGTTGACTATGACATAGGTTATATGACTAATTACATCAGAGAGTTCAAATATATGCTTCTGATGTAATTAGTCATATAACCTATGTCATATTCAACAAATTTTTAGAATGGTGCAAGCGTCTTAACTGATGTTCGGTTTGCCTTTTTTATTGTATAAATTTCAAGATTTAGGAAAAGTTTAATCTAAGAAGACTTAAAGATGATTCATTTAACATCAGAATCTGACTGACGAAGGATATCTGTTATCCGAAATATTTATAAATAATTACATTTATAGTTCAGTCCTTTTTATATCATTGGTGTTGTTATGTACACTTTTTAGGCGTTTATATAATTTATTTTATTGTGTACATGTATCGTTACTTGTAACGATCCAGCTCCCACGTGGGAAAAATCGTTGACTATTATTCAGACGTTTGATATATATATATTATATAGTATCAAAGACTTGGTCCAATAAATGACCCCTGCGGAACCCCTGGCATAACTGAAACTAAATCAGATTTTCACCTTCTAAAACTTTTTTTTTCTCGAATATTTACAAAAATTGAATCCTGAAATTGTGTGTATGAAATGGAAGCAAGCAAGGAACACTAATCCTGGTTTTTTTTTATCGTATCTTCATAATGGTTGATAAAATCAAAGGACAATTACATTAATAATTTATTAGTGTGTCCCCGACATCCTTCGATATTCGATGTGTTGCCGACATCCTTTTTCTATTTTTTTAAAATAAGACGTTTTTCGACCATAATGACGGATATTTGTGAGTAACAAGTATTTTCCCCGAGTACAATAAAGAATTCGGACATGTTCATTTGTTGATAAAGTAGGCGGTTCTTGATAATCAAGATGTTGTTATGAAAAATTTTGCCGATATCCTGCATGTTTGACCTAATTCCTAAACCTTGTATCGAAGTGTTTGCAAAATTGAGATAACCAATAATATTGAGCGATGGCTCATTCATTTTCCTACTTTATATAGTCTTTGGTGGACTATTTTGTATAATCATAACCCTCATATAACTGGCATTATAAGTAAGATTCTTACCTTAAAGCGACAAGATGGTGGTCCAATTTCAATCGCCGACACCCTGCGTGATGACGTAGATCCCCCCCCCCCCCCACCCCTTGTTAAAGGTAAGTTTCACCGAAAGTGACTTTTATTAACTCCAAAACACAACTTTTTGGTAGAAAATTGGACCCAATGATGAAAGACTCTGGGTTCCAAATTATAACCTTTAACGACTTTCAAGGATTCCAAATCCTTGGTACAAACACAAACAAATAAGCACATCCAACCAGTTTACCTAAGCACATGCAACGGAATGCGAAAGAGGATGAAGATAACATACGTTAACTAAATTTGTATCTTCTCGATTAGAGTTGAACAGAGCAAAAAATGCGACTATAATGTGGCTGCATATAAAATATACACGCAGTATGGGTTTGATTGAAATATTAATTGCAGCTTGCCTAAAGTCTGGTTGCAAATATTGCACTGGATTAACACAAAATCATATGTTCGGAAACGTTACTTGACAATGTTTCAAATATTGAAGTCCTTCGAGGGTTAAATAAAGATGTTGATATTTGACCAAGAGAAATTCTGTTGCTTTACTTGAATAATATCACCGGAAAACATTTCAATGTGCAAACAATCTAATAAACAGTGATTCATAAAACAGATATTAAATTTATTAATACAAAATTCCAGAGAATATCATATAGGACTTAGTATTACTTCCAGAACGATTTTCATATTATCAAATGCGTAGTTCATCCGTTTGATAAAATCATCAGAGTTTGTTTTTACTCGGCTTCGTTTTAATACAGACTAAATCCCATAAAATGTGAAAAACTTGGATAAATAGTATTTCCAGTTGAGGAATGATCATCGCCATGAACTCGAACGTACATCTTTGTCTCCTGCATTTAGATGTAATAATGTCGAAGTTGTTCCGCTTCCGTAGTCATGCTCCGCTTTATTGCCATAGCTTCCACCATATGCTAAAACATGGCCGTCTTTTACAATTTCAAATTCTAATCTCTGACCTCGATAAACTAAGAAGGTACAGAAAAATGCATACAGTCCACTTTTAGGGGAAGTGAATACACCACTGTCGCCATGAAATGCTCTGTGTGAGTCAAATTGAACAGTTCTGAATGGTATTATCTGGTTGTCTCCAACATTAGAAATATGGTCACTCACATACGCCCGAAAGGCAACTTTATCTGACGCAGAAAGTCTTTTGATTTGGTTAGATACCACAGATTGGTTTGAATGTTCGCTATCAACAACATCTAGATTAATGAATTCGTCGTTTTTGTTCAAGGTTTGAGCTAAATTTTCCGTTTGACAACCACATTTCTGAAGAACTGCGTTTGTTTTTCCTAGTTCATCCATCCTGCGGACCAAAATCTCGTAAGAACTTCTAATTTCCAGCAACTCTTCTCTCAACAATTTCATTTCCAGCAACTCTCCCCTCAACAATTTCATTTCATTATCTACAGCTGCTGCATGAAGTCCAACACAGAAAAATAAAAGTGACGATATAGTTTTATAGAACCGAAGTTCCAACATTCTGAAATCAGGTTTGACCTTGTACAAATAGATTACACCTCTTACACGAAAATTTATGTCAGAAGAGATAAATATTTCTGCAATCGTTAACAGATATATACAAATAGCTCATTACCGATTACGAAACAAAACTGAGTTAATAATGCGTTTGTTTCGCAAATATTTCGAATTTTATATCGTGGCAGGATTTTAAGTCAATAAATCGTACCATTTTACCTCTTGGCTTCTCCATTTGTCTTTTTAACAATTTTCATATAATTTGCTTTTTGATGTAAACCATTAGAAGAAATTTCCTGAACGGCTCCATTTTTCTATCACTCCACAAATTGTTCGTATATTGTTATAAAATACAGCTTACAAAATACTGTCGACGCAACAGATGCAAATCATGTTTCACAGATTTAAGTCCAAAATGCTGCTGCGTCCGTTCTGCCAGATGATATGATATACGATGAGTGTCTAGTAGTTATAACTTCAGATGTAATATCAATGATTCTAAAACCTTTTTTTCTACCCACAGGTTTATATTGCAGAAGTCGTATTTAGAACAACTTTTCTGAATCATAGGATTAATGTTCTTAATATTCAATTTGGCCATCCAACTAGTCTTATGTAAATAAAACAAGCGTCTGTCGTACCTAATTTATAGCCTTCTATCTTTGGCGAGGGTTTGCATATGGTCACCGAGTTCGTTGGTTTTATTACAATGATTCAGATTTAGACACGCCACTGGTTTATTCATAGTTGAACATGATTACACTAAAAAAAGTATTGTATAATTTGTCACACTGTGATGATCCACTATATACCCATTACCCATAAAACAGTATTGAGGTCACACGTTACCCAAGAAGAAACAGAAGCAACTGAAGTGTTGACAATGAAGGCAAACAAAACAGAACTCAATCAGAAAGTAGCAACAAAGAAATAAAGAGAATACCTTGTGATTCACCAGCACATTCAATGGAAATGTCCACAATATAAAAGCCAATAAAAATCTACTTCACTATAAGATACAGAGATTATGAAATTATTTATACTGAGTTGAAGCAAAATGTAAGAAACATAAATATCATAACGAATTCACAAGTTTTTGTGTTTCATCTTGAGATGCTGGCAACTTAGATTATCTAAATAAACTCATTTTGTGCTGATAAGGCTTATTTTTTTGACTGACCACTCCACCTAATTTCCATGGATAGTTGATTAAGATTCCCAGTGGGAATAAGAGGTACTGCAAGGATAGTTACCTATAACAAAGAGACATCTCTTATTCCTTAAATTCGTTAAAACAAGAGTGCATACGCTGAAATGTCTGGCCTTCTTTACTAATCATTGATATTATGTTGATAATCGAAAATATAAAGCTTTATTTCAACTGTCACATAAACTTAACATGATCCAAGAAAATGAGGTCAAGGTCATTTAAACCAAACAGAAATACGTGTACACCTTGCAATCTTAAAAATGAGGTCAAGGTAAGATAACAACTGCCAGTTGGACATTTACACCTTACAATCCTTCCATACACAAAATATACAAGACCTATTGTTATAGTATCTGAGATATGAACTTGACCACAAAAACTTAACCTTGTTCACTGATTCATGAAATGAGGTCAAGGTAAAGTCACGGAAAACTGCCTTGGGCTTTAAATCTTGATAAAACATGACCAAGTATTTTCTAACCTAAACCAGTGCCTGTCTGTTTCTATGTATTGTAAAGTATGTTGTGAGCTACTGTAAATATCTGATATCTGATTCATATATCTAGATGCAATTTTTCCTGAATTTGCAATAATTTCTGAATTCACATATAAGTGGTATCATTTATCAGTAAAAAGTTCAGGTTTTGCTAGAACATTTGTCAATGGCTACTCGATGAAAAATTCTCCCTTGAAATCATAAGGGTTCTCAAGATATAGAGTACACGATCTTTGCCATAAGACATGGGGTTGTCAACTGAAACTTAAGTTTTTGACCTTGACCTTTGACCAAGGATTTTGTACAAACATTATGCCACACCCTCTGGTGTTGGTAAATATACATGTCAAGTATAAACTTTGAAATCATGTTGGTTCTCAAGATATAGAGGACAAGATCTTTACCATAGGACAATGGGTTGTAAACTGAAATTAAGTTTTTGACCTTGACATTTGACCTAGGAAATTGTACATACTTTATGATTTAGCCTTTTTGTGATGGTCAATATACATGTCAAGTATCAACTTTGAAATCATAACGGTTCCCAAGATATAGTGTGAACACAATCTTTACAATAGGACATGTGGTTGTCAACTGAAACTAGTTTTTGACCTTGTCCTTTGACCTAGGAATTTGTTCATACATTAACACACACCCTCTGGTTTTAGTCAATAGACATGTCAAGTATAAACTTTAACTCCAACAATAGAACATGAACAGCTGGGATTAGATAAATAAAGATTCTACCACTGCATCAAGATTGATACACTATTTATCCACTTGAGACAGTTTATTTTTTTAATTTAAAATGCAAGGCTCACTGAGTGTTTAGATATGTAAAATTTAACTGACAAGAGTGGAATAAATACCGTATTGCACTAGATTTGGTGGTTGAATCTGTTTCTCTAATGATTTTTAGAAAAATTTATGATAAAAGGGATGATTTTTCATTTCCTATCGTTAATTATCCGTTTTTAGATGGTGACGTTCCCTTGTCACCATCTTACGGTGTTTATATATCTCAACTTGTACGATTCGCTCGTGTATGTAACAATGTTTTAGATTTTAACGAGAGAAATTTATGTATTACTGAAAAATTATTACACCAGGGTTTTCGATATCACAAACTAGTCAAAACATTTACTAAATTTTATCATCGGTATAAAGACATCATTCGTAAATATAGCTCAACATGCAGACTTCTAATACGTTCAGGTATTTCACATACAATTTTTTATGGAAATATTCTTTATAAAGCACAAAGGTGTCAGTATTCACCTCAGAAACTTACAAAACCTTTGAATAGACTTATTAAGAAGGGATATAATTACGATACTGTTGTCAAGTCATTAAAGATTGCATATTTTGGCGTTAATATTGAGTCACTGATAAGGTCTTTGCATCGGAACTAAACACTTTTTTTCTAAAAACAGTTGTTGGCATGACACGGGTTATGTTCTTCTCATATATGTTATGATGGTATGATACTAAACTCCTAACGGGAAGGATTGTGCCTGATGTTCATATGATCAAATCATAATCTTTCAGTCAGTTTAATTGAAGTCTGGAGCTGGCATGTCAGTTAACTGCTAGTAGTCTGTTGTTATTTATGTATTATTGTCATTTTGTTTATTTTCTTTGGTTACATCTTCTGACATCAGACTCCGACTTCTCTTGAACTGAATTTTAATGTGCGTATTGTTATGCGTTTACTTTTCTACATTGGTTAGAGGTATAGGAGGAGGGTTGAGATCTTACAAACATGTTTAACCCCGCCGCATTTTTGCACCTGTCCCAAGTCAGGAGCCTCTGGCCTTTGTTAGTCTTGTATTATTTTAATTTTAGTTTCTTTGTACAATTTGGAAATTAGTATGGCGTTCATTATCACTGGACTAGTATATATTTGTTTAGGGGCCAGCTGAAAGACGCCTCCGGGTGCGGGAATTTCTCGCTACATTGAAGACCTGTTGGTGACCTTCTGCTGTTGTTTTTTATTGGTCGGGTTGTTGTCTCTTTGACACATTCCCCATTTCCATTCTCAATTTTATTTTATGTAGACTATCAGAGTTCTTCTTTTTGAATGATTGGTAAAAAAGTGCTCTTACTATGTGACGTCATCAGACATGGTCGCCTTTTTTCACGATGTCACAATAGGAATCTCAAAGGAAAGCAAGAACATTTGACATCATAATCCAATTTTGACCAATGAAGAACTGAGATCAAACGAACCACATGTTGATTAAATTAAAATAATCAACAGGTCAGGTAAAGGATAAATCAAGTAAGAATTAGAGAAGTTATTTTATCATATAAGGCCATTTGTAGGCAGTAATAAAGAGACCTAAAATACATAATGTACTCCTTTTATTTATACATCATATATTAGTGATGTAAGAGATCATACAATTAAATAAACAAACACACAATTTAGACAAAACAAACAACATAACAAACAAAGTTAAGACACATTAATTAAAATACATAGAAACGTAAAAAAAATCTTATTATGCTTCAGTAAGTAAAGCATACTTAGTTAACACTTGTAACAGCAATGGTATCTAAAAGAGTCAGTTTATACAGCAACATGTCTGTGTAAATGAAGTAACATGAAGGGTACCAACTTTACTGCACCATATTTCAAAGTAAAACTACAACCTATAAACAGAATGAAGAGTAACATCTAAATCAAGGATGCCATACTGGTTTTCTCCAATGTTCTTCATAAGACAGGAGTTTTCATATATACTTATCATGTAAATATAATTGATATATTTAAAATACAAGATGTGGTATGATTGCCAATGAGACAACTATCCAACCAAGTCAAAATGTTGTAAACTTAAGTAACTTCATATGCTTAGTGAAAAATTAAAGTTCGGCACAAAAAAAAGTCACATCTGCTGAAACATTGGACAAGATCTTCCCATGAATCTCTATACAGTTTTCATTACCCTAGGGGAAAGTGGGTATGTCATTTTGAAATATTTGATCAATTGATCTGACTTGCCATAAGATACTGCATTATCCTACAATAAGCACCTCTCTAATCAAGTAATCATATTGCTGCACCATTAAAGCCTTTATATATAATATATGTATATCTTTCTATTTTATACAAACAAATTCATATTATGACAAATTATAGGGAAAACTAATTCAAATAACACTATTGTTTACATGATTCTCTTACTTCAATTGAATACAACTTATACTATACATTAATATTTAATCTGTAAACTTTTTTACTTTGATTTTAAGACGAAATTTTGTGAATTTTTACTATCCACTGTCTATTGTTTCTAGCACACATTCTTAAAATAACATTAGACAAAGCTGCAAACAGTAAAAACATTTAATATTAAAAAATCAGGTAAAAAAAAACCATGTTGAAAATAGTTTCAGGAAGACAATTTTTAAATGTAAACCTTTTTCTGACATAGAAATTTAAATGAATGATTACCATATAACATATAAAAAAGAACATAAAACAAGTTTTTGTTCATCACAGCTGATAGCAAGCTTTACCTATTGCACAGATATTATAACACGTCTAACACTGATATTACAACTAGACATGTCTAACACTATAATTCAACTAGTAGTACCTAATTATATACACAACCATTTTACGGTTTTAGTACATGTAATGCAGATTGGTTTAAATGTTCATCTCACACAACAAAGTCAACCACTTGTACTTGGTGAATAATGAATTGACAAATGCAGTTGATATTTAATCTATCTGGGCCATAAATATGATCTTTACAGCATTTAAATTGTCCATGCCCATCCATTTCCAAACAGCACCAACATAGCATTATAGTTATAACACAGCCATGAAGGTTGGCAAGATATTGCGATTCCTCGTTTATTCATCACTTATTTCTTGTCATTCATCGGTGTGGGACGTTAGGTGGTTCATCTGCTTCAAATATAATCCGTAGATTAATAAAGCCTGATCTGTAAACAAAAATAAAATCTATCAGTAATATATCTGATGACCCCAGGCTACTGTTAACCAACTTATTTTTTCACGAATACTTTATTAATATCACATTTTACCATATTTAGTTCACTTCGCAGCCATATAATTTATTTATGGAATGATCTAAGTTTTACATATTCCAGTGAATTTTCTACTAGTGAAAGTGGCAATAAATGGCTCACGAGAATAAGTTGGTTTACAGTATCTATACACCTGATAAAGTAGCTCATGTTGATTCACTTCATACATCAAGTGGGAAATTCGGTTTCATTTTGTCTTGGACTTTTCATGGCCAGATACCCAAGTTATTGTGCATCATAAAACCTTTAAACATTGTTTGATCAACTCTTTCAGATGAATGTATATGCACCAAGTCATCTTGGAAAAAACAATGACTTTTAATTATTGGTCCAGTTTATTACCTTATACATGTACTTATATTTTTACCGACTCGACATATCAAACATATATACATTATTGATAATTTTGAACAGGTGGGATATTCTTTGCTACAATTTCAATGAAGGACTGCACTGATAGTCTTGAGATAAAAGGTAGCCTATAAACTATCTCTTGCTTGGAAGAGTATAGATAATACTTATGACTACTTTCCTAGACAACAACAATGACATTGGACTAATGTTGCCATCACATTTTCAATTACTACAGGACTTAGAAAACCCATCTTGGTCCAGTAGCTTGAGATGGAAAATTATCATCAGAAAGATTAAAGGAATATTTACAAAAATAGTGATATTACCTTAATATTTGAGTACATTTCTTATTTCTAATAATATAAGATGAGAAACACCCTTACACATATAAATGACAGCCTAATACTTTGCAAGGATAAACATATTTTGCATTCGTCTGTGAACTTTCTATGTGATAGAGATACAAGTCCATTAAAACTTAAAATTAATATCATTAAGAAAATAATAACTTCACAATATATTATGAATTACTCTAAGAATAAAGGATGGTTCATATAGATGACAACAACAATAAATTTAAATATATACAAACCTTTTCATATAGAGCCATATAACAGTTCCTAACAACTCCTTTATAATAATAACAGACATAAAAATCAGCACAATGTAACAGGTATCCTCTATAAGCTTCCGTATACTGAACAAAAACTCATCCATTTGTAAGTCAGAGATGTTGGTCTCTGAAGTTGTGTGCCTGAAATGGAGAAACACAGAACAATGTAACAAGTAAGTCAGAGATGTTGGTCTCTGAGGTGGTGTGCCAGTATAGGAAAATCTTATCAGAACAATAAAAAAAACATTCTATTGAACATTCCACTGTTTACTACAGCTATCTTCTATTGTTAAAGACTTTATGTTGCCCTGTTACATGTTTCTGGTTATTGAAGTTGTTAGATGGCTATCTTATTGGCAGGTCTGAATTTAATCATGAGCATTGTACCAGAAACAAAGATATATTTTGGCCTGTGATTTCATAATATCTTGCTCAATCAAGGGCATAATATGGCAAACTTTTTTTGTGCACAGAAGTTTATAAATCCTGGCTTTTCTAAGATACTAAAAAAAAATAATTGTGTTTACAATGTTGTCAAAGCTGTTGTATGCTTAAATTTTTAGGTAGTTAGATGGGGCTAAGAGGTTACAAGTCCCAACATTTCTGGCTTAATATTAGAATCTGCTTTTACAAGTATCCATCTAGCATGTAACTGTTGAGCCAACTCCTTTGGCACTAGCACTAGAAAATATGAAAACATACCTTAAATAATGTCTTGGACTGATCTTTTCAAACTGACAGGCTGACACTATAACCTCTGGAAGGTTAGAGGTCACATCATTATCACATACTGCTGACACATTAATTGACCTTAGATAATCACAGTAGAAAGATGAATGTGCACCTTGCATTGACTTTAAGTGATTCTCTGTCGATCTGTACAGGGATAGGTGGCGCTGTACATATAAATTTGCTATTTCTTGGTATGCAGGATATTGCATCAAGTTTATACGACTAGCATGAGTTTCTAATCGTCTGTTGATGAATTTCTCATTTAGTTTCAACAGATCATCCTGTAAACATATCATGAAAATAAATAATAATAACTGCATGATCACTTCACGTCATGGGGTTTTAACAGCTAATCTAGCTACAATTATTGCTAGGTCAATACATTAACAGGCAGTTAACATTACTATGATATAAACTGTTAACTCAGTGACTTTTGTGGCAAACCTCAACATAATAATATGTTATAAATTATCCTGATTATATATGTAGATCTTTTGTATTGGTATGTTCATTGTGTTCTAATTTAGTTTTCTTGTTACCATAATTTGATTATAATTAAACTTTCAGGGAAGATGCATTTGTAACACATTATTTCTGCAACAAAAAGAAAAGTAGATTAAAATATTCTTACTTACCATATTATTGTAATATCCTAGATAACTAAACGTTTCTCTGTTGACAAAATGGAATGTTGCCATTGACAACACATAAACAAACAAACAAACAAACACTGTAGCTATCACCTTGGGGACAAACATGCTGACCATTGACTGAAAATGTAAAATATTTCTTATATATTTCTTGTTAGTTTTTACCTTGTAAAATATTTCTAATACATTTTTTGTTAGTTTAAGGTTATAAATTTTACAGATTCAGCTGTAAGATTTGATCTTTTTTCGTCAAATAAAAATCATTATAATAAGGAATACTGTAGATTTAGGAATTATTACATGCTTTTATTATTACAACTTTTAAATAATGGACAAAACGTGAGATTAGTTATTGCAATTTCAGGAAACATTGCAAACAGATATATCTATCAGATACAAAAATGCAAGTTTTGATAATTTTTATTGAGTGAAAGTCAATAATTTACTCCTGTTTCGCAACCAGATTTCTACATAAGTTTGGTAGGCACTTTCAAGTTTTGGAGAAACAGAATGGACCATATTTTACCTTTAGCATTAAATCCCTCAATGTTTTACAGAATCCAGATTTAAACAATCTTTTTTGTCGTTTAGCAGTTTCATCATCTACTTCTTGTGTTGGATCTACAAAAACATAGTAAATATAGATTATTTTTCTTTAAAAGATGCCTAATTACTGATGATGAGTAAGAATCCAAATTGTTAAAGCTAAATTTAAAGCACTCATTTGCATCATAATACTTCAATTAACCTCCTTAATACTTAATGGTAAACACGAAGTTGTTGAGTGATGAATATGAAAACACATCACACAGTATAGCCGACTTATATAAACTTGAAATCAAATTTCAGAAATCCTTGTAATGTAGTTCTTGAGAAAAATGTGAAAAAATTTTCAACATGGATGTCATGTGTAAACTGATGGAAGTGTTCAGTAAACAAGAAGTTGTTGAGTGATGAGTCTGAAAACACATCACAGGGTATAGCTGACTCATATAAACCCTTAAATCAATTTTCAGATTTTTTTTTTAAAGCAGGGGTATAATAATAACTTTTACCTTACAGAAATGAAACAAAAAGACAAAGTTATAATGGAAACAATTTTTTTCTTCATATTTGACAAAAGTGTCATATTTCCAAGGTAAACTTTCTAGCTGACCATTTAAACCTCCTTTTCATCTCTTTACAATTCAGATAAAATACCTACAAAGATGCAACCACAAACTCAATCATATATAAACACATGAACATTTAAATAGTTACTTGTTTTGTCTTTTACGTCCACAAAGATAGGATATCCATATAATATTAGACTACAAACTCTAACACCAACCAACCAAATCTCTAAGATTAGATAACCACATGATCCTATAAATTGTTACCCGTTTTACCTCTGATGTCAACATAAATAGGATATCCATATAATATCAGACTACAAACTCTTACACCGACCAATCAAATGGCTTAAATCTAAAAGATGAGATAACCACATGACCATATGAATTATTACCTGTTTTATCTCTGATGTCAACATAGATAGGATATCCATATAATATCAGATTACAAACTCCCACAGCTTTTAGCATGCGATGTAGAAACCAAACCACATCAATAACAACCATCAGGGCAAAGAATACCATATATCCACTGTAGCTACTGGCTTCTTCCTCTCTGTAAGGATCACTCTGTCCTTGAGAGTGGTTGCTATGTAACATGTCTGCCTGGATCCAGAAGTTATGAAACTGATGAGTTCTTTCTGAACGAGTGTTGGTTGCTGGATTTGGATGAACTTTTGGTCCAGGAATGAAAACATCATCAAACTTGGGTAATACAGGAACAGGGATTGGTTTGTCTGGAATAAAAAACATTTCATTTACTGTGGATTAATTATAATTTGTTGGATACTAATAGTCACAGAATTTCATGAATAACAATGAACCAGGTTAACAATGAACCACCAATTCCAATATCCACTGAATTACAATTCTCCTTTAGGAATTTATGCAGACTTTGGCCGAACCATGAAATCAAAATATCCATGAAAATACAAATTTTCCTCAATCCACGGTTCATTTTCTGGAATTAATACATAATATACTTCCAATTTCTAAAGCAGGAGGAGTATAATGATTGGGGAGTCAATCCATTTACTCATCTAGAACAATTGATTTCAATCTTTTAAGTATTCCTAACCAGTCATGGAATAATATGAATAGGAGAAATTTCAGGTTTTTCTCATCTAAGAGACAACTTATTTAAATCTTTACTTATTCCTAATCACTCTTAGAATGGTCTGATTGGCAAATATTCTATTCAGCTTAAGACAACTGATTTAAACCTTCATTTGTTTTAACCTTTGAAGGATGTCTAGTTGACAGATTTTTCTGGTTTTACTCACCTAAAGATAACTGAGTTAAATCTTCAGGTATTCCTAGCCACTGTATGAATGGTCTAGTTGATAGATTTTTCTAGTTTTACTCACCTAAAGACAACTGAGTTAAATCTTCAGGTATTCCTAGCCACTGTATGAATGGTCTAGTTGATAGATTTTTCTAGTTTTACTCACCTAAAGACAACTGAGTTAAATCTACAGGTATTCCTAGCCACTGTAAGAATGGTCTAGTTGATAGATTTTTCTGGTGTTACTCACCTAAAGATAACTGAGTTAAATCTACAGGTATTCCTAGCCACTGTAAGAATGGTCTAGTTGATAGATTTTTCTGGTTTTACTCACCTAAAGATAACTGAGTTAAATCTTCAGGTATTCCTAACCACTGTAAGAATGGTCTAGTTGATAGATTTTTCTGGTTTTACTCACCTAAAGATAACTGAGTTAAATCTTCAGGTATTCCTAGCCACTGTAAGAATGGTCTAGTTGATAGATTTTTCTGGTTTTACTCACCTAAAGATAACTGAGTTAAATCTTCAGGTATTCCTAACCACTGTAAGAATGGCCTAGTCGGTAAGTTTTCCAGATCTCTGACATTCTTGACAGATCTACGTAAGAACTGTGCTGTAGTTAACCATTTATTCTGTTCCATACTTCTATAAGTCTGTTGTAACTCTGTGGTAAATTTCTGTCTCATAAACTTTATATAACTTTCAAATCTTTCTCTGAAATGAAATTAGATTGTTTTGATTTTATTAGGTCATGGGTGGAATACTTAGAGCAGATGAAAGGATTATTAGTTACATAGTGTGCTAGTGACCTAATACGGTATATATTGGGTCAGTAAATTCCATATTGGGTGAGAGGGAAACTGGAATTCCCATATGGAATTTTCTGACCCATAGATATTGTATTATGTCACTAGCACACTAAATAACGAATTTATCTTAACGACTATCTTAACGTGTGAAATTTAGACTAGTGACTTATCAAAATGAGCAAGTCTTCAATACTGGTAGCATTAAGAAACTACTTCCATTGATCCTACAAAAACAGATGCCAACAATAACAACTTGTTAGGTTTAAATGTGTTTTATGAATTTATTTCAATCTTAATCATCAATTTCTTCGTCTATTGAAGATTTTTTTCTCAGTACCGTTTTGTGTTTATAAAGGGACGTAACACCAATACTAACCTTGTATGAAATAAGCCCCACCTCCCTACTAACCCAATATGAAATGTAAACAGTCTCCACATGGATGCTTTTAACCAATCATATTACTAGAAATGTATAGGAGGTAAGATAAAATATTATGTTGTGACCTAAATACAAAACAAAAACACAATAAACGAAATTGATAAGTCATAGGTTGGTATGACAAGATTATATTGGGTAACTGGCTGAATTGAAAGGTATACAATGTTAAAGCATCTTACAACGTGTCTTAACATTTTTTATGAAAATCTTAGCGAAGCTATAAACATACCTAAAAATATCTATATTAGATGTAAACTTTTGTGCCAGTGTTTTCATCTGATTGCCCAATAGATTGTGAATGTCTTTCTTGACAATATCTTCTGTGGTGTTTCTCTCAATCTCCTTCCTCAACTGAAACAAAATCATATCATCTTGGTAAAAAGTTAAAGAATGCATTATTCAAGTGTCCTTGAAATTATTAATTAATTGCTAAATGCTTAGTTTTCCATATAGGCAATCAATTGCTAATTGGTTGATAATAGAAAACATGCAAAGCAAAACTGGTTTGCCCACATCTCAATTTACTTATTAGTTGTTGGTTGTGTTAATGATCTAATTTAAAACAGTTTAAATTGCCATTAACTATTATTTGATATATCCAGTCCAGATGTATAAGCAAACAATACCAGCTATAATAAGCATCAACTGGGGTTAAAAGCCTATACAGAATGTCATTCTTTGAGCACTTAATTTCTTTGTTCGCTTGTACCCACAAAATCCATAAAAAATTGGTTTCCAAAGAATAATAATGGATCCACAGTATTATCATCATAATATTAAAGGTAAGTTGTAAATCATTGTAACACATTAATTTATTGAGTAGTGTTTGATTTGAATTTTTTAAATTGCCATTAAGCAAGCACTAATCCATCAATCTAGAAGCATATATTTAATAAGGAATTTCTTGATTCCCAGTTGAACACAAGACCTACTTACATCATTCAGATTTTCAATAATAATAAGCATCTGCTGGTCACACATCTGTTTACTAGAATTAGCTACAGAATTTTGACGGTGGACTTCAGCCAGAAGATGGCGCTCCATATGGTCTAGTTCTAGATGTGTAAAGGCTGACTTGACTGATCTCTGTTGTTGGTAATTCTTCAGGAAAGCTGTTGTGTCACTGTAACATAAAAGGAAAATTTCATTTCATATTACTGTTTAAGCCATTCCATTAATCATTAAAATTTTAAACAAGTAAAAAAGGTTTATAGTGAACAGCAATTTTCTACAAATTAACAGCTATAGGGTACCATGTGGCCTTCAATAATGATCAAGAACACTTGCCACATAGTTAGCTAATATAGGCTATTTTACAAGGACATAGATACTTTCTATGATTACTTACAAGTGGCACAACTTGTAATTGCATCATTGAACAGAACAAATACCCTTGTGAATATACACATGTCAAATTTGGAAATGGAAGAAAATGTTCTACCATTAACAATATGTGGCATCACTTACCTATTAACTGCAACAACGATGAGAACAAACACTGTCATTGAGGCACAGACAGCAAATAGGAAATGGAAGGAAATATATCCTACCATTAACACTAGGTGGCACCACTTGAATTCTAATACGTCACTTGTAGGTTGGCCTGAAATAAAATGTTGGACTAAATTCACTACAAAAACATTTATACATAATAAATATCAGTAGTTCCCAATTTAATGATCTACTGTACTCTGGACAAGTGAGAGATTGACCGATCATAAAGGCTGTCAATTGTTAAAGACTGAATGTTGATAACAAATGGATTTTTGGTTGCTGTCTCATTAACTTTAATCCCAATATGGCAAATAAAGATGGTATTGAAAAAGGCCATACAGTGACCTATAGTTGTTACTTTCTGAGTCATTTGGTCTCTTGTCGACAGTTGTCTCATTCACAATCATATCACATTTTCCTTTTTATATTAAAGAGAAATCAGATGTTCAGAGACTTTAAGCTTAAGGATTGAATTTGCAAAATAAATATTAAAACTTACCAAATTTAACCATCATTCCAAAGGCAGCTATAAATAGTAACAAGACAACCACACCAATTACTGTAGCCATGAATGGAATAGAAAAATGTGATGGTTGTTTGGAATCTTTGGTTGTTGTAACTTGTCCTTGTGTAGAACCTAGAAAACAACAATAATTAACCTGACAAGAAGTTAATTTACTGTTAATATCTCAAACTTGAATACATTAAGCCACCAACTGAAGTAAGCTGTGCATACAAATTGTTATTGCTATCAACACTAATGCATATTCAGTCAAACCTGTATTTAGAGACCACTCAAGGGAGAAGGCAGAAGCGGTTCTTGACTACAGGTTCCACAGTTTAAATAGAAGAAAGCATTTATGTAACAGTATTACTTCTCAGCTTGAGAAAGGATTCCATCACAGATTTTGATACTTTTAAATAACTTTAATTCAATTGTTCCTTATAACTGTAAAGAAAAGTTTATTTCTCTAGCCTTGCTAATTATACTGTATGATAATCAACTTCCTCATCGTCATTTTTGGCAATTGTTGTCAAAATCATAAAACTGCCAATATCAAATACAAGTGGTCGTTAAGGCAGGTTTGACTGTATAATATACAAATCTAAGTTACATTTTATAACATAAAAAATAATTTTTAGGATATTAAAATTTGTTGCCTAGATAAATGAAATAGCCATACCTGACGAGTAAACATATTTTCTTCCTGCAGGTTTAAAAACAAACAACTGATGCACTGTATCTTTGTCCTTGACACTAAGTGCGAATTCCTTGTCAAGATAACTCTTGTCCCCAGTGGGTACAGCAAAAGACAGTTCAAAAGTTTTAGGGCACCTGACTTGAGCTACAAACTGGTAGAGAGGTTCAGTAGGGTATCCTGGATCTGTCAAGTTGATACTTAAAACACCTAAGAAACAAGATAAAGAAGTTATAAACATTTTCTTTCTTAAAGATATTTTCAATTTGTACAAAAAAAAATCTAATCCTTCTTTCATTTTCCAGCCATGTTGTTCGTTTATGTGTTAAATATTTGTTTTTCGTTCATTTTTTTTTTTTATATATAAATAAAGCCATTAGTTTTCACGTTTGAATTCTTTTACATTGTCATATCGAGGCCTTTTATAGCTGACTATGCGGTATGGGCTTTGCTCATTGTTGAAGGCCGTATGGCAATCATACCACATCTTCTTTTTTGAAAAGAGACTTTGTCAAATCCAAGGAAGATCTGAAAATATATATCTCATATGAGGGGTGTTAAGGGTTCCTGATACCGAAAAATCCCTGGCTTAAAAACACAAATCCTGAGGTCCTGAATTTAAATAAATTTAAATTCCGACATCCCGAAATTCAAAAAAAGAATTCCCTGAAAGGGTCAATCCCGAAATCCGGAGCTTAAAAACACCTGATCACGGAGTCCTGATAAAGGTCCTATCCCCCCTGTCATATGAGATTGTGTTAAATGATTTACTGCAAAATTTATAATCATTAGCTTATTTGACCCCTACTCCATCCCTTCCATTAAAAAACAGTATTAAAAACATATTCTTAAAGAGAATAAATTGAACATAGGTTATCTCTACAATATAAACATGCCTGGACATTCTTTGATTTTTCCAGTCACATTCATGACCCAGTGTGTTGAATTATGGGTAATGTTTCCCTGGAGGTGATTAAACACTAGTTTAGCCATAGGGAACAGTGACTCCAGGAGAGACTTGTGTCTATTTACTACAATCCTAATACTTGGCAGGTCTGATGTTCCTTCTGATGATACAGCATAGGAGTGGTTATCATGGAGGAATTCTACCAAGCCTGGATACTGGTCAAATGGTTCATCAATTCCCTTGGCCATCATTATGTTGTCTAAAACTTCATCCTCACAGGAATGCTGGGCTACAAGATATCATACAACTCACTTTATGTAAAATTAAGGCTATTAGTGCTCATAACAATCAACTGGATATTAACTGACAAACTTTATCAAATCCTTAAAGTACAAGAGCCTCTATCTTGACTTCAGTGAAAAGTCTCACTGATCAACTCAAGTAATCTATATGTCCCCATCTTCCTTGACCAATAGAATGACTTTCTCTTTAACCCCTATCTACTGATAAAATTAATAATACAGACATGAATGTAAAGGAGTTCAAAAGGACAGCTTGCCAAAATATTTTAAGTCACCTGGTCATATAGGGTTTATTGGAATATTATGCAGGTTCAATAATCATATGACTTCTTTAAACTCGTTGTTGCTGTACATTGTTTAGACATACTCAAATACATTCTTATTTTGTATGGAATTCATCTTAATTTTTTTAATGGCAAAGGATATGATTCATGTTGGCAATTAATTGGAGCATTCTATAATCTGAATTAGTTGCTACCTATTAAATTATATCAATGACCCTGCAAGAATACAAACCCACTGACAACAAGACAAGATCACTAATTAACCTTTGTTAGAAATGGAAAAATTTTACAGGATCAAGAAAAATTAATCATATTTCTAGACGACAAGCTTACCAAATGAGCTAGATGTGGTGCTAAATGGAGATTTCGGTCTAACTACAGCAGAGGTCTGTGTGATCAGTGTTTTCACACTAACATCTCCTTGTTTATATCGTCCAGCTGCTACTTGCTTTGTTACACTGGACATTTTGACAAAGTTTGGAATTTGTCTGACCTTGGAATCAATATCAATGTCAACAATCTTATCTCTAAAATAAATAATTGAAATATAAGTTATTACATGGTGATTTCTTGCTACTAAAACTTAATGTAAAAATAGTCTGCCTACAAATTTTAATTCTAATGCAGCAGTTCTTCTAAACTTTGTGATTTTGTTTTCAAGGACACACACGAAACATATATATTTCCTCATCAACTTTTTAGTACATGTTATGGGTATTATTTTAATAGTGTTATTTTTATTATAGTTTTTCGAATAAAATGTACCATGAAAATAATAGTGCTTCATCAATAAATTTGGTATTTATAAAAGTTCCTGTTACCACTTGATATCCACAATCTTTTTAATATATTGAAATAACAATATATTAAATTAAATTAAAATATTGAAGCTAAAAATCAGTTACTGTTAATTCAGAAATTAATGTGTGCATTTGAAATCAAGATTTTAGAAGAAAAATATAGATATATGAAACCGACTTCAGAATTGAGTTCTTATTATTGGGAATCTCACTCAGTAGAATTATTTGCATTTATAAAAACCTCGCAATAATTTTTTTAGTTACAGTATACTTTTGTGTACACACCCATAATGCATTTTTCCTGTTGTAATCCAGCTTCCATCACTTTTAACAATCAAAGTCTCTGACACAAGAGTCTCATAGTAGTTTATGACATTGTAGACCAACTCCATTACTGTCTCATTGGTCACTGGGGTCATGTGACAATATACATTGTTTAAATTATCATAAATAGGTCTGAGCTGGAATCCAAGAAGATCCCCAACTAAACATCTACAACATAATAAGTAATCATATCATTATTATAAATGGTCTTAGCTGAAATCAAAGAAGATCCCCGACTAAATATCTACAAAATAATAAGTCATTTGTTAAACTTTTAAAAGATATAATACTTTGTCTTCGGTTAGATGACAAAGTATAAAAAATAAAACTTAAATTTTGTGCATAAAAGGCACTTTTCTGGATTTACTATCATCAGGAATGCTCAAAGCAGAATATTTGAAAGCCAAGGAAGTATCAAAACTAAAACAGTTGAAGAGCAGAGCTATATAAGACAAAAACAAATAATTACCAAATACATCTAAGGACCAATTTGCCCGAGGGTGTTAGCTGAGAATTATTAATTAACCAATTTTTTGTGGATTTACCAGTCAAATTGAATGTTTTATTTTCTGTAGTTTCAAGTAAGGGATTTTTTGGTATCACATTGGTCTGAAATGATAGCTCATAATAACACACTAATAGGTAATACATGGAACATATTACTGTCTCAAGGGGAATAACTCACTGTTCTGTTTGACAATGGTAGTCATGGTATGTCTCACAGAGGTTTGTACAATTAGAATCAGCACAGCATGACATACAAAGAGGCAACCGAGGGGATCTCCCATTATCCTTGTCTGTTACACCACACTCTCCCCCTTGTAACCTCATCTTCTTTGCACATGTCTTCGTACAGTTTAGGCAAGCAGCATTCTTAGATACACAACTATAATAGAACAATATCAAGATTACTTTAATTTCAAGATTAAGGTTATTACAAATTATCATCTATTAGACAATATTACAGGAGATCCCACATGTAGCACAATAAACATAGAATCTTTTTCTGTTTAGACAGCGTTCAAAGATAGATAAGTTTAAGGTCTTCAACATGCTCGCTTTAGACTTAATATTTTAAATTATGCGATTTTAAATATTATCAAACACCTTATTTAAATTTGTGCATAATTAAATGAATTATAGTGTATCTTTTATTAGTTTATTGGTTGTCAAGTGTTATATGAATTTCACGATAACTTTTCCTTGTAATGTTATGGTTTTGCAACCATTCTATCTATTCCCCCTAGTGAAGCAATAATAGATATAGGACAAAATAATTAACATATAAATTTCTTTGTAATGGACTCACTTTTCCTCTTTTTCTATCCAGATAGGTGTACTGCTACCAAATCCTGATCTCAGTTCAAATATATTAGTAACAGGTCCAGGCTGGGAACAGTAGATATATCTGGATGTATGCTGCTTATTAGGAAAGTTTCCATGTCTCATGTATGTTTCACATGGCTCTATAAATGTTTTACCTCCATACATCTTATTTTTGTATGTTATATTCTACAAAATTAATTTAATCAATATAAGATTACAAATAAAAGAGGAGCTTAAAAAAATGATCTTTTATTTGGCAGTAACAATTTATATATATTCATTGCAAATTGGTATTATATTTTGCTGATTCTTTGAAAGTTTCTTTGACAACATACATGCACCAAGATGTGTCATTATGGTACGAAAGTGAACGTATGATAAAAGATATAAAATCTCACATAAAATGGTCTTGTCAAAATGGCAGCATGATATGGTCAACAAGACAGGATGGCAAATCATTACTCACATAAACATGGTCAGGTCAAAATCGAATATGCCCAGTTAGAAGAATGATGGAACAAGAAAAACAGCAGGTAGTTTTAAGTTCTGGGCTACAACAGAATATATATAATCATTATTTTGACTGTTACTGGACAGGTATGTTGTAACAACTTACCTGTAAATCAAATTTGCCCAGCTCATAGTATGATGGAACAGGATAAGGACAGTATTTATCTACCAGTTCAGGACTGCCATTGAATCTATCTAGTTCATTATTTACACTATGATCTACTGGCTGCAGGAGGATCTGTGGTTTAAAGTAGGTCACAGTGCCCTTGATGAAAAATCCTGAACCTGAAATAGAGCATTCTTTGTTCTAAACTAAGATTCCAAGTAGACATGGTTATACCATATTATAAACACTTGATTTATTTGTCGTAAATATGTGTTGTTGTTAGTTTAAATTATTACCATGTTTTACTTTTTTGTTTTGTTTATTTTTTAATTTGAAAACACCATAAAATATATTTTAGGACTATCATCCGTCCAGCTCAGGCCAACATGAAATCAACTTTGTTTTCTTCATTTCTCCACATTTTGGGATTATCAAACTTCTGACATCTGTCATAATAAAATATTCTAGTTCTACTTAATTCCTATATATCATGAGACTATCATGCCTCTAGCTCAGGTAGACTTACCTCTGTCAATATGAAATCCTCTAGTTCTACTCAATTCCTCAGAATTTACTAAACTAACATCCTTCATGTTTTCTGCAATGATATTACTGCTCACTGATGGAAATCGTAAATCTCTTCTTTCTATTGTAAAACAAATGTATATATCATCATATATTTGATGGAATACATCTTTAGTTGTGAATGTATTCTTTATAACCAATTAATACATTTTGTAGAAGAAACCACCTTTTTTTCAGTTTTGAAATTACTCTCGATTGTAAAGTTATGATTATTGCTCTTTCTCAAGTTTCTTGTGAAAGAGTTTTTCAGTAGTTTAATAACTTAAGATTTTGTAGGATTAACATTACATACCTCAAAGAAAAAAGATTATGGTTCAGTACATATTCTTTTATTATTTGTCATCTTGTAACTTCTAATAATCAAAGTGCTGGTTAGCACTGGGAGTAAAGGTTGCTTTATTTTGTGTAATGTGAACTTATATCTCAACATTGCATTGTATTAATCTTTGGAAAGCAATTAGGGTTCTATAATTGTAGTTGAGTCTTTTTTTCAGAACAGAAAGATTCATACACCATGTTCTTCTCTAATTTTTAATAAAAAAAAGATGGCATTATACATACACATCATTTCTAAATTTTAATATCTGATTATAAATCTTGTGTATCATTGGTTATAGACATACCTCTACATTCTCTATCGTCTACATCAGTACATCTTTTGAATTCGTAATCGGCTGCTGTACATTTCTTTGTACAATCTGCAAATACATATTTTATATCCTTAGTAATGTTTATCTGAGGCAAATAATTTGATATGAAAACTTTAAGAAAATGTTATTCACAGAATAATTCTAAAACTTTTGAGAACACAATGTAGTTGAATTGAATACATTATAAAATTTGTGAATTTTTAGGGACTTTATCTTGTAACCATCTATATTCAGTTAAAGTAAAGTTTGAGAATTGATTGTCAGGCAGAATATAAATCCAGTATCATTAAAGAATAATTTATGGTGATTATTCTAGATAGATAGCTTAAACAGCTATATCGATTTTGATGCATTGCAGGATGAAATGAAATGTGTCATCTATGAGCACTGTACTATAAATAGGTTACCTTTACATTCAGCATTCCCCAGGGATGTACACTGTCTGGACATGTAGGTCCCTCTCGGACATTCCTTTTTACAATCTGATGAAAGAAAAATATACAGTATTACAATCTCATTTGCTACTTACAAATATATTTGTAGCACCACACCAGTTACTATAATGCCTTAAAAACCAACCTTAAGCAAGCTAGGTGATTGTAAGATAATTGATGCTACTTTTGAGCTCTCTGTTGGGTTTAGGTACCGTGAGTGATAACACTGATAGTTTTAAATTATGTGTAAAAACGTTTCTTTGAAGGACATAAATAGGTGTAGTCATTGAAATAATATGTTTAAAGTTCTGTAATCAAAACAAATTGTTGCTTTGTGGTTACTTAAATCTGGAGTACTTGAATTTAGATTTATACCATAGATTTTTCATGAGATTATCCCAGAAGCACCACACACTTTGTCAAATCTCCAATCCCCACAAAGTGACAATAGAAGCTGTCTACAACCTATAACCTTTAGTAAAACTTACTTAAACAGATTTTCTTTTGATTCTTCCCACATGGTAAGTCTTGATAAGTTCCTTCTCTACATGGGGCATCACAAGCTAAAAGACAACGGACAAATTCTGTGAATAAAATCTTGTCACTGATATATATTAACATTTGACTTCTCAATCATGACATTATATGTTACACTCAATTTCTGTAAATGAAATTAAACTTAATAGTCGATCATTCAGACTGGACAGGTCACGCGTGGGATAGGTGAATTCCCGTATCCCGAAAGGGTCAATCCCAAAATCCCGAGCTTAAAAACACCTGATCCTGGAGTCCCGATAAAGGTCCTACCCCCCTCAATAAAGCTAATAGAAGAATCAGTAACCTATCATAACAAGTTTTGTCGTCTCTGTAATACCTCCCTGTACAGTGACATTGGTATGTCCCCTCCTTATCAACAACAAATTATCAATAAAGTTAATGTAAGAATTAGATACCTACCATAACAAGTTTTTCCATCTCCGTAATACCTCCCTGTACAATGACATTGGTAGGTCCCCTCTTTATCCATACAGTCAGCATTCTCATGACATCTATGGTGAACTGATCTACATTCATTTACATCTGAAAACATCACAAAAATAGTCATTGACATTTTAAAGGGACACAGGATGTTGATTTTCAAAATAAATATAAGTTGAGCTCCAAGAAGTATATCATTCACTAACCTCATCACAATACAAATACAATATCAGTGTTTTTTTCTGAACAGTGAAACACACATTGAGAGTGGTCATAAAACTAACTAGACAAATCCCACCACTATCTAGTCTAAATATTTTCTGACAAACGCAGCAGCCATTATTTTCTTAACAGTCTTACACAATATTTACCTTGACAAACTCCAGCACTATCCAGTCTATATCCTTTCTCACAAACACAGAGGCCATTATTTTCATCACAGCCATGCTTACATTGAGATGCATCACACAGAGTAGAATTTAACTTCCACAAGTAAGGATCGACCATATCTGAAAGGAAATAAGCATAAATTTAGATAAAAAACAAAGCACCTCCAGGTTTAGTCTGTATGCATGTTGTATGTCAAACACAAGGCTGAAATACCCAGTTGAGTAGTTTGAAGACTGTTATTTGACATCAAATGAATTTTTTAGCAAGCAAAAAACTTTTTAACAAGTTACAAAATGAGTAACATGAAATGTAATCAATTTTGATTGGATTAGGTATAGCTTCAGATCTTTGAATTTCTCCATTTTTTTTTATAACTGAACAAGACTTGCTATAATTTATTTCTTCTTTGGGTAATTGCATTCTATGACTTATATCTACCAAACAAAAACATCCAATGCTTTAGTCCACAAACTATTTTATTGAATTCAATCTAAAGCTTGGCTGGTAGAAAAACATTTTGTTACTCAAGAAAACAGCACAGGGATAAAATTGTATTTCATGAGAAACAATATTAAAATTTAACAAAGATAAGTAAAACAGTTATCACAGTATTCTGTAGCAACATATTTGCAATAACTTCAAAAAGTATAAATTCTCAAAGTCCAAATTTTTCATAAAAAAAACCAATACATAACAACAATGTGTCCATATATAGTACACAGATGCCCCTCTTGCACTAAATTGTTTGGTTCAGGTAGCATGTAAAAAAAATTTAGGCTGGGATTTCCAAGGTAGGCATTTTTGTTCCAGCATATACTAGTATTCGGACATTGACAGTGTTCAGGATGACACTCTGACAATAGTTATAGCACAATGCACAAAAAATAGTGTTTTTACACCTACCATAGGACTGTACATAAGCATACTGCTGATCTAATACATCTCCAGGTCGGTCTTGATTGAAATAGACTTCAATATCTTGTTGAAGAAAGTTCTTAGGAGCATACACAGTTATATGAACCTGGGTCTGTGTTGATGGGAAAGCACTATAAACAGTTGTAGCAAGGCTCAGAATACTGAGAGAACATATAACAGCCAAGTGTAATCTGAAATCAAGAATAATTCATCACCAAATAATAAATATCTCTAGGAATTATATGTCACAGTAAATCTCTACAGTTCAACATCTAGTGGCAAATATTGCATGCATATTCAGGTTGATAAAACACATTCTGTTTAAAATTTAAGTTTTTAACTGTTTTTTTTTCATTTACTGAACCCTATTAACTTGGTGTAACTCAAAACATTACCATGAAAATGGAAACACTGTTTACATGTTAGGTTTGGTAATTTTTTTTATCTCAAAAGCAAATTTTTATTGGTTAACATTTTAAATGCTGCCCACATTACTTTATTAAAACTTACTGTTTAGGTTTAAGTATGTGTTTTTGTTAGACTTACTGTTTAGGTTTACATATGGGTTTTTGTAAGACTTACTGTTTAGGTTTACATATGGGTTTTTGTAAGACTTACTGTTTAGGTTTAAGTATGAGTTTTTGTAAGACTTACTGTTTAGGTTTAAGTATGTGTTTTTGTTAGACTTACTGTTAAGGTTTACGTATGGGTTTTTGTTAGACTTACTGTTTAGGTTTAAGTATGTGTTTTTGTTAGACTTACTGTTTAGGTTTACGTATGGGTTTTTGTTAGACTTACTGTTTAGGTTTAAGTATGTGTTTTTGTTAGACTTACTGTTTAGGTCTAAGTATGGGTTTTTGTTAGACTTACTGTTTAGGTTTAAGTATGGGTTTTTGTTAGACTTACTGTTTAGGTTTAAGTATGGGTTTTTTTCTTCCTCCACCAACACCTCTAGAACCAGGTGTAGTCTTTAACTCTTCCTTCTCTTTAGTAGAGTTCTCCTCTTTTGATTTTAACATTGCATATTCTCCCTTTTCAGGGGACTCTTCATCATGGTCCCAGGAAAATCTGTGTGGAGGACAGTACGCTCTAGGAGGGGGCAGGGGTAATTTTCTTTGTGCTGGATGGACAGGTTTAAGTGGTGAGAATGGTGACTCATCCCCCTGGGAATAGGGAAGACTTTGTTCAGAAGAGATCCCAGAATCACGGTGAGGTGATGGAAACTGAAAGATACGATCCATGGTGTTGGTTGGAGAGATTGTCAAACCAATGTATGTTCCACCTAAAGATAAAATTATACAATTACTAATACAGTATAAAGTAGACCAGCCTGTTAAGGAAAGAAGTGTTAAATCAAAATCAATACATTCTTAATAAAAAAAATATCATCAGAACTTAGTCATGAAATGAGTTTTGTGTGATCATACTGTTATGGAAATTATTGAACCTGTGCATGCATATATCTACTAAACAAGTTTACATTTTTTTTATATTTGTTACAAAGCAATAAAATATAAATGATAAAATTAATTAATTCATTGATTCTTGAGCAAAAACTTTGGTACCAATTAACTTTCGTGTTTGCGCCAAAGTTTACCAATTGTAACCTTGATAAGCAATCAAAACAGAAAAAAAATCTTTTATGTTTCTCCTACATACACCCACATGACTCAAATTTAAAGTCTGTAAAAACAGGAATTAATTTTTGACACCAAACTTACTCAACATATCACCATCTACTGGTACACTAAGTCCACTTAATGCACTGAGTGGTGGTGGCCTCATTTTGGGTGATGGTAATAAAGTCCGAGGACTATACCCTGGTGGCATCTTAGCATAGGGTGGGGGACTAGGCAGAGGAAGACTAGCTTCTGACAGACCATCAAGATCGTTCTCCTTCAAAGGAGGAATTTCCACATCAAAATCAAAAGCATCATCATCAAGGTTTTCTTGGTAGGGACTAGTAGGACTGAACATTTCTCCACTACTGTACAGAGATATAGAATTGTCACTTAGCACACTAAATCTTTGAGAGTTTATTGTAGAGGTTCCTGTTATATTTAATTCAGCCTTGGGAGATAGTGGTAAAGTATTATTGTAATTGTAGCCTTCCAAAACTGTTCTCTGCAGTGAACCTGAAAATAAAGTACAAATTCATTATTGGGTTGTTAATAGCCACTGTTTCCATTTCAGAGTCGGATTATCATTTACTTAAAGTCCCCAGTCAGAAGTCTATAATTCAGTGGTTGTCGTTTGTTGTTGTTTAACATATTTGTTTTTCTTTCATTATTTCATATATAAATTAGGCCTTTAGTTTTCTTGTTTGAGTGTATTACATTTTATCATTTCAGGGTCTTCTATAGCTGACTATGTGTTATGGGCTTTGCTAATTGTTAAAATCCATACCGTGACCTATAGTTGGTAATTTTTGTATCATTTGGTCTCTTGTGAAAAGTTGTTTTTTGGCAATCACACCACATCTTCTTTTTTTTTTTATTACAACAAGTGATAAGGAATGTTATTTTGCATTCAATAATATCTGCATATTTATATGAAATATGTGTGGTTATCATTCAAATTTCAAAGAAAATGGACATCACACTTTTACACTCCATAAAATATAAATAAAACATTAAAAAAACATACAAGAATAACAATGGTTAGAGTTTCTTGACATGGTACAAGCACATGTTTTCATGCTTTTTTGTTATTTGGAGTTTTATTTTTTTCTGGCAATTCTTTGCTAATTATCTAAATCTTATACCTGTTTCTGGTTTACTTTTATGTCGTTTCTTCTTCAGGGATCCAGTAAAGGATGTAAGAGGGATGTCCATTGGATTACCCTGAACAGCATCTAATTGATCAACAGGTGTTAGTTTCTCAATGGGTGGTCCTGTTGTTGCTTTCAGTTCTATATACCCTGAGGAATCATCCAAATTGTTCTGTTCACTGATATTCACTTCTGTTGGAAGTTTAATAGGTGGAGGTTTCTTAGCTTTGGCATAAATATATGATGGTGACTTTCCTCTTTCTACATAAATAGGTGACTTTCCTCTTTCTACATAAATAGGTGACCTTCCCCTTTCATAATGATTCGGTGTACTAGATTGTTCAAGTTGATTTTGTGTTCCAGACTGTTCATAATTAGTTGGTGTTTTTGTTTTTTCAATGGCATTTGGGGATTTAGGTCTTTCCTGTCTTATGGAGGACCTAGAATGATTTGATCGGAATGAAGCTGATCGTTCAATGTGAACTGGAGTCTTTACTAGTTCTTCTCTGGGAGAAAGTGCTGTCCTTTTTATTTCATCTCTTGTTACAGGTGATTTTGCCTTTTCAACCTGTACCAACGATTCTTTACTGTTCAATATTTTCTCCACTTTTCTATCTCTATTGGCATGATAGTCATCATGCATTGGATTAACAAATCCTCTCGGTGGAATATTATGAGCCACATATCTTGGACTACGAACATTGAGTTCGGTATCAGAATGAGCCACAGGCAATGTCTGAAGGGCCAATGGATTATAGGAATACAAGTCTCTACTCTGATAGGAAGTTTGTTCACCAAAACTACGACTACTCTCCACATGTTGTTTATTTTTCCTTCCTTTCTCCTCCATACTTTGAACACTAGTTATATATGTCTTTTTTTTACCAGTTTCTTCCCCATCTGACTCATCACTAGATTCCCCTGGGTATTCCATAACTGCATCATAAGATGGGGGATCATTCAGTGAAGGATGACGTTTTCGTCTTCCATGGCGTCTCATGTGTTGTTCTCTATACAATCTTTTTGACGGAGGTTGATAACGACGTTTTATTGTCAGCTTATCATCAACCTTTTCATTGTCCTCATCACTGTCATCATTACGGACAGGCTTTTTTTTCTGTCTTCTAATTGGCTATTACATATAAAAGTAAAAAAATATAGATTAAACTATATATAAATGACTATAAAAACATATCATAAAATAGCTAAATGTACCACATGATATAAACACTTTTTTTATTTTGTTTGATCAAAACAATTTTCAAACATTTCAACAGATTATCATAATTGCAACTTTGAAACTTTTACACAGGTTAAAAGTTTTTCTAAACTAAAGCAAACTTTGTTTTTACATTAAATGGGAGACAACTCTTGTCAACATCTTTTTTAAAAAAGAACCATTTTTGTGTAGTTATACAAACTTATTTTCTTAACATGCACAGCCTTCAAGCTGTAAATCTATGAATGATATTGTGTGATTAATGCCTCAGATTTTTTACCCTCTATAAAGTTAGTTGTTAAAAACTCCTGTAGTTGAATTGAGATCCTAGACAGTGCCAGACTCTCATGGGTAGTCATGGTTGTTAAACACAGTCATAGCAGGTTAACATATGGGGCAAATTATTGAAAAAGTTGCTTTCTAAAAGTGTTACTAGGTATATCAGGAACTTTGGTTAGAGAGCTGTGATAGTAAATGTATTTTCTGCTAAAAAACAAGCAGAAGAAAATTTTGATATTAATTACTTTTTTTATACTAATACATTCATTCAAATACTAACTACTGTATCGACTTCATATCTGTTGATGAAAAATCTATGTTGACCTCTAGGGGTCTTGTATTTTTTGATGTTTGGTTGTATTTTTCAATTTACATTCATCCTACATCTCTTTTGATTCTCATGTTTTATTATTTGACTACGTTAAGCAATAAACTACTAACCATTCCATTTTCATCTTCATCTTCCTCTGGAAGATCTGGTAAATCTTTGCCATCATCTATCATACTGTCTCGTCCATGGTCAGATTGTATCAGTAACTCTCCTGCTCCTGATGACAAACATTCACTGTTTCTGGACCGAAACATCACATTCCCATGACTATAATAGTCTCGCTGGAGGTCAAGGTACTTCTTGGAACAATACCACCAGATTGCATAAGCAGAGGCCAAGATGATGACAACGCATGTTGCTATGGTTATTATGACAAATATCCATGGTAACGTTATAAATGAAGAAGATAAATTGTTTTCATACTGAAATACAAAAAAAATCATTATTTTAAAATCTTTGCACTGAAAAACAATAAACTCATTTAACTTAGACACATATCAAATGTATAAGCATAATTATTGCACTATTTTTCTAAATAGAATACTTTATATTTTCCCCATGGTTCTATTCCTGATATTTTTATTAAGTGGTTTGCATTAGTTACTGTCTGCCATACTTGATTTGCGTTTATTGTTTTGTCATAAATTAGGCTATTGGTTATCTTGTTTGTCATAAAAACTTTTAACATTTGAACTGATCAATCACAAACAAATATTTATAAACAATGCAATGAAGTCTATATAAGGCCAGCCAAGTCATAAAGATGCTATAGACTTAGAATAGTAAACCAATAAATTATCTAACCATGCAATTGAAGTCAATTTGAATAATGGAAATGTCATATGAAAATTTAAGACCATCAATATATATTTCCAAAAAAACAAACATGAATCTTTCAACTAATGTTTTATAAAAAAAAAAGTCCTTTTGTTACCATGGTACTGTCGGGGAAGGATAGTTACATTTTTTTCAAAAGTAAGACCCTAATTATCTAGGACCATGCATATGTTATATACTAAGAATTCAAAATATCATGTGTCTCATGATCAGAATCTTTAAAACTTACCACTTGTATGAGTAGCCTCCCTTTGCTCTCTGTAACATCTGCTGTGACAGCATAAGCTTCTTCTATAGATGGTGCTGTTACATTTAACAAGACTTTGAAACCATCTGATTCTTTGAAATCAACAAAACCCTGTAAAATATAAGTAAACATAGTACTCAGTATATACAGGTAGTATAATTTTTGTAAAATAAGGAGTGGTCACCCTTTATTGGAGAAACAGATTCCATTATTGAATCTTGTGCAATTCAATATTTCTCAACTCTTAATAGATAAAAATTAAAATATTCTAAAAGCTTGGCAAGCCTCTCATTTAAATTTGCAAATTGAACTGTCTCTAGAGGACAAATGTTGTATCACACTTGATGCTGAGGTAGAATCTATATTTCTGTCATACACCTGTAGTATAACTTTTAGATTGCTAATAGTTATTGCCTACTAAATTTTCTGTTGTTAGTTGTTCTACACTTGCAGAGATTCAAACTCATGCTATTGGGATATTTGAGACAACACTGCCTGCAATGTGTCCAGCACTCTAGATTCCTTGGCCACCTAGACTGAACTAAAATTCAGCTTTCAGTGGCCTAATGTTTACTTTCTTCAACAGTAATATCTAGAGTTGTAATACAGTACATGATATATAAGGTATAGAGAAATGAATTTTAAGTTTAATTCTGTGCACATAAAATAATCTTCCACTGTAACACTGTGAAGTGAACAAACATGGATGGTTAATTATCAGTTTGTCCCTGTAAGGAAAGTGTTAAATCTAAATATTTGTCTCTTCAAAGACTTTCCTTACATATACTAGAGAAGTTTCACAAAGACTTCAAATTTATTGACTTGAAAATCAACTTATTCATTACAGTTGTCAGTGATTAATTAAACAGGTTTGACATGGAAAGTTACATAATTAGTTTCCAAATGAATGAACTGAGAAAGTGATAAAAGGAGTAATGTGACATAAGAATTTGTAACCAATGATTTAGGGCCTGAAATTGGCAAACTTTTTGTATATACAAATATCTTAAATTTCATTAAATTGGCCTATTTCCAACAACTACATGTACTTTTAAATCAAAGACAACTTTTATGTGAATTTATGTGTTGTTTACTGTCCAGCAAATCAAGGAGCAAGATAACATACAATCATAGAATGTTATATATTGCAAGCAAGGATTCAATAAAGTATTGCATGATGTTTCACTTGCATAGAGCACATGCAGTGGACACATGAAGTGGACACATACAGGAATATCTGCCATTTACAGCTAATTTCCTACAACTTTGGTAGGCTTGCTAATGCTCTGTTTGTATAAATGTTAATTCAAGCTTTGTAATTAAGGGGCTCGCGGGTATAAATCAATTTTTTTTTTTAATATAGGATTTCCCTATATTTTTTTATAAATGAACTTTTTTTTATACTTAATAGAACTAGAGGCTCTAAAGAGACTGTGTCGCTCACCTTGGTCTATGTGCATATTAAACAAAGGAAGCAGATGGATTCATGACAAAATTGTGTTTTGGTGATGGTGATGTGTTTGTACATCTTACTTTACTGAACATTCTTGCTGCTTACAATTATCTCTATCTATAATGAACTTGGCTCAGTAGTTTCAGTGGAAAATGTTAGTAAAAATTTACAAATTTTATGAAAATTGTTAAAAATTGACTATAAAGGACAATAACTCCTTAGGGGGTCAATTGACCATTTTGGTCATGTTGACTTAATTTTAGGTCTAACTTTGATGTACATTATTGCTGTTTACAGTTTATCTCTATCTATAAAAATATTCAAGATAAAAACAAAAACAGCAAAATTTCCTTAAAATTACCAATTTAGGGGCAGCAACCCAACAACGGGTTGTCTGCTTCATCTGAAAATTTCAGGGCAGATAGATTTTGACCTGATAAACAATTTTACCCGGTCAGATTTGCTCTAAATGCTTTGGTTTTTCAGTTATAAGCCAAAAACTGCATTTTACCCCTATGTTCTATTTTTTGCCATGGCGGCCATCTTGGTTGGTTGGCCGGAGCACTGGACACATTTTTTAAACTAGATACCCCAAAGATGATTTTGGTCAAATTTGGATTAATTTGGCCCAGTACTTTCAGAGGAGAAGATTTTTGTAAAAGATTACTAAGATTTACGAAAAATGGTTAAAAATTGACTATAAAGGGCAATAACTCCTAAAGGGGTCAACTGACCATTTTGGTCATGTTGACTTGTTTGTAAATCTTACTTTGCTGAACATTATTGCAGTTTACAGTTTATCTCTATCTATAATAATATACAAGATAATAACCAAAAACAGCAAAATTTTCATTAAAATTACCAATTCAGGGGCAGAAACCCATCTTGGTTGGTTGGCTGGGTCACCAGACACATTTTTTAAACTAGATACCCAAATAATGATTGTGGCCAAGTTTGGTTTAATTTGGCTGAGTAGTTTCAGAGGAGAAGATTTTTGTAAAAGTTAACAGACGACAACCGACGACGGACGCAAAGTGATGAGAAAAGCTCACATGGCCCTTCGGGTCAGGTGACCTAAAAATGAAATAAAAAAATTGGGTCACAGTTCATTTAAGCTCCAATCTGCCCCAGAAAGAAGCATACAATTTTGTAAATATCCTTTTTTTTCTCTGTTGAACAAATAGGAGAACTAGAGGTAATATCGAAATAAAAAAAGAACTAAATTACAGAAATTGATTAAATTTTACAATTATTTAGTTTATGTACAGCTTATTTGAAAACAATAATAAAAAATGTAGGTCACCAATGAGTAAAAAAAGATATTTCAATCTTAATGCCAAACTAGAGGCTCTAAAGAGCCTGTATCGCTCACCTTGGTCTATGTGAATATTAAACAAACGAAGCAGACAAAATTGTGTTTTAGTGATGGTGATGTGTTTGTACATCTTACTTTAATGAACATTCTTGCTGCTTACAAGTATCTCTATCTATAATGAACTTGGCCCAGTAGTTTCAGTGGAAAATGTTAGTTAAAATTTACAAATTTTATGAAAATTGTTAAAAATTGACTATAAAGGACAATAACTCCTTAGGGGATCAATTGACCATTTCCAAATGTTGACTTATTTGTAAATCTTACTTTGCTGAACATTATTGCTGTTTACAGTTTATCTCTATCTATAAATAATATTCAAGATAATAACCAAAAACAGCAAAATTTCCTTAAAATTACCAATTCAGGGACAGCAACCCAACAACAGGTTGTCCGATTCATCTGAAAATTTCATGGCAGATAGATTTTGACCTGATGAAAAATTTTACCTCATATCAGATTTGCTCTAAATGATTTGGTTTTTGAGTTATACCCTAAGCCAAAAACTGCATTTTACCCCTATGTTCTATTTTTAGCCATGGCGGCCATCTTCGTTGGTTGTGCGGGTCACCGGACACATTTTTTTAAAGTAAATACCCCAAAGATGATTGTGGCCAAGTTTGGATTAACTTGGCCCAATAGTTTCAGCGGAGAAGGTTTTTGTAAAAGATAACTAAGATTTACGAAAAATGGTTAAAAATTGACTATAAAGGGCAATAACGCTTAAAGGGGTCAATTGACCATTTCGGTCATGTTGACTTATGTGTAGATCTTACTTTGCTGAACATTATTGCTGTTTACAGTTTATCTCTATCTATAATAATATTCAAGATAATTACCAAAAACAGCAAAACTTCCTAAAAATTACCAATTCAGGGACAGCAACCCAACAACGGGTTGTCCGATTCATCTGAAAATTTCAGGACAGATAAATCTTGACCTGATAAACAATTTTACCCCATGTCAGATTTGCTCTAAATGCTTTGGTTTTTGAGTTATAAGCCAAAAACTGCTTTTTACCCCTATGTTCTATTTTTAGCCAATCTTGGTTGGTTGGCCGGGTCACCGGACACATTTTTTTAACTAGATTCCCCAATAATGATTGTGGCCAAGTTTGGTTCAATATGGCCCAGTAGTTTCAGAGGAGAAGATTTTTGTAACAGTGAACGACGCAGGACGACGACGGACGCAGAACGACGGACGCCGGACGCAAAGTGATGGGAAAAGCTCACTTGGCCTTTTAGGCCAGGTGAGCTAAAAATGACCTTTTTGCACCAAAGGCAGATAATTTGGAGCTTTTTCAATGAGATAAACATTTTAAAAGTCATCTGGGGCCAAACAGAAACATTTTTTTGGGTTGATTTTTGTACCATATCATAAAGTAATAATTAATAAACAAAGCAAGCAAGATAACTGAAGTCTTCCTTTAGATGCATTAGGAAATTAGCTGCAACCCCCTCCAAATGACTCCATCATCACACCACTGAACTCGACCTCTGTTCAATTTGTCAGACACTAAGTAATATAGAAAAGAAATTGATTGGACTTCAACTTCACTAAAAACTACTGTGACCAAAAACTTATACCTAAAACAGGACAGACAGACAAATGAACTGATGAACGGACACATTGACATAATGCTCCAAAGTTAGGGCATTATACCAATCCAAAGAATATAATTGGAATATTCATTTTGCCAATTACAGTAAAGGCTAAAGATTATTCTTTTTTGTATGATGATTATTAATCTTACATAAGTTTAATTTTAATGCTTTAAGAAACGTAATGATGAAAAGTTTTAGACTAATAAGCACGAAGACAAGTTAGTCAACCAGGAGAATCAAAGTATTATGTGGAAAATTATTTTAGTTTTGTTTGTGATATAATACCCCCGGCAGTGGAAATGATAAACAAATAACTACACCACAAACAAACTCTGTTTTATCTTTTTCAATTCATTTTTAAGAAATCATTTAAATCTAATAAATTAATTGTAACTTGACCTAACATAACAAAAAACGTTCTTTATTCAGATATATCAATTTGCTGAATAAGACCATTTTACTCAACACTGAGGAAACCAAGTCTTTAAAAACTTATGACAGGTAGATTTTAGGTGGATTTAATTTTTAAAAGAAAAAGTTTGTTGGAGAAGAGATACTATAAAACTTATAATCTGTCATTGGGTATAAATCTTACTCTTGTCATACCATTCTGACAAATAAAACTAAGATAATCTGCAATGTCATCTCACAAAAAAATATTATTTTACTGCCTTTCATGCATTACTCAGGATACCTTATACTGAAATAGTACAAGGATAGTGCCCTTTTAAAAGAGATCAATTCTGTGTTTTAAATCCTAAAGTAAATTACAATTATGGTCTGCAGGGGGCATGATCGTGATAGCGTAGATTTTTCAATTCAAATATGGTCTCAGATTTTGTGTACACAAATATTATATATTAGTACAATATTATATATAAGAGATTGAATGGTTTTAGATATATGATGTGTGCCAAGTTTCATTGACTAGATACGTACCCCAGGACATAAAATTATAGACGTAAGGAAAATTTATACAATCAAAGTTTGCATAGTGCTTAAGACTAATAACAAAAATGTGAACACTTTTAAGTCCTGCTCTTGAAATAAAAAAAATATATTTGCATACGCTTTTTGCAGAGTTTCACTTTTCTTTAAAGCAACTTTATGAATTGTGTAATTTTTCTACAGTAAAAGTGAAATCAACATGTGTAGCTGAAGTGATGGAGTCTTATATTCTCATAGATGCTTCTGTTGTAGGCAGTGGTCTATCATAAATAGACCAAGTATATTTCTTATTCTGTTTGAGATTTAGATGCATTAATGCTTCTGCAGAAGACAATGGTCTGACAGAAACTAAAAATAAATAGATGCTTTTGTAGTATAAAATGACCTATCATATAAAGAACTGATTTCAATTTGGTCAGAGAACCTTGACCATCTCATCAACTGAACATCAATACAGAAACCAGGAAATCATGTATACTATTGAGGCTGAAGGACCATTTAATATGACATATAGGCTACTGAAAACAGAACTGGTACAGCTTCCATATATTGTGTATGCAAACAATGAAAATGTGTAAAAAGCTATTGTATAAGACTTGGTATGACATAGCAAGAAACCAGTCAGAATTTTTGCCTTTCATGCTTTACTCTGTTTTCTTGGTATGACATTGAAAGAAACCAGACATAAATGTTTTTTTGTCCTTAAATTTTCTTTTTAATAATGGGTAAACAGACTTAAATGTTCACCCATACAAAAGTATCAACAAGTACACATCCAAAGGATTAAGAATGATATATATCAGTATAGCAATACATATCGTTATGTTTTAAATCAATATTAGTACCAATACAAACAAAATTTTACTTTTACTGTTAAATTAATAACTTTTAAGAAAGAAATTTATTCAATGAATCATTGAGTTTACAATTGGATTGGATCTAAAATTATAGTCTCAATAAACAACATCACCACACAAATTAGAAAGGGATACATGTCTATCTTGTTTTACATCATAATTCTACAGGTACAAACATTTTAACTACTAAAACAATCCTTGTATCAATGAAAGAATTTAATTATCAAAATCCATGACTTAATATTATTTACCAGTATTACGTACATTAGATTACATTCATTGAAATCTTAATACGTCACTACAAAAACTGGTACAATAAAGTTTATTCAACTTTTAATCTTAGAAATTGTATTTTAGCTAAAAGCATTTAAAAGCAGTAATTCAGCATGCTGATAGTGAACAGAAAAATAAGTATAAAACACAATAAAAGTGTCCTTATTTATATTCAAAACTTAAAATTTACTCCATAAATCATTGTCTCTTTAACAACACCATCTTGTTACATCTTGTACAAGTTTATCTGGGGCTGTTTGTATATACTTTTAAAAATGTAAATTCATCTTTTAACTGACATACATATATTATACACACAATGAAATATTCTCTCTAACTTAGTCTCTCTTAGCCTTGGACCAAGGAAGTGACTCTATGGGTTGAAGGAGGACATTTTTACTTAGAACAATAGTTTATTTTTATTGTTCAATTAGGTAAAAACAAAAAGTCTTGTATGTTCTATAAGCTATAACATTACAGATCTACATATTGAGCTTTATAAAAACCAAAATCATTCAAGTAACTGAGAGCTAAAATTGAATACATGTACCTTCTTTAAAATGATAATTGATAAACAATATTATGTCATCACTGCAATGAATAACCCCCACCCCACATTCGAAATAAAATAAACATCTTTCAAATTAAACAAAACAAACAGATACATATATATATATATATATATATATATATATATATATATATAAAATAAAACACATTAAAATTGGGCTTTATAAAATTTTATAAGTTGTGATTTCTGTCAGGTTATTTACTGTGGTTTGTGGTTTTGAGTGATACCCTATACAACTGTGGGATGGGACACTAACAATCAGAATGTTGTTCATAGATTTTAAATTTGAAATAAATTAAGCTCCTGTATCAGTAGTGAATACCTATAAAGTCAACAACCATAAAAACCACAAAACTCATTCATAAAGATGTTATTAAATAACAACTGTAGAAGAAATGTGCTCAAATTATTAATTTCACAGGGAAGATAAATAAATCATGTTTATAAATTTCCTAAATTAAGGACATTTTCATTCAAAGTAATAGGAGTTTCCTCTACATGGCAAATACTAAGTGCATCAAGATGAACCACAGATCCATTTCAATGAATTAGGAATATTACATTTCTCATCTTTAAAGGACATAGTATTTAGTAAAAGTTCAGAAATGAATTAATGATTTTTTTTACATTCTTTGTAACTACAAAATGTAAATAAAAAAAAAATACAATATGATTTTGAAAGATAACATTCTTATTCCCTGGTAAAAATCAATCAGAACACTTGTATAACAATAATGACCCTAGATTTCCAATGCACATGGTGTAAATGGCAATGACAAATGAAACATTTAATTTCACAAGTCTTTAATCAATTAACTTCAAATCAAAGACCACTATATACAGCTAGCATTCATTACTTCACTTTTCTCTCTCCAGATAATTAGAGAAACCACCTTCCTTCAATCAAATCTATAGAAAAACATCAACTCAATTCACTTCTAATAACTATCATTTGGCTAAAAGTTTTGGTCAAGTGACTGGACAAAAAAGGAATACATTCAGTCGTTAATAAGATCATTTAAGTTTGATAATTTCCTTTGCTTTTTATGGACACCTCTAACAACACCCCTCCTGTGAAGTCAATGAGGCAGTCAAACACACCTTTTGTTACATTTAAATAGTATGAGTGTTGGAGTCCTGGCTTTCTTAATTTACCTTTCTCAACTTCAAGTTCAAGTCAAGTGCAGATTTCATTGTCATGTAAATACAGCTACTATCTTGTCCATGCACATATTGAAAAGGTTTTGTATAGTTTATTTTTGATGTATGTTGTCGAAAGGATTCATATAGAAAATAATGTCAAAGCTGTTACATGTACTATAAATAAAGATACCATACCAAAAGTAATTTGAAATAATTTGACATTCAGATTGACTGATTGATACTTGCTTAACATTTATAGTTTTAATAAATTACTTTCATTGAAGCCACCAAAGCTATCATGACATGTTGGCTTTGTTATGGACTCTTAATGTTTCCTATTTTATCTAAATGACTTCAGTAGCCAGGCCAGTCAACAGCTATGATGCCACAGTCAGTATATCAGGAACCTGACATGTTTCTTAGTTTGCAAAATGACTTAGTAGAGTCTACCAAAGCTATGATGCCACCATGACTTTATTAGGGACCTTATGATGATGTTTCTTCATTTACAAAATGACTTAGTAGAGTCTACCAAAGCTATGATGCCACCATGACTTTATTAGGGACCTTATGATGATGTTTCTTCATTTACACAATAACTTTGTTATGGTCTCTCATATTTCCTTAGTTTACAAAAAGACTTCAGTAGAAGCCACCAAAGCTATGATGCCTGGGTGACTTTGTTAGGAACCGTCATGTTAATTAGTTTACCAAAAGACTTCAGTAGAAGCCACCAAAGCTATGATGCCTGGGTGACTTTGTTAGGAACCGTCATGTTAATTAGTTTACCAAAAGACTTCAGTAGAAGCCATCAAAGCTATGATGCCTGGGTGACTTTGTTAGGAACCATCATGTTAATCAATTTACAAAATGACTTCAGTCGAGGCCAACAAAGCTCTGATGCCACAGTGACTCTGTTAGATACTCTTTACCTTTCTAAAATACAAAAGTCTGACATTGAAATGTATTACTTATCCACTTAACAATGAACTTTCAAAAAAATACCTTTAATATCAATGTTAACTGAAACTTTGGGAACATTTAACAAAATTGAATTTACCAATATATTATATATATATATATTAATACCTATTTAACAGTTTTTCTTTCTTTACTAACTGTGAAATTGTTGGAGTATATAATGGGTTAATCATTAAGATATTGGCTTTATTTGTTACATACAAATACAATTACTTAACTGTTGCCTTTAAAAAATAATTGATAGAGTAAATTTATGTTTAAATAAGTTTGCTTTTAAATGTCCCCACAAGGCAGCAACTGTTGTGGTTCAATATCAAATAAATAAAAATGCAATGAAATTTAAACAAAATCTCATTTAAGTGATTTATAAAATTGGTGTGATTTAAAAAATTATTGTTTGTTAACGGTTTAAATTTCAACAAATTAACTACCTAGACATATGTATACTTTAAATAATGAACAAACATTAATTATCAGATCACACATAATGCCTAGTTGTACTTTAATACTATTGTGCAGTGTTCTTCCAAAGACATTTTTAATTTAATTTTTAGAAACAAAATAATATTTCATAATTCCCTGTTTACCAGGATTCTTTATACAATTTGTATTGGACTCATTACTGTTCATGAAATACCAAGTTTTGAGGGTAATGGAGGAAAAAAAACGAATTTCAATACTTGGCATTTTGAAGAACAAACTTATTTCCAATTGAACTCTTTCCTACTTTAATGCTGATATTCATTTTTGTGATTTACTAAACTTCTTAATGTGTTCATATCAGAGTTCCAAGTTTGACAAATATGCAATTCTCATAAATCTTCTACATGCAAAAGTCACAAAAGCAATTTGCTCACATTAAATTTATTTTGCATTATAATTTGTATATACAGATTAAAATTGTGAAACCATGGCCACACAAATAGGTAGGAGGAATATTTTCTAAACCAAAAAACCTGTATACCAATGACAATAAATATCTACTAATCAGCCTGATTTACAAACATGTACCCAGAGGTGACAACATTAAGATAAAGGGAAGAATGCTGTAGGATATTAAGGATCTTTTCTGTTGGCAGCTTTATAAAAAATCTTTTCTCTGTTCTGAAAATGAGCAGTATGCAGGATACATTATCTATGGTGTCTGAATGATTGATCATTGGTTGCTTAACATCCAGTGGCAAATATTTCATGCATGTTCAGGATCACTATGATGTCTAATTGATTGATTATTGGTTGCTTAACATCCAGTGGCAAATATTTCATGCATGTTCAGGATCACTATGATGTCTAATTGATTGATTATTGGTTGCTTAACATCCACTGGCAAATATTTCATGCATGTTCAGGACAAAAGTCATCAGTGGTAATTTTTCAAGTGTTTTAAGCAGATGGGAATAGTTTTTATTACAATTCATATCTTTTTTATCCTTTCTGTTTACAAATTACATGTATGTTTATTGTATAAATAATACATGAATGTCTTTTAACACAGACCAAACAACTTTGATTGTGCTAAAAAGAATATTTGGACAATCCTGTTTTCTATTCTATTTAGGTTACCTAAAATGAAATATAATTATGGCCTATGAAATAAGAACATTATAAGGCCATTCAGGGAGTAGGTATAATATAATGTAATCGAAGGTTTCTTATTAAACTGTCAAAAAAACTTTTAAATATCCCATTCAATGTTGACTGTCCTTGTGACAAAAGAAGACTGAGTTTCATTACAACTGAAAATAAACCTGATTTGGATCGTAATATGTTGTACAAACAAGACAATTCCTATTTCTTACCTACTGAAACCCATAAAAGAATATTACATCTAACAAAGAAAAGTAAACACCCTCCTTTTACCCTTGTGGCTAGTTCCAACACCATACTATCTGCCAAGGTATAAAAATACTGATAAATGATTTAAACAAACATTGATGATAGCCGTCCAAATAATGAACTTCTCTAATATAAATATAAGTTAATATACTATTACTTGACTACACATAAGTATGTCTCGGTACCTATTGTATATCTTAGTGTACCAATTAAATTATTTCAAAACAAAACTACCTATCTCTCTTGTACCTGGTCATAAAGGTCATGTTTACTTCTTTTAAATGTGTAGTAAAAATTGGATTTCCAGATAAGAGCCACTCACAGTCCTATTTCATAGAGATTTTTTTAGTTTTGTTTGTATCTGGTCCCCTTATAAATTCCACCTTCTTCCTCTTCTGAATATGCCTGGCTTCAAACGAATTGAGATACATGTATATCCATCAATGATTGTCCGACCTAGGATGGTACACAGTAACACTTAATATATATATAAAGAGAATCATAAATTCAAATAAAACATTAAGTGGGACTATTGCAGTTGTAAATATGAAACCTTCAGTCAACAGCATAAGACAGTCAGGACATTCCATGTAAATATGCTACCTGCACTCAAAACATTCAATGTAAATTATAGGCTACCTTCAGTCAAAAGCTTTGAAGTCAGGACATTTTTCAATGTAAAAGTACTACCTTCAGTCAAAAGCTTTGAAGTCAGGACATTTTTCGATGTAAAAGTACTACCTTTAGTCAAAAGCTTTGAACAGTCATGACACTCAATGTAAATATGCTACCTTCAGTCAAAAGCTTTGAACAGTCAGGACACTCAATGTAAATATGCTACCTTCAGTCAAAAGCTTTGAACAGTCATGACACTCAATGTAAATATGCTACCTTCAGTCAAAAGCTTTGAACAGTCAGGACACTCAATGTAAAATTGCTACCTTCAGTCAAAAGCTTTGAACAGTCAGGACACTCAATGTAAAATTGCTACCTTCAGTCAAAAGCTTTGTACAGTCAAGACATTAAATACTTACAGGACAGTGAAATAAGAGCAGCTGAATTTTTTAATAGATTTATCATTCCCTCCCACCCACAAAAAATGAAATGGTGAGGGGGGTCCAAATTTAATGAAAGTATAGCAATTAATCATTTAAATTTTATATAATTCTGATGTTTGTTTGTCACTGACCAGGAACAATTGCACTGCCTGACATAACATTGTCATAATGTCATGTGTTCTAGGTGTAAATAGCAAAAGCTGTTTATGCTGACACCACTATAGTGTACAATATCAGTGTAAAACATTGAAATATGTTAATGTGAGCACATTACATCTCAGTAATAGGTCAAAAGAGTACATGTCAGACTATTTTTGATTTGGATAGCTAATACTATGAAATACCATTGTAAATGTAACGTTTATTAATCATGAATTCACTCTTGACATTAAATACAATTGTCAGTCTGTATGCACTAGATTACATAATAGCTTATTTATTCAGATTCATATATATCTATCTAAACCATGTTTATATAATAATCTGGGTATATGGCTTTGACAAATGGAATACATCCATGGTCATCTTTTATGGATTTATTTTAATATCAATCCTTCTTTCTTGAAAACATAAATTTGATGAAGCCTTGAAGGTATATATTTTTTCCATAGACATTTAATAACAGTGAACTAGTTGCTTACTTCAACTTGTTATTTAGTTGACTCATTGGCAATCATACCATACTGACTCAGTAGTATAAGTTGATACATGACTTAAAATCCCTCATGTGAAGAATACTGGCCCAGTGGTATAAGATGACCAAAGTCCTACATGTTAAAGATTGATTGTTGGTTACTTAACATCCAGTGATACATGATGAGAAAGAATACTGGCCCAGCGGTATTACAGTAAGATGAATGTTGTCTTTGGCCAAAACCCTTAGTATATCTGAAGAAAAAATGAACAGTCAACAAAATGTGTTCTTAAAATCATCTTTAGACACAAGTCCATACATACATGTATCATATTGGTTAACTCAAAGAGTGGGTTGTATTTTAAGGAAAATTCAACTTACACTGAAATTGGTCCTGAGGATTATCTGTGGTGAGGAGTCCAGACCTATATAGTTTGGTAACTGGTCTAGTAGTATAAGATGATGCATGGACTCTTTATCTCCATGGCAACACACTAACACCACCACCAGGACTATCCACTGCAGGATGGTCTTCATTTCTATAATTTTACTTCATATTTGGACCTGAAAAAATGATAATATTGTTTGATTTTTATTTATGACAAGAAGTTTGTAAACAAGTTTACTCAATAGTTTCTAAACCCACATGGAGCTAAAAACAAAAATAGGACTCAAACTTATTGACCAAAAATTGCCAAAAAACATGTTTTAGTAAGAATGTCAAATTCAAAAACTGTTTTTTTTCTTTAGAATTGAATCATATTTTGTCATCCCAGGGATTTTTTACAGCTTACTTGTTTATTAATATGTTTTTTTTTTTTCTCATGATTATTGTACAATGTTGTTGTTCACAGTCTTGACCTTATTAGATAGCTGTCAGTGGCGGATCCAGAAATTGTCATTAGTGGGGGCCCACTGACTGCATAAGAGGGGGGCCCTCTGGTCATGCTTCAGTGATTCTCTATATAATCAACAAAATTTTCCCAAGAAAAGGGAGGCCTGGGCAGCATGGGCCTCCTTCTAAATCAGCCTCTGGCTATTTTATTGGCAGCATAATAACATCTCCTTATTTTAACAATTATGGCCAAAGCTTCTTGTCAGTGGGACTAGATATAAAAATGATTCCTTTGACCCTTGCAATAACAGGAAATGTTTGATCTATGTACAATGTAAGTGTTATTTTAGGACAAATAGTTCAATTATAAATAAGTGAAACTGTTTACTACAATGTATGACTAAACTGATGTATTTCCACCTATCCATTATATTTGATGCATCTAACAAAAAAATAAATCTGTTACTTCAAACAATATGAAAGGACAATCAACATACAATTATTCCAATAAGGAAGTACTCAATTGAGCAGAACTAAATGTTTCTTCATTCTTTGTATTACTTTTAGCAACTTTCAAGAGGAAAAATGGCAAAAAAATCTGGGGAATAATGATTCAATTTGAGAAATAATGATGTAATCAAACTATTACTTAGTATTTGCCTTGTGTACATCCATGAATGTCCTTGTTTCAGTTTGAACCAAATTAATTATAGCAAAGACCTTCAAATAGTACAATGTATCTCACTAAACATATACTGTTAGACACCATACTAGTCTGTTAATTGGTAAGCCTATTCAGAAAATTAATTCTACTTTAGTTGATGCTATTGATTATTTTTTATTTTTGTTATGACTTGGACATTTCAGTTTCAAATTAGGAAACCAAAATTTCACAAATGAAACATTTTTTGTTTTCCTTTTGTCAATTTCCATTTTCAACAAAGAGGATATTTGGCCTCTTCTTACAGTGTGTATATTTTCCAGCTTCAACTACAAAAAGGCAATTGTCTCATTGAATTGGCCATCTTTAAGTTATAAGGGTCACACCATAAATAGAACCTGTTAAACAGAAGTTGTCTTTGATTGCTGTTTGTCATATTTGTTTTCCATTGTTTTGTCATAATCAAGACTTTGCCTTTCTTGTTTCACATTTTGTCATGGGACTTTTATACTGTTTCACAGATGATGACTTATATGTTCCAATTGTTGAAACCATGTGAATCTTGTAACTTTTCCCACAAATGGGATCTTCCGTATTAAGACTTATTAACTGATTTATTATTACATGAGCATGACATTTGCTGGATCTGCTTTCCCTTCTGAGGCACTGAGATCCCCCCATTTTTGGTGGGGTTTTTGTTGCTAAATATAATATATAGTTTTCTATAATGTGTTTTGTATACTGTTTTGTCTTTTGGTCCTTTTGTTTTTTTGCCATGGCATAGTCAGTTTGTTTTCAACAAGTTTGATTGTCGCTTTGGTATTTTTTGCCATATGGTCCAGGTTTTGCTCATTGTTGTAGGCCAAAAGGTGACACCTCTAGTTGCATAAATCTGCTTCATTTAAGCTTCAAGACTAATAACAAGCTACATGTATTTAGCTTACATGTAATAGCACACTACAAGCTTTAAAATATAAATGGCCAACATGAGCATTTGATTGTCCTATTGTTTTTCTACATTTACATCTTTGTGTGAGTAACCGGATCTAGACTAACCTGGGTCCTTATGACGTGCAGCTAGATATCAGGCTAGATCTAGACCAATGACCAGTGACATCTCTTATAAATCTGTGTCAACATTCACCATTCATTAGGTTGTTGATGTGTAAACTAAGTAAACTTTAACCTGACCAAGATTGACCAACAAGGTTACTGTAAATACTACTGCTGATATTGTTCTATATTTTGCAAGGCTTTTTACTTTATTTTGTATATTTCAGCATACATGTACATGTCTATACATGAGACCTGATCTCCAAAGACTGTGGGCTTAAAAGATTTTACATGTATTATACTTTGTACATGAACTCCATAGCTGTGGGCAGAGAGGATTTCAAAAACACAGATGAAAGCATGGCCTCCAAAGGCTGTGAGAATAAAAACAATATCAATTTATATATTTGAAAGCCTGACCTCCAAGGACTTGGGGCTGAGAAAATATATACATGTAGGCGGTTGAGTGGTCTAGCGCGTCGGATACAGTGGAAGAAGGCGATTTGGTGCCATGATATCTCAGTGACATGAGTTCGCCACATCTGTTATTTGCATGTCCAAGATCAGGAGCCTGTTATAATAGTGGTTGTGGTTGGTTACTGTCTGCCATATCTATTCATCAAATATTGTGTTTATATCCCCATCTTTTTGTCTGTGGTGGATATGTGTCTAATTAACAATTGTACCACATCTCCTTATTTGTCTTTTTAAAGTGTTTTTTTCATGAGTTTAGATTTACAAAACCTAACCTGAATTCTTTATTGTTTGTAAAATATTTTAAGAGAAAACAAAGACATCATGAAGTACACTTTTAACATTTTACATACTATTAAGAATATACAGAAAGACAATATGTCTTGATATGATTGATGAGGCAATGGTTACGTTCATTCAACAAACAAGAAATGGAGATTTTCTATAGAAAGAAACAAGAGAAAGCAAACCTTTTGTTCTGAATCACTTGAGACTGTTTAATGAATGTTTTATGATTTTGTTTTGTAAATTAGAAAAATAGTTAATCTTATTAAAAGTTCAATGTTGTCTTAAATCTGAAATATTTTAATCCTATTAAGAAACTTAGTCAGTTAGTAGATAATTCATTCATAGAACATTAGCTAATTTAAATTTTAACATGACGTCCTTCAAACGCTTTGAGTACACACACTTGGTAAAATATGAATTGGGCTGTTCCGATCATACTCCTTTGTCATATGTTTTTTTTATAAATGAGGTACTCGACTTCATAGAATGATGACGTCAGAATATAAGCAATTTTACGGGAAAATACACGCTTGTGAAACCGAAAGTCATCACAAAGAGGAAAGGTAAACAAACGATGCTAAAATGTGTTTAAAGCTAAAAAAATTTATACATATAAGACATATAAGTACAACTTATGTCACTTATACAGTTTGGTCCGTTCTTTAACGTCAATTTAATAGTGCGTTTTATTTATGGGATGGCACATAATGCCTTCACTTAGAGTGCTTCAATCCAAAACGATTGCTGTATTTGTCCTATTAGAATAGAAATAATTCATTGGGGCTTGAATATATCGTGATTTTACCACAGGTTGTCCCTTTATGCCAATATTTTACCCCTCACTATTGCTCAGGGTAAAATATTTGTCATAAAGAGCCAGCCCGTGGTAAAATCAAGATATATTCAAGCTCCCATGAATTATTTCTTAATTAATTCAGACATGTATTTTAGGCAAGAATGAACAAACATGTTGCAAACTACATGTATGTAAAGAACTTCTACATTGATCCTTAAAAACTATCTAACTGGTGCAAATATTTCCAGCTCAGGAATTATAAAAGAAGTAAAAGCTTTTTATTGGCAGAAAAAAAAAGAGAAATAACCAAAGCAATTATGATGCTGTTTCCTGTTACTATATACTGAGAATTTTACTTTCCTGTTTGCGTTATTAAAAAATATATTCCTCAATTTCATAATTATCACATTAAAAGTTTTGATTTCTTATATACTATTTACCAGTAATCAGACTACAATAATTTTCTAAATGAATTAATTTCTATATTTCATCCCCCTGTTTAAACTTCTTAAAAAAAATGCAAAAGAGAATGCATGTTATGAAAAAAATGCTCTAATATCAGTGATTGTACAGTTGTTTCTTCAAGCAGCAAAAATATCTAAAATACTAACCAGGGGTGGATCCAGCCATATTAAAAAAAGGGGGGGTCCCAACCCAGGACAAAAAGGGGGGGTTCCAACTATAGGTCCCTATTCAAATGCATTGATTGTCCAAAAAAAAGGGGGATTCCAACCCCGGCAGTGGCAGATCCAGATATTTTCATAAGAGGGGGCCCACTGACTGACCTAAAGGGGGCCCCGCTCCAGTCACGCATCAGTGATTCCCTATATAAGCAACCAATTTTTTTCCAAAAAAGGGGGGGCCCGAGCCCCCTGGGCCCCCCCCTAAATCCGCCTCTGCCCGGAACCCTCCCCATGGATCGCCACTGCTAACTACATGTACAGACACAATGTTTGATGTATTCTCCGTTTACAGACTTATTTGATGCATTACATATTGATTAAATTTATTGATGGTAGTTTAATGCCTAGTCAATACACATGTGCAAGATTTGCATCAAGAAATGACCTACATGAGAATACTTGAATTTTAAAAAAGTCAGGCATTAAACATATTATTAAATTATACAATGCAAATAGAGCCTATGTTTACTGATACAATAATTTGTTTACAATACTTAAATTTTGACTCACTTTTGAACTTCCATATCTTGTATATGTTAAAACTTCATTTACTCAACACAAGGACGTATGTTAGTTATACGTCCTTGCTCAACATAAAATAACATTAACCATAGACATTGTCATTGGCTAATTTTACAAACAATTTGATAATGATGCTAGATATCCCATCATGAGCTTTACAATGTCTCTACATACTAAATCTAACACTAGATATCATTAGTGAAATTACACTCCCCCTTTTATCCATTTAAAACATAACAGGTGCCCTTAATTTACTAGTTGTTAAACCATTCCCTATCGCCATTTAATTTTAAAATGTTGAGTTACAAAAAGTAAATTATATATAAGTTTCATGTTGGTAAGCCTAAAACATGCCAACTTGGTGTCTTATTTTGAAAAATAAATAGGCACACCTGAAAATATCTTTTTACCTGTCCAAAATAACGTTACCTGTGCAGACGATTTCACCGAAATACAAATTGTCACATCAAAATCTTTTCTTTTTCTTCACTTTTCTAGAATTTGTCCACATTTTATTCTGTCACTGACTTTAGTTCCGATTTCACCACTAAACATGTGCTATACAGTAGCAGCCGCTATATTTTGGTAAATCAGTGCAAATCTTGATTTGGTCTGTTTAAAATTGCGACTCACTCCCACCAAAATAAAAAATATCTTTTATTTTTTTCAATGTTGTACCTTCATTTTAAATATGTGAATTTATAACTTAGCATTAATTTATTATTTTCAAATTCTTGTGTCACATCTTCTTGTAAAATCATCAAACATTGCATTGAATATGTTTAAATTTGAATGATAAACTTTACCTGTGACAGTGGGAGTAAGTTTCTGTAATTCAATAGCAACTTTGTACCCTCTTGATCAACAATACGCTTTGAAACAGGGCCAAACATGAATGTGAGTTGACTTGTCAAAAATCATAGCTTTTTTAAAGTTATATAACTACTGTCACCGGTTATAAAGTGCACATTGAAGAAGATAATTAATAATGGATTTGGACAAAGTAGTTTTTATTTTTGGATACTTGTTTATTTTTGTAAAATTCTGGCTAGTTTCAGCAGATGGGACACATGGCCATGCACTCTCAGTGACAACTGTGCATGGTTTAAAAATTACTGAAGAAAGTGTAAATGAAGAAGAGATTCACAGTGAAATGCTGAAGATTCCTCATGATTTTAACAAGATTATTTATTTGGATATTGTCCAGTATATGGAGGTAAGTCTAAATTAAAATATTATTAATTATAATTTGATACATGACATACATGTAAGAATGTGAATATATTTAGTAAAAGATTAGAAGAGCAGGCATGACTGATATGATTTAGACTAATATTAAACCTAGAGTTTATTGTGTTATGGAATTTACAAACAGTGACACAAATTTCTTTTATTTATTTTGTTGGTAAAAAGATAAAAGTTGAATTATTGACATTTGTTTATTTAAAAAAGTCTCATAGAAAATATTAACCTCCCTGTTGCGCGTTGTGCATGTCGCAAGCCAGGAACTAGCAGTGACCAGTGTCAGATTTGAAGATGTAACAAGCATTCAGCCCCCCCCCTCCCAAATTTTGATCTAAACTTATTTTTTGCAATCATTTTTACTAATAACATTGTACTGAGATTCACCCCTGTATGCTGTTATTGCTATAGTTGTTTTTTGTTCATATACAAATTTATCTTTTTGAATTGTTTCACAGTTTGACAATCAAATGCTGATGCATTTGTTGCTTATATTAGTTACAGGCTATTCCTCATTGTTGAAGATCAGTTTATTATGGAGACCATTTATTGCTCAAATATTGTCTTTAGTAGATTTTTGTCTCATTGGTAATCATGCCATGTCTGCTTTTTTTTTTTTTTATGTTTGAAAATAGAGAGATGCTTGTCATTTTAAGTGTATGCATAAAATTGAATTTAGGATATAAATCACCATGACAGCAACCCAATGACTGAAATATGTAAAACATCTGAGATACTAATTCCTTGAGTTATCGCCCCTGTTTGTGCATTATAATGTTTTACCTCATTTCTATAAAGGCCAAATTAATCACAAAATGTGCAAACTTTTATCCAAATCATTCATTTCCATTCTCAATTTTACTTCAAACTCCAATCCACTAAAAGTTTAAAAAAAAAAAAGAAAAAAGAAACACCCTTTTAATCAAATTTTTAATATATATCATAAAGTACCAAGAGTGATGATCATTATGATTGTACACATTTGAAAGTACAAGTTTTAAGATTAAATATTATTTGTATTGAGTACAATACTAAAGAAGGCCTGATTTAAATGTGAGTTTATTATCCGATTAGTATCTCCGATCGGATTGTCTGAGATATTTACCTATGTTTATTTCATTCATCATTGCTGACATTTAGTACAATTCATCTTAATGTTTGGTGTTAAGACAGCATTGTACTGGATAATAAAATCTATCATGATTCTTCAGTGTAATCAACCAGAACAATCAATGGTTAATTGATGGATTAATTTGTTTTGACTAATAACTATACAATATAGGTTTTGCTTATTGTGATAGTCAATACATGTATGTTGTTTTTCCGACTTTTTCCTATCCTGTTCTGATTTACTTCCTCTTTTTGATAATTTGTTCATTTAGAATTTTCAAGATCACATGTTTATCCTTAATTAGAAAAATACTTCTGTTTATAGTTTTCTAATAACATTGATTTTCTTGCAACAGAATGACTACCTTTAAGTTTTTAGGGGACGATTCAGCTATTTTCAAAAGGGGGAGGGGGATCCAAACCCAGATAAAAAAGGGGGGTTCAACTAAATGTCCCAATTCAAATGCATTTAGTGACAAAAAAAAAGCAGGCTGTTTGTTGTCTGCTCTATGGTCTGGTTGTTTTCACTTTTACACATTCCCCATTAATTTACATTCTCAATTTTAGTTTTATTTCAAAGACTAACTTTTACACTCAGAGGCTGGTTGTTATATAATTGTCAACAGTATTTTTGGTTTCAAATAAAACTGTTTTTATAATCATGTGAGATAAGAACTCTTTGATACTTATAACAGTGTAAAATGATAAGAAATTTCCCACCAAAGATTTGTTTTTTTTTTAAAGAAAACTTCTGAAATCATAGATTTTATGTAAAAAAGATCATTATTAAAATTGATGCTCAAGATAATTTCTGGGGTCATTTTCTGGAAAATATGAAATTCTCACAAGAAAATGAATAAAGAAGTACTTATGATGTAGTTTATATTTTATATCCAGATGTTATGTAAAAGATCAGGGTTGACTTACTATCAAATATTAACATGACATCTGCAGGAATTAATAGGTGTGTGATGAGAGACCTGTTTTTCATGGATCATTAAATGCACATGCAGTGCATCTTATGTTTTGTGGCATTAATGTCTGAATAACCAGCTGGCATGTTCATATGCTTTTGTACTATATTATCCCACCTATGGAATTTGAATGAGCAATTAAAACTCTAAAAAGACCCTCATGAAATAGAAAAACAAAGACCAACTGAAGGATATTTTGTAATCTATCCATGATACAATAAAATCAGTGCATGCATAGCAAAAAACACTCAAGTTTTTAAAATAAAATTTTGTGGAATAAGCCTTAGCTTTAAGCTTTCAGAACATCAGTTGCCTTAGGAGGTCCAATAGAAGATAAGGGTAATACTTTAATTAGACAGCAACCCAATAACACGAATCTACATGTATAATGATCCTCTAGTGACAAAATGATACTAAGAATTATGAGTACTGTGCATGTTTTACCATGCATATCAAATCTTTCAAAAAATGTTAACCCTTACTTATAATCTTACAATCTGTAGTTTTCTGTATAAATATAAAAATAAAAATATGTTGTATGATTGACAATGAGACAACTTTCCCCCCAGAGACCTGATGACGTAGAAGTTAGAAAACTGCAGGTCATTGTATGCGTTTTGTTTTTGTTTTTCTCATCTTAGTTTTTTTGTTGATGATCAGATCTTTACTGTCCTTTTACTTTTGATTGGCCCTTTGTATCTTCCTTCCATTTATTATATACATGTATTTGCATTGCTAACAATATTTATTTTTGTTGTTTATGATATTAGAAAGACAACGTTAAATAAATCTTTAGTGTATTGTTTAGAACACTCCTTTAAGTCTACATTTGACAAGATTATGCAACCTGTTAAAGTTTCTCAATAAACTATTTTGGCTGAAATTTACGCTGGTTAATTGAGTGCTTCTGCAAATTTACATTTTGATGTTTACCAAAAACTAATTAATATTACTAGTCCGGCGGCTTTGTAAAAAATTGTGCACATCCTGTTACAAGCATGAAATTTGGCATGGACCTTCCTCAACTATTACTCTTTTATTTCAGATAGGGAGGCATTTGAAAAAAATTTCTCACTTCCGGTAAAATCCAAAATGGCGGACGTTATACTTAAATCAGCCCAATATCGAAGACTAGCGTGTAAAAATGTCCTATTATCATGCTACTATCATAATATTTGGTACAGACCTTTGTGTTTTACTACTTTTGGATAAATTAAATAGATTAGATGTCTTCAGAAACCCATCTTCCGGTTAAAATCCAATATGGCGGACATTGTACTTAAATAAGCTTATTTTTTAGGGAGGGTAACTGAAATGTGTTTTAACGTATTGCTACTATAATTACATTGTGTATGAACCTTTCTTTGGTGCTTCTGATGGAGACAATGTATAAGACATATGTCTTAAAAACCCTTACTTCCGGAAGTATCCAAAATGGCGGACAGAGAAATATCAATTTTTTATTCAAATTTTCAACTTTCTTCAAAATGTAAAGAAAATGATTTTATTTTGTGCTGGTCATTAAACTTTTGGCTTTAAGTTATCCCCAAAACCACTTATTCTAGCATGTTGTGAATGCTTAGATATAAAGTTGACACTTCCGGTAAAAATATGACGTAAATTTTAAAGATGAGTCCTCTATCTATTTCTTCGATGTAGAGTTTTGGATAGATTGATTTAAACAAAATAAAATCACTATAGTACTAAAAAATATTTAAAACTACTTCTATTTGGCCAAGAATACATGCTTATTCACAATCACCACCACATGCACAAAAGGCAGTGCACGGGAGACCCGATTTTACACATTAAAAAAAAAACGCGGCATCCTTTCTTACATCCATAATGTACAAGCTTCTGAAAAAATGATGAGGTCTCAGAAAGAGTTTTTTTTTAAAGGGACCCTCTTTGTCCCTTCGCAATCCATTAGTGACAATACTAGGTAGCATAAGAGTCAATCCAAAGCTCGTCTCACTAAACACCTGCATTAGTATATTACACGTTTTACATGCTTGAAAAGACTAGAACAAGTCGTGGGAATAGCCTCACTTAAAATGAGATTTCCCTTTTGTGCAAAAATTGACTTTCTTGGTTCGTTAATCATGTTAGATCTGATAAGTTTGTACAGTACAACCCCGGTGATTAAGCCTGATCAATCATCATTCTTTATGTTAAAGTCACATCTTCAAATACCATTAATGTCTCCCACGCAGTCTTTTTTTTTCCTTTTCAAGCAAAGAGAGAACAGTATCACAACCCGTCATAAGGTATTGGTCAGAAATAAAAGTGTGTGATCACTCATTGCCTAGTGCATTTGTAAGGCCATTGATAGATATTAATCCAAAGATTTTTGCCTCCCCAAATACAATCAATAGTTCGTCTGCCCCTTTGTTATGGAATAGCGAAATACTGGTAGTTTTAAAGCTGCTAAAAGAAGCAAGGGAAACATTTAGGGGAAAGGGAATACACAGACGAACCCAGGATTAAAAACATCCTCAAAGATGGGAAAGTTTTCTGAGAGATGACGACAGTAAGAAAGAACTTTTAAGTTTTCATTCACAGGAGCTTGCTCAATACAATTTTGAGTACAAGGTAGTTGAAGCAACAAATGCTCAGGATGTTTAGTGTTATCCACCACTTGATGATGTTTCAAGTTTAGAACCATGTTTACACGAAGAGACTGACACTAGAATCAAGATAGATGTGTCTGATGCAGTGAAACATAGACTTAACTGAGTCATGACTCAAACAGTCGATACTGATATCATTGCTGTTTCGCTATTCCGTGACATAGGGCAGACAAACTTTGGTTTGCATTTAGAAGGGAAAAAGTATAAGATATATAGCAATCAATGACCTTTCAAATGCACTAGGCATTAAAAGATAACACGTTCGCTGGAAAGGGAACTGCGTTGGTGACATTAATGGAGTTCGAAGATGTGACTATAGCATTTAGAATGATGATTGACCAGCCAACATCACCATATGGATTTGATGTTTAATGTCATTGAAAACGATACGTGGTTTTGTTGGAAGATAAAAAAAAAAGAAACAGATTAGGTTAACAAGGCAAGAAAATATGTGTTTTTGCAGAATTTTTTAAGATGTGAGAAACAATACCACAGTCTTTGTAAATGTTGGAAATCAGCTCTCCGATTGTGAATTCCGGCCTACTGAGTATGCTGATTGGGTATTATGTCCTTACCTAAATAAAATACCTTGAAACTGAAGTACGAGTGGATGAAGTCTTGGATGCGTATGGTAGTTATAGCAACAAATGGTCAGGATATTCTATCTTATCCACCACGTAATGTATTTCAAGTTCAGCACCAAGTTCACATTTAGAGGCAGACACTAAAATCATGGTGCATGTGTCTGATGCAGTGAAACACGCACTTAAACGAGTCATGATTCGAACAGTCGTTAATGATGATGTTGTCAATACTGTTTCGCTATTCCGTGACATAGGGGTAGACGTTGTGTTTGGGAGGGCAAAAGACTTTGGATTAATATCTATCAATGGCCTTTCAAATGCACTAGGCAATGAGTGATCTGGGTGATCTGAAACACTTATTGTTATCCATGTCTTTACCTGTTGTGATATGGTTCTCTCTTTGCTTGAAAGGGGGGAAAAGACTATGTGGGAGACATTGATTGCATTTGAAGATGTGACTTTAACAAAAAGAATGATGATTAATCAGACTAAATCACCGGGGTTTTACTGTAAGATCGCACAAACTTAGCAGATGGGTATAACATGGTTAACGAAGCAAGAAAATAACTATTTGCGCAACAGGGACGGCTTTTCGAGGCTATTCCCTCAACTTGGTCTAGTCTTTTCCAGCATGTAAATAATGTAATATACTTAGGCAGGTGTTTAGGGAGACGAGCTTGGGATTGGCTCTTATGCTACCCACTCCAGGCGGGGACAAAGAGGATAACTTTTGAAAAACTCTTTTTGAGGCCTCATCATTTTGTCAAAAGCTTATACATTGTGGATGTAAGAAAGGATTCCACGGTCATTTTTAATGTGGAAAATCGGGTATCCCGTGCACTGCCATGTGTGCATGTCATGGTGACTGTGAATAAACATGTATTCTTGGCCAAGTAGTAATAATTTTAAATAATTTTTAGTACTATAGTGATTTTATTTTGTTTTAATCAATCTATCCAAAACTCTAAATCGAAGAAATAGATTGAGGACTCATCTTTGAAATTTACGTCATATTTTTAACCGGAAGTGTCAACTTTATATCTAAATATTTACAACATGCTAGAATAAGTGGTTTTGAGGAGAACTTTAAGCCAAAAGTTTAATGACCAGCACAAAATAAAATCATTTCTTTACATATTGAAAAAAAATGAAAATTTGAATAAAAAATTGATATTTCTCTGTCCGCCATTTTGGATATACCCGGAAGAAAGGGTTTTTAAGACATATGTCTTATGCATTGTATCCATCAGAAACACCAAAGAAAGGTTCATACACAATGTAATGATAGTAGCAATACGTTAAAACACATTTCAGTTACCCTCCCTAAAAAATAAGCTTATTAAGTACAATGTCCGCCATATTGGATTTTAACCGAAAGTGGGGTTTCTGAAGACTTCTAATCTATTTAATTTATCCAAAAGTAGTAAAAAACAAAGGTCTGTACCAAATATTATGATAGTAGCATGATAATAACACATTTTTACACGCTAGCCTTCGATATTGGGCTGATTTAAGTATGACGTCCGCCATTTTGGATTTTACCGGAAGTGAGACATTTTTTTCAAATGCCTCCCTATCTGAAATAAAAGAGTAATAGTTGAGGAAGGTCTATGCCAAATTTCATGCTTGTAACAGGATGTGCACAATTCGTCTGAAATATGCTTGTAGCCGCCGGACTATACCCATTTTACCTGAAAACTTTTAAAATATGATAATAAATTGTGGACTGTAAAATAAATATATACTCCTTCCACTTAAGGATAATTTTCTAACTGAAAAATAATGTGATTTATAGCTAGGTGTCATGTGTCTGACAGAAAATTTACCATAAACTAAAAAAGATAGTAACATTGTACTCATCCCACTATTATAATACAGCGCTTGGCTGGTTTTATTTTGTTGGTTATCACTGTAGCAGAACTGTGGCTACTGTATACATGGTGTATGCTAGATAATTACACACTTCAGGAACCCATTCAAATCCTAATTGACCTACTTGAGGAGGAAAGATTATATTTTTTTGTACAATTTAATAAAACATATTGTGGCTATATTTGGATTTGAGATTTTCATTTTTAAACCTTTGCTGTACTTAGTGATCTGTCAAAACAGTTCTAAGCTATAATCTTCTGGTTTTGAATAAGTTTTCTTTTAAAATCAAATGTTAAAACCAAAATAAAATTATACTGTTGATGCTATCTGGTAAAATTCTAATGTAATGAAATTTTTTATAATATTATATGTGTTAAACATAAATCTACAATTGTTCCTTGTCAATTGTCAAAAGTTTACATGTATATCTTTGATAAAAGTCACATATTAATCCTCGGAAATTTGGAAATTTCTATGAATGAAAGTTGAATTGTTATTAGAACGTAATCGATCAAACTTTGAATGAGAAAAGAATAAAATATATACATAACTGGAATCTTGATATACAACTTCATTTATTTTGAATATGGAGAATTAAGAACCTTTAAAATAAGAATTGTAGAGAATATTTTCTATAATATGTGCGTTTCTCGTTTTTTATATAGATTAGAATGTTGGTGGTTTAACACTAGTAATTTTAGGGCCCTTTATAGCATGCTGTTCATTGTGAGCCTAATTAAGGCTATGGCTCTGTGTTAAGGGCATACGATACAGTTACAGGGGAGGCAATGACGTTGCTAACGTCAAATGTTATTTTCGCGACGTCAAACTGTAACATATCGGGAAAAGATGAATTTTGTGACTGATTTTTATCATTCAAACTGATTTAATTTGAAAACGAGTGCATGGACCCCTATTTTTTAAAACGACATTTTGTTTCATTTTGCAAAGAGATTATGTGGATCAAATTTTATAAAACTGTAAATAGTGCAATTTTTTTAATTTTGATAAATATACAGCCAAATATGACGTTTTTTCTCAATTCATGACCATTTGATAAATATGTGTTATTTCTGAATAAAAAATTCATAAATGTATAGGATATTTTTAAAATACAGAAATTACAAATTATTTAACAAAAAACAATTTGTGTTTATCTTTTAAAACAAAAAAGTTATGTCTGTCTTTCGAAAGGAAACATACGGCCACAAATCCGAATTTTGAGCAAATATACAAAATTTCGACCTCATTTAACTCAAAAAGAAGCACATGAAGGTATATTTTTTATTACATATTTGATTTAATCAGGCAAAAATTAGCCTATATGGAAATTTTCATTAAACTGTAAATACGGGATCAAAACTGTATCGTATGCCCTTAAAGACCTTACCTTGACCTATAATGGTTTACTTTTATATATTGTGACTTGGATGGAGAGTTGTCTCATCGGCACTCATACCACATCTTCCTTTTATATCGTCATATGTACTTCATGTGTTTTCTACAATATTGTGCCTTCATGTGTTTATATTGTATGAAACATTGCATTAGAGGACATCATAAAATCCAGAAGATTAGAACGGACATGAAATTTGTATGTGTTATGTTAGTTATTGTTCAGTCCCATGTGTCCTAACTCTGAGACAAGGAAAGATAACTTCACTTGTTTAATTATCTAGAAAAAGGTCTTGACACATTTAAAAACTTAGATAAATCTTATCCAAATTTGGTACAGAGATAATACACATTGAAATTCTGATGATAAATTGTAAACCATTGTTATGTACATGTTCACTTGAGTAAGATGGTTTCATTCATCACTTTATCATTGCCTGTTTGTACATATTGTAAGGTCTATCAGTATTCCCTGAAGTCAGATCTGCCTATATTTGTGATATTGTAGACATTGAAAGTAGGAATAAGAGAATGAAATGATTTAAAGCAGAGACTATCATAGCTCTGCTGTCAACATTATGACATGACCTTACATTTACAAATTTACAAATGTAAGCAAAATTGGACTAAATTAAAAAAAAAATATTATCGTGCCAGGAAATTTATTGCAATGTCTTGTTAACCACACTTATATCGTATAAACTTTTTTTTAAAACTTTTAAAGCATTTTATACAAATGACCTGGTTTTAAAGATTTCAACTGTCTTATTTTATTCAGATTTATCACCAGAAACACCCAATAACATGACCACTATATAATTTATGTACTTATAGTCATAATGATAAAATGGACTGTAAGTTACATTTATACCTGTCCTAATTCTACAACTAAATAAACACATTGATGACAAACAACAAGTGTTATCACACTACAAGGACAACTGGGTTACAAGATTTGAAAGGCCAATAGTATTGGTTTGTAGTTTCTTGGACTCTTTCTCACGACAACAGTTTTGCTTAGATTTGTGGTGTAGGCCACTAGTATTGGTTTGTAGTTTCTTGGACCCTTTCTCACGACAACAGTTTTGCTTAGATTTGTGATGTAGGCCACTAGTATTGATTTGTAGTTTCTTGGACCCTTTCTCACGACAACAGTTTTGCTTAGATTTGTGATGTAGGCCTCTAGTATTGGTTTGTAGTTTCTTGGACCCATTGTCACAAGGACAACAGGTTTATTTACATTTGTAAGGCCACTAGTATTGATTTGTAGTTTATTGGACTCTTTCTCATAAGAAAAACAAGTTTATTTAGATTTTTGGTGTAGTCCATTGAGTATTGGCTTGTAGTTTCTTGGACCCTTTATCACAAGGACAGCATATTTATATAGATTTGTGATGTAGGCCACTAGTACTGATTTGTTGTTTCTTGGACCCATTCTTGCACGGACAACAAGTTTAGTTAGGTTTTTGGTGTAGGCCACTTGTATTGGTTTGTAGTTTCTTGGACCCATTGTCACAAGGACAACTGGTTTATTTACATTTGTGGTTTAGGCCACTAGTATTGATTTGTAGTTTCTTGAACCGATCGTCACAAGGACAACAGGTCTACTTAGATTTGTGATGTAGGCTGTTAATATTGATTTGTAGTTTCTTGGACCTGTTGTAACATAGACATAAGGTTATTAACTCAGATTGGTGACGTAGGTCACATGCATTGAATAGTTGTTTATGGTCACAAGGAGATTCAGTGTTATTTCAATGCAGAATGGTCCAGCATGCCATAAGAATCCTTTCCAGAAAAAGATTATGGCTTTTAATTCCATTTAAAAAAACATTCTTTAAAACACACTTTTGCAGTGGAGAAAAATACAATTTCTGACAAAAGTACTGTTCTTCACTGAACATTCAATAGCTTAAAAGAGTGCATAAGACCAGAACACACCAGATTTTTAGATAAAATGTGTGAATTTCAAGTGATGACATAACTATGTCTGAGAAATTTTAAAAACCCACTGACGTAACACTTTTCTTTAGATATGTGACCGAAGTTAAATTTGACTCCCATCATTGACAGTGTTGTTCCACTCCCGAAGCCTTTCATTATACACTTTTTCAAAAAATCAGAATAAAAAGTTATAATTTTATGAAGAAAAAGTTGATAATTCTAGGTATAAGCTGGGATGGTTCTTTCCATTCTGTCAGGTAAAAAAGACAGGTAACAATTTCAAACAGGATCTTAATTTAACCTTGTAAGACAAAAGGTCACATGGTACAATTTACTGAATGGTTAGAAAAAGTGTTTACTACTGTAAATAGAAGTCTAGAAGTTCTGAGTATATAAACAGAAATTTAATATGCAAAGGGACCTCAGATTTAGCAAGTTAGGATTGAAAGGGTGGTTACTTATGGACTGATTTTCTTTACAACAGAAAGAGTGGCTGATTATTATGTCTGAAAGACTATAATCTGTTAACGAGAGAGCAAATATACATCATACCTGTTCCTATTAACTATAAGGTATTTTTAATACCTTCGTTCTTGCATTGCTTTGACTAAATCCAACTGACTTGACTGACTTTTCAGGTTGTTGACATAAAACTGTCTTTTCAGTTCAATGTCAGATGTTTTAGCTTTTTTGACTTTTTTTTGTGAACGATTCCAGCATGTATTATCTGCTACTTAACTGATTATTTTAATTGCATGTGGAATTGTATTGTTTCTGTTTGTTTTTTTTGAGAATGAAAATTAAGTATAAGGATATTTATTGTTCCATTAATGAGGGGAGCCCTTGAACTTAAACTTTATATAAAAATAGAAGATGTGAAATCATTGCCAATGAGACAACTCTCCACAAGATACCAAATGACACAGAAATAAACAGCTTAAGGTCACCATATTACATTCAACAATGAGCAAAACCCACACGTTAGTACATGTACTTTATATAAACTGATGTTTTTTAAGCATGGTTGTTATAGTAAACATGAATGAATTACTGTGGGTATCCAATCACCTTTGTGGTAGTGAATTACCTATTGCCTGACCAGTTAAAAAAATTGCCAATACAATTTGTCCATTTAAATTGTACAATAGGTATTGTGAGAGCTATTATCAACAGGTGGTCATTTAACTACCTGTAGATTTACCTGGTTTGTTTTTAACAGAGCTAATTTAAATGAATGATAGCTAGCTTGCTTTCCTCATGTCCAATGTCCTGAATGGACTATTCTATTTAGGTATGGGACATTTTACATTTGATACACTATTTGTTCTTTCTAACAAAGATAATTATTGTAAATTTTTTTTTTTTGCTAACAATCACAAATAAATCATTGCTGGTAAATCCCACTTTTATAATGAAGAATAAAGCACTGAAATTTCTATTCACTAAGCCATTTGTACTTTTTTGATATATTGAAAATAAATTTTTCACAGTAATTCCGATTGAAGAAGATCCTGAATATTAAATGAAACTTTGATACACTATTTGTTCTTTCTAACAAAGATAATTATTGTAAATTTTTTTTTTTGCTAACAATCACAAATAAATCATTGCTGGTAAATCCCACTTTCATAATGAAGAATAAAGCACTGAAATTTCTATTCACTAAGCCATTTGTACTTTTTTGATATATTGAAAATAAATTTTTCACAGTAATTCCGATTGAAGAAGATCCTGAATATTAAATGAAACTTAGCATTACTACTATTCCATTTCAGGAATCGTAATATAACATGAAAATATATCCCATTATAAAACACCAAGCCACACATAATTCATCTTGTAGAATTATTCACAATTAGATGGGCTATCCAAAAAAATCCATTTCACAAACACTTTAATTCCATATCAGGAATCAGAAACTTAAAATATATCCCACATTAAAACACCATGAAGCAAACATATATCTCCTTTTTTTATAAACTAAATTCACTGATTGAATTTCCATCTTCACTGTAAAGAGACACAAAAAGAAATGGCCTAAAATGCCCCATCTCTAAATAGAATAGTCTATTCAGGACATTGGTCATGATACATGAGGAAAGCAAGCTATCTATCAGTCATTTAAATTTTACCTTTTAGTGATTTTTTTTTACTGGGTAGTTAAATGACCACCTGTTGATGACCTCTCACAATACCTATCATACAATTTAAATGGACAAATTGTGTTGACAATTTTTTATACTGGTCAGGCAATAGGTATTTAAATACCACAAAGGTGATTGTGGAATGACAGTAACTTTAAAAAAAAATTGTTTGGTTTACTGGTTTATAAACATTAATATTTTTATTATAGCAAAACTATACTAAAGTACTTCTTAAAACAGCCACAAAAGTTTTATTCTTAAAAAACAGAATGGCAAGAATAATCATTTATATTCAATATTTTGACTGGATTCGTATAACACCAATTCCTTAAAGGATATAAAAATGACACTAGTTTTAAAAAAAAGTCATCCATGGTCGTAAGTATGCATAATCTTCACATAAAAGGATGAAACTACACGCACACGCATGAAATCACGCCATTTATACTTGGCATACGTACCGTAGAGTGAAAAGAACAAACAAGGTGAATTGAATAAATTAGAATTTTGATGTAAATGCAGACACATAATTTCACTAAAAATGCTTGAGTAAGCAGAACATAAATAGATAACACCTCGCTAGCCATAAAATAGAATCCTAATACCACCATCAATTGAAATACAAAAAAAATATACACCTTTATGCTTACTGTGAAAAAAGAATGATGGTAACAGTCTATCAGAAAACCAGCAACTAGACAATGCATATTACTTAGCTGTAAAATACATTTGTACAAACACACACACTAACAAACAGAATATTTATATATCAGTTATATTTCAAAAAGTATGAGCAAAAAAAAGTGTTGTGTTATATATACTGACAAATCAACTTAAGATCAGCAGTATTAAAACATGAATAGACCTTTGAAGCCGTATGGTGACCTATAGTTGTTAATGTCTGTGTCATTTTGGTCTTTTGTGGATAGTTGTCTCATTGGCAATAATACCACATCTTCTTTTTTATACTATCTACATTAGCAATAAAAACACTGAAATATACCTTTTCATTCCAGTAAAAACACAAAAATACAATACCATTTCATATCAAAAAGACAACATCATTTTCCTACTGACTTAAGGATGTTCGCTACTCTGTTAAAAAATAACAAGCTTTTTAAAAGACTATTATGAATTGATAGTATATAAAAAAAGAAACTAAAAAAGTAGAAAAAAATGGAGGGTCCATGTGCTCGTTTTCAAGATATAAGCCATTGCAAATTTGGCGGGAAATAATTCTCTCTAGATTTTTCATACATTTAACATTGGCACCTTATTTGTTTCAAAACCTATGAAAAAATAACTAGAATTTTATAAAATTTTGAAATATGGCTTGTTAAAATGTATGTAATAAAAGTATGAAAAGAAAAGTAGGGTTAGTGGGCAAATATTTTTAATGATAATAAATGGATAAAACCAGAGGATAACGAAAATCTGGCAAAAAATCAAAAAATGGAGGAGCAAACATCCTTAACATCATTCTCCTGCTGACTTGCTATAAAACCAAGAATGTGTCCATGGGACAGATGCCTCAGCTTGTAAACATACAGCAAATTTATCCATTTTTAAGGGGGGACACTACTTGATAACACCACCAAAATTGGATCTTGGTCTGTGTTTGGTGGTACTTAGCATTGTGTATAAGTTTCATAACATTTGGTTGAGGAATACTAAATTTTAAAGAACATAAACTTATTTTGAGAAATAAGGATAGACAGACTTTTATATAGCTGGAGATAAAGTTTTAATAATATATCTAAATCCTTCTTGCATATGTGTTGGGAAGATAAAAATTATAACATAATATAACATGTATAATAAGCCTTATGTTTTCTGTCAGAAAGCTGTGTCACAAGAGGCTGCTGTAATTTGATGTCAAATAGCTTATCTGTAGATGTTGAATAGGTTTTATTTTCAGGAATGTCTAAGTTTCTAACAGCTATGTAAAAACAGGACTTTCTTCGGGCCAAAGGTTGTCTATAGTATTTGTACAATGGTTAGAATGGGGTGTAGAATTTCTGATAACATTCCTTTGAGTGGTGTCAGAAAGTGTCTAAGACAGACAATAGCATATATTTTAAGTCTTTACTTGTATGTTTTGATAGTGTTGAAGGGGTATAGGTCATCTGTTTTGTCATGTAATTTGTACATTAACCTGAGTATTTATGACAAACAGTAACTGCCAGTATCCTGTATACAGTATAAAGTTGAAGTTTAGATAGAATATTTAACATTTTACATGTATTAATGAATTTAGAAGTGGTAGACACTCAAAACCAAACTCTATGTATGTTTATATGAATGTTAAAGAAAACCTATTCTGTTAGTCTTAAACAAATTTTGGTTTTTGTTTCAGATCACCCACCCAATAATACTTATAATATTTTGATAAAACTTGGCAGTTTTGAGGCATCTGTAAAACATTCTTTGCTAATTAATTAAGGGTAAACCTTGAATTACATGTCAAAATGATGAGTGGAATTTGAAGTAAACATGTGTAAAACTGTTATATTTTGTAGGAGATTAGTAAGGAGCCGGTAACTCGGTGGTTGACATTTGTTGCTGTGTATCATATTTGATTTTCATTCATTATTTTGTACTTAAATTAATCTCTTAATTTTCTTCTTTGAATTATTTCACATTTGTCATTTTGGGACCTTTTATAGCTGACTATGTGGTTTTGCACATTGTTGAAAGCAATACAGTGACCTAGCTATAGTAGTTAATTTCTTTGTCATTTGGTCTCAAGAATTTTTTGGTTTGGCTACAATCAAACCACATCTAATTTTTTTAATTAACAGGGGACTTATTTTGATACATTACATTGTATTAGTATTATGTTTTCTTGAACCTGTAACAGTGTCCAGGGGGATTATTTCCTTGGTTGGACCTTTGCATAAAAAAGGCAGATGGCTCACACAAGTATTCAAAACTTAGTTTAACCAATCATCTAAATATGCTAGAACTTCAACATTAAATTCCATATGAAATCAGCTTTTAAGCACCTGTGCGTCACAGTGTCGTTTTTTTGGTAATTATATTTGACTTAATCCATGTTATGCAGTTTTAAATTCACATTAAAATTACATGTTAAATTTGTCATATTGACTGAAGGGATGCTTTGTATAATAGTTTGACAGATAGAGAAAAAAAAATGAAATTAGATTGATAATGTTTTATCACTTATTCATATTGGTTGCAATATCTCATGTTGTAGGATGTGGTTATCTCAATTTAAGAAATGTCCTATTTACTATTATATAACAATTATATGAAGGAACATACCTTTTACCGACTTTTTATTTTTTTTTTTAGAAAAGTGCAATTATGATGTAAGAAAAGTCCTATAAAAATGATATGCTATAGGGTAGATTTAAGGAATATTAATGGATCTGTAAAATTTGAGACACTTCTTTAGGGAAAAAAAAAGTTGAATGAACTTCCTGTGTAAATTATTGCAGACAGGATTTCCCTGTCATAAATTTGACAAAATTCATATTTTATTTTAGTAATAAATTCTGTTTGTGGTTAAGAAGAGCTCACCTTTCCTGTTTAGTAATTATAAGTTTTGTCAAGTGATACATGTAGTACAATACGTTCAGGATTGCTTTGCAATTTTTGTTCTACGTGGCTTCAGTTCCATGTACTTCTGACCTTTAAACTGATGGGAGCAGAGAGGGGTCATTTTGTTCTGTTTTAAGACATATTCAATGACGTTTTCCATAAAATCTTGCATCTTAGGTTTCCTGAAATGTTAGTACCTTACAAGATTTGTTCTTTATTTTATCACAAATTTAGTCTGAATTTTGCATTTAACATTGATGATGTCCAAGACCTGTGACCCAGGGGGGTTGGTTCAATCCCCTTTAGACTTTGAAAACATAATTGAATTTGAATTATACGTGTCATAAGTCCTTTAATGATACATGTAGTCAAAAATATCAATGAAAAAATAAGGAAGCATAAATGAATAGTAGCGACAGTTCTATTGAATGAAAATACTAATCAGGAAATAACCTGTGTATATAACTCTGAGGTAATCTATGAAAAAGTGAAACTCTGAAATCATTCATTACAAAAGTACTAATTAATTTTCCTAAGTATATGTAGAAATCTTTTTTGACAGGTGAGCAAAGTAATCTATTTAGACCCTGTAGTATTATGCCCTACATCTTATATTAGGCCAAACAAAAACATATGTGTGCTTACTGTATTCCTACCTACCCTAATTTTTATCCTCTACCCAAACCATTTTTGATTAAGCGCTGTTAAAATCACATTGTTGCTCTCATAGACTAGATGTACAAAAATATTAAATAGAAAATTTTAAAAATCCCTACCTTACCTACCCTATTTTTTTTCAGCATGTGACAGTAAACACACATACTTTTTTGTTTGGCCTTATATGCAAGATATGACAGCAGCCCAACAAACTAGGATTTAGATTGAACATATTGAAATCACAGGGATTTATAACAATGAATAGGAGACATCAGGACAGTGTTTCCTTTTGTCAAAAGTTTTCAATGATTAAATGACGTGGAAGATTTTTTTCACCTCTCGTGGTCTATTGAACAATATTGTATATGATATATGTATTGTATGGGATGACAATGAGGGGATGAAATGTTTGATCAATACAGAGCTATCATCTGGTGCCTTGCCGTCAAGTATAAGCTGATTAACCACCCTTTAATTACATGTATCATATCTGTTGATAAAGTTTAAATGTAAGCTATTGTTCGACAAAATGGTTTGTAATTGTGGACCATCTGATAACTACATAGAACATCAGAGCTGGTTGGTATTAATTAAAACTGTGGTTAGTCTGACTCAATATGATACCAGGTACAATTCAGTGATTACAATCTGCACATCAAACTTTATAACCAAGTATGAAAGCCCTCAGACGGCATTGTTAAGTGGTAATGAAATGTGTTTTCAAACCAACATCTTTTTTTATGGGCAAGCTAGTTTTAACAAATTTATGTTTTAAAATGTAGGTCAATGACACAATCAAGTTTGGAAAAATTTCACTGAAAACCATATTTGATTCATGAAATATCAAAATTTATAGAAATTAGGTTGAGAAGTTGCATGTACATGTGTAGGATGTTTTAGCTGTGAAGTAATTATCCAGATAAAGTAAAAAATGCACATTCAGATGCACACCATGGCATGGTGATATAAAAATGCAGGGATCTTTGCAATGCAATTGGACAGATTCAGGCTGGGATGCAGCAGGCATGCACCCACCCCCTTAACATTTGCACAGTATGGGTTGTTTTAATATTTCGATAATTTTACCTCTTTAATCTTCATGTTAACATAATCTAGTGCAGTGAAATAGAGTTATAGTTTCCAGGATGGATAGGTTACTTAATTTCATTGTCTATTGTCCTTAAGGCATGATAATCTGTCAGATTTAAGAAAAAATTCAGCAGGGCATACTGAGAGACTCAAACAATATTCACATCAAAAGAGAAAAAAGATCTTTTTTGTTTTACACCTACAAAGCGTTATAAACAGGTAATAAGAAGTGATTATAAAGTTATCTGTGTTTTATATCAGTCTTCAGGGGAAACTGATCATTATAGACAGTGTCATAGTTCCAAAGTTGGTTAATGAATTCAAATCCTTCACTTATTGTAGGTTTAGGAAAAAATAAGAATTTATAAAGAATAGAAAAACAACAAAAGTCATGTCTAAATTTATATATTTTACTATACTATAATTTTCTGTTTGTGGTTTACATTATCTTGTGCTATAAAGTAGGTATTGAAAGTATTTGATTTTTATTTCTTATCTTCTACTTTCAATATGATTTTGAAAAGGATCCAAGTAAAATGCGAAAGCAAACAGTAAAAATACTCAAATTGCAATACATTTGTATAACAATAATTTCATAGGGAAGGCTTTTTACAGTTGTGCTGGGTAAAGGTCAATTTATATACAAACACAATTTTGATTAGTCCCTATAGTTAACTTAAAGAATTTATTTATAGGAAATATTTTATGAATGGGTTTTTGACAAGGAAATCATGCATTTTATGTGCAAGTCGGAATCGGAAGAATAAGTTTTGCACATAATATTGTTTATTTGTAATATAAATATCATATGATTTGGTAACACTAACAGGTCAAAAAGACTGAAGTGAATGAAAAATTCAGTAAAATAATACAAAGAAAAAGCAAAGTTAGAAATATGTGTATGATTTCTTACAGATCATTACCCTACACTGATACCTGATCCTTTCTGACTATGTTTCTTACAATTGTGTTATCAAAATTATAAAATAGAACTAGAAATCTGATCAGCCATATTGTAATTATAGAAAAACAAGTTACTGTCACCTGGATAAGATAGTATATGTAGATGTCATAACTTGTACTAATTCTCAGGTATAGTGAAGTTTTGTAGTAGATCCTAAATCATATAGATACCATTAGGGGGAATCAGGTATGTACATTCATCACACAGACAGCTGACCTCATTGTAGTCTTCTGCTCTGTATAAACCAGATTTCAATTATTCCTATGTAATTTACATAAGTAAAGAAATCCTCTAAAAACATCTTATGTTTTTGATGTCATGTGGTAGTGAGTACCTTAGTCCCTCCTGAGTATTGTATTAACAATGTGTCTGATTCTTAATTTATCCTAATGAGCACGATGGATGGTGCAGTCACCAAATTAAAGTTCATTCCTGCTCTACAGTTCAAGAAAGGTCACCATCATGAATTAGTTGACCAATAAAAAGTGTTTCTTTTTCAATTCTGACTTAAGTCTTAATATTCTTTATATTCTAGAAAAATTGCCTGATCTGTAATTTTACTGATTTTGGATTTGCATCATGGGGGGGGGGAGGGGGGGGGGTGCATGCTTAGCAGGAGATGCTAACACTCTCAACACAATGATAATACTGAAAAATAATAGCAGAGAATATGCATGATATGTGAGGTTTTGACTGAATCCTTGTAGGAGTACATATATCAAGTTTTCCTTAGTTTTAAAAAAATCCACGGAATCATTCAGTTTGAATTTTCTGTGTCAAAAAACATCTCATTTGATTATATTAAATAAATTATTATAATACAGTAAATATACAAATCAGATTGTCAGAGGTTATCATATATTATGAGGCACCTTTTTCAAACCCCAGTATACCCTAATACATAAATCATGCCAAATTTGATATGTATAGTTAGTCAGCAAAATATTTTGATTTTCATTAAATGCAAATAAGCGTATTGAAAAGTCGTATTGCATACAGAGTTTATTTGAGTTTACTTTGGGGGAGGTTGCCTAAATCATTTATAACAGAAAGGTTGTGTTTTCTATTCTTCATCGACCCAGGTGACTAACTCAGTCAATATAGATCACTTAGAGAAACAAACATTTCAAATGACATTAGAATAAATATCTTTTTGACAAAGTTGTCTATATATTGTAGTGTTTATTTAGTGGTCATTTGCATATTGTATATTACAGAAGATTTATAAACTTTGTACTGCAGAGTGTATGTCTAAAGAAATCTCTGGTGTAAACTTGGATCTACGTACAACAAATTTAAAGTTTTGCTCTATAAAGTAAACTATTATTGTGATCTTTCATCCAGTAACGTTTTATTCTTCTACATTTATGGGTTTTTATCCATTTACCATTATAAAGAATCATCCTTTGTATTTTGCCAAATGATACACTAAGGACATGTATCATAGGGAGAGTGCATTACAATGGACTTGTTTTAACCTCTGTAGATTTGTTTTTGAGATTTAACCATCATGTTGTCCCCCAACACAACAGAGGATGGGGACATAAAAATACCAGGCATGTAGGCCTAAATTGTCTGTACATCCGTCTAGTTATGTAAGCTCTCTCAACCCTACATTTCTTGTCAGATTTAGAAAAATATGAAAGTCTATATCAGCAATGTCTTAGACACATCTGAAATTTTAAGTCCTGATCAACTTTTTTGAGGGTTAATGGCCATGGAATAAAAATTCTATAAAAATTTGCTTCATACATATGTTGTAAGCACACTACAAGCCTACAAATTTCTGTGTTGGAATTTTATGAAAATAAGATCAATTAAAATAAAGTTACACTTAGCAATGTTTTGGACAATTTCAATATCGCAGCACCAATAAACCATTTTCATGAGAGTTTCCTATAGCTATGCTCTTTGAATTATAAACTATATGGAAAATTGCATAGTGAGCATTCTCACGTGTAACATTACTTGTTTTAATGAATAAGTTTTAAAGAAAAAGTCTTATTGGAATAGTTTCCTTTGGTAGATAACATTTTTGCACGGGAAAGGGACAGTTCTATTTTTTTTATTTAAAACAAATCTTATTTATTCAACTTGTTTGGTCTTTCAATGAATGGCCTGAAACAGTTAATAATTCTTCTGATTATTTAAATTCATTTTATATGAATTTGGTTAAATATACTTACCATGAAATTACATTTATATTATATAGAATATGTTTGCTTTCACAACATGTTCTCATCGCAATTAACTAGGTGATTAAAAATTACATCCATGAGATGTACTCACCTACGTCATAGTTCACCTGTGTAACATACACTAGCTTTAGTTTTAATTTTTGCGTTCAAGAGAAGTAAGTATATTTAACCCTATAAATTCATATAAAATCTCTTCTTGAGATTTCAAAAATTACCATTTTTGATTAGTTAGCCATCTTATTAGTGTTATATGATGGGCCAAACACTCAATTCTTAGAAGTTAATTTGGATCTATTTTGATCAGTTAGTCAATGATAGTTAGCTTTAAATAAATCTTTTAGAATACTCATCTATTGCTATCAAAACAAAACTTGGTTCTGGTCTAGAACATCACAGCAATTTAATCTGGTTTAAATTTCAAGAAGTTTGCTTTAGACTGAAACCCTGAACTATAACTTTGACAAAATCAAAGTCATTACTGAAATATATACAATAAAACAAACAAACAAGAAAAAAAAATGAGGGAAGATATTGTCATGATAAAGACTTTGATTTGTTCTGTCAATGTGTAACTAGTGAAGAGTTAAAAAAAGTCATTGAACAAGTTCAAAGGGATCTTGGATAAGGTAGACAAACTTCAAACACCTAAAAAGAAATACAAAGAAAGAATATTTAAATGTTTTAAGTTGATGAAATAGAAAACCACAAAATCTTATCTATGTCTAAAGTGGTAGCTCAGACTGAACTGGTGCCCTTGATGATAGATCGACTTGATGACTTTTAAATAGAGGGTGGAGATTTTAAGGGGACCAAAGAAGTCCTTTTATATGATGATAAATAGACAACATGACCAAAGTCCAAAAATATACTTGACAAAATGGACAACAGTCTTCAAAGAAATTCTAATAGAAAACTAAAGATCAAGCAACATGTACACCATCAAAAAGCTTAATGATCAGTGAGTCCGACTGCTCTTAAAAGTAACAAGAAAAAAGTCTGATTTATTTCCTATTTTTACCTGAAACCAATTTCAGTAGTTTATATGAATAAAAGGAGATGTAAGGTATACATCACTAAGACAGCAATGCTACAACACAAAAAAAAAAAGGCAAAAAGGCAAACTCAACATAGCCTTCAGCAATAGAAGTGTGTCTGTCAAATACCATATGTCAAGGTCATAATCTTTCCATTTCTAAAAATATTCAGACGTTTGTACTTTTCTTAGCTGACAACATACAATTTCATTTCATTTATACTGAAGTCATGACTAATGAATGTATGAATTAAGCCCTTTCTGGAATCCTAAATTTAACTATTTCAAGGCAAGTTAAGGTTAGTTATTTCTCTATATTTCAAAGAAGACGATTTATGGCAATGATACACGAGCAACAGCCAGAAGTTAATGTATTACTTTTATTAAGTTACATTTGCAGTTATATAGTCAAGTTTGATAAAAATGTGTTCAAAGAAAAAATTATAACAATTTTGTATGTCACTCTTTTACTTACGACTTAAATTGACTGTAAGCTACACTGAAATATTCATGATTTACGAATATCATTGACTGTTAAAAGATTTTTTCATAAGAGAATAAAAATAGCATGATGTTTATGGTATTATGTCAATGTGATAGCAACACAAAACTTATATTATTTTGAGCAAATTATAAAACCAGTAAGCCAATAAAAACTATCAGGTATTCGAAATGTCTCTTGTTATTACGGTTCTTAGTAAAGAAATGTATCTTGTTATCACGGTTCTTAGTAAAAGAGGTTGGTTTTGTGAAAGATATAGCAATGCATAACCATTTCCAATTTGTTTTGATTCATAATTTCCAGATTCTGAATAAAAATGTCAACTTGCAAATTTAAGAAATGAGTTTTTCTTAATGCATGTGCTCTCCCCTGTCTAAATACAACCATGAGTGACCATACTGTGATAGTCATACATCTGACCATGCATGGGTGACCATTGTTACCATTGCTCACCATTGTCACTACGATGAAACAATTATTGGGATGTGCCGTACATTATGGTAAACTATCAGGTCACCATGGGTTTTCCTACCTTTATGACCATGGTAGACCATAGTCATACATCTGACCATTGTTGATAGTGTTTCACACTATGGTCAACTATATTTGTAGTTATACACATGTCCCACTGTTACTTTCTTAGGACAAAATGTTTGTATGTCTAAATAAAAAATAATTTGTGTAGAAATAAAATGTACGATATTTCTACTCGTCCATTGAAAAGGGGTAAATTTGATATTTATGTGTGGATTAGATTGTGTACTAATTTATCCAACAATAACTGTTCTCATCGTAGATATGTTAATATGACAGGAAATATGAGAAGAGTTATTAAGTTGCTGTATATATCTCGGCTGGTACTTATCTGGTGTTGATTGGATAAGATCAACCACCTGATAACTTGATTTGGTGTCAAATTCACTGAATGTATACTCTAAATGGAACATTATCAAGTGTATGTAATAATGTTAATGGGGCATAGTAAAAAAATATTCTTATTTGGTAAATTACCTGAATTTCCCTACAGTGAATGCTTTTAAGTAGGAATAGATAAAGAATGATTATAAAGGTATATGAATACTAAATTCAGCAAGCATGCCATCAATGTAATAGTGAATGTTGTTTTAATAGGTGTAATACCACCATTGATTTTCCCCTATTAGTCTTTGTTAATTTGCACTTTTCAAAAAAATGTGCAGAATTTATCTTTGTTTCAAATAAAGAAATACTTGGCATGAGTAAAGTTTTATCCTGTCCAGTACTACAGAAAAAAATTCACATAACATTTCATTGCATATAAGAAAATAACCATCATTGGAAGTTAACCAATCAAATTTCTCCCCTTAATTTATCTGTGTACAAGGTTTAGTCACCATGTAACCTCAAGATTACAAAATTTTCTATAGAAATCCCAAATAAAAAGTAATGGTGTTTTGAAATACCCAAGACATATGTTTATGACACAGAAATGTTTTTACTGCAATAAAATGTAGGATTAATTACCTACAACTGTCAAATTCAAGGGAATATTTTTTAAGACCTACTTTCGTATACAACAGGCTCTAGTCCAAAATATGGAAGAAGGATGGTAGGTACCCTTTGACTAATAATATGTTACCTTCTTAATGTTCTTCTTATAAATATATTGATATTGAGAAAGATTCTTAACCAACAAGTTATTCTAGGGTCATAAATGAGATTTGATGGCTGAGTGGTCTAGTACCTGGATAAAGAAGTTATTCTAAGGTGACATGAGTTAGATTTAATGAGAGTTGTCTACTTCTTATAGTTACACAATTAATATAAAGGCTTTCAGTTGTACCTGGAAACTGTTACAAACGTCTGCTGGTTGTTCAACTCTTGTCAAACGTTCATTTAAAATTGTTTTTGATTATTAGTAATGGCTTAGTTATATATCTTATATTCTTATACATACCGGTACCTAATAATCTGAATCAGAAAATAAATTTTGATTAAATCCTAATCTTTAATAATCTTGAAACTTAATCCTGGTCTTAGAAGTTGTATTTAAAGTATTTATCACTCATTAGTATATTAATTAACTTTTTAAGGCATGTATTTATAATGCTAAAATGACTTCTTTAAATCAATTCATCTGATTACAGACATTTTTAATTCAATTTTTATATCATAAGAAATGAATTTTTCCCAATTTATAAACTAATACCTCAATATTATGATATCAATCTAAAGATTAACGCTTTTAAATGGTATTATTACTAGATATAAGATAAAAGTCTCTGATTTCTGATACATATATCACAGAGTAAGATTTTATACAAAAATCTAGTTTATACACTACATCAACTATACTATAGGCTGAATAATACACTGATCATAGACAGCAGACAAATCTAGTTTATACACTACATCAACTATACTATAGGCTGAATTATACACTGATTGTAGACGACAGACAAATCTAGTTTATACACTACATCAACTATACTATAGGCTAAATTATACACTGATAATAGACGGCAGACAAATCTAGTTTATACACTACGTCAACTATACTATAGGCTGAATTATACACTGATCTTAGACTGGCAGACAAATGTAGTTTATACACTACGTCAACTATACTATAGGCTGAATTATACACTGATTGTAGACGGCAGACAAATCTAGTTTATACACTACGTCAACTATACTATAGGCTAAATTATACACTGATCATAGACGGCAGACAAATCTAGTTTATACACTACATCAACTATACTATAGGCTGAATTATACACTGATTGTAGACGGCAGACAAATCTAGTTTATACACTACGTCAACTATACTATAGGCTAAATTATACACTGATCATAGACGACAGACAAATCTAGTTTATACACTATGTCAACTATACTATAGGCTAAATTATACACTGATCATAGACGGCAGACAAATCTAGTTTATACACTACATCAACTATACTATAGGCTGAATTATACACTGATTGTAGACGGCAGACAAATCTAGTTTATACACTACGTCAACTATACTATAGGCTAAATTATACACTGATCATAGACGGCAGACAAATCGAGTTTATACACTACATCAACTATACTATAGGCTGAATTATACACTGATTGTAGACGGCAGACAAATCTAGTTTATACACTACGTCAACTATACTATAGGCTAAATTATACACTGATCATAGACGACAGACAAATCTAGTTTATACACTATGTCAACTATACTATAGGCTAAATTATACACTGATCATGGACGGCAGACAAATCTAGTTTATACACTACATCAACTATACTATAGGCTGAATTATACACTGATTGTAGACGGCAGACAAATCTAGTTTATACACTACGTCAACTATACTATAGGCTAAATTATACACTGATCATAGACGGCAGACAAATCGAGTTTATACACTACATCAACTATACTATAGGCTGAATTATACACTGATTGTAGACGGCAGACAAATCTAGTTTATACACTACGTCAACTATACTATAGGCTAAATTATACACTGGTCATAGACGACAGACAAATCTAGTTTATACACTACGTCAACTATACTATTGGCTGAATAATACACTGGTCATAGACAGCAGACAAATCTAGTTTATACACTACATCAACTATACTATAGGCTGAATTATACACTGGTCATAGACGACAGACAAATCTAGTTTATACACTACATCAACTATACTATAGGCTAAATAATACACTGATCATAGACGGCAGACAAATCTAGTTTATACACTACGTCAACTATACTATAGGCTTAGTTAAACACTGATCATAGACGGCAGACAAATGTAGTTTATACACTACATCAACTATACTATAGGCTGAATTATACACTGGTCATAGACGACAGACAAATCTATTTTATACACTACATCAACTATACTATAGGCTGAATTATACACAGGTCATAGACGACAGACAAATCTAGTTTATACACTACATCAACTATAAGATAGGCTAAAAAATACACTGATCATAGACGGCAGACAAATCTACTTTATACACTACGTCAACTATACTATAGGCTAAATTATACACTGGTCATAGACAACAGACAAATCTAGTTTATACACTACATCAACTATACTATAGGCTAAATTATACACTGGTCATAGACGACAGACAAATCTAGTTTATACACTACGTCAACTATACTATAGGCTAAATAATACACTGATCATAGACGGCAGACAAATACTTTATACACTACGTCAACTATACTATAGGCTAAATTATACACTGGTCATAGACGACAGACAAATCTAGTTTAAACACTACATCAACTATACTATAGGCTGAATTATACACTGATTGTAGACGACAGACAAATCTAGTTTATACAGTACATCAACTATACTATAGGCTAAATAATACACTGATCATAGACGGCAGACAAATCTGGTTTATACACTACGTCAACTATACTATAGGCTAAATTATACACTGGTCATAGACGACAGACAAATCTAGTTTATACACTACATCAACTATACTATAGGCTAAATTATACACTGGTCATAGACAACAGACAAATCTAGTTTATACACTACATCAACTATACTATAGGCTGAATTATACACTGGTCATAGATGACAGACAAATCTAGTTTATACACTACATCAACTATAAGATAGGCTAAATAATACACTGATCATAGACGGCAGACAAATCTACTTTATACACTACGTCAACTATACTATAGGCTAAATTATACACTGGTCATAGACGACAGACAAATCTAGTTTATACACTACATCAACTATACTATAGGCTAAATTATACACTGGTCATAGACGACAGACAAATCTAGTTTATACACTACGTCAACTATACTATAGGCTAAATAATACACTGATCATAGACGGCAGAGAAATCTTTTATACACTACGTCAACTATACTATAGGCTAAATTATACACTGGTCATAGACGACAGACAAATCTAGTTTATACACTACATCAACTATACTATAGGCTAAATTATACACTGGTCATAAACAGCAGACAAATCTAGTTTATACACTACATCAACTATACTATAGGCTGAATTATACACTGGTCATAGACGACAGACAAATCTAGTTTATACACTACATCAACTATACTATAGGCTAAATTATACACTGGTCATAGACAGCAGACAAATCTAGTTTATACACTACGTCAACTATACTATAGGCTAAATAATACACTGATCATAGACGGCAGACAAATCTAGTTTATACACTACGTCAACTATACTATAGGCTGAATTATACACTGATTGTAGACATGAGGATTAAACAACAAACTCAGACAGATGGATACCCGTACAAATCTATTTTATAAACTTCAACAACTATTTTAATACGCAGATTCTGGGACAGCCAAAACAACTACAAAATCTGACATAAAAATCATCTTTTTTCTCTTGGTTATAATGTAGCTTACTTGATGAAAAAAAAAGATTTTTTTTAACCATGTTCAATGTTTATCTTTTGTTTTAATAATTGTCTAGAAACATAAATAAGATTTTATTGCCACTGGATGTTAAGCAAGCAACAATCAATCAACACAGTTTTACATCATGTTGGACAGAGCCTCATTTGGCTCCCAGATATAGAAAATACATGTGGTTATAAATCTGATAAGATTAAGTAACTAGAAACAAAACTTGTTTCAGTATCTGTATAAGTTAATCCAATCACCAGAAGTAAAAATCTGGCTAAATAACTTAAAATTGAAGATTTACCCTTTAGTTAAATTTTTCGATATAATTTTGATTTTGATGAAAATAATCCCATTTAAGTATGAAAACTATAAAGCCATGAGAATTCCACTCCAAATAAAGTTTTTTAACAAAAACCTTTGAAGTTGACTTGTTAACATTTTGCTAAAGGAAAATGTCTACTTAGGGAAAAATCAACAGTAAACCGCTTAAAATAACACATAGAAAAACTGTTAGTTCTTCCTTCAAGGTATGGAATTTTATTAAGACTTAATATTTGAAGGTTAATTCTGAGTTAAGATGAAATCTTGTTAGCTTTTTAGTAGGAAATCCGACGAAGCATGCTTGGATTGTAGAAAAGGATATAAAAGAGCTTACTGGTCCTAAAAATAAATTTGATTACCTTAATCTTGCACATTTAGAACATAGCAAAGAGGGAAATAAAAGTAGAAAGAAAAGAAGACACACTCATAGATTAGGCCTTGCCCCTAAGGTCACCTACTGATATAAACAAGCTGTCAGACAAGATGACCTCTCTCACTTCAACCACTGACTCAGAAAACAAGTATAAAATATTTTGGCCTGGGTGACAGCAGTTACAATATAGAACACAAACATAAATTGGAGGTTTACCCACTGATTATTTAATATTTTGGCCCAGGTCAGTTTATGATATATAATTTTTTTGGCCCAGCTCAACCAATAATATAAACTAGAAATTCAGAAATTATTATGATATTTTCTTAAATGCGAAAATATGACACCATCAAGTTTGCAATTATAAGAACCCACATTCATAATTCTAGTAGAGATTTTCCTAAACAAAATTTTTGCGGTTAAATAATATAGATCTCATTCTTTTACCAGTCATCATGCTTTGCAATAATAAATGCATCTTAACATGTTTCACACCACACATTCAGTAATAATGTATGTGCCTGTCCCAAGCCAGGAGCCTGTAATTCAGTAGTTGTCGTTTGGTGATGTGTTACATATTATTTTTTTTGTTTATTTTAAGCCATAAGTTTTCTCATTTGATTTGTTTTACAATTGTGATTTTATGTCTTTTTAAAGCTGACTTTGCATTATGGCCTTTGCTTATTGTTGAAGTTGTATTCAGTGCAGTGACCTATAGCCTTAGCTATAGCTGTTAATTTCTATGTCATTTGGTCTCTTGTGGAGAGTTGTCTCATTGGCAATTATACCACATCTTCTTTTTGTATATAAATCAATTTCTGAATTTTCAGTAATGTTTTGATCCTGTGCATTCAATATATCTTATATAACAAGTCATCATGCATAATGGAATTCGTTTATTTTATAACAGGTAAGCAAAATGTTGCGCTGGTATACATATGACATTGCCCTAGAAAGAAGATAATAGTTAGCATGGTTAGTTCTGATAGTAGGTTTGGTTAGGTACAAGTTCAAATAAAACAGTTTTTGTTGTCATTGAGTATAAGTATTTATACATTTCTACAGATTTTACAATCATGAATGGATTGGTGTATAATCGGTAACCTTATGTCAACAAAGTTCTTCTTTACAATTTACCCCCTACTAAGACTTATAGGAAGTGCAAGGGTAATAATTACTGGGGGAAAGTCACATGGGTGTAGCAGCACACCTGTATATATAGGTATAGGTAATAATTACAGTTCTTGAAAGCACACCTGTGTATTGGATTATCACTTTTTCTTTTAAACTCCTTTTGTGTCGAAAAATAGTGTCTTCTGAAGTATACATTTATAGATATATATACAAAAGTAATCAAAACACATTTGATTGAATAAAGACTTATAGGTATCATAAGGTTACTAAGATGAGAACACTCTTTCACAGTGGTTTTATTTTATGAGATTTTTACACTAAAATAATGGGGGGAAAATGAAAATTATCTGTTTTGCATTAAAATAGATATGACTATCATATTTTAAGTTTGGCACATGTAAACCTTTGTTTCACTGTTGTAAATATCCCATTATCTAATTCTAGCTACTATGTATTGCTAGATTGAACTTTAGACAGTTACAGAATTTACCTAGGCTAAACTTATAATACAAACAATGATTCAGACCAGGCAGCATCTTTCCAAACTGAAGTTTTATTAGTTTCACAAAGTTTTTTTTTAATGTATTAGGGATACATTGATACCTTGTTGGGTTCTTATTTGTGTGGATTCTGTCAGTATGGGGGGGGGAAGCTCTCCTTTCACTCCTTAAATCCACTCTAATTACTGTACCATACAGTCCGATTAAAATCAAACCTCTTAGTGCTCCTGTTTACTGATATGTTCTATGGGAAACGTGAGCGCTGAGAGGTTTGATTTTAATCAGACTGATTACCATAAGAAAAAATAATTCATAGTACTAAGTAGATTGAAGCTAATTTAATGTGTTTTCAGTAATTTAGATACTTATAGGGAAGTGGAATGAATTTGTGCCATTCACACCAATATATATCAAAAGATACATGTTAACTTTAATAAAAACACATAAATGGAAGTTTTATAGGACTTGATAGTAGTGTAATTGATCAGTGATGTATATTGGAGATGAACAGTACTTATAGATATATATATTTTTGAACTATAGTATATTGTACATCTGTAAGATAGATGACACTGCATAATTTAGTCTTTATTATATACAGGATATATAGGTATAATCCCTGCTCACCCGAGTGTATAATTGCTATGTAATTGTTGACACGTTGAGGACAGTTTTATATTAACCAATTTTTTACTTGTCAGTGAGCAGGCCACGTCACCAAAGTTTGAATCTGAGTCTGTGGTTTTTCTGTCTGAATTTTTATACTGTTTCCAAATTAGCAGATTAATGATAAAACAAAAATTGTCCAGTCAGTTTACTTTGAGAAGATCAGATCAGCAATATGTTATATCTTTTTTTAGAGCTGGATCATAATTCAAAAAAAAAAAAAAAATTATAAAAAGACACCTGTGTACTTTTGTAAAACAATACCTGGGTGTGGGAAGATTTAAAGAATATTTAATGTTCAACAAATAGTTATAAAGTTTGTCAAACTTTTTTCATATTTTAGCTATTATAAGTCCCCTATGGGGACTGTCTGTCTGTCTGTCTGTCTGTCTGTCTGTCTGTCAAAGATATTGATTTGGTGTGTTTTATCATGACAAGATACAGTTCAAGTTTGATTCTTATGATTTTAGCTTTTCTCCTTGTTCATTTAAGCCCTTTCCCTAGAATTTAAAAGAACATAAAAGAATTTAGTGGAAGGACTGTTTACTATTTTATGCAGTTAACACAATGACAAGTTATAGATCAAATTACAACTTTTCCATTATAAGGAATTTTTAACCCGTAGGGGACTCTGAATTGCAATGCCATACTCACAGAATGTTTGTTTTTATCTAAAACTTCTTTATTATTACAAATAAGGGTTAAGACCAAATTTACAATTATTTTGGTTTGCTCAAACCCTATCCAAAGTTAGAGACAGTAGTAGGTAGGTAGGTAGGTAGACATTTACTTTTTTCCTAAAAAATAAACATGTTTAGCACATGTTTCTGCCCCAAAAAGGAGTCTTTAATTCGGTGGTTGCTGTCTGTGATACATATAGTTTTCTTAGTTTATTGTTTTGTAATTAACTGGGTGTTTTAGAAGTAGAAGGCCAAGAAGTAAAACTGAATTTAAATGTTAAATCAGATTTTAAGTTTAAGTAAATACTTATATTTTTTTCAGGTTTTAAGTGACAAAATTATGCATTATTGTGCTTAGAAAAAAGGGTAATTTGAATGATAAAGAGGTGTTATTTGTGAATTTAATGGCATCATTTGAAGGCATATTATGTTAATATATAAACATTAACCTTGAATTTAAAATGCACAACCTGTAGTTAGTGTTAAATTCATATCTCTATTTCATACAGATCCATTTAACCAAAGCAAAGCACTGGTATTGAAATGCACCAATTTTTACCAAACAATGAAAATAATATGAGGGGTCATACAAGTACATGTAGTCTTGAAAAATATGAGTGAGGCCTGCTTATTTATAAAGGGTTTTTATTAAAGGCTAAATTCATCTAAGAACTGGTACAGCAGCTTCCTTTCTACATATAAAGTTGCAAGATAATCTCAAGCTCGCCATCTTTGCCAAGGCCTGTTCAAATTAACAGATTGCCCATGTTGAAATGCATTTATCAAAGGAACAATTTTCCACTTAAAGTATTGTAACTCACAATTACTGGTTGAAGTCAGGATTGTAATATATGAGGTTGTAGGTACCCTATCTACTTGTTATTGGAATGTATTTTCTCTCTTACATAATATTTTGTTACATCAACATTATGTAATAATAACCACTTTTTATTTTTCAGACTGATGTTTTCCTGGGAACAAGCACTGATAACCTATTGACCTTAGACCTACAAACCCACACAGCTTACAGTTTCAATCAGCTGTCCACTTCACTATGGTCAAGTACAGTATACACAGACAATGATATGTACATCAAAATACAAGTTGTAAGACTTCATATAAACTCTGACCCTATTTGTCTTGATGTCATGATTCTTTTTCTTTTAACAAACCTCAACAATTGTCACTACTTCTACTTAGATTTGAGCCAGATTTATTGTACTGACAATTTTAAGTTTTAGATGTTTTCCAGATATTATACCTCCTTGTGCTATTCCGAAATGAATTCACTAAAACATCTTTTTGATTTGTTCATATAAAAATCTGTATCTTAATCATAGAACAAGCTCCAAATCAACTTTAAACCATTTGTGAGAAATAAAGCAATACTGCTGAAATGCTAACTGTCATTCAGAATAATTAGAAGTCAATTGTTCTGTTATTTTTTTATATTGCATAGCAAGAAATTACTGTATGAAATAGTTACAATTTTGTTTTTCAGGGCGAGGACCCCCGTGGATATACATATTACACTATAACAACAATCATCATTGGATTCACCATCATAGTGCTGCTGTCAAAACTCAGAAATTACAAATCAAAATTCAAGTTACAGATCACAGAAAAAGGTAAGTTATAGCAGTGAACCCTTGACTTGCTGTGAAAGTCTGTTTGTGCTGATACACCCTCACACACACATACATACACACACCAATCAATCAATGGATCAATCTATCAATCAATCAAACAGGTATAATTACTCATGTAGTGTTAAACTATACCATAACCCCCCCCCCCTTTTTTTTTTTGCCAATCGAAAATCAAGTTTGCCTCACCAACCAAACAACATCCTGCACATTGGCATGCATTATATCTACTGGTTTCTAACCTGTATCTTCTATGGTTATGATACAGAGGGTCTCAGAAAGTCAGGTTTTCTTTTAGACACTTAAAAAGCAATATTAAATCGACATAAAAACAGCTTATGAAAGCTGTATTGCTTTTGGATAAAGTTTTATCATTATATGACTATGGTAAGGGATGAAATTTATTTAGGAGCCATTATATGTTTATTCTACAAGAAATCCTGTATATAAATGTTCTTTTCAAATTTCCTTAAAGATAATTTTTGGATGGTCCATGGTAGATAACTCTGTAACTCTGTTATTTAAATAAATAGATAAATATTCATTTTGGGTTTCATATAGATTATTAGGTTGCTTTATTTTGTTATTATCATAAAAAAGTTACTTCATGATTTTTTTCTGCATTTTTTACTTGGAATTGTTTACTGTTTTTTTTCTCAGTTTGATTGTAAGTTTCTACCTATAGTAAGGGGAATAACTCTATTTCTTTAAGTAATTTTTTTCTCTAACTTTTCTGTTCTGATTGTAATAACATTGCATAAATTAATGGAAATGTTGATTTTATCTTTTATGAGTTCCTCTGCAAGGATTATCAAGTGTTTACTAATTGAAATACTTTTACACAGAAAGTTCTTTGATATTGTGTCAGAAGTCCTATTCATTTTTGGGATACAATTGCTTTCAAGCAATCTGCAGACTTATACCATTGACTCAGGGCCATGTCCTCAAGTCAACAGTTTTATTCTAAACATTCAGCAACATCTCAGATTCTTACGATTGTCTTGCTTTAAAAGGTACAAACAATCAAAAGGATTGAACTTAAACAACTTTCCTGTAATGTTCTTCTCATAATCTTCATGTTTCGTATTTCCCTGGACTTATATGCATGTTTTTAACACACGGAAAATCAGAATTAAGCAGTATTTGTATTAAGTGTTTTTTATGAATTTAGAAACACGTCAGAGGGAATTACCTAGTTTTGATCAAATGCAAGAGTTCTCTGAATTCAGATAAATCTATTTCTGTCATATAAGAACTGAAGTGGACTTTTTCTTATATGTCATTGTTATGAAACTGATATTTGATATTGTACTCTCATAAAGAAATAGAGAACCATCTATCCCAATGATGTTAACAATATGATTTCTTTCAATGGTATCTTTGGGATTTTAAGATTTTCAGGATGTTTTTTAAAGGTAACACCTGCTTAGGTATGACTTAATTTGTTAAAGGGGAGTGTTTCTATGCATATATTTTTTTATGAGGGGCGTGACATAATGTTTATCAGTTATTTTTGACAGAGAATATTTAATTAAAAAAAAACTGAATATGTGCAATTAAATAAATCTTGTATACCACATGTTATTCATGGCAAACTGGTTTTATCTCATATCGTATACGTAGTATTTAGATGGAGGTAAGGTAGGCTATTTTCCATTATATTAAACATGTAAAAGTTTAATTAGAAATGAACTTGATAAAACTTCCTGTCCATCAGCAATGTAAATGTTTCTGCAAATTTCTGTAATATATACAAAAAGGAAATGTATTCAATGATGAGATGTGTCAGATTTACAGTAGGGTCTAGTAAGACCAATTTTCCTAGATTTTTTTGGGGAGGGCTGTGGCATACCAATTTTTCTGGATTAGTTTGGGTAGGGGCGTGGTATACCGGCTATCAATTTTTCTGTATATTTTTGGTAGGGGCGTGAGATACCAATTTTTGGAAAGATTAGAACTTGTTCTAAATCTTTACTTAGGCACTAGCCTCCCTAACAACAGGACAGGTTAGCTACTGTTACTAAATGTATTCACACTGAAATATAGTTCCCTATGGTTCTGATGTATGTGCACATAATACACATAAACTGAAAAAAACTGGTTATATTATTGGAGCAATTCATTCAAGAATGTATGTCATTAAGGTGTGTTGATGTGCAGGCTTTTAAAAAAAACATTTTGATTAGGTAACTGGGTATTGATTCAACTAGTATGATTGACAACTGTCATTATCACTAAACAATCAGAGACAAGGTGAACCTTTAATTACAATGCCCCACCTCCTAAACTGCCAATCAAATTGACCACATTACCTATCAACCTCAGTCTTACATAATTATACAGACCACTCAATATAATTCTTAATACACAAGTATTTGACCTCATAATTGAATACACAAATGTGTATATTAGATGTTTGATATTTATAAGGATGATAGATTTATTTATTGCCAATTACTTTTGATCTACATTACATAAAGTGATTCTGTAAATTATATCTGAAAGATAAATGATTAATGGATTAACATGATCTTAAAAAAAATGAAATATGAATATAAATATGAATAAATAAAAGGTATTCAAGTAAGGCCTATAATTTACTTGATAAATTTCCAATAATCATCTGTAATTAATCAACAATTAAATTAGTACACTTTTTTTTTATCAGGAATTGGCTTGAAACAGTTTAAAAATTTTAAAACGTTTAATTACAACAAACCATTGTTTATTAGTTTATTTCCCATCAATCATTATGTCTATTTTAGTCATTTGAATTTTTATTAGAAGTGAATATATATTTTTGCAATCAAGAAAGAATCCACATTTCAATAAGATAAGTTTTTTAATGGTTTACGTTGAAAAAGTACATTTTCAATGCCCTGTGTTGCAAAATACTTTAAAAATTGATCAAAAGGCACTCTAAAACTTTTAATCTTCAATGCCCTATAACCTCTGTTTCAACTTACAAAATGCCCCATAACAACATTTTTCCATTTTTTTGTTGACACTTCAAGTTTTAAGCTGTTGGTCCAGATTTATGTCTTACAAAGATAGTTGGTAACATTTACTAGAAGAATTTTTGCTTTTTTTTGTTTTTTTGAAAGATGTTCAGAACCGGCAACATAATTTCGATAAGATATAAACTGCAGTTTAAATAAAATTGTGCAAATTAAGAGACCCATATTATTTAATTTGAGCTCATTTTATCCTCATACTGCATGTACTGGAAAAGCAAGTTTCCTTCTAAAGACCTGCTGTAAATGGAATTTTCAGCAATAGTGCTTTATAAATGTTCATTTTTCCCTACCATACCTTAATATGAAATAATTCAAACTACTCTTCTAATCTTTCCATGAGTGATTTCCATCACTTTGATTCTGTCTTTCTTGGGTAGTCACATGGGATACCAATTTTCCTGAATTACTGGGGTAGGGGCATGGGATACCAGTTTTCCTGAATTATCAGGTAAAGGTGTTGGATATTAATTTCTTTGATTTATTAGGTAAGGGTAACCCCAAGTTGAGTAAGTAAGATGAAACCTAATTATGAAATAAGATTCCCTTAAAGTATCAAATTTGTTTTTACATAAAAAAAACTGATTTCAACAAAACTAACCAAACCCACAGTAGAATTAAAACTTTAGGTTTAATTTCTGATCATTTATTATAAATAAAATCCTCTATCTGGGCTGAAATATTAGCATAGTCTAATTGAGAAAATCTGTGCTGATTCATTGTTTTGACCAACACTTTCAGACAGAGAGTAAACAGATACCAGTGTTAATATTTCTATGGACTTGTTTGGTGGAAGGCTGATCTGGAAAAATAACACACAATGTTTTTCTAACATTCAAAATGAAATTAAATCGGAAGTTACAATTGTCAAAACTTTGTGGCCTTAAAATTAGTGAATAATTCATGATATAAAAATACAAAAGAATTGTTACGTAGATTTTTAAAGCCTAGATTGAACTAATAACACTTTTCTTGTTAAAATAATATAATTATGTAAAATTTGCTGGAGGGAAAGGATGGAACATTTTGATAATAAACAACTTAAAGTTTCATACTTAGATTTGGTCATTAAAAAAGATAAACTAAGTGTTTTCAATGTTAGTCAATTCAAATGAAGTTTGAAAATACTAATGGCATAGATATAAAGATAGGGGGTCATGTTAATTCTAGATGAACATTTGACCGTTGACCTTTTTGGATAAAAGGCAGTATATTTTTATAATGGATGTAAGGAGATTTGCATATATGTTAATGAAACAGCAACCAAACAGCACTCAAAACAAGAGGACGTCTAGAGGTCAACATACAGATGTAGTAAGATTGCCCATGAGATAACTATCCACCAGAGACCAAATGATCCAGATGTTAGCATCACTGCCTTTAACCATGAGCAAAACCCATACCTCATAGCAAGCTGTAAAAGGCCCTGACATGACAAAATGTAAAACAATTCAAACAAGAAAACCAACATGTATACTGGTATACATCCATAAACATGAAAACCAACATATACTGGTATACACCCACAAACATGAAAACCAACATGTGTACTGGTATACATCCACACACATGAAAACCAACATGTGTACTGGTATACATCCACAAACATGAAAACCAACATGTGTACTGGTATACATCCACAAACATGAAAACCAACATGTATACTTGTATACATCAACAAACATGAAAACCAACATGTATACTGGTATACATCAACAAACATGAAAACCAACATGTATACTGGTATACACCCACAAACATGAAAACCAACATGTGTACTGGTATACATCCACAAACATGAAAACCAACATGTGTACTGGTATACATCCACAAACATGAAAACCAACATGTGTACTGGTATACATCCACAAACATGAAAACCAACATGTACACTGGTATACATCCACAAACATGAAAACCAACATGTGTACTGGTATACATCCACAAACATGAAAACCAACATGTGTACTGGTATACATCCACAAACATGAAAACCAACATGTATACTGGTATACATCCACAAACATGAAAACCAACATGTATACTGGTATACACCCACAAACATGAAAACCAACATGTGTACTGCTATACCTCCACAAACATGAAAACCAACATGTACACTGGTATACATCCACAAACATGAAAACCAACATGTACACTGGTATACATCCACAAACATGAAAACCAACATGTACATTGCTATACCTCCACAAACATGAAAACCAACATGTACATTGCTATACCTCCACAAACATGAAAACCAACATGTACATTGCTATACCTCCACAAACATGAAAACCAACAGGTACATTGCTATACATCCACAAACATGAAAACCAACATGTATACTGGTATACATCCACAAACATGAAAACCAACATGTATACTGGTATACACCCACAAACATGAAAACCAACATGTATACTGGTATACATCCACAAACATGAAAACCAACATGTACACTGGTATACATCCACAAACATGAAAACCAACATGTACACTGGTATACATCCACAAACATGAAAACCAACATGTATACTGGTATACATCCACAAACATTGTCTGAATGATACAATATACTTTATTGAAATGAAATTTGTACAGATGCAAAAAAAAAAAACATACTTTCTAAAACACCTATAGCTACAAAACATTAAAACTGGAGAAAATAAAACTATAAAATGATGTTTTATTGCAAAAGATAGTTAGACTTATTGAAAAAGGTCAATATTTTCCCCAAGATAAAACAAGTTGACATTTGAAATAGACAATATAAATATGACTCAGATGAACTGCTACAGTCATTATAGGAAAACTATTCCTTCATTGCTGTCTTGTGTATACACTGCTATGATTTAAGTGGCATCACAATTTATTTAGATAGCCCTTGAGAATTGACGATTATAATTAATAAATTCTGAAAAAGTTACATAATTTCATTATCAAATTGCTCAATATGGCCTGAAATATGATACTATATAGTCAGTTTCTGATGGCCAAAATGACAAAACCTTGTCCCCAGTGATTTGTGAAATAACATTCAATGAAACTGTCATCCTATAATTATCAAGGCTGACTTGACACTTGTAGTGTTTGTTCACTCAAGCGGAAACGTAGTAAGTTTCATTAAATATTCTAAATAATCATTTTATTTGTCATATTATTTGCTGATTTGCATTTATTTGCATTCTGATCTTAAATCATGTTTGAATTAATAAGATATGAAAACTTTGATTTACATATCCGATATTCAATTGTCAATCTAATAATTGCTAATGAAATAATGATTTTTTTCCTTTCGTATGAATGAGAATGATCAATTAATGAATATTGTCACACCAGGTATAATCCTGCATCTTGTATTTTAAATGTTTTAAGTACTTTTCCATTATGCATTAAAAAGCAAATAGACAAAGCTTTTCTGACTTCCATTGATCTGTTCGCTTGTGATGCTGAAAGAATGCATTATTAAAAGAATATTGTTGAGTACTGAAAAATAAGTTTTGGTAAAAATATGCATGAAAGATGTACTCATGTTACAATATCACTACATGTATAAACATTCATTTGTCTTATTGGCGTAAAATGTAGGGAATCTTCTCTGAAAAAGGCATTATATATATCACAGGAAATGTCAAGAGAAGTTACTGATATAAGATTTGGAACCAAAACATCGATAATATAGGCTTATTACCTCACATACACAAACTTGTATAAACGGTTCAAATTTGTCATATCTGGTCTCTCCTTATACAGTAAAAGGAATCATGAACGAAGTTGGAACACCATACACATAATATCACTGATAAAGAGGCTAGAAAGGGCTAAAACATAAAAAAAGAAGTTGGATGAAAGGAATTATTGTATTTATTGGCTATTAAATAAGTTAATAATGTACAAACACCGTGCATTGACCTACTTATATAAATGTGTAAATGATAAGTAGTGTTTATATCTTGTCAGGAAATATATCTTATCACCAATTAGGGAATTGATATCATCTTAAGTAATCCATCTAAAAACCTGATAAGACCAATTAAAGATAAATAGAACTGACCAATATTGATTGTCAAGGGAGGTAAGAGAAGATTATCAAGGGAGGTTTTTCATACAACAATTATAACATCAAATAATGTTATATTGTTTTTCCAAATCAAAATCAGAAAATTTCTTTATTTTCACAAGAGACTGTCCATTACCCAATTATCAACATAAATACAACCAGTTCACATTGAGATTATAAAATTTAACATTAATGTCCTTCTGTTATTGAACAACAATGTTAAAGTTGTCTAGAATCAGTTGTACCTTGATTTTTTATGAAAACATGACATTTGTACAACTTGGGAGAGATCATCAGCAAAATGGTTGTGAAATATTTGTAAATTTTGAGAGAGAAAAATAAGCTAGTAATAGTTTATCAACTTTTTGTCTGATCATATATAATGTTCTCAAATAGGAAATAAGGTAAAAACTTGTTCAAATCTTCTATAGCTGAATTTGAAACAAAAAAAGGGAAGTCAGCGAAAAACAGACAAAGCCACAACCAAAACTGAACTATATATATAGATAACCATAGATTTAATACATCTATGAGATAACAAAGAGAAAATCAACAATCCTCAAAACTCTTTACAGAAAATTAAAGATTGAGCAAACTCAAACCCCACCAAAAAACAGGGATGACCTCAATTGCTCAGATGTTTTCTACATTCATGATGTTTCCAAATCTTTTTTAATAGCTATGTGATCAGTTATTGTCTCTGTTCTCTTTATGTAAATCTCTAAACTGACAGACAGTAAATAACTTGTGTGAAAAATTCATTACAATATAAAATAATGTTGCATGTTGCATGCAGAACTTATGGTGTTGTTAGAGATTTTATTTCTGGAAATGGAAGAAAACAAGTTTCCTCTTGAGAATTGTTTATATTGTTGTTTTAGATAATAGATTTAGAATGATACATCCTTAGTGGAACATCAAAATTATAACTAATATTTACTCAAAAATCATAAGTAAAAAACATTTCAGGGATGTAGGTTGATTTGTTTCAAGGCCAAGTTCAAGCAAATAATTTTTAGGCACAAAAAAATTACATTCTTTCAATAAAAATGTATCTCTGTTCCTTATTAATGGTCCTTTAATTAGTGCTTTTTGGAAGACTTGTGTTTTCTTGAACAATTTAATATATTCAAATTCAATTTGCCTTCTGTTTAAATCAAAAAGGTAAAAAAAGTAATGAGAAAAGAAACAAAAACCAGATCTGATTACTCAGTGTAGTACATGCAAATGGCTTCTATCCCAATTCCAGAAACTATAGACATATTTACATATAAACATGGCTAGCTAGACTTATGTCACTTGTCAATGGAATATTCAAATTATTAAAATGATTTATTTCTTCTGCAGTTATTTAGGATAATACATTTACAGTCTATGAGATAGCAATAAAATACCATCATAGTACAATTCCAGTAATAGAATTCTACTTAATTGTAACCATTAGCTAAAAATAAAAGTAGAAAAGTCTCCTGGAGTTATCCATAATCTTGATTTAAGTAAAATCAATTTAAGTTAATTAATCTAACACCTTCTGTGATGATTGTCAGTACAGAGGCTATGTATTTACAAGCCATCTAATGACATTTTAGGTTAGGTCAGACTTAATTCTACAGTTAATTGTCAGTCTGAAATTATTCTATATCCTAAGATCTTGGCTATGATTTGGTTCCACTTAAATATAGATTGAAATTCACTTGGGTGGTACATTATTAAATCAGTTTGATTGTTGATTCTTTGTAAATTTCTACTTCATTAAAGAAAGTGTTTCTTAAGCAAACTTTAAGAATTTACTCTAAAATCTAATTTTGAATTGTTACATTCACGCAATAAAACATAATTGTTGAAACTATGTTATTAAGCCTTTGCACATCTCCTGGTTAAAGGCTGGCGTGTTCCTAATTCTTTGTCTGTTGCTTCTAGTCATTCTCAGGCCAATCATGTGAACCTGTCATTCTAGCTGCTATACTTTTACAATAGGAATTGTCCTGTAAGTCAATGTTTACGATTCATAACAACAAGTATTATACCACTTCTCAGTTTTGTTGTAAATCAGGAAGGTACTTAATAACGACATTTATTCAACACTTTTCTCACTGAATTCTAAACATTTCTACTTTATTCTTTTAACCCTTTTGTGCAAGCTGTTTCGTGATGATAAGGTGAATATATTTGTAACATATATAATTTTATCTTGGTTCCTATAATTGATTTCTGAACATTGTGTGATCTCATCTAAGGGATGTAGCTTAAATCACAGTTATATTTGTTGATGATTTGGTTATCTGTAAGTTTATTATAAACCGAGGGTTCTTCTGTCATTACTTTCCCCATCCCAGCATTTCCCCTCTTTCTCTCATGAACTCTGTTTAACCAGAACTGTTTGGTTAATGTCTTTTATTCCCCAAATCTCATGGTCACAGATCAAATCAGATCCCAACATAAAAATAAGTATTTTTGTCTTATTCATGATTTTTTTTTGTTTTATTCATTATTTTTAAGTTTTGTTTTATTCATGGTCTTTTGGTCATCCTCTCTTTCAGAGCACCCACATATCTTAACATTATTAGTTGCTTATATGACTGACGTAAAGGTTAATGTACTATTATTTATAAATTATCTGTCCCCTTTACAGTCCCCCAATGCCCTCATGTTATATCTGTATATATAACTAACTACTGTTTATGTATTATCAGGCTCTGTCCCCTTTACAGTCCCCCAATGCCCTCATGTTATATCTGTATATATAACTAACTACTGTTTATGTATTATCAGGCTCTGTCCCCTTTACAGTCCCCCAATGCCCTCATGTTATATCTGTATATATAACTAACTACTGTTTATGTATTATCAGGCTCTGTCCCCTTTACAGTCCCCCAATGCCCTCATGTTATATCTGTATATATAACTAACTACTGTTTATGTATTATCAGGCTCTGTCCCCTTTACAGTCCCCCAATGCCCTCATGTTATATCTGTATATATAACTAACTACTGTTTATGTATTATCAGGCTCTGTCCCCTTTACAGTCCCCCAATGCCCTCATGTTATATCTGTATATATAACTAACTACTGTTTATGTATTATCAGGCTCTGTCCCCTTCACAGTCCCCCAATGCCCTCATGTTATATCTGTATATATAACTAACTACTGTTTATGTATTATCAGGCTCTGTCCCCTTCACAGTCCCCCAATGCCCTCATGTTATATCTGTATATATAACTAACTACTGTTTATGTATTATCAGGCTCTGTCCCCTTCACAGTCCCCCAATGCCCTCATGTTATATCTGTATATATAACTAACTACTGTTTATGTATTATCAGGCTCTGTCCCCTTTACAGTCCCCCAATGCCCTCATGTTATATCTGTATATATAACTAACTACTGTTTATGTATTATCAGGCTCTGTCCCCTTTACAGTCCCCCAATGCCCTCATGTTATATCTGTATATATAACTAACTACTGTTTATGTATTATCAGGCTCCTCTTACAATAAATCACAAGTACAATATAATTTCTGAGAGAAAATCAACAAATGTGGTACTAGATTAATGAAACAATTGGTAATATGTCCATTTGTAATTATCGTGGATGACTTACGATGCTTACAAGTGGTAAGATGTCAGAATTGTATCAGAAGTAGATGATTGCACTGCAATATCTCCCACTAGACAGTATCATAAGATATAATGCACAGAAAAAATCATAGATGCATTGCAGAAAATTACATTAGAATATCAGCGTTATAATTTTTGTAAATTGTCATAAAAATATGATTTTTTCTTTATTATTACTTCCAAATGTCCATATTATGGTCGTTACAGTATAGTTATGTGTTTTCATCCTTCGTTCTTTTCTAATGGCAGACTGAATTATCTCATCTCTTTGATACATTTTGCAGATTTGTACTCTTTCTCAATTTGCATGAAATACTTTCCAATGGACATTAAGTAAATAGTAATTAATCTTTCTAACACATGAGAAGCACTTTCATGAAAGTTAAGGCATCCGACTTATTCAATAAGAAGAGTAATGCTTTAAGTGAGTACCAAGAGCTAAACATCAACTATCAAGTATGATAGGTCCTAATATACCTTTCTCAGGTGAAACAGCTTACTCCTTTAACTTTACATGAACTGACCCGATGACCACTCAACAGTTCTGATTTAGATCAGCTTATACAATATAAATGAGCACTTACTATAAATAAGTCAACACATCTTTTATTATGATTGTAAGGATATGCATTTATTAAATAACATGCTGGAATATTATATTTTCATATACATTTTGGGTATTTGCATGGATTGTCATGTGTTTCCAAATTAAAATTGAATATTTATGACGTATTTTGTTGATCTGATGTGGAAATATGTCTTCAAAAGCTCCAAAGATCTGTGATGAAATTACTTTTCTAATAAAGGGGTAATTTGACCTTGGCTGTTTAAAGATGGGGTGATATAAGTAGTTCCAATATTGACACAATGTGGACAGAATCGGTGTAAATGTTGTTCCACTGGTGTTAATCAATGGGTCAATATTTGTTAAAACTACAAGTAGATTGAATAATAAGAAAAGTAATATGAGATGTCAAGAGATATATTAGATAAAGAGAATTTTGTTGATTGTTCTTCTGTAAGACACCCCATATTAGATTGAGTTAATAGAGATAGGTTCATGTAGTACTTGAGGGCTTAAAATGGTCAATTTGTTTCCTTTGTTGGACAGTCTGTCTAATTTTATGTATTATGATTTATACGATATCTCTCCATGAACTGTCCTTTGTATCTGAGTTTAACCCTGATTTTAGTGGTGCTGCAATGTTCATTAATTAATGTTACATATAGTGCATTGTAGACTCTTGTGTGTCTGATCATCTGTTTGTCAATTTTACAGCCACCTTTTTGCTGTTATTTACTTGACTTACACTGGTGCACTGTATAAACCCAATATCGCAAATCCATCTATTTGTAAGACCTACAATTAATTTACCACAGAAAATTGACCACAAAATTTTTCGATCAAAGGTTGTATTATTCTAAAATGTTATTGATTGTTTAACAATGGTAATTTTCTCTGTGACATAACTATAGTTATTGTGACAGATGAGCTTACTAATTTGGAAATGATTAAAACTGAGAGGGCAAAGTATGTAAATATCAAATACCAAAACTAGTCACCAACATATTTAAACCTGTAGTAGGTTAGCATAGTTTGTCATCACAGGATGTGCTATACAGGTTTTGAGTTGTTCTATTTCCATCTTGGCACGTGGACTGATGATTTATCCATTGATGGACAAATAACAAGTCATAGAAAAAAGAAAGGTTCCAGGCTCAACTAGCTCAGGAGCAGAGTTATCTGCAGACGAAATTCAGCGGAAGCAACAGATTAAGTCCTTAGGAATAAAAGGAGTTATATGAGATAAATCATATACAGAAGGGATCCCCAGGGTAACATACATACAGGGGCTCCTCTCACAAAAAATCTCAAGAGTGAATTTACTTGAAAGTCTTTGGCCTTTCAGTAGAACTTATGATAATTTTTAATCATAAGTTTTTTGTGAAAAGAGTGGCTTGTGTCAATACAATATGTCAAGCTCTTAATTCTGCCTTGAAACTGTACTTGTGTATAATGAACCACCTTCTAACTTAGGGAAGAATCAGTAATGGCAACTCTTAGAAAATTAAAAATACTATCAGTAACTACTAAGGTTTTGATGGATAAAGTCCTCATATGAATTTGTCTTTTACAAAGTTTATTCATGATAAGAAACCTTTTCATTATCTTCAAGTGCACTTTTTTAAAGAATCTTGGTATCTGTCAAAGATAGTTGTATAAAACATTAATTTAGTTAATTGGAATTCCAGTTAAAACAATTGTTTGTGTGTTAAGATACACCATAAAAAGACTGGTAACAATTAAGTTTTTTGTGATTTTGACATTCTTGGTGAGTGTGCCAATATAATGTTTTAAATGATCAAAGGAGAAATGATGGAATACAAGGAATAAATGATATAGACGAGGAAAGTTCTTCAACCATTAAAGTGAAATACATTTAAAAACATCCCATGACATAGTACTATTTGTTTTAATTCCCTTTACTTTGTAAGGAAACAACTATAATGGCTTTCCTCCATATAGCAAGCCAGTGAGATCATTTTTAAAGTGTTGAGTCAATATTTCTGACTTAGTCAGTGCTATCATTATGCTATCATTAACTAATTGTTGATAATAATGAAATAATTATTAATGACACTTTACATTAAATGTTGAAACTGGATACTGTGAGGTTTTTTACACAGTTCCTCTGACTTAAGTGCCAAGCTTTGTCATTTTTATGATTCATATTGGATGACAATAATTTCCAGGAACTGTCACAATATTGTTAATTTTTATTATTATAATTTATTTTGCATGTACAATGTAAACTGGTTTCACTCCTATTCTAAGATGATATGGTCAGTTTTGCTACAGTTTAGTTCACATTATAGTACTAATGTATTTGGCAGGAAGTAATACATATTGTTGGATTCATCATCATATTTTTGATGTGATTGATTACAATTAGTTTTCTAGACAACTGTTTAGAAGTAAAGTACCGATAGCAGAGGATCTTGTCATTCAAATGTTCAGTCATTCAGCCAAAGCTTGCATGTTCATCAAATACTGTTAGTTTTATAAAAGTATTATTGGTCTTGCTCTCAGAGTTTCGGAAGTAGTGTTAAACACAAACTAATTCTGCGTAAAAAAGTTAAATTGAGTATAAATTGTATCTGTCCATTAGCCTATGAACAGGATACGATAAAGATCTCCACAATCAACTTTGTCAATAATGATATTAAGTAGTACATGAAAAGGATATTTAAAATTCAAAGTATCAGAAAGTCCAGCTTACATTGAAAAATAGATCATTTTTTTTTTTGCTTTCTTTTTCAATCTCACTATTTCTCTCTCCCTCTCTCTCTCTCTCTTTTTTTGTAAAGAAAGATTATAGAATTCTATAAATCCTTTCCGATATTTTTTTATTATTTAAGTATACAAAAGAACAAGGTTGGGTCACCTCTTGTAAATGTAAATGGTTTTTATTCAAATGTTTGAAGGATTGTATGAACACAAGGATGTACATTAAATTCATCAAAAGGACTTTTCTTGTCAACCACCCACAACAACTTTATGTAATGTTATAAATCAATTTTAGGGCCATAAAAATATTCCCTGTAAGAAAATGACAGATCGGAATATTCCTCTTTAATAGTTTAACCTACATTATATTGATATATTCTTCATAGCATAAAATTATAGTTTCAGGTCTTTTCAGGTTCATAAAAACTTCTGAGGGGTGGGATGGAATGTTGTCCTGCCACCACTTAAGACATAGGGTGTATTAATATTAAATGTAATGTTTGTATAGTAAAGAGAAACAAGTTTTGAATTTTCAGTTTTTTGGGTATTTTTTTAGCATGCAAACAGTAATATTATAATAACTTGTCGAGGAGCAATTGGTCGAGCAATTGGTAGCTTTTTAAAAATGCAAATTCAAATTTACATGTGGAGAAAAATTGCAATACATGTTGAGTTGTTCCCCTTCCTTTCCTTGTATTTTTATCAGTCCATAATCTATCTACAGACAAAAACTACCACTTAAAAATGTTTTTATAAATTCTCATTTATTATAAGATACAGATTTTCTTCAGTAAACCAATATATGTCAAATTTATGTTATAAACAATTGCAGTAAATATTTTGATTAAATCAATTAGCTGTTTATCATGAAGATACCATGACAGATCTTAGTACCTCAGTGAAAGAAATCTTGTAGGGTTATCTCATTCCAGCATTTATCTTCTCTTCAAGTTTTAAAACATTTTAATCATCACAAGGTTTGAGATTTCAATCAAGTGACAAAACAAATCTGGTATCCCTACTCTTGGCTCATCAAATGACTATTAATTCACTAAAATGTACTTATCTTGCAAATAAAATGAAATTTACAAAGTACAAACCAAGTGTGATCTTGTCAAACTCAGTATTATTCACTGTATCTAAAAAGGATATGCAGGTGTGTAGCGAGAATGAAATGATGTGCAAGCAACTACTGCTTGAAAAATTTTTGGGACCCTTTTATGCAGAAAAATGTTTTTTTTAGTTTTTGGTCATAGGACGATTAAAAGAGGAGCTATATGTAGATAGAACTAAATAAAAATTTATGAATGTGTAACTATTAATAAATCTTCTGAATAGAGTAATACATAAACAACACATATTTGTGATACAGAATTTACTCAAAATTGTCCAAAATCTGGTCTAGGCAGAAACAAACTTCTCTATTACTTTGTCAACATTTACACTGAAATCCTCATGAATATGCAGTAATGCTATAGTAACTATCGTTGTTCATTGTTGATCGTACATTTGTTTTCAACATACATAAGACACTGATAGATCTCCATGGTAGCACTCGCAACATATTATAAACCACAGTACATGTTCGGCATCAAGTGACCTCCCAAATAAATTCATCAAAATTACATGCCAGGTCAGTTTTGTATGTCTCAGACAATGTTAAGATTTGTTTGTTTGTTATATTTTCTACAACACGATGAAGCAGATACAGCACAAAGAAGCGATTTTCTGATAATACCAGATGCGATGCCGACTCCACTCTCCAGTTTCATTATCATATGGTCTATATGGTCTACGAAAAAAATAATGAGACTTTCCAATACTGATTTGGCGTGTTTGCAGAGTGATTGGTTCCGGAAGTTTGTCGACCGCATCGCCTCGGCCTATTTTTAACAATATCGAAGGATTCTGATAATTGGAATGCTGATTGGTACATCTCATTCCAAACTGATGAACCTTACACTGTAAAATATTTTCCAAAAAACTGCATGTCTTAGACTGAGTATTACAAATTCAAATCTTGTAAAAGTTATTGTCCGATTTTGTCATAATCTCCAGTAAAACTTTGAAACCAAATGCCGTTATTTAATGATATTTCCTCAATTAAAAAAGTGACAACATTTATGTTTCCTTTAACATTCAATTTACAAATTTTTTTTTGCATGCCGAAATGATGCGCACGCAACTGCGTGTTGGCGTAGAGCTACGTGCCTGATATGTATTATGTAGTTGAATCTTCGGAGAATAATTATGGGGAATAGTCTAAAGATTGGTGCCATAATATTTAATAAGTTTTATTCTATAAGTAATGTAAACCAGATATAAAGCTGGCATTGCTTTGAGTCCATATAGTACAATGAATGAGGCAGAAGTATATTTAACCAGTATATTCAATTGCAATAAATTCATTGCAATATATGTATTCTGAGCAATGCCATCTTTATATTTGGTCAGATCAGTTATAAATAACAAAAGGAAAGTGTTGCATTTGTCAGAAATGCATTACAACTTCCCACGGCGTACCTAATATAAAGTGTTATATCTATGTCTGCATTGGTGCTGACCCTCACATTACTAAACACCACAAATGTCAGGGAAATAAGTTATATTAGAATATAACACGTTATACCTGTCTATACTATTGTTACTCTGAATAAAAATTTTCTGAAGCAATTTGTTTGTCTGTAAAGTTGTGATTGAAAGCAAGTTATCTTCCTTGTTAGAGTACAAGTTTATGGATAAACACGGTAAATGTGTAAAAGCTTCTTATTCTAGCATGTGTTCCTTACTATAAACCAGTATAACTTTCTAGTATGGAAAACTAATCTTTGCATCAATCAATTTAATAGTACAAACTTACTTAACTTACTTAATATAGTATTTAACACATGATGCATTTATATGGGAAGTCCGTGCAAAGAAATATGATTACAATCATTTTCCTTTTGAACAACATTTTATGAATGACATAATTTCACGCATTATTTCATCTCTGAAGGAAACAGAAACTATAGATATTTTATAGTATCAATAGTAAACTTTGAACACTCAATTCCTATTTGTAAAACGATAAAAGTTGAAAAATTTTATATGCTAATTTTATACAAAGTTGAGAAATATTAGATAAACACCAAGTCTCTATCCTCTCTGATACTTCCTTACTGACATCAATGATAACTTACCACTAATTATTATAATCACTATCCTCTAATCATTATAATCACAATCCTAGAATGACACATTTGAGTGTAAATTTTACACAAGTACACTTCACTATAATCGCCACTTGTCAAATAGTACAAAAAAACAACAAACGTAGCTAGCTTGCCATTGATCTGTTAACATGGTATCCCATAGTTCAATGATTATGATAGGCATACCACGTCTTTATCTAACTTCTGTGTACAAGGATTATCCTAACTTTGTCAATTCTCTCTCTTTTAGATAGTTCCGATGAACAATCAACATCATTCATGTGGAATTTTTCTTATTTAGAAGAATTTTTGTGGAAGAGAAAGGCAAACAAAATTTTAAAGGTAAGTTTTTTTATTTTTGATTGTTGATAAAATTTGTGAATGAATTATTGAGTTGTAACTTGTTACCTTCGGGTAACCTACATGTATAATTAAAGGTAAATAAAAAAGGTAAGCATATTTATAATTAAAATTTACTTTAATCATTGAAAATTATTACTGGTTGTTGATAACTAAGGTCAGATTGTATTTTTACATTGATTGTAACATTTTAAACAGGGATAACTTTTTCAGTTACACTTTTAATACAGTAAGTTATGATATATGACTGAAATTCTGTGTAAATGACATGACATAATTGTTTTTGGAACATAACTTTTTTTTAAATGAAGAAATGTCTCTATTTGTCAGTTAAAATTTATGCATAATGAGACTTCAAGGGACATGAAATATTTAATATGTAATACTTGAAAAGATTGATGTACAGAAATTTTTTACAATGACATAAATTTGTGATGTGATTCAATACTAGAAATTTATTTAAATTTTTTTTTAATTTTGTAAAATGGATTGAAGAATAATATGTATATACTTGAATCATATAAATTTAAAAAAATACACAGTATATAAAGGAATAAATCATTTCATTCATTTCATTTTGTAAACTATAAAGATAAAAGTTATGGATGGCTAAACAACTGAAAGACCATCCTGTTTACCTAGAAAAAGCTTTTAAAGAAAAATATAAAAATGTAATAGTAAAGTAAAAGAATGACTAAGTTTGCTATGACATCTTTGCAATTATTTGTAGATTGATTGATCTTGCTAACACATAGACAATAATATATTGCATGATTTTTGAAATTACTATCAGAAAAAATGTTAAATCTGCAAATTAAAGTATACATTTATACTTTAACAAACATTAATTTTATTGTGTTAAATAACCCATGATGAAAAAGAGTTAAATGTATTTACATAAAAAATCAGCTTGCAAATATAGTTCACAAAACTTGCAGTATTTATTCCTAGAAAATGATTGCAAATATAGAAATGTAAACTTCAAAAACACTTTTAAGGAATTAAAGAAATGAATGGAGACCGTCAAGTAAGATGCATTAAATGCTTGAAATGACATTTTATAAGGAAACAAAATATATGAAGCATACAAGTTAATAATGATTCTTTCCTTAAAATCTTTTTTGTTGTCTTGATAGATTAATTGATCAAGGTTATGATTCATGTAAAATCATTATCATTCTATATTTTGAGATTAAATTAATTATTTCAAAAAGGACTAAAAAATTTTTTCCTGTTTTCTGTAATGTAATTCTGTATGCACGGTTTTTGGTCATTGCACAGTGTAAAATAATGAGACATGGAATGATTGTCTATTTGACAACTATCGGTAGACCAATACATTAAATAAAGTAGAACAAATAACAAATGTGAAAGGGAAAGGAAAAGTTAAAGGAAAACAAATTGTAGCTGTAAATGTAAGGGTAGGATCATATCTTTTATCACTACTGAATACAAAATCTAACTTTCAAGTAGAGTTGCCAATAATTGTATGTAGGATGACAAAATTTTTTTTATCAGCGGGTTAAGTATTTTGAACTTGCTTTCAGTAATTGAGAGCTTTTTTTGATGATTTGATTTAGAATTGTTTACTCAGGTTGCTGTGGGTTTTTTTGTCAATTAAACGGATGCCAGTCAAAGTTAGACAAATGTTATTTTCAGACCTAATTTATTTTGTTCCTTTTTTTCTATGTGTCTTTTGTATTCAACTAACGATGGACAAACAGTAGAGGTATGAGTGCTAAAGACCATACTTCTATTCCTACATATGTTCATGTGATTGTCCAAAGCCCATCGAGATTTTGTGCAGACACTTTACTATTGTTGAACACTGTTTGTTGACGTCTAAATATTTTTAAGTTTTCCTATGTTGATGGATTACTGTCTCATCAACATATCTTCTTTTATTCATTCTTTGTATGATGCATCAGATTAACTTAAGAGGTGTTATCTTGTATAAATATAAAAAGTCAGAGTTATTAATATTTTCAGTGACATAAACTAAATTCTTTTTTTTCCCTACATTTTCTATGGAGTGAGAACAAAACTTGCAATTGAATTTGTTTGGTTTAAAGTCTTAATGTGTCTTTTGTAAAATATGATTTATAGTAAGATCTTCTAACTGGTCAAAATGGGCTCTATTTGTCTGGCCTGCTGAAATAGAAATGAACCAACCCAAAGAACCATAGGTGTTTGGAAATCATTATAATGTTACTAGAAATCATCTCAACTGGTCAATAAGTTATTTATTTCTGTACATGTATTACAAACTAATAAATAGAGCACTGTTTTAAAATAAAATAACCCTAAGTTTGTATATGACACTAGTACGGGGCTCATTGATGAGACCTCTTGTGTTATTCAGAACCTACAGGAGACCAGTAATTCATTCAGCTTTTCCTGATTAGAATCTTGAATCTATTTTTTAAAACAATAGAGGATGACATTTAAGAGACACATTATACCAGCCAGATTTGGATGATATCTGTCTGGTTATGAATATCATTAATTAGATATTACCATCAACTTTATGAATCAAGGATTTTTATTTCAGCCCATGGCACCACTTTAATGTCATGTAATAGACAATGATTTTGCATATTAATTTTGATATGTCATATTTTTAGGAGTGATTTTGTAAAATTTATGGAGGCTATGGTTTAATTTTTTATTGTTAGTATAAATTACTACATGTATGTGGGATTTTGAAGTTTAAGATATTACGGTAATTGCATATACATAACACAAAAATTTGGTTTAACCAATAATAATTTTCGATTTTGGTGGACCATAAATATTGACTGAAATAATGTGGTTCATAAAGGCTTTATAACTTGAAGTTAAAAAGATGATTTTGAAACTTTGGTAATATGGTTCTTTTAAATTCAATTGTGGTAATTTTTGACAGGAAAAGTCATTGTAGCCATATTGCAAAAAAAAATAAAAACTCTTTGTAAAATAGTGACTGTCCATGTGTCAGCTCAATGGAATTTTATTTTATTTTACAGAAAAGTTATTCTTATAACATAACATTTAGAAGAAATTTTATCAAAATTGCATAACAAGTTGTATGATTTATTAGCAAAAGATTGAGGTTTTTGGAGCTAAGCCTTTAAAAGAAACATGATAGAATAGCAAATGATATCATCATACAATTAGCAGTGATAAAGAAGCAATCTGATGACAAAATAATGTAAGAAGATTTCATTCCTTACCCTTAACTGTAAAACATCATCAGAAAGTGCATCTGACAAATGTCATCGAGTTTACTTCTCCACTGTTTACAAACTTAACATTCTTACTAATAAATTGAAAAGGAATCAGTTAAATATCATTGAAGATAAAGAAATTGATCAAGACAAAATGGTCTAACATTTATGGATTCATGGTCAATACATGTATGGACTCATGTTCAATACATTTATGGACTCATAATCTATACATTTATGGACTCATGGTCTATACATTTATGTACTTGTGGTCTATACGTCTATGGACTCATGGTCTATACATCTATGGACTCATGATTTATACATTTATGGACTCATGGTCTATTAATCTATGGACTCATAGTTTCTGTACATTTATGGACTCATGGTCTATACATTTATGAACTCATGGTCTATACATCTATGGACTCGTGGTCTATACATCTATAACCTCATGGTCTATACATCTATGGACTCATGATCTATACGTCTATCGAATCATGGTCTAAACATTTATTGACTCATGGTCTATACTTCTATGGACTCATGGTCTAAATGTTGATGGACTCATGGTCTACACATCTATAGACTCATGGTCTATACATTTATGGACTCATGGTCTATACATCTATTGATGTGGAATCATGTATGGAATCTTTATGAAATCAAAGGTCTATAAACCTGTGAAATCATGTTCTTTTAAAGTCCATAGAATCACTGTACATTACGAAATTAACCAAAATAGGTGACACACAAATATTTTATGACCCCCTAAAAATATAAAATAATCATTTATTAACTATCTGTTAATTGATTACATTGCATCCTTTATCTACCAGAGGTCAAGTGTCACCCTGGTCATTGATGTGACCTCAGATGAGAATATAGGTACAATTTTAAACATGTCAGTGCTTATTAATCTCTCAAAGATATATTCTTTATCACTTTGAACATATTATGTCATTATTGAAATATTTGCTAAATACTTGAGATAACAATGTTTACAGAGGTAGGACTGTTGCATATGGATTTTGTAAAACCATTCCCCATAGATCTTCTTTATTAGGTCAGTGTCAAGGTTTTAGGTGTTTAGGGAGTATTAGTCATCCCCTACCCTTTGTTTTTTTATTCAATTAAGTATTGAATGTGTGGTTATACTATCTCTATGTTTGTGGTTTACCTACCTACCTTTGTTCGTAAGGTTAGGTAATGAAATAGTTTGAATTTAATGTAGCTTACTAAGTGACTTCCTTTTAATTTGTTTAATTTGTATTTAACTCCCTGTTCCTTTTCTGCTGGTTCCTTTTTTTCTTAGACTGATTTAGTTTAGAGTTAAGTGAGGTGACAGTTTACTGCATGACATTCCAATCTTTACTTATGATTTAAATGACAAATTGAAGAACATAGTTTTATTTGTTATGATAACCACCCAATGACAAATAATCAAATCAGTGAGGCCTCAGTCTATTAAACAATCTGAAGTGGGTAGTATTGTTAAACGACAATAGAGATATCTATATAGCTCTCTAACCTAACAAACCCTAAGACATCTTCCTCTGAATGGTGACTAGTTACTGTAGTAGTTCTCCATGTCTGATATGTAAATTAAGTTTGACGAAGCAGATAGTCTACCATAAGTGTTTACTTACCACATATCTACATGCCATACAGCCTGTTGACCAAACAATTACAAATTGTAAATATTTGAAGAGTGTGTTTCTTGTACTTTGATATTGTGCCATATGAATTTGAATTTGTGTGTTAAATATTTCTGATTTCCAAGGGGTCAAGCTGTCTGATGCATGGAGAGTGGGAAAGATTGTTTGTCTGATCATAACTGTATTGTAACATGAATAAATCATATTAGAAGTAAGATGCTATTTCTTTTGGTTGCTTTTTTCGTTGATGAGGCCAATAAAAAGTTAAATCTAAAATGTACCACTTTTGATTTGTCACCTGTGTATTTCAAAATCTAAGATATTGGATTTCAATTAGTTCAAGGGAGATGTGTGGTAGATAACAAAAAGGAAAACAACGCTACAAAGTCGGAAAGAAATGTTTTGGAAGGTCAATAGTCTTCATTAATAATGTATTGCAATAGAAAGTTGGTCCTTTAACCCTTGGGATCAGGTTTTTTCCACCTATAAGTAGGTACCCAAAGAAATTAAGTACTTTATTACACCCCTGCTCTCAGGTTTTTCTCCCTCACCCATATGATATGTAATTCACGAAGAAGCACCATAAGACATCATCAAAGAATGTGATTTAATCAAAAACATAAAAACCTGAGTCGGAGAAAGTGATGTTCAACCACATTAAATATGATATAATTCAGGACAGAAACTAAATAAATTAGGAATAGTTCTCAAAAATGATGTAAAAATTGTGATATTGAAATTTTAAAAAACCCCAAGATTTTAAAAGGCAACGACAAATAATATCCCAGTGACATGATGATACGTCAATTGATTTACACTGGTGACCTTCTTATACAAAACACCTGATACGATTCACTGGTGCAGTCAGTTTTATGAGTACGCATTTTAGATTGAAGTAAAAAGACTCATCAAACAAGTACTTGTGATCATTGTAAAACCTCATATTTACGTAATTAGATAACTCTTCATAGGTAGTTTATGTTTTCATTTCAAAGAAATATTTTCCCCAGTTCTAAATATTATGAATTTTATTAGCTGCAGGAACATCATATACTTTGATCATTTTTTGAGAAAATTTAAAAACTTAATGACGTTAGAATAGAGTTAACCTGAATGTTTAAGAATGATCACGGAAAGACTTTTGTTAATTACCCAAGGTTATATAATGATCGTTAAGACAGTTGTCATTACGTAGTGTTAATGATGTAATTTAAGAGGTGTATCTGTATTTTTTTAACACTAATGAAGCACAATTTAATACTCTCATGTTATTTGGTACTTAAACATGAAGAGATATTCTTGTGATTTTTTGGTAAATGTTGTTTTAATTTAAGGCATTCGATTGTTGTCATGGTAATTTGAATATTTTTTTTATGGCTTTTTAATCAAATCTTATAGTACATTCTCTAATTTTTTTTATTGAATATCAAAATGTTGAAAAAAGGACAAAATTGATGAATAAAAGTATGATTATAAGAATTTGGAAAATCAAGTGTTAAACAGTTGTAAAGGCGTTTTTATTGGAACTAAATGTGTAAGACAGTGGTTTCTCATCAAACAAAAAGAAATTATCAATCCTGGTATAATTGTTCTTTTTTTAATAGCTGGATTATTAATAGAAGTAAATTATCGTCTTTAAATAGTTGATTATAACTGCTTCAACAGATTGAATGTGGCAAGATGATCATATGTAAATGTCAGAGTAGATACTGTGTTTCTTACAGGGGGGTAACTTCGATATTTTTTTGGTAGGGGTGTGCCATTTTTGCCTCAAAAAACGTACCCATTTTAATATAACATTCACTGAAATTCAGTACCTATAGTTATATAAATATTTAAGAAAGAATGACCTTTACTTATATACAATATTTAAAATATGACCCATTGCTCATAATTCATAAATATACTGGTCAGCTACCCTTAAGTTTTTATATATGAATTGACATTCTTAATAGTATATTTATATATGATATGTAGATCATACCCCAAATCAATATACAGTTATCAAACGTAAATGCATTTTAATATAGGATGTCATTAAAAAGGAGGGTAATTTTTATATAAAATCTCGCAAAATTATGACCCATATTTTTGGCACATCCCCGTATACCCAATAATAGGAAGTAACCCCCCCGTGCCTCTCTCACCTTCTCCCCAACCAACCAACCAACCATTTATTTGTACTTGTCCGAAACTGATGATCAGTGGTTGTATTATTTTTTCATTCTTCAGAACTCTGGACTTTTCAGTATGTCTGTTAGGTTTTTTCTTGTCCCTTGGCTGACCATTATGGTTTAAGTTTTACTAAATCATGAAGGCACTTTAGTTCTATATTTCAATCTGAATACTATGATGTGTTATTCTACAGGTAACTTTTGTTGTATGATAAGAATTCTGTCTATAATGGTCTGGAAAAGGATAGACTGACATTGAAGACTTTTGTTAGTTTTTCTTCCCAGAAGACTTTACAAATAAATTGTTTGACACTGGCTTAAATACCGGTAGGCAATTTGTCATTTCATAATGTTTCCAGAAAAATTTCAGGAATAATTTCCATGTTTTCTCAGTAAAGGAAAATATATTTTATTGGTGAATCAATGTTAACCCCTAACTAATACAGTAGTGTTTTCTTTGCCTGATGTGTCATTAGATCTGAACTTTCTCTACTTAGTCTATAACAAGCAAACACCATTTATTTTACTTTTCATTTTGATTGTTTTCCTGATGGGGAGTTGCCTTCAGTTAAATATTTACTGTATTGTTTTATTGTGCAGTATGTTTATATATGTGTAATATTGAATAGATTGACAATGAGGCTTTCAGACTGGGAGTCTATCAGCTACGGCTTTATAATAAAGTTTTGAAAAATGTTCTTGCTGAAATGCCCTTCAATAATAATATTCTTTAATTAAAATGCTGTTAATTGGTCTTAATTGAAGTGTCCCAAATCTTGCTTAAAATTTTGAAGAGATAAATAACGGTATGAGGGAATCTGTAAGTTTGCTCATACAATAAAAATAAGAGTTTTAGATCCACTGCAAATCAAATTCATTTCAGTAATATGCAGTGCTATTATATAAAAAGGTAGAGATACATAGGAGAGAATGGAATGTAACAAGCATTGTACATGTAGGTTGATTGAATGACAGTTACAATGTATCTTTACTAAACACAACATTCCCTGTGTCTGATACTGTGGTCATGTGACAATTATTGTTTTCAGGAAGGTGAAGAGCTTTAAGTTAGAAGGTGTTAGAAATGATATAAAGTAAGCTATAGAAAATATAGAGTATTTATGAGGACAAGGTTTTTATGAAAGGGGGATAATGTAGACAAATATAACAAAATTCATGTAGATAATTTAGAAATCATTCTGTTTTCTTCACTTTATCAGTTCATTTGTAATCGTTGCAAAAATGATATTTCAGTATCATTCTATTTAGGTGTGTTGGAAATAATAAAATATCTTAATGGGGATCAATGAAAGGGTGTTATCACTTGCTTCTTTTGTGTAAAAAAAATTTTGGAAACTTTGTAGCTTTCAGTGTTTTTAATGGACTTTGGTTAACATTCTGTTTGATTGGTACGTTAATTGTTTTTTGGAGGGACACTTAATATTACAAATTAAAATTATTTTTTTTTTAAAAGATAAAGATTAGGAGGTCAACATATTCAATGATAACTACTGCCATAACAATAGTGAGTCTTGCTCTAAATCACCTCCAGTGAATGATTGAATGAAGTTATTTTGTATATACCTATGAAAGTACAACCCAACAATGACATTATAAAAGGCACAGACACATCTCCAAGTAGACAATATACACAATCTACACAAAATATAAAATATATAATAAAACAAACTATGACAATTATGAAGGAATTGACGAAGTATTAAACTAAATTAATTATCTTTAGAAGGAACTGATTTAAGAATATGTCAGCGCTGCATCGAATAGAAATTGATCTTATGCTAGTGCTCATATACATGTACATGTATAAGATTGAATTGATTTTGGAACGTTCATATACAAAATAAAAGATGAATGCTGGTCTGTTTTGTATGGTCCTTGTGACAATTCAGTTTTTAAACAGTTACAGACTTTATAAATATAATTTTTCCACCTGAAATAGGTTAACAGATGCATTGATATTTAATTTGAACATGGTCAATTTCTATCCAACATGGCTCATATGTAACAAAAGCATTGTTCCTGACATGTATTACAAACTACAAACAAAATTTAACATTTTACATAGAAAGTGTGAAATATAAATCACTGGGTGGTTTCTTGACATTTTTATTAATCCTGTTTTAAACTCATGACATAAAATGAACTTTATTTAAATTTAGATAAACATTTTGTTTTTGAAGTGTTTCAGGACTTTAATCCACTTGAAAGAAAGTTTTTATAGTATTAAGACATGTATAGAAGATAAAGTATTGTCATCAGACCTTCTGTGTATCTGTCCCTTGTCAACAAATCTCATGTAAATATAGCCCATGTCAACTTTGTACAATAAATGACTTCTGTTCAAACGTTTTGTAAGAAGTTTTGTTTTCAGCATGTAATGAAGGGTTTTGCTGTCAGTGAGTCACAGTATAAAGAAGTACTTTTGTACTGTTAACTTACAGGTCACACTTTTAATCATTTGGTTTTAATCTTTCTTAGTTTAGAGGGCCATGTGAGCTTTTCTCAATCTTTTCTTCTGAAACTTCATGACTATATGAACCAGTCTCTACCTTTTCATCCTGGATGAATCTTAGTTTTGAAAATGGGTTTGATGATCTGGCTTGCCAACCAACATGGCCACCAAAGATAACAATAGATCATGTGGGTAAAACACAAGTATTGTCCATTTTCCTTTAAAAAGAAATCTGATGTACAGTAGTTGTCGTTTGTTTATGTAGTTTATACATGTTTCTCATTTCTCGTTTCTTTGTATAGATTGGACCGTTGGTTTGCCTGTTTGGATGGTTTTACACTTGTAATTTTAGGGCCCTTTATAGCTTGTTGTTCGGTGTGAGCCAAAGCTCCGTGTTGAAGGCCGTACATTAACCTTTAATGCTTTACTTTTATAAATTGTTACTTGGATGGAGAGTTGTCTCATTATGGCACTCATACCACAACTTCCTATATCTATAAGTCACAATGTCAAGTTCTACCTACAGTTCATTTTGACATGCAAGAAGAACACTTGTTGGAGTTGCCCTTAAATGACACTATTTTTGCAACTTTTGCAAAAAAGCCAGGTGAGCATTACATTTAGCTCCCTGGAGCCCTTTGTTTAATATACTGACTAGATATTTCATGAATTTAGGTAAAAAATTGACTGTTAATGCGTTTTTCGCTTTTTCGTTTTTGTTATTTTGTTTTTTGTTCATCTTTTTCATCTTTATCATTAATCTATTTATTTTCCCCCAACAATATCCTTTAGTATTTATCTCAGACAAAATTGAAAAACAATCAATAGAAGTTATGGCCCTACAGACTTTTTATTGAGAAATAATAGAATCAAAATTGAATTTGGAAATGAAAGTGGTCAAAAATGAGAGTCTGAAGATGTTATAATTTTCCTAGTTTTTGATTCTCAGCCGAATGAACAGACAATGATAAATGATAAATAATATTTATAAAGATGATAGGAGATTGTGAAAACTTTGTTTGTATTTGTGACTTATTATTGTTTTATCTCTCAATAAGTTTGACACTCACAGGAGGTCCTAGTACTTAATGGGGAGGAGAAGGTAAGAAAGCAATTAGTTGCTATGTTTTGTGTTTAATATTTTGAAATACGTGAGAAAATATAAGTTCGATAGTAATATCAGTGATTATCGATGATATAATATGAATAAAATGTTTCTTGAAAAGTCATTTCTTTCTGTTTAAGGCAAAAACCACCTGCCTATAGTTAAAACCTTCCTTACCATTGTTTTCCATGATTTTAACCATGGTTTTTTTTATGTTACATAATAGTGTGATCATGGTTATACTAGCTTAGACTGTGGTTTCATTCATACTGACCTGATCGTTATCTGCATTGACCATGGTTACACCTTCACTGACCATGGTTGTCTGCATTGACCATGGTTGTCTACATTGACCATGGTTACACCTTCACTGACCATGGTTATCTACATTGACCATGGGGTTACACCTTCACTGACAATGGTTATCTACATTGACCATGGGGTTACACCTTCACTGACAATGGTTGTCTACATTGACCATGGTTACACCTTCACTGACCATGGTTATCTGCATTGACCATGGTTACACCTTCACTGACCATGGTTACACCTTCACTGACAATGGTTGTCTACATTGACCATGGTTACACCTTCACTGACCATGGTTATCTACATTGACCATGGGGTTACACCTTCACTGACAATGGTTGTCTACATTGACCATGGTTACACCTTCACTGACCATGGTTGTCTACATTGACCATGGTTACACCTTCACTGACAATGGTTATCTACATTGACCATGGTTAAACCTTAACTGACCATGGTTGTCTACATTGACCATGGGGTTACACCGCGTCACTGACCATGGTTATCTACATTGACCATGGGGTTACACCTTCACTGACAATGGTTGTCTACATTGACCATGGTTACACCTTCACTGACAATGGTTATCTACATTGACCATGGTTACACCTTCACTGACCATGGTTACACCTTCACTGACAATGGTTGTCTACATTGACCATGGTTACACCTTCACTGACCATGGTTGTCTGCATTGACCATGGTTACACCTTCACTGACAATGGTTATCTACATTGACCATGGTTACACCTTCACTGACCATGGTTATCTACATTGACCATGGTTAAACCTTAACTGACCATGGTTGTCTACATTGACCATGGGGTTACACCGCGTCACTGACCATGGTTATCTACATTGACCATGGGGTTACACCGCGTCACTGACCATGGTTATCTACATTGACCATGGGGTTACACCGCGTCACTGACCATGGTTAAATCTTTACTAACCTGCACTTTCACTTATATGAATCCCCAAAATAATAAAGATAGAAAATCTCATGTTCAGCTGAAAGAGCTAAATGCTAAAAAAAAACCAACAAAGTATCAGAAAAAATGATATGTTTTACAGTATAATGATGAAGTTCTGACAGAGGCATTATAAACTAATAAAGAAAGTGAAGGATAAATCATTTATTAACAAAATTCAATAAATCTTTTAATGTCTCAAAGTCTATGTACATGTATATGACTTTTTATTGTTCTACAAAAATCTTTTTGAGACAAACAAACCAATTAATCTGCCAATAGAAACTAAAGTGTACACAATAAATGTTGGACTGGTTCCTTCAGTGTTAATATTTTGAATACTTATTGATTTTCTCCCTTTAATAAAGAGCAGATAAGTACCAGTGATGGATTAAGTCTGGGTTACTGAAGTAGCTAATATTGCCATAAAATGGTCCCTTAGGAAATATTTAAAAACAGCTAGCTTGTGGCTGACATGATAAAAGCTCTGAGATATATAACTACCAATATATAGAAAAGATATGGTCAAGTGGTCTGAAATTAGACTTTGTCCATCAGGATAACATCAGAATGTCATTTAAGTTACCCCTGATTGCCTACAGATCAGCAATTCTGATATATAAATGAAATATATTTTAGATGTCTGCTTGAGAATTTTGAACAAAGATATAAAAATGAAGATCTGGTATGATTGCCAATGAGACAACTCTCAACAAGCGACCAAATAACACAGAAATTGACAAATATAGGTCATCATACAGCCTTTAACAATGAGCAAAGTCCATACCACATGTCATGTTCATTTTGTTTATGTTGTGGTATATTGTAGGGCAGCTGTCTAAAATAGCATTTATCTCTATATAAAAAAAACTTCATTTACTGAAGTTAAAGATAGAAATTGATTAAGAAAACTCATTTGATTATATTTGTGTTTGACTGTATCATGAGCAATCCAACTCCATCAAAGCACTTCACAGAACTAATTTGTTGAAGTTTTTTTTTTCTGCAAAAAGAATAAAAAGTTATTTAGTTTGGCCATGCTTTGACAGGAAGTGTGATTTATTGTGTAAAACAATGACATTAGTAGTACAGATAGATGGGTTTTTGATGGAGATATCTGTCTGACCACTGATGACCAATTAGATCCGTTTGATTTACTAATAGATGTAAATATTTGTAAATTGACCAAAGTAGAAAAGTAATTTGGCGTGTCTACAAAGTAGATTTATTGCAAGACATTGTGCAGGATAAATGGACACCATTAAAAACTAAATATTTATACAGCTTTGGTTTTCAAGGTTCAGGTAATATATTTTATCCATAGATTTATAAGTAGTCAGTTGGAGGTAAATGACTGTTTGGATGAGTTCTGCAGTTATTACCATTTCTTCATCAACTTTCCATATATTAAGTGTGCAGACACACCTTTTTATTTCACATAATTTGAAGAGAACATAAATGCGTCTAATTATAAGTATGTCACTTTCACTCTCATTGATTATGCAACTATTAAATTTCTAGTTCAGGACTAATATAAGAAACTATTAAGTCATTATATCATTTTGTATAGAACTGAATCTACTGTATGCAAAAGTTTCACATCAAAATGAATTCACACTGAAGTGCATTATTTTTTGTCTTTTTTTTTAATTTTGCTGTCGTATATTGGTATGATGTTGGCGTCGTTGTTGTTGTCGGAAGACACATTGGTTTTCGTACTATAACTTTAGTTTAAGTAAATAGAAATCTATGAAATTTAAACACAAGGTTTATGACCATAAAAGGAAGGTTAGGATTGATTTTGGGAGTTTTGGTCCCAACAGTTTAGAAATTAGGGGCCCAAAGGGTCCAAAATTAAACTTTGTTTAATTTCATCAAAAATGGAATAATTGGGGTTCTTTGATATGCCAAATCTAACTGTGTATGTAGATTCTTAATTTTTGGTCCCATTTTCAAATTGGTCTACATTAAGGTCCAAAAGGTCCAAAATTAAACTTAGTTTGATTTTAACAAAAATTGAATTCTTGGGGTTCTTTGATATGCTGAATCTAAACATGTACTTAGATTTTTGATTATGGGCCCAGTTTTCAAGTTGGTCCAAATCCAAAAGCGATTACAATTTAAACAGAGGAATGTGTACAGAAAGGAGTCATGCCCACTGACCCAAAGGAAATTAAATATTTAAAGAGTTGGGAATGAGGTTCCATCTAGAATTCATGTAAGAAAATAGGAAATAAGGTACGAAGTGAAATACCTTCTCTCACTCTCAGTGACTGCTGTGGAAAGTCAACTTGGAATTGAAAGTACAAAAATAAAACACAATAAGTACATTGTTCATACACTTGTATCGAGGATTGGCTATTTTTAAAATAACTATTCAGATTACGTAAATTACATTTCAGGAGTATTTTACATGTGCAGTTGAATTATTTTTAAAAATAATACTAATACATGTATCAATGAAAACAATGGCAATCGTATTCCTCAGAGCAATCTGCTCTTTGATTAAGTTTAAGTTCTTATACCACATTCATTCTGTGTCAGAAACAGATGTTGTGTCAACTATTTAATCACAATCCGAATTTAGAGCTGTATCGAGCTTGAATGTTGTGTCCATATTTGCCCCAACTGTTCAGGGTTTGAACTCTGTGGTGGTTGTATAAAGCTGCACCCTGTGGAGCATCTGGTTTATATTTTATTTCTTAAATTTTAACATAAATCCATTGATATGAAACTTTTTAATGTTGTAAGTGGTTAATGACATATGTTCAACAAGAATTAACATTCAATATATTTTATGAAAGTTTCAACACTTAAAAAACACTCTCATACATATGTAAAAAACAATAAACATTAAATTAACATTAAAACATCATTAGCTTTTATTATAAAACATAAACTAGTGCCATTATTTGAAGAATTTATCATGAAAGACTATTAAAACAATTCTTTACATAATTTTGAAATAAGATTACAATTACATTATCAGCTTTAAATAGATAGATACAAGGAAATTTGTTCTTCAAAATATTGAATCAAGTTTAAGCAGATTGTTTGTTCTAGATATCATTTGGATTGTCAATCAGCTGTTAGTTTGTTCTAGATATCATTTGGATTGCCAATCAGCTGTTAGTTTGTTCTAGATATCATTTGGATTGCCAATCAGCTGTTAGTTGTTCTAGATATCATTTGGATTGTCAATCAGCTGTTAGTTCTAGATATCATTTGGATTGTCAATCAGCTGTTAGTTTGTTCTAGATATCATTTGGATTGCCAATCAGCTGTTAGTTTGTTCTAGATATCATTTGGATTGCCAATCAGCTGTTAGTTTGTTCTAGATATCATTTGGATTGCCAATCAGCTGTTAGTTGTTCTAGATATCATTTGGATTGTCAATCAGCTGTTAGTTCTAGATATCATTTGGATTGTCAATCAGCTGTTAGTTTGTTCTAGATATCATTTGGATTGCCAATCAGCTGTTAGTTTGTTCTAGATATCATTTGGATTGCCAATCAGCTGTTAGTTGTTCTAGATATCATTTGGATTGCCAATCAGCTGTTAGTTGTTCTAGATATCATTTGGATTGCCAATCAGCTGTTAGTTGTTCTAGATATCATTTGGATTGCCAATCAGCTGTTAGTTTGTTCTAGATATCATTTGGATTGCCAATCAGCTGTTAGTTGTTCTAGATATCATTTGGATTGTCAATCAGCTGTTAGTTTGTTCTAGATATCATTTGGATTGCCAATCAGCTGTTAGTTTGTTCTAGATATCATTTGGATTGCCAATCAGCTGTTAGTTGTTCTAGATATCATTTGGATTGCCAATCAGCTGTTAGTTTGTTCTAGATATCATTTGGATTGCCAATCAGCTTTTGTTCCTATATATGAATATATTACATACAAAGGACAATGGTTTGATAAATGAACTAAATCAACACCACTAAAAAAAACACTTTTGTTTTAAAAGTTATAAATCTAGAATAAACATCTTAATGTAATTGCACTCAGTAACTTTTGTTGAATAATTCAGTATTTTTAACATGTTTTGTGCAAGCCATGTATTGACTAGTCTGTTCCATCAAATTTTGACAAACATTGCATCATATTTCATGTTGGTGTCTGTAATATTCATTAATTAAAAAATATCATGGATTTCATAGATGCAGAGATAAACAATAATCGTTAATGATACACAAGAATTTGTAATCAATAATTAGTTCTTTATCTTTTTACTGGGATCAAATGAGTGTTTTATCTTATGGAATTTCTCAGGATGATGTAAATATAACATTAAATAAATCAGTACAATTGATTTCTGTGGTTTTAAGTTGGTTATTGTTTTAACACCTTGAGGTGCATTTTTATTGCATATTTCGAAGGTTTTGAGAATGTCTTATTTTGTTGTTTAAAGTTTTGAAATAGAGTAGCAAAACAAAAAAATATACATAGCTGATCTGAATTACATTTTTGTGATCTTAAGAACTTAGCGTATCAAAGGTTAATTTAGCAGTTAATTAGATGGTGAAATGAAGAGTTGCATTAAAGGTGTTCGTCAACTGCTGTGAATAATATCTTTAAAGTTTTCATTAACAGAATGCCTCATTGGATGTTGATGGTTTCTAGAAGACTCTTTCAGCCGAATCTTAGACTAATTGGTAAACACCCTGTACTCACTTATTGCACCTGAAAATATATAACCTATCAAGGACAATGGTGTTTGTTGTCAATCTTTACCGATATCATCTGTGAAACGGTTATTCCATTGGGGTCAACTAACTTGTGATGGCCTCCATAAAATTTATGAAGGGATGATTTCAGCTTCAGCACTTGGAACTCTTGGTTTAATTAATAGCTTCCTTGTCTGCCTGTGACTTTATTATCTGCAGAGACTTGATGTTGTATTCCTGTATTTTCAGTATTTGTTTACCTATTGAAGTCCATCCAGTGTTCTGTTGATGTCATTTCCAAACACTCATCAAAGATACCAAGCCAGGACAGGGCAGTAGAATTCTAGTGTTCTGTCCATGTTATTTCCAAACACTCATCAAAGATACCAAGCCAGGACAGGGCAGTTGAATTCTAGTGTTCTGTCCATGAGAACAATTCAGCCCTTCTTATGAATGTATGGTACACAAGTCTACGGAATAGAAATACATTTAAGGGACAAATGGAATAGATCTTTCTCCGTTGAAAGTGCTTACAGTGCACATATTGAATTAACCAAATTCTTTTTTTTATAATTTATTTTTTCTCTTCATGAATTTACAAGTATCAACATATATTTATCTTGTGGCACAATAAGCAAGCAAATGAAATAAATACCAATTCTGTTTAATTTGTTTCATTTATTGGGTCATTAATAATAAAATTCGTAAATCAAAATTATTGCAAAGGTTATTAGTCACAATACAAATAAAACCCTATAATTTAATGTAACAATTATCATAGTTATCCATTAAATTCATTTAAACTAATTGCTTTTTTATTGTAAATTGTAATAAAATAAGAAAATTATTTGTATTTCCATTCAGTTAAATTGATTCAAACATTTTTAAGCTGTTTTTTCCCAGCATTATACAACCAATCCAAATTACTTATTTGTTTTTTTGTCGTAAAAGTCCAATTAGAGGAAATATGAGTTCAGGCTTAATTATGCTATTGTGTTTGCTGTCCTTTTTGGCTTGTTGCTTACAAATCTCTGTTTTTAGACCAACTAGAATAGAATATAAAAATATTGCAGTTTCCCATCTTGTATTCTTAAAAAGTTTTGACAAGAAATGCTAAGGGCTAAAATAAAACAAACCAAAAAACTAACCACCAAGCAATTTGAATATAAATGTAAAACAAGGATAAATATATATAGTGGAATTTATTTCTGCTGACCAGGAAGAATAAAATAGTTTTAGAAAACCATTATTTTACAACGTATTTACAAATGAAATCATAATTTGAGTTTACAGTAATGGTTGTACATGATTATTTTTATAAACATAGTTTGAAATTTTTTAAAGTAATTTTGTGAACAGATATTTGTATAAATACCACATCAAACGTAACTTTTATAAAAAAAAAAAAAAAAAAAACATTAGTGGTTCCTTGTTGCCAACACTCCATTAATTTCCTGAAAAGTATCAATCAGCATGATATTTATTTATGTAATCTAGAATTTTATTTGTCATGTTAAACATTCTATCATGCTTCATTTGGCTTTTCAAAAACTGAAGAAAAGATTTTCTGACAATTTCTTAGTTGGTCTGATGAAGCGTTATGATAACATTCAGCACAATGTATAAATGTAAAACATGAATTAATGGAAGGTGTATTTTAATCCATATATTGAAAAGTTCAGCTTGAACTTAAAAGGAGATACAGGTTTACCATCAATACAACAGCAACCTAACAACTTATCCATATTAAATAGATCCTTACAAAACATACACCATAGGAGTTGTAGGGTTACCATCAATACAACAGCAACCTAACAACATATCTATATTAAATAGATCCTTACAAAACATACACCATAGGAGTTGTAGGGTTACCATCAATACAACAGCAACCTAACAACATATCTATATTAAATAGGTCCTTACAAAACATACACCATAGGAGTTGTAGGGTTACCATCAATACAACAGCAACCTAACAACATATCTATATTAAATAGGTCCTTACAAAACATACACCATAGGAGTTGTAGGGTTACCATCAATACAACAGCAACCTAACAACATATCTATATTAAATAGATCCTTACAAAACATACACCATAGGAGTTGTAGGGTTACCATCAATACAACAGCAACCTAACAACATATCTATATTAAATAGATCCTTACAAAACATACACTATAGGAGTTGTAGCCTTTTAAAGTTTTACTGTCCTTCTGGACTGATTGTGTGTTACCTAGAAATAAATCTATCAGATGCTTATTAAAAAAGAAAGTATACTACACCAGAGATTTATTTTCTGTACAGTTGTTCAGGTCACCTGACTTAATATATTAGCCAATAGGTATTGACCAATCACCTGCTCGTTTTATGTGATAAAACAAAACCATAGATATGAAAGATAGTCGAGGAAACTTAATTCTTTTTAACTTTTTAGTAGATTAAAAATATCTGTAGATGCTTTAACTAGGGCTTTGAAAAATGCAAGTGTCATTACTTAACTGAGCTGCTCTTCAAAACTATGTATTTTATCCAAGTTTTTACCGGGAGAATAAAAAAGTTTATGTATGCTTGGAATATGAAATAAGATAAAGTTTATTTCTTTTCCTTGAATAAAAGAAAAAATTAGCAAAGAGAATTTATTACTCCCAGAGTACTTGTTTAATTGCAGTTATGGAATTAGAAAATTGAATCCATGTTTCATAAGAACAGAGAAAAAGTATATTTGTTTGCACCAACAGAATAAGATTACATCAAACATATTCAAGAATAAAAATAGAGATAAAATTAAAGAAATTTTCATATTTAATAGGCCCTGTGATTGTAATAGAGTTTTTGAAACCAATTGACTGCTGATCTCTAAATAGGGCAAATAAAATGAATGCTGGTATACAATCTGTTAGGAACCTCTTGTGGTTTCTTTTGAAATATTCATGTAAAAACTATATGGTGGAGGTTTCTGCTGTGGCAAGTACTGGGTACAATGAATATTCATTTAAAATCTATTAAGGTGGTGTTTTTCTACCATGCAAGGTTATGAAATCTATAGAACATGTGTGAGTACTTTTGCAACAAGTAAAAATATATATACATGCCAGGCCTTAAATGGTTGTATTATATACATTTGTATTTAAAGAATAAAATAACATACATAAATAGTTTTGAAATCCTAATAATAGTCAGTTGAAATCTATCCGTTTTAGATCTTAATCAGAAAGCCGATTTAAGTTTTTTGTTTGACATTGTTTTGACTGTTAAATATCATAATTTTTAAAGCAATTGCTTTTATGCCGTCGCGTATGGCCATCTTTGTGACCCAGATCAGAGACTCCGCCCAGATCAAGCCATAGTATTTTGTTAAACAGGCTCCTGGTCAGTCATTCTTTAACACCTATGTATGTTTTCTAATGCAATACATAGCTTGAAACTTTAAAAAAAAGTTAGTGGATTTAAGAAGTTTCAGAATATGTTCTTGTAGATGTATTTTTGTATTTAAAGGGTCAACCGTTTGACTATCAAATAACATAGAAGTCCGAGTGAAAAAAAGTACATTTTTATAAATGCGATTCCGTTTTCCGCCGTTCGTACGATGTTTCAACAAAATATGGATTCATTTCAGTTGTTGATTTAGTATTGAAAATTTAACTGAATTATCTCCTAATAAATACGGTTTTTTATGTTTAATTTGTGTTTCTTTAAGAGGTCAGGTGCTCTTGTTCATTTATAAAATTATCGTTCATTCATACATTTATCGTAAAATCAAAATCACTACACAGGTTAATGCGTAGTGTCAAATTATTACCTGTAATCTAAAAATAGACAAACTTTATTTGCGCAAATAATTTAGCAGAACGAAACCCTTGTTGAAAACACATAACAATAAGTTCGTTTTCCTTTTCTGTCAAAACTCCGTAATATTTATCGATCACCTTACTAATGAAATGGACCCGTCCAAACGAAGTAGATGCCAAGTCGGTCCAGATGAAGAGATATTTACAATTTGGAATTTTCTAGTTTATTAATACATAGATTGAAAAAAAAGTACGTCTTTTTAAATATCATGATCAAAACTGGGTTTGCATAACAAATGTCAGATGAAACCATTATCCTCGTCTTTTCAGTGAACAAGTCTACTACGTTTGTTGACACTCGACGGTCCACCGTGTTAGCAATTTTATTTCACATGTTTTCGAAATATTGAAGATCATTTTTCGCAATGTTTCCTAAAAATTGATAAATATCAAAGCAACATAGAGCTGTTTGTTCTTGTTCGTATAATAAAATTGAGAATGGAAATGGGGAATTTGTCAAAGAGACAACAACCCGACCATAGAAAAACATACACAACAGCAAAATTAAGGTCACCAACAGGTCTTCAATGCAGCGAAAAATTCCCGCACCTGGAGGCGTCCTTCAGCTGGCCCCTATACAATATATATACTAGTTCAGTGATAACGATTTAATGTCATGTTTGTCTGTGATGACCCCCCTTTTCGGGATTGCATGAGAATTGTAGTTATCTCGTACCCACATGCACTTGTTTCTATCCATAGGAAGGTCGACTATCCATATAAAACTATTTATACGGATAATCGACCTTCCTATGGATAGAAACAAGTGCCTGTGCTCGTACCGCATCAGAAGGACACATATCAACTGAGCAATAATGTTTGGAACTTAGTTTTAAAAATGATGACAAAGTAACATTATGAAAATATTTTTATTAAGCTGAAATATACATTTATTCTTTACATGTTTATGTCTTGTAAGATATTTTATTTCTTTCCCGTTTTTTAACATTTGCGTCTGGAAAGTTGAAATGTTTTAACTTAATCATTTGTGTTAATGGTTAAATATAAATTAATAATGAAAATTGTTAAAATTAAATCAATAAAGGAAATTATTGCCAAGGAAGTTACAAACACTACCAGGGGATAATCCATGATGATTTTTTTTTGAGTTATATGTTTCAGCACATGTATATTTGACCCCAACTTTAGCCTGGTAAACGTGTTGTCTCCTTGTGAAATATAAAACATATTAAAAATGACTTTCTGCTAAAGTCTTTTATTTATATAAAGTTAAAACCTTCTTACTTTTAACTAGACAAAACTCATGTCAGGTTTAATTCTTGTATATATGTGGATGAAAAATAAAAGTCCCCAAACATTAACATGGCAGCAATTGCTTTTACAGCCTTTAAGGCTTTGATTAATCAATTTCTGATACAATTTTTCTCTCAAATATCAAAATTATCTGTCCATCAGAGGTTAAATAAATTTGGACGTGTGCAATTAAAAATGGTTTAAAAAACATAAGTCGGGTGGGAGAATTTTGGTAATTAATCTTCATGTTATTAAAATGTCTTGATTTGAGATTGGCTTTGAGTCGGAAACATTTCAGAACAGTACTTATGATATCCCATCTCGATGGTTCATGACCATGGACGAGTCAAGATTAAATCTAAATTCTTCAGCCAAATGAAGATTCGATTCCATAGACCTCGTACCTGAACAAAGATTTGATTAGAACGATTGGAATTAATTTGTGTTTGATGTGTGGTATTTACATGAAAAATGATCTAATTCAGAGGTAATTTGATTTCGTTACCTGCTACCTGGCAGGTGTCTTTGATGTCTGTTAATTAAAGGTGAGTTGGACATTACAAGCTATCATGATAGGCCATTCATTGTGTAATAATGATTTCTCTGGAAGAAATTGATGAAATAGGAAGAATATATTTTTGGTAGATTAAACTCTAAGTATAGGTTAAGTTTTTGTTGTCAAAAGTATCTGATTATTGGTAATATATGTAGGTATATTGTATATCAGTTTAATTGCTTCTCAGATGTTGGTCAGTTGACCTTTAAGTACTAGTGATATAACCAGGGTCCCCATTTTTCACAACCATTGTATCAAAGATTCAATATAACTTGGATGTATTCTTACATCTAATGGTTGTGACTTTTTTTCTCAATTTTTCTCTGTTGAAAACCTATTATATGTGTAATTTTATTTTACATGTTTTAAGTCTATATAGTAATATAATGACCTCTAATCAGATGACCTTATTCTCTCCTTCTATTATAACAAGGCTATTCATAATTAGGTGCTCATGGTAGTTAATATGCTAAGATCAAGGGTGGCGGGTAGGTCATATTATAAAAACTAGTTTGTTGAAATATTAATAAGAAATCATTCCCTCTAATTACAATAAAGATTTACAGTAAAACTCATTCAAGAGAGATAATTTTGTTCAAATAAGAAACAATTTTAGTAACCTGGTTATTAACATAACGGTAAATAAATGAACTTTGATGACAAAACAAAATTATCAGTCAGCTTTGTATTTTATTTTGTTCTGATGTGTACTGCTGATGTAACTGTTTATCAAATATCAAGGCTGAGGCACTTTCACTAAAGAAATGCTCCTATGAAGCTCTTTTACAATAGAAATGCTCCCATGAGGCTCTTTCCCAAAAGAAATGCTCCTATGAGGCTCTTACTATAGAAATGCTCCCATGAGGCTCTTTTACAAAAGTAATGCTTCTATGAGGCTCTTTCTCAAAAGAAATTCTCTAATCAGGTTCTATAGCAAAAGAAAATGCTCCCATGATGCTCAATCACAATATAAATCCTCCCATGAGGCTCTATTACAATAGAAATACTCCCGTGAGGATCTATCAAAATAGAATTGCTCCCAAGGGGCTCTATCACAATAGAATACCCCATAAGGCTCTAACACAATATAAATACTCCCATGAGGCTAGATCACAATAGAAATGCTCCCATGATGATCTATCACAAAAGAAATGCTCCCATGAAGATCTATCACGAAAGAAATACTCCTATGAGGCTCTATCATAATAGAAATGCTCCCATGAAGCTGTATCACAATAGAATGATCCCATAAGGCTCTATCACAATAGAATGCTCCCTTGAGGCTCTATCACAATAGAATGCTCCCTTGAGGCTTTATAAAGTACTAGTGTGTTCACAAAAATAGCCTATTTCTGTGGACCCATGATTTTGCAAATAGTTTCATGATCTTGTCTACATTTTTGAAAGCTTAAAAAAAACTTATTTTGTATCCACACCCCTTAATGCTGGCTAACAGTATGGAAGTTGCAAATTATTAGGAAGTATAGATTAAAATCTGCAGTGCATGTTTGAAAAATCCATTGTTTTGCAATTGCAATATGAAAAATGATCAAAAATTTACTGTACTTGATAGCAAAAACAATTGTTTTAATAGCAACCTAAAACACAGATTCTTTTGTATTTCTTGGGATAACACTTCTTTCTAGACCCCTGAAATTGAAATGAAAATTAATTTTCAGAGCATTGCAATTGTACTATTTACTTAGTAACATTTTGTGGTGCACAGTCATCAGTATCAATAATAGATATGAAAGTATGATGAATTTGATGGGACTGTAAATCATACTGGTGATTTATTTCACTTGTCCCATGAGTTACTGTAGCTGATTATTGATTACATCATTAGATCATTTACATTAATTTAGTGTCACAGTACAGGGTACATTCATATAAATCTTAATTTGGGACCAGTTTTATAATACTAATTTCATTCAAACTAGGATGCCCATAGGAAGTTGTGGAGAGTATAATGTTTTTATACGCTTGTCAAAATTTTGACGGGACGTATTATGGTATACAAATGTCTGGTGTCCTTCCGTCTGTCCGTCTGTCTGTCCATCTGTCCGTCTGTCTGTCCAGTGTAAACATGTTGCACTGTAACTTGAGAACGACTTATCCAAATTTCATGAAACTTAATATAGTTGTTTCTTATGATGGTCAAATGATTTGTATACTTTTTTGGTGAAAATAAGATTTAAACTTTTTGAGTTACAGCACTTTGTAACTAAAACAGGGGGGTGTTTTTTTTTCACATGTCGCACCATATCTCAAAAACGATTCTTGATTATTGCTTAAAAACTTTACACACTTCTTAGTTATATTAATCTTAATATCTGTATACTTTTTGGTCATGATTCAAAATTTCATTTTTGTGTTATTGAGTATTTTGTAAAAAAGGGGGAGGGTTTTTTTACATGTCGCACTGTACCTCAAAAACAATTTATGATTATTGCTTAAAACTTTACACACTTCTGTGTTATATTAATCTAAAGATCTGTATACTTTTTGGTGATGACTCAAAATTTTATTTTTGAGTTATTGAGTATTTTGTAAAAAAGGGGGATGTTTCACATGTCCCGCTGTGTCTCAAAAACAATAAATGGCTATTGCTTAAAACTTTCTCAGAAACTATTTATGATTATTCCATAAAACTTCCACACAATATGTTGGGAGTATCATGGGCTCATGGCGCTGCTGTTTATTGTCCGATAGTGTATCCATCTATCAGCAGTGGCTATGTTTTTTTTGGGGGGGGGCATGAAAATACCAGGACTTCTGTCCTTGTCTTGTAAGCGCTCTCACAGATACAATTCCTGCCAGATTTTTGTTAAACTTATACAATAGGTTGATATCAGCAATATCTTGGACAAGTTATTTAATGGTGGAGGATCAACTTTTTTTAAAAGAGTTATGCCCCTTAGAAATATAAAATATGTGCAATGCGGGGGACATTGGAACTCTGTTCTTTTAATTGTTAACCTAATTTGCTGGCTAGCTGTCTTTTATGTGTTTACACCACTTCTCTTTTATATGCTTATCTCAGTCTTGTGTTTAATACTCTATTAGATCCATTTATCTGCCTGTTGTCCAAACAACCATCACAATAACAACAATCTGATGTGTTCTTCAAACCTATCATTTACATATGAACTAATAATTTCTTTAGATGAAAGTATTTTGATTGTTATTTTTTATAAGTTAGCACAAAGGCGTCAATTTTATATTAAGTCTTTTTGGTAATAATTTTTTTACTCCTGAAAAAAGTTTTTTTAGTTCGTTTTTACTTGTTAATAAATATTTCTGAAGTCATGGAATTTGTACAGATTATTATGAATATTTAACTTTTATCCCTGTGCTCTATTTAATGTCAGTTGTGTTTCTGTAATAATTAACTACCCTAGAGTCAATTGAAAAATATGACATCATGCTATAGTATCCTACAACCGATTTGCATTTTTGTGCACACAATTATCATCGCTTGAATATTTTTTACTAAATGTTATAGTAAGGCACACATTGCTATTTTATATGAAAAATGAATTGTCCATTAAATTGGATTTATTTTATTGCAATATGCAATATAATTTTTGAGCATTTAAAATTTGACCTGAATGAGACTGAATCATGTTTTTATGTTTTTTTTTGTTTGCTTTTTTTATCTTAAAATCTGCATTATTCTGCTGGTCTGTTATTTTCATTTCCTTTCTCCCTTCCTCAATATCTCTTGAAAAAAAGAAATGCTATGCTATCAATATATAATGTCTTTTCAGTATTGGGTCTTTTGTGTTACATGTTTAATTGTTGAGCAGTGAAAGGGATGACACTATTTTGAAGATATAATGAACTTTTATTTATTTCCACCTGTAGTGTATGTAAAACAACAGATATTTAAGACTAATGGTTCACTTAGTAGGAATATAATTAACATCTATATATTGTGTAACATTGTTACAACCTACTAGACTAGTAGGAATGGCAGGCACAGACAATTGATAGACATTAACAAATGGATTCCCTTTGTAAAATTCAAGTGCCAGGTTTTTTGTGTACTTTTCACTTTAATGAAGATTCTTCACAAGTTTCGTATGTTTTAAAAAAAAGTTTTAATTGTTTATTTATTCAGCCTAGATAATTTATGAAGCACTTGATCAAATTTGAAATATCTAGGGTTTATTTCAATTAGATATATTTCTCTTTTTTTTTTTTTAAATATCTTATGTATTCGGCTCTCTTTTTATTAGTGTTCAGTTTGATGTCCTATCTGATTGGTTATTAGTAGTAGTTGACTATTTATTTTAAGAAGCATCCAAAGAATAACTTGTTAAGTTCATTTTCATAAAGATTTGACCAAAATTATCAAATTTTAAATTTTTTAACATACTAAATGAACAATCAAATTTGTCCAAAAAGGAAAAATGCAGTAGGTCGCTATTATGGGACCGTCAGCATTTCATACATATTTGTAGCCAATCAAATGACATTAACTCTTTTGTCAGTTCCTTTGTCCCATTTAATTAGTAAAAGAGAAATCCACCATTCATTTATTTACTTGAATCAAAAAAATATCTTCTAAAGAGATATAAAACAATATACATGTATCAACTCATAAAACTGTAATGTTGTATTTATTCAATATCAGTACCTGATTTCAATGTTGACATTCTTATCTTTTAAATGAGTAGGCCATATGATAAACACATGCACACCATCTCCCCTTATGGTCAATGTTAAAGGTTGCATCAATACTGGTTCAAATAAGTTGAATTATTGACTTGCAAGTTAACAATACACCAGTGATGTTTTGTAACTTGATTTTGACAAAATTAACTGTTTTTAGCAATATAGTTATTTCTTTATTCAGCTTTTATAAATATTTTTTTTATGTTTTTTGTCAAGATGGCTTTTACTTTTATGTGTTGTTGGACTGCTGTCATTTTGTCCAACATATCTTCTTTTGTTTATTTTGATATAAGATTTCAATGTGTTAATATTCACTGTGATTAAATACTAGTTACAATAATGAAATCAAATCATTTTGGCTCTTTAGCATATGTGGTTATAAATATACTTGTAGATTTTAGCAAAATTTTGGAGTTAAATAATCAGATATCAAATTCCTATTCCATTGTGTAACATATATATTGATAAGGAGCTTATAATGTAACAGATTAGGTGGAATTATGCCTAGCTCTGCCAAATAGTCGCCCACAAGGAAATGTTGAAACAGAAAGCGTAAGGGAGGTATTCTGTGTTTTAAGAATGATATGTTTTGACATTGTCTTGATATAATTACTCGATTGTTGTATTTTTGGCAGGTTGTTGTTACATTTAGTGCAAACTTATTACACAATGTAACGTTTCACCTGCTTTGGGGGTTTGTTATTTTAATAAAAGCAAAAGAGGGATTGTGCAACAGACATGTTTGTTTTAATGTTAAAAGCAGGTTTTTTAATCTTCAACTTGGCACAGATATAAACCAAGTTTAATGATTTTTAATTATTCACCCTGTAATGAGAAGCTATTTACATATATTACATTCAAATGAACTCTTAAGTCTGTACACTTTATAGACAAGGCTTTATTCCATGTAAGGAATGAAAAGAAAACTAACCTTCTTTGTATGTTAGGTTGACACAAGCTATCCAATGATTGGACATTATAGTCATCACATGATTGGTACATTGTCTGTGTATCATGTCATATTGAGTAGCAAGTGTAAGGGACATATTTCACCAAAAAACTTCCAAGAAAAATACATGAATATTTCATTATAACTTATGATTAGTTCTTGTCTGGTTATTTTACTTTTTTGATGACCATTTCATACTTCATTTAAAAACTTATTTTGACTAACATATACAAAAAAAAACATTGTGCTCACTGACACCTTCCACCTTAACAAAATAAACATAGTCATAAATGTTTAGGGAAAATCTTGTAATACGTATATAATCTGTCTCAACCTAACCATTTTCCACTTTTACAGGTACATGAAGACAATTATACAGACAAGACAGACAGGAAGGAACACACAGGGAACACTAAGAGCTACCATGAGGTAAGTTATACAGTAGACAAGACAGACAGGAAGGAACACACAGGGAACACTAAGAGCTACCATGAGGTAAGTTATACAGTAGACAAGACAGACAGGAAGGAACACATAGGGAACACTAAGAGTTATCATGAGGTATTAGTTATACAGTAGACAAGACAGACAGGAAGGAACACATAGGGAACACTAAGAGATATCATGAGGTATTAGTTATACAGTAGACAAGACAGACAGGAAGGAACACATAGGGAACACTAAGAGATATCATGAGGTATTAGTTATACAGTAGACAAGTCAGACAGGAAGGAACACTAAGAGCTATCATGGGGTAAGTTATACAGTAGACAAGACAGACAGGAAGGAACACATAGGGAACACTAAGAGTTATCATGAGGTATTAGTTATACAGTAGACAAGACCGGAAGGAACACATAGTGAACACTAAGAGCTATCATGAGGTTAGTTATACAGTAGACAAGACAGACAGGAAGGAACACATAGTGAACACTAAGAGCTACCATGAGGTAAGTTATACAGTAGACAAGACAGACAGGAAGGAGCACAAAGGGAACACTAAGAGCTACCATGAGGTAAGTTATACAGTAGACAAGACAGGAAGGAACACATAGGGAACACTAAGATATCATGAGGTCAGTTATACAGTAGACAAGACAGACAGGAAGGAACACATAGGGACACTAAGAGATATCATGAGGTAAGTTATACAGTAGACAAGACAGACAGGAAGGAACACACAGGGAACACTAAGAGCTACCATGAGGTAAGTTATACAGTAGACAAGACAGACAGGAAGGAACACACAGGGAACACTTAGAGCTATCATGGGATAAGTTATACAGTAGACAAAACAGACAGGAAGGAACACATTGGGAACACTAAGAGTTGTCATGAGGTATTAGTTATACAGTAGACAAGACAAGACAGACAGGAAGGAACACATAGGGAACACTAAGAGCTATCATGAGGTTAGTTTACCCTTCTGTCTATTTTCTATAAAACTTGTAAGGTGTGCAGGTTTGTCTTGCAGGGTACATCTGATCTAGACCTCACTCTCATGGTTCATTGGTCAATGTTAAGTTTTAATGATGAGGTCTGTATTTCATTTACTACATGTATAAGCAAAATATAATTATATTTGGAGGGGATTATACCAATGAATAATGTCTGTCGGAGTTAGAGTGCACTCTTGTCCCATTTTTATTAGCCACTGATTTAAAAAATAAAATAACTGAGTGGATACATTATAAGTGTGATAGGATGAAAGGGATGTCAAGTGCTTCAATTCTTTAATTATTTTGATACTTTTTTCCAATAGAAAAACAAAAATCTTTAAACTTGACTCTTTTTTCTTTGGTGCATCCAAGAGAAAATGTTACAGTGAATTAAGTTGTTATAAATAGTAAAGAAACAGTAATTAAGATGTCAGATGATATTTCATATAAAAAATGATACCATTTTCCTGAAGGTTTTCACCATAGAATTACAGGGCTGATTACTTTGAACTGCTGTATTTTAGTCAACTGTGGAATACAAAAGCATCAAAATGGGTATTTACATGAAAGAAATGTATAATTTATAGGATTAACTTAAACAAAGCATTGTTGATGTTGGAATAGTGCCTGGTTGTAACATTGTGATACAAACTCATTTCCATGGCTTCATAGTTAAAAATTACGATAATTACAATTATTAAAACATTAGATGCATTATCTATTGATTTCATCTCTTCTTACAGCATCTATCAATGAGTCAGATACCGAATGACACATCAATAACATCTATCAATGAGTCAGATACTTAATGACACATCAATAACATCTATCAATGAGTCAGATACTTAATGACACATCAATAACACCTATCAATGAGTCAGATACCCAATGACACATCAATAACACCTATCAATGAGTCAGATACCCAATGACACATCAATAACATCTATCAATGAGTCAGATACCCAATGACATGTCAATAAAATCTATCAATGAGTCAGATACCCAATGACACGTCAATAAAATCTATCAATGAGTCAGATACCCAATGACACATCAATAACATTTATCAATGTCTCCGCTATCCAATGAAATGTCAATAACATCCATGACTGAGTCAAATACCCAATCACATGTCAATAACATCTATGACTGAGTCAGATACCCAATGATATGTCAATTAAATATATCACTGAGTCAGATAGCCAATGGCATGTCAATTAAATCTATGACTGAGTCAGATACCCAATCACATGTCAATAACATCTATGACTGAGTCAGATACCCAATCACATGTCAATAACATCTATGACTGAGTCAGATAACCAATCAAATGTCAATAACATCTATGACTGAGTCAGATACCCAATGATATGTCATGTCAATAACATATATCCATGAGTCGGCTACCCAATGATATGTCAATTATATATATCAATGAGTCAAATAGCCAATGGCATGTCAATAACATCTATGACTGAGTCAGATAGCCAATGGCATGTCAATAATATATATCAATGAGTCAGATAGCCAATGGTATGTCAATTAAATCCATTGATTAGTCAGATAGCCAATGACATGTCAATAAAAAGAATTCAACTTTTTTTTACCAACATAGTTCAGTTTACCTTTGAGTAGGACTATTTATTGAAATGTATTTTGTTGTGTATAATCTTTTAATCAGATTTATAAGTTTAATAGTCTGCATAAGACTTGTCAGTCCCACCTAATAAAGGTTCTCTTTGCACTTGAAATTAGCAAACTGAGTGAAAACATTGTGATGGTCTTTTTCATTCATTCAAGATATGGTTAAATGTGTTAAACAAAATAAAACACAACTTGGTGTCATCAATTAATTAGAAACAATTTTCTATTCTTGTTTGAAATAACATTTAATTGGGTTTCCCCTGTTCCCCTTACATTCAATTGGAGACAGATTTAACAAGTTCAATAACTTTTTCATTGACAACTATAATATTTGGCGCTGAATTTCCATAGAAAATGATAAAAACAGGAAAATATCCTGAACTCTATGGTTTAATTATTGCATATAATTGCATCAAAAAGTATGAAGCCATCAGATACACATGGTATTATCATTGCTGTATTTAATTATAGAATCAAATCAATTAAAGCTTTTTATTGAAGAATTTATTGGCATGTTGTTAGAATATGAAAGTCTTCTAATCTGGGAAGAATTACAAAATTCCATAATGATCCTGCAGCCACCCAGTGACAAAATTACACCACAAAGAAGATGACCGATAATTTTGTTTGTGTTTTATTTGATTTACAGAGAAAGGTTATAGGAAATGGTTGTGGATAGAAAACTCCCTTTGAGATAACTTTAACAAAAGTACATGTACTTTCTGTTTTGATTTTTTCCCATAATACACCGTGTATTTATTGGCTGCTATTATTGACATTGATGATATTCAACCAACAGATGTAGTAATATAAGCTTGCTTCCTCTATTAGCATGTACATATGACTGCTTGCCAAATTAGGTGATTGATTGGTGTTTAACACATCTTTCAGCACTATTGGCTCATGATACAGACTAGTTGGACCATTTAGACCACTTGGCTGTGAATTTAAATCAATGGCCTTAGACTGGTTGATTGTTAGGGATCAAATACAGTCAGTAAGGTTTCAGTGCTAAAGTACATTAGGCAGGCTGAAGAAACATCTATGAAGACTATTGATAAAACTGACAGAAAAATTCCAGTCCATGAAATGAAATTAAATTTATGATTAAATCATAGAAATATTGTTCATTAAGAACCTGTAGGTCAGTGAAGGTCAGACAATTTATCAAATATTCAAGAGCTAGACCCATTTCATTAATTTGTTTCTTTGAATTTATTTATTACAGCTATTGTTTGTATTGATGTCTTTTATTTGATTAAAGGCCAGTAAGGTTATGTCTGGTGTACATACAGTGTAGCCTTTGTAACAGTCATTAAACATTTACTGCTTGGACTTCAGAACTCATTGTGACAGGACCACTTTCATTTTACCATATTCAACCTTTAAATTGCCTTTGTGAACAGAAATTCTAAAGAGGAAAAATTTACATTGAGATAATTAAAAGACAGAAGCTTAGTTTTATGGTTGAATTAGGGAATAACTTGTCTATGCTGTAGAGTTTCTTCTTAATAGGGTTTTATTTATTTAACTGTGTCTGCTAAATCTCTGATAACAACACATGCCTCTGGAACAACCTTCATCAAGCTCTGACTCACAACTTAAGATTAGAAAGTTTATAACCATAAAACACTTGGGAAATTAAAAACCTGAAAGATCTAAAAAGAACAGCCAATACTGTTAAAGGTCCCATTTTTTGCCCATAGGAATATGCAACAATCATATATATCTAAAAAGGTAGTTTCTTCCAAATCTGTTCTCATTCAATATGGAATTGTTTTCAAGGTCAGGTTTTATTGTCAATATAAATCTGGTTTCATTTTTCATAGAGTTTCATCCAGATCTTTTCTGCCGCGATTTATGAACTCTGACTCTGATTTGAGAGATGTTGTTGTGGAGGTAGCATTCATATTGTCAAGAGAGCTTTTAGATAGAATCTGGTCAGCAATCTTCATACCTACAAATCTGAAGGTCATGATCATAGTTACGGAAACAAATATCACTTATGCATGCTCATTTAAATTATATCTTGTTTATTGCAAGGTCAAGTTTGTTTCTCAAGTAGATCCATTCAGACTTCAAAACATACACTGACTTTCTGAACTTCTATAATTACATGTACTAATAAATAGAAAATGATTGAGTCAGATCTATTCCACAGCCCAATCAGAAACACATTCAGTAAATTATAGAAGTCCAATTTAAAACCATAATCGGGTCATAACTTGGACATTAACTCCCAGTTAATGCATTCTCAATCAAGTTATCAGATGATAATGAGGGGTTTTATGGAGAAAGAAGACACAATTTTAACATAAGTTAGAAGGGATTAATACCAAATAATTAAACATTTATGATAGAATTTATGTTTAGAATCTTGAGGTGATTATAGATTAGAAAACCTGATTTATTATGACATTTATCAGAAAAATTATAAACATCACTGAATCAACCGAATCAAGTGGTAAAACATCAATACAATATAATATATAAAGTGGACACCTCACAAGTATGCAGGGTTATTCAAGTTTATTCCATACCTACTTTTCTTTTTCTATTTGTAAGTCCCTCTTATTATACTTTGTGGCATGTAATTTATCACTTTCCACTTTTGTACTTAAATTTTCTGTATTATTTTAAACATGACTATTTCATCAAATCACTGCAACAATCCTTAACGTGTTATTAATGCTTCATTATTATTGGTTTCACAATGCTTATATACTGTCCCTACTTTTGATTGGTTCTCTGCTTAACTATTGACTCTGCCAAAAAGGAAGGTAGTCACTTAGCCAATAATGAGTTCATGCTTCTGCTAGCAAGCGAGGTAACCACAGATGCTACCTTTATACCTACACACTCAAGTCTGTGTGCTGAAACACCAATTTCTAGGACAGTCTAAGATGACTTTACCTTAGATTTAACTCAATTTCATCTTTTGTCTGCAGTGGTTTTACCAAAGATTTATATCAGTTCCACCTTGACCCTAGATGACTAAATTAACTAAGATTCTCCTCAATTCAACCTTTGGCTTTTTCTTTACCATAGATTTACCTGGTTCAATCTTTGGCCTTGGATGGCTTTACCTCAATTCAACCTTTGGCCTTTACATTACCGTAGATTACCTGGGTTCAACCTTTGGCCTTGGATGACTTTACCTCAATTCAAGTTTTGGCCTTTGCATTACCATAGATTACCTGGTTCAACCTTTGGCCTTGGATGACTTTACCTCAATTCAACCTTTGGCCTTTGCATTACTATAGATTACCTTGTTCAACCTTTGGCCTTTACATGACCATAGATTTACCTGGTTTAACATTTGGCCTTGTATGACTTTACCTCAATTCAACCTTTGGCCTTTACATTACCATATATTACCTGGTTCAACCTTTGGTCTTGGATGACTTTACCTCAATTCAACCTTTGGCCTTTACATTACCATAGATTTACCTGGTTTAACCTTTGGCCTTGGATGACTTTACCTCAATTCAACCTTTGGCCTTTACATTACCATATATTACCTGGTTCAACCTTTGGTCTTGGATGACTTTACCTCAAATCAACCTTTGGCGTTACATTACCATAGATTTACCTGGTTTAACCTTTGGCCTTGGATGACATTACCTCAATTCAACCTTTGGCCTTTGCATTACTATAGATTACCTGGTACCACCTTTGGCCTTGGATGACATTACCTCAATTCAACCTTTGTCCTTTACATTACCATAGGTTACCTGGTTCAACCTTTGGCCTTGGATGACATTACCTCAATTCAAATTTTGCCCTTTACATTACCATAGATTACTTGGTTCAACCTTTGGCCTTTGATGACATTACCTCAATTCAACTTTTGGCCTTTTTTATATGTATAGATTTTTCATATTTGTTTATTGTGATACTTTGATCATTAATTGATCTGTTATTTAGAACAAATCCTAAAAAGAGAAGATGGCATTATTAAGATGAGTGATTCTATAACAGGTGCTCCTTGGGGTTTTATTCATTGGTTATTCCCTATTGATATACCAATAAAGACATAAAATACAAAAGAAAAGCTACCAATAAGAATGATGGATCTACATATTATCATATAACAACAAAAGTTATGCATATAACAAATTGGTTTTATGATAAGTCTTGCCTTTATTACTTTTTGGATAAAAGACAGATAAAATAAAGTGCATCATACAGGGTGTCTGTGAAGATTTAAAAGAATAAGGCAACATCAATGTCTAGGATTTAAATTCTGTCTCTTTTTAGAATTGAGATGTGACTTCTCATTTAATGAAGAGAATGTCATTATAGAAGATTTGAAGGATTTTACAAATAAGTCGACTAATTCAATTTCTCAACACTGTCGTTTGTGATATTTCATTATGTTAGTTTGCAATAAAAACCATCAGATTCTATTTTTGAGCTTCCCCATAATCCAGCGTTGTGATACAATTATATAGTTTGATGGGTAGATAAACTTTTACTGTGTAGACAATTGAATTTGTAAGGCGTATTGGAAGGAATAAGAACTGACAGAACTTGTTGTAAAAACTACAGCTGAATACATCTAATATATAAATTCATGGGAAAAAATTGTTGGTCGTCAAACTTTTTATTAATTTGCTAGATTAAAACAGTTTCATGAGCATCTTAGCATCAACATTGTTCATTGAACTGTGATCTTCACACTGATTGTTTAGATAAAAAAAAATGACTCCAATTATTAAATCAAAAACTTTTTCGTCTGGTACAAAAAAAATGAAAAATAATAATTTATTTCTACCAAGTTTCTGGAGACAAATCTGGTTATGTAAATTATAGTGAAGTATGGCAGGAGACTGTTAGCAGTTTCTGTGCAATATTTTATAAAGGTTATGTTAATAGCGAAGTATGGCAGTAGACTGTTAGCAGTTTCTGTGCAATATTTTATAAACTGTTCAGCTATTACTGATGACAAAACAAAAATCAAGTAGGATAATAACAATTTTTAGTTTAATAGAAGTTATGATCATTCATAGATTGGAAAATAGGCACAGAACTAGCACAGGTCATAGCTTTGCATTAAAATACATCCATTTTATACCTTCTAGCTGCCGTATCAAATATAATTACCTTAAAAATATAGAAAAACAGGTTTGCTACCTAAGTAATTCTTTTTAAAAATTTTCCACAAAAACATCAAAATTGTCAGTTTCCATTTCTAATACATTGCTGAGAGTCAAATGTTTTAGAATTTGAGATGGTATACTAAGTTTACACATCAAAACAAAAGATTTTTTAACAACTTGTTCCATTTGTTATTTGTTTGAATGTTATTTACTGAATTGATTTTTTTGTCATTATCAGATTAAGTCAGTGTCTGTAGTTTTTTTATACATTGTCAAAATTGTGAGAAACCAATTTCCTGAAATGTTCAGTTATATCAATTATTTCAACAAATTAAAGTGTTGTGAGCCGAGTAAACAATTGCTGTCTGTAGTCAGAAAGTTATATCATATTAAATTTCTGCCATTCATACTGTACTTATTTCATTTGAAAAGTTGACTGACATGAAACCTAATTTGATTGAAATGATTTTTTTTATTATTTGTAGAAATTGTGGATAAGGATATGGTAAATAGGAATTGTTTGGGAAGGGATAGTTGTAACTCAGGGATAAAGAGATCACATTTACTTGTTTTCAGATATAAGTAGACACTTTCGTATTCCAGCTTTTGAGCAATAAATAACTATACCTATAGGTTAATTATGCCTTTGTAGCCTTTCTTTTTATCTAGTCAACACTTTCCTTATCAGCTATGAAAATTTATTTGAACTTTTAGATAGCTATCAATATCTTTATTGTTAAAAGCATATAGAGAAAATTAGTAGAATTATGTTCAGATCAAAGAGGAAATGTTGACATAAATGAGCTGTTGTTTAGACCATTAAATACATGTAATTGTCACATATCTCTTGTTATGATTGATTTGACATTCTCAGCCCTGGTTGGCATACATGAATAAATTATAATTGTTTCATTCACATGAAAGTTGAAAGCTGTAAATACCTAATTGCAGGGAATTTCATCTGTTCATTGGTTTAGCTTTTGGCCTGGCACAATTTATATTGTACAATGTTTTATGTCCTTCTGTTCCTTCAGTCTTGTTAGCATTCTCTCATGTTTAATTTTGCAAGATTGTTTTAAAACTCCTACCACAGATTTTTATCAGCAATGTCTCACACAAGTTTAAAAATCTGTGCTAATCAACTAAGAGGTATGCTTCTTGGAAATTTTTTACTGGTATTGTATGGAAAATTGAATTGTTAGCATTCTAATGTGTCCAATTTTTGCCATTGGTGGGTAACACATTGTATTTTTGTTCTTTAATTTTTCTCAATTGAACATCTTTTTCTTGGCATATATGTGTGTGAAGTGTATTATTCTGTGTATGAGTTATCTTCCCTAGTAATAGGTATTTTAATAAAGTAGGCCCAAGACCACAATTAATGATCCCGCTTTTCATTGTGCACAAATATAGTTCCCTTTAATTATAGCGTATTTTTTATACCCCCGCTTTAAAAAAGGGGGGGTATACTGTTTTACCTCTGTCCGTCCGTCCGTCAGTCCGTCAGTCCGTCAGTCAGTCCGTCCCATGAAACTTTCGTCACATTTTTCTCAGGAACTACACATCCACCCTTTCTGTAATTTGGTATCAACATTTATATATGTCAGCCATACCGTGTGATGCGTTTTCAGATTCATCACTTGACAACTTTCTGTTTACCGAACACTTGTCTGATTTTACACATGATAGCCAAGTTGAAAATTTTCGTCACATTTTTCTCAGGAACTACAATACAAGGATTTCTGAAATTTGGTTTCAGGATTTATATAAGTCAGCTATACCCTGTGATGCGTTTTCAGATTCATCACTCGACAACTTCCTGTTTACCGAACACTTGTATGATTTTACACATGATAACCAAGTTAAAAATTTTCGTCACATTTTTCTCAGGAACTACAATACAAGGATTTCTGAAATTTGGTTTCAGGATTTTTATAAGTCAGCTATACCGTGTGATGCGTTTTCAGATTCATCACTCGACAACTTCCTGTTTACCGAACACTTGCATATTTTTACACTATTAATATTATCCACTTGCGGCGGGGGTATCATCAGTGAGCAGTAGCTCGCAGTTTCACTTGTTCTTTATTTTTTTCTTTCCCTTTCTCACACATTTCTTAGTTTTTCTGGGGTGGAAATGAAAGAAAAGAGCTGAAATAAACTTTTGTATGTTTTATTTTAACTGATTTGGATAAGGAAAGAGTGATTAGGCCAGGTGGAAAAAGTAATGTTTACACTTTTCGGAACATCTCTTGACTTGCCTAGGGATATGGATGTGTATTGACCAAATTTGTATAATGTATAACAAATTGGATATACTTTTGGACTTGTACTGTACTTTACACACACAAAAATTAAACAAAAAACACAGGGCAATTTTTTTTAATGCGACAGTACTTCCACTCTAGTGGACAGTTATCTCCCCTTGTTGTATGATAAGTTGTCTCATTTGCACTTGTATCACATCTTTTTACAAAAGAAGTTTTCTATATAATCTTATTTCTACCAGTTATAGATTTCTTTGTTGGGTGATCAATAGACAACTTATTTCTGGATTTCTAATTTAAATGATAAATAAACAATATCTCTGTATCAGCTTTTTATGAATGCATCAATAATTATTGTAAAGAAAACTAAGAATATGAATACCAAAAAAGGAATCTGTGTTATCAATATTAGCTGATAATTAATACATAAATAGAAATTACTGATAATTATATGAATGATAAAATGTGAAAGATAAAAATAATAGTTATTAAATATACATGCACATTTGATGAGAAATATGTCTTCAGAATGGTACAGGGGAAAAAAGAGCAATGAGGTATTATTTAAAGATGGATACAGCAATCTCATGACACAAATAACAGTAGGAAATTTAGTGACAGAAAACAATAGAATATTCACTCTTCCAATGAAAAAGTAAGAAAATAAATAATAAAATAATGCTGGTTAGGATACTGATGAAAAGTTTATGTTCTAAAATAAACCTTTACTATATTCAAGTTTAACAAATAATTCCATTAAAATCATTTTTAATGGAATTATTTGTTAAACTGTGTTATTAGGAGTATACATGCAAATACTGTAGAACTTGATGTTTTTAAGTTCAAAATTTATGAAGAACTGCATTAGAGGAATGTGTTACTGAAATTGCAAAAAATATAATAGATGCTGCATTATTGATAAAAAAAGATAATTGGAAAAAACCTGCAAAATCTAATCTTCCACTGGTTACCAATTTTTGGAATGTTCCACAAAGTCCTTATAATGTCTAACCATTTCCCAAAATATACTCATTTTCCCTTGACTTTTTATTGATTGGTTGCTGTCCACTACATTTACTTACTACAGACAGTATAAATGACTATTACACCAATGTACCTAACATGTTTGTCTTGATGAGTTACATGATAAATAGGAGACCAGCTGATTGACTATAGGGTTAAGTTTGTAAAGTACAGTTTGTATCAATCTACTCTAATATCCAACAAATATTACAATAAAACACTGAAATGACAATCAATTTACATTTAAACTTTTTAGCTAAAACAGGCTTAAAAACTGACATTTGGTAAAATTTATTGATATAAATTAAAAGTGTCATTATTTAATTTTAAATTAAACATTTCAAAATGATTTGGTTGCTAGGCATTAGAAGAATTCAATGTGTCAAAAACACAAGTGTTTGTTTGTTTATAATTTGTTTTTAGATTTTCATCTTAAGATGTTGTAACATTGTAATGAGAAAGAAATAAGTATTTGTCACTTTGAAAGCCCAGCTTAATGGTATTATTACAACAAAAAAAGTTTACACAGTAATTTATAGTACATGGCATTACAAACTATCTCGTTTTGTCTGGACCTAAAATTATTTTACTAACTTGTTCATTCAACAAAGTTGGTCTATAAATAAAAATAAATTACAAACTAGCTTTGAAAGATGTATTATATTTGTTTTACATAAATTATTTTGTTATATAGATTAAGCTGTGAGTTTTCTCAATTGAATTATTTCATATCTTCCATGTAGGGGAGGGGGTGGGGGGGCCTTTATAACTTTCTATACATATATGTATACTGTATGGGTTGTATGAAAGGTTGAAGGCTGTACGGTTGCCTATAATTTCTTAAATCTACTTTATTTACCTAAAGTGGATACAAGTTGTCTCATTGGCAAACATACCACAATACTTTGCTTTTATATATATTACCTTCCTTGTTTATTTTATATTAGAAAAAAATGAATTAGTACAAATACCTGGCACATATATATTATACTAGTGTACATCTAGTGTTACAAACTTGTCTCTTGTATATTATATAACCATGTTAAGTTCACTTGGTCTTGTACCAAATATAAACAATTTGGTATTTTGCTGGGCATAAATGAGATTTTAAGGGTTACTACAGGATCATTGTTTACTCGTTTAGAGGCTTTCTTGTCATGATTCTACATTACTATGTTTCAGTGGTCTTAAAGTTTCCTGGTTTTATTTCTATAAAGAATCCGTAGGAAAGACCACCATGCTTTCAGAGACTTAAAACTGAAATGTTAGACTATTGAATTGTCATTTTAAACAGAAATGTCATAAATTGATCTGTTAACTTGCTGTAGACATTCTGAGTTTGAAAGAAGAAAATCCATGATAGTTACAACATACATTAAGTTGTTTTAATGCAAAGTGTCAAAATAGCTGGAAAAAAATGTTTATAATTAAATAGTCATTTACAGAAGTTTGTCTTTATTTTTTTATAATTTTTGGCTGAAATAGATCTTCTTTACAAATAACTGAGATTTAAAAAGATATCTCTACAATTATAATGGGCTTTAATCAGGCAAAATGTGGATTAAAATAATGTTCTAGTGCACTATTGTAATACTATAATTCTAATGATAGAAACACAGAGTATTAGTTTCCAATATAGTCTATTGTTTGAGGTTAAAGAATGATTAAGTCTAAATATTTCTTGGCTCATTTAAATCAGTGATGTACTATACATTACAGTAAACATTTTACATATAAATTGATGTAAGTAACAAAACTATTTTAATTATTTTTTGGCTTAAAACGAAAAACATTTGATAAACTTTAATGGTAGTAACAAGAGAGATAGAAATATATCACTTAATATCAGTACCATTATTGGATAAAACGTTCTGAGTAACATAGAAATACTATATTAGGAGAGTACTGGCCCGAGAAGTTATTTTGTAGAGCATTTCTTTTAGACAATAAATTCAAATTAAAAAAATCGCACGAGCTCTTTCTCAGAAAGAATTTTCAGGGTAGTGTACTTCCAGTGAGACAAATAATATCAAAAGTATAGAAACTTTTACCAACTCTAACTCAAAATATTGACAATTCTGTGTTAAGAGGGTGTAAAATTCAGTTTGACAGCTTCAGACGTGATAAAATTTGACCTTTTTGAACTGGACAAAATCACTACTTAACATAAAGATTCAGCACCCAAATTTTTTTAACATGTAATTACATCCTCCTACTTAATATTTCATGCATTTAATATCAAGAAATTAATTGGGAAAGTGTATCAAATAAAACATGCAAGTTATACACTGTTTACACTAGGGACTATATTCGTAGACAACAAAAACCAAAGGACGATAACTGTGTCCTTGGACCTGCTGTCAGGCAGATCCCCTCTGAACAAGAAGTGGCCATTAGGCATAAATGTATGTGGTAAAAAATGAATGACATATTTCAGTAATTTGTTTTTATTTGATATCTTTTAAGATTTTAAAACAGATATTTAAATTTGCACTTTTTAATGGTCAGTGATGTAAATACATATATATTTCAACTGTATAGTACTTTTACTGTATTTTACCAGGAAGGAACTACACAAGGAGTAGAAAATTCACTTATACACTTGATTAAGATAAAAGCAGAATAACTGTTCTTTTATTGCTCTCCTTCATCTCAAAGTTACAGTGAGGCCTTCAACATGGAACAAAATCTTAACACTTCAGACAGTCACAGGGAGGCCTTCAACATTGAGAAAAATCTAAACACCTCATACATTCACAGTGAGGCCTTCAACATTGAGCAAAATCTAAACTCTTCATACAGTCACAGTGAGGCCTTCAACATTGAGCAAAATCTCAACACCTTAAACAGTCACAGTGAGGCCTTCAACATGGAACAAAATCTTAACACCTCATATAGTCACAGTGAGGCCTTCAACATTGAGCAAAATCTTAACACCTTAAATAGTCACAGTGAGGCCTTCAACATGGAACAAAATCTTAACACCTCATATAGTCACAGTGAGCCTTCAACATTGAGCAAAATCTAAACACCTCATACAGTCACAGTGAGGCCTTCAACACTGAGCAAAATCTTAACACCTCATACAGTCACAGTGAGGCCTTCAACATTGAGCAAAATCTTAACACCTTAAACAGTCACAGTGAGGCCTTCAACATTGATCATTCTGCATCATAATAAATCAAAGTTTAAGTTAGTTGTATCATGTTTTAAAACTGTTTACTTCTTAAACAATTAGTTTGGTAGAAGAAAAAACGTAAAATTAAAATTTTACCTACTTGCATATCTTTTCTTGTTTTAAAATCAACAGATTAAAAGAATAATGGTTCCTTGTGGTTTTGTGAAGTATTTTTTTTTTTGTGGTTTTGTGAAGTATTTTTTTTTTTTGTGGTTGAATGTTTGGAATGTCATTTTTGTGGTAAGGAAATTATACCTGGACCCATCCTTAGTACTGAATTAAATAGCACAGTTTATCATATTACTAACTTTATGAAAGAACAAGTCCGAGACGATGAAAAATTGAGAGCTAACAGTTTGTATGATATAACTTATAACTTATGGACAGTGGCTATAATGGTCTTTTAGACAAATATTAAGGTTACTATTTTATGAAATTATAGAAATTATATAAAATTAAATATTCAAAATGTTTACATTTAAAATCATACTTTTTCACAGTACAATATAAGTCGGCTACAATAAAAGAAGGCAGACTGTTATAGTAATGTAATGGTTATTAATTTCCTATTTTATGTTATAATTTATTATGGATGTAATATTTGTATTAGTGAGATGTTCTGTTTATTTGAACATAATCAAAATAAAATGTTCTTCTGTATACAATTGAATGATTTCAGTTCATAAACACTATGATGGCAATCTATAAAGAATAATTTAGGGGGAAATTTTTGCAAATATGACTTTATTGTTATTCTAGAATGTTATCTAACAGCTTTTCATGGCAATTTTATTTGATCATATAGGGGCCTGAGTGACTAGTGTCTAGTTCATTGACATTTACTTAACAATTTAATGAGGCATGGACCAATATTTAGGACCAAGGTATCATTTATTATAATGTAAAAGATTGGTTGGATGTAGTCACGGAAATCCTTGATGGACCTGATGATATTGTATGAGTATGAGAAAGTGAAGTTTAAAGACGAAGAAACAACTTGACCTACTTTTGATCTGATTGAAGCCCTTGGACTTAACATTTATTCTTAAATGTTTATTAACATTTAAGAATAAATGTTTATTGAATTCACACATTGAATTTGTTTTGAAGAGGCCCGTCTCACCATAGCTGTTCTAGGGAAGCCCCAGAAAGGAAACGATTATCTTTGTGTGATTTGTTCTTTCACTGTCGCAGTGTCACTGCAGATATCTGTATATGATTGCATAATGAGTAGTAACAAATATAGTTTAAATTTTTCATATAATTATGGCCAATGAATATGATGAATATTACATGTTTTGCACCATGGAGTAGTAAAATAGGTCCTAGGTGAGGGGTATAGGGGTCAAAGAGTCTTTTTGTTTATATATTATTTTTCTTTTCTTGAATTATTTATTTTTTTATATATTTCAGGAAAATGAAACTGAAAACAGATATTACATGATGAGCAGCAGCAATAGCCAATCAGAATGCAGTATACCTAACCAGAGTTACAGAATGAAATTATCTCCTAATGGTCAGAAAAGAAACTGGACTTTCTGTATGGGCATTATCTTTATGATTTTAGTTGCCACTGTGTTAGCAGTGACAAACTTTAAACAGAAACGTGTGCTTAAAATAGATGTTCCAGAAAATGCAGTAATAAGTAAGTGGAATTACACGTTATAAAGAAGATGTGGTATGCCTGCCATTCAGACAGCTCTCCACAAGAAATCAAATGACACAGAAATAAAAAACCATAGGTCACTGTATGGCCTTCAACAATGAGCAAAACCCATTGCCCATAGTCAGCTATAAAAGGCACCGAAATGACAAATATAAAACAGAACCAGAAAACTATAAATGGCCTATTTTATGCATCATTATTCATTTCAACTTTGTAAAAAGGCCAAAAATTGATCAAGCAAAAGTATATTATAATTTGGTCACATCTCATTGTGTATCATGTTAAAAATGCTCACTAAAGTCCCTTAACTCTGTAAATTACCACTATTCATGAAACAAAATAAGGGGAGATAATTCCAAAAGATGTGATATGGGATATTTTTGTTCAACTGTCCTCATGAGACTATTGCTATGAGGTGCTAATTATCTATATCTCATTTACAACTCATGATTTTTATAACAATTCAACATATTTTATTTTCCAGGAAGAATTCGATCTTACTCTGTCAACCCTGACTTATCAGCATTAGCTTTGAATAGTAGCAGTATGACATTGGTAACTAGAGTCCAGTTATTACAAACTTCCTGTCTAACTGACAAGTTGCTATGTGAGACCTACGCCATGTGTGATACAGATTTAGGTCACATGACCTGTAGATGTAAACGAGGATTCTACGTCAAAGACAGGAAATGTAGAGGTTTGACCATATAATAATTCTTATAACTTTAAAGTACGTCAAGGAGCACATAGACACTTGTGTCAGAAAACATACCAAAAATACATGAAAATGACACAATTTTACACCACATTGAATGATACAAAGACAAGGAGAAAACACACTGAACTTGTAGATGTATGCATTGGGTCTTTTATACTCAATAAAAGTTCAATTAATCATAGGAATCTGTTGAAAAACGAAAAAAAATATTCAAGAAGTGACCATACACCATATACAGTAAATTATCAAGGTTTAGTTGATTATTATTCTGTATTAGAATCCTTGGGTTAGTTATACTTTTTCCTTGCATTGAATTTTTAGGTAAATCAAGTAGAAAATGGAAGAAGATTTATAATAATGGTTAATGATAATGTGTTAATTACAAATGAAACGAACAATATTTATAGAACAGAGGTATTATTGATCTACAAAACAGAAAATAAAGCCTGTATGAATTTACCTCCCCTTTTGAACCCTTTCATACCCTGAAAATTGTATCTTCATATAATATGTACAAAAAACCAAACAGTCTACACAAATAGTTATGTACTAACACTTTCCTGAAATTGTTATTTCAGCCTGCGCCACATCATGCCCAGATGGTTATTACATGTCACGGGCCTGTACGTCCAGTAGTGATGTCATTTGTAGGCCATGTTCTACGTGTACTGGAGCCTTGTATGAAGTGGCAGCGTGCAGCAGTACACAGGATACCATCTGTGTTGGCGCTGCATTTCCTGTACAAGATGTTAAATGGAATAAATTAATAAAACAATCAGGTAACATTACAATAGTACCTTCGGTTTTAAGTGTTTATTAATTTAAAGAAAAGAAACACCTATTGTCATACTGTGGTTTTCAGGAGAAACTCAATATACTTTAGATTTGAAAACACTTTTTTGTGGTAAAATTAATAATTATAAACTGTACATATTGTTTGAGTAAAGACTGTTTTATTCTTGGAAACCATAAACAATGCAAGTGATAATGCCTTAAAACTTCTTGGAAACCATAAACAATACAAGTGTTAATGCCTTAAAACTTCTTAGAAACCATAAACAAAACAAGTGTTAATGCCTTAAAACTTTTTAGAAACCATAAACAATACAAGTGTTAATGCCTTAAAACTTCTTAGAAACCATAAACAATACAAGTGTTAATGCCTTAAAACTTCTTAGAAACCATAAACAATACAAGTGTTAATGCCTTAAAACTTCTTAGAAACCATAAACAATACAAGTGTTAATGCCTTAAAACTTCTTAGAAACCATAAACAATACAAGTGTTAATGCCTTAAAACTTTTTAGAAACCATAAACAATACAAGTGTTAATGCCTTAAAACTTCTTAGAAACCATAAACAAAACAAGTGTTAATGCCTTAAAACTTCTTAGAAACCATAAACAAAACAAGTGTTAATGCCTTAAAACTTCTTAGAAACCATAAACAATACAAGTGTTAATGCCTTAAAACTTCTTAGAAACCATAAACAATGCAAGTGTTAATGCCTTAAAACTTCTTAGAAACCATAAACAATACAAGTGTTAATGCCTTAAAACTTCTTAGAAACCATAAACAATTCAAGTGTTAATGCCTTAAAACTTCTTAGAAACCATAAACAATACCAGTGTTAATGCCTTGAAACTTCTTGGAAACCATAAACAATACAAGTGTTAATGCCTTGAAACTTCTTAGAAACCATAAACAATACAAGTGTTAATGCCTTAAAACTTCTTGGAAACCATAAACAATACAAGTGTTAATGCCTTAAAACTTCTTGGAAACCATAAACAATACAAGTGTTAATGCCTTAAAACTTCTTGGAAACCATAAACAATACAAGTGTTAATGCCTTAAAACTTCTTGGAAACCATAAACAATACAAGTGTTAATGCCTTAAAACTTCTTAGAAACCATAAACAATACAAGTGTTAATGCCTTAAAACTTCTTAGAAACCATAAACAATACAAGTGTTAATGCCTTAAAACTTCTTAGAAACCATAAACAAAACAAGTGTTAATGCCTTAAAACTTCTTAGAAACCATAAACAATACAAGTGTTAATGCCTTAAAACTTCTTAGAAACCATAAACAAAACAAGTGTTAATGCCTTAAAACTTCTTAGAAACCATAAACAATACAAGTGATAATGCCTTAAAACTTCTTGGAAACCAGTGATAATGCCTTAAAACTTCTTGGAAACCATAAACAATGCAAGTGATAATGCCTTAAAACTTCTTGGAAACCATAAACAATACAAGTGTTAATGCCTTAAAACTTCTTGGAAACCATAAACAAAACAAGTGTTAATGCCTTAAAACTTCTTAGAAACCATAAACAATACAAGTGTTAATGCCTTAAAACTTCTTAGAAACCATAAACAATACAAGTGTTAATGCCTTAAAACTTCTTAGAAACCATAAACAATTCAAGTGTTAATGCCTTAAAACTTCTTAGAAACCATAAACAATACCAGTGTTAATGCATTAAAACTTCTTGGAAACCATAAACAATACAAGTGTTAATGCCTTAAAACTTCTTAGAAACCATAAACAATACAAGTGTTAATGCCTTCAAACTTCTTAGAAACCATAAACAATACAAGTGTTAATGCCTTGAAACTTCTTAGAAACCATTAACAATACAAGTGTAAATGCCTTGAAACTTCTTGGAAACCATAAACAATACAAGTGTTAATGCCTTAAAACTTCTTGGAAACCATAAACAATACAAGTGTTAATGCCTTAAAACTTCTTGGAAACCATAAACAATACAAGTGTTAATGCCTTAAAACTTCTTGGAAACCATAAACAATACAAGTGTTAATGCCTTAAAACTTCTTAGAAACCATAAACAATACAAGTGTTAATGCCTTAAAACTTCTTGGAAACCATAAACAATACAAGTGTTAATGCCTTAAATAATAAGTAGAATGTAACAATCTATGAAACTTTCTTACTAGTACTATATTATAACTTTCTGTTTTCGAAGATTAAAGCATTGTCACATGACTTTTTATTGTATGATTGACAGCTGGTTCTGAGGTCTCATTAACATCATCACAAAATGTGTTCCATGAAAAAATAGGAGGAATAAAGAAGTTGGACGTCTCTATGTACATACCAAACAATGCACAGGTTCAAGAGTTTGACTTCCAAAGAGAATCAGGTCTACACATCAAGATAAAGGTTTCCAGTCTGTATCTGGTACCCCAGTATATTGATCTAGACCATGAAGACGATTTCAAGTTCATAGATAGAGATAGGTTCCAGCTAGAAAAAGCCAAGAAACAGTACAGGGCTATTCAAAAGGATTTCTGTAGGTAAGTCAGCTACAAGAAAAGCTTTTGGTCTATTTTACTGATCTGTATTGTGGTCATTTTGGATTTTGGTCATTTCTACTAATCTGACTTGAAAATTGATGATGGTTGGTCTACTCAATTTCTACTGATCTTTGTTGAGGACCTGATGGATTTTGATTTATTGTACCATTCTGTATTAAGGACCTTATGATTGTTGGTCCATTATGATGCTGGTCAGTTTTAAGGAATTGATGAGATTTGGTCCATTCTACAGAACTGTATTGAGGACCTGATTATATTTGTCTTGCTCTCTTGGTGTATGGAATGATTGTAAATTTAAAAAATCTGTCTTGTAAGGTTCATCTGACCTCACTTTTATGGACCATTTACCAGTATAATGTATTAAAAAACGTAGTTGCACTATAATGTTTAAGGCTCTCAACATAAATTTCAATCAATCAGCACTATATTTCATCATGTTTATTGTTAAAAATTATTTTCTTTAGTAGTCCATATAACATCATCTGAATTAAATATCACAAAATCAATACTTTCAGGCATCAGTTACCAGATCATTACAAGCTGGTACTGTACATCACACGTAACCATACCTCTGCTGCTGATGCCGTCAAGTGTAACTCAAATGACCCTGATATCCCAGCATGCCCTGATGGATATAAAGATGGCGATATCTTCCTCAATAGACATATCAATACAGAATGTCCATATGAAAGAAATGTGAGTATAGTTATAGTATAATCAGAGATAAATAATTCTTTATCTGTTATAAATTTAAACAAAATGAAAACATCTTATAAAATTTCTCAGTACGCTGCTACAGGAACAAAATCATGACTCTCAGTTGCTGCAGATCTGGGTATCTTTGAAGTTGGATCACTGACCACATCTCTAGTTTCACAGTATGCTGCTACAGAAACAAAATCTTTACCCTCTTGGTTGCTGCAAGCATGGGTATCTGATTACTAAATCACCTTTCTAGTTCACATTTGGATTTCTTAACATTTCATCTCCAAATTACCTGTTTCAAGATTTCTAAGAACTTTTATGATTCCTAGAGAATATTTAAAGAAATTTGAAAAAGAGACACATAGGATATTCAAGACTAAATAAACAATAATTGTTATTCTGCAATGTTTTGAGAGAGAAGTAACCAGTTTGAAAAAAAATGATATCTATTTTACAGCAATATTTTGAGAGATTTGAACACAGAAAGAACAATATCTACTGTACCCACACAACCTCCTTGTTTAAGAATACTTTCGGACTTACTCCAGAGGACATCAGTAATTTTACCTACCCCACAGAGGACTGCAACAAGGCCACAGAGGACTGTAATAAATGTTTGAAATTCCCAATCTGTCGTTCATATGAAGGTATGTCTTCAGTTTATACCTTAACTTCTGTTTAATAAGGTTCAAAAATAAGTGTAGAGCTTACTTTTTAATCAGTCTGTTTTTGATAGATCAGCACAATTTTATAAAGAGAGCATAATATTAAAGTCTGTACAAGTATTTTTAGTTCAACAATTTGAGGTGAAAGCTTTGTTTCAGGTTAAGATTCCATTTTCACAACCAAATATATCCTCTTCTGCCTATAGAGCCATTGTCAATAGTATTTAGAGTTCTTTCCCTTTGATTGGCCTGCTTCAAGCACCAAGAGTTCTTTCCCTTTGATTGGCCTGCTTCAAGCACCAAGAGTTTTTTCCCTTTGATTGGCCTGCTTCAAGCACCAAGAGTTATTTCCCTTTGATTGGCCTGCTTCAAGCACCAAAATGAAATGAAATTTCAAAAGAATATAATACAGCTATCAAGAAAAAAAAACGTGTATGACTTTAACATAAAAAAATCTTCAATATTGCTAAATCTATAATTATAATTTTGTTTTCATAATTTAAAACACAACAAATAGTAAGATTTTATTAATTTGTCAATTTTATTACAGATTTTTAAAATCCTATTTTATTTCCAGGTCAGTGTTGTGATATAAATTGTTTCACACAAAGAAGCTGTCAGAAGTCTTTCAGCGATGATTGTCCTAAAAAGCCTGTAGAATGTGCATCTGGTAAGAGTTAGCTCCCATTGAAAGTTTTGTTGGACAGGATATTCAAGTTATTCTTTTTATATGTTTCAAAAAAGGAGATGTGGGATATATATCAATGAGATAATGACCACAACAACTCAAAATTAAGGCTTGTAGCTGTCAGTATAAAATGTTCAACAACAGATAGTTGTCAATATCATACAAATGCTCATAATTTCAATGTTTTCAAACCTATTGAGGAGTTCAATTCTAACTTCAGTAAAACTATAATGGATTTCAAATATTTTGATTTTTGTCATATTTTCTTTTTAATACATTGTATTACCTTGTTAGTGTTTTAAGAATTGGAATATTATAGCCAAGTATGTATATTGTCCAAAAGAAGTATTTAATTTTACCTGTATTTTACCTGTATTTTACCTGTATTGTTGGGTACTGTATCAGTATCATTCATGTTGATTCAGTATCTCCTGCTATTCCAATCTAGAAAAACAATTATTGAATCCTATTATCAAATGACAGTTCTCACTATTACATTAGAATGTATGTGATAGATTTCTTTTATACAATTATAGTGGATTTTTTAATCTATCATTATGTGTCAAACACAAATTTAAGAATATTTTATAAATATAAGGCTTAAAATTAGAATTATTAAACAATTATTAGTACTGAACATATAGATGTATGGTGAACTCTTGTTATTCTCTTATATATCTTTGTAATTTTGCAGGTGATATTCACAACTTTATGTTGGAGCCTGTGTTCTCGTCAGTGAATGATAGATTCTTGTGTCATATGAAGTACAAGAAACCACGACATTTATATCAAATGGAATACACAGTCCGTATGCTAGGGATAGACTACACTTTTCCAAAAAGGATCAAGTTCGCTAAGGGAGATATTTCATTCAACCAGAGAGGGGTGTTTACATCAGAGTTTATTACAGCATCTCACTATTCCTTTCCAAAAATAAGTGAAGAAATTATTCTTATTGGTTCTGAGAATGATAAAATAACACACAGGCCAACCAAATTCCTAGTGCATGAATTAAAGAAACCACATGATTTTAATAAAAGAAAAAAGTTTAGGATACGTCCACACAGATCCAATCTGGGATTTAGCCATGTTTACTCAACAAACATCCAGGTGGAGAGGCCATTTATGTATAGTTCTTCTACTTTCTCAAAAGGTGGTTGTATCAATAAGAATTTCACCAATATTTATCCACCACAACCACTCTACGAACCATCTAGCATTCGTGTGGATCCATCAATAACCATTACAGGAGCTGGGATTGAGTATGAGACACCAGTACATAACATAACTAGATCAGCTTATATTAGAATGTTTATTGGTAGGTGGTACACCTAGGTTTATATTAACTTGTAACTGGTAACTGGTCAGATCTTTATCAAGTATTGAGACCAACTTCAAGAAATTGTTTTATTTCAATATGCTTATAAAGTAGATAATGACAACTGAAATTACTTACACTAAGTGTTTAATGTGGGTCTAAGCGTGACATGGGATTGCCGATTTTTGGTAAGTGTGACACATGAAAATCAAACTATTGTGCCGTGAAAACGGGACATGAAGTCTAGCGGGACACGGGAAATTACAAAAAAAAAAAAGAATTGCTTACGTACTTAGTATAAGCAGGATACAGGAATCTGAAAAAGCAGTAAGTGGGATCCGGGATCAGAACCCCCAATGAGACCCCCTTTAGTTACACAACAGTTTTAATCATCCCATAGTTAAAATAGAAAAAAGTAATGAAGGTAAGCTGGTATATAGCTGTTTCTGTAATGAAAATTTGAAAGTTTGTGTGTCATCATTCCAAGAAAAATATATATCCATTATACAGCTCATACATAGACTGCATCTAATACAAATTGGAAATTCTGTAGAAATAAAAGGATAAAAATCATTTCTTGATAAATGTTCACAAAATAAAAAAAAAATCAATTTTGAACTAAAGAAATATTTTTTTTTACACTTTCATTTTATATTTTAATTTTTTAGACAATTCTTCCATTTTGACTCATTTCCAAGATAGTCTTCCAAAATCAGTGTTAGATGGAAGTTCTGTAACTGGTGGCTTACTATGGAATCCTAAAACACAGATGTGGACTATACAAGTACAAGGTATGCTTAGCCTTATGGTTTATTATTTTATATAAAACCATCACTTATTTTCAGTTACCCTGTTACTAGTTTCTCTAAATAAACCTTACCTTTCCTTATTTTTCCTTCAGACATTGTCATTCAACTTTATAAACATATCAATAAGACAGCATATAAAAAAAATAAAAAAAAAAAAAAAGATATGTGAATATCAAAAGATCAAGTGATGAATTGATTTATCAAGACCTACCACCAACACCAAATTCAAAATATGATGACATAGATTAAGATATGACAACAGACCAGCACTGACAAGGTTCCTAAAAATTGGTGGGTTAAACTAGTTTTTCAACATGTATGCCATGAATTTATCTGGATACAAGATGATGGCAATGTATTCTTATTAGCTTTTGAATTATTATAAGAAGTTGTGGTATGAGTGCCAATGAGACATCTCTCCATTCAAGTCACAATTTGTCTAATCTGTATTTAGAATTGGCATGACAGTATACAAGATAACAATAGTTTTTATGTCAGATTTGGTACTCAGTTGAATTCATACACAATTATAATTAGAGCAAGATATGTGTATATAATTTAATTTTGGATGTAACGTGTCTTCTGATTGGATGATGTTGTTATGTTTATCACCTCATAGACATAATTTTGTCATGTGACCGTGATGTCATCAACGATTTTTCATGGTTTACTTCGGTTTAACAGGAATTTTAGAATTAAATTATAAGAAATGACTATAATATTTTTTCTGTCTATTCGAAATAACATATAATGTGGTGCACTCTTTAAAATAACACACTTTGCTGGTTATTCAGTGTGCATCACATTTTTTATGTTATTTCTTCATAGACAGAAAAATATTACTGTCATTCCTTAAATGTATTTTGGCTAGATTAAGAAACTGAGTGTTGACTTCTGTAAATGAAGAATAAGAGAGTTGTATATACACCTAGGATTACATTTTTGACTCTATTGTGTTGTTTAGTTGTGGATTCAGTGATACATACCACAAATATACTTTTATTCATATTACCGGTACTATAATATTATGGCAGAGATTGGTCATTTATTTAAATGTTATGAATATGTTTTTGTTTTACAGGGAGACTACAGTCTTGCCCAGGATATCTGACTGTTGATATGTATGACCAGTTCATGGAAGGAAAATTGGCTCATTTCGATGTGTTTATTAAATGTCCTGTAGATTTTCATTTGACCTTTGACCTCAAGACCCCAAATACAGACTTGCCAAATGTATTTGTAGCTCAGATTAATGATTCTTACATCAGTCACTACATTTTATTGTCTATGATGCATCCACCATTTTATCCACCTTCAGAATATCCTCTAACTGAGTCAACAAATGAGTTGTACCCGTTTCCATGGCTACCCATCATTGCTACGTTGGTCATAACATCCATTGTTTTCTCAGCATTTGTTGCAGCCTTCTTGGTTATCAAAAGACAGCGACCGATTCAGACTCCAGAGGTCAAGAAATACATCAGTCCACAGACGACCACCTATATTGGTGCTAAAGATGATGAGAGAAATGTCAACCAACCCTTGACCTTAACCTTATTTTCAAAACCAGTTTCAAAACATGTGTCTTGTACTTTGTGTACACTATATTTTGTTTATGCCATCATGTTCACATTTTCAATGTTTTTAGGAGTGTTCTATTTAGTCCAGAGACCTCTTGTTAGTAATTTAACAATTGTATCAAATACGAGTGCAAAAATTCATGAATCTGTTGGCAGTCACATGGCCAAAATCAGTCAATACGAAGACCAGGAACTAGTCAATGCATTCAATGGAACTTTTAACCGTATGAAAGCTTGCTCTGCACATTTAAAACAGGATGTAGCTAGAATAGATACCTCCATTAGAAAAAATGTTCAGGATGTTTTGAATAAGTTTTATAGTGGTCAAGGTTTAGTAAAAACTGCTATAGATATTAGCATAACTGAAAAATCAAAACTTATTGCTGATAAATTTCAGAAATTTTTAACTGAAACTGACTCTGCGTTAGATAAACATTTTGATTATACACAACAAAAGTACATTGAACTTCTTGAAAACTTTCGAGATAATTCATGGCTGAAATTCTCTAAAGAGAGATTTGCTGAACAACAATTTATTTTGGGAGAGGAGAAGACATTCCAGGGTTTGAAGGACTTTATGAAGTGGCTTGAAGTCGATGGTGTGGAACCAGTTCTTAATTTCAAGGACATTATAAAAAATAGGTAAATAAAAACATATTCATATTTCACAATAAGAAAAACTGAATAATTTTTTTACAAAAAAAAAGTAAAATATAAATATTTCTGTTTTACTGATGAAATTTTATGGAGTGACTGATTTATATTTGAAAATGGCAAAATACTTTAATATTTCTGTATTGTCAAGTAAATATTTCATAATGACAAATTTATAATAGTAAAAATTACTTATGAGCCAATAATAACAGAGCTTTGTTAGATTCTTATAAGTAAAGCCTTGACAAAGGATCTTTTTTTTGATACATGTAGTTCTATGATCCTATGTGATTGTATTTTTATAGAGTGGGGTGCTCATTTTCGCCATATCTTCTCATGTTTTCTTCGGTTTATGTTCAGGTCTTTATGTTTTTGAAGTATACTGATATTTCTATATGAAGATAACTTCACATGCAAAATATTCTTAGCTTTAAAACGTGTTTGTTTTGAGAAAAATCATCTGAAAAGTTGGATTAAAGGGTGTTTGAAATTTCCTAATGTTTTGTCAACGGGGGACACATATTCGCCGTTGTTACACATCTAATTAAAACCAAATAACTGCAGCTTTGAAAAATATTTATCAAATAAATGTCATTATAGAGGAATAGCAGACATTTGAAAGGTGTAAAATAACTGAAGTAACAGTAAGAACTGAACTAAAAAATAATCATATTTGTTATAAAAATATAATTTACAGGCATATTTCTTCCATTTCACCCCTCCTTTGAAGTTTTTACACCTAAAAATCACAAAACGGCGAAATTGTGTCCCTGGCGAATATGAGCACCCCACTCTATATGTTTGCCTCTAGTTTCACATGTATATGTGACAGAGTTTTTTTAAAAAGATCATATTGTATTGTATTATTGTAAATTCAGAAATTATTGTGATATTTTAATTACTGAGATATTTTTATTATTGTGAAAAATGCAATAATTTAAACTGACATTTTGATTTTTTTTATATGAATTAAGCATGATTTTTCTCAATATTGCAAAAATTCAAATTTCATTTGAGTCTTAAATAACAATATCGCAAAATGCATTCAATAATTTCAGAATTTACAGTATTCAGTAGAACAGAGTTTTGTCAGATTCTTTTAAGTAAAGTCTAACAAAGGCTCTTTATTTTTATGAGATTATATAAATATTGATGAATGTTTATATTTCAGATTGAAGAAGTCTGTAGCTGAACTTATACCTGCAGGTCTACAAATATCACCTGAAACAGTGCTATTGAAAAAGGATCCTGAAGTACCTGTGAACTTTAAATCAGAAGTCAGATCTCAAGTACTAGAGACTGGGGAGACATTGTGGGTTCATACTAACTCCTCATCAGATGGAAAGTCTAACGGACCTCAAGATGATAAAATGATGTCTAAAGCTAAGATGATCAGTCAGATGAAACAAATCATACTACCTGTGTTCATATGTTTATTTATTATTATGGATGCTTTCATGTTAGGCTACAGGTTTGTGTGGTTATGGAAAATACTACGCAAGGCAAAAATGGGAGTGGATATCAAAGTACCGACTGACCATGTGGCTGAAAAAATTCAGTTTTGGCAAACAGGATGTAATAATCGTAAATTAGAACATGCCTCGAAAGAAAATCCTTACAATTTTTATGCTGAAAACAAAGAAGACATGTGGTCCGGTAAAAATGATCCGATTCAACTGTATGCCAATACTGCTCAGAAATCCAAACAGGAAATCCTTAGAGAAATCTGGAATAAAAAACAAAAAGAGAAACGTATATCATACACAGAGAGTACTCCACACTCCTTTATAGCTAAAACTATTTATACTTTGTCAACTTTTCTTTACAAACATTTAATTGCTCCAATCCTGTGGAGGTTTGTTCTAGTCGGAGCTTTCGTTTTAGTGATTTGTTTAGTTACAAAGGCAACTTCAGACTTGGTTAGCATAGAAACAGCCACATTTCTCATAGACACTAAATCCATCATTCCACAGTTACATAGACAAGTTGACATTACAAATAGTTTATTGATAGATGTTACCTCTGACCTCAACATCATTTTGAAAGAGCACAAATTATTGGTTGATTCAGAAGTGGCATCCATAAACCATTTTCTGACCAGTACAATAAATGCACAGGTAATTATTAAAATTTCTACTCCAAGTTAATTATAGATTGTTTGGTATTCATCAAGTTGTAAATATGACAATTTGGACAGTTGCATATTTCTACAATTTTAACTTCGTATTTGTGATGTTAAAGTTTTGGTTATAATTGAATTGTATATACATACTGTACATGTACTTTTTTACGCAGTTTATTTATTTTCACAAATTTCACCAACCGTATGTTTTCGCGAAAAAAAAAACATCCCAACATAAATACAATATTCTTGCATATTAAAAACCTGGAAAATAATATATAACATCCCAAATGATCTTGACCTTTGTACTGCCTTCAAGAGCCCCATTTGAACTTCGATATTGTAAAAAACAACTTGAGTGACTCATTCAAAGAGTCAATTAAGGATTAAAGATATCACAGAATGATATGACAGTTTTATTGTGTAATTAATAAGCTATAAGAGTTAAACAGATTTTATTTTTTCCCAGAATTCAACACATCGGGCTAAAACGTCACGACCCACTCGAGAATTCAACCAAAAAAGTTACAAATACTTGATTTTCTCCGTTATTAGAAGGAATATAAATTTAAAACTTTGCAAATGTGTTTTTTATGTTAAGATGAACATAATTAGATGATAAGTAAAAAATTGCGGAATTTCCCTTTAATCGGTTAATCACCTCTGTTTAAAACAATGACAGTTATAGGATTGCATTGATCAAATAATTTAACAATTTTGTGAACAATACTCTGGCTTGTATCATATTGTTAAACAAATATAGATTTGATTAAAGAAAATTAAGATTTTATGAACATAACTATAATTAAATCAATTTCATACAATATTACTAATGCAGTTTTATAAAATGAAAAATTTGACTTCAAATGTCCAAGTTTATTTTTGAACACACAGCGGTATACATTTCACACATTATTTCACATTTATGAAATTAAAATGAAAGAAACTTGCTGGAAATGAAGATGAGATGAAAGCTTATAAGAGATATTTGCATGAGTAGCATATTTTTGATTTGTTTATTATTGTAGGTACACATTAAGGAAAAGTTTTTGTGTATATTTTATTTAGTGGATTTCCGAAAGACTACATACAATCCAATATGATTTATACTTCCTTGAACATACATATTTGTGTTAACCTATACATGTACCCACAAAATCAACAAAAATTTGTACCTCACAAATAATTATGCTCACACAGTAATATAAAAAATAACTAGGTATAAAGAAACATCTTATTTCAACTTTATACAGTTTTGTTAACTTTATAGAACTTTTATAAACTTGAATATATAATGATCTTTTATAAACTTGAATATATAATAAACTGTTGTAGAATGAAGTATTACAACTGATACTATCAGACCTCTGTTCCACGACTCATACAGATATTTGTAGTCCATCATTACTGAGGGTCCAAGAACTGATCACATCTTGTAACTTTTTACCAGTTACATCTTCACCATTTAAAGGTTAGTATTACAGTAGAGGGTAACATTACATGAGGGACATGATGGGGTTACCTTCATGACGAATAAAGGTCAAAATTGTAGCAAAATGGTTATTTTCCGTGCATGACTTTAAAATGTACACTTTCTTTTTGCTGATATAAAAATAATCCTGATTTTGACGAATCACGTTATATTTTCCCCAAAAATAACTGTAACATTAATAATTTGAGGCCTCTGATGAATGACTACCAGGATATTTTGACAATCACAGTAAAATTTTAACCAAATTTGATGCTCACAGTAGCGGAAAATGATGGTTTGATGCTTGACGGTGAAGAGCATTCATACCCTCTTATAAGATCCCCATTTAAAGGTTAGCTTTATAGTAAAGGGGAACTTTACATTATCACCATATATATATTTTTGGATTGGTGGTCAAACAAAAGGTTGGAAACGAGGCACATGATTTTAAGTAACTTAAAACAAGACAGAGAAAGAGATCCACAAACATAGTTTGATTTACACAAAAGGGATTACCTGTATTTATTACCATATGCTTCTGAACAATGGGCAAGTGCTCATATTATGTATATACTACAATAAAACTTCATTAAGAATCTTTATTTTATTAATTTACTTATACATTTATTTTTCAGAAATGGATGAAGGATTATTTGTTCATTATTTACATTCAGAGTTAGTTCCCCTTGTTAGTACATTAAGACAGATTTTGTTGAACACATGTTATATCTTATTTGTGTACGCATGTCTCATGCTTATATGTCACATGCTTATCCGTATTGTGATTTTCTATCTAATCAAGAAAGGACAACTTCCAAAAGCCATGATTTATCTTGTGTCGAACACTAATGACTGCTGGAAAGTGAACGAGGGCAGTAATACTAAGTCTATGTATCGTAGTAACTCATGCATAGAGAGTTGTGAGAGTGGAGTTGTTGGGGATATAGAAGATCATAGAGAGTCTAATATGTGAAGCAGTTCATGGGATCAAAATGTGAATGTTAGATCCAGTCATGAGATCTGAATGTAAAATGACTGAAATGGGAAGCATTCAGTAGGAGATTAGTGGTGAATCATGGTGAAATGTGAAGCATGAAACACAAGATAAGTGGTGAATCACAGTGAAATGTGAAGCATGAAGCACAAGATAAGTGGGGAATCATGGCGAAATGTGAATCCTTCTATTGCTGTTGTTCAAAGGTGACGACAGAAGAAGTTTATAAGCATCTTAGACAAATTGAAATATGAATACATGCTATATAAATGAAAATTCTAGGAACATATTTAAAACATGTCAGACTTATTGAATTATATAGTTTCTAAAAAGGTTGTCATGAAAGTGATTTTTAAAGACATCTAAAGAGGAATAAAATCAAGAAAATAAGATCTCAATATAATCAGCTTTCATTGATGATATTTATTTAATCTTTATGAGCAAAATTTATAGAACACAATCAGCTTGTGTTCAAAGTAATAAAAATATTGTGAAAATTATTTGAAAGTATTTTTGTGCTGATTTTTTTGTTAAGTATTAAATTGCAAAAAATATGTGCATCTAGAAATATAAAGTTTAAATATAATGGTGCAGCATTTATATTATTTAGATCAGCTTTTACTACTTTTACTACTTTGTCAAATTATTTAAGCAGCTTTTTATATTACATGTATTAAAATTAAAGATGCATTTATAATATTTACATGATTGATTACAAGTAGTCCTTGGCATGAAAACTGATGAATAACTTACCAAGGGTAAGTTTTATGTACATGTTGATAATGAAGTATGGTATATTGTTGTTCATTTGTCTATCTTATTGAAATACCAATCAATGTATACTTTAAACTGCCATATGATTAAGAGATATTGTTGCTTTTTAAGTTAAATGTCAATGAGATTGCAATCCAAAGAAACAAAATCAAAATACATCTAGATATCATCAACACAGGATAAACATGCTTTATTGGTAAATAAATCAGGTTGTACGTTCATAGTTGGTGTTTAATGTTAATGTATGTCTACAACAATAAATTTATTGTATTATTTATTAAATATTTTATTTGTTTAATGCCACCATCAAATGAAAATAATCAGGAGAAATAATTGAGTCGTGTGACCAGAACTTGTCATAATATTTATTTAACTGTTGTGATATTTGTTAAGTTTGTGATACTTTAATAAATGTGTAGCTTATTTATATTTTTGTTATTGATTATGAGAAAGAAACAAGTCTGGCCCAGGGTTCAAGACTCTTCTATATAAAACAGAATAGGGAGGGGTAAACATGTAATGATTTATATATTAAAGACTGTGCTGAGGGTACTAAATATTAAGAGAGTAGCAAACCAACAATACATGTTAAACAAAATAGACATTTCAACAAAAATATATGAATAGAAATATGAGTCAAACACAAATAAAACATCTTACCGATTAATCAATAAACAAAACATCTAACCGATTAATCAATAAACAAAACATCTAACCGATTAATCAATAAACAAAACATCTAACCGATTAATCAATAAACAAAAAGACTACCAGAGATCAACAATATGATTGGTCAAGCTCTACATAGACCAGAGTCCGAAAAAGCAGTGAATGAATTTATAAAAAACAAGTGTATGAGCCCTCATCTCTTCCCTTACCTGAAATAGAGGTGTAACAACACAACATGAAAACTGACTGGAAAAAGCAGTTAGAAATGGCTTTTAAAAGACATGATTGATTGATTGATTGTTGGTTGCTTAACGTCCAGTGGCAAATATTTCATGCATATTCAGGACGAGAACAAGTTCACAATAAATACAATAGGTAGGTTGTTGTAATAGAGGCCATCTAGGATGATGGTCGGGAAATTTGGACTGCCACTGGAAAATGAGGGTATAATGGATAGGGACAGAAATTTTGCCTTGCAACAGGCCACCTACGGACCCCTCAAAGAGTTGTTGCAAGGGTTCTTAACGTGCATAGAGCGTGGCACTCTCTTTACACGAGGCATCGGATTTAATGTCCCCCTTCTGACCAGACGTGACTGCTAACTTGATACATCCCGCACAGCCAAACGGACGCCCCACTTCAGCAAGCGTTTTACTGCCAGTCGGGAGAAGACCAAGTGACCATATTTCTATACCCCAGTCACCCTTGTGAGCCCTCATCTCTTCCCTTACCTGAAATAGAGGTGTAACAACACAACATACAAACAAACTGACTGGAAAAAGCAGTTAGAAATGGCTTTTAAAAGACATGAGATTGGTACAAATCACAAAATCCTACAAAATATAAAAAGGTAATAAGTACCAATGTAAGAGGACTCCTTCTATTAGGCATCTCAAAGTCTTCATTGGTTAGTAAACCTGTTTTCCAAAACTGAATTATCAATCAGTACACAACCAACAGATTAAGTATACAGACATCATAAACAGTCTTCAGTAAAATGTATGACACAGCCAATGAATTAAGTATGCATACATCATAAACAGTCTTCAGTAAAATGCATGACACAGCCAATGAAATAAGTACACATACATCATAAACAGTCTTCAGTAAAATGCATGACACAGCCAATGAAATAAGTATACAGACATCATAAACAGTCTTCAGTAAATTGTATGACACAGCCAATGAATTAAGTATACAGACAACATAAACAGTCTTCAATAAAATGTATGACACAGCCAATGAAATAAGTATGCAGATATCATAAACAGTCTTCAGTAAATTGTATGACACAGACAATGAATTAAGTATACATACATCATAAACAGTCTTCAGTAAAATGCATGACACAGCCAATGAAATAAGTACACATACATCATAAACAGTCTTCAGTAAAATGCATGACACAGCCAATGAAATAAGTATACAGACATCATAAACAGTCTTCAGTAAATTGTATGACCCAGCCAATGAATTAAGTATACAGACAACATAAACAGTCTTCAATAAAATGTATGACACAGCCAATGAATTAAGTATACAAACATCATAAATAGTATTCAGAAAAATGTATGACACAGCCAATGAATTAAGTATACAGACAACATAAACAGTCTTCAGTAAATTGTATGACACAGCCAAAGAATTAAGTAAAAACATCATAAACAGTCTTCAGTAAAATTTATGACACAGCCAATGAATTAAGTATACAGACATCATAAAAAGTCTTCAGTAAAATTTATGACACAGCCAATGGTTTAAGTATACAGACAACATAAACAGTCTGAGTAAAAACAATGACACAGCCAATGGTTTAAGTATACAAGCAACATAAACAGTCTTCAGTAAAATGTATGACACAGCCAATGAAATAAGTACACAGACAACATAAACAGTCTTGAGTAAAAACAATGACACAGCCAATGAATTAAGTATACAGACAACATAAACAGTCTTCAGTAAATTGTATGACACAGCCAATGAATTAAGTCTTGAAGGCCGTACGGTGACCTATAGTTGTTAATGTCTGTGTTATTTTGGTCTTTTGTGGATGGTTGTCTCATTGGCAATCATACCAAATCTTCTTTTTTATATATTCGGTAAATTGTATGACACAGCCAATGAATTAAGTATACCGACAACTTAAACAGTCTTAAGTAAATTGTATGACACAGCCAATGAATTAAGTATACAGACAACATAAACAGTCTGAGTAAAAACAATGACACAGCCAATGAATTAAGTATACAGACATCATAAACAGTCTTGAAGGCCGTACGGTGACCTATAGTTGTTAATGTCTGTGTTATTTTGGTCTTTTGTGGATAGTTGTCTCATTGGCAATCATACCACATCTTCTTTTTTATATATTCGGTAAATTGTATGACACAGCCAATGAAATAAGTATACAGACAACATAAACAGTCTGAGTAAAAACAATAACACAGCCAATGAATTAAGTATACAGGCAACATAAACAGTTCAGTAAAATTTATGACACAGCCAATGAATTAAGTATACAGGCAACATAAACAGTCTTCAGTAAAATTTATGACACAGCCAATGAATTAAGTATACAGGCAACAAAAACAGTCTTCAGTAAAATTTATGACACAGCCAATGAATTAAGTATACAGACAACATAAACAGTCTGAGTAAAAACAATAACACAGCCAATGAATTAAGTATACATACATCATAAACAGTCTTCAGTAAAATTTATGACACAGCCAATTAATTAAGTATACAGACAACATAAACAGTCTTCAGTAAAATGTATAACACAACCAATGAATTAAGTATACAGGCAACATAAACAGTCTGAGCAATTTTAATTACAATGCCGGAGCGAACAACCAAACAAAGTTGGCAACCAAGGCATATTAAAAACTCTTGGTTTGCATGCTTTATTATTTTAACTGTAACAACAAGAGGGCAACATACATTCTTTGGCAATAGACATCTTCTTTTATTAATACATATATAAAACATTGAAAGGATGATAAGTCGGAAAATCATTCAAACTTTATCAAGTTTAAAAGTTGAAGAGTCAAGTACTGATGCGTTATCGTACCTCCTCTGTTGTTTTAAATCATGGAAAGTTGTGGAAAACTTTGCAATTATTAACAAAATGTGTATCAACTGTTTAACTTTTAGTAGGATTAATATTTACATTTTATTCTAGTTCTGGGAATTATATGATAGCGATTTTTAATCATTCGCGTTTGAGAAAGAGCAATTTTTGCTATTGGCTGCAATCCATATGTACTGATTACACTATGAAAATATTCCACTGATTGAAATACCTTGATGTAGGTTCAATTCAGCCTCTCTGGAGGAATCAAAATCTTTACATTTTGACAAATATTGGCTGATGGCAAAACTCTATTGCAACTTAAGGTTTCAACCATATTAATGAATTTGATTTAATAGTTTTGATTCAATCTTGGACAGAAGCAGCAGACACACATGTTCGTAGAAACTGAGTGCGATGAAGGCTTTAATAGTAACGATTATATCTTCAGTTTTAAATATAATGGTGAATGGAAATCAATTAGATTTTAAATTTTTCAATGAGTTTGAAGTATCGTCAGCAGTTTCAGATCTAGAACAGAGTAATCGGACGTCAGGTGAGTCGTCTTGCGTCACCAGATATAGAGCTAGACTAAGTACTCAGTTACCGGATGTCAGGTAAGTCGTGTAGCGTCACCAACTATAGAGTTAGTACTCAGTAACCGGACGTCATGTGAGTCGTCTTGCGTCACCAGATATAGCGCTAGTACTCAGTTACCGTACATCAGGTAAGTCGTCTTGCGTCACCAGCTATAGAATTAGTACTCAGTAACCGGACGTCAGGTGAGTCGTCTTGCGTCACCAGATATAGCGCTAGTACTCAGTTACCGGACGTCAGGTAAGTCGTCTTGCGTCACCAGATATAGCGCTAGTACTCAGTTACAGGACGTCAGGTAAGTCGTCTTGCGTCACCAGCTATAGAGTTAGTACTCAATAACCGGACATCATGTGAGTCGTCTTGCGTCACCAGTTATAGAGCTAGTACACTCTTATCAGATTTTCTGATGGAGTATCTTACGGCGTAAGCTATAGCGTCAGTGCACACAGTAAATGGAGGACAGGTGATTCATCTTACGTCATCAGCTAAAGGTGATTCATCTTACGTCATCAGGTGATTAATTTTACGTCATCAGCTACAGGTGATTAATCTTACGTAATCAGCTACAGGTGATTAATCGTACGTCATCAGCTACAGGTGATTAATCTTACGTCATCAGCTACAGATCTACATCATCAGAAGCTACAAGGCTAGTATACACAGTTACCGTATGATAGGTAAGTAATTTTATGCATAGCAGCTAAAAAGTCAATACACAGTTACCGGACGACTATTGAATTATCTTACGTCAGAAACTACAAGGCTAGAAGTTCAAGAACCTAGAACACACTTATTGCACGTCTAATAAGTCATCTAACGTCAGAAGCTACAAGGCTAGAACACACTTATTGCCAGACTATTGAGTCATCTAACATCAGAAGCTACAAGGCTAACATATAATTATTGCACGACTACTGCGTCATCTAAGGTCAGAAGCTACAAGGCTAGAAGATCTAGAACCTAGAAAACACTTATTGCACGACTACTGAGTCATCTATGGTTAGACACTACAAGGCGAGAAGTTCTAGAACCTAGAACACACTTATTGCACGACTTTTGAGTCATCTAAGGCCAGAAGCTACAAGGCTAGAACACACTCATTGCACGACTATTGAATCATCTAAGGTCAGAAGCTACAAGGCTAGAACACACTTATTGCACGACTATTGAGTCATCTAACGTCAGAAGCTACAAGGCTAGAACACACTTATTGCACGACTATTAAGTCATCTAAGGCCAGAAGCTATAAGGCTAGAACACACTTATTGCACAACTATTGAGTCATCTAACGTCAGAAGCTAGAAGGCTAGAACACACTTATTGCACGACTATTGAGTCATCTAAGGTCATAAGCTATAAGGCAAGAACACACTTATTGCACGACTATTGAGTCATCTAAGGTCATAAGCTATAAGGCTAGAAAATACTTATTGCACGACTATTGAGTCATTTAAGGTCAGAAACTACAAGGCTAGAACACACTTATTGCACGACTTTCGAGTCATCTAACGTCAGAGAAGCTGCAAGGCTAGAACACACTTCTTGCACGACTATTGAGTCATTTAAGGTCATAAGCTTCAAGGCTAGAACACACTTATTGCACGACTATTGAGTCATCTAAGGTCATAAGCAACCAGGCTAGAACACACTAATTGCACGACTATTGAGTCATTTTAGGTCTTAAGCTTCAAGGCTTCGGATGTTTCAAAGTCTAGTACAAAATTGAGGACAACACGTTTAATAATTTCATGCGTCCGAAGCGCTTTTCTGGATTTACCTTCATCAGGAACGCTCAAAGTCAAACATTTTAAATCCGAAGATGTATAAATACCGAAACCTTTGAAGAGCTATATAACAAATAAAATAGATGGCCAAATCCATCTAAAGTTAACTTTGCCCTGGAAACAGTATATGTTAATATATATGTTCCTGCTTTGCCTGAGGGAGTTGAAACCTTAGTTTCTTAATAATTTATAAATTTATAAACGGACAATTTTAGAAAACTTTGTTAAATCATGTCAGTACTTCGGTACTGACTACCGAGCTGATGATACATATGTAAATCTAAATGTATGGAAATGTATGATTTTATGAACAAGATTGCAACATTTTAAGGGTTAATCCAGAGTACTAAACACACATTTTGTTTAATTCCAGGAGCAGAAAGTAAAATGATATGTGAAACAACGGACATCACTCAAATAGTACTACCTGATGTTAGGGGAAAGATCTTTTCTGTCGACGGTCCAGACAACACTTTCGTTGTTATATTTGAAGATACAAGTGTAATATTAGTTAAATTGAGCAAGAAGTGCACGAGTCTGGTATTTGAAATAAATAAAATTGTTCGTGATGATTTTAAAGCGTCCGAGTTAAAAGACTCAATAGAAATTTGCTCAAATGTCAGTATTACTCAAAACTTAACGTGTGGGTCGAACGCTGTGTACAACGTTACTTATTCAAAGAATGTTGCAATACCATACTTTACAGGCGTTAATATTTTTTTCAAAGACGAATTTTATATGTGTACAAAACAGTTCAATGAATTTATTGAAAACAGGCATTTTCAAGTTGGTTATGAAGATGTTACATATTTTCTTCTGAACAAGACAAAATGCTGGGGAGTTGTGTCTGGTACGAATCAACATACAATTTTATTTTCAAAAAATGAAACGAGCAAACAGATAAAATATGGTTTAATAAAAGGAATACTGCAAAAAGGGATGAAACAAAAGTTTAGTAATGACATTTTCTTGACTTCAGAACACCAATCTTGTATAAATATATTTCTACAGTACGTCTATTCACAAGGTTACCATAGAAACAAATATGATATCTATTTGAGTGTTCATAATGTCATCGAATATACTTCAAACTTTCCTTGTTTGGAAGTTCATTACCAATGCATTGGGGACCAGTATTTTATGGTTTTGCAATTAGTTTTTAGTGCACCTATAGCTTATTCTGAAATTGGCGTAACAATTGAAGTGACCATTGTTAATATCATCATACTATTTATATTTCTACGTAAAGAGAACCGAACACCAGTCACGATTTTACTGTCAGTCTTGGCTATATCAGATACTATGCACGCATTGTTGATATCTTTTTCGGAAGTAATTGCTCGCCGTACCGAAGTCCATAGTCCTACACCAAGAATATCAACATTTAGCTATCCCTTATGTCTTAATATTCTTAGAACTCTGTTGCTTTCTTATATTTTTCACTTATTTTCGGTTTGCATTACTACACTTTTATGCCTACAGAAAACCGTGGCTCTTTTGTTCCCTATTTGGAGCAGGGTACATCTAAACACCAAGGTCAGTTTTATAGGTTCTGTGGTTGTGCTTGTTATAAGTGTCCTCCTGGTTCTGCCTCTTATCATATTTGAAGAATTGAATATCAAAATGATTGAAGGCAAGTGTTGCAATGACAGAAAAGAATACTTTGGAATACATGATGAACCACACAGATATACGGTACTCATAATAAACATATTAAACTTTTTGAGTGATTTAGTTGTTTTGCTGTGTACGGTTTACATTGCCTGTAAATTGACATATCTGAGGAGAAATCTTATGTGGAAAGATAATCCAGCAACCCAAATAAGAAACCGAAAGTCTGCCATTACAGTTGTAATCATATGCGTCATTTTCTTAATGTCTGAAGCGCTGAACATAAGTGAGATGATGATATATTTTTTGTCTACAAGCGGCGCCAATGAGAGGCCTAACAATTTACGCATTGAATTATACCAGTACAAATATTTAAGTATAATGATTGGATTTTCAATGAATTTTATAGTCTACCTGGTAATGAGTAAAGAGATGAGAGGAAAGGTGTTCAGAATTATGAAATGCTGGTAATCGATGTTGTATTACTCCAAATTTATTGACATACTTGAGCGTTACTAACCCGTTGAAGCTGTGACAACACTTGTTCTGGTGAAAAGATTACGATACATTGGAAGCATGTCAAGCAAAAACAATTTCAAAGCTTTGTTTAGAAATCTGTCTACAACATATTCACATCAGGAAATCGAATCATCCGGAAGGTTCGGTTCCAAATCATCTAAATATCATTATGTATTACCATAGGGAAGGAAGCAATACTATGTCAATAGGTGAAGGTTTTATTTACAAAAATAAAATGTTAACGTTGGTGACGCAATCGTTTGATTCAATTTGATTGATTTAGGGATGTATGCTGGGCGGGCCGCTGTCAATTGGTGTCCGTTCATTAACATGAAAACGCTTTGACGTTTAGAATACATGGACATTTTTCTTACCACGGACAAAATACCAATTGCGAGTTGTTAAATCAAAACATTATTTGTAAGAGAAGCAGTCCTTATGATGCGCCCTTAGTAATAGTCCGTAAGCATAACAAGTATTTTAGGCTGTGTGTTGACTATAGACAACTTATTAAAAAGACAATATGCGACGCTTATCCGCTTCCACGGATTTAAAAAGCATAAGACACTTTGCACGGAACATAGTTTAATTCAACTTTAGATTTATCCCAAGGTTATAGTTAACTATCAAGTAGTGATCGATGAAATAAGACTAAATTTCGTGTTGGAACTGGAGGTCTGTATGAGTACATTAGCCAATGCCCAACGGACTTTCTAATAGCGCGGCTACATTTTGAAATATAATGAAAGCATGTTTCAATGAAAAAAAAATGAAAATATTACAAATATATATAGATATTATTATCTTTTCTAAGACAGTAGAATTGGATTGTGATTGAATAGTTGACATGTATATATGGTATAAGTTTGTGACACAAAATGAATGTGGTGAAAAAACTGAAAAATTTGAAATTGATCATTTACCTTTTGTGACCCAATATCCAAATCAAAGTGGTGTCCAGGTGAATTTGAACATAATTTTATTACAGAGCTTCGATATATTTATAAACTTTAAAATGAAAGACATAATTTCACAAAACATGCGATTACAGTAAGTGCAATATATGTTGGTCTTTTTTTTTTTTGTATTATTTTTTTGTCAGATTTCTTGATTGACAACATATTTTTTACGTTTGGAAGACGTGTTTTTCAACAGACTGTTGGCATTCCAATGGGCACTTCTTGCCGACTTGTTTCTTTATTATTATGAGGCTGACTTGATACAGGAACTTCTTTTAGAAGAAAGATAAGAAGTTATTATATAATATCCTTTAACTTTACTTTCCGCTATATAGATGATTTTTTTTCACTAAATAATTAAAAATTTGGTGACTATGTTAAACGCATTTATCCTATCGAACTAGAGATACAGAATACAACAGATACAGTTAAGTTGACCTCGTATCTTGACTTACAACAAGAAATTGACAATGAGGGTAGGTTGAAAACAAAATTTTACGACAAAAGATATGATTTCAGCTTCCCAATTGTGAACTTTTCATTTCTTTGTAGCAACATGTCAGCAGCGCCTGCATACGGAGTATATATCTCCCAATTGATACGATTCCCGGGCTTGTATGATATATTATGAGTTCCTTGATAGAGGGTTACTGCTCACAAGGAAGCTATTAAACCAAGTTTTCCAAATGGTGAATCTGAAATCATCCCTTCGAAATTTTTACGGACGCCATCACAAATTTGTTGACGTTATGGAATAACCGTTTCACAGATGATTTCGGATAGGTTCCTTATCTCGTAACTACAATCCTCTTCCCTTTTCACGAATATGAATATGACCTACCAAATTAGACTACTTACCGGGTTTGTAATAACATGATCAACACCACAGGTGCCACATTTGGAGCAGGATCTGCTTACCCTTCCGGAGCACCTGAGATCACCCCCAGTTTTTTTGTGGGTTCGTGTTGCTGAGTCTTTAGTTTTCTATGTTGTGTATTGTGTTCTATTATTTGTTTGTTTGACTTTTTCTTTTTAAGCCATGGCGTTGTCAGTTTATTTTCGATCTAATAGTTTGACTGTCCCTCTGGCATGAAAAATATGAAACAATTCAAATTGAGAAATTAAACGGCCTAATTTATATCAAAACCATTTACGAAAAGCAAATATAACAAACCTGAACCAACTATATACAACCACTGATCTAAAGGTTCCTGACTCGAGACATGCGCATAAAGAATGTGGCGGGGTTAAACATGTTTGTGAGTGCTCAACACCCCCCCTTTTCTACCTGGGACAGAGGGTACGAGTACAACATAAGAATAACTATAAAAATCAGTTGAAAAAGGCTTAACTCATTAGATTGGTACAAATACACAGAGTGGACGTGGTCGGGTACTTGTGCATCTCAACATCAAACAGACACTAAGTACTGATCTGAGAGTACTCTCAGTTACTGACAGATATGTTCAGTGATTTTTATAGTTTGTGCTTATGTTGAATTATTCTTCCACTGTCCCAGGTTAGAAGGAGGGTTTAGATCCCGCTTACATATTTAACCCTGCCACATTTCTTGTGAAGACTTGACTCATTGTCAATCACACCACATCTTCTTTTTCATATTATAACTAGCGATAAGGAATGTTATATACGGGCTCTGTTTACAACATCACCTTAAAATGTAAGATTTGCTATTCCGCTCGAAATAAGTTTTCTACAGATAAAGCTAAACTTACAGACCAAATCTTTGAAAGAGTTTGGAAAAGGGTTTAGTCATGAATTTATGATAATGAAATGCATGATTTACGCTCATTGTTACTAGGGATAGTAAGGAAATAATTATATACATTTAAAACAAAAGATTATCAGCATTAAGTTAGAGAGATTACTTTTCCATAAAAAAAAAATCACTTTAGATTGTTCAACTCGGACAAAAAATGAAAAGTACACATTAATTTTTAGATGATAAAAGTAAAGGTATTTTGGGATCATTTGGTCGATTAAACAGATAACCAATTTTAGGACATTTTACAAATATGCTTTTCTTCAATCATAGGTCAAATATAGGATTTTTTTTACTGTTTTTGCAACTGGTTAGATAGATAACCGAAATTCACTTCATAAGATGACGGTATGTGTTGTTGAGTTTATCAATTAAATGGAATTTAGACGGATATTTATTGAGCGTAGCGGTAAACTGTGATTCGTAACAGTAAAGCGCAAGTCTGCTGTGCCCATATGAATACCTACAATTTGTCGATACCCGATCATAGATCAGACAAGCCGAACATTGATATTTTCTGATTGTCTGCTGTATCTTTAAATTTATGGCTATTTGTTTTTTTTGTTTATTCCGGTATGTGCATCAAACATTTCATTAGTTTTCTCGTATGAATTGTCCTGTTTCGTCATATTGGGGCCTTTTCATACTCTTACTTTTTGATATAGATTTTGTTCGTTGTCGCAGGCTGTACGGTTGTAGTGTGCACTTTGGTCGGGTTGTTGTCTCTTTGACACATTCCCCATTTCCATTCTCAAAGTTATTTTACAATCTTTTACGTCATTTGATTTCTCGCGGAAAGTTATTTTATAAGCAATCATGCTACATTTTTTTTTATACATGAAAAGCTTCGATATGACAAACATACTTGCAGGAATCCAATCTATGGTTGGTTCCTGATCTTTGGTAATCATGGCAGAATTCCGATTCTATGTCGGGTTTAAAAGACGTAATTCCATCCAAAATCTTTGGCAGATTTTTTTACTTCCAAATCTATGGCAAGTTTTGTAATTTCCTCCCTCCTCTGGTTAAAAGGTCACATCTTCCTTTAAACCATCGGCATATCATCTTCGCTAGCCAAATGTTACGATCCACTTCCCTCCTTCGTAATCCTTGGCTAGCGAAGATGTCGGCATATTGTTATAGAGGGGAATTAAAGTGGAAAGTATTTCCCTGTGTTTTTGTTTGTAAAAAACTGTGAGCCCCGTTTTATTTTCTTTTTTTTTATTTACATTCTACAAATACAAACAATAAATCTATGAATGGTGTCCAAATCTATGGGTTCTTTCGTCGTTAGCGGCGGCGACGACGCAATATGGCGTTATTTAATCATATGTTACGCAATTTCAAGATCTGTCATAGATTTAGAGAAAACAAAAAACTGCCATATTCTGTATTCTGTATCTTCATTTTCTCTGCCAATATAGGCACACCTTCAGTACGAAGTAATAAATCCAATATAAATCCAATCACCAATAGAATTATAATACAGTCTGTACACAATAAAGGCATGTCAATATATTCCTTCACCAATATCACATATCAAGTCTTATATTCACGGAATTTAGAATATATTTACTTTTAATTAATAATAACTAACAGTCCATACACAACTACTACTTAGCTAAATTTGACTTTCTTAAGTGTTTCTGTCCAGTGTTTAGGAGCTTGTATCTTTGCATATGCAGGTTATATATAAGTGTTCTAAAAGCAGGTTCAACATGCAAGCTAATAAAGCTACATAAATCACTAGTTTTGGTGCAAGCACAGAATTTCACAAGATAGTATTGGTTAATTATCACATGGATTAAGTTTATATCGAAACTAATGTTAAATAGTTCTACCAATCTAAGATATCTTTATTGCAAATTTTGTAGGTGGCTGATACCTCACATTTGTTGAATTAGGCTCTATTTGATTGCAGTATGTAATTTCCTGTTGCAACTTTTGTTCTTATAGGTATTCTGTTGATGTCCCTGCAGTATGAAGTGTTTGTTGTAAGGATTGGATGGATTGTTTTGATCTTATATGCACATGCGATGCGTTGCAAGCTTGAATAACCCTCTGAATTTTCATTTATATTTTCTTTCCAGTAAGTATAAATTTTCCTTGTAATCAAATTTTTCCATTGGAATTTTCCAAGAGGGTAAGTTAGGAAATTCTGACAGTCTGGCAGATCATATTTTAGGCACTTTATTTCTATGAACCAGCTTTTACGTGTTTTTAATTGCAGCTGTCTTTCTGCTACATTCAACTGATGTTTTGTTAGCTCTGGTGATATTTCCAAAAAGTGTTTTTAAAGCTTTAAGGTGGATTTCAGCTTCAATTGGTAGCATTCCACTTAGTATGTATATAGCAGGGTCACAGCTGTTTGTTGAGAAAAAGAGAGTATTAGTTTAACAATTTTCTTGTGGAATTGGTGGATTGTATCAAAAATGATGCCTGTCGGAAGTAGTATTTCCAAACCATAGGTTAATATAGGCATAACATATGTTTTTAACAGAGTAATAGCTGTTTCAGGATCTAATCCATTCCTCTCATGTAAGCCTGTGCCTATTAGGCTGTATAATGATCCTCTTGCCTTCTTTATGTTTTCATCAACAGTTAATTTTGCCGAGTTTTTCTGACACTTTTGTATACCAATATGTGAGGAGTGATCTACCACTGGCATATGGTTATTGTTTTTATGCCAAAAATTGTCCTCTATTTCAATCGATCTGTATGAGGTGTTTACAGCCTTTACAGGTAATATTACACTTTTTGTTGGTTGTAGAGTGTATCCCTCTATCCTACTAAAATTGACAGCAATATTTACTAGCGTCTGAAGTTCTATTGGATACTTTGCTATTATAGCAACGTCATCAGCACATGTTGGAGCACAGCAGCTAAGATGCCTATGTGTCCACCTATTCCTGTGTCACATAAAAGGTTTAGTAGAGGGTTTACATACAACTTGTACAGATCAGCACTAATGGTACCACCTTGGCGTACACCCTGTTCTATTTCAAAGACTACTGAAGTTTTATTTCTCCATTTTATACAAGATATTGCATTTTTGTAGAGCCTATCTATCAATATTATGGATTGATCAGAGATTCCTGTTTGATATAATCTCCTTGTAAGATTTAAATGTACGACCACATCAAATGCCGATTTACCATCAAGTAAAGCTATGTATGTTGGTAATTTGAGATCTTTACTTTCACGCTCAAACTCTTCAATAATTAATTCACATAACAGAGGGGTGATGTTATTTCAGTAAATCCTCTTTGTAAAGGATTTTGTTTCTCCAGGATGATAGTGTTTTCCCGTACTTTAATTATCTTTTCAATTATTTTGGAGTATATAGGTGTGACTGTTATTCCTCTATAGTTTTTCGCATATCTTGCATCACCCTTATTCTTGAATACAGGAAATAGTGTACTAATTTTCAGAATGTCAGATATACAGCCTAGTTCAAAAGATCCGTTGATAAGTAGTTGTAAATATTGTTGCAATTGTTTACCACCATGTATGATATTTTCAGCGTTTACACCAAAGAAGTCGGCAGCTTTATTCCTGTTTAGACATGATATTGCTTTTGAAATCTCTTCTTCTGTAATAGGGTTATGCTTGAAACGATCTTTACATATGTCAATTATAATTTTAGCTTCTTTTTCAATAAGATCTAGATATTGAGTGTCATAATTTTGATTTCAAGTGTTCTTTTTTGCAAGCTTATGAAAGTGTGAACGCCAGCCTTCAATGATATTATCGTTGTGATAGGTATTATCATCTACATGTAATTGATCTATAAATCTAGATAATTTTCCTCTCTGACTTTTTATAATTTTATAAAACATGTTTCTGTCTGATGTTCTGGCATTAATTAGTTTTTGACGTTCATTTATTCTACGTTTAGATTTGATTTATTTGGCGTTTGTAACGTCCATCGATTTGGATTCCGCCATAGATCTAAGTCCTACATATTTATCTCAGATCTGTACTGGTATTGTTGTGGGGATGTACAAGGAAACGTATGGTTGGTCAGTGAACTTGGTTTTATGGCTAGCCAAACCTCTCGCTTTTATGGCAATGCTTAAAAAATAAAATTTTATTTAATGTTTTTATGAGATAAAAATGTGTCACATTTCTTAGATATTTGATCAAATAATTCGTATGTCTTCAATTAATGAATAAATTATCACTGGGTGATACGGAGGTGAAAACCGTCATATTAATAATATTTAATGTCCGTTACCACATATAAATGTGTTTTGCTATATTGGTATTTAGTGATTGTATCGGGAGATAACTCTTTACTTCCGCCAAATTTTGAAAATGGCCTTTCGAAAAAATAAGATTAAAAGTGATAGTTGTAAAGATTTAATATTAGACGGCGGGATCCAGTCGCACACTAGATGTATATTGGTCAAAGAATACTTGAAATATATTTTATACGAACGACAACAAATCCCTGTCCCATACGAGCAAGTTAAACAAGGGTTGAAAATAATGGAAGACCAACAACACAATGTCAATGATATTAAAACAAGACCGGATCAGGTGTTTATTTTCATATTTATGACTATTGAATGACGACATAAATCACAGATGTGAACTCTTGGACTTGTCATTGATTTGAATGTTTTGATCTCGGTCCATAGATTTAGGGATCAATCAAATAATAAGATTGAGGATGGAAAATAAGTTTTATTTTCAGTGGCAGTGGGCAATTTAAATATTAAAAACACGATACACCTTATCACTATTCCAACTGACTGAGAATCTGTCTTGCTTGAACAATCAATGTCATACTACAATCACATTTCCATTTTGGTTTTTATTGACCTATTATGTTATGGTATACCCTTGTCCGTCCATCTGTCCGTCGTCCACATGTCAGTCATTAACTTACAAACTCTTTAACCAATTTGCATAGAACTTTGGTCAATTGTTTTTATCTATTGAACTGAGTGCCCTTTTTTTTTTTTTTATAAATTTTAGATGTTACATTTCAGACAACACATGACAGATTAGAAAACTTAAGTATTAAAAATTACACAACTGATTTCCAGTAATTTTGGACAATTAGCGATAAGGTGTAAACAACGTTGATTAAGCTCTAATTGAGGTTTTGAACCTACAGACATGCATGTTAACTCTCTTGCTGTTGCAAAGACACATATTTAACGTTATGTTTAATTAAGGTAGCACAATACAAAGATTTTATAACTCCAACTCCCAAGTTTTAAAATGCTGTAACTTTCTTAATAATGCTTGAAAATTTATAAAAGTGGTAGTTTTGGATAGCTAACAGATTACTCTTTCCAATTAATGCAATGTTAGTATTTTGCAACAATTATGTAACCAATTATAGTGTTAACTGTGTCTAAAATATTTTTCACCAAATTTCTGCTTTCAAATGAATTTAGCTTCTGCATAGGTATCCCTAGAGGGTTGATTTTGTTATATGTTGTTCCTATGGCCATTATCTACAAAAGGGTGTCTCAGATTTCAGATAGAATGTATAGAACAAATTTTACACCTAATTAAACATTATCTTCTTTTATGTGGTTAGGATGTTTACACTAATTAGAGATTTATGAGAGAATGGAATACCATAGAGACAATCTGAGACACCCTTTTGAAGCCCATGATGTGTTGATTAAGATTTCGTTAAAATTTTCTGTATAGTTAAAGAGACGAAAGAGCTAAATTCATTCAAGTGAACTTACCCAGATTCTGCCACTAATTACATAATAATTGATTACATAATGATTGCATAATAAAAATATTGCATTCATTTAAAAGATTAATCTTTTGTCTATCTATATATACCTATTTTATTATTTTCTATGCATTCATAAAAAAGTTACAGCATTTCAAAGGTTAGTGATTGGAAGTAAAAACATCTTTGTATTGTGCTACCTTAACGCAAGCTTTAAATAGTCATTGATGTACTTGTATCTCCTTAGAATAAATACAGAAAAATACTAAACATCTTCTGATTGGGACCCCATTGTAAAAGGGAGTATTTTTAAGACATTCAAAAATCACCAATAAGACCATGAAGACTAAGTACATGTTGGCTCTGCCTGATTTTTACACGGAGCTGTACCTCAAAGTTATGCCCCTTTATAATTTGGAAAATTGCCAAATTTTGGGTTTCCACACCTTTACTTAAGTTTTGCTCATCCAAATTTTATGAAATTCATGCACATTGCTAAGAACCACAACAAGGAAACAGAGTTTTAATATGGGTTGTTATTTAACTTGGAAAATTGCAAAGCTTGAGCGTGGGTATTCATGTCCTCTGACACATTCTTCTTTAAAAAAATTAAACCAGGAGCAACTTTAGAAAATTCTATAATGAAAAGAAGATGTTAAATGGATTTTTAGTGGAAGAAGACTTCAAGTCTTCTGAAGGCCTATGGTGCCGACTTTAAAATCATTGAACCTCTGTATGCCGCATTCGTTTCTGTGTATTACAATTTCATAACAACTCCTGATTCCTGACACCGATTTTTACACATGATTAAGTATCTGATTCATTTAATCTGTAAATATGTACCCTTTTATTTATGTAAATTATTAGATTTCATCTCATCTACAATGTACATGAACATTATTTGTTTACTTGTAACCGGATGTTTTTACTGTAGATATTTGTAGTACGCATGCGTGAATTTGGTATCGGGACAACTCGCCCTGTTTACATTTTCGCCCTTCGTCTGTTCGTCCTGAGTTCTTTCGCTCGTAAAGTACGTTCACCATGTGTTCATTCTCTTTAGTCTTATCAAGGACGTTTTATAATACGTCCTTGCATGTATTAAAAAATATTAATATTAAGGGTATCATTAAAAAATTCTAAAACACGATTTAGTGAAAATCATCTGTTCCTGATTTTGTTCCCAAGGTAGGACAATCGTGTTCAGCCAATCAAATTCTGCGTTTCTCATGATCAATTAATAAGCCAATCAAAAACGTTTTCACTGAAGATTCTAGATTTTGAATTTGTGTTGTTTTCATCTAGTTGTAAAATCGTGAATATGGCATGTGAATTTTCATCTGCAAGCAGGTTCTCACACAGCTTAAGGATAAAAGCATGGCTGATTGACAAAGTTCAATGATGCAGTACTACCATAAAGATAATAAATAGTTTTTTTTTCACTAATTTAATGACATAATACTTGTTGTAACATATTTTATTTTTGTATTCAATTAAATTATTTAAAGGACAATGTACTATTCTTATTTCACAAAGACCAACAAACAGGTTGGGACCCCCCCCCCCCCCCCCTGAGTGATGTTCCTTATATGAGGGACTGTCCCTAAAACAAGGGGTCATTTTACTGTTGAAAAAAAAGAAAGAAAATTTTTAAGATTTTAACTCAAAAGTGGGAAAATTCATTTTATGTTCTTTTTCGCTATACTCATACGAACATAAAAATTGTCTTAATAATACATAAATAAAACAAAAAGCAATTTTGGATGAGAAATTGTACTGATTGAAAATTCATTATATTTGGAACAACTTTTCTAAATGAGGGGTCAAATTAATAAGGAAGATATAAGTTTAGAAACATCACAAAATTCTTTTGACATGTTTTGACCATTTAATACTTGATAGATGCATAGTTATTGGGGAAAAGTTTCATCAAGTAATATGAATATAAAGGTGCTCATTTTTTACAGTGGGTTGTAATGTTCTTCCAATGAGGGTTACCCCTCATTTGGAGTGTTGTTCCCAACCTGTTAAAGGTCCATCTTTGTGATTAATTCAAAATTGGAAATTTCAACAAGCATCTAATATTCTTACACAAGAAAATAAACCCTGGTCTGCTAGCTACATGTTCATCTTTTCTACCGATTTAATAACTAGAATCATGCAAACAGACTTAAGAAAAAGGCATGTAAGTTCATCATACAAATATGACACTTTTTCTAGACAATCCAGATAGTGCAAAATACTTTGCTAAAAATTGTAACCTTTAAAATTGTTGTCGCGCACTAAAACCCCCCTTGGGAACTTTCAAAAGTTGGCGGGTATGAAACAAGTCTTACTTTTTTTATGCCCCATGTATGGGCATTATGTTTTCTGGTCTGTCCGTCCGTCCTGCTTTAGGTTAAAGTTTATGGTCGAGGTAGTTTTTGATGAAGTTGAAATCCAATCAACTTGAAACTTAGTACACATGTGTTCCTTATGATATGATCTTTCTAATTTTACTGCCAAATTAAATATTTTACCTAATTTTCACAGTCCACTGAACATAGAAAATGATTGTACGGATGGGACATCCATGTACTTATGATACATTCTTGTTTGAAGAAAAAAAAATACATCATAATGATAATGGAACAAAGCAGGCTGGGTAAGTGGGGCTGCTTTTATTCACCTTCTTTCTCCTCAGAGCTATCAGCTCTTTGATTTTTTGCACCTGCTGGTGGATCATCAGACCAAAACAATTTTTTTTTTTACCTCTTAAGGTTTGGCAATCAATGAATATTAATGGAACAATAAAGTTTAGTATCAAAAGCAAACTTGTGACCTAAGAGGTAAATTTGTGATTCTTTGTCAAGACAAGACACATAAAACACATCATTAATCATAGCTGGTCAATTATTATGTCAATCATATCAACCCGGATGATGGACATCACCTATTTGTAATCTACATTCTCTGAATTGAATTATATATACTACTGTAAAAGAATGAAATTCTAAGAAATAATTTTTAAACTTATATTTTGATTATTTCAGAAACCACCTGTGAGAAGGTCATTGGTGTCCAAAATGGAATTAAGGAAGATTACCAAGCTGGTCAAAGGTTTAGAAGAACTGTTTGAAAAACTTTCTGAAAATTTTGAGATTTGTCCAGAAGTACGCCAAGTGCTTTTCCTCCTAGGTGGCACCACAGTAAGTCCGAAGGAGTGTTACCTGATTACCTTACCACCATATCACCCAGAATCTAACAACTTATCCTCTAAATTTTGTATAAGATACCTAATGAGGGAATTAATTATGCAAGATTTTGTAGGAAAGCTTAAAGATGTACGTACAACTAATGCTATAGTCATGTTAAATGCACCTGCAGACAGTGGAATAAAATGGTTTTTACCTAAACCTAATTTTAAGATGCCATCCAGGGGAACACAATTTTCCTTAAATCTAATTTCCAATCCAAACAGTGATGTGTTCACACATGATTTAACTCATGAAGAAAATGAAATAGAAATTTCTGGAATCGAACCATTTGATGTCTCAGGATTAGATGCTTCTTTAGAAGAAGAAATGATGAAATTATTTATTTCAAGTGATCTCACAGAAAAAGATGTACATTTACACTCAGAAAAACATGGACATATACACACAGGAAAACATCTACATGTATTAGCCAGTGTAGACAAGGCTAGAAGATTGTCAAGGAGAAGTTTCTGTTTGAACAATGATGATGATACTGTTGTTGAAAAGAAAAAATCTTCTGCTAATTTAGAAGACAAGCTTAGCAATTTATCTTCAGAATATAATAATAATATTAGTTCATATTCTGAAGAGGACACGATTCTTCAGAAAACAATTGATGATAGTAAGATATTGAATGATCCGGGTGCTTCCTGTATTTGGTTTCAGGCTCCATGCATGTTGAAAGGCTATAAAGAAAAAACTTCAACACAACCAAATGGTTTAATGTGAATCTCCTTTGTTCTATCATGTCTATGATCATCAAGTTATATGTGATAAGTTTTGTATAATGAGTACATCATCAGTGAATGAAAACCCACAATGTCAGAAGATCATGTTAGATGTAAAAGTACTCTTGCCTTTCTTTTCATAATGATTATAAGAATTTATTTTAAAAGATAGAAATGATTAATGTATGCGTTATATAGAAAAGAAATAATATTTTGCATTTTTGTAACTTCACTCTGTGTTGTTCTCCACCTAATGCAGTTCCTTCAAAGTTCGGACCCTATCATAATTTGCTTTATGAAATCAAAAATGTACAACTGGTCAGAAATTTAAACAACTGCTAAAGAAAACCCAAGTCAATTTATCAAAGTAAAAGTTGATAAAATAAAGCATATGTGTAACTACAATCATATCAGACTTTAAATTTTACTTCATTAATGCTATAAAGGAAATGTTACAAAAAATGTTAACACATATTGTTATATAAGAGTCATGAGGAAAAGATGAGAGGTACATGTATATGATGTTATTATTTTTGAATTGCTAAAAAATGTCAAAATTTAAGTTTTTGAGTTATGTTTTCTAAACATTGTTTTTCTATGCATCCTGTAATGCTTCCTTTAAATGAATATCTGAAATACTTTGTAAAATATACTTTAAGCTTAAGGTACAAATGTAGACCGTGTGTCTTTTAATTTCCTAACAACATATTGTAATTTAACATATATTTTACTGGATATTCATTTTGTAACATGTTTTAATTCAAACTGATGAACATAGAAAAAAATAAATAGGGATGATGACCCAGCTTGCATATAAAGTTATGAATGGACATAAATCAAGAACAATAAAAGTGACACTATCCAAAGGACAAGGTACAATAAGGCCCGTTTTTTGGCCCCCTTTTTTCTCATTTTTCAAATTCTGTTTTGGAAAGCTACCTGGCTCATCAAAATATTCCCTTTAAAAAGGTTTGAAGTTTGTTTGGATGAACTTCAAAACCATTAAATTCAGAAAATAGGTGAGGTGAGGGGGGTAAAAGGGCACCATAAATACAGAAAGAAGGAAAAATTAGGTCACTGTTTCTTAAAATTTAAGAGGGTGTGCCTATAAGACTCGGAGAAAATTACTGCAATTTAGACAGCAAAAACAGTGCTAATTACATTGGAATAAAAAAAATCCTGGGTCAAGTTGGCACGGGCACTTAAAAACTAAAAATTTGTTGTACGAAATACCTGCAAAGTGATTAAAAATTATAATATTTGAATAAAACAGAAACTTTGACCTCCTCACCTCATCCAGTTGCTAAAATAAGTGGTTTTGAAGTATATCCAAACAAACTTCAAGCATCAGAGAATATTTTAACATGATAAGTAGCTTTCCAAATCAGAATTTGAAAAATGAAAAAAATAGGGGTAGGGGGCAAAAAAGGGCCTTATTGTACCTTGTCCTTTGCACCTGATCTGTGTTTTGTGGTTACATGTAAATGTATAAGCATTTTGTTTAAGTTTCATAACATTTGGGAGAGGCAATCTGTAAGTCAAAGAAGGGAAACAAAAAAATTCAGCAATTTTTCCATTTGTAAAGGGGAATTACTCTAGAACAGAAAAAGTGATCTAACCAAAAATCACACTTGATCTGTATTTCATGGTTATAACTACAATGCACATTTTATTAAGTTTCAAAACATTTGGTTGAGGCAAACTCCAAGACTAGAATCACAAAAATATCATTGAAATAAAAAGAAGAAAAATTGCTAAACAAAATTGCTCCTTAATTTTTGTTTAAATATCAGATATGGTATATTATTTAAATGTTCAGTGTATTTGAATGATAAGATATTACCTAAAAGACAATCGTAATTATACTGACCTCGTGATCCGATCAGAAACCATGCTCTTTCACTTTTGCTTGTGTAATCCGAAACTAAAAGCTAAACAAAAGACGATCAAAGTTCCGTTTTCTTTTTCATTGTAAAGTAAAGAATTAATGTATACATGTTGTAGACAGCTATTACTCTGTAAATTGTAACTAACACATAATACTATGTAGATTTATAAAAAGTTTGCCAATGAAATCCCCTGGTTTATTTGGTAATTAACAATACAGGGAAGAACCTTAATGCCATTGTTGTAACATTAAGGGGCCTTGTTAACAACTATTACTGAAATAAAGTATCTAAAGTTGAAAAAAAAGAAGCAAACTGCAAGTTAGAGAACTGATACCCATTCCAGACATACAGACATATTTACAGATGTACAGACAAACCAGGGTAAAACTTAATGCTCCCTCTGTTACAGCAAGGGCAGAAACAGAAAAAGGAAATAGTATTAAAGCTAAGTTTGATAATTTTTTGCATAGTTATTTTTGTTTATAGCAATTCAAAAATGACTGTCTCTCGCCTTTCAAATGACTCATTTGTGTTGTGTTTTATGAGTCCAGAGGCTACCAAAGAAGCTAAATAAAATGGATTCATTTAATACAGTATAACAATTGCAAAACCCCATATAAAGTACACATGAACATCACTCTGTATATATTTTGCAACTTATTTTATATAACTGCTACTTTTGGCACAGTTCTTTTTTGTACTTAGTGACTTAAAACTCTATCTTTACTCACTGACAATGACTATCTCTTTCATAACTTAAAAATATTTTATGAGCTTAACCATTCCAGTTGTGGAACCAACTTCAAGCAACAGTTCCATCGTATTAGAAAAACAATTATATTATGTTCATGATGTGTCTTTTATTATGTGTATTTAAGAATTGAATGCTTCTTTTTGTAACTTCATTGGGGTGTAAAAGCGTTGACCAAAGTACATTTTGTATGAAACGCGGAAGCGCTTTATACTGAAAATGTGCGCACGGTCAACTCTTTTACAACCCTATGAAGTTACAAAAAGAAGCATTTAATACTTATAATTACATTTTTTTAGCAATGATCATGAAAACACGAATTTTATTATTGTTTTATTTAATTCACCTGTGCACTTTATTGTGGGACCATGTGTTATCATGAATGAAAAGTTTTATTGAGCAATGCAATTGCTTACAGAATAACATGTGATGTGCAGTTAGCCAATCAGAATAAAGTATCATAACGAAATATACATTTAATGTAATTATTATAATATATAATATTTCTATGTAGAAACTTTCCATTTATACTTATTTTTTATTTGTCATAACATGATTGTATATTTTACCAGTTGTGGATACAAGATTTGTAGCTATGGTGAGGGGCTCCCAAGAAAAAGAAGATTTTATTACCTATAAATTAATACGTTTTTAAAATGTTTATGGGTGTCCCTCACCTGGTGCACCTCTGAATCCATGCCTGTTTATTCCATGTGTTTTAGTGGTGAAATCATTGTAATCATTGTGTAATTGATGGTAGATATTATATGATAAACTACTGTAAAGTCAGAAATTATTGCGTGCATTTATTATTGCGATTTTATCATTTCAGACTTAAATGCAATTTCAATTTTTACGTTATTGAGAAAATTCATGTTTGATTCATATAAAAAATTCAAAATGTGTGTTTAAATTGTTGTGGTTATAACCCTGTCGCATTTTTGTCAATAATAAAAACATCACAATATTTTTTGAATTTACGGTATTTAACATGTTACCATCCTTAATGTTACTAAATGCTACGAAAAAGTTCACTAAAAACATTGTAACAAATCAGGTAATAATTGTGATAATGGAGTATTGATGATAAATATAGGAATATACATAATGCATAACGAGAGGTATACAATAATGAGAATGCAACAATAATACCACATAAATGAGAAAAGACATTTAGAGGTCAATAGTATAATATATATATAGACAGGTGGTTGTACCTTCTGTCAAATTCTTTAAACATAACTGTAAATATGAACATGATGAACAGAAATTCAACGTTTGATATAATTACATTTTTAGTAGCTGGAGATAATATTTGTATTTAAGGAATGACTGTGATACTTTTTATGTCTATGAAGAAATAACATCAAAAATGTGGTGCACACCAAATTTTTATGTTATTTCTAATAGACATAAAAAAACTTCAGCCAATCAGAAGACTTGTTACATCCAAAATTAAATTATTATAGAAAAGTACTTAAATAAAAGAGAATACAATAAAAATTAAAACCTGGAGAAAGACCTTCTTCAAAGCACATGGATATAGGAATTTGATGATATTTTGTTACTATATATATAGTATGTACATACATAACAATTAAATGTCTGAAAAACACATAATTACATATAAATGTACCTCCCGATGTGATATAAACTATATTTTCATATATTTTCTATTCCTTGTATGTGTGTATACTGTTAGAAATTAAAAAATAAATATACATTTTTAATCTTTATGGACATAATAAATTGCTGGAACTGTTTGTGTACTGATCATGCTGATAGAAATTGGAAAATACATATACATTTTTAATCTATATGGACATAATAAATTGCTGGAATCTATATTTTCTGTTTCTTGTTTTTCTTTATACAGAATATTGTAATTTTACCATTTTATAGTTTTTGCACATGGACAATTCTCAACTACACAACTTCATTATATTTATGAACTTTCATAACTTTGCTGGGGTAAACTGCAAGATTGTCTAATATCATGAAAACCCCTATAGATACAGATATTAAGACAGGAGTATATGTACATTGTCAATGTTTAAAAGATCTATGTGCTGGCGGATTAAAACAAAACAATCAGACAACTTCTTTTGCCCTTAAATGATTAATTTTACCTTTTTTCATTTTTGCCTTGTATCTTGAAAACTATAACTGAGAAACTCTAAAAATAAATAAACAAAGAATTCAATTTGCTGAAATTGTCAGTCAACTTCCCTTGAATATCTAGGAAGTCATATAGGAAACACATGCCATTGAATTTCCAGAATATCATGATAGGAATCAGAAGCCCTTGAATAACTTGGAAATCATGATAGGGAACATACCTCCGTAAATATCTACTAAATCATGATAGGAAACATGCCCTTGACTATATAGGATATCATGATAGGAACATGCCATTGACTATAGGATATCATGATAGGAAACAAAAGCCCTTGACTGTATAGGATATCATGATAGGAACATATGCCCTTGACTGTATAGGATATCATGATAGGAACACATGCCCTTGACTATAGGATATCATTATAGGAACACATGCCCTTGACTATCTAGGATATAATGATAGGAACACATACCCTTGACTATATAGGATATAATGATAAGAACACAAGCCCTTGACTGTATAGGATATCATGATAGGAAACAAAAGCCCTTGACTATGTAGGACATCTTGATAGAAACACAAGCCCTTGACTATATAGGATATCATGATAGGAACACATACCCTTGACTTTAGGATATGATAGGAACACATGCCCTTGACTTTAGGATATGATAGGAACACATGCCCTTGACTATATAGGATATCATGATAGGAACACATGACCTCATCATAAGATTTAGATTTATTGTCCATGAAATTTTCAGACGAATATGACAACTGGTTGTTGGATTGCTTCCCCAGAGTTAGTAATTTTACAGAAATTTTGCAGTTTTTTGTTATTACAAATGTATCTTAGATATCAATATAGTACCTTATATTATTAATTATGTTTTTACCTAGCTTATTTTACATGATTTCCATAGTATCATTAAATCAGGTGAGCGTCACAGCTTCTTGAGAGCCTCTAGTTCTAAAAGAGTTCATTTGAATGTACCAAGACCTAGTTAATAAATTATCCGTAGTCAACTTTACAAATAATACACGATGGTCTTGAATATAAAAAAAGAAGATATGGTATGATTGCCAATGAGACAACTCTCCACAAGAGACCAAAATAACACAGCAATTAACAACTATAGGCCACCGTACGACAATGAGCTAAACCAATACTGCATAGTCAGCTACAAAAGGCCACGAAATGACAATGTAAAACAATTCAAACAAGAAAACTAACAGCCTAATTTATGTACAAAAATTGAACGATAAACAAATATGTAACACATAAAAGAACGACAACCACTAAATTACAGGCTCCTGACTTGGGAAAAGCACATACATACAGAATGTAGCGGTGTTAAACATGTTAGCGGGATCCCAACCCTCCCCTAACCTTGGACAGTGGTATAACAGTATAACATAAGAACGAACTATAAAAATCAGTTGAAAAATGTTTTACTCATCAGATGGACAAAAATACAAGTGGACGTGGACAGGTACTTGTACATCCCAACAGCAAAAAGACACTAGGCACAGATCTGAGAGTACTCGCAGTTAACTGACAGCTAGTTCAAAGCCTCTAACAACTAATAAAAGAATCATGCATGTAAGACTAAATTATCAATCCGTACACATCCAACATCCAATAGATTTTGTGTAGACGTCATATGCAAAAGAGAAAAACATGACCTTGTAAAGTATAGATTCTGGGTACTGATGTTGTTTATTATCTTTATAACGTTATAGTATTCTTTAATTTGTCTTTATGAATACTACTTTTACTGTTTAGTCTGTTCGGTGATATCTATTTGATGTGGCTCTGTACATCCTGTTATTGTGTTATTGTGCTGTGGTAAATATTTGTATTCTTTTTTTTTTCATTTTTGCTAAATTGAGCATTGTCTATATGCCAATTTATGTTTTAATGTTACATATAACATGGCTTTGTATTTAAACATCCAGTCATTGTTACTGTTTTTGTGCTATAATAAATTATTGTATTCTTGTCTGGTATTTTTCCTCATGTGCTTTGTTTGTTTTGTTCAAACATTGTTATCTATAAAATGGAATTTTATGCAACTGTCATACAAGTGAGAGGTTTAGTTACCTATAAAACCAGGTTTTATCCACCATTTTCAACATAAGAAAATGTCTGTACCAAGTCAGGAATATGACAGTTGTTATCCATTCGTTTGCTGTGTTTTTGATATTGCCATATGATTTCAGACTTCACTGTTCTGAATTTTCCTCTGAGTTGGATATATTGGTTATTTTACCTTTGAAGTTAAATACAGAAAAATATTGCCCTGGAGCTGTCTTTTAATCATAAAAAATTTATGTCCAAGTATCGTGAAGTTCCATAAATGATTGACATAAACCTTTAACCAGATATGATGATGACAGAATTCAGATTGCCTTGTCCCACTTTTTTGACATTTTAGGCTTAACAAAAGAAATGTGGATATACATCAATGAGACCCAACTTTACAAAGATCCTTTATTTGCACTGGGTAAAATCAGAGATACTTTCAAGCAAGGAAAAGCAGAAATTGGTTTAAAAAATGAATGTGTTTTGGAAGATGGCTATACAATTCAATAGCAGTAAAAACGAAACAGTTTTATTAGTATTGTTTAAAATTCTACATTTTCATACACATATAGACACATGTTATCATTGGTTAACAATCAACAGTATATAGAATAAACTAAAACAGAACATATGGTGGCATGCAATAAATAATTTTTCCTACAATATCCCATTTAAACAAATAGATCCACTTTTATGGAATATAGAAATATTAAGGATTTATTACCAGATATGAAAATGAAAAAAAAAAATTAAATTCATCCCTCAAAACTTTAACTCATCTTAATATTTTCTTTGTTTACAACTGGTCAGCATTAATAACTTTTAAAAAATACAAAATTGTTGCTTACATTTATAGTATATACCGTTAATTCAGAATTTGTTACAAGGTGTAATACCACCATTGATTTTCCCCTATTAGTCTTTGTTAAATTTGCACTTTTCAAAAAAATGTGCAGAGTTTATCCTTGTTTCAAATGAAGAAATACTTGGCATGAGTAAAGTTTTATCCTGTCCAGTTCTATAGAAAAAAATTCACATAACATTTCATTGCATATAAGAAAATAACCATCATTGGAAGTTAACCAATCAAATTTCTCCCTTATTTTATCTGTGTACAAGGTTTAGTCACCATGTAACCTCAAGATTACAATTTTTAAAGCAATTGCTTTTATGCCGTCGCGTATGGCCATCTTTGTGACCCAGATCAGAGACTCCGCCCAGATCAAGCCATAGTATTTTGTTAAACAGGCTCCTTGTCAGTCATTCTTTAACACCTATGTATGTTTTCTAATGCAATACATAGCTTGAAACTTTAAAAAAAAGTTAATGGATTTAAGAAGTTTCAGAATATGTTCTTGTAGATGTATTTTTGTATTTAAAGGGTCAACCGTTTGACTATCAAATAACATAGAAGTCCGAGTGAAAAAAAGTACATTTTTATAAATGCGATTCCGTTTTCCGCCGTTCGTACGATGTTTCAACAAAATATGGATTCATTTCAGTTGTTGATTTAGTATTGAAAATTTAACTGAATTATCTCCTAATAAATACGGTTTTTATGTTTAATTTGTGTTTCTTTAAGAGGTCAGGTGCTCTTGTTCATTCATAAAATTATCGTTCATTCATACATTTATCGTAAAATCAAAATCACTACACAGGTTAATGCGTAGTGTCAAATTATTACCTGTAATCTAAAAATAGACAAACTTTATTTGCGCAAATAATTTAGCGGAACGAAACCCTTGTTGAAAACACATAACAATAAGTTCGTTTTCCTTTTCTGTCAAAACTCCGTAATATTTATCGACCACCTTACTAATGAAATGGACCCGTCCAAACGTAGTAGATGCCAAGTCGGTCCAGATGAAGAGATATTTACAATTTGGAATTTTCTAGTTTATTAATACATAGATTGAAAAAAAGTACGTCTTTTTAAATATCATGATCAAAACTGGGTTTGCATAACAAATGTCAGATGAAACCATTATCCTCGTCTTTTCAGTGAACAAGTCTACTACGTTTGTTGACACTCGACGGTCCACCGTGTTAGCAATTTTATTTCACATGTTTTCGAAATATTGAACATCATGTTTCGCAATGTTTCCTGAAAATTGATAAATATCAAAGCAACGTAGAGCTGTTCGTTCTTCTTCGTATAATAAAATTGAGAATGGAAATGGGGAATTTGTCAAAGAGACAACAACCCGACCATAGAAAAACATACAACAGCAGAATTAAGGTCACCAGCAGGTCTTCAATGCAGCGAAAAATTCCCGCACCCGGAGGCGTCCTTCAGCTGGCCCCTATACAATATATATACTAGTTCAGTGATAACGATTTAATGTCATGTTTGTCTGTGATGACCCCCCTTTTCGGGATTGCATGAGAATTGTAGTTATCTCGTACCCACATGCACTTGTTTCTATACATAGGAAGGTCGACTATCCATATAAAACTATTTATATGGATAATCGACCTTCCTATGGATAGAAACAAGTGCATGTGCTCGTACCGCATCAGAAGGACACATACCAACTGAGCAATAATGTTTGGAACTTAGTTTTAAAAATGATGACAAAGTAACATTATGAAAATATTTTTATTAAGCTGAAATATACATTTATTCTTTACATGTTTATGTCTTGTAAGATATTTTATTTCTTTCCCGTTTTTTAACATTTGCGTCTGGAAAGTTGAAATGTTTTAACTTAATCATTTGTGTTAATGGTTAAATATAAATTAATAATGAAAATTGTTAAAATTAAATCAATAAAGGAAATTATTGCCAAGGAAGTTACAAACACTACCAGGGGATAATCCATGATGATTTCTTTTTGAGTTATATGTTTCAGCACATGTATATTTGACCCCAACTTTAGCCTGGTAAACGTGTTGTCTCCTTGTGAAATATAAAACATATTAAAAATGACTTTCTGCTAAAGTCTTTTATTTATATAAAGTTAAAACCTTCTTACTTTTAACTAGACAACACTCATGTCAGGTTTAATTCTTGTATATATGTGGATGAAAAATAAAAGTCTCCAAACATTAACATGGCAGCAATTGCTTTTACAGCCTTTAAGGCTTTGATTTTTATAGAAATCCCAAATGAAAAATAATGGTGTTTTGAAATACCCAAGACATGTGTTTATGACACAGAAATGGTTTTACTGCAATAAAATGTAGGATTAATTACCTACAACTGTCAAATTCAAGGGAATATTTTTTTCGACCTACTTTCGTGTACAACCGGATGTGACGTACCATGATTTGGTGGTATTACACCTACAATGGTTTTATTATTGCTAAAAAGGCAACACCATAGGTGTTGGAAAAAAACATACTTTCATTTTTCAACAATCAGAATAAGAAATACTCACAATAATTTCCGAATTTACAAAAAATGAGGGGTTATGTAGCTTCTTGCTAGTTTTAAACAAATCAAAGCACTGTAAGCGCTGTAGGCAGTTAACCAAAAACCAAGGCAATCATAATTATGAAAACTGGCAAAAGTCTCCCAAACAAAGTTCCCATAATTATTAATTCCCATGGTCGCCTGAAATTGGGCAAGGTCTAGTACACATTGGTTAGGTCTAGCAATGTGATATGCATAACTATTTGACGCCTATGAGATTGACCTTGTATGTCATTCAATCTTTTTGAAATGACAAACAGGAATGAATTTGGTTTAGGAGTTGGTATTTCAATCTTTAACAAGTTCTCAAAACACACACAAGAGGGGGCGGGGTGACCCTAGGGACTATCCCTATATTTCATTTAATTTTTTAACTGGTCCCATACATGAATATATATGGTTTTTGGGTCGGGATTTCAACCGTTATCAAGTTTTCAAACAGGACGGGGTAGGGTGACCCCTGGCCAGTGACTTCCCCTATATTTCATTTGATTTGTTATATTGTCCCCTACATGAATAAATATGGTTTAGGGGTGGGGATCTCAACTGATTCCAAATTCTAAAACATGAGGGGGTAGGGTGACCCTATGGACTTCCCATATATTTTATTTGATTATTTATTTAGTCTCATATATGAATACATATATGGTTTAATTTAAAGGTGGGGATCTCAACTGTTTCCAATTTTTCAATCAGGAGGGGTGGGATGACTGCAGGGACTCCCCTATATTTCATTTAATTTAGAGGTGGGAATCCGAACTGCTCGCAAGTTCTCAAACAGGTGGGGTTGGGTGACCATAGGGACTTCTTTTCATTTGATTTGTTATATAGTCCCATACATGAGTATATATGGTTAAGGGGTGAGGTTCTCGAATTTTTCCAGTTCTCAAACAGGAGGGTGTACAGTGATCCTAGGGACCCCCTTATAATTTCTGTGATTTGTAATCTTGTCCCATACATGAATATATATGGTTTAAGATTGGGGATCTCGACCGTTTTCAAATTCTCAAACAGGAAGGGGAAGAGTTGCCCCACGAACTCCACCTATATTTCATATGATTTGTTATATTGTCCCATACATAAATATATATGGTTTAGGGGTGGGGATCTCGACCTTTTCCAAGTTATCAAACAGGAGGGGTGGGTGACCCCCAAGGACTCCCCCTATATATTTTATTTGATTTGTTATATTGTCCCATACATGAAGATATATGGTTTAGGGGTGGGAATCACGACCGTTTCCAAGTTCTCAAACAGGAGGGGTGGGGTGACCCCCAGGGTATCCCCTATATTTCATTTGATTATTTATATTGTCCCATACATAAATATATGGTTGAGGGGTGGAGATTTCGACTGTTTCCAAATTCTAAAACATGAGGGGGTGGGGTGACCCTTGGGACTTCCCCTATATTTCATTTAATTAGTTATTTAGACTAGTCTCATACATGAATGTATATGGTCGAGGGGTGGGGATCTCATCCGTTTCAAAGTTATCAAACAGGAGGGGGTAGAGTGGCCTAATTGACTCCTCCACCTGTATATCATACGATTTGCTTACATTCAGGTATTATAGTTGCACTATTTGTGGAAATAAAGTAAGAAACTTCCAGCTATTATAACTGACCCATCAAAATTGAGAAGAAAACAAGAATGTGTCCATAGTACACGGATGCCCCACTCGCACTTGTTAGATATACTATTCCCAGCTGTCACATTGTATTGAATTTTGACATTGAAATTTGACAAAAAGTAATCTTGATTTTGTGTACAAAATATTTTCTGCTTTTTCTTTTTTTTTTTACATGTATCTTTTGGTTTTCAATTCTAGTGTTTATATTTATTTACCATGCAAAATCCGGGGTTACCGTTATCCGCTTCCGGAATCGGATCCGATATTATAATTGTCTTCTCGCGGCAGCCATTTTGTTGGCAGTGTTGTTTTTGACAGATAGTGAAATACGATTTTTCTCGGATTTACACATTATTTGTCGGCGATTGTCTGTATAAAGCTAGCGGTTGAACAAAATGAACATCGCTGTCATGAATAATAATGATGAGAATAAGTTTTGAGATCGTTTATGAGGAGACTTTGGTAAAAATGTTTGCAAAGTTATTTTTTTTATTTTCTTTCTTGCTTTCGCGTCGATCCGGCCCCACGTCGATCCGGCCCAAGTCGATCCGTCCCACGTCGATCCGGCCCCACGTCGATCCGGCCCAAATGTAAAGTCGATCCGGCCCCAATAAAAAAATATATTTTTAAGGAATAAAAATAAAGATATATATTAAAGTAATTCATAAATGTTTATGATTTTTATTATAATGTTAAAGGTGTACGGTAAAAAAAAATTAAAAAATATTTTCTTCAGATGAGTATAAAACAACTAGGTTGATTATGTTTTTATTACAAGTTTTCAAGATTATTGGGTATAATTATATTAAAACAATTCAGACATCAACATTAATCAGCAGTAATTAGCGTTTTCTTTCAATTGACTGTGATCCTAACAAGTCTTTCATCTTGTGTAATAACAAATAGTTACATACACAACGGTACAAGCCGATCCCCAAGCTGATACATACAAACTTTGTTTTTCTTTTAAGTTCTTAAAATTTCTCAAATTGAGAAATGTTGTTTAATTTGCCGAATCCTATCTATAAAAGAGAAGACATAAATTTATGAAAAATAGATCGATATAGAAAACTCTCCATCCAAATAACAGTTTATAGAATCCTGTGATGTTACCTGAAAAAAATACAATTTATAATTATTATATACACCAACCTAAACCAGAAGATCAATTAATCAGGATTTGATTTAATTAAGTGATTACCAGTGGCATCACCTTAGTTCACAATCATCAGACAATTGTTGAATAATCAAACCAATTATAGACTAATGATTTGATTAATCAAGTCATTATGATGAGTTAAATTTAATAGGTTCCAGTGGACTGTAAATATTTATTTAGATATTCTGTGTATGAACAAAAAGAAAATGAAATCGCCATGAGTTAAAGTTAAAGTTATCATGGAAAATAACTTCATATTTTAAAATATGTTGAAGCTGCTATACAACCAACGACACAATAACAATCATTTTCGTATCGATTGAAAATAGTTCTTTAACTGGTACTCCAATACTTCACTTGCCTGTTGTCATCCATTATCGGACACTTTTTGCAAATTCCATTTATACTGTGTCACAAATTCCTCCAAGAATATATATATATAGTTATTTCTTATTTTATTATGGGGCCGGATCGACTTGGGCCGGATCGACTTTGGGCCGGATTGACTTGGGGCCGGATCGGTTTGGGGCCGGAACGACCGGATACCTCTTTCTTTAGGGCATGTCGGGCGTAGCTAGTAACCAAGTAAAAAGTCCGACTTAAGTGGAAGGTAGCAGACCTCGGACTACCGCTAATTTGTACCCCTGCCTCCAAATTGAAAAGATACGAAAATTTCGTCTTCTAATATTCAAAATTGCCGCCAACAGCGTGAACAGTTGAACTTATTTTAAGCCTACTGACGTAGTTGACTACGTATTGACGACCAACAATATTCCTACGACTTTTGCAATTTGGGAAATCTAAACTACTTGTCTGTAGAGATTTTCGGCGATTGAATATTTCATACATTTGTTCTTTGAGATCTTAGCTAAAAGCTATGGGCATAATAAACTACATAAGGAATCTTTATGTGCTCTACTTCCTATGTGCAACTTCAAATTTTTTGGGAAAATCGACGATCATTTAAGGTTTTTCTGGTCATATTTTTTGTAATCCAGAATTAAAATTATAGAAAAACTGTCCAATAAGTTATAAATAACATAATATCCAGCTAGATAATAACAATAGCACATATTTCAGCAGTTATTGGGTAGAACATAAATCCAGGGTGCTCGCATAAGGCAGCTTAACTGCCTAAAAATCTTTTGCAATACATTTGTTAGTTTATACATGTACTGATTAAAAGATCATTATCTTTTTCTTAAAATATTTTCCTTATGGATGTACTTGGGTGAGGTTTTGGAATTTGTGTCAGATATTCAGACTCCTTGGTTTTTTACCATACGATACAAGGTAAAATATTTCCCCCAATAACACCCCTGAGGCAGGGTAGGAGGGGTCCTTATCCCAAATTACCGGGCTTAAAAATACGAAATCCCAGGTTTAAAAACACGAAATCCCGAGGTCCTGAAATTCGAAAAAGAATTCCGGATCCCGAAAGGGTCAATCCCGAAATCCCAAGCTTAAAAACACCCGATTCCGGAGTCCCGATAAAGGTCCTATCCCCCCTCACCCCTATATCTTTTCATATAAGACTTATTAGCTCATAAAAGGTCATTTGACAAAATTTAAGTAGATTCTTGATTTTCTTTCTTTTGATTTGAGACCCAAAAAATACCATGGAAATATGAGGTAAAAGTCCAAGTCAGCCTTTTCCCGCCATATTTTATAAATTGAATATCTTGAAAAGGAGCTCCATGACCTATGAATATTTTTAGCTTATTTTGATCCTTAACTTATACTCTTCCAGCTTATAGTATCAATTTAAAATTCTTGATTTATTTAATATCACCTAACTTCACCTCAGTACATCCTTAAATCTCATAGGTCAATCAAATAATTGAGGTTGATTGATTGGTGTCCAACACCACTTTCAACACTATTGCCTATTCTTTGGTGACAGAAGCTCGAGTCCCAGGAGAAAACCATTGACCTTCTTTTTAGTCATTGACAATTACACAACATTACCTTTAATTCATGTGTATACATTAATCTTCAGTATAAATTTGATGCAAAACATTTATATCAAAAGTGTTGACATACACAAATTCTATTAATAATAAAACTGTTATCACAGAGATATGTCTCCCATTTTTGTAATTTCGATAATGCAAATGTTGAAATTAAAATAGCAACACTTTAACATGTAAGTTTTGTAAATATTCAAAGTCAATGAACCATGACTGAAGGCACATGGCTAAACAATCTCCATAGAAATGAGATTTGCCAATGCTAATACAGCTGCATACAAAATACCATTGACTTAGTATAAGAAGATTCCTTTAAACAAACCTAAACACAAACTAATACATGTCAACAAAATTTCAAAGTCAATAAACCATAACTGAGGGGGCGAGGTAAAATAATCGCCATGGAAATGAGATGTGCAAATGCTAAATTACAACTGCATACTAAATATCATTGACCTACCACTTGTGGTTTCCCATAAACCAACCTAATCACAAACTAATACATGAAAACTTAAGCAAAAGTTTCAAAGTCAATAGACCATGACTGAAAGGGCGGGGAAAAATAATCTCCATGGAAATGAGATATGCTAATGCTTATACAACTGCATACCAATTATCATTAACTTACCACTAGTGGTTTTACATAAACTGACCTAATCACAAACTAATACATGAAAAATAAGCAAAATTTCAAAGTCAACAGACCATAACTAAGGGGGTGGGCCACATAATCTCCATGGTAATGAGATGTGCCAATACTAATACAACTACATACCAAATATCTTTGACTTACCACTAATGGTTCACCATAAACTAGACCTAATCACAAACTAATACCTTGTTGATGACGCCGACGCCCGAAACAGCATACCTATGTTTCGCTTTTTGACTCCGTCAAGCAAGACAAAAAATTACATTACATTTTTTTTATTGAAAACAATTCATCGTTCTTGAGAGGAATTCAACTTTACTAAGCTCCTCTATCTATCAAAAGAAAACATTTTAGATCCTACTTTTTGTTAAAATGTTTGTATTGAAATTTCCATTTTTCCTGTCCCAGAGCTATCATTTCAATTTAACAGTATAACTTATTTAACATTTTGATACAAATGACAAAGAAGGACAAACTCTATTCATCATGCATGATGTTACTATAGATTATAACTTTCAGAAATATATTTATGATCTTAATTAACAAGTTCCTTTAACATCTTCTGTTCTTTGCTCTCCACAAGTAAGTTTGGTGTACCATATTTCATTACTGTTCTTTGATCTTATACAGACACCTCCTTTCGAGTTATCTCTGTTTTTTCAGTGACCCATACCATGAGGTGTTTTATTAATTAAATATCTATGTTAATCATAAGTTCAGAGCCTTGACCATGTTTTAGATCTGTGTAGATCAAACTTCTATGTTAGTATCAGAGCCTTGACCGTGTTGTTTTATCATTAATTGTTCATTTTTCAATTTGGTTTTCTCAGTTCTGGTGTGCCATACTAGTACCTAAAATATATAATAAGAATGTTAAACTTTTGAACAGCAAATTTGGTACATGTAGTAATTTGAGGTTAAGAAAACCCATCTAGACAAACTGAAAGCCATCACTTAGTTGAATCCAAGCAAGGCAAATAAGAATTAAAAAAGTAAATCAACTTCAAGACCTTGCTCTGGAATTATTGCCCTGAAGCAATTTTTAAGTTATTGTCATATGACATATGTATACCTAAGTTACATATTATCATTGGATTTAATCATGAATTACATGAGGATTATCCAAGTTCCAGTGGCAAATATCTCCTGTATTTTCAGGGTTTTGAACAGATATATCATGTTAAGGAGGGGTATTTGCGAAAAATACCAGTCGAGAGAATGTTAAATTTCACGAGCCGTAAGGCGAGGGAAATTCATTCTCAAGACTGGTATTTTTCGCAAATACCCCTCAATAACATGATATATCTGTTTAATTACACCGAATGTTAATGTACTAAAACGCATTGATGATCGTGACGTTACAAGCGTCCAGTCGGATAGAGTATTTTTTGGCAAATACCACGGCAGAGAGGGTAAAAAGGGCATATCCTTTGAGCAAATACCCCGGCGGCGTTAAAAATGAACGATATTCATTTGATAACAGAAAATTGGTGAAAAATACACTGGCTATTAACCAATCAAAACCCCGGATTCTTACATAAGGTGTAATTAAGTAAAAAATATAACCTGTAAACCATTTGACATTAAAAAAAAATAATCTGAGAATGAAGACAACAATTAGTACATGTATTCATTTTAATATAAGAAAGTAGTATGGCTCACTCCTCATTAAAATTATAGGTCAACATGTCAATTGTAGATTTGAAGCATAATAATTACCAATGAATAAAAATGTCACATTAAAATTTTAATTAGAATATCATGTTTAATGTAAACACATCTCACATTCAGGTGTTTAATTTTCTATATTCTTATTTATTTGCTATCTTAACTGATGGTCTTGTTAATATCTTTGTCATTTTGGTCTTTTGTGGATAGTTGTCTCATTGGCAATCATACCACATCTTCTTTTTTATATTATTTAAATCTGGAAAATAACTGCATTTGTTTAAACTAACCTTAGAACAATTAACTGCCCTTGGCTCTAAGTCTTCCATCTTAACATTTAACTGTTCTAGAATTGTTGACTCAAGAAACCCTCTTGGTACCTCATTACTGAATCTTGCATCAGGAAACTTGAAGAACAGATTAACATTAACAGCAAATCCTGCCATATCCATTGGGAAAGGCCTATTAGGCTTCCAGTAAGTAAACCATCCAGTCACCTACAATAATAAAGAAGTATTAGATAATTCATCAGTCATGTGACTACACTTGGATACCACATATCTACTTGGATAGAAAATGAAGATAAAATATCAAAATTATTTAGAGGTGAATTCATACCTATTGTGAACCTGCTTAATTGCAGTCTATATAAATATTCAATAAAATTATAACACTTTTCATTGTTTTGACACATCTGAGTATCATTTGTTTACTGTTACATATACATATACCTCATATATATATATATTCTCTTCCAGATATGAGAATGAGAAAGGGATTCAAAGTTACAAAATATAATAATATATTTAATTTATGTATGCTTGTGGTAGTTCTGTATACAAAACTAATTATGGCTTTGTGACCCACTATACCTTAACAATGACTAAAAAATATATAAATTTAATTCAATTGTAACAGATGCTCAAGAAACGTTGTACTAACACATATTCTTCACGTGTTGTTGTACTAACACATATTCTTCACGTGTTGTATGTCTTTTATTTCTTTTTGCCATGATGTCTTTTTTCTGCATCTAACCACAGGGGTATTTTCTCACTTTCTTTTACATCGGTTGACCTTGACCTTCAAAAAAGATCTTAGAAGAAGAAGATAACAGATACGTAGCCAACAGTAAACAATTGTGCAAAATACTAGTCAAATTCAAGTAATGGTAGACAGATGTTGTCCTTACACTACCTCATAACAAATGACAACTGCGAACTTGAACCTTCCAGATATAACCTTTTGTTAATGTCATATAACAATCTAAGTTGATGTGGTGTAATTGGGTGAACTAGACATAAGCTGGCTACAAAGATATGCAAACAGATAGACAATGTTATTTTCTTAATTTGAAATATCTTAATGTGAAGAGAATTAAAACATCTGGCACCTTTCCATCCTTGACAACTGGCTTTTCATATCTAAGTCCTCCTACCAAACCTACAGGCCATACTGTTACTTTCTTGGTATTTCTCATCTGAAACCAGAAAATATATTGATAGGTATCTTACAGTTGGTATATAACTGAAACTACAATCTCAAATTTAATGGTTGTCAGTTTTGAGTTGGTATGTCTCAATTGTAACCAGAAGTAAAATATATAGGTTGGTAGTTTTGTGTTGGTATATCTCATTTGAAACCTAACATAAAATATGTTGGTTTGTTATTTTGAGTTCAAATATCTCATTAGGAATCAGCCATAAACAAATGCTGCTTTGTTGTGTGCTTTGTATTTGTTTTGTATTGATATATCTCATCTGAAACCAGAAGTAAAATATGTTTGTAGTGTGTTTTGTATTGATATATCTCATCTGAAACCAGAAGTAAAATATGTTTGTAGTGTGTTTTGTATTGATATATCTCATCTGAAACCAGAAGTAAAATATGTTTGTTGTGTGTTTTGCATTGACATATCTCATCTGAAACCAGAAGTAAAATATGTTTGTAGTGTGTTTTGTATTGATATATCTCCTCTGAAACCAGAAGTAAAATATGTTTGTAGTGTGTTTTGTATTGATATATCTCCTCTGAAACCAGAAGTAAAATATGTTTGTAGTGTGTTTTGTATTGATATATCTCATCTGAAACCAGAAGTAAAATATGTGTGTTGTGTGTTTTGTATTGATTTATCTCATCTGAAACCAGAAGTAAAATATGTTTGTAGTGTGTTTTGTATTGATATATCTCATCTGAAACCAGAAGTAAAATATGTGTGTTGTGTGTTTTGTATTGATATATCTCATCTGAAACCAGAAGTAAAATATGTGTGTTGTGTGTTTTGTATTGATATATCTCATCTGAAACCAGAAGTAAAATATGCTTGTAGTGTGTTTTGTATTGATATATCTCATCTGAAACCAGAAGTAAAATATGTTTGTTGTGTGTTTTGTATTGATATATCTCATCTGAAACCAGAAGTAAAATATGTGTGTTGTGTGTTTTGTATTGATTTATCTCATCTGAAACCAGAAGTAAAATATGTTTGTAGTGTGTTTTGTATTGATATATCTCATCTGAAACCAGAAGTAAAATATGTGTGTTGTGTGTTTTGTATTGATATATCTCATCTGAAACCAGAAGTAAAATATGCTTGTAGTGTGTTTTGTATTGATATATCTCATCTGAAACCAGAAGTAAAATATGTGTGTTGTGTGTTTTGTATTGATATATCTGATCTGAAACCAGAAGTAAAATATGTTTGTTGTGTGTTTTGTATTGATATATCTGATCTGAAACCAGAAGTAAAATATGTTTGTTGTGTGTTTTGTATTGGTATATCTCATCTGAAACCAGAAGTAAAATATGTTTGTTGTGTGTTTTGTGTTGATATTTCTCATCTGAAACCAGAAGTAAAATATGTTTGTTGTGTGTTTTGTGTTGGTATTTCTCATCTGAAACCAGAAGTAAAATATGTTTGTTGTGTGTTTTGTATTGATATATCTCATCTGAAACCAGAAGGAAAATATGTTTGTTGTGTGTTTTGTGTTGGTATATCTCATCTGAAACCAGAAGTAAAATATGTTTGTTGTGTGTTGGTATTTCTCATCTGAAACCAGAAGTAAATTATGTTTGTTGTGTGTTTTGTATTGATATGTCTCATCTGAAACCAAAGGAAATTATGTTTGTTGTGTGTTTTGTGTTGGTATTTCTCATCTGAAACCAGAAGTAAAATATGTTTGTTGTGTGTTTTGTATTGAAATATCTCATCTGAAACCAGAAGTAAAATATGTTTGTTGTGTGTTTTGTGTTGATATTTCTCATCTGAAACCAGAAGTAAAATATGTTTGTTGTGTGTTTTGTGTTGGTATATCTCATCTGAAACCAGAAGTAAAATATGTTTGTTGTGTGTTTTGTGTTGGTATTTCTCATCTGAAACCAGAAGTAAAATATGTTTGTTGTGTGTTTTGTATTGATATATCTCATCTGAAACCAGTAGTAAAATATGTTTGTTGTGTGTTTTGTATTGGTATATCTCATCTGAAACCAGAAGTAAAATATGTTTGTTGTGTGTTTTGTGTTGGTATTTCTCATCTGAAACCAGAAGTAAAATTTGTTTGTTGTGTTTTGTATTGATATATCTCATCTGAAACCAGAAGTAAAATATGTTTGTAGTGTGTTTTGTGTTGATATTTCTCATCTGAAACCAGAAGTAAATTATGTTTGTTGTGTGTTTTGTATTCATATATCTCATATGAAACCAGAAGTAAAATATGTTTGTTGTGTGTTTTGTGTTGGTATATCTCATCTGAAACCAGAAGTAAATTATGTTTGTTGTGTGTTTTGTATTGATATATCTCATATGAAACCAGAAGTAAAATATGTGTGTTGTGTGTTTTGTATTAAAATATCTCATCTGAAACCAGAAGTAAAATATGTTTGTTGTGTGTTTTGTGTTGATATTTCTCATCTGAAACCAGAAGTAAAATATGTTTGTTGTGTGTTTTGTAAATTATGTTTGTAGTGTGTTTTGTGTTGACATATCTCATCTGAAACCAGAAGTAAAATATGTTTGTTGTGTGTTTTGTATTGATATATCTCATCTGAAACCAGAAGTAAAAAATGTTTGTAGTGTGTTTTGTGTTGATATTTCTCATCTGAAACCAGAAGTAAAATATGTTTGTTGTGTGTTTTGTATTGATATATCTCATCTGAAACCAGAAGTAAAATATGTTTGTAGTGTGTTTTGTGTTGATATTTCTCATCTGAAACCAGAAGTAAAATATGTTTGTTGTGTGTTTTGCATTGATATATCTCATCTGAAACCAGAAGTAAAATATGTTTGTAGTGGGTTTGGTGTTGATATTTCTCATCTGAAACCAGAAGTAAAATATGTTTGTTGTGTGTTTTGTGTTGATATTTCTCATCTGAAACCAGAAGTAAAATATGTTTGTAGAGTGTTTTGTGTTGATATTTCTCATCTGAAACCAGAAGTAAAATATGTTTGTAGTGTGTTTTGTGTTGATATATCTCATCTGAAACCAGAAGTAAAATATGTTTGTTGTGTGTTTTGTGTTGATATTTCTCATCTGAAACCAGAAGTAAAATATGTTTGTAGTGTGTTTTGTTATGATATATCTCATCTGAAACCAGAAGTAAAATATGTTTGTTGTGTGTTTTGTATTGATATATCTGATCTGAAACCAGAAGTAAAATATGTTTGTTGTGTGTTTTGTGTTGATATATCTCATCTGAAACCAGAAGTAAAATATGTTTGTAATGTGTTTTGTGTTGATATATCTCATCTGAAACCAGAAGTAAAATATGTTTGTTGTGTGTTTTGTATTGATATATCTCATCTGAAACCAGAAGTAAAATATGTTTGTAGTGTGTTTTGTGTTGATATATCTCATCTGAAACCAGAAGTAAAATATGTTTGTAATGTGTTTTGTGTTGATATATCTCATCTGAAACCAGAAGTAAAATATGTTTGTTGTGTGTTTTGTATTGATATATCTCATCTGAAACCAGAAGTAAAATATGTTTGTTGTGTGTTTTGTGTTCATATATCTCATCTGAAACCAGAAGTAAAATATGTTTGTAATGTGTTTTGTGTTGATATATCTCATCTGAAACCAGAAGTAAAATATGTTTGTTGTGTGTTTTGTATTGATATATCTCATCTGAAACCAGAAGTAAAATATGTTTGTTGTGTGTTTTGTGTTCATATATCTCATCTGAAACCAGAAGTAAAATATGTTTGTAGTGTGTTTTGTGTTCATATATCTCATCTGAAACCAGAAGTAAAATATGTTTGTTGTGTGTTTTGTGTTGGTATTTCTCATCTGAATATCCTGTTTTTATTAAAATAAAACTTCATGAAGACATTTATCTAAATTGGCATGATACAAACAGATGGAAAATTGATCATTATAATTAAGGTTATTACAAAGGGTAGATTTAAAAATGATCAAAATAATGTGTTTGCTTTATTATGACCTTACTTACAGTGCATTTATTTCAAACACAAATGATTCAAAAGTTTAAACATGCACATGTTTTGAAAATTTGTTTCTAACATACGTTTGCAAACTTTACATAAACTTTGACAAACTATGCATTTGCTAAAAATGCGTCTGCAGTTTGTTGTTTGTTAGTATAAACGCTACATTTGTTTTTGAACTTCAAACTTAGATATATTAAAATCAATCGAGTCCAGGACCAATCCAGTATATTTTATTATAATCTTTTGTAATTAATTTATTTTCTATGTGCATATATTTAGAGTAATTTAGAGCTGGTACATGTGGTATACTTACTCAGTGATTGATAAATATTTTTTCTTGTGAAATACATTTTTTATAATTCATACTTGCATGCTTGTAGTATGATAATTGTGCGTGTATTTTAAGAATAGAATACTAGAATACTAATACTAAAAAGAGGTATTTCTGGTATGGTCATGTAGACCTAGGCCTTTCCTCATCAGGTAGCCCTATATTTTACCTTTCTTGTAATATTTTGAAATGGTTCGAATTTGATTTCACTTATGTGGATACATCTGTTTACCAACAACATGTGCATGATTGAAAGTTCAAACAGGGTCAGTAAACACTTTTTAAACGATGCATTTGTTTATACTTTTGTAGCACTTAGCAAACGATAACAAACACCACACAAGGTTTACAAAATGTTGGTTAGAAAGAAATGCACCCTTAGATGAAAGAAAATAACAATAATCTATCCATCCTGTATTGATGGTACTATACCTCTTGAAATATTTCTAAACTATATGTATTATCATCATCTGCGAAATAAACCACACCACCATCTCTGTTTGGCTTTACATTCTCACGGATCCACTGAAGGGCAGCATTTCTCTGCAGGACACCTTTAGGTTTCAGCCATGTTGGATCATTGTACTTCATTTTAATTTCATGAGGCGTCAAAGCTGCAAGATGTGTGTTTTTTACACCAGAATTTTGTAGAAACTTGCTAACTAAGACTGTCTTGCTGACAGAGTCTTCTACCACAATCCAGTGAATATTTTTGACATGAAGCAATGTGTGTGACAATCTTACTAAATTTGCCTTTTGTTCTGAATGGGTGTGGGTTGGTGTCACCATATAAATTATTGGTGAACGAGAAAATTCTGTTCTCCCTGATGACATTACATTCTTTTGGCATCCTTGTAGCTGTTGAGAAAGATCACTTATCTTTTTATCAAGCTCTTTGTTTCGTGCTTTGTATTTCTTTATTAGATGTTCTATTTCTTTCTCTTTACACTCTGGGAAACCTTGAATAGAAAGCACAATTAAATATTGAACTTTTAAGATATTTGTATGTATTGAAATTGTTACCTGTTTGTTTAACACTCTAATTAACTGACAATGACAAAGTTACAAAAATACCTAGTGTTTGGCAATATATTTCTAAATATGTTTAAGCTATTGTCTTACAATTGAGCCTTGCAATATTCAAGGTCATTTACACTGTCCAACAGTGCCCTAATAATCTGCTTAGTAATTGCATTACATAGTCTTTTCAGACAAAGCACCCTTTTGTCCTGAGAGTGGAGCTGGATTGGAACACGTCTGTCAATTATTGAACATGCTAAAAGCCTTGATAGGCCTCCAATTAGACAACCTCATTTAGCTGACAATAACTAGCTTACAAGCCTTGATAGGCCTCCAATTAGACAACCTCATTTAGCTGACAATAACTAGCTTACAAGCCTTGATAGGCCTCCAATTAGACAACCTCATTTAGCTGACAATAACTAGCTTACAAGCCTTGCTAGGCCTCCAATTAGACAACCTCATTTAGCTGACAATAACTAGCTTACAAGCCTTGATAGGCCTCCAATTAGACAACCTCATTTAGCTGACAATAACTAGCTTACAAGCCTTGATAGGCCTCCAATTAGACAACCTCATTTAGCTGACAATAACTAGCTTACAAGCCTTGCTAGGCCTCCAATTAGACAACCTCATTTAGCTGACAATAACTAGCTTACAAGCCTTGATAGGCTCCAATTAGACAACCTCATTTAGCTGACAATAACTAGCTTACAAGCCTTGCTAGGCCTCCAATTAGACAACCTCATTTAGCTGACAATAACTAGCTTACAAGCCTTGCTAGGCCTCCAATTAGACAACCTCATTTAGCTGACAATAACTAGCTTACAAGCCTTGCTAGGCCTCCAATTAGACAACCTCATTTAGCTGACAATAACTAGCTTACAAGCCTTGATAGGGCCTCAACTTAGAAATTATTTGGTTGACCATGACTGGCATGGCTTTTACTTAGACAACCTCAATCAGTTGACAATATCTACATTGTAGCTGTTAGGCCTTGATAAGGCATCCACTTATAATTATATTATCTCAGTCAGTTGACAGTGAAAACACGACAAGCATTGATAAGACATCAACTTAGACAACCTAAGTCATTTGACAATGACTAGCTGACAAGCCATGATAGGTTTTAACTTCGATATTTCCTGAAAAACAAGTCAAAATCAGCTAACAATAACTAGCTGAAAAAAATACAATGGGGCCTCAACTAAGGTAACCTCAGTCAGTTGACAACGACTAGCTGACAAGTTCTGATCCCCAGCTTAGAAAATCTACATAAAAATTTTGATCACCTACAACATTTCAACAAAACATAAGATATAAAAGTGTGTATACTACATGTACTATGTATGTAATCAAAATTAAGTTAGCAGAATTTTTCTAGGCCTATAACTTTTTTTGGGTGTGTAAAACTTTACTTACCACAGCTTGAATAAAACCATATAAATGCAACTGTTGAAATGGCTATATATAAAAAGAAAAGTTTTCTCATACGGATCTGCACCATTCCAACATATCACAGGTTGAACACAGGTTATCTCATCCAATTCAAATGATGTGGTATCTTCTGAAAGTTAATCATACTTTCAATTTTAAATTAAGGAAAATAAAGTTCTTTCAAGTAGTTGTGTTACATACATGTACAGGTATACAATATTCTGAAAACAGTGAAAGTACATTAATTATTGATTTTTATAATCAAAGAAAGAAAGGCAAGCTGTGTTGTAGGTGGCAACCCTGGACATCTTTATAGTGGACAGTTTACACTGCCCTTTTCACTGACCATTTCTTTAAAGGATTATTGCTCTTTTATTCACTGACCACTACCAGAGTGGGTGAATATTTATATTATTTCACTGACCATTAGTAGAGTGAATGCTTGCCCTTTTATTCACTGACCATACATAGAGAGGAAGAATGCCCTTTCACTGACCATTACTAGAGTATATAATTTAACAGCCCTTTTCACAGACTGCAACTAGTTTGGATGATTGCCCTTTTCACAGACTGCCTCTAGTGTTGATGAATGCCCTTTTCACAGACTGCATCTAGTGTGGATGAATGCCCTTTTTCACAGACTGCCTATAGTGTGAATGAATGCCCTTTTCACAGACTGCCTCTAGTGTTGATGAATGCCCTTTTCACAGACTGCAACTAGTGTGGATGAGTGCCCTTTTCACAGACTGCATCTAGTGTTGATGAATGCCCTTTTCACAGACTGCAACTAGTGTGGATGAATGCCCTTTTCACAGACTGCATCTAGTGTTGATGAATGCCCTTTTCACAGACTGCCTCTAGTGTTGATGAATGCCCTTTTCACAGACTGCCTCTAGTGTGGATGAATGCCATTTCCACAGACTGCATCTAGTGTGGATGAATGCCCTTTTCACAGACTGCCTCTAGTGTGGATGAATGCCCTTTTCACAGACTGCCTCTAGTGTTGATGAATGCCCTTTTCACAGACTGCCTCTAGTGTGGATGAATGCCCTTTTCACAGACTGCCTCTAGTGTTGATGAATGCCCTTTTCACAGACTGCATCTAGTGTGGATGAATGCCCTTTTCACAGACTGCATCTAGTGTGGATGAATGCCCTTTTCACAGACTGCATCTAGTGTTGATGAATGCCCTTTTCACAGACTGCCTCTAGTGTTGATGAATGCCCTTTTCACAGACTGCCTCTAGTGTGGATAAATGCCATTTCCACAGACTGCATCTAGTGTGGATGAATGCCCTTTTCACAGACTGCCTCTAGTGTTGATGAATGCCCTTTTCACAGACTGCATCTAGTGTGGATGAATGCCCTTTTCACAGACTGCATCTAGTGTGGATGAATGCCCTTTTCACAGACTGCATCTAGTGTGGATGAATGCCCTTTTCACAGACTGCATCTAGTGTGGATGAATGCCCTTTTCACAAACTGCATCTAGGTGTAATACCACCATTGATTTTCCCCTATTAGTCTTTGTTAAATTTGCACTTTTCAAAAATTGTGCAGAATTTATTTTTATTTCAAATAAAGAAATACTTGGCATGAGCAAAGTTTTATCCTGTCCAGTTCTATAGAAAAAATTTCACATAACATTTCATTGCATATAAGAAAATAACCATCATTGGAAGTTAACCAATCAAATTTCTCCCCTTATTGTATCTGTGTACAAGGTTTAGTCACCATGTAACCTCAAGATTACAAAATTTTCTATAGAAATCCCAAATAAAAAATAATGGTGTTTTGAAATATCCAAGACATATGTTTATGACACATAAATGGTTTTACTGCAATAAAATGTAGGATTAATTACCTACAATGGTCAAATTCAAGGGAATATTTTTTCTACCTACTCCAGATTGATTTTCCTGAGTCCAGGACTCATGGACTCCCCTTAGTGAGAACCCTGTGTGTGGATGATTTCCCTTTTAACAAACCATTACTAGGGTAGATGATTACCCTATTCACTGACATTACATTAACCCTTGTAAACTTCTGGAAAAACTTTTTGATTCCTTAGTAGCCCCTATTCTCCTTTATTGTAGCGAAATCTGGGGAATTATTTCGACATTTAAAGACAGTGATGCCTATTAAAAGTTGCATATAAAATTTATTAAAGAAATCTTGGGAGTACACTGTAAGGCCTTGAATGATGCATGTCATTCCGAACTTGCAAGACAGCCATTGAAAATAGGATAATGTTATCTACATTGTAGCATTAAATTCTGGGACCATTTAATCACTTCAGAAGGAAGTTTAGTTCACCAAATATATAATGCTACAAAAAAAGCAACCCATATTAAAAGGTTAAATATTATTATTCAAAACTTAGTTTTATCTTATTTGTCAAATGATAACCTTACTATTAAACCCCTGTTTGGTTTTATAAAACAAAGACTAATTGACAAGGGTTTTCAGGAACAACATGCAAATATTTCAGCATCTCCAAAATTAACATTTTTCCAGAGTGTTTACAAAATGAGTGAACGGGCAGGTTATGTTGATCGATGCTTTAAAAAATAGATCAATTCGATCATCATTGTGTAAATTAAGAGTTAGTGCTCATAACCTTGCCATTGAAAGAGGAAGATATTTAAAAGTGCCCAGAGATCAAAGAATTTGTGAAATCTATAAAAGTGGCGAAATTGAAAATGAACAGCACATGCTGCTACACTGCAGAGGTTACTCCAGTATTAGAGAGACTTTTGTATTAAAAATGTTCAAAATTACAGGAAAAAATATAACCACATTGTGCAATAAAAATAAAATAAATCTTATACTTAAAAATACATCTTATACGGCACTAAAATTATCTTATTCTTTCGTAACAAATTGTTTAAATGCAAGAAGTAATCTATTGCAATAGATTTTCATTATACCTTTAATCGTTTATTCACACATATATATATATATATATATATATATATAATTGTTTGTATTTTACTACCATGTATAGCAAATTGTTTATCCATTCGGTCATTACCATTTATTGTAAATGCGTTTGTGCCAATAAAATATTGTCTATTGCCTATTGTGTGTATTGCTGCATGTTTGTTTTTTCTACATAAGTTTGCATACATGTGCAGGGGCGGATCTAGGATTTTCAGTTAGGGGGGGGGGGGGCGCAAACTTAAATTTCCGACGAGCAGAGCGAGGCGAATTTTTTTTGAAGGTATTATTATCGAAATTATTGAAATATTCTTCTAGAGAGGGTGCAATGTAGATATCTTGCCAAGCGTGGCGAGAAATAAATATTTTGTGGTAAAATTAGCAAGAAATTTAAGTTTCAAGCTAAACCCGCATAAATCCACCCCTGACAATTTGTAATCACTATAATTAACAAGAAATCTGCGAGCTTCTATTCATTGACTCAATAATAGCTCACCGACCAATATAAGATTTTGAAAACAAGAATTTCTACTTTTGCCAGTGATTTTTAATTGTCTTTTCTTAATTTTTTTTTCTTCTATTTCCGGAGGTCGTGTCAAACTTTTTATATACACTTCTACCGCAAACCTGTAAAAGCAGAATGAGGTCCTTGCGAAGATATGTTTATTTTCGTGGGATCCTATGTAATACGGAAGTACGGAATGGGGGCCTTCACTGTTTATGCATGCTTCGGCAAACTTTACAGGTTGAAAGTTAGAAACATATATTGATATCATACAGAGATGTTAAACAATGATACAAATTAATAAACGAACCTTTCGCTTGAACCAGTATTCCTATCTTTCATTAAGAAAGAATTTAAACAGGACTGTTTTCTTGGCCGTGCCATAATAAAATAACCAACCCAATCGCGGGTAGGGCACTTTCGCCTACTTCGTGGGAAAGTGAGGTAGGGTTGTTTTTGAACTTATCAAAGCAATTATTTATAAAATCCGCAACTACCATGTCACATTGTTTTACTTGAACTGCTAAAAGCCTATAATATTTTTTCACCAAACGCAGTACCGCGATGAAGTATAAGGCAGCAACCATTTGATTTTCTGGGGGGGGCTATGGTTTTTTTTTCTGTACAAACTTTTTTTTTCGCCTGCGGCGAAAAACAATCTATTTTTTTCGCGACAAGTCGAAAACAATTTTTTTCTTTCAATTTTAGCATTACATATAGTGGCAGCTGAGGGTGAAACAAACAATTTTTTTTTCTCAGAATCAAAAACAAATTATTTTTTTCTCAAAAAAACTGGAAACAAACTTTTTTTTCCAAAAAAAACCATAACCCCCCCCAGAAAATCAAATGGTTGCTGCCTAATATATTTATAGAACTTATAAATAAACCGTAAGTCAGTTTATTAGTAATCACGTTGATTCTGTTAAACTTACTGTTTTATATACTTCTTTGCATGTTAAAACAGATGCAATGCGACAAGATTAATATTCGTCGTCTGTTCAGATACTTTATTGAGCTGAGGACAACCCATGCTTTGCAAATTTTAGGGGGGGGCACGCCCGCCACGCCCCTGATGTGATTCTTCCGGCGGGAGTCAAAATCTCCCGCTTTTCAGACCCCCTTCCGTCCCTCCCGTTAAAATTTGAAATCTTCCGCTTTTTGAAAATGTCAACCTCGTAAAATTTTCAATACATATTTTTGTTTACAAAATCGATAGGGACAGAGAAAAAGTCTGAGAAACTCAAAATTGATATGGGAAAAGTCAGAGAAAAACGGAAGTTTCCTGTTGTGTCAAGGTAAAATGAGGTCGTAAAAAAGTTAAAATCAGCCTGAGGTGTTTAGGATTAAACTGTATATACAACAATAAATCAAAGATAATAGGCAATTACCTGGTGATCAACTAGCTAGTTTAAGACACAAGCCTGGTTGATTAAAAGTAAAAAATACTGACAAAGGATTAAATTGACTGATTGTACAAGTTGTATAAACAACTATTTATTTGATGCTGTTGAAAACATGGAACATTCACTGAACCTCAAAGACAAATGAAATAAACTCAAATATGATATTTATGGCTCGTTTTCTATCCAAGACAATGGAATACCTATATATATATATAAGTATAGTTGTCTTGGACTATTCTAAAATTTTAGAACTTGACAAAATCCAAACCATATTTTATCATCAAATAACCCAGCAGCAAATAAAAGAAGACCAAGTACAAAATGTATCTAGCTAAATTCAACTCTGCCTGGAGATCTGATTTCAAATGGTGCAGATTCAGTACCAAGGGTCAAGACAATGCTTACTACACTTCATGCAAAGCTGACTATGGTTGCCCTAATGACTGGACCAAACTTATGGAGACAGCTACCAACAGCAAGCCTTCAACTCTATCAATTTAACATCTTCTGTTACAAGCATGTTCAGTAGTGGTACCAAAGTTGACAATGTAGGCTAGCTTAATCAGAGATACTTTTTGTCAACTATGTATGATGGATGATCACTTTATCTTGAATTACACATAATGAATAAATATTTGAAAACCCCTAATCTTTTATTTTTATCAAGTAAAAATGGATATGCAGGTGTTTAAAGGTTCTTTTATCCAAAAAAAAAGAGGAAGATATGCAGTTTAAACACACAAAAAAACATTGCGTACACTGTACGTCGATAAAAAGGTCGATAAAAAATCTCCAGTTATGAGACCAAAACTCCAGCTGAAAATTTCCATATCTCCAGTTGTGGCTTGACAACTCTGTCACATGTATGAGTATGGACCTGATAAACTTACAGAAGAGACGTATTTCGACAACAATTCATAAATGAGCTTACATTTCACCATCCGCAACTTTATTGTATCTTTTCGTTCCAAATATTGAAGAAGTTTGAAGAGATATTTTTTTCTGTCCGGGGAATATAAGTAAGGGAAGGGAAACCAATCTGTTCTGTTTTATTCTGTACAGGTATATTTCACGTTATATATCGGAACACTCCTACTTGGGATTAAATATTTTATTTAGCCTACACAGATATTTACACAGTGTGTAAAAACTTTATATACAGGTAAGACTGTGAATTTCAAAAATAAGTGTATATATTTAGTGCTATTTACATCATTTATAAATTATAATTTTACGTTTTGATTCCTTTTAATGTGATTCTACCATATGTTTAATAAGTTAAAGGATTAAAATATGAAAGAAAAAGAACAAAAAACAAGGATAAAAGGTAAAAATAAGTTGATTAAACAAAACAAAAAAATTGGGATTAAATTGTTTCAGTAAGGTATCAGCTTAAGACGAGATTACCAAAAATCGGAAATATATCATTAACTATTTTTTTTTTTAATCATTTATCGTAAAATTTGAATATATATAGAATAACCATACATTGTCTTGTTATTTGTACAAGGCACTTAAGGATGTCTGCTGGTGTCGTTTTTGACACTTTTTGCGCACCGTAATTTATAATGAAAGTCGTAAAAATGTAAACAGTGTTTGACAAAACTAAGTCAATAAAATGGTTGAAATATGAATAATAGTTATAGATTAATCATTTTATAACATATATGTATGCTACTATTAATAAAAATAAACATAGACATCATAATTATACGACAATAATAAATCCCGCGATTTCCGATATTTGCAGCCGACCACTTGACAGCTTCAACAGAGAGTCTAAAAGAATTTATAAATGTCATTTTACACCGTTTTGATAGTATTTTATATTTTTTATAGTCTTTGAAATTTTTATACATTATTTATCATGGGAAAACTTCGGCTTCGCAATAATGGCTTCAGAACATCGAAACAAGAAAGAAAACTCGTGTCCATTCGAGAGGGTCAACGAAAACGGTATTGTGAAGAGGATCATCAGCAGGATCTAGCTTTAAAGTCGATCAGTTCATGCAGATCACTCATATGCTGTAACAAGTAAAAGATTCGTTCCAGATATTTCAAATTTATTTACAAAAACACCATGCAACCCCCCCCCCCCCCTTGCAAGTTAAATAGTCCGTCCCTTATATATTCATTTCTGAAAATTTTATCATTTGTAATTTTATCTCTCATATCAACCAATGTTACTTGATAATTTTTGTCTCACCTGTAAAGAAAGTCACAGATAGCAAGATACATGGATTGCTTTTCTGATGGCTGCAGTGTAAACTTTTATCAAAGTTTTGTGATCAGGTCAGTTTTTCATGCTCAAAATCTAGGGGCCATGAGCGACTAGGCTACTTTCAAGTTTTGTCCCTGCTGTTACTCAGTAACTATACTTAGTAGGTCAATAATATTTTGTCTGTGGGATAAAGGGAATGTTCTCAAGTCAGTCTAATACCTAGCTGTCACCCAACCCTGACCTCATTTTCATGGTCCACTGACCACATTTAGATTTTGGGATAAGGTCTTGTTTCTTTGTAACTATACTTGTAAGTTAATGATATTTTGATTATGGATTCGTCCCATGGTAAGATGTACTGGTAAGTCAGTCTGACACCTGTCATCCAACCCTGACCTCATTTTTATGGTTCAATGACCATGTTAATTTTTTATTAGGTCTGTTTCGGGCAATTGTATTTGGTCTATGTATCCATGCAAAGGTCAGTCTGATATAAGGTCAATATTTAGTGACTTACCATCATTGACCGGGGGACAGGGGATTCCATCTCTTTGGGGTAGGCAAAGTGTGAATTATGTAAAATCATTATAAAAATAGACAGAAGAAAATTTTCCGCTTTGGTTTTTTTCCATCTAGGTCAAGGAGATGTTTTGTGGGCCTGTTGATTGAAAATTTCATGTTGATGATTGCCCCCCCCCCTTTTTTTTGCTGGTAAAAAATCATAAGAACTTAGTTATAACACCCTAGGTGATAAAGAATTAAGTTAATCTGGCCTACATTAGCTGCTTAGACATTGATATGAAAATATGATAGGGATATCATGTGTCTCATAGTCACATTTTTTAGCTTTTTGAAAATTTGTTATCAAATTGATCAGATATATAGTTGGAAAAGATGCCATCAAAAGTGAAAAAAAAACTGTAAACAGTACAAGACCATTTATATATGAATCAATATGGATTTTTTAATTGTAAATTTGAAAATTTTAGTAGAGGTTTAGTAAAAATAACTCGTTTATTGGTACAAAATACAAAAAAATCATACATTTTCCCGTACTTTTTTGTGAAATAAAATTATTTTGGATTTAACTCAAAATTTGCACACGAACATAATTTTTTTTTTTTTTTTTTTTTTTTGAAAAAGACTCTATGGAGCATCAATTTTGTTAAGGAATATGATTTTCTTGTTATTTCTTATTAGTAAAAAAATCAAAAATATGTTTTCAGCAATGTTTTCCTGTACTTTTTATTTACATTATTTATTGCCAAAAATAGAATAGATCACTATCAATATTGTAAAAATAATTCCAACATTGTTAAACTTGAACATATATTGTTGCTTATCATTGGAATAAAAATTGATTTATGTAGTAACATTAAATGTTTATTGTATTTCAAACAAGGCCACCCCTTCCTGAAAAAACAGCTGATTTTCCAATGCATGTTATTGTGGACGTAAAGATGTTACTGCCGCAAAAAAACTGGACACGAAATTTTTTTTTTATATTATTTTTTTTTAACTAACATATCAGCCCTATCAATTAATGCATAGTTTGAATGATTCTTGTTATTTTGATTTTGAGCAGCAGACATCCTTAAAAACAGGTAGTAAACGAGGCGGTGCTGTGATCTCCTGTCAACTTGAGGTCTTAAGGGCATACGATACAGTTTTGATCCTGTATTTACAAGTTGATGAAAATTTGCATATAGGCTATTTTTTACCTGATTAAATCAAATATGTAATAAAAAATATACCTTCATGTGCTACTTTTTGAGTTAAATGAGGTCGAAAATTTTTATATTTGCTCAAAATTCCAATTTGTGGTTGTATTTTCCTCTTCGAAAGAAAGACATAACTTTTTTGTTTTAAAAGATAAACACAAGTTGTTTTTTGTTAAATAATTTGTAATTTCTGTATTTTATAAGTATTCGATAAAGTTATGCATTTTTTTGTTCAGAAATAACTCATATTTATCAAATGGTCATGAATTGATAAAAAAACGTAATTTTTTGCTGTATATTTATCAAAATTAAAAAAATTGCACTATTTACAGTTTTATCAAATTTGGTCCACATAATCTCCCTGAAAATTGAAACAAAATGTCGGTTTAAAAAATTGGGGTCCATGCACTCGTTTTCAAATTAAATCAGTTTGAATGATAAAAATCAGTCGAAAAATGCATCTTTTCCCGATATGTCACAGTTTGACGTCGCGAAAATAACATTTGACGTTAGCAACGTCATTACCTCCCCTGTACAGTTGGAAAGCAAGTCCTTGGAAACGTCCGTTGTCGTCAAGCTTTATCAGCAACAATAGCAGGGGGAATTAATTAGGTGGCGCTACAGTCGTCCGTAACGTCAAAAAGTCCGCCAAATCAATCGGCTAAAAGATTGACGTTTAAAGTATTTTTTGCAACTTGTCATGCTTTTATTACAATTAAATTTTAAAATTTGTAGGTTTTGTGACCAATATAATTTCTTTATGACATACAAACATTACAAAAAATAGCTTGTTATTGCTATTCCTTTATCCTGTCCGTTCTTAAAAAAAATAGCCATCTTTTTTGTTCGCCAAAAAAATCGATTTTTCCTAATTTGACGTTTGCGTATCCAAATACAGAAAAGAACCAGTGGCGTAGCCAGGGTTGAAATAATGTGGATGCCTTCGCCGAGTGGAGCGAGGCGAAATTTTTGTTTTGACTATTTTATGCAGAAAATTATATTTTTTTTTCAGACATTGTTCCTGCAAGCACATGTACTCCCCTAGAATCCGACACTGGTTAGATTTTGTTTATTTTCAAAATACCCACCAATTCATATAATTATATTTCAAACTTAATTTAAATGTTTTCTCGAAATTGAATGTAATTCATAATTTATTTATTTGATGTAAAAGTTTCCCACCAATCTTATATTTGACATCTCATAAACGGCCCCATCACAGCGGCACTTCTGTATAAAGGAACTGGAGTGATCCCCTTTCCTAGCATTTCTCAAAAAACGGCCCCATCACAGCGGCACTTCGGAATACAGGAACTGAAGTGATTCCATTAACGCGTCGCAGGGGACATCATCGAAATTCCTGGTGTCCGTCCATCCGGTCTTGTTTGCACTCTCATGTGTACAATTCTTGCCAGATTTTTATATCATCAGCAATGACAATTTCGAAAATAAGTCCTAAGCTTTGACCTTTTGAAATATAAATTATAACGGAAATCCCATTGCATTTTCTCTGAAGCTTTTATTTCTCCATTAAAAATAAAAGGAAAAGGAAAAACATTATTTTTTATTAGTTATTGCCCTTGTTCCTTGGTTACATAAAATATGTGCAATACAGGGGACATAGGAACTTTGTTCTTTTATTGAAAATAAAATTAATATGTGGACCTAGATAGAAACTGGAATTTACTGATAAGCCTAGGAATGATCACACTCTATTATAGATTAGTTTTTTTTCACGTCGTCTTTCATGTCGCAGGAAAAAGTAAAATCACAAAAATACTGAACTCAGAGGAAAATCAATTCGGAAAGTCCATAATCATATGGCAAAATCAAATAACAAAACGCATCAAAAACGAATGGACAAGAACTGTCATATTCCTGACTTGGTACAAAAATTCCATTATATTGTCACCGATGCGTGAACAAAACAAACAGACATAATAGGTAAAAATGTCAAAAATAGGGGTACAGCAGTCAACATTGTGTTAACATCTTAATCACTATAAAAACAACAAATGTAACAAAGAAGCACAAAAAGGCATACATCAAATTTACATCCTCATTTTGATAATATTATACGATTATATTTGTCTATGTAAAATGCACCCATCAAGGAAGGAGGGTTTTGAGTACTGGTGTAAAATTGCGCGTTTGAAATTCGCACAGGTAGACATGAAATAATTTTGTCGTTCAAAGTATGACGGGATGCATAAATACAGTCACGCAAAATAGATATAACAAACACTGACTTAACAGTTAAAGTAATAATAATAAATAAAATAATAGTGTGGTTCAAAGAATGACGGGATACATAAGTACAAAGTCACGTCAAATGTATATCACAAAAAAAGTTGGTTAATAGTAAAAGTAATATTAACAAATAAAATAATTTTGTCATTCAAAGTATGACAAGATACATAGGTACAGAGTCACATCATAAAATAATTTTGTCATTCAAAGTATGACAAGATACATAGGTACAGAGTCACATCATAAAATAATTTTGTCGTTCAAAGTATGCTGGGATACATAAGCACAGAGTTACGTCAAAAGGATATCTAAAAAAAACAGACAACAGTAAAAGTAATATTAATAAAGACAAATAAAAGAATAATATAACACGTAATTAAGATGATAAACAACGTCAGTACGCAAAATCTATACTTCAAGACCATCGTGTATTATTTGTGAAGATGATACGGAATATTTATCAACAAGGTATCTTCCGATGAACTTTTTTAGAAAAAGGACGAGACGTTCTTTGACGGTTCTTTGACATACCCCTGGTTCATCAACTTTCTGCTCAGACACTGGAAACGATATCAGGATATGGTGGTTTGGTCAGTTATATTGTTAGTCAGTTGTAGAAGCCATCGCTCCGCTAGGCTCAATTTCAGATGAAACATGTCCGAGTATCTGTGAATCGTCCTCTGCACTTGCCGTAGCCGACGACGTAATCTTTTTACGAAAAAAAATCGAGAACACTTTTCTGCGATTTATCCATCTTGTTTTATTACATGAACTAAATTATCCTTAATAAAAGACCACGCATACTTCACATATGTCGGAAATAATTGGATGTTATCCTCATATCCTAACCCTTGTTACATACGGACACCTCCGAGTTTAACTGCTGCGAACATATCTTTATTTATAATTTTTTTTCCTGTCAAAATGATGTGGATGCTTGAGCATCTGAGCATACATGCAAGCTACGCCACTGAGAACGGTTATAATCTTGAATGAAACCGGAAAACCTATTTCAAATTTATACATTGTTTTGAAGCCATCATTTTTTACTTTTATACATCAATTTTAGTGACCACCAGCCATGTCAATTTTTATCTGGGTTTAGCTACGTTTCTACTTCAAAACAGTAAAGTTTAGCTTCTTTTCATTGTACCTGTTTCAAAGTGCTCTAAAATACTGATTTTATTAAAGACATGAATGAAATTTTGATTAAAAGTTGTTGATTTTCACAATTCCATACGATACTTGTATTTTAAAGTAACTAAAACCCCTTTTGATCCCCTACACAAATTGACGGTGACATTGTTTTCTTTTTTCAACATACGTCATGTAACGTTTATAACAAAATATGTGTCAGGGTCATGTGCATAGTAAAAATTTACACATTGGAAAAGTGAAACAACAAACAAAGATCTTCTTTATTGCGTTTAAAGCTAAACGTCTTGGAAAATTCTGACAGATCTGACAAATTATTGATAGCCTACTGTATGGATGGATAAAAGCACAAAAATAGCAATAGAAAATGCATTGCAAAGAAAATTCTGTAGGAAAAAAACATATGAAAAAAGAAAATGAAGGTCAGTTAATAAAATCTTGCTTATATTATTATCTCTTTACATAGTAAGCTATATTTCCATTTTCAATTTTATAGTAATAAGAGCAAAAACTAGCTTATCAAGCCAAGTCAGCCAAACAAGAAGTTTATTCATAGAGATGTGTTCTTACAAAATTGAATTTATTCAAATGGCAAATTCTTGTCAAATTTCAGCATCTTTGATCATTATTGAAGTAAAATGCACAAAATTTGTCCCACCAGTTTCATTTCATTTCCTATTACTAGTATTCAGGTAAAGTATATATACAATTCTTTGTTTATAAATATGTAATTATTTAAAGAAGCTGATACAGCAACCTGTTCAAGAGAAGAAGCCCCATTTTTCCCAAAAAGTTTACTTTCATAATCTATAAAATACCCTGAAAAATAAGACAAAGGGCGACTGTGCAAGCTAATCTAATAGTTTAATTTTACAATAATAATGATTCTGAAATTCAAAATTGTGTCACTTTCACTTACATGTATAATTTAAAGCATATTTTTTTACAGAATTTCTGTCAATATTTTTGGTATAAAACTTATAAATCCCTTTTTTGTATTTTACTGTTCAACTAAGAAACATAGGCTTGAGTTTAAAGGCTCTCTTAATTTGAAGAAATTTGTTGTGACTCTTGGTCACACTTTATAGAATATAAAATATATATGATCAGTACTATTTATTTAATAATTATATCAATTTTCAGAAAGATTATTGAAATTGTATAAACTATGTTTTATTGCATTAAATATATAAATTTAAAATAATTCTGCTAGGAATTATCCCACATATAAAATTTACATGTAGTATATTTCATCCGCCAGATCTAATTTCTTTCAATATAGCTAGGTTTTAATTTTACATGTAGATCTAGGTGTCATTATCCACATTTCTGAATTAATTTTTTTTACTGCTAATATTTTGTCTTTTAATATTTACATTTAGTCTTTCTCTGAAAAATAGGGGGAAGTATCTCTTCTTTATATTATCATAACATAGTTATAAATCGAGTTTCGTTTATTTTCTTTCTAATTTTTGTAAAGTAAACTCCTTTTTTAATTTTTATGCATTTTTCTGGGGTTTTATTTTTGACTGGTGATATTAAGGGGAGATAACCACTTGCACAAATCGGCATAAAAACCACCGCTTCGGTTTGAAATCAATTTGACGTTTGCGTATCCAACATTCTATTGCCGAGATATTCATATCGAGTGTTTGTCTTAATGAGATGCTTTATTAAATTTAAATTCAGCCCATCATTTTTAGTTTCCTCGTAAATATTTAGATTTTTCGTTCAGGAGACTTGACAATTTTCACCCAAACTCCAAGTTTGCAGATAAAATAAAGACTAAAGGACTTTGATTTGATGTGTGAGCTTTGACGAGAATAAACTATGGATACTCAAGATTAGTTAGGTCAATAAGTTTTTATTACGACAATAGTATTCATTGAGTTAAAATGAGGTTTGTCTCATCCGTTTTTTTACTGAATTTTCACGGTCACGTGACTCTATTGTTGCTGATAAACTTGGGGTCAAACCGTGACCTGCTTTCCAACTGTAACTGTATCGTATGCCCTTAAGCATATAATTAGACGTAAGCAGCTATTCTAGTCGTAGATAGAGGCAGTGGGAATCGGCCAAGTTCCCCATATATCATATAATCAGGTGTGGATTTTTTAAGATTAAGCAGTAATTTACGAAATTTTAGATGAACACGACGTTCTATAACAGAGGTGTTACCCATTCCCAAGACTTCACACCCGTATAATAATATAGGCTTAACTACTTTGTCAAATAATTTTAGTTGACATTTAATATTCAAATTATGTAATCTCCCCTTTTTTAGAATATCGTACATAGCCCTTGTTGCTTTATCAGCCTGTCCCTTTTTTGCTTTTGTGAAACTTCATGTTCTAGAAAATAATACACCAAGATATGAAAATTCTTCAACAATATCTAACTCATAGAGACTGTCTGGATAATATAATCCCCGCAATTATAGAGAAATATCAATCAACTCATCAAATTATCAAGTTGTATGTGGAGATCTTAACAGAACTCTCTCTATTAGTAGAAATAATAAACATGACCGGCTTCTGAAACAATTTGTTCAAAAAAATAACTTATCTACTGTTGGAAATTATGGAGAACAGAAAACTTTCTTCCACCACTCGGGGCAATCTTTTTCTCAAATTGACTACATACCTGACCACCAACAAGGATATTTATTGTAATCATAAGATCTAGGAAAATACACCATCTAACGTTTCCTGATCTTTCCTCGCATGTACCTGTCTCGATGGTCACTAATATTGCCGCTATCCCTCTGCTTGAAAAATAAATTAAAAAAACAGTTCAAAGACTGAAATGGAATGAGATTAGTGAATAACTGTACGATACTATCTCGGAAAACTTAACTGACATAAGGGAAGACAAATCAACTTCAGAGAACATTAAAACTCTGACAGTTATCCTTTTAAAAGCTTCACATCTGGCAGTCCCAACAAAAATGACTAAGTTAAAAGGTCCAAAATGGAAAGCTTCACCAAAAGTCAGAAAACATCTTAAAACCTGCATACAGCTATACTTTAAATGGAAAGCTCTGGGCAAACCAGAAAATGACCAAAGCAAGCAGGATCTTAAAATTGATAAAAAGAAACTCCGTAGTCAACAAAGACAAGAATATGCAACTGACAGGAGAAACCTATATGAGCAAATTATGGTCAAATCATTCAACCGAACTCATAAATAGAAATAAATCAAGAACGGAAACAAATGGCATGGAGATATTTTATAGTGTGTCTTTCTATGTTGTGATATTAAAATATTGCTTCAGGTCTAACATTTTCCTGTTTCAGGTAAGGATGAAGGTTGATATAGTTATGTTCTTATGATACAGAAAAACAACGTTGTAAAAAAGGGAGAGGGCTGGAACTATTATACTAGTATACTAGTATAATAGTCTCAGGAGAGGGTAAAACAAAATAATTGTCCTGTCCACAAGTACCTATGGTCAAAACACCTAGTATCGTTTCTCACTTGATTTTTTCGATTATGCTTTTTCATGTTTATGAGATTAGTCTATAGTTTTCTGCAGCGTGTGTGTCTCCCTGTTTGAAAACAAACGAACTGTTTGCGTTGAGCGAGTCTTCGGGTAGTATTCCAGTCTATTGATGTTTGGAAGATGGCAGTTAGTGCTTGTGCTGTTTCTGTTGCACATTCTTTAAGAATTCTGTTAGGGATAACATCTGGTCCAGATGCTTTCGATGGGTTTACATCTTTGAGAAGTTTTTCGAGACTTTAGTGGTTATACGTAGCTCTGGTATTTTGTTGTTTTAGGCATCGATGTTGAAATTTGTCAATTGTGAATACGGATCTAAATGGTCGAATTAAAATTTCAGTCTTCCTCTGCTTTCACAGACCTACTTCTGTTTGTTTTTATGCCCCACCTACGATAGTAGAGGGGCATTATGTTTTCTGGTCTGTCCGTTGTTCGTCTGTCCGTCCGTCCGTCCGTTCGTTCGTTCGTTCGTTCGTTCGTTCGTTCGTCTGTCCCGCTCCAGGTTAAAGTTTTTGGTCAAGGTAGTTTTTGATGAAGCTGAAGTCCAATCAACTTGAAACTTAGTACACATGTTGCTTATGACATCATCTTTCTAATTTTAATGCCACATTAGATAATTTGCCAAATTTCACGGCCCATTGAACATGGAAAATGATAGTGCGAGTGGGGCATCCGTGTACTTTGGACACATTCTTGTTTAAAGGTCATACTCCAATTTTATCTTTTTTTCCCTGGATTTGATGTACTTCCAGAATGGCTTTGTATTGTTTCTTTTGTAGGAATTTGATGATAGTATCATTGATGGATGAGTATTCTGCTTTCCAGACTTCCCGTTGCACTTCTTTTTGGAACTGCTTCTGATATAGATTTTTCAAATATTGTAAATAGCAAACATGATATAGTTAGTGATTCAGATTTATGCTATGATTACTCAAATACTTTACAAGAGTTAAATATGCTAAGTATTAGAAAAAGTAAAGATATATCGAAAAATACTTATGGAAACGCTTTACTTGATATTTGTAAAAATAACAATTTGTTTACATTGAACGGTAGAGTGAATGGTGATAAAGAGGGAATATTTACATGTAGAAGTTCTAGTGTTGTTGATTATTTTATTTGCTCATTTGAATTATTATATCATGTTGTAAATATGCATGTAGATACGTTTTCGTCTCTTTACTCAAATGTACATTGTCCATTGACACTTTTGTTAAAATTTTAAAATTGAGCAAAATACTGATGTAACTGAAGCTGAAAACAACGATGTAACAAGTGGTAGTGAAAATATTATGTTAAAAAAAATGGGATAATAAAAAAAAACAAGATTTCATTGAGAACATTGATGGAAATAAGATTGCAGAATTAGAAAATGAATTAGTGTTTTTGTATTCAAGTGTTATGTCGCAAAATTCTGTAAATAAATTGTCCGAACATATAAATGAAATACTTTTGGAATCAGCAGAAAAGGTACTAGGTACCATTACTTATAACGCGACGGTTAAAAAGAACACAAAGGAAAGCAAACCATGGTTTGACAAAAAATGCTGGGAGCAAAGAAAGTGCTCACGAATGGCAAAACGACGATAAAAACAACAACAAAACAACAGATAATCAATTGAAAGATGCAGAGACAAAGTATAAAAAGCAGATGGATTGTTCTATACAAGAGTATTGAAAGACTTTTAGAAAAAAGATGCAAAATTTAAAAAACAGTAACTCTAAGGAGTTCTGGAAAATATTAAATGAAAAAAGAGAAAAACGTAGTCAAAAAATTTCCATCGATGTTCTCTTTGATTTCTCAGTTGCAGACTTGAATTCGTCGGATTCAGTCGACGATATCCCTGTTTCGCAAGTACCAAACCAGTTCAATCAAACTCTTAGTATCATAACAGAAAAAGAAATATTTAACTGTATTAAAGATTTAAAAAATGGAAAGGCTTGTGGAGATGACAAAATTATTAACGAAAATATTAAAAGCACATGCCATATTTTTATGCCTATTTATGTTCAATTTTTTAATATTGTTTTCGATTCCGGTAAAATTCCAGAAGCATGGTTAGTTGGTAACACTATTCCTTTTTATAAAAATAAAGGTGATACAAAAAAACCAGAAAATTATAGACCTATCACAATTCTTAGCTGCATGGGGAAGCTATTTACTTCAGTTCTGAATTCAAGACTATCCACTTTTTTGGAAAATTACTTATTGTTAAATGAAAATCAATCAAGATTTAGAAAAGGCTATTTTGTCAACTGTTTATAAAACTGAGAATGGAAAGGGGGAATGTGTCAAAGAGACAACAAGCTGACAAAAGGGCAGAAAACAGCCGAAGGCCACCAAATGGGTCTTCAATTCAGTGAGAAAACCCCACAACCGGAGGCATGCTTCAGCTGCCATATTAAAATAAAAATGTATACCAGTTCAGTGATAACAGACGTCATACTAAACCATGAGATTTATCAAAGAAATAAAATTAAAAATCATACAATCAAACAAAGGCCAGAGGCTCCTGACGTTGGACAGTCAGGTGCAAAGATGCAGCATGGTTAAACATGTTCGCAAACATGCGGCGGGTAAGTTCATTTAGCTTGTTGGTATAGCCTTTTTTTTTTTTTTTTTAACAGTTTCCTTAATTTTTGGTTTATCTAGGGTAAGATGTTCTTAGAGCGGATTTCTCAAGATGGGATGTATTTGTCCATACTTTAAAAAGAGTTCTTACTTGAGGGTGTCAATCATTCGTTATGCGTTTATTCGACGATCCTGCATCTGTCGGATTTTTGTTGATATTAGTGAAATCTCCTCTTTAATGTTGTTGCAGTTTGTCTTAAGAGTAAATATAGCATTTTCTGGGTTTGCTACGCTGGTAGTAAGGTCTGGTGTCACAGTCTGTAACTATCATTTCATGGTTTGATATGCCAGTTGTGTTTTTGATTTGCTACGCTGTTAGTAAGGTCTGGTGTCAGTCTGTAACTATCATTTCATGGTTTGATATGCCAGTTGTGTTTTTGATTTGCTACGCTGTTAGTAAGGTCTGGTGTCAGTCTGTAACTGTGTGTGTTTTTGGATGTTTTAACAAGTGATGGGTTTTCCCGTCAAATTAACTCAAGCAGAAAACTTGCAACTGAAAATTGGTAAATAATTGAAAGACACTAGACCATTCAAGGGCATGACTTCAAAATAGTTGTCAAACTGATAGGCACATGTTGACAAAAAAACCTTCAAACAAGAGATGCGCAAGCTACAATTAGAACACCAATCCAGCCAAATAAAACCTTCAACACAAGAGATGATCAAGCTACAATTTGACCACTGACCGAGCAAAACAATTTTCAACACAAGAGATGATCGATGAGCATAACTATCGTTAGACAACCAAACCAACCAAACAAACAACATTTAACAAAAGAAGATCAAGCTTCCATTAGACCACCAACCAAGCCAAACAAACAACTTTCAAAACAAGAGATGATCAAGCTTCCATTAATAGACCACCAACCAGAAAAAAACCTGCAATACAGGAGATGAGAAGGCTTCCATTAGACCACCAACAGCCAAACAAACAACCTTCAACACATGAGATGAGCAAGCTTCCATTAGTCCACTGACCGAGCAAAAAAACCAACATTCAACACATGAGATTGGCTAGCTACAATTAAGACAACCAATATAGCCAAACAAACACCCATCAACACAAGAGATGATTGAGCTACCACTAGACAACCAACCAGGCCAAACAAACACCCATCAACACAAGAGATGATTGAGCTACCACTAGACAACCAACCAGGCCAAACAAATAACCTTCAACACATGAGATGAGAAGGCTTCCATTAGACCACCAATTAGCCAAACAAACAACCTTCAACACATGAGATGAGCTAGCTACAATTAAGACAACCAACCTAGCCAATCAAACATCCATCAACACAAGAGATGAGCAAGCTATCATTAGACAACCAAACCAGCAAAAGAAACAAACTTTAACAAGAGCATATCAAGTTTCCATTAGACCACCAACCAAGCCAAACAAACAACCCGAAGGGCCAAGTGAGCTTTTCCCATCACTTTGCGTCCGTCGTCCTCCGTCGTCGTTAACTTTTACAAAAATCTTCTCCTCTGAAACTACTGGGCCAAATTAAAGCAAACTTAGCCACAATCATCATTAGGGTATCTAGTTTAAAAAATGTGTCCGGTGACCCGGCCAACCAACCAAAATGGCTGCCATGGCTAAAAATAGAACATAGGGGTAAATGCTTTTTTAGGCTTATAACTCAAAAACCAAAGCATTTAGAGCAAATCTGACATGGGGTAAAAGTGTTTATCAGGTCAAGATCTATCTGCCCTGAAATTTGCAGTACAAATAAGTTGGTCGTAGGGCGAACAGCCGTTTTTGTGTATTACTGCGTTTGTGCTGAATGTAGATATATTGCAATTATACTGGTTGACAATAATAGGCCGTCATATTAGAATGTGTTGTAATATTGTTTTACAATTGTTTGAATATGAAAGCCTTAAAATCATGTTTCTCTGTGTCAACAATGATAGAACATAGATTACCTGTATTCTTATGCTTTACACCAAAACACCTAAATAAACACTGTGTACTGAAAGTAAAATTAAGTTTGAGAAAACAAAAACTTTAAGAATTTACTTCTTTTAATAGAAATATAATATGCACTCATTAAACACATATTTGATACATAGTCCTAAAATCTGGTTTATTCATGGATTGCAAATATAATGGTATAAAGTGACTAGAAAACATTAAAACATTCTTAACTTCACCAATAATGAAAAACTGTCATAGTTTACAGTAAACCATCAGCCATCAATGCATCTAATAAATAATAATTTCAATTCATCATGAAATATTGTAAACAAGAATTTTTCCAAAGAACACGGATGCCCCACTTGCACTATCATTTTCCATGTTCAATGGACCGTGAAATTGGGTAAAAAATCTAATTTGGCATTAAAATTAGAAAGATACCCTAGGGAACATGTATACCAAGTTTCAAGTTGATTGGACTTCAACTTCATCAAAAACTACCTTGACCAAAAATTACCTTGACCAAAACCTTTAACCTGAAACTCGCACTTTCATTTTCCATGTTCAAGTGGAACGTGAAATTGGGGTAAAAAGTCTAATTTGGCTTTAAAATTAGAAAGATCATATCATAAGCAACATGTGTACTAAGTTTCAAGTTGGACTTCAGCTTCATCAAAAACTACCTTGACCAAAAGCTTTAACCAGACGGACGGACCAACAGACGAACGAACAGACGGACACACAGACCAGAAAACATAATGCCCCTCTTCTATTGTAGGTGAGGCATAAAAATTGAAATAAATTGAAAAAATAATTAGTGTGTACAAAAAAAGCCAGCAGAGATATGTCTCACCTGTCGGCATACAATTCAGAAAAAGACAATCTGATGGACAATAGTTTTTTGTACATAGTTCCTATTAATCAAATGTATTAACAGATCATTCAAGCTTGATACAGCTCTCAACTTTATAGGATTATGATTAAATATTTGACACAGAATGAATGTTGTCTAAGAATTTAAATATTATAATTTGGATGTAAAACTATTATGGTTCTATATCTAGAATCTATTGTAAGATTCAACATATTAAAAACAAGAACTATCTTTAAAAAAGATATCTGACGTACTTAAATTTGAGTATATGGTTAAAACTATCATTTCGATAACCTTCAGAAGCACAAAGATACCATTTAAATAACGTTTTCTCCGTTTGTGTTCAGTATTCTCGGTCCTCGTATCTTTCTGTTTACATTCACTAAAACCCCGTGGAAATCTCACATGCGTAGGTGCGTTCTAAAAGTCATGTACGTTCGTACAACAAATAAAATTGAAAATGGAAGTTTACATTAAAAATTATATAATTGTCCCGAATAAACAGCTGTCACGGATGCAAAGAGCTATTGGAGAAACAATTATTTTAATAAAAATATAAATCTTTGTAAGATCTAGTTCAAATATTTATAGTTTTTCACTTGCTTTCCATCACGATATAATTAACGAGACGTTTTTTCAAACACAACCAAATAACCCACCATGACAGCATTTTGTCCAATCACAGAAAGGATGTTCGAGCATGCATATTCTGTTGCCATAGTTAAGCGTCCTTAAGTTCAAAGGGCACAAACCGAAATTATACCGACTATGTCGGAAAAACCAAGGAGTTCAATTTTTAATGAAAATAAACAAAGTTTTATTATGAAACCTTATATGTGGACCAATTTGATAATGGGGCCCACAATTCTATAATCTGTATACACTGTTATTTTCCACATTTCAAAGAAACCAGTATATTCATTTTTTTTTTTAAATCAAACAAAATTATATTTTTCACCCTGATTTAGACCAACTTAAAACAAGCCCAAAATCAAAGTTCTAAATATATGGTTAGATTAAGCATATCAAAGAACCCCAAGAATCCATTTTTTGTTGAAATCAAGCAATTTTGGACCCTTTGGAGTTAAGTGTGGACCAATTTGAAAACTAGTTAATTTCCAAATATATATATATATAAAATACAAATTACATATTGTCTTCTAAAATAGACACAAGTCTAAACCATCTAGCTCTAAACTGACATAATTATAGAAAACTGTGACTATACATTACATATATTATCAAAAGCTTAAACAACCAAAACATTAAGATATACTGGTAGTATAAATCTATATAGATCTACAAAATCACATTACAAGTGTGGATAAATTTAACGTTTACAAAAAACAATAACTCCACCTTCACAACCATCATACAATGAAATAAAATTATATATAAACAAAACAACTACATGTAGTAAATAAAAATACATACTGGACATAACAAATAAAACTATTGAAAAAAAAAATGAATAAATGATATATAAAAAAGTCTTTATATGTACATGTACAACTTTGGTGTATCCCTTAGCATCAAGGTAAAATAAAAGCGCTTGTGGCCAGAATAGGGTAGTTATTTCTAATTTACATGAAAAAGTGTTCTAATAACATTTTTTGGCAATATTGTGAGTTGTTTACCTTTGTTCTTAACACAATCATGCTCAAACTTGTGTCTTTGATATCTAAAGTGTAAAATTGTATTTACAATGAGAGCATTACATGTAATCATATTAACATCATAAATAATTAGAAAAAAAGTATTCCAGGACAATATTTACAAATATATTCCATATTTTCTAATATGAGAATTTAACCCTATCATTTTTTTAAATTATTTTAAATAATTCACATGTATATACTTCATGTATATAAAAATAAAACTTTTGGCAACATAAACTATTTTCTAAATGATAAATCTTTCAATAAACAGGAAGTTAGATTACAAACATCAGGGAATGAGATTCTTTGGAATTGTTTTAACTTTTACAAAGATTACAGCGTGGGAATGGAACTGTAGGGTTTTCTAATTTTTGTTTTCATTTGGGAGACTGCCAAGCGGGACTCTCACATTTGAAAAATGACCAGATGTTTGATTGAAAGTTTGATGAACTCTAATGTTACTATAAAACATTTCTGCTACAAGTTTTGGTAATCAAAACATATGTGTCGATATGAACCAATCAAATAATAAAAACAAAATTGGCATCCAAATGTTTTCCTTAGAATGGTGGAGCTCTGAGTAAATTGATCAAAACTGTCACAACAGCTATCAAAAATGTCAAATAAACATCGAAAAACTAATGGTTGCTTCCAGAATTTTTACATGTACTTTTTCTGATAATAGTCTTACCTGTTAGAAGGTTTTAAAACTCTTGTCCCAGTAGAAACCCAAATATATTCATTTTCTCAATGTCAGATATTTTATAAGTTCTACAGGGAAGAATTATTTTAAGTGAATTCACATAGTATGGTGCTTACTTGGCCAGCCTTTATGATGAATTGGATAACATTAATTTATTATTTTCTGGTGCAAATATCCATCATTTCTCATGGAAAGCCAGGTTATGAGTCTGTAAGCAGTACATTTCTATGGCAGTTCACTTCATACAAGCGGACAATGCAAAACTTCACCTCTTCTTATACTACATGCATAACATTATATAATGGTTGAATTTTAACCCCAAATAATTGAAATCAAATATTTGCCAACAGCTGCATACTTATTCTTTATTGGGATTATTCATCACTGTTTGACCACTACATGGCTGTATTAAATAAGACTGAGATTTACATTGTGAACCTACATTTATGGGTCAATCACAATCTATCAAGTTGTATTGTTGTTCAAATAAAGAATTTATACATGAGGGTAGTTATGCCCTTTACTGTCAGGTGTCAAAAAGTCATTTTTGGTTACTGTTAGCATCAAATTGGTTAAAATTTTACTGTGATGTATGGAATTGTCCTTATCATGATTCATTAAAAGTCACCAATATTTATCATTTCCATTATTTTGGGAAAAAAATTAACACGATTCATCTAAAAGAAAGTGCACCAAAAATTACAATTAACGTCATTTGGCAAAATTTTTAACATTATTCGTCATGAAGGTACCCCCATTACGACCCTCATACATGAATAGGTGAACTATAAATATTATAAACAACACACTGGCAGATTTTCTACCAAAAAATGAATCAATGATAGAATTATGTTGCATGATTGGATTGCACTGTTTTTTGACAGGTCAAGTCATCACTTTGACAGGTTGTGACATTAGTACATGTATATCAATGTCCATTTGTCATTAATTGTAATATAGCATAACATAGTTTTAATTGCTCAGTTTTAATTGCTAAACAAGACCATGAAACCTGAAACAACATAATTCATTATAGCATTTATATTATTTTCAGATAAAACAGACTTGATTGTAAATATTGCCAGAATTGAAAACAAAACATGAATAAAGAAATCCCAAGATTCCCTCAACCATGGTGTCTACATTAAACACGGACATGAATTAAGAAGTCCCATGATTCCCTCCACATTAAGTCTGTAATCTGCTTTGGTGTTAAATCAGTACCTCCATAAGTGAAAACTGATAATTTATAAAAACTATAAATAGTGCATAAAATAATGCCGACTGTCACATATTTAACTGTTGATGGTAATACAGGAAATCTGCAAAGAAAAGATAAGAAAGTAAATAATATATAGTTTTATGAATACATCCCCCATGACTAGAATTGGATAAGCATCTTCATAAATTAAACTAATTCTTAGATTGTTTATTAAGTTATATTATTATTTATTTATTTTCTGTTTGAGAACACATTTATAAGATTGATTAAAGAATTGGTGTTTAAAGCTACTTTTATTACTATTGGTTATTTTTCAACAGCCAGATCTTATTGGTGGATGAATCTGGAGTGGCCAGAGAGAACCACACTACTGCAGGCAAACTGTCAATTCTTGTAAATCAAGATTATAGTTGAGCACACAGGGTTTGACTCACAACCTCAGTATTGACAGGCTAACATTACAGAAGTTGAACCACTTGGATTAATTTATTATAGAGCCCTTTATTTATTAAACATGTATGCCTTACCTATTCAGATTGTTACTATGTTTACTGTTTAGTATACTTTACATGTCAGAAAATCAATGTAAGAAATACAGAGACGTGCAAAAAGTATTCGATCACAATGGCGTCATGTTTACATTTCAAAACGAAAGTTGTAAAGTTCATGCTTGCACTGTAAATAAATCAACCAATGAAATACAACAAAAATAAAAACTTACCTCTAATACTTTGTTAAGTGTCCTTTTAGCCTGATTACATTTAATATCCTTTTCGGAATCGACTTGTATAAGCACTGAATATAGGCAGGGGAAATACTGACCCAAATACGGTGGATTTCTTGGAATAATTCATTTTTAGATTTAATCATCCCAGTACGTGTTTGAAGTTTTCTTTTTACATGTAACCAAACGTTTTCGATTATATTTAAGTCGGGGGACTGTGCAGGCCAGCTCATTCCGAGCTACAAACTCTTGGGTGGACCGTGCACGATGGACAGGGGCGTTGTCATCCTGGAATAAATAATTTCCTCCCGGAAAATGCCGAGCTATCACTGGCCACAAATGTTCATCAAGTATTTCTTGATATTTGACAGCATTAATATTGCCTTCTACAGGAGTAAGTGTACCGACGCCATTCCAGCAAATACAACCCCAAATCATGACTTGATATTTAGTTTGTGAAGTCCGCGGTTGCACAAGGTCCGGTCTCCACCCCTCGTCTCTTTTTCGCCATACGTACACACGTTCATCATGTCCAATCATGATTTTACTTTCATCAAAGAAAATAACCTTTTTCCAGTTGTTATTAACCGTCCATCTCCTTTTTTCTCTGCACCATGCAAGTCTTTTTTTCCGATTGACTTCCCGGATCACGATTTTTTTCTTATTTACACACCTGTGATACCCATGTTTATGTAAATGGTGCTGGATGGTACGTTTAGACACGGGAACACAATTTTCCTCATTAAACTTGTTTGTTATGTCACATAAAGAGCTCCTCCGACTTGTCTTTACAATGCGTTCAAGCTTGCGGTAGTCGCGTGGTTTTACAAACAATGGTCGGCCACTTCTGGGTTTATTCTCCACAGAACCCGTGTCTAAAAATTTTCGAACATTGTCAATAACTGTTGACTTGGGAATTCTAAGTATGTCAGCGATTTTTCGTCGAGAAAATCCATTCTGGAACATTTCCACAATCATGTTTTTGACATCTGTTGACAGTTCCTGACCTTTTCTACCCATCTTTGTTATTTTACTTGTTTTAACGAAACTTCAATGGCAGACGACAACAAACGTCACATGACGGTAGCCCATGTGATGCACAACGCTAAAAGACTAGTACAGTAATACTCAGTGACGTGATTGACGTGGGGCAAGGCCATTTAAAAGTCGGTCACCTGTACAAACGTAAACACGACGCCATTGTGACCGAATACTTTTTGCACGTCTCTGTACTGTAAATTGTCATTAGTTAAAATATGCAACACTAACTTAAAAATTAATATTTACTTGATAAATAACTAAAACAGGTTTTTATAGTTTTGATTGGTGTAAAATATTTTGTTATTTAATTCCATGAGGACTAAATAGTCGTCTTAAATACCAATGGTGTTTCTGCTTACACATAAATAAATATGTAAACTCACTTATACGAAACAACAAATATATTAATGATGTTGCTGCTAAGATCTAAAAGATCACACAGGGGAGATAACTGTGTAAACTTATCTTTGTGAAACAAAATATAAATGATCCATCAATGCTGTTGCTGCTAAAATCATAAAGATCACAAAGGGGAGATAACTTTGTAAACTCATCTTTGGGAAAAAACATATACAGTCGACTCTCGTTATGTCGAAGTCAGCCGGACCAGAGAAATATTTCGAGATACACGTAGTTCGACTCAAACGAACACCGGAAGTTCGACAATCTAAGGGACACAACTATTGCTTAGCTTGGTAAAGCTAAAATAAATCCGGGTGAATGTGGCAAGGGGGTGGATATTCTAGTATCAGATCCATGTATTTGTATGTCACAGTCTTTTATTATTATAATGACATTATTTTTATTTATTCAATTGTTTCAATTAAAAAAAAAATTCTATGGCTTTTCCAAGAGAGTAATTTCCAATCGATAGTTTTGATATTCAGGTCGGTTATAGCTGACAAAATTGTTTATTCTCGGATACAAGAGATTTAAGAAAATTTGAACTGTATTCATTTTGTTTTATCTCACTCTTTTTTCAAAAGAAAATATAACAAGATTAAAGACGCCGTTTGAGTAGTTTTTAGGTGATCATCAACGGAAGCCATAATCCTCACTTTATACACACCCAAGCTCATTAGTGTAAATCATAAATTAATTGTTTTGTAAACATTTTAAATACTTTTACATGAACATTAACAATGTACCACTAATTATTTATCAAAATTCTATAAAAGATAATCTTAGGTAAACACTCATGGAAATAGCGTGTCATAAATCAATACAGTGATCAGTGACCGGAAATTTAATTACACGTGTATTGTCAGATTAACTCTTCAATCCATTTAAATCCTGGAGGTCATGTTTTGACATATGTGTATTAGTTCGAGATAAAAAATGAATTTTGAATGCTTTGTTAACCTTGGGACTGTAAATTTAGTTTGACTCAACCGAAATTTCGACTCATCCAATTTCGACTCATCAGGAGTCGAATTACATACTTTTGTATGGAATAAAGTTCAGGACCACGTGAAAACTTCGACTCATCCGAAATTTCGAGTCAACCGAGTTCAAGACAACGAGAGTTAACTGTAAATGATCCATCAATGCTGTTGCTGCTAAGATCATAAAGATCACTAAGGGGAGATGACTTTGCAAACTCATCTTTGTGAAACAACATATAAATGATCAATGCTGTTGCTGCTTAGATCATAAAGATCACTAAGGGGAGATAACTTTGTAAACTCACCTATGTGAAACAACATATAAATGATCTATTAATGCTGTTGCTGCTAAGATCATAAAGATCCCTAAGGGGAGATAACCTTGTAAACTCACCTATGTGAAACAACATATAAATGATCTATCAATGCTGTTGCTACTAAGATCATAAAGATCACTCAGGGGAGATAACTTTGTAAACTCACCTATGTGAAACAACATATAAATGATCTATTAATGCTGTTGCCGCTAAGATCTTAAAGATCACACATGGGAGATAACTATGTAAAAACAAAGTACTGTCAGTCAGAAAGAAAGGAAGATAATGCAGGAAATATCCACCAATCAGAAGTTCTGCTATGAATACAAAATGATTCCATTCACCTGAAACGAAATTACATAAATCAAAATATTTATTTTTATTTTATTTATTTTTAATCAGAATCTTAATGTGTAAAATGTAAAGTTTTCTTGTCAAAATTATTTATTTTTTGAATATACATTATTGTTCTTGTTTTATTTGTATGGCTTTGTTGTCTGCATACTACATAATATAACATAGTTTAACCAATATTAACAGAACAATACTTTATAGCATATATTGACATGAAAGAAGCATATCGACTATTGTCAGTACACATGAAATATAGATCAAATTCTTTGAATTGGTTGTTGATTGTGTCAGGTTGCTTGATTTTTTTTTAATTTTTTTTTTTTTAGATATTTCATTAAAAATAAGCATGTAATATCACTTTTCTATCTGCTGTTTTCAGTCTACCTATAAAAGCACAGCTGATAATGTGACTCTTCATGAACAAATCAAATTAGTTAGGATAATACAAAATAATGATACTGATTGTAACTTAGTGGCATAGTTTTAGCTAAAGAGAACACTTCTTCACAGAGGGAAAATAATGATGTGTATTCGTCAATAATACCTATTTAATCTAAAATCACACGATTTTCAAATCAAATACTAAATTAGTGTCTAAAGTGTTAGTACAAATTTTTGCATACACATTAAAATTATTTACTTTGTAAATTACAAAATCCTTCACATATGCATAAAGTATATATATATACCACATTTGAATGTTTAACGAATATCTGGTACTGGAAAAAACATTAATTTAGAGGTAATCCATATTATATGTGTAATTCAAGTTTCAGACAAGGTATATAATGTGACATTCCTTGCTTATGGTTTATATCATCTTCCCCTTCGATTCAGAGAATATAAGCCATGAATGTCACATTATATACCCTGTCTGAGACAGAAATAAAATATTTTATTTAAAGACAATATTCAACTAATGATCATACAGGAATTAAATGTATAGTGCAATCTAAATCTTTGAAATAGAAAAAACAAGTGAGACATTTCATTTCAGAGTTTATTTGGGTTATATGAAGAAAAATTCGTAAGGGTTCCGCGGAACCCAGTGTCTCGCCTACTTTTGCTGTTAATCGCAGATTCAACAAAAATGAGGAAAAACATGAATAAAAATTTCCCTCTCGATACTGTCTTTTGATTGAAAGAAGCTTCCAACTTTGGTAAAAAATCCAGGATAGTTTATGAATCTAATAAATGTTTTATAAACTTTAACTGCAGACTGTATGTAATGTTAACTGGAAGAAAAACTAAGTCCATTTATAAGTAAAATACGGAAAAAGTGATTTTTTTTTTTACAAAATTTACTTCTGAATACTATCTTATGATCAGAAACAAGCTTTTGTCTAAGTTTGATAGAAATCCAGGATAGTTTAAGAAAATTATAAAAATTTAAAAACTTAAACCACAGAGTGAATGTTTTGTTTCTGGCAAAAAAACTAAGTCCATTTATAAGTAAAATACGGAAAAGTGGAAATTTAATTTTACAAAATTTTCTTCTTGATACTATCTTATGATCATAAACAAGCTTCTGTCCAAGTTTGGTACAAATCAAGGATAGTTTATGAAAGTTATTAAAATTTTAAAAACTTTAACCGCAGAGTGAATGTAATGTTTCCTCGCAGAAAAACTAAGTCCATTTATAAGTAAAATACGGAAAAGTGGAAATTTATTTCTACAAAATTTTCTTCTTGATACTATCTTATGATCATAAACAAGCTTCTGTCCAAGTTTGGTACAAATCAAGGATAGTTTATGAAAGTTATTAAAATTTTAAAAACTTTAACCACAGAGTGAATGTAATGTTTCCTCGCAGAAAAACTAAGTCCATTTATAAGTAAAATACGTAAATGGAATTTTATTTTTACAAAATTTACTTCTGGATACTTTCTTATGATCATAAACAAGCTTCTGTCCAAGTTTGGTAGAAATTCAGTATAGTTTAAGAAAATTATAAAAATTTAAAAACTTAAACCACAGAGTGAATGTTTTGTTTCTTGCAAAAAAACTAAGTCCATTTATAAGTAAAATACGGAAAAGTGGAAATTTATTTTTACAAAATTTTCTTCTTGATACTATCTTATGATCATAAACAAGCTTCTGTCCAAGTTTGGTACAAATCAAGGATAGTTTATGAAAGTTATTAAAATTTTAAAAACTTTAACCGCAGAGTGAATGTAATGTTTCCTCGCAGAAAAACTAAGTCCATTTATAAGTAAAATACGGAAAAGTGGAAATTTATTTCTACAAAATTTTCTTCTTGATACTATCTTATGATCATAAACAAGCTTCTGTCCAAGTTTGGTACAAATCAAGGATAGTTTATGAAAGTTATTAAAATTTTAAAAACTTTAACCACAGAGTGAATGTAATGTTTCCTCGCAGAAAAACTAAGTCCATTTATAAGTAAAATACGTAAATGGAATTTTATTTTTACAAAATTTACTTCTGGATACTTTCTTATGATCATAAACAAGCTTTTGTCCAAGTTTGGTAGAAATTCAGTATAGTTTAAGAAAGTTATTAAAATTTCAAAAACTTTAACCACAGAGTGAATATTTGTGGACGCCGCCGCCGACGACGGAATGTAGGATCGCTTAGTCTCGCTTTTTCGACTAAGTCGAAGGCTCGACAAAAATATTCTTAGATAACTGATTGAAAATGCAAAACTGTACTGTTAGTGTATTCAGGTAAAATTTTGGGATACAGATTTGAGGGATATATACTTCTTTCAACAGATCAAGATTTTCAATATCTACAAAATGTATAAGTACCTGTTGTAAGATCAAACCAGCCTCTTCGTCGTCTCAGTAAATAAAATACTAACAATGCTGAGTAACCAAAAACAGAAAGTGTCCCTAGGTACCAGATAACTGGGTTACCCAGCAAATGTATCTGTGCCTGAGAATGTAAATATATGACAAACACCAATGATAAAAGAATCTAAAGAGAAATTGTGTTTATTTTCTAACAAATTTAAAAAGAGGTTATGTGTTATCAATTTAGGGATCGTCCAATAAGCTACATAAACATCCATTCTAGCAATTTACCAATACTAAAGACTTGCATAAATATTATTAAGGCTCATCCGAAAAGTCACATTTTTATCCATAAACAGCCATTCTACATTGGCTAGAGGTATAGGGGGAGGGTTGAGATCTCAAAAACATGTTTAACCCCACTGCATTTTTACGCCTGTCCCAAGTCAGGAGCCTCTGGCCTTTGTTAGTCTTGTATGATTTTTAATTTTAGTTTCTTGTGTGTATAATTCAGAGTTTATTATGATGTCCATTATCACTGAACTAGTATACATATTTGTTAAGGGGCAGGCTGAAGGACTCCTCTGGGTGCAGGAGTTTCTCGCTGCATTGAAGACCCATTGGTGGCCTTCAGCTATTGTCTGCTCTATGGTTGGGTTGTTGTCTCTTTGACACATTCCCCATTTCCATTCTCAATTTTATTCTATTGGTTAGTACTATAAACTTACATTACTATTAGGGCTCATCCAATAAGCCACATTTTTATCCATAAATGGCCATTCTATTGGTTCAGTGCTGTATTTATGTTCCATTTCTTCAGCTTTTCCCATCAACATCTTCAGCTGAAGTTCTGTAAACTTGGTCCAGAATGATAGATGTGTGGGTTCGAGAGGAATCATTTCACTTTGTGCTATCTCTCGAGCCTGTTGGTCCTTTTCAACACCTAATAAATAAAGGAACAAATTTTTAATGTAGAGAAAGCAGTAAGAGACTCACATATTATAAAATCAAGAGAGAACATAAAATCACAGAGGAAATTATGGCAGACCAAGCTTTCTGGTTAACTGTGGATTCATTTTTTAGCTCACCTGGCCGAAAGGCCAAGTGAGCTTTTCTCATCACTTGGCGTCCGGCGTCCGGCGTCGTCCGTCGTCCGTCATCGTCGTCCTGCGTTAACTTTTACAAAAATCTTCTCCTCTGAAACTACTGGGCCAAATTTAACCAAACTTGGCCATAATCATCATTGGGGTATCTAGTTTAAAAAATGTGTCCGGTGCCCCGCCCAACCAACCAAGATGGCCGCCATGGCTAAAAATAGAACATAGGGGTAAAATGCAGTTTTTGGCTTATAACTCAAAAACCAAAGCATTAAGAGCAAATCTGACGGGGTAAAATTGTTCATCAGGTCAAGATCTATCTGCCCTGAAATTTTCAGATGAATCGGACATTCCGTTGTTGGGTTGCTGCCCCTGAAATGGTAATTTTAAGGAAATTTTACTGTTTTTGGTTATTATCTTGAATATTATTATAGATAGAGATAAACTGTAAACAGCAATAATGTTCAGCAAAGTAAGATCTACAAATAAGTCAACATAACCAAAATTTAACCAAACTTGGCCATAATCATCATTGGAGTATTAAGTTTAAAAAATGTGTCCGGTGACCCTGCCAACCAACCAAGATGGCCGCCATGGCTAAAAATAGAACATAGGGGTAAAATGCAGTTTTTGGCTTATAACTCAAAAACCAAAGCATTTAGAGCAAATCTGACAGGGGAAAAATTGTTCATCAGGTCAAGATCTATCTGCCCTGAAATTTTCAGATGAATCGGACATTCCGTTGTTGGGTTGCTGCCCCTGAAATGGTAATTTTAAGGAAATTTTACTGTTTTTGGTTATTATCTTGAATATTATTATAGATAGAGATAAACTGTAAACAGCAATAATGTTCAGCAAAGTAAGATCTACAAATAAGTCAACATAACCAAAATTTAACCAAACTTGGCCATAATCATCATTGGAGTATTAAGTTTAAAAAATGTGTCCGGTGACCCTGCCAACCAACCAAGATGGCCGCCATGGCTAAAAATAGAACATAGGGGTAAAATGCAGTTTTTGGCTTATAACTCAAAAACCAAAGCATTTAGAGCAAATCTGACAGGGGAAAAATTGTTCATCAGGTCAAGATCTATCTGCCCTGAAATTTTCAGATGAATCGGACATTCCGTTGTTGGGTTGCTGCCCCTGAAATGGTAATTTTAAGGAAATTTTACTGTTTTTGGTTATTATCTTGAATATTATTATAGATAGAGATAAACTGTAAACAGCAATAATGTTCAGCAAAAAAGATCTACAAATAAGTCAACATGACCAAAATTGTCAATTGACCCCCTAAGGAGTTATTGCCCTTCATAGTCAATTTTTAACAATTTTCTTAAAATTTGAAGATTTTCAATAACATTTTCCACAGAAAGTACTGTTATAGATAGAGATAATTGTAAGCAGTAAGAATGTTTAGTAAAGTAAGATCTACAAACACATCACCATCACCAAAACACAATTTTGTCATGAATCCATCTGTGTCCATTGTTTAATATTCACATAGACCAAGGTGAGCGACACAGGCTCTTTAGAGCCTCTAGTTTTCGTTAGTTCCAATTTTTGTGAAATATAGAAAACTTGCATGTTCGTGGATATTTGATTTTGTGGTTTTGCGTAAGTCTGCATACAAGCCTATAGAATTTTTTTTATTTGTTGAACATTTAATTTTGTGGTTCACTTGTTCCCAAAAATAAGATAAGATAAGTTAAGATACGTTTTATTACAAATTAAGGGCCCACAAGGGAGTAATAATGAATCCACAGTAACAGATTTCCTAAAAATCATTCTTACTTTTTGTAAATCTATGTTCTTCCACATTCCACACTGTAGCTTCCTGATTGATGATTCTATCTGTTGATATTTCCAGCTGATGAAATCCCCATTCAGGTAGTTGCTTTCCAGTGCTCTGAAAAGAAAAGAAATTATAGTGATTCTACCATTTTTTTTTCTATTTAAAGAGCAAGTAGAACCCAATTCTAAACAAACGTAAGCATATAGGAAAATATCTGAATAAAGCACATGCTTAGAGTCTATTTGTTGAAAGGGATGAGGGATGGATAAATATCCTACCATGTCCAGTCTGTGTTTATGTTTGATGTTTTTCAACCTTGTATTGATCTGATGAGTTAAGCCTTTTTCAATTGATTTTTATAGTTTGATCATATGTTGTGCTATTTTACCACCGTCTCGGGTAAGGGGAAGGTTGAGCCCTCACAAACATGTTTAACCCCACCACATTCTTCATGTGCCTGTCCCAAGTCAGGAGCCTGTAGCTCAGCAGTTGTTGTTGGTTTATGTCTGTCATATTTGTAAATTGTTTTGTTATAAATTAGGCCATTAGTTGTCAGGGTCTTTTATAGCTGACTATATGGTATGGGTTTTTCTCATACCGGTAGTTAAAGACCGTAAGGTTGCCTATAACTGCTTATATGCACTTAATTTGAAATTTGGTAGATGTCTCATTGGCAATCATACCTCATCTCCTTATTGTTATTTGGTTATCATATGAATAAGAGATTGACTTGTACCAACAAAAAGTTATCAAATTATAAGAATTTTGACTATAATACAGAATTACACATTTTTAGCTCACCTGGCCCGAAGGGCCAAGTGAGCTTTTCCCATCACTTGGCGTCCGGCGTCCGTCGTCGTCGTCGTCGTCGTCGTCCGTCGTCGTCCGTCGTCGTCCGTCGTCGTTAACTTTTACAAAAATCTTCTCCTCTGAAACTACTGGGCCAAATTAAACCAAACTTGGCCACAATCATCATTGGGGTATCTAGTTTAAAAAATGTGTGGCGTGACCCGGCCAACCAACCAAGATGGCCGCCATGGCTAAAAATAGAACATAGGGGTAAAATGCAGTTTTTGGCTTATAACTCAAAAACCAAAGCATTTAGAGAAAATCTGACATGGGGTAAAATTGTTTATCAGGTCAAGATCTATCTGCCCTCAAATTTTCAGATGAATCCGACAACCCGTTATTGGGTTGCTGCCCCTGAACTGGTAATTTTAGGGAATTTTTCCTGTTTTTGGCTATTATCTTGAATATTATTATAGATAGAGATAAACTATAAACAGCAATAATGTTCAGCAAAGTAAGATTTACAAATAAGTCAGCATGACCAAAATGGTCAGTTGACCCCTTTAGGAGTTATTGACCTTTATAGTCAATTTTTAACCATTTTTCGTAAATCTTAGTAATCTTTTACAAAAATCTTCTCCTCTGAAACTACTGGGCCAAATTAATCCAAACTTGGCCACAATCATCTTTGGGATATCAAGTTTAAAAAATGTGTGGCGTGACCCGGCCAACCATCCAAGATGGCCGCCATGGCTAAAAATAGAACATAGGGGTAAAATGCAGTTTTTGGCTTATAACTCAAAAACCAAAGCATTTAGAGCAAATCTGACAAGCAGTAAAAGTGTTTATCAGGTCAAGATCTATCTGTCCTGAAATTTTCAGATGAATCAGACAACCTGTTGTTGGGTTGCTGCCCCTGAATTGGTAATTTTAAGGAAATTTTGCTGTTTTTGGTTATTATCTTGAATATTATTATAGATAGAGATAATCTGTAAACAGCAAAAATGTTCAGCAAAGTAAGATTTACAAATAAGTCAGCATGACCAAAATGGTCAGTTGACCCCTGAAGGAGTTATTGCCCTTTATAGTCAATTTTTAACCATTTTTTCGTAAATCTTAGTAATCTTTTACAAAAATCTTCTTCTCTGAAACTACTGGGCGAAATTAAACTTAACTTGGCCACAATCATCATTGGGGTAACTTGTTTAAAAAATGTGTGGCGTGACCTGGCCAATCAACCAAAATGGCTGCCACGGCTAATAATAGAACATAGGGGTAAAATGCAGTTTTTGGCTTATAACTCAAGAACCGAAGCATTAAGAGAAAATCTGACAGGAATTAATTGTTTATCAGGGTAAGATCTATCTTCCCTGATGTTTTCACATGGATTGGACAACCCGTTGTTAGGTTACTGTCCTGAATTGGTAATTTTAAGGAAATTTTGCCGTTTTTTGTTATTATCTTGAATATTAATATAGATAGAGATAAACTGTATACAGCAATAACGTTCAGCAAAATAAGATCTACAAATAAGTTTACATGACCAAAATAGTCAATTGACCCCTTTAGGAGTTATTGCCCTTTATAGTTAATTTTTAACATTTTTCATAAATTTTTGTAAATTTTTAGAAAATATTTTCCATTGTAATTACTGGGCCAAGTTCATTATAGATAGAGATAATTGTAGCAACAAGAATGTTCAGTAAAGTAAGATCTACAAACACATCACTATCACCAAAGCACAATTATGTCATGAATTTATCCGTGTCCATTGTTTAATATGCACAAGACCAAGGTGAGCGACACAGGCTCTTTGGAGCCTCTAGTTGGTTATTATCTTGAATATTATTATAGATACAGATAAACTGTAAACGGCAATAATGTTCAGCAAAGTTAGATTTACAAATAAGTCAACAAGATCGAAATGGTCAGTTGACCCCTTTAGGAGTTATTGCCCTTTATAGTCAATTTTTAACCATTTTTAGCTCACCTGGCCCGAAGGGCCAAGTGAGCTTTCCTCATCACTTGGCGTCCGGCGTCCGGCGTCCGGCGTCGTCCGTCGTCCGGCGTCGTTAACTTTTACAAAAATCTTCTCCTCTGAAACTGCTGGGCCAAATTTAACCAAACATGGCCAAAATCATTATTAGGGTATCTAATTTAAAAATTGTGTCCGGTGACCCGCCCAACCAACCAAGATGGCTGCAATGGCTAAAAATAGAACATAGGGGTAAAATGCAGTTTTTGGCTTATAACTCAAAAACCAAAGCATTTAGAGCAAATCTGACAGGGGTAAAATTGTTTATCAGGTCAAGATCTATCTGCCCTGAAATTTTGAGATGAATCGGACAACCCGTTGATAGGTTGCTGCCCCTGAATTGGTAATTTTAAGGAAATTTTGCTGTTTTTGGTTATTATCTTGAATATTATTATAGATAGAGATAAACTGTAAACAGCAAAAATGTTCAGCAAAGTAAGATCTACAAATAAGTCAACATGACCAAAATGGTCTGTTGACCCCTTTAGGAGTTATTGCCCTTTATAGTCAATTTTTAACCATTTTTCGTAAATCTTAGTTATCTTTTACAAAAATCTTCTCCTCTGAAACTACTGGACCAAATTAAACCAAACTTGGCCACAATCTTCATTCAGGTATCTTGTTTAAAAATTGTGTTCGGTGACCTGCCCAACCAACCAAGATGGCCGCCATGGCTAAAAATAGAACATAGGGGTAAAATGCAGTTTTTGGCTTATCACTCAAAAACCAAAGCATTTAGAGCAAATCTGACGTGTGGTAAAATTGTTTATCAGGTCTAGATCTATCTGCAACAACAAAAGAGAGTTTTTCACGACCTCAGCTGGCTATACAACCCTTGCACAATCAACTGAATTTTGCAGAAATCATTAATAGGATAGATTGCCCTTATATGATAATTTTTTATTACCTTTTTGTTTTTTTTTTGGCAAAGGGGGAGCGGGGGGGGGTTGGGGGTTGCGCAACAACAAAACAACTTCACAACTTTCTCATTACTTTGCATTTCTCGTTAGATAAATTTTACAAAATTCTCCCCTGAAACAACTGTCAAATTTAAACAAACTTGGTTTAAATCACCACTAGGATATCCAGGGACCACTGTGTATGATGACCCTGCCTGCCCACATGGCTGAAATAAAACATAGGTTTCAAACGCACTTTTTAGTATTATATCTCTGAAACTAAACGACAGTACAACAGTTGCATTTATCATGCATCAATTGTAAATAAAAATATCAGGTGAGCGACACAGGGTCCTTGGACCCTCTAGTTTTACAGTTTCATCATACCAGTATGCAAATATGTGAAAGAAATTTCATATGTACATAAATTACCTTTCTTTTATTCCATGAAATGTTAGTATGTACCAATCTGATATTACTTGCAATACTTTAAGTGTCTATGAAGGTTTTTGATACACATTTCTGATACGACCTACATTTCATGCATGACTAACTTTACCTTTAGTGCCTGTGAAGTGTTAACATGGACCAGTCTAATATGACTTTTAATTGTCTGCCATTTACTGCCATCAGTATCACGGTTTATTACTTCCTGAAAAAATAATTGTAAACATTATCTGACTAATTATTCTGACAATTGAGGTAAATTGTACCAAAAGTTGGTTGTGACCATAGTTCTCTGCCCCAAAGTCCTCCTTGGTAACAGTTTTTAATATCCACAAAAATTTGTTCCCCAAAATTAAGAAGAGTCCATGAAATATAATCACACAAAGATTTTAATAAAATGTATGTTTTCAGTATAAAGTTCTGAATAACAATATTTTCCAATTTCAAAATATTTACATTTGAATAACATAACCCTAGGCCTTTATCTGTATAAATTAACAAAGTTATTTACAAAATAATGAAACTGCTTCAAATTGAGAGATTCTGATTTTTTTTATTATATATATTCAAAATATTCACTTACAACTCGCCATAAATTCTGTGCTGGCATAGTAACATTATAATCTATATAACAAGTTACTTCTTGGTTCTGTGGTGTAATAGGGGCTGCCACATCATGGCTAAAAATAGAAACATTGTAATCTATTTAACAAGTTAAATTTTGGTTCTGTGGTGTAATAGGGGCTGCCACATCATGGCTAAAATTAGAAACATTGTAATTTATGTAACAAGTGAATTCATGGATCTGTAGAGTTATAAGGCTGCAACAGCTTACAAAAACCACTAATATCTATGTAACACACATTACTTTTTGGTTTGTAATCATCTACAAAGTTTCATGAAATTCTGTTGTGTGGTTTTAGAGGAGTTGCGATGACAAACTACATGTATTGCAGTAGTATATTAGGGCAAATAAGTTCAAAGGGGCGTAACTCCTAGAAAAAAAACCAGAATCATAATTTCCTGTCAATATGCACATCTACATGGTATGTCCTAATTATCTAACAAGAATGTGTCCTGAGTACACGGATGCCTCATCCACACTATCATTTTCTATGTTCAGAGGACCATGAAAATGGGGGAAAATCTCTAATTTGGCATTAAAATTAGAAAGATCATATCATAAGGAACATGTGGTACTAAGTTTCAAGTTGATTGGACTTCAACTTCTTCAAAAACTACTTCGACTAAAAACTCTAACATGAAGCGGGACGAACGGATGAATGAACGAATGAACAGACGAACGGATGCACAAACCAGAAAACATAATGCCCATAAATGGGGCATAACATGGTTACGTGAAATTCTGTTTAGTGGTTTTAGAGGAGTTGCGATGACAAGAACAGGACTGACGGACAGACAGACAAACAGATGGGTCAAAAATATTATACCCTCCGCAACTTGCATGGGGTATAATAACTAGAGGTTTAAAGAGCTCACCTGCATCTTCAACAATGGCCTCTTTTTTGTAAAAATCATCATTAAAGGGTAATAACTCTATTTAGAGTTAACTGACAATTTCATTTATGTTGACATATTTCTAGATTGTATCAAGCTGATAATTTTCCCTTTTAAAGTTTCTATTTATGTATTTTAGTTTTCAAGATAATAGAAAAAAGTGCAAAAAAATGTTATTAATATCAATTATTATTAAAGGGCAATAACTTTAGTTACAAGTCGACTGAAGATTTTGGTCATCATGGCTTTTTTGTGGATGTTGTCTTGCTGTTTAGTTGTGCTTTTTGAAGTTTCAACCTAGATATTAGGCAAAATAAAAAAAAAATGCTGTTAAAGGGCAATAACTTCAATAAGTAGTCAACTGACAATTTTGGCAACTTGACCTATTTGTAAATTTTGTTTTGTTTATCATATATGCTATTTAAAGTTTCTGTCCATCTATTATAAGTTTTGAGATAAAGGCAAAAAATTAAAAAAAAGAAGACAAAATCATCTTTTATAGGAATTTACTCGTTTAGGAAGCAGAGCACAACATTCTGAATATTTTTGCCTTGTAGTGGCATAGCCCTGCTCTTTTTCGAAATCTACAAGGGTGTCTTTTACGTGCAAGAGATGACTCATTCTTAATATGGGTCAGCCATTTATCGTCCCCTTCTGACAGACTATCTTTGTTTCCTCAAGACCCTACTCACAAATGGTGTCAAAGGGGAAACCCCAATGATGATTGTGGCCAAGCTTGGTTAAATTTAGCCCAGTAGATTCAAAGAAGAAGATTTTTATAAATGTTTATAGACGACAACAGGCAACCATGATTTCTTTCTTCAGAAAACTATTCAATGTATTCTCAAGTTATCCCATAAATATGGCATTAAGTGCATAAAAAACAAAAGTTTTACAAATAAAGATAAGTAAAAGACAGTTAGCAATGTTTATAGCTGACATGAAGAGTTATATTGTTGTTTTAATAAAAGTAATATCTCAGTACATGATTGCAATAATATCTCATCTCATAAAAAGGTCATAATTTCTTTTAACAAATTTGCCAGATTAAATGACATAAAGTTGTGTAACTGACCTATTGAGAGCTCTGCTAGTTATACCATGAACCAATTGTATCAGGTCTCCATGTTCTATAGGCTTTGGGGGGTCATCCACCACCATGGAATCACTGAAATACAATATTTTCTCTGTGAACTGACTCAATGATTTTACTTCTTTAAAGATTGACACAATGTACTCGTAAAAAACTGATGATTCCAAAATTTCATGGTTGTCAATAAGATTTTATCTTAATATCAATAAAGATATTATATGAATTCTCTAATAATTAAAAAAACATTTGAAAGAATATTGCTATATAAAATATTGTCATGTGGTTCATCCATCCATTTAATTGAACTCTGATGGATAGTTGTCTCATTGGCAATCATACAACATCTCCTTATTTTTTATTATGAACTACTGATTAGAAGTGTCCCATTGGCTACAGCAGGAAGTATAAGCAGTTTTGTTAGGTCTGTTAAGGGGTACTATCTTTATAATACTTGTTAAAAGAGTTTGGAGCTATCTGACGGTAAAACAGTCAAGCATTAACTATTCTAAAATATATGGGCTCAATTGTGCCCTGTTGCAAAAAATTTTTAAACAAGTATAAGTTCCAAGATTTCAAACATAAAACTAGTCCAATAGCAATACTTATATAATTATAAATGAGTTAGCTTATAAACAAATTTAAGATTGAAGCACATGATTTTACCTATTCAAAAATATTGGTATGTTTTGCATTTTAAGACCAGGAATCATTTTTTATTGAAACTGAGGGATACTGTTATTCAAGGGGTGGTTTGGCATGCTGCTAAACAATTTTTTCAACCAACAATTTTCAGTTAAAAGTGCCTCTATCATGTCAGGATTTGACAATCAATTGTCAGTTTTAGCAAGTATTGTTTGAATAGATTTACCTGAAAAGTAGCCAATACACATGACATGAGATTTTTCTGAATATCTAGTTAGAATGAAGAAGTTAGTAAATAATATTCAGTTTACCTGTCTGGATGTTTAACTATCCACCAGTTATTGATGTCTTTAAATACATAACATGTGACCTGTTGTTGGTGACTACTCCCACGTCCATCTGAGTAACGTAATGGATAAACGTGAGCATGGGAATGTAACCAGCATGGCTTTCCTCCTGTATGGTAGGTGGGACGTAAGGTGATCTGAGATCCAAAGGATACATGTAATGGCTGTCCTTTTGTTAAAGCTGCTAATCCACCCTGAAAATAGAACAAATATAGATACTGTCAAAACCTGTATATAACAGAACAGGAACATTTATTGACCTTCAACTTCGAATTTTTCACTATCCCCAAAACCAGAGTTATCACATAGATCCAGCATGGCTGAATCAAAAACATTACAAAATGTAAGAATTTACAATATTTCAGAGACAGTCTTAATAGAATGGTAATTGTCCATCAAATGATTGTGTTTCTGAGCTTCTTAAAGCAAAATTTTATTAATTAGCAACAATGAAATTTATTTCTGGTATTCTAGAAAATGACATATTTTGACCATTATGACTTGTTGTGACTGGTGAATCCATACAACATACCTCTAAACTAGCTTGAAAGGCACTGGTCATTATGTTGTCATGAGGTCCAGCTTTTATCAATATACTCAAATGAATATAAAACATGAGAATATAGAAAGTAACAGGAACTCCAATCAGGAAGGTCAGTCTAGCAAAAAGATGCTTTATCAAATTAAACTGAAATACAACACATGAACATTCTTAATTTGAACAACAATACATACATAATATCACTGTTATAAAGTATAAGTTGGTTTAGTTCATCCATAGAAAACCACACAGAAACTCTGATGAGAAAGAAGAATGGTAAATGTTGGAGTTTACTTGTTTTTAAGTTTCATCTCATGTACTTCCACCTAATATCCTTTTTTTCACTCGTTCACTTACAAAATGATTTTTACTTTTATTTTATAGGAATAATTTCTTCTTATATATATAAGTTTATAGGAATGACACTGATCAGTCTGATTTTCAAATGAATATACTTTTTTTTTTAAGTGTAAATATGTGTCTAAGCAATAGCAATCAGTTTTTGTTCTTACCAGTTTACATGTGTCTAAGCTAAAATATTTTTTTCAAACTGTGCATATATGTCTATATTAAAGTTGATGTTTCTTTTTGACAGTGTAAGATTTATTATATTTGATTTGGTAATCCTTCACTTTGTGTGTATTCATGGTGGTGAAATATTCAAGATTTAAAATCATACTCAGTTTTATACTATTAAGAAACTGGTAAAACTCTGTCGTAACTTTTACATTACACTATTTCAAACATCCAAACTATCCTAAGATTTGTAATTGTACTGCAATCATGCATATATATTTGTGTAGACTAATTTAAATCTTCTGAAATCAGGGAACAAGTATTCCATGATCTCAGATTACACTTACATCAGATCTATAATTATCAGCCAACATAAACCAGAAATCTTTGGCAGACAATAATAATACTACAATTGCTGTGAAAACTCCTACATACTTCACACTGAAAATAGAGAACAATTATATCAAAATAATTAATGGAAAACAAAACAAAATGAAAGCTGTTGCCGACTGACAGAATTGATCATTACAATTCATACTGGTACAATTTTCCAAAACTTGTGTTTCCTTGATTTTAATGCACACTTTTGACCTAAGCACAATTTAGAGCTTGGCAAAGTGTATACACTGGGCTATAATCTTTGTGGAAATATGTTAACCTCATTTGAGATCCATAGGGAGAGGAAGGGAGGGGCACTTTAATACTTTATTGATAGGGGTGCCGCTGGAGTTCTGTTACTCCACTCTTTTCATATAATTTAGATTTAAAAAATGTATACCTCTTTTTAAATATTCTGTAGGTAAAAATGTTAACTTTTCCAATATTGTTTGGGTTTCATGTGGTGTGTTACGCAAAAGTGGAATACATGTACTTAAATGCCAAAAGAGAGAAAATAGTTTAATAAAAACACATCCAGGAACATCAAGAAGAATGAAGAAGTTATGAAAACCTAATTGACCTTACCATATATTTCTGATAGTTTTTCTGACCTATTGACACATTTTCAAACTTGTGACCTATTCCCGCAGCATGTCCTATCACCTTTGAATATAGGAAGTGTCCTCAGGTTCTAGAGATGATTTTTTTTCTCACTTAGTGGAGCCTAAAATTTTCCACCCCAAAAAACATGTCTATCCTACCTTTTATTGTTATTTCATTGTATAATCCTGGCCTTCACATTATTGTTTTTTTTTTTTTTTTAAGGAAAAAGGTAAAAAAATTCCACACACCTTTTAGTGTTTACCAGATGGATATATATTTCATTTGTCATATCCATATAAATCCTGCCCTCATTTTAGTGTGTATAACTTATGGACAGAACCAACTTGTGTAGCAGGAATTCTGGTATTCACCGGTGTATGAATCTCATAGAAATGTACTGGTTTGTTGCACTTAACTTTAATAAGCTTTTGAAATATATTTTGAGTGTAAAGGTGTGCAGAACTTACCTTAGTGTGCAGGTAAATGAAATCCCTGTCAAAAACAACCAGAAAAACCAAGGCACTGAAAATTCTCTGAAAAATTTGAGGTATAAAAAGTTCATAATACTTTTATAAACTTTATAATATAAAGCATGATACCTACAAGCAGATAATTTGTGAAAATATACAGTGCGGTTAAAAAAGCACAAATGTACAGTCTAAAGAAGAAAAATCATCCTATTGTCTGTGGTCTACTTCAACAAGATTTTATTTTAAACAAGTGAAAATGACAAAGAAGTGGGAAATTCATAATAAAACTGTATCTCTATAAATTTTACTTTACACTTCATATCTAAGGAAATAGCACACAGTATATTAAAACAATTGTTTGATTTGACCTCTACATTGACATTGATCTTACCACTTTACCGTAGCATGCAGTATATTAAAACAATTGTTAGATTTGACCTCTACATTGACATTGATCTTACCACTTTACTGTAGCATGCAGTATATTAAAAATTGTTAGATTTGACCTCTACATTGACATTGATCTTACCACTTTACCGTAGCATGCAGTATGTTAAAACATTTGTTAGATTTGACCTCTACATTGACATTGATCTTACCACTTTACCGTAGCACACAGTATATTAAAACAATTGTTTGATTTGACCTCTACATTGACATTGATCTTACCACTTTACCGTAGCATGCAGTATATTAAAACAATTGTTAGATTTGACCTCTACATTGACATTGATCTTACCACTTTACCGTAGCATGCAGTATATTAAAACAATTGTTAGATTTGACCTCTACATTGACATTGATCTTACCACTTTACCGTATCATGCAGTATATTAAAACAATTGTTAGATTTGACCTCTACATTGACATTGATCTTACCACTTTACCCTAGCACACAGTATGTTAAAACAATTGTTTGATTTGACCTCTACATTGACATTGATCTTACCACTTTACCGTAGCATGCAGTATATTAAAACAATTGTTAGATTTGACCTCTACATTGACATTGATCTTACCACTTTACTGTAGCATGCAGTATATTAAAACAATTGTTAGATTTGACCTCTACATTGACATTGATCTTACCACTTTACCGTAGCATGCAGTATGTTAAAACAATTGTTAGATTTGACCTCTACATTGATATTGATCTTACCACTTTACCGTAGCACGCAGTATGTTAAAACAATTGTTAGATTTGACCTCTACATTGACATTGGTCTTACCACTTTACCGTAGCATGCAGTATATTAAAACAATTGTTAGATTTGACCTCTACATTGACATTGATCTTACCACTTTACTGTAGCATGCAGTATATTAAAACAATTGTTAGATTTGACCTCTACATTGACATTGATCTTACCACTTTACCGTATCATGCAGTATATTAAAACAATTGTTAGATTTGACCTTTACATTGATATTGATCTTACCACTTTACCGTATCATGCAGTATATTAAAACAATTGTTAGATTTGACCTCTACATTGACATTGATCTTACCACTTTACCGTAGCACACAGTATGTTAAAACAATTGTTTGATTTGACCTCTACATTGACATTGATCTTACCACTTTACCGTAGCATGCAGTATATATAAACAATTGTTAGATTTGACCTCTACATTGACATTGATCTTACCACTTTACCGTAGCATGCAGTATATTAAAACAATTGTTAGATTTGACCTCTACATTGACATTGATCTTACCACTTTACCGTAGCATGCAGTATATTAAAACAATTGTTAGATTTGACCTCTACATTGACATTGATCTTACCACTTTACCGTAGCACGCAGTATGTTAAAACAATTGTTAGATTTGACCTCTACATTGACATTGATCTTACCACTTTACCATAGCACGCAGTATGTTAAAACAATTGTTAGATTTGACCTCTACATTGACATTGATCTTACCACTTTACCGTAGCATGCAGTATATTAAAACAATTGATTGATTTGACCTCTACATTGACATTGATCTTATCACCTTACCTGTGTGTTAAACTCCTGAACTTGAGAAAACTGTAAATTGTTAGACACATGAAAAATAACAACATTCCTTCCATCAACATGAATCTGGACTGAACTAATAATGCATTGTCTGGAATTAGAATACAATATTAATATAAAATTACACACACAAACTAGCAAATTATTTATCATATAAGCTGACTTCCAATCAATTGATAATAATTACATAACATGTATGTTCCCTTTAAATACGTTATTTGTTGTTTGGATTAGCTAACAGCAATCCTCGTCATTCTGAAACTAACCTTTGTTTCAAAATGAAATGTAACATTCATGATGAGATGAGCTTGCACAATAAAGTACACAGATAAATAAAAGAAAATCTTGATAGAAATTGTGTTTCATGATCCTAGCAAAAAAAAAATATTTTTAAGTATTTAATGTTTCTTTTAGAAATTTTAAAGGGTTGTAAAAGCCTTGATCATGCATACATTTTTAGAATGATGTGCTTCCATGCTTCATACAAAATGTACTTCGGTCAACACTTTTACACCCAAATAAATTTACAATACAAAGTATAACATATGACAAATTGACATTCTCTACAACCTAGTAAAAAAAAGAAATAACTCTTACCTAATAAAACAAACATTCCTGCTAACAATGCAGACCATCGGGACATTTTTAGTTCCACACAGATCTGGTATATTAAAGGTACCACTAAACTACCCATCACAGCTGGTGGTAATCTGAGCTGGTAAACAGGAAACTGAGGTGAAAACTCTGAAATAAATCAATGGTTCAAATAAACTTGAACAAACAAAAATTTAAAATGTTCATTACTTCACCTATTAAAGTATTTGTCTAATTATCTGTTTGTAGAATTTTTACTCTCAGGTTGGGCGTTTTATGTTTGCACATATTTGGGGATTTACATTTTATAACTTTGGGCACTGCTTTTGATTACATTGCACACATTTATTTTACAGGTAAACTCAGGCTCATATTGAACTCTATAAAACAAAATATAAAGTGATCATGAAAAAAATCCTGTTTAACTTCATTGCGAATATTTCAGAGTGAATTGTGTTTCAATAAATAGTGAATGCTTTAAAATTAGTGAATAACTTGTTAGTTTGTAAAGTTGTTACAGCACAAACATGGAGATTCCTTGGTCTGAAACAAATTGGGGAAATAATTCATAAGTATATGATGGATTTACTTTCCGTAAGGATAGAAAACTGAAGTCAGAGGATATTTCTTGGCGATGCACTGTTAAGGATTGCAAAGCCGTAATAAAAACTGGCAAACATTCTCAGTGGAAACTGTGAACATAAACATGGTTGTAGATTATCAAATCATGATGTGACAATCCAGTTTATAGTACAATGTATACACAATAACACTTACCTGCACCAATTCTGTCAAAGTTTATGTCACCTTCAAAACCACTATAACCACCTAGAAGATATATAACAGTTTTAATTTCTTTACTTTAAGACTATTTTATTGAAATGAATGTGGGAGGGTAGGAAAGGATTCCCCGATCCCCTTCCAACAATACCATGGTTGCCTATAATTCCTTACATTCACTGTATTTGAACTTCAGTGGGAAGTTGTCTCATAGGCAATCATACCACATCTACTTATTTATATACTTACTTTAAGTAATTTTGCATTCAACTAAATAAGGAACAGTACAAATGGTCCAAAACTCATAAAAATAAATCTGTCCATTTTAAAGGAATAGCTCTAAATTAAAATTAAGTAAATTTGCAATTTAACTATTATGTATCAAATAAAAATCATTTCTAAACACGGATAAATCCCAGGTCTTCAAGTACAGGGGATATCTATAAATATCTTGCATTAAATTACATGTAACACATTTAGATAGTTAAAATAGCTACAAAAAAAATATGTTTTACCTCTTTTGGTTAAGACTAGTTTGCATTATTACAAATGATAAATGTTTCTGTTCGTAAATTCTTTGTTTTTGTACTTGATATAAAATTTAAAACTACTGTCTACTAAATTTTTTATTTGGTTTTAATGGAATATATGACAAACAAACAAATGAAGGTATTTTTTTTAAGATTGCACGCAAAATTCTGAAACATTGTACATAGCAGTGGAATGGTGTACACAGAAGTTAGATGCTATTTATACAAACCTGCTAATGCGAGGAGCATTTTTCCTAAAGGTGGATGTGAATCAAAGAAGAAAATTCTCTGTAGGTATAATGAAGCATATTTTGCAAAGTGTAACTCATCAAATCTGAAATAAAATAAAATTAAACAGATTATATATTCTATTGTATAATCATGTTGCTGTATTTTAAGAAAGTTATTAAACCAAAATCTCTATCAATTCATGAAAAGTGACTGTTTAACAATTATCTTATACTATTGAAATGTGTCATTTTAATAAAGGATAGTAAATGTGGAAGTGTGAATGATTACTCATTTAGAACAATTAGAATAACCCCTGGTTTTGGTGTAGTTTATGTTGCTCAGTCTTAGGTATTGTATGTAGTGGTTGTGGACTATTGTTTGCCTTTAAGTTGGGTATCATTTTTATAGCCTTAGTATTGACAAATGTTTCTAAGACTTAAGATTTTTAATTATCTCATTTTGTGCTTTCTTTTATTCCTATTTATAACAGTTAATAATGAAATCACATCTAACATAAATAGCTATTAACCGAGCCAGATTCTCTATATGTTGTCCCAAAGTCAGGCGCCTGTTATTCAGTTGTTGATTGTTTGCTGCATAGATGTTTTTTTGTTAATTGTTTTGTAATTAATCAGGCAGTTAGTTTTCTTGATTGAATTGTTTTACATTTGTCATTTTCCTATTGTTTCTATGCTTCAAGAACAAAGATCAATTTTCAGTTGTAGAACTCTCTATCAAAACTGTTATAAATATCAGGGCAGTATATGAAATGCTAATTATAATACACTTTAACCAAGACATCTAACAAAATCCTTTTGTAAGTCTATGAGATGCCTCACACAATACAAAAAAAGAGTCCTTTTACAGAAGTTAGTACAGATCTATATAGATATACAGTGTAAGGTTAGAGGCTTTAGGACTGTACAGATTATCTTTAATTCCACACACACCTATAATGACATGATACCTACACTACAGCTCTAGGAAATCCTAGTCTCCAAAGCCTAGTGGCTACTGATAAAATAAGCAACAGATACCTACACTACAGCTCTAGGAAATCCTAGTCTCCAAAGCCTAGTGGCTACTGATAAAATAACCAACATTGATACATACACTACAGCTCTAGGAAATCCTAGTCTCCAAAGCCTAGTGGCTACTGATAAAATAACCAACATTGATACATACACTACAGCTCTAGGAAATCCTAGTCTCCAAAGCCTAGTGGCTACTGATAAAATAACCAACATTGATACATACACTACAGCTCTAGGAAATCCTAGTCCCCAAAGCCTAGTGGCTACTGATAAAATAAGCAACAGATACCTACACTACAGCTCTAGGAAATCCTAGTCTCCAAAGCCTAGTGGCTACTGATAAAATAACCAACATTGATACATACACTACAGCTCTAGGAAATCCTAGTCTCCAAAGCCTAGTGGCTACTGATAAAATAACCAACATTGATACATACACTACAGCTCTAGGAAATCCTAGTCTCCAAAGCCTAGTGGCTACTGATAAAATAACCAACATTGATACATACACTACAGCTCTAGGAAATCCTAGTCTCCAAAGCCTAGTGGCTACTGATAAAATAACCAACAGATACCTACACTACAGCTCTAGGAAATCCTAGTCTCCAAAGCCTAGTGGCTACTGATAAAATAACCAACAATAACTGAACAACATCAACTTCAAACTGTATGGAGAAAGGTCGTGACCTTTGAGATGATTCTTCTCTTCTACCTTCATCTAAACTACTTGGTCTTGGTGAACCATCACCCTGTAAAAAATAATTATAAAATGTTTAATGTATAAACTAACCTTTATGTTGTCATGATTTTTCTGACTCTAAAATTATTGAAATTTCATGTATAAGTTCCAACTTCCATGTAAAGGAGTAGGTTCAGTAAGACCCCTTTTTGGCCCCAAAATATAGCAGTTTTACAAAATTGTTAAAATGTAAACCTTTAGTTTTTTATTGGACAGTAGAATGCTTCTGCTACATAAATATGGGCTGTTTTTGACAATACAATGCACATATATCCGGTACTAGCACCATTAAGTCATGCTAAATTACTGAAATCCTCATAATTCTAGTATTTTAGTTAAATTTTAGACGGTTTTCGTGTAAAACAAAAGTGGCCGCATTGTGTTCATCCTTAATATTGAAATGTAAGTTGTATTTTATGATAATACATAACATATATAAAGGTTGAGGATGAACACGGATGCGGCCACTTTCATTTTTACCAAAAACCATATGAAAAGTGACATTTTTCGGCATATTAGGTAGATTTTTCATATTTGAGCTTGAATCGGATCGTTTTAAATGACTAAATCTGTTAAAATCTTTCACATAAACTAATTAATTCAAATAAAATAGACACTTAAGTGTTTAAAAAGTGGTCAAAATCTTTCGTCAGATGAACCTGAAATTTGAGGCCAAAATCGGTCCTTACTGGACCTACTCCTTTGGTTTAAATGTTTGAAATATAATATACAAATTTATTTTATACATGTACATACCCCTATGAAATGAAATGATTGGCAGCCATCATGAAATTGGGTTTCAATCATGTAAACTTTTGTTCCTGTTCATTCTTAATTTTTTTTTTTATATCCAAATAAATATTTCACTTTTAATGAAATTAAATCTTACTTATTATTATATACACATGCTTACTTTTCAGTATTGATTGTTTATTAGAGTCACTATCATTTTACTTAATTGATGTAAACATTTTAATCACAAGAAATGTGTTTATATGACTACATTTAACTACTCTTACATGTAACTACAACCTTGGAGTTTTATTTCTATTCAAATCACCCAAATGTTTATTGTTTATCTGATTAAATCTGATCTGCGTATACATGTACATGTAAATGTATCTATGTTTAGTATATCTGTGATGTTGGATTATTGTATCACAAATCAATCGACCATATTTTCCCAGTATTTACCACTGGCTTGGTCAATACGGATATTAAAGCTTTTTTGTCAACCTTGCACTAATGTTTAATATAAATAAGAAAATGTGGTATGGGTGCCAATTAGACAGGTCACAATGTATGAAAAGTTAAAAATTATAGGTCAAAGTGCAGCCTTCAACACAGAGCTTTGGCTCACACCAAACTGCTAATTATAAAGGTCCCCAAAAATGAGCCTTCTTTTACCCAAAATGAAATATTAAGTACCTCTAATCTTTGTGGTGTAGGTAAAGATCTGTCTAATGTAGATTCTGTTAATGAAGTTCTGTCTAATGCAGCATCTGATTCTGGTTTGTGCTGGTTTGTTATTGAACCTTCTACTGTTGTTTGTTCTTCCATCATTTATCTGATACTTTATCCTTAAACATTATAAGATGAATTAGGAAGTTTACATATTTATATGCATGTATCTTTATATGAAGTATTATAGTAAAAAAATTTGTTAGGGTTCCCTGGAACCCAGTGTCTTGCCTACTTTTGCTGTTAACCGCAGGCTCAACAAGAATGAGGAAAAAAAATAATTACAATATTCCTCTTTATACTATCTTTTGATTGTAAGAAGCTTCTGCTCAAGTTTGATAAAAATACAGGATAGTTTATGAATCTAATAAATGTTTTAATAAAATGTTTCGCTGAGCTCAGCCTGATACGACTGCAGAGGTCGAACTCTGAACAGTTGGGGCAAATTTGGTCATAATATTCAAGCTTGATACTGTAAATTTGGATTGCGATTAATTTTTTTTACATAATATAGGTTTCTGACACAAAACACATGTAAATGTGGTCATAAATCATACAATTCTTTTGCGCAATTGAAAATTTTCAAAAATTTCGAAATTTGAAAAATTTGAAAAAATATGAATCCCTAAAAAAAATGGGAAAAAAAATTCCCCCCCCCCCCCCCACCTTTTTGAAACCCACCTTGGAGCAAGCAATAACCCCAACTCCCAATCCCAGCCTTTCCTTTGAAGTATGGAACCTTGTTGTACAATTTCAAAGAGATCCATACACTTAAACACAAGTTAATGACTGGAAACTAGAAAAATGCTTGTTTTTGGCCCCTTTTTGGCCCTTAATTCCTACACTGTTGGCCACATAACCCATAAAATGAATCATTACCTTCAACTTGTGGTATTAAACATTGTGGTACAATTTCAGAGCAATCAAAGTACTTTTACACAAGTAATTATCCTGAAACTAGAAAAATGCTTGTTTTCGGCCCCTAATTCCTAAACGTTTTGGACCATCATCCCCAAAATCAATCGCAACCTTTCTTTTGTGGTATTGAACCTTCTTCAAAAATATCATAGAGATCCATTCACTTAAACTTAAGTTATTGTCCGGACCCAATTTGTCTTCTGACGACGCACACAACGACATCATACCATTATACGATCCAAAATAAAATTTGCGGTCGTATAAAAAACATTAACTGTAATGTTAACCATGTTAACTGGAAGAAAAACTAAGTTCATTTATAAGGAAAAAATGATTTTTTTTTCTCACAAAATCTACTTCTGGATACTATCTTACATGTATGATCATATACCAGGAGTTAAAAAATCCACTAGCCTGACGCCCGGGACTACAGTCTTTATGCCTCGGGCAACCAAAACTTGTAAACCAATATGCCCGACGGAGTAGTAACAAAAAATTATTGGTGCTTCCAAAATAGAAAGTGGAAAATCCCCTCATCACTATTATATCTTAGCCAATCAGATTCGACTACGTCATCTGGAATTCCCAGAATTTGAACTGATTTTGTATAAGGATCCCGTACTTTCAATATCGATTTTTCAGTACAGGGGGTATTGTACATAATATTTGTGGTCTTTTGATTTATTTTAATAAACATGATGAATAGGATTTTAAAACTGAAAACAAATATGAGCTTTACTGTTACATATAACTAGCTGATATTTCTTTTACACAAATGTGATGATGTATCTGATAAAAATTACTCCAATCCTTTTATGCAAGGCATGACTTTATATAACCATGTTTAGAAGTGGTCAAGACTTGTGCCATCTCGGGATTTGGTCAACTCATTATTACAGTATATTTAATGAATATTCAATTATCGACTAATTGAATATATCTGCTAATGGGATATGTTTTTAATAAGGTTTGGGTATCCAATTTGAAAAAATCTACTGTACAACGGATTAAAATTGTTAAGTTTATATAATTTATTGAATATTGCAGTAAACTCTGATTTTGTCAGGCATACTCAGTCTAGTAGGTCAGTTTTGTTGGGCTATTAGTTCTTCCAACAGGGCTAGTAAAATCCTGCTACCAATAAGCCCTGGGCTAGTGAGCTGTTACAAAATTTCTTAATCCCTGTATACAAGCTTCTGCCCAAGTTTATTATAAATCCAGGATAGTTGAAGAAAGTTATTAAAATTTTAAAAACTTTCCCCACAGAGTGAATGTCATGTTTCCTGGCAGAAAAACTAAGTTTATTTATCTATAAGTAAAATACGGAAAAACAGGATTTTTTTTTTACAAAATTTACTTCTTGATACTATCTTATGATCATAAACAAGCCTCTGTCCATGTTTGGTAGAAATCCAGGATAATTTAAGAAAGTTATCAAAATTTCAAAAACTTGAACCACAGAGTGAATATTTGTGGACGCTGCCGATGACAGAATGTAGGATCACTATGTCTCGCTTTTTCAACAAAAGTAAAAGGCTCGACAAAAAAATACTTTTTGATATATACAACACGCTTCGGGCAATACATGTATTATAAACAGAAATAAATTTGACATGTTTATATAATTATCTTTTGATGAAATCGAGTGCACAAAAAAATCATCGTCCCCTTAATGTAAAGATGCAATTAGATTATGACTGAGCCTTGATTCAATATGTGATGAGCTCTCTCCATCCACTATTACTGCTTGTGTCCAATGTGATAGGAAGCTAGCAATCCACCTATCGACCTTTCCTCTGACGCCAGTGTTCAGGTTTATGAACGAGTAGACTGTGACCAGCTTTGTTGAAAGCTTTAGAAGAAATCCATAATAAGTACGTCTGTCTGTTTACCTGCACTCACATTTTTAGTGATGTCAGCCACAAATTCAATTAGTTGGGTTTCACAAGATCAGAGCAAAAGCCATGTTGTAATGGGTAGAGAATTAGGTGGCGATCTGCATTGTTTATGATATAGCTTGCGATTATGTGCTCTATGAGTTTGCAGCATATATAAGTCAAATATATTGGTGGGTAGTTCTCTGTTCTATATCTCTCTCCTTTCTTGAAGACTGGGCTAACATTGGAAATTCCTCCAGTCAGATTGTACATCCCCTTTTTCATTGATGTTTGGAAGATCAGTGTGAGTATCAGAGTATGGGGGCATTGCCTTTGGCTGTTTGGGTGGAGTTTCTAGTCCTGGAATGAAGGACTGATATATTGTTCAAAGACAGGTAACAGAGCCATGACTTAAAGAATCCGAAAATACTCGTGAAATCCAATGACCTGTTTACCTGTTTACTTACCTTTTATTTCTATATTTTAAAGAAAAACAAAACAAAAAACACAACCGGAAACTTGAAACACTTCTTAAAATGAAACGGTATCTGGATACGGATAACAAATTATCCGGAAAATACCGTAATCCATTTACAATCGCAGATATTTGGCTGTTTATTTATTGTCTGTACCTTGTGCTCTTTTGTTCAAAGAAAATAAAAAAAGACGTCCATTGTATTCAATACGAAGGGATCGAATTTGAATGATTTTGTTTTCGTATACGAATATTTCCATACCTCTTCCGTCATCGATTTAATATTTATACTTTCAATTTGGCTCACACAAGAAGATCACAAAAAATAGTCACTTTAATTAGCAAATATGTAAGTTTCAACGAAACGGTAAAGCTCTTTAAACAATGATATATGAATTTTATTGTATTGTATGGTAGAATAGAATAGAGTATTTTTTTTATTTTAAAATTATAAGGCACACAAGAGCATATATGTAGTCCAAATTTTTTGTCTACTATGGCAGTATGCTCCGAATCCGGGTCCGTTCGCGCCCATTCACGTTCGCACCCACTCATGTTCGCCCCTTTCATTTTCGCACCCTACATGTTCGCACCCAAAGGTCCGTTCGCACCCTACATGTTCGCGCCCAATTTTGATTGGTTTTGTGTTTAATAACTTTGTAATCAAGTTTTGGCAAGTAGTATTCTTATAAGTATAATTGTCCTCAAAATAAAGTGAGACAGCGTTTTTTTTTTTTTTTGTGTTGAACAAATCTTATTCATGTTTTGGATAGTGTATTGTTAAAAAAAAATAATATTCCTTTCTAAATAAATTGGGATTCTGTCAACGTTTTATTTTGTGTTGAATAACTCTAAATCATGTTTTGGTTAGTGTATTGCTATATTTTATTGTTTCATAGTTTCAGATCAAAGGTACCAAGCTGTTAAAAACAATTAATAAATTATCTTTTGTGTTTTACAAGTTTAAAATCTTCAATCTTTTACTCATACCAAGCTATAAATAAATTCAGTATTTACACGAAAGCAATTAAAAACAACAATCATGATTTTCCAATTATTCAACTGAAATTTGAATTAAAATTGGGCGCGAACGTGTAGAGTTCGAACGGACCTTGGGTGCGAACGTGCGAGGTGCGAACGTGTAGGGTGCGAAAGTATATTGGGCGCGAACGGACCTGATACCGTATGCTCTTGTGTGACTTATATTATATTGAAATAATTATGACATCATGCAAGGCTATTTATTTATTTTTGTGATGCTTTCCTTCGTCAGGAAAACCCCTGTTTTGACAGTTCTTCAAAGGCTAGTGATTTGGCTTATGCCTTCTAAATAAAGCTTATTTTGAATCAGAAAAGATCTTATACTATGAAAAATTTAGTTCATTTATAAATAAGATAATGCATGTAATCACTGTCTTGCAGACACCAGGGGTTCCAATGTACATGTATTGTATACCAGTATCAAGACATACATGTCATGCATGTAGCCATCATTCTCTTTATATATATCTTATCACTATTCCTTAAGCTTGCTGACCCGAGAATCTGTCCTGAACTATTGACATCATACAATAATCACTTTTCCATTGTGGAGTTAGATACAGTCAAACCTGTTTAAATCGGACCCTGAATAAACCGGTTTCCTGTCCATTCCGGCCGAAAATGAAAGTCCCATATTTTTCCATTCAAAGTCTTTGTTAAAATACCCTTTGTAAACCGGACCCTGTGTATTCCGAATTCCGGTCTAATTATGAAGTCCCAATACTCTTAATTACATTAATTATTACCTGTCAAAACCGGTCTGTCTAATTAATTTCAATGATCGATATGCAATCAAAACATATTTTTTTATACAATATGGCTTTTCGTTATAATCAATTAGTCAGGTGTCAAACTGTGAACCTACAATCGTACAGTAGTGAGCTGAGCTGTATTATTTATTAAAACATTATAAACGTGTCAATTAAACGAAAAGACACACCGAATATATCTCGGATTGAACTTATGTTTTAACTTGCATAAACAAATTTAAATCCCGGAGTAAGAAATTCACATCGTGATTTCGAAATCCTGGGTTCCCTGTTGTGAACCCCTAAACAAATGACCTTGCTAATGAAAAACACCCGGATGACAACAATCAATGGATATTGTACACTGTACGACAACGTTTCGAAAGTGATGAAATTACTTTTGATAATATTCTGGCATTTTAATAGGCCATTACTTTTCAAATTATTGATCATGGGAGTAAATCGAAACTCTCGTCTTACAATCCAAACAACGCGAGCATTATGATGCAAATGCAAACAATGAAAAACGAAGTGAAAGTATTTTAATTTATCAGATATAATTTACAATCAGAGAGAACTTTTACATGCAAAATGTCGGACGTCACAAGTCATTAACTTCCGGTCAAAACGGAAACCTGAATAAACCGGCTCACTGCCCAAACCGGCCATTTTTCATAGTCCCGTAGCCGGCCGGTTTATACAGGTTTTACTGTATATTGTATTATGACATCAAAATTTTACGGGAACCTGTGTGATATGCAGTAACTGCGGACAAATAGCGATAAGGTGTATTCAAAAGAACCACCAATGAAATTATCATTGTTTTCCATAATTGTAGGAGATTGATATTTAACACCATCATGACTATTTTATATATTATAAAAATCATCTTTAAAATTACCATATTTTTAATAAAAATTTACACATATTTACAAAGGTATGTCAAAATTTGTACTATAGGTCACCATACAGCCTTCAATGATGAGCAAAACCCAAATGCCACAAAAAACCATATTAAAAGCCTAACCATGACAAACTTATGTAAAACAATGCAAACAAGAAAACTATATATTTTAAACAGTCAAAACGTATTCAAATTTGTATCTGAAAGAGTACACCATGTATGACCAAGGAAACTAAACACTAAAATAGATGAACATTTTTGAACATGTACATTGTAATTGTTCTGGACTTTTCAAAGGCGTTTGGCACTTTGCCACATGACAAACTATTTCACAAGCTACAAATATCTGGCATAAAAGTGAACCCTCAAAGATACTATATGTATCATACATGTCTATGATGTCATACTGTATAAACAATGCTAACTGGAACCACATGGAGGTGTCCAGTGCCATAACCAAGCCAAAGCTGTTATATCAACCCTCTAATTCTTTAGATCATTAATTTCAGAATCAAAGCAGTTTTCCTTTTAATGCATGAATATTAAAACTATATTTAACATAATGTTTCAGTGATATGGTGATAGAATGGTGAATGTAACTAAAGGAATCCTTGTAGAATGTGATCCAGCTATGAAACAGTTTCTCCTTCATCTCGACGACACCGAAGCATTTGGTCGCAAATTCGTCATCCAAGATCTGGGTGAAAACTGCCTATTCATCTCATCAGACATTCTAGAAACATTACAAGATAAAATTGATGATATAATGGATAGACTTTCTTTTCCATTAGCTGAAAAATAACTCTGCTGAAAAGAATAATTTCTCAAATTTGTCATTTCTTTTTTCTTTATCTTTATTTACATATCATATACATTAGGTATTTTTTATACATAGAATTAATAAAAATGAAAACAAAACTATCCTGGAGCTGGATTACATCCAAAAGATTAATGAAAATCAACAGTCCACTTTTTGAAGAGGGAAATATTATTTGTTGCTTAGCAACAAAACATGTTACCTACAAAGAGGATGTGAACGATTTACTTGAAAGGTAACTGAAAAAAGTCCAATATATAAACTTTAAAAAAATGTGTATGGAATTTTGTTTGCTATTTCTTTGCTAAGGATGAAATGGATTTTCCTCATGACATTTTTTTTAAATCAATAGTTAAACAGAAAAAAAGATAGTGAAAAACAGACAACAAAAATCTATTTGCAATATATAAGCAGACATATATGACTTATCTTAGTTGAAAATTGTACATATAAATATTGTTTTCTTTTAATGATTAGATAAATGCATTGTGTACATATATAGGAGAAATCACATGTCATGTACTTTAAAGATATACAGATGTCATAAAACAAACTTGTTTATAAAAGATAACAGATTTATTAACAATGATTAAACCAGAAAAGAACATTTTCCCCCTAGTAAATAACTAAAGAACTTTATATCACTTGTAGCTATATATATATAGTATATCCAAAGTACTGAGCTGATCAAAACATGTTACATAAATAATGTATTATTTCTAGGAAACCAACATTTAACTGTGGTATAGGAACATGTGACAAATCCTTCCAGTCCTTAGCTGAGTAAGTATTTATAACCCCAAATCAATGACAGGCTGTAAACAATCATGTAATTCTCATCAACACAGATGTCAATGGACCAATGAATCACAGCATTCATATACCATGTATACAAGGTCACGATCAGTTATCTGATTGTACATGTACTGTAGTTATGAACATATGTCACAATAGCTTAAATGAAACAGAAAATTTCTTGAGTATTTCCATCAGTTAATTTGTATTTAAATAAGCTATGCAGATTTTTAAAATTTATTATTTTTTTCAAAATTTTAACTAGAAAAAACTATATATTGCATTAAAAAACTAAAAATGAAGAAACAGATTTTTGAAATGAATGAGACTTGATTTCAGATATGAATCCCATTATAACAGTATCCATAGAAACGTTTGCAGTATCTGTAGGAGATTTTATCCATCCAGTCACCTATTAGATATTCATCTGTTAGAGTGGCATGATTCAATGTTTGAATTAATGGCAGAAAAACAACACATGGTAAGCTGTACTCAGTAGTTATTCTTTTTTAAAAATGGGGTTGTTTTTTAACAACATTTAGACTTTCATCCAACAAAGCAACCAAAGTAGAATTACATTATTGTCAACAGATAACAAAATTTCTGAGACCTCTTCTAAATCTCCAGAGATGTGCTGTAAATATCAATTAGACATCAATCTGATAACACTTATATATAAAAAATATCGAATTTTTTTAAAGAAGAGCATTTAAATTCACTGTTAGAATAGCCTTTCACGAAAGATGAGAACCCCTATACAATACATGGGATCATAGATGAGAGCCCCTTTGCAATACAAGAGATAGCCAGTCCATAGTGTTATTTGTAATTTATTCTATATTTGCATCAACATGATATTCCTGAAATGCTTTGAGTCGGAAGTGTGAAAATATTCAAATTCTTTTTAAAACTTCTGCAAGGGCAAACTCTGTACCAAATATTAAGAAGAAGATGTGGTATGATTGATAATGAGACAACACTCCACAAGAGACCAAATTTAAATGACACAGAAATTAACAGCTATAGTTAATCTGCTTGCCCCAACATTTTGTTTACTTGTCCCTATATAGCTACTGGTTGTTCTATATAGAAATTACACATTTCAAGGACGTTTTGAGATGGTCAAGGGAGTTTGTAGATTAAAGATTTCTGAATATTGAACTCCAATAAGGATATATTCATATCATGATAGACAATTTTGTATGTTTGAACCCTAATGAAAAAATAGTTTTATTCTTTAACTATAGTTTCAGTGTCTTATTCCTACATGCAGTATGAAGTTAGCTAATCGAAAACAAAGAAAAAATCACATGATAAAGGTTCATAAGTATCCTAGCAACTTCAGGTTTGACAGAGAGAAGACATCAAATAAAAGGTAACAGTCTAAATAATAAGTTCAATTCTCAAATAGCTTTGAACCATTCCTTTTGATAAATAAAAATCTGAACTCTGACTCCTATCCTTTATTCAAGTGAACCTACCTTGCAAAACTTACTTTTTGTATGGAATAATATAAACATAAGAAGATGTGGTATGATTGCCAATGTGGCCCGAGAACACAGTTATTTTGTAGTGCATTTCTTTTAGACAATAAATTCAAATTAAAAAAATAGCACCTGCTCTTTCTCAAAAAGATTTTTACAGTGTAGTGTACTACTAGTGAGACAAATAATATCAAAATTATAGAAACTTCTACCAGCTCTAACTCAAAATATTGACAATTCTGTGTTAAGGGGGTGTAAAATTCAGTTTGACAGCTTCAGACGTGATAAAATTTGACTTTTTTGAACTGGACCAAATCACTATTTAACATAAAGATTCAGCACCCAAATTTTTTTAACATGTAATTACATCCCCCTACTTAATATTTCATGCATTAAATATCAAGAAATAAATTGGAAAAGTGTATCAAATAAAACATGCAAGTTATACAATGTTCACACTAGGGACTATATTCGTAGACAACGAAAACCAAAGGACGATAACTGTGTCCTTGGACCTAATAGGATAGAAGGACTTGACCATTCTTAATAAAACTTTGCATAACCTTAGGGTATTATGAGATAGTTTGCCAAGTTTCATGGCCATAGGGCATATATTAGAGAATATAGGGTCATTTTAGTATTGACATTTGGATGTTTATTTTTGACGTATAAATCAAATATCTTCAACTGTCAAGATTTTGGCCTAAAAATTTTGAATTTTGCAAAAAATTGCTTTTTAAATGCTCTTGAATATTATATATTAAGTATTAAAAGCATCTGAACAATAATTTTATTTATCAAATGTATTGTTATTATTCCAAAGTCAAATTTATATGAGACTATGCCTGAAAATAGAGATTTTCCAATTCAGGGAAGCCTTATATAAATATGCATTTTTCTCAGCCAATTTCTAAGTTTTTGAATTTTTTTTCAGCCTCAATTATTATTTCATATGTATTAAATGTACTTTAGATGTATAGAAAAGTTACAAAAAGTATACCACATGAGTATAAAATGGTCTTTGGCCATGTAGTAGTGAGAATTATTTAGAGTCGATTTAACCAGTGTCACATATTGACATATAAAAATGCACACACAAGCTATAAGAAATGAAAATGGGTTACTTTTTGCTCATTTATATGTTAAGGTGTTATGATACAAGAAGTCTAATTGCAAAAGGACTCTTGCATTTAAATTTTTTGAAAGACAATATTTTCTGATGACCAGTTCTTTCACTTTTCAATGGAAAACTTGCATTTAGTTTTAGTCTCAATAGGCATAAATTTGGACCACTTACTATCATACAGAAAAAAAAAATGGTAGCATATGAAAGGAGTAAGGTGTACTGAACATAGTAAAGTAATTTTTTTTACAGATTTAGTGAAATATTTGTGATGGACTACAGATTTGATGTACAAAGCTCTTCACATTTTACATTCATCAATTAGGCCGTTTAACCAGGGCCATGAATACAAAATATGCTGCCCATTTTTTCTGTGATAATCTACTTTTCTCTATATTCAGAGTTCACAAATGGTTAATTAAATTTGATTTAACAGGTCAGGACCACTACCTTATATGGAAATGCATAAATTAGCATACTTATGTTCTCGCACATGTAATTGTTTATTTACATGTGACGCAATTCATTTTTACCTAGGTTTTTGACCAATCCACTAAATGAGTCACAATGCATGATGGACTACTACGTGTTTACAATCAACCAAGAACACGTGTTATTTACTGAAATACAACACATTTTTTCGTGCAATGCGGGATTCACAATTTCGCTTAGTTTTTCATTTTATGTATCCTCATTCATAGTTCGTGATATAAAGTATTACTTCCATGCTCAGATTAAAGAAGAGTTGTTTCTATGCGAAGAAAACAGGGTTTGAATTACCCGATATATAGCCATTAACATGTTTGATGATGGCACAGAGATTTCATGTATTTGTCTACCAGAGTGAGACAAGAACGAAACAACAGCGAAAAAACACAATTACCCATGAGAAAAACTCAATAGTGTAAAGTAAGCCGTCGATAACAGCCGGTGCTGATATTCACGAGTACAGAAATGTTCGTATAAATAATTAAAGCGGGAAATGTGGGATCCTTGAATTTTGTGTTCGTAAAAAGGCGAAGAAATATTTACATACATGGCAGTGTTAACAAAATCTATATGTATTTTTTTGTCACATTTCAGTATATGGGACTTCCAAACTGTTCCCTTTGTTTTGAATGTAGTGAAGTCAGCAACTGTAGTTTCAGTATGTTAGTTTTTTAACGGGCTCGATCGGACATTTGCCAAACTGAATAAAAATATTACAGCTGATTTCTCATACCTGCGAAGTAAAATTTTTGTTGGCTTGCTTGCTTTGTTTGCATAGTTGTTTATACAAGCTTTGAAAATAAGATAGACATCTTTAAAAAGTATATGTATATAGGCATGATTTAACTTGTATATTTTATATTTTGTACAATACACAAACAAAGCAAGCAAGCTAACCAAAGTGTTGCTCTACATGCATTAGGAAATAAGCTGTAATGAATTTATCCATATGTATGTTCGACAAGGTGGAAATTTTAATATGTTTTGTGAAAATTGCGGCGTTGGATCTATAATAAAAAGATGTGGTATGATTGCCAATGAGACAACTGTCCACAAGAGACCAAAAAGACACATAAATTAACATTTATAGACCACCGTACACCCATCAACAATGAGCAAGTCTAGTCACATACAGGATATTTATTCAAAAGCTTGTAAACGTCTTAATATTATGAGATATTTAAAACATAAGATTGATAGACAGTCTCTTGAAAGACTTTATATTGCATTTATAAGGCCTATTTTAGAATATGGGAACATAATTTGGGACAACTGCACACAAGAAGAATCAGATCTAATTGAGTCTGTACAACAAGCTGCTGCCAGAATTGTAACTGGGCTTCGAAAGGTTGGGATTCCCTCCAGAATAGACGTCAGAAAAACAAATTATTTGAACAATAAAACAATGAGCAAAGCTTATACCGCATAGTCAGCTATAAAAGGCCCCGGTATGACAATGTAAAAAAAATCAAACGAGAAAACTAACGGCCTTAATTATACAAAAAAAAAATGAACGAAAAGCAAATATGTAACACATAAACAAACAACAACCACTGAAATACAGGCTCCTATACAATATATATTTTTTAATGGAATAGATTTCTTGTCCTTTTATATATTTAATTGGGCCGGTTTTTTTGGGGTTTTTTGTTTTTGTTTGGATTGTTTTACACAAGTAATTTTTGGGTCATTAATAGCTTACTTTTTAGCATTGAACCTATGACTGCTTACTTTACTAAATTATGTCTTTTTTGGAAAGATGTCTCATTTGGCACTCATATCTCATCTTCCTATTTCTATATACAAAGCACGTTTTAGAAAGAAAAAATAATAGGTAATACGGCACCCACTATGATCCAGAGACTTTTAATTTTGGAGATATTTTCATATGTCAACAGGACAGCAGCCGAACGACAAAAAAAAACCTCTGAGGTATATTTTGTGATAAAATTAGCAACAAACGGATATTATCGATGGATGAAACTATAAAATATGTATTGAGCTATATACCGTACCCGCTCAGTGGCGGATCCAAAAGGGCTGGGGTTCCGGGGGATGGACCCTCTTTTTAGGACGATCAGTGCATTTGGATGGGGACATGTAGTTTGAACCCCCTCCCCTTTTGTCCAGGGTTAGGCCCCCTTTTTTTTAAATGGCTGAATCCGCCCCTGCCGCTTTCATAACACATATTTTTTTAGCATACTGAATATCGTGATGTTCTTACTATTAGTTCAGGTTCTGATAACTTGACAAAAATACACATTCAGTACAGAAAAAAGTGTTTCAATGAAAGTTTCCGTGTTTTTCTATGCAGAAATGATTTTGGAATGACATTATACAGGTTTAAAAGAGCTCAAATGATTTTCTTACTGGACAGTGGTTACTTCATTTGATATTTCACTGTGTCACGTCGTGAAATTTATGCAGGTTCAATTCATAACAATGCACAAAACCGGTTCAACTACTTTTGCAAGGCGAAAAAGAAAGTCGAATTGTGAAGCCAATAAACAATATTTTTTTAATCTGAGCATGCAAATTGAAGATTGCGTTATATATTTTACATTAAATATATTTGCAAAATAAAAACTTTGGTAATGAGAGTCCCAGACAATATATTAGCTGACTGTTTTCCCACTAATTCCACGTGTTTTAAGTAGTAGTTTATTCGTAGTAGCCCACAATGCATTGTAGTTCATTGAGTCGATTGGTCAGTTTTTCAAGGCCATATTGGCCTTGTGTTTTGGAAATTACTATGCAAATATATTCTGACGTCAGAAAATCTAGAGTTCTCGACCTGTTTAAGCATAGAAACACAAATATCAAGAACAAAAAAGCTGTCAGAAAGAAAGTCAGCAGGCATAAAATGTAAACTGCTTTAAAATGCTTATTTTAGCTGTAGAATGCCAAAATGGCACATTTTAACAGAATTTCTGTAAACCAAAGATGTAAATCCTTTACTTTGTTTGAGTTTGACAAATTGAAACCAGCAAATCATTCAGGAAATTTGCCAAAGTACAGAATCTAGATTTCAGGAATCCATCTCTTAGGCCCGAGAACACAGTTATTTCGTAGTGCATTTCTTTTAGACAATAAATTCAAATTAAAAAAATCGCAACTGCTCTTTCTCAAAATGATTTTTACAGTGTAGTGTACTACTAGTGTGACAAATAATATCAAAATTATAGAAACTTCTACCAGCTCTAACTCAAAATATTGACAATTCTGTGTTAAGGGGTGTAAAATTCAGTTTGACAGCTTCAGACGTAATAAAATTTGACCTTTTTGAACTGGACCAAATCACTACTTAACATAAAGATTCATTACCCAAATTTTTTTAACATGTAATAACATCCCCCTTCTTAATATTTCATGCATCAAATATCAAGAAATAAATTGGAAAAATGTATCAAATAAAACATGCAAGTTATACACTGTTCACACTAGGGACTATATTCGTAGACAACGAAAACCAAAGGACGATAACTGTGTCCTTGGACCATGTGACAACTCATTACTAGAGACCAAATGACATAGAAATTAATAACTGTAGGTCAAAGTGAAGGCAAGACAAGATATCAATCCTGTTGTGTATTCCATTTTTATATTGTTGTTCCATATTATGATTTTACTTTACCGTCATCAAAATCTTTCTCCAGTTCTGGGTAAAATTGACTAAAAGGACTCTAAAAGTTCCAACATATTGCCTACACCCAAACCAACACAGATAACTGATGTGCTAATTTAAAACAAGTGACACATAAATATTGTTAAAAATAGGTTTCATAGTTTTTAAGTTGACAACACTAGTGCTTTACTGTTTCCTATCTCAGTTAGGCCAGAACATTTTCAATCTCCTGAATAAAAGAACGATTGTCAACAAAAGTACAGCTACAACTAATATTATGGAGAATAATATTGTATCAATGTTATGCTCACAGTTACTGAAAGCAAGCTCAAAATGCTTAACCTTCTTATAGTAACTAAACTTTTTATGCTTCTTTAATCTGGGTAGTGGTAGACGTTTTTGCCTTGCATGTGATGTTCACCACTCATAGTACTAGTCTTATTGCAAAGTTAATTGTTCTAGCAGGGGTTAATCTCCACAAACTTTTTTCTTTTGAGTAATGGACCCTTACTCTTGACTTAATAAGATGATCTTGCCAGTTTCTGGAATAAACACACTTTCTTATAATATTCACACATGACAACAAAACATAAACAATCTATTTTCTTTTTTCAATAGTTCAAACACAAATAAAAAAGGTAGAGCACCCATAACCATGGAAACAATAGTAAATACCAACAAAGAGAACAAACAGGAATTAGTAGATAAAATTCCATGTGGAACCTCAACAGAATCAACCTCTATGGAAACAGAAAGGGATAACAGTAATGACCTTGGACTGAAACTTCAAGATAAGAGTCTTCCAGTAACCTTGTCAGAATCTATGTCAATGGAAACAGAAGTTGACAAAGAGAATAGACCTAAACTCAAGTTCAGCTATAGGTAGTGTACTGTTAATTCAAAAATTATTGAGTGCATTTATTATTTGGACTGTTTTGCAATCAACACAAATGCTAGTTGAATTATTGCTGTTTTAGGGAATACTGTATTTACCATTGCTTTTAATTTACAGTATCTCGTTTCAGATGATGAATATTAATGACATCTTTATTCTTATACTGAGAAAAAAAAGTTTTAAAAACTAACCTTTTCAATATAAAATTTAGGACAAGTGCAAACACATACTGTGGGTTTAAACATTTTAACAGGTGCCAACCTTCACCCTAACCTGAAACAAAAGTGTAACATCACATCATAATTGAAATTGCTTAACTCAATATGTGTTTGTTTTTCACCACAAGTAGTAAATAAATCAAATATGAGGAGGGTTAATTATTGTCTTTGTGTCCTAATAATGAATTGGATGAAGGCCATGAGTATCATCATATTCTACACATGCATGTGTGGTTGAGAAAGAGGATCACAAGGGAATGCACTGATTTTATATTGACTATAATTAAAAAGATTAATGGCTTATCATACAATATATTTCATAATATATAAAGAAATACATTAGCATTAATTGGAAGAAAGGGATGGGCACAAAAAAGATGAAGAAAAAAGATGTGGGGTTTGTATCAATGAGATAGAAAGCTAATGATACAAATAACAAAAAAAAACATCTAGAGGTCAACATACAATCTTAAAAACATCTAGAGGTCAACATACAATCTTAAAAACATCTAGAGGTCAACATACAATCTTCAACATTAAAAGCTAATGATACAAATAACAAAAAAACATCTAGAGGTCAACATACAATCTTAAAAACATCTAGAGGTCAACATACAATCTTCAACATTAAAAGCTAATGATACAAATAACAAAAAAACATCTAGAGGTCAACATACAATCTTAAAAACATCTAGAGGTCAACATACAATCTTAAAAACATCTAGAGGTCAACATACAATCTTCAACATTAAAAGCTAATGATACAAATAACAAAAAAACATCTAGAGGTCAACATACAATCTTAAAAACATCTAGAGGTCAACATACAATCTTCAACATTAAAAACTAATGATACAAATAACAAAAAAACATCTAGAGGTCAACATACAATCTTAAAAACATCTAGAGGTCAACATACAATCTTCAACATTAAACAGGTTTTATATAATATGTCAAATATTAAATACAAATTTTCATCAGACATGTACAGTTAAGGCTCACCTAATTATTCCACAAAAAAAAGGCAAACATGTCTTTTATTTATACTACAGTAAAATTGTTATACCCACCTATATACAAACAAGAGGGAGGAGTGTATAGGAATCTCTGTCTGTCCAACTGATCAGGTCATGTCCAGCTTATAACTTTTGAATGCTATTAATTTTTACCTGGTATGGGATCCTACTTTATGGGAATTGTTATTTTCAAGGTTGAATTGTATGCCTACAAGGTCAAGATCAGGAGTATAGTTCAGTCATATACTTCTTATATCCAACAATAAAAAGTGCTCTGTTGACTCATAAAATGAATGTTTTAAAAGATATCATATGATTGTAACATGATATTATGGTATATAAAAGAAGATGTGGTATGATTGGCAACGAGACAACTGTCCACAAGAGACCAATTTGACACAGACATTAACAACTATAGGTCACCGCACGGCCTTCAACAATGAGCAAAAGCCCATACCGCATAGTCAGCTATAAAAGGCTCTGATATGAAAATGTAAAACAATTCAAACGAGAAAACTAACGGTCTTATTTATCTAAAAAAATGAACTAAAAACAAATATGTAACACATAAACAAACAACAACCACTGAATTACAGGCTCCTGACTTGGGACAGGCACATTCATAAATAATGTGGTGGGGTCCAATCAGTTTGTAAAGTCAGAAAGGACATTTGGGCCATAACTGTTCAATTTTACTAAAACTTAAAAAATGTCAGCATAAAAAGGGAATAGATGGGGATTAACATATTATATCAATGCATTGCGTCATGTTACTCTATCAATTATTTTTTCAGAGTACCTCAGAATTTTTCTTTTGGACATGGTGTATCTAAAGGATTTCAGCGGTCAAGAGGACGAGGTCGTGGAAGTAAAGCTAAACATTGGCACAACCAATTACCAGAAAACAAAAACACAGAAATGGACATTGAAAACATAGACATGAATGATCTGAATGATGCTTTAAACACAACATAGAATAACTGTTACTTTTAAGGTGATAACAATAAAAGTTGAACTGAACCATGATATATACGTCTTTATCTTAAATGGCAATAATATACCCTTGTCCATACATCTATTTTTCTATTTATCCACACTTTGTTTTTTCCTTTTGCAACACAAAGAATAAAGAAAATTGATTAAATAGACCCCTAGTATTATATAAATTTTATATTTGTCCAGACTTTACATTACTTTGATACAATGTCTGCAGATCCAAAGTTTTGTGCACAACTGTAAAATTATTATTTGATTTTGAACATCACTTTACACAGATTGACTGACTTTTCCGAATAATGAATAGGCATTCATGGCGTCCCTACATGGTTATGTTACATCTATGTCATTCGGTGTCTCATTAGTTAATCATACATCATGTTCTTTTTTTTATATTATTGGTTTGCTGTCTGAAACTTGTGTCTTAATATCCATATTTGTTTTATTAGCTTTTCTTAATGTTGTAGGTAGAATTGTTACCCAAGTCCACTTTTATCTAAGGCTCATTTTCAGGCTGAATATATGTACATTCATATTTAGATTTGTTACCAAGAAAAACAAAGGAATAAACCTAGTCATATATTTTTCTTATTTGATTTGTTGATTAATGCCAGACAATTGACAAAAAGTAGATACTTTCTCTGAGTTGGCTAACACTATGATGTCATTTAAAACAGGTCTATTAACATTCTTGTTACATTTATCTTCAAGGTCACCAAAAAAGTTGCAAAACACTAACTCCATGACAAACATGTCTGTCCCCACAGACAAAGCTACACACTAACTCTATGACAAACATGTTGGTTCCCACAGACAAAGCTACACACAAACTCCATGACAAACATGTCTGTCCCCAAAGACAAAGCTACACACGATATCACTAACTCCATGACAAACATGTCTGTCCCCACAGACAAAGCTACACACGATATCACTAACTCCATGACAAACATGTTTGTCCCCACAGACAAAGCTACACACGATATCACTAACTCCATGACAAACATGTTTGTCCCCACAGACAAAGCTACACACGATATCACTAACTCCATGACAAACATGTCTGTCCCCACAGACAAAGCTACACACGATATCACTAACTCCATGACAAACATGTCTGTCCCCACAGACAAAGCTACACACTAACTCCATGACAAACATGGCTGTCTCCACAGACAAAGCTACACACTAATCCATGACAAACATGTCTGTCCCCACAGACAAAGCTACACACTAACTCCATGACAAACATGTCTGTCCCCACAGACAAAGCTACAAACTAACTCCATGACAAACATGTCTGTCTCCACAGACAAAGCTACACACTAACTCCATGACAAACATGTCTGTCCCCACAGACAAAGCTACACACTAACTCAATGACAAACATGTCTGTCCCCACAGACAAAGCTACACACTAACTCCATGACAAACATGTCTGTCCCCACAGACAAAGCTACACACTAACTCCATGACAAACATGTCTGTCCCCACAGACAAAGCTACACACTAACTCCATGACAAACATGTCTGTCCCTATATACAAAGCTACACACTAACTCCATGACAAACATGTCTGTCCCCATATACAAAGCTACACACAATATCGTTAATAAATCACATTATAATGACTCCATAATAGAAAATTAGGGTGTTGATTCTTCACTTGTAAACCTTACTCCCAAAGTTATATTGGTATCCCAAATGCCTCACAAAACCTCTCCAAATTATTAACATATATATTATCAGCTATTACATCTGGTATTCAGCTGTACTGAATATTTATCTTTTCTAGGGTTGGTGTGAATCAGATGGAGAGAATAAAAAATCAAAATGATTTGTATGAGTTATTCTGATCAAAGATCTTCTCACATCTATGATTGTTGAAAATAAATTCATGGCTAAAAAAATGCCAACAGACTATCAATAGTACACAAAACACAAAATAGAAAACTAAAGACTGGGCAACACAAACCCAACTAAAAACTGGTGATGATCTCAACTCGGCTCCAGAAAGATAAGCAGATCCCCTTTCACATGCGGCACCTGTTGTGTTGCTCATGTTAGTTAAAACCCGGTAACAAGTCTTAATTTGGTAGGTCACATTCATGAAAATGATACTTTGCTAAAAAAAACACTGTGATTCAAGCAAAATGTTTACGTAAGGCAGCAACCATTTGATTTTCTGGGGGGGGCTATGGTTTTTTTTGGAAAAAAAAGTTTGTTTCCAGTTTTTGGAGAAAAAAATAATTTGTTTTTGATTCTGAGAAAAAAAAATTGTTTGTTTCACCCTCAGCTGCCACTATATGTAATGCTAAAATTGAAAGAAAAAAATTGTTTTCGACTTGTCGCGAAAAAAATAGATTGTTTTTCGCCGCAGGCGAAAAAAAAAATTTGTCCAGAAAAAAAAACCATAGCCCCCCCCAGAAAATCAAATGGTTGCTGCCTAACACAACAAAAGGCTGGAAAACTTATAATGTTTGGAGTATGTATTTATAACATTTTTTTGTTGATACAATCAGTATTCCTAAGACAACCAATAGTTGCCCTCTGATTGCAGCTATTTTCTTACTAATTTCTCTTTTCCAGAGACTTTAATAGAACTTTCAATAAAATAAAAAGAACCTGACATTATCCTTTATTTCAGTTAGCGCCATATAGAAGAAGTCCTTCTTGCAAATAAATCGGGGTTCAGTGACAATGTTCACTGCATCTATGCTATTGCATTTAGAGTTACAAGTGCTAAAATTGAAGTATGTCCATTAAAACTTTTACTAACGCCATTGTGTTTGGTTGACTGTTATGGAATATCTCCTTAATCAATCCAGCTCACTTTCCTCGATTGTGCCATTACATAATGCAACCTATACTTAGACGAGTAATTGCATGAGCAACACGACTGGTGCCACTGGAGCACACGACATGACTGGTGCCACTGGAGCATACGAGTTCAACCTAGGTTTAAGTTTTAAGTTAAACAAAATGAGAGACCAGCAGAATTTGAAAAGGAACACTAGCATTTAATCAGAAAAAAACTTCTTTCGTCTACCGATAAAATTAAAATATAAAATAACAAGAATGCAGAGCTCCACATTCAAGGAAAATTCAAAACAGAAAGGCCTTATCAATGGCAAAATCAAAATTTAAAACACTTCCAACAAATGGTACACAATTTCAATATACCTGACTTGGAACTGACATTTCCTTATGTAGAGTCGCATAAAATCCAATAATATTGACAACAATATGTTAACAATACCAAACAGACATAATAGATAAACATATTAAAAGTTGGAGTACAGCAGTCAACATTGTGTTATAATCTTAACTATAAAAATAAACAAATATTTCAACAAAGAAAAACATAATGGCTAATAAAAAAATATAGACACTCTATACATACACATATATACATGTTCACAGATAAACAAAGAATACCATAACACGGTATTAAAATGACAATTAACGTCATACACATGTTTCGTCTACAAAAGACTCACCATGAACATTCGAATAAAAAATGTTAAAACGGCAATATTAAGTACGAAGATGAAGAATATTAAGAACCAATATTCCGAGAGGTTTTGAAAATACAGCTCCGGTAGTCTATTTCTGGGATTAACAATCCTTATTTTTTTTTAAATTATAAGTTTGGTAAACAAGGAAGATGATATAACAGGGTTTCAATAAATCTGAAGGTTGAAATTAAAGAAGCTTGCAAGAAGATAGTTCTTCTTGTCTTTGAGAAAAGTCCTTCGGCAATTTTGTTTTAACAATTATCCAATTAGATAATACACTTTCCAAACCTCAATTCACTATTTCAGTTGTACTAGAAACTAAAATTGAATAAAACCATAAAACACCGGCGTAGTTATATTTTATCAGGTATTTCAATAAAAATGGACCTGGTTGGTTTTTGAGTGACGTATAATAGCGCATTTTCATTGAATCGACATACTTCCCAGTCCATGACATATTGAGGAGGGGGGCAAGGGGTTTAACTGTTAGCTGTTATTCAGTCTTATTCCTTGTTAGCTGTTATAGGACTATTATTTTTATTGTTATCTGTTATTGTGAGATTGTTTTGCTGTTAACTGTTTTTGAAAATTGGAATGTTAGCATTTTGACAGCCAGTCTTAAGTAGAAATTGAAGAAAATTGAACATTGTGATTTGGATGGAAAGTTGTGTCATTGGCACTCATACCACTTCTTCTTATTATCACTATTGGGGTCTTTCCATTGGTGATATGGAGGTCACGTATTTGCAGAAGGATTCCAGTAACAAACATCACATAAACAAAAACAGTGAGGTCCAGGACCATTCCCGTATCCATTATTATTACTCTTTGTAATAAATTCCATTGTCTGTGAACATGTTTTTAGATGCAAAAATAGGTACAAATCATAGTTTGTTTTTTTTACTTTGTACACATTTTTCTTATAAATTATAATTTGTATTTTGACTTTGTACACATGTTTTGTACAAATTATGATTTGTGAAGATGACCATTGTATAAAATTTGACTAAAAATCACTTTTAAAAATGTATGACTTTTACAATAACTTATCATGTGGATTTTTTTATAAAAAAATGATACACTGTATATAATTTTAATTCAATGACCAAATAATAAACGTTATGTTGTACTGTTACACCACTGTCCAAGGTTAGGCACCAACTAACATGTTTAACCCCGCCACATTCTGTATGTGCCTGTCCCAAGTCAGGAGCCTGCAATTCAGTGGTTGTTTTCGTTTATTATTTTTTGAAGATAAATCAAGCTGTTCAATTTCTCGTTTTGATTGTTTTTCGTTTGTCATTTTAAGGCCTTTTATATCTGACTATGCAGTATTGGTTTGTTGCTCATAGTCGAAGGTGGTATGATGAGCTATAATTGTTAATTTCTGTGTCTTTTTGTCTCTTTCGGAGAGTTTCTTATTGGCAATCATACCACATCTCCATTTATACTTATTTACAAAATACAAAAATAGTATATATGTATCATTTGTTTGAGCATGTGAGTGAAATGTTGCCTTTGGGAATTACACGACATCTTTTTCTTTAGCATTCACACTTAAAAGTGCTGCTCCTCCTCTTTGTATTTACATGAAAGGGAACCCTGACTATCAATATTTCGATAGCTTTTTAACTGGTTCACATAGCTTATAAACTGTTGCTGCAAATAAAGATGTGTCTTTAACAGCTTCAAATATTTAATTTCTCGACAAAATATCCTTAAAATAAGTGAATATATAATTATGTCTCTGTTAAGGCCTAGCAATCCATACAAACAGTTATATAATAAGATGTACTGACTGTACTGTATTGGTCCTTGTTGGACTGATTTTAAAATTTCATTTACTGTTATCTGTTATTGTCCCTTTTCAATTCCTTGTTATCTGTTTTAAGCCAAATCAATTTACTGTTTTGCTGTTATTGGAACCCCCCTTGCCCCCCTCATTGAGGGAAAATATTTTTTTTTATATTTAAGACAGAAAATGTCATTATATTAGTTTGTCTTTTTAAGACACGTATATGCATGCAAAACACCTAGGTACTAAATGGAAAATACTTATGCACTTAAAGTCTTCGAATTCCAAACAAATTTCTTAGATAAGATGTTAGATGTGATCTTGATTGTCAAATCTCAACGAGGGTTTCAGTTTTAAAAGGCGTCAAATACGATTGCGTAATACACTAAATAGTTTGTTGCAAAGTGAGACTCGAGAAGTGAGTAAATGAACTCATAAAATACGTTTGTCTGGTCAAATATCAAATAGCTGTGTTAAAAATATTCGTAGCAGCTTTTACCTTTCTGAAGCATCTCGAATTTGCCATGCATTCGTACATACAAATCTGCCCTCCTTCCTTCGAATGAGACAACACCAGATTAGTACTTACGTGAGATACACGAAGGGTGCCACAAGTGAAGTATGGTCTGCTTACCTTCCTGAGCACCTGGTTATTATTCTTGTTGCTCAGGTAAAAATCTTTGGGTATCTTCCGCCCCTCTTTAAAGGGTTGGTTTCACCATCTTGGGTCGCAAATGACATCATCCAAATTTTTATTGAAATATGCAACATTTTAGTTTTTAATTTTCATTCTAAGCCAACCAGATTTAGCTAGCTGTATAAACCACAAATTTTCTTTGGAAACTTCCTGTCATGAGTAACAATTCTTATTCTTATGCACCATATAAAATTGAGAAAGGGAATGGGGAATGTGTCAAAGCGACAACAACCCAACCATAGAGCAGACAACAGCCGAAGGCCACCAATGGGTCTTCAATGTAGCGAGAAACTCCCGCACCCGTAGGCGTCCTTCAGCTGGCCCCTTTAAAATTATGTATACTAGTACAGGGATAATGGACGTTATACTAAACTCTGAATTATACACAAGAAACTAAAAGACTAACAAAGGTCAGTGGCTCCTGACTTGGGACAGACGCAAAATTGCGGCGGGGTTAAACATGTTAATGAGATCACATTTAGACAATTAATCTTTCTATAGTAGTTCAAGAGGCATATATATTTGAATATTCAAATATGATAAAATTTTTTAGACGTTTCGTTGGTTGGTATAGCTGAGCATTTATTTTGTCAGTTTTTATGGATGTCCTTTTTATTAATTTACCTTGGAGTTTAGTATATTCGTTATTTGATTTTCTAATATATGTAATGTTTAAAAATCAATCTATTTTTACAGCAATAGTTGCAACATGTATAATCCTAACAGAAATTTTAAAACTTTGCACAACATGTAGATCGAAAAAAAGTGTAGTTACATTTATTTGCTTTTTAATCTCAAAGTTAAGAAAATCTGTTAATTTTATTTTTTCCTATCATATACCTTTAAAAAGATAAAAAGCAGTGCAAGTGTTCGACCACGGGTCAAATATGTGTGTCAACTAAGCGTGCGTCTTATCAACACCACGTGATATTGCTTTCTGATATCTTTTGAAATTCTTAGGACACCTTGCTTAAATATATGACGATCGATTTTTAAGGTGTGTGTGAACAGTTGATACAAATCAGCATTATTTCAACGGTTTTACTTCAAGCTATTGTGAAAATAACAGGTAAATATGAATACCTACAGTCTTATTCCTTTTTGAGCTCCGAAATAGGGTCGGTGTGACATGTTTTTAAACATATATCTTCTGAAACAACTGAGCTTATCAAATAAATAGTGAAATAGATACCCCTGGAAAATATTTCAGATTTCTTATTATTATTGTTATATCAAGAAGAAAATTTGTCAAATAGGTCTTTCAAATTTTTGCTCTCTTATACATTTTGGCTTTCAAATATTCGGCTTTGAGTGTTCTTTTAATGAAAGTATATCCATAAAAATGCATTGGACACATGATATAAAGTGTTGTTCTTGTATTTCGCAACACTGTGTCGATATCACTGCTGATGGACAAACAGTCCCAGAGGGTATCATCAGCTTAGAAATCAGTATTTTGGTACTGACATGATTGATTTTATAACAAACTTGTTAACATTGTTCGTTTACAAATTATTCAATTGTTTTCAACTCCCGCAGTCAAAGTTACGGAAGCCGATAAGGGCCATTCAAAAAAAATATTTTATGTCGTAATTACGACATAGTATGTCGTAATTTCGACATAACATGTCGTTATTATGACATAGCATGTCGTTATTACGACATCGCTTTGTCGTAATTTCGACATAACATGTCGTTATAACGACATCGCTATGTCGTAATTTCGACATATCATGTCGTAATAACGACATCACTATGTCGTTAAAACGACATCACATGTCGTAATAACGACATCACTATGTCGTTAAAACGACATCACATGTCGTAATAACGACATCACTATGTCGTTAAAACGACATCACTATATATAAAAGAATATGTATTATGATTGCCAAGAGACTAAATGACACAGAAATTAACAACTATAGGTCATCATAATGCCCCCAATAATTAGAAAAGCCCCCGATTAGTCAGCTATAAAAGAGGGAGGAAAGATACCAAAGGGAGAGTCCCCGAAATGCTGTGTGGCAGACAGTGTTATTAATTAATTATTAGCTCCCTTGGTAAAACTCCAAATTTCATATTTAATGTATTTCATTGTTAAATAATTTACATGAAGCTTAATAAGTATATATTTGTTAATTGCATAGCTTTTGCTATTTGAATTCATTGGTTAAAGATTTTTTATTTGTATTGTAAAGTTTAATATTTGCATCGTCGCAAAATCTTTGGTTACCTTCTTTGGATACCTTCAGTGAGAAACTTATATATTTTTAAAAAACCGTCTGAATTTTAAAGTTACCTGCCGTGGAAGGGCTATACAGCCAGACAAGTTAGAAATAAACAAATAAGACGTGGAAATATATGAGGACTGACATTGCATGCCAAGCATTCCATCTTCCTTTATATAAGCGCAAACTACATGGCTTCTTGTAATGAGGGTGAATTGAAGTATTGATAGCTCTATTTCTACTTTCAAACGTTGGGCACGACATTCATACAACACGACGTTACACATTTTAAACATGCGGCGTCGAAGAGGGTTTTTGACTTCGTTTAATTTTTGCAAGTTTTATTCGGTTTTTTATATTGTTGGTTGATTCTGGTTCTGTTCGTTTTGTGATGTCATTTTATCAAAAATTACCTCTAGTTGTGGAAATCGATTTAATAATGTTTACCCTTTAAGTTATTTCAACTAAAAATGCAGTACTGTCGCAAGTAATGTAGGAAGGAAAGATGGGACGGAAGTACATGTACATGTATACGGTTTTCCATATTTTTGTTTTATCATAGGATGTTTAACTTTCAAGGTGCATACCATCTGTCATTGTAAAATTTCTATATCTTAATTCAACCTATAGCAACATGCACTATTCTTTTTTTTCGGCAGCAATCATCAACCTCTTTTTCCAAATTTCATAACACGATTTGTTTTAATTATCATGAACATTTAATTGAAACTTTAGCGCATGTAACGTCGGAAATTAGCGTCTTTAGGATTTTAGACGTTTTCAGACGTTTGGACAAATTGGCTACCGTTTTGCAATGTGTGGAAGCATTTTATTTCTTTAAGACCCAAATATGTATGTAAAAGAAAAGAATCTTGGCATTTTTTACTCTTCGTGTATCTAACTTTTGTTTTTATCAATTATAAAAAATACGCGTTTACTGCTTTGAAAAATGAAATATCAACTTGGACAAAATGGCTACCGTTTGAAAAACGACTGTGTAGAGAAGATTTCATTGAATCAGCAATATTTGAACTCACATGAGGCAAATATTTGTACTTTTGTTAGATATTATTATTGTCTTACTCTTTTCATTCATTTTCTGCTATATCTACTTATAAAATTCACTTTCAGTCGTTGAGTTAATGAAAAACGTCGTTGGACATTTTTCTTATTCCAGCTTAATATGCAGCCACCGAGTCAAATGAAATTTGGCAAAATAACGGCTTTAACGGCACAGAGAACCAAAACATGTCGTTGTTCCTGCCAAGAATCAAGAAGATCAGAGAATAAGAAATAGGATCACTATACATAAGAGTTAAAACAGTTTTTCATAAATGTAACGTTGGACATCCGTTTTTTTCACATAGCTTTCTTATTTTAATCCTCAAATAAACTAGATATTACTTAGTATATGATCAAGAGCTGTAAAAACATAATTTAAAACATATACTGAATTTGTTACAATATTGTTTCGTGTTTTCAAACATTTTTATTTTGTATTGCGGATGAAATTTCGAAGATTCTGTTTTAAATCCAAGGCGTTGTAGGAACATCGTGCCCAACGTTTGAAAGTAGAAATAGAGCAATCAATACTTCAATTCAACCTTATTACAAAAAGCCTCGAAGTTTGCACTTATATGTAGGGAGATGGATAGCTTCATTTGCATTGGTAGACCTAACATACACGGTCGATATAATTACATGGGGTCTATAAAATATATATGTTTCTCACTGAATCTATTCAAAGAAGGTAACCAAAGATTTTGCGACGATGCAAATATTAAACTTTACAATATAAATAAATATCTTTAACCAATGAATTCAAATAGCAAAGTCTATGCAATTAACAAATATGTACTTATTAAGCTTCATGTAAATTATTTAACAATGAAATACATTAAATATGAAATTTGGAGTTTTACCAAGGGAGCTAAAATAATTAATTAATAACACTGTCTGTCACACAGCATTTCGGGGGCTCTCCGGCTCCCTCTGGTATCTTTCCTCCCTCTTTTATAGCTGACTATGTGGGGCTTTTCTAATTATTGGGGGCATTATGATGACCTATAGTTGTTAATTTCTGTGTCATTTAGTCTCTTGGCAATCATAATACATATATTGTTTATATCGTTATTACGACATAGTGATGTCGTTATTACGACATGATATGTCGAAATTACGACATAGCGATGTCGTTATAATGACATGTTATGTCGAAATTACGACATAGCGATGTCGTAATAACGACATGTTATGTCGAAATTACGACATGCTATGTCGTAATTACGACAAATTTTTTTTTTTTGAATGGCCCTTATCGGCTTCCGTACAAAGTTGAGTCGTTTGTAGACGAAACGTGCGTCTAACGTCCCCATTTGTAATCATGGTATCTATGAATAGTGTACTGACAATAGTTGTAATTGGCTATTTGTTTGAATCCGAATAGGCAATATAGCTCTTCAACTGTGAAGGTTCGTGTACATCATAAATGATCCCGATGAAGCTAAATCCGGAAAAGCGCTTCGGACGTATTATAAAAAAATGTTCTCATATTTTTCGAAATTATTTTTTTTTTATAAATAAATATATATTTTTCCCTTCTTTTTGTTAGAACTTTACTTGCCGTCTAAGCTGTAGTGGAGTGTTCCTGTAATTTTTTTTATTAGTATCCAGGAAATACTTAGAAAAAATACAAAAACTACACAAAAATAAGATCATTTATTTGTTTATTTTATAATATGAATCGTTTGTATTTAAGAAAAATATATTTTAAGAAACTGTTTTGATTCATAACTCTTATTTTTAGTTCTAAGATAAACAAATCATATGCATTCAAGATTTTCTATGTTTGTTCTGAAACACAAAATGACTTACAAATGAAAAATAAATAAACTTACAACCATAATTCTCATGATCTATAGTGCCTAACAAGATTTTGTGAGGTAGACGAAATTGACCTTAAAAAGATCGTATTGACTTTTTTGCTCTAAAATTAGGTAGATCGGACATATTTTGGACAGATTCTTCAAGATCAGTTTCTTCAAAAGTGGTCCAGTAATATTGATAACTCGTCTCGTGGCGAATATTATAAGTTATTTAAATCTCAGTTTGGTCTGGAAAATTACCTATTACGTCTTCCAGAGGATAAAAGAATCTGGATTTCAAAACTGAGAACATGTAACCTAAAAATTCCTATGGAAACTGGCAGATGGTACAACATCGCCAGAACAGATCGCACATGTACCTTATGTAATGAATCATGTATTGGTGATGAATATCATTATCTATATGTATGTAATAATAGTTCTATTACTGAACTTCGGAAGAAATATATACCGAAATATTATACAACATATCCATCTGTACTGAAAATGCAAAATATGCTGTCTTTGTGTCACTGTCAGTTATTGTATAATCTAGCTATATTTATTAAGAAACTATCTACCTTCATTTAGAAAGATGCATGTATCTTACAAGTTTTATTATCTTTAGAAATTACACTTTTGTTAATAGTTACCTGTCTATTCTGTCATTTATTGTATTTGATTTGTAATTTGTTCTCATGTAACACATATTTTGTGTCTGAGTGTAAATAAAGAATTGAAATTGACTTTATGTAATGACTTTCTTAGTTTGGGATTAATTGTAATTAGCATGTTCCAATGAAAATGTTGTTTTTTTGTAAGATGAATAATTATTTTACCTGGCGTAGCCGTGTGTAAAGTGTATTTCGGCATTTCTCTCCGAAAAATGACTTGTTGATTGGAATAAAACGTCTTATTTGTAAACTTTTTCTGTTTTTATTAAGAAATAATCTATTTACTGTGTATTTTCAAAATTTTGTGAAAATAGGAGAATTGGCATTTCTTACCTTTCATACCTATACTTTCATTGATAAAACATAACATGGACTCATCCAGTGTCCAGTGTCCAGTTTGAAGGTCATTTTAGTTACTGTATGCACGTTCTGATTTAATCAATAGTCATGTATGTATTATATAAAATACAAAGGTAACAAAGAAACAGGCCGGTAACAACCGTTGCCGGATAGTTTTTCTGCACTTGTAGTCAGGTCAAGGTCCTCGGCGAAACAACCGTTGCCGGATAGTTTTTCTGCACTTGTAGTCAGGTCAAGGTCCGAGGCTATCCGGCAACGGTTGTTACCGGCCTGTTTCGCCGAAGACCTTGACCTGACTACAAGTGCAGAAAAACTATCCGGCAACGGTTGTTACCGGCCTGTTTCTTTGTTACCTTTGTATTTTATCTAATACTTAATAATTTAATTTTGGATGTTACGCGTCTTCTGATTGGCTGACGTTATTTTGTTATGAGTCCATAGACATAATTTAGTCATGTGACTGTGACGTCATCAACGTTTTTTCATGATTTTCTACGGTTTAAAATGGAATTTAGAATTGAATTATAAAAAATGACTGTAATATTTTTTCTGTCTATTCGAAATAACATAAAAAATGTGGTGCACACTGTTAAATAACCCGCTACGCGCGTTATTCAGTGTGCACCAAATTTTTTATGTTATTTCTTCATAGACAGAAAAAATATTACAGTCATTCTTTAAATGTACTGTTTTTCTATAGCTCTGCGGGGTGCAAAGTCGTACAAGAAAAGTATAAACAGTTTGAAGGTAAACTAATAAGAACTTAACCCAATCAAATTGCGTAATATTTAATAACAATGACCGGTCCACATTATAATAAGTAATAGGGGTAAACTGGGTAGGGAGAAAATGTAAGATATTCAAAATTTATTTATTTGCGATAACGAATAAAAATTTGTCAACCAAACGTTTTGCTATAATTTTATTAACATTTCGTTCTGTATTGGTACAGTTTTTTTTATCTTTTATTTATCTATTTAAGGCCGTACAAAGTTTGGGCTTCAAAAATCCACATAATTATTGACTATTTACAGAAAATTTATCCTTTTAAAACATAAAATGTTTCCAAAACAATACGTTTCTACAAAGTAAAATCATTTCTCAAAACACTGCAAAAAATTTCATTTCGATTGGTACAGGAGCATTGTCATAAAGTGTGTTGAAATAAACAGTGGTATAGCAAACATCGAATTCCCTCACGAAATCTTGTTAGGCACTATAATACACTATAATACAAGGTTGGGCGGTATTTACCAGTGGTATTTACCGGTATTTACCGCCCTGGACAATACTCCCCAAGTGGTCAATACTGGCAAATACTGGTCCATTGAAATTTTCATGGTTGTTTTTACTATTAATTGAAGTAAAAACTTGATAAAAAGTCAAATATACTTAAACTTTAATCTTTATGCATGTGTCAGCTTATAAAATTAATGAATTTGATATGTTTTATTCATTTATAACATTTATTCCTACTGATTTAAAATTTAGTTATTATGAATTATGATATTGTATACTTAAAATATATTTATGCTTTCCTCCTTCAACCCAAACAAACAACGAGAGGTTTACCTTTCACTTGAATGAATCGGCGAGTATCTCATGTATTTAACATTTATTGGACCATTTGGGCAATGCATAAATGAAAAGAGAAACAAGAAGTTGAATTGCAATATTTTTACTTATTCAGAGTAAAAATGTTTCTCATACAAAAATAAACAATATATAATATATACATATACATTTTCCAACAAGATAATAACAGAGACATATAATGTATTATATGTCTCTGATAATAATGAATGCAAAACATAAAACGATAATAAAATAATACAGAATACAATAGCTTAGCCTAGGAAGGGGTCAACTAAGCCACCAGGAAAGATGCAATAAAAATATATATAAAAATTTACATATATTATTTCAACATTTATAAATCAATATATTTTTAATTCAAAATGTAGGGTTTAACAGGTAATTAAAATTTAAGGTAAAAAAAAAAAAATACAGGTAAATGAAGTTACATGTGTCTTTTTACCTATCACCTGGCATTGGTAGGTGTGAAAATTTAATCACTAAAACAACAGCCCCCAATAAAAGTTGACAGTACATGGGTTGAAAGTAATAAAAGTGATATATGAAGACTCCCTTAAACAATAAATTATTTCCTGTCTATTTAACTGTGTGACAAAACCTTCTTCATGCTGGAAATAGAAATTTTGAAGCAGGGACAAAAAGTTTTTATCTTTTACTATAATATTATGTACACATTTATTAATCAATATAGATTCTCTGTTTGAATTTACAAAAGAAATAGAATTGAAAGCGTTAAAAAATGATTTGAACACTTTCTATATTTAATTATTTAAAAGTAAGTATAATTGACCAGGTAAAGAGTGGTTTTTATAGTAATGACCCCTCAAAATTTCAATCGACCAGTATTTGCGGGTATTTGCCAGTATTTCCCGGTAATTACCGGTATTTACCACTGGCATGGTCAATACTAGTATTGTCCGCTTTTTTGCCAACCTTGCTATAATTTGTTGTATCCTAATATACTATATTCATTGATATATTGATTTTTGTTAGACGATCAAGATTCAAGATTCTTTATTTCTCAAACACCATAAAATTACAATGGTACAAAGAAGTTCATCAAAAGTTATATAACATAACACAAACACACATGACAAGATGAGATGAAAATATCAAATAAAATAAAATAAACAGTATAGTAGCGAAGAGTGGTGATTAACCAGGAAGACTCACTTGAAAAGTTATAACCCTGATAAATTTGCACAGCTTTTTCAACTTATTTTTGATTTTTAACTGAAATAGTTTTCCAAATTTTAGTATGTTACATCTGTGCAAGAAAAAAGTATCCAAATATTGGGATCGAAAATTTGCCAAAGAACTACACTGCAAAGTGTAATGAAATTCATCACCAATCTCGTTACAATGACATAAGTTACAATATCTAAGGTTTCGCTCAATCTTATTCCATCTACCAGTTTCGATTGGTAACTTATGGTTACCCGTTCGAAATCTACAATATGTTATTCTATCTTTATCACTTAAAATATTCAGATATTCCTCAAATTCAAAATTTTGTTTATACAATTTGTAGGCCAAACCTTTTGACGAACAGTCAATATCAGCTCTCCATTTCTGTTGAAACTGATCAAATAACTTTTGTTTTAAACTAATACCCAACCACTTTGGATTAAAATTTCCTTGTGACAACCATATATTGCTGTATCCACATTTATCTAATATAGCTTTAACGTATTTCAACCAATCTGACCTAAATTGGTTGTCAGAACTTTTCAAGAACATGTATTTGTATAGTATTTTAGCAATCCTGTTATCATCCCCATTTACCATTTTTGACCAAAAATTAACCATACGCAGCTGCATATATAAAGACATGGGATAAATACCAAGTTCACCATAAATCATAAAATTCGGTGTCGACTTCTTAAGGTTTAATAATTATAGTTTACAAAATTTTAAGTGCACTTTTTCTATAATATCAGTATTACTGAAACCCCAAATCTCACACCCATACAGGAGAATTGGCTTCACAATTTTATCAAAAAGATCATATTGTGATTTAACTGACAAGTTGTGCAACCTCCCCTTTTTCAATACTTCATACATTGCTTTATATGCTTTTCTAACTAAAGTTTTCTTAGCACTCATAAAGCTACCTGTTCTTGAAAAATTCAACCCAAGATATGTCAATTCATTGACTATCTCCAATGCATTTCCGTCATATATAAAGTTAATATTTTTGGGTAATCTACCACCAGAAAAAATTATAATTTTAGTTTTACTTGTGTTAACTTTTAGTTTCCAGGTACTGCAATATTCAAAGAATATATCTAATTGCAACGGTAGATCGGATGCATTATCCGAAAATAACACTGTATCATCTGCGTACAATAACACAAACAGTTTTAAGTAGATATCAAACTCATTCTCTATTTCATCAGTAATACAATTTAAACCACATACATTTTTTTCTTCAATAAACTGTTGAAGATCGTTCAAATACAATGAAAATAAAAAAGGAGACATATTTTCACCCTGTCTTACACCGATATTGCATGAAAAGTATTCTGACATTTCACCATTATACACAATACGAGATTTAATACCAGTGTACATATTAAAAATAACATTATACATTTTACCGTTAATATCATTCACAAGTAATTTATGCCAAAGACCCTTTCTCCAAACAGTGTCAAAGGCTTTAGCAAAATCTACGAATGCACAGAATAGTTTCTTTTTCTTATTTTTCATGATACTAATAAGCATGTAGATAACAAATAAATTATCTGTAGTAGAATAACCTTCTCTGAAACCAGCTTGATTCTGACATAGTAAACAAAAATCATCAGAAAATTTATTCAAACGTGAATTCAAAATAGAAGTAAATAATTTCCCAAAGCAGCTTATAACTGTTATAGGTCTAAAATTGCTAGGATCGTGTTTGTTACTTTTATTCTTGAATAAAGGTATTATATTACCGGAAAGCCAATTATCAGGAATAGTTCCACTGTCAAATATAATATTAAAAAGTTTCACAAACACTTGTGACATAACACTAAAAGAGTGTTTTAAATATTCATTTACAATCATATCATCACCAGAGGATTTATTATTTTTTAACTTTCTCAAAGATTTTTCAATTTGTACCGATTTTTTGTACAAGTTATCAGTGTTTTATGAACCGCTTAACACAACTGAATGATTCAAGGAGACAGTCTTTTGTTTCACACATTTCTGTCATATTTCTAGGACTACATAATACAGATTAATACTGAACATTGATACAAAAACATTATAAGAACACAACAAGAATTTTTATGGGTATGACTTTGGTATAAGGAGAAAAATGAAAATAGAATGTAAACCATTCAGGTAGCCTTATTTCAAGTTTGAAGACGAGGAGAATTGCACTACATGTTTGGTTAAAGTATACAAATTTAAATTAAATATAGTAAACTGAAACATTAACGGAGATAAAAACCTGTGTGAAAAAGGTAAGGGTAAAAAAACTTATAACTTGTACAAAAACCCTGTACAAAATATAATTTGTAAAAAATATAATTTGTTCAAGCTTACATCTTGTACACAACATATAAAATTGAGAATGAAAAGGAGAAATGTGTCAAAAAGACAACAACTCGACAAAAGAGCAGATAATAACCGAAGGCCACCAATGGGTCTCCAATGCCGCGAGAAACTCCCGCACCCCTAGGCATACATCAGCGGTGTCTTCTCGATTGTCTCACTTTTTGAAATTACAGGTAAAAAAGTAATGAAATTTTGTGGGACAATTGGGTAGTTTAAATGTGGAACAATTGGGAATTGTTTTGAAAGTGATTAATTTGTGTTTATAGTGTGAAGTCAATTACGGGTTACTTATTCGTGTAACTTTTTGACTTTTTAACTTATTTGGCATACGTGGTCAGGTAGGACCCTAGTTGCAATTCGGACACGAAGGGGTGTAAGTGTTCTTTCTATTACCCTTGTATTTTGATTTACTTAATCGAATTTTTAAATTATATATCTATATATGGTATGTTCTATCATCGACAAAACTTTCATTTTGTATGTGCGTCATTTTCCATTGCCCAATTTACGTTGATTATAAGTCTTTTGTAGACGAAATGGACATATGTCGTATAAAACTTTGTTCTTGGTATCTATAATGAGTTATTACTATTTGCTGCACCGTTTGTTTTTGGCGTCTTATGTGTTTTATTTAGTCATTTGTGTTGCATATCTGTGATGAATGTTCAAACAGTTTTGACTGGAAGATCTTAATTATTGTTTCATAAAGATATTATGTTTGTTTAAGTTGTGCACCTAATATAACAGAACAATGAACACCCGTCATATAAGCGCGAGGTTTAGCCAGCTAAAAAAGCCAAATTTAACCATCTATTTACTGCGGAAAATGCCTGTGCAAAGTTAATATATGGCAGTAGTTGTTTTGTATTCGTTCCGTTGCTTGATATCATTTAATTATGTCAGATATGGACTTTCCATTTTTGAATTTGCCTTCAAGCCCAGTGTTTTTTGTTTTACTTTTTTAGAAAATTTCTACACTCTTACAATTTTTACTCTGAAACATTTATCAGTTGTTACGCTTTTAATAAAGACAAGATTTATAAAGATATTGCTACGCATAGAGAACATTGTTATTGTGTGTTCAACTGAACCGCGGTCGCAAATAAAACCAAATTATCGATCAAGATTTTTATTGAAATAAGCATTGTAATTTTCATTTTAATGTTGAAATTTGCGTGATTTTATCTTATTGTATGATAACGACTTAGCATTATGAGAGGAATAACTCAGATAATGTAATTCAATAGTTGGAAGTAAAGAACATTTCTCGATCTTGGTATGTAGCAAGTTCGGCGACTCGGTTTTATTTCTGTAACAAGATATGTTTTTTAAAACTGTTTCATATTGTTTTCTTTCTATTCTCATAATGCTTTTTCCTTGCATACTGATCATAAATATGTCAAATTTTCACAACCTGTAGCTTTATTGAAGCTACGTTTGAGCAAGGTATTAAACAATTTTGCCATTTTCCCCTAACCTCCATACCTAAAATTGAGAAAAAAATTAAATCTAACTTTTAACAGTAGCAGTGCATTTGTCCCGACTTCAATTATAAACCCACTGTGTCTACATAGCGTGAATAAGATAAACATCACGTGATACTGCTTCCCGATACGTTTCGAGATTCGGAGACCATTTTAAAATATAAGGCGCACTGTTGACTATCAACAAAAATCAAAATGAAATATATATTGTGCATCAGCGTTGTTACAACAATTTTACTTCAGGCTATTGTGAAAATTAAAGGTAAATATTAATAATAATATAATATCCCCTTTTCGTTAAACTTCAATTTGGTGGTGTCATTCTTCTGAGTAGTTAGCTTTACTCGTTAAATCAAACATCCACACATTTTGAAATCACAGGGCTGTTTCAGTTAAAATATATTTTAGGTATGTGTTGCTGTGGAAGGTAAATCCAGAAATGCGCTTTGGACGAACGAAATTTATAAAATGTTTATTTCCATTTTTTGAAAATTTTTTTTTTGCCTTTTTAAAGATACTTATGGTATGAATTCATACGCATAAACATTCTAAAAGTTGAGGTAAAAATTGAATAAATTTCATGATTCAAAAAATGACTGATTTCTAACTCAAGCTCTGTTGTAGGCTCTTAACAAAAATGTTCCCTTTTAAACCATCTTGTTATAATTGAATGTCAATAATTAGATTAGTGTTCCTGTTTCCAGTTAGAAACTCCATCTAAGTTAGTCTTTGTTTACATCTAAGTATTTTATATTTTAGGGAATAATAGTTATAAAAGCTCATTTACTTTTTGTGTTTTGCTTTTTACGTGAACAATATGAGTCGTCATTAGAATGTTAGACAGCGATGCAGACTCTTCTTTTATCATTCCTAAATAGCAAAGAAATTCATTTCAGCTCCAATCATAAGTCGGACATTTCTTAAAGACATAATAAGAATACATCTCATTATAAAAAATCAGTCACAAAACACATAAATAAAATATTTGCGAATCTACTACAAAGACGAGATTTCAATCATATAGTGCTCGACTACACACATATATTTCTTTTGAATACCAGCAAACGGACGACTGATTTCATGTACAGTAAAGTTTTACATGCAATTGATCTATTTTTATTCAACCTTTAATTTTATTTATTGTAGGCGCGAAACGCCGCATAGCCGAATCTCTAAATTAACTTTATTTATATTTAAATTCATTATTTTGACTATTTATTTTTACATACTTTCAGCAACTGCTTGATTCGGGAACGCGGAACGATTTTGATTGAAGATTTTATCATTTTGTAAAAGTTGTTTTGTTTATATAACTTTAAAGGTTTTAAAAGCTTTGCAAATAGACTAAATATATAAGTAGGAAGATGAGGTACAACTGACATAAGATAACTTTACACCAGATACCAAATGAAATAGAGATTAACAACCAGGGATGGGGTAATTGAAAATGTATAGGTAATTAAGTGTAATGCATTACAATTTTCCATGTAATTGAATGTAATGTGTAATTGAGCATTTTTTTAATTACATGTAATGGTAATTTAATTAATTACATTGAAAAAAGCATGTAATGCTCAATTAGTTTTGAATTGCATTTCAATTACTTATACTTTTATGGTGTTAAAGATAATGATTTGTGTTTAATAATATAAACTGTATAATAATACTTGTTTTTCAAATATTGACATTACATACTTTTTTAATATATGAAGTCTATAATTTATACTGAAGTTACAATGTATATTAATATTTATTTGACGTACAGATGTTTTTTTTAATAATGATTATTTAATTATAAATTAAAAAAATGTGAGAATCATATATTAGTGTTCAGTTTTTAAGAAAGATCTTTTAACTAAATAGATTGATAAGCAATTAATCACCTTGTTAATGCCCGCATCACACTGTAATGCCCGCGTCACACTGTCCCGATTTTTACGCCGATGGCAAAACGATTATGGAAATTTTCAAAATCGGGACTGATCGTATCCAGATCGGGCTATTCGTAGTGCCATCTTTAACCATCGAAGAACCATCGGCCACTTTTTCTAGCCTTCGGGGACAACTTCGGGAAGGGTTCTTAATTTTTTAACATGTTAAAAAATCCCCGAAGGTGCGTCCGATGTTGAGGGTTCATATTGAGTTCGTATTACCATCCTCACCATCGTAATGTCACCGGGAATGCATCTTTGAACATCGTATTGCATTCGTGTTTCCATCGTTTCCATCGGGCAGTTTTGGCATTACGATGTCTACACGAATGAATCACGAAGCTACCCGAAGGTCTTACGATGGCAACACGACTTCGTGAAGACCTCGTAATCCCGTCGTGTTGCCATCGAATAAAAGAACGAAGGCGACAAAATGGAACTACGACGGCAATAAATCCAGCTATATGCAAGTTAATTTTCGCGCTAAAATACATTTAAAGTGCCATGCGCGATATGCACTGGGCAGTCTAATACGACAGTTAAGAAAGACGTTCACAAAACATGGAGCTCATATCATATGATTCTATGAGAACAAGAAAGGCGACATTCAAATGGAACAAGAAGAGCAGCTATTACAGGCTCAGGATTTACTTTTACAAGTAAAATATTATTTTTTGTCAATTTTTCATATCAAGTAACATAATGAAAATCATAATCGCGCCTCGTACACCAACACTGCAGGTACACGTATATAGGGAAACCAACTTTTTCTTCATTATTCTGATTTTTTATGTATCGTCCGAGTTGTTGTCACACGTATGTTTACTCCATAACCATTTTTTTTTCTATATGTCATATTTTGCCACATTTGTTGCTTTCCCCACATCCTTCCTTTTGTCTATATTAATATGATATTCTCCTGGAAAGAGCTCTTTTTGAATAAAAGGGATCAACGAACCCATTACCTTACCTTTAAGATAGATCAGTAAACATGAGCATAATTATGGGTGATTATTCAGACTAGTGCACACATTTTACAGTTCAGTTTTCTTTTGGTCGTGTACTTTTTTGCTAGACTCATACCCCTCCCTCTTCCTCTTCCTCTCCCTCTCCCTGATTTTGGTGGCATTATATGCAGAGAATCAGAGTCAAGTTTTACCCTTCAAGCCCACGGTCTTCCGTCTTATGATTAAACCAGAAATTAAATGTACAATATAATATATATTCAATATTGATCAAACAATTTAAAACGCGTGATGCCTTCGGCATATAATTTAAATGCACCGTAAGCTGTACACGACGTCTTTAAGACATCGTATGGCCATCGCGCCATCATCGTAATCCATCGTGTAAACTTCGTAATCCATCGTATAGCCTTCGTGATCCGTCGTGTAGGCTTCGGCTGAGATATGAAGCTTATATACCCGTCTTCGGTTAACCTTCGTATGTCCATCTTTTGCTATCGTATATAATTTCGGCACCATCGTATAGACTTCGTTATTCAGCGTACTTGCTTCGGTCACTTTTTGGTATTTTAACGAGATCGGGACCAACTTCGTACGAACTTACAATTTTCGCATTCGGGTGTCCATCGTATATAAAAATCGGGACAGTGTGACGCGGGCATACAGATTTTTATATACGATGGACACCCGAATGCGAAAATTGTAAGTTCGTACGAAGTTGGTCCCGATCTCGTTAAAATACCAAAAAGTGACCGAAGCAAGTACGATGAATAACGAAGTCTATACGATGGGGCCGAAATTATATACGATAGCAAAAGATGGACATACGAAGGTTAACCGAAGACGGGTATTTAAGCTTCATATCTCAGCCGAAGCCTACACGATGGATCACGAAGGCTACACGATGGATTACGAATGCTACACTATGGATTACGATGGTGGCGCGATGGCCATACGATGTCTAAAAGACGTCGTGTACAGCTTACGATGCATTTAAATGATATGCCGTAAGTTGCGTGTAGATAAAATTGTTATGGACACTCTAGAACCAAAATGCTCAAAACTTGGTATGGTGTTACTCGTTAAGAATATCTTAAGCGCTATTGACTTTAAAGTTCAAAGGTCAAGGTCACAGTGGCAGTTGTAATACAAGACAATATCACCCTTGTGGACATTCTAAAACCAATATGCTTCAAAAGATTTTAACCACATTTGGTATATTGTTCCTCCTTGTAATGATCTGACATTTTTTACGTTCAAGGCCAAAGGTCAAGGTCATGCAAATGGACTTGTTTTTTCTCCTTGAAATAGCATAATACACAGGAAATTGGTTCCTCATTTTTTTACCTGCTGGTTCTAAAGACAATATTAAAGGTATTTTCAGTTACTGAATGTTGTGGTTGATTTCTAAAAAAATAGTTTATGTATCAAATATGCATATTCAATTTACCATTTTCTGCATGTGTCATATACAAATATAGTGTCCATATTTGTCCCCAATATGTTACATACGAGGGGATGCCACGCTCGGCATTGCCTTGTTTGAACTGTAAAATATGTTCACTAGTCTGAATAATCACCCATAATTATGCCCCTGTTTACTGATCTATCTTAAAGGTAAGGTAATGGGTTTCCAGGAGAATATCATAAAGTAACGAAAACCGAGCGGTCAGGCTTTGATGTTAAACTATAAATGTGTACCCCTTAGTGTGTTGCTATAAGAATGTGTTTTATAACAATGTATAAGTATATATGAACTAAAGTTATAACTGGCGACCCTTCTTTGGTAGCGTAATACTCTGGTATCGTGGTACTTTGCGGTATTCCGGTAGATCTAAGGTTGGTTCTGTATAGGTTTTGTGGTACTTAGTGGTATTCTGGTAGATCTTAGTTTGGTTCTGTTTAGGTTTTTGTAAGAATAACAGACTCGTTAAATAAAAATCAACTTGTATTAACTTTAAGATGCGTTAAATATCAACAATACGTACAAATATTAAATAACTTAACAGTATTTTAGTCTAACAAATAAATACCCTACTTTATTAGAATATCATGTATTAAAGAAAATGGATAGCGGAACTATATTATACCCAGAAAGTTTACTAACGTCAGTTTGGTAATCGGCAAATGGTAACCGAAATTCAATGTCAAAAGATAACGTTTCTCTCTAGAAGTTATTCTCTAAATACAACTTGTTATGGAACTAACAAGCCCACATTATACGGAAATAGTTTGGTTATTACTTATAATAGTCTGGTAAATGGTTTCGGTACATGTATATTTAAATCGCTTGGAATTAGCGTGTGTTACTTGCCCAGGGTAAAGTCGTACTGAGCCTTATCCTTTCTCTCCTCTATATTTATACTTTGGTAAACCATTACCGAAATGGTTTACCATTTACCATTTCGGCTTACTATTCACCTAAATTACCAAACCCAGAGCCGACGTCATAACAAAAATAGGTTATGACGTCATTGTGTTGAACGTCATTTGAAGTAAACAATTCACAGGTGTTCCGATTGTAAAAACATGGACAATGATAATAAAAAGTGTTATGCAAGAAATATATAATAAAAACAGTCAATTAACGGTAAGGTTTAAACAACATCCCCTTATGGAAATATAAGCCCTCTGGCACATAGTTGCGGCAGCAGTATGGCTATGCTGCGGCTTTGTTGCTGCAAACTGTTGCGGCTTCGATGCAGCGATAGCATATTTCGTATGCAAATTAGTTTTCTGGCACCATAATTGCGGCTATATTCTGGCACCGTTGCGGCAATATTCTGGCATCATATTGCGGCACTGATGCGGCTATAGCGTAATTTGTATGCAAATTAGTTTTCTGGCATTATGATGGTGGCGCTGTTGCGGCGCTAATACGGCTATATTCTTGCATCATTTTAGTGACAAATGTATAAGTATATATGAACTAAAGTTATAACTGGCGACCCTTCTTTGGTAGCGTAATACTCTGGTATCGTGGTACTTTGCGGTATTCCGGTAGATCTAAGGTTGGTTCTGTATAGGTTTTGTGGTACTTAGTGGTATTCTGGTAGATCTTAGTTTGGTTCTGTTTAGGTTTTTGTAAGAATAACAGACTCGTTAAATAAAAATCAACTTGTATTAACTTTAAGATGCGTTAAATATCAACAATACGTACAAATATTAAATAACTTAACAGTATTTTAGTCTAACAAATAAATACCCTACTTTATTAGAATATCATGTATTAAAGAAAATGGATAGCGGAACTATATTATACCCAGAAAGTTTACTAACGTCAGTTTGGTAATCGGCAAATGGTAACCGAAATTCAATGTCAAAAGATAACGTTTCTCTCTAGAAGTTATTCTCTAAATACAACTTGTTATGGAACTAACAAGCCCACATTATACGGAAATAGTTTGGTTATTACTTATAATAGTCTGGTAAATGGTTTCGGTACATGTATATTTAAATCGCTTGGAATTAGCGTGTGTTACTTGCCCAGGGTAAAGTCGTACTGAGCCTTATCCTTTCTCTCCTCTATATTTATACTTTGGTAAACCATTACCGAAATGGTTTACCATTTACCATTTCGGCTTACTATTCACCTAAATTACCAAACCCAGAGCCGACGTCATAACAAAAATAGGTTATGACGTCATTGTGTTGAACGTCATTTGAAGTAAACAATTCACAGGTGTTCCGATTGTAAAAACATGGACAATGATAATAAAAAGTGTTATGCAAGAAATATATAATAAAAACAGTCAATTAACGGTAAGGTTTAAACAACATCGATCATCACACAATTTTAGGGAAAACAAGTTCCATTTCAACATGTTCAAGGGACCCCCATTTCGTTTCAATAATAATATAGACAAAAGGAAGGATGTGGGGAAAGCAACAAATGCGGCAAAATATGACATATAGAGAACAAAATGGTTATGGAGTAAACATTCGTGTGACAACAACTCAGACGATACATAAAAAATCAGAATAATGAAGAAAAAGTTGGTTTCCCTATATACGTGTACCTGCAGTGTTGGTGTACGATGCGCGTTTATGATTTTCATTATGCTGCTTGATATGAAAAATTGACAAAAAATAATATTTTACTTGTAAAATTAAATCCGGAGCCTGTAATATAGCTGCTCTTCTTGTTCCCTTTGAATTAATAGAAACAACGCTGTCGCCTTTCTTGTTCTCATAGAATCATATGATATGAGCTCCATGTTTTGTGAACGTCTTTCTTAACTGTCGTATAAGACTGACCAGTGCATATTGCACATGGCACTTTAAATGTATTTTAGCGCGGAAATTAACTTACATTTAGCTGGATTTATTGCCGTCGTAGTTCCATCTTGTCGCCTTCGTACTTTTATTCGATGGCAACACGACGGGATTACGAGGTCTTCACGAAGTCGTGTTGCCATCGTAAGACCTTCGGGTAGCTTCGTGATTCATTCGTGTAGACATCGTAATGCCAAAACTGCCCGATGGAAACGATGGAAACACGAATGCAATATGATGTTCAAAGATGCATTCCGGGTGACAATACGATGGTGAGGATGGTGATACGAACTCAATACGAACCCTCAACATCGGACGCACCTTCGGGGATTTTTTAACATGTTAAAAAATTTAGAACCCTTCCCGAAGTTGTCCCCGAAGGTAAGAAAAAGTGGCCGATGGTTCTACGATGGTTAAAGATGGCACTACGAATAGCCCGATCTGGATACGATCAGTCCCGATTTTGAAAATTTTCATAATCGTGTTTCCATCGGCGTAAAAATCGGGACAGTGTGACGCGGGCATAAACAAAAACCAAAAAAAAAAAAGTGTCACTGTGAAAAATCATTCTTAGACAGTTCATTTAGAATTTAAAATCACTGCACACAATCATTTTGTCAAATTAGTATACACAAAAGGAGTATAGTAATAAAAATTAACAGCTGTAAAAACAAACAGCAATTAGTCAGATTAAAATGTCCAGGGGCAATGCCACTGTTACATGTATTTTTATCTAATTATCTAAATATTGCTAATATTTAGACATTATACATACATTATTTGTACTAAAAATTATTTTCAATATTGTGACAAGCACACTTTTTGATATTTTTAATGTAAAAACAAATATTTATGATTTATGTATAATATCTTTATTTATATTATGTTTAATTTAAATGACTTCATTTCTGAGATGTCAAAACACCTCTTGATGTATTGGCAAGTTAATAGGAACCAATTCCCCCTTCTTTCAATATGATGATCTTTTGATCATAGAACTTCCATGTTCTGATCAAGCAATATCTGCCACATTTCTTAGCTCTTGTCGAAAAGCTATTTAGAATCGATGTCAAAGTGTTCAGACCACAGAGATTCAGACTAAATGACAAAACATTAAAATAGCTAATGATTATAAAATGCAACGCTTAAACTATGCTTACATGAATATTTTACACATGCATTATTTATACATGTATAATATTGTTTAAAAATACCATGACGAAATGTAATGTGTAATTTAATTAATTACTTTAGTAAAGTAATTGTAATTTAATAAATTACTTTAGTAAAGTAATTGTAATTTAATCAATTACTTTAGTAAAGTAATTGTAATTTAATTAATTACATTTCAAAAACAGTGTAATGTGTTATTGATGTTATTGATCGTTTTTGCAATGTAATGTGTAAATTAATTAATTACATTCCAATGTAATTGACCCCAAGTCTGTTAACAACTATAGGTCACTATTCAGCATTTCACTAATTAGCCAAGCCTATTGTGCATAGTCAGCTATAAAAGACGAGAAAACTAACGACCTGATTTATTGTTAAAAAAAGGCAATAAACGAAAATAGTATATACATCAAACAAAAGACAACCACTTAATCACAGGCTCACGAACGAACACACAACAATCTTCCCCTAACCTGTGACATCGGTGCAACAGTACAACATATGAACAAACTATAAAAATATTTGATAAGTGCGTTACTCATCGAATCACAAAATCACAGACAGGACGTGACATGGTATTTATACATGCTAGCATTATGAGAGGAATAACTCAGATAATGTAATTCAATAGTTGGAAGTAAAGAACATTTCTCGATCTTGGTATGTAGCAAGTTCTGCGACTCGGTTTTATTTCTGTAACCATGTAACAAGATATGTTTTTAAACTGTTTCATATTATTTTCTTTCTATTCTCATAATGCTTTTTCCTTGCATACTGATCACAAATATGTCAAATTTTCACAACCTGTAGCTTTATTGAAGCTACGTTTGAGCAAGGTATTAAACAATTCTGTCATTTCCCCCTAACCTCCATACCTAAAATTGAGAAAAATTTGATCTAACTTTTAACAGTAGCAGTGCATTTGTCCCGACTTCAATTAAACCAGCTGTGTCTACATAGCGTGAATAAGATAAACATCACGTGATACTGCTTCCCGATATGTTTCTAGATTCGGAGACCATTTTAAAATATAAGGCGCACTGTTGACTATCAACAAAAATTAAAATGAAATATATATTGTGCATCAATGTTGTTACAACAATTTTACTTCAGGCTATTGTGAAAATTAAAGATAAATATTAATAATAATATAATATCCTTTTTAAGTTAAACTTCAATTTGGTGGTGTCATTCTTCTGAGTAGTTAGCTTTACTCGTTAAATTAAACATCCACAGATTTTAAAATCACAGGGCTGTTTCAGTTAAAATATATTTTAGGTATGTGTTGCTGTGGAAGGTAAATCCAGAAATGCGCTTTGGACGAACGAAATTTATAAAAATGTTTATTTCCATTTTTTTTAAAAATTTTGTTGCCTTTTTAAAGATACTTATGGTATGAATTCATGCGCATAAACATTCTAAAAGTTGAGGTAAAAATTGAATAAATTTCATGAAAATGACTGATTTCTAACTTAAGCTCTGTTGTAGGCTCTTAACAAAAATGTTTCCTTTTAAACCATCTTGTTATAATTGAATGTCAATAATTAGATTAGTGTTCCTGTTTCCAGTTAGAAACTCCATCTAATTTAGTCTTTGTTTACATCTAAGCATTTTATCCTTTAGGGAATAATAGTTATAAAAGCTCATTTACTTTTTGTGTTTTGCTTTTTACGTGAACAATATATGAGTCGTCATTAGAATGTTAGACAGCGATGCAGACTCTTCTTTTATCATTCCTAAATAGCAAAGAAATTCATTTCAGCTCCAATCATAAGTCGGACATTTCTTAAAAACATAATAAGAATACATCTCATTATAAAAAAATCAGTCACAAAACACATAAATAAAATATTTGCGAGTCTACTACAAAGACGAGATTTTAATCATATAGTGCTCGACTACACACATATATTTCTTTTGAATACCAGCAAACGGACGACTGATTTCATGTACAGTAAAGTTTTACATGCAATTGACCTATTCTTATTCAACCTTTTATATTATGTATTGTAGGCCCGATACGCCGCATAGCCGAATCTCTAAATTAACTTTATTTATATTTAAATTCATTATTTTGACTATTTATTTTTACATACTTTCAGCAACTGCTTGATTCGGGAACGCGGAACGATTTTGATTGAAGATTTTATCATTTTGTAAAAGTTGTTTTGTTTATATAACTTTAAAGGTTTTAAAAGCTTTGCAAATAGACTAAATACATAAGTAGGAAGATGAGGTACAACTGACATAAGATAACTTTACTCCAGATACCAAATGAAATAGAGATTAACAACCAGGGATGGGGTAATTGAAAATGTATAGGTAATTAAGTGTAATGCATTACAATTTTCCATGTAACTGAATGTAATGTGTAATTGAGCATTTTTTTAATTGCATGTAATGGTAATTTAATTAATTACATTGAAAAAAGCATGTAATGCTCAATTAGTTTTGAATTGCATTTCAATTACTTATACTTTTATGGTGTTAAAGATAATGATTTGTGTTTAATAATATAAACTGTATAATAATACTTGTTTTTCAAATATTGACATTACATACTTTTTTTTAATATATGATGTCTATAATTTATGCTGAAGTTACAATGTATATTAATATTTATTTGACGTACAGATGTTTTTTTTAATAATTATTATTTAATTATAAATTTAAAAAATGTGAGAATCATATATTAGTGTTCAGTTTTTAAGAAAGATCTTTTAACTAAATAGATTGATAAGCAATTAATCACCTTGTTAAACAAAAACCAAAAAAAAAAAAAAAAAAGTGTCACTGTGAAAAATCATTCTTAGACAGTTCATTTAGAATTTAAAATCACTGCACACAATCATTTTGTCAAATTAGTATACACAGAAGGAGTATAGTAATACAAATTAACAGCTGTAAAAACACACAGCAATTAGTCAGATTAAAATGTCCAGGGGCAATGCCACTGTTACATGTATTTTTATCTAATTATCTAAATATTGCTAATATTTAGACATTATACATACATTATTTGTACTAAAAATTATTTTCAATATTGTGACAAGCACACTTTTTGATATTTTTAATGTAAAAACAAATATTTATGATTTATGTATAATATCTTTATTTATATTATGTTTAATTTAAATGACTTCATTTCTGAGATGTCAAAATACCTCTTGATGTATTGGCAAGTTAATAGGAACCAATTCCCCCTTCTTTCAATATGATGATCTTTTGATCATAGAACTTCCATGTTCTGATCAAGCAATATCTGCCACATTTCTTAGCTCTTGTCGAAAAGCTATTTAGAATTGATGTCAAAGTGTTCAGACCACAGAGATTCAGACTAAATGACAAAACATTAAAATAGCTAATGATTATCAAATGCAACGCTTAAACTATGCTTACATGAATATTTTACACATGCATTATTTATACATGTATAATATTGTTAAAAAATACCATGACGAAATGTAATGTGTAATTTAATTAATTACTTCAGAAAAGTAATTGTAATTTAATTAATTACCTTCAAAAACAGTGTAATGTGTTATTGATGTTATTGATCGTTTTTGCAATGTAATGTGTAAATTAATTAATTACATTCCAATGTAATTGACCCCAAGTCTGTTAACAACTATAGGTCACTATTCAGCATTTCACTAATTAGCCAAGCCTATTGTGCATAGTCAGCTATAAAAGACAAGAAAACTAACGACCTGATTTATTGTTAAAAAAAGGCAATAAACGAAAATAGTATATACATCAAACAAAAGACAACCACTTAATCACAGGCTCACGAACGAACACACAACAATCTTCCCCTAACCTGTGACATCGGTGCAACAGTACAACATATGAACAAACTATAAAAATATTTGATAAGTGCGTTACTCATCGAATCACAAAATCACAGACAGGACGTGACATGGTATTAATACATGCTTAGCATTATGAGAGGAATAACTCAGATAATGTAATTCAATAGTTGGAAGTAAAGAACATTTCTCGATCTTGGTATGTAGCAAGTTCTGCGACTCGGTTTTATTTCTGTAACCATGTAACAAGATATGTTTTTAAACTGTTTCATATTATTTTCTTTCTATTCTCATAATGCTTTTTCCTTGCATACTGATCACAAATATGTCAAATTTTCACAACCTGTAGCTTTATTGAAGCTACGTTTGAGCAAGGTATTAAACAATTCTGTCATTTCCCCCTAACCTCCATACCTAAAATTGAGAAAAATTTGATCTAACTTTTAACAGTAGCAGTGCATTTGTCCCGACTTCAATTAAACCAGCTGTGTCTACATAGCGTGAATAAGATAAACATCACGTGATACTGCTTCCCGATATGTTTCTAGATTCGGAGACCATTTTAAAATATAAGGCGCACTGTTGACTATCAACAAAAATTAAAATGAAATATATATTGTATATCAATGATGTTACAACAATTTTACTTCAGGCTATTGTGAAAATTAAAGATAAATATTAATAATAATATAATATCCTTTTTAAGTTAAACTTCAATTTGGTGGTGTCATTCTTCTGAGTAGTTAGCTTTACTCGTTAAATCAAACATCCACACATTTTAAAATCACAGGGCTGTTTCAGTTAAAATATATTTTAGGTATGGGTTGCTGTGGAAGGTAAATCCAGAAATGCGCTTTGGACGAACGAAATTTATAAAATGTTTATTTCCATTTTTTTTAAAAATTTTGTTGCCTTTTTAAAGATACTTATGGTATGAATTCATACGCATAAACATTCTAAAAGTTGAGGTAAAAATTAAATAAATTTCATGAAAATGATTGATTTCTAACTTAAGCTCTGTTGTAGGCTCTTAACAAAAATTTTGCCTTTTAAACCATCTTGTTATAATTGAATGTCAATAATTAGATTAGTGTTCCTGTTTCCAGTTAGAAACTCCATCTAAGTTAGTCTTTGTTTACATCTAAGTATTTTATCCTTTAGGGAATAATAGTTATAAAAGCTCATTTACTTTTTGTGTTTTGCTTTTTACGTGAACAATATGAGTCGTCATTAGAATGTTAGACAGCGATGCAGACTCTTCTTTTATCATTCCTAAATAGCAAAGAAATTCATTTCAGCTCCAATCATAAGTCGGACATTTCTTAAAGACATAATAAGAATACATCTCATTATAAAAAATCAGTCACAAAACACATAAATAAAATATTTGCGAATCTACTACAAAGACGAGATTTCAATCATATAGTGCTCGACTACACACATATATTTCTTTTGAATACCAGCAAACGGACGACTGATTTCATGTACAGTAAAGTTTTACATGCAATTGATCTATTTTTATTCAACCTTTAATTTTATTTATTGTAGGCCCGAAACGCCGCATAGCCGAATCTCTAAATTAACTTTATTTATATTTAAATTCATTATTTTGACTATTTATTTTTACATACTTTCAGCAACTGCTTGATTCGGGAACGCGGAACGATTTTGATTGAAGATTTTATCATTTTGTAAAAGTTGTTTTGTTTATATAACTTTAAAGGTTTTAAAAGCTTTGCAAATAGACTAAATATATAAGTAGGAAGATGAGGTACAACTGACATAAGATAACTTTACACCAGATACCAAATGAAATAGAGATTAACAACTATAGGTCACTATTCAGCATTTCACTAATTAGCAAAGCCTATTGTGCATAGTCAGCTATAAAAGACGAGAAAACTAACGACCTATTGTAAAAAAAAGGCAATAAACGAAAATAGTATATACATCAAACAAAAGACAACCACTTAATCACAGGCTCACGAACTTGCACACACACAACAATCTTCCCCTAACCTGTGACATCGGTGCAACAGTACAACATATCAACATCTATAAAACAGTGCGTTACTCATCGAATCACAAAATCACAGACAGGACGTGACATGGTATTTATACATCGTGACAACAAAAAAGACACAAAGTACAGGTCTGATAGTACTCGCATTTACGAACAGCTAGTCCAAAGTCAGAAGCAAATATGTATCTAAGACTAAAGTATCAGTCTTCAGTATTGGTCCTCAGTGCTCTTCAAATTTGTACTTGTTTTGGGTTTCGAACTTTTTTCATCCGAGCGTCACTGGTTAGTCTTGTGTGGACGAAACACACATCTGCTGTATTAAATTTTAAACCTGGTACCTTTTGTTAGCTATTATTCGTGTGTTTCTCTGTACTATATGTTCTCCCATTTATTAGTATTGTAGTCTTGTTATGTAATGTTGTCATTTTAATTCTATATTTAACATTGCTATAAAAGCAGGAGGTTTGGCATGCCACAAAACCAGGTTTAACCCACCATTTATTTTCTTAAAATGTCCTGTACCAAGCCAGGAAAATGACCATTGTTATATTATAGTTCGTTTCTGTGTGTGTTATATTTTAATGTTGTGTTTCTGTTGTGTCGTTGTTCTCCTCTTATATTTGATGCGTTTCCTTCAGTTTTAGTTTGTAACCCGGATTTGTTTTTTTTTCTGTATCGATTTATGAGTTTCGAACAGCGGTATACTACTGTTGCCTTTATTTTGAGCGCATCAAAAGGTCATGAATAAATAATATTTACTGAATTTCACAGGAACTGTTTCGATGGTGGATCCAGAAAATTATGTAAGAGGGCACACTGACCTCTGAATGCCTAAGAGGGAGCCCACTCAAGTCAAGATAATATAATCAATCATATTATTGGTTCCCTAAATATTCCACGCCTCTGTGAGGTGATCAAAAACCTTGTCTGAAGTTACATAGAATTTTATTTTTTCCGACGTTTTATAGTTACGACAGGTTTGCTACAGAGACATGTTAAAAAAGTAGGGCAATAGTTTATAGGATCGTGTTTGTCGCCTTTTTTAAATGCTGGAAATATACTTGTATGACGCCCAACCATCTGGGACCTATCCAATGTTTAGGGATGTTTGAAAAATGATTGACAAGATTGGATAGATAAATGTCTTGTTACTTTTAAGATTTTTCCATGGATAATATCAGGCACATGATGTTATTGACGTCCTTATCTAGTATGGGTTAATCTGTTAAACCTCTTTCGAAGTGGTAATATGTTAGAGCGCTGTCAAACTTTTGTGTTTTTAGTTGACAGATTTTGATATAGCAGAAGGGTTGACATTTAAAGGTTTAAAACATATCATGTCTTCTTTATTTTTCCAGTTAGATGTGCTTTGTTGTTTTTGTTATTTTTTTAGTTTGTATAATTTCCTAATTTATTGTATAGGTTATTGATAATCCCCTAAACATATATAAATCTGCTCGACATTTGTTTCATGGCGCTTTGTTGTAAGAAGTGAACGTGATCTTCTATGTACTGGAAGGTGTTTCGACATAACTAGCTGAAAAGCTCGAAACTTCCTTAGGACGTGACGTGAACACCATTATGACTTGTTGTAATTCCATATTCCATATGGATTACTTTTTTTTTGGAAAAAAAAGACATCATAGTAAATTTTCAACAACGCAAGCTAAACAATAAAGCTGTTTACCGTAAAGCTATTTTGTATTTAAACTACCTCCTATATTTTCAGGGTATGGGGATTTGTGTTATTCTGGGTACCATCACTGCAGTGGAACTCTATGGTGCTGTCCTGATGGCTATGTCTGTACAGGGACATCAACATGTCTTAGTATTGGGTGAGTAAATCTTATACTACCAAGAAAGATATTTCTATACTACGACATCTCAGTACTGTGTAAGTAAAGCTTGTACTTTCAAGATGGATACGTTAACTCACAAGGATAAACATGCCTCAGTGGCTCAGTAATAGATGAGTAAAATGTGTACTGTCAAGATGATTTTGTCTGTACAGGGACATCACCACGTCTCAGTATTGGGTGAGTAAATATTGTACTATCAAGATGGATGTGTATACACAAAATGATACATATGTCTCAGTACTGGGTGAGTAAAATATGTACTGGCGAAATTGATACATCTGTGTGAGGAAGACAAGTCTAAGTACTGGTTGAGTTAAGCCTGTACTATCAAGATTGGTATTTATACGCACAAGGAAAAACATGTCTCAGTACTATGTGAGTAATATTTGATTTGTCAATATTGATGCGGGGACATCAAAATATCTCAGTGCTGGGTGAGTTAATCTCATAATATCAAGATTGATACATCTGTATAGGGACACCGACATGTCTCAGTTTTGGTGAGTATATCTTATGCTATCAAGGTGGATACGTATACGTACAAGGATGAGCATGTCTCAATATTTGTTTTTTTTTATATCTTGTTCTTTCAAGATAGATATGTCTGTTCTGGGGCAGTCCAATTATTGGTGGAGTCAATTCAAATGTCTGTGGAGGGATTCTAAAGGATAAGTGTTTTTTTTTAAATTATTAAGATTGACAGATCTGTTCGGGGACATCAATATGTCTCAGTATTTGATGAGTAAATCTTGAACTATCAATATGGATATGTCTGCTCCGGACATACAGATTTCTAGATGTTGGGCTCTTAAACCTTTTTTTCTTATCATGTTGTCTGATCGGAGACTTATAACAGTACTTATGATATCGACTGAATATGTTTATTTATGTTTGTTTGTTGGTAATTCTAATGAATCATTAAAAGGTTTTCATTTTTTGTATGTCAACAATAAAACACTTTTTCATTAATGTTTTTAGAAAAAAAATCAATATCCAAATGATTATGTTCGTAATAAATCAAGAAATCTTAAATTCTGATTTAGCTAAATATCTGGAACAATCTGAAAAAGATGTGCAGTATGTGAAAAAAGTAATGCCAAGTAATGTTCTGTGATGCATGAAATAACACAATTTTTTTCACAAGTAATGCATTAAATCACAATTACATGTAATGCAAAAATTGCTGCATTACACATTACATGCAATTACTTAGAAAATGTAATGCATTACCATGCATTATAATTACAAATTTGTATTACCATGCCTGGTATCTGTATCTTCTTTGTTGTTGATTTAAGAATGGAATGCTTCTTTTTGTAACTTCATTGGGTGTAAAAGCGTTGACTGAAGTACATTTTCCGCGCTTCATTCTAAAAATGTGCACACGGTCAACGCTTTTACAACCCTACGAAGATACAAAAAGAATCATTGAATACTTATCATTACATTTTTTTTAGCTAGGATCATGAAAACACGAATTTTATCATTTTCTTATTTAATTCACCTGTGCACGTTATTGCGGTACCACGTGTTACCATGAATGATAAATATTATTGTGTAATGCAATTGCTTAAGGATTAACACGTGATGTGCTGTTAGCCAATCAGAATAACGTATTACAGTGAACATCTAATGTAATTATTTAGTGTTATCATATTATTTCTTTACTTTTTATCAGACTTATTGTTGGCATTGTGATTGGTTGCCTGGTTGGCGTAGGAATCTTTATTGGAGTGATTTGTGTCTGTGTAAGACGTAAGTAAACAACTCTTGGTATTATTTTTAATATAACATTTTCCAATAGTGAGTTTTTTTCCTCAGATTTATAACAAATTTATTATACAAGTAGAGATACTTTATCGTTATATTAGCCAATCAAATCATAACAAGAGTGGATGTAAAAGCTTTTGTATAATTTTGTTTCTTTATTATGAGTATCTTAAAAATATTAAGAATTTACTGTTCACATAAGAAACAAGAAAACTAATGTACAAAGAACACCCTGAAATAATACATTTGTTTTAATATAACCTCATAAATAAATGTTGTGTCAACTTTGTTATTCTGAGACCGATGTGATCATAATATATTTTAAAGGAACAAAACAATTGATGTATAATAGTTTAAAGTTGTCAGATTTTTATTTTTATACACTTTGATGTGATAAATAAATATTGCATTGGTGTAGGAAATAACAAGTTAGATAGAAACTTATTTGACATATTTCTTTCACAGGTCGTAACAACGCCGGAACAGTTTTACAAACACAGGGTGGCGCACATGTAGTTACAGCACAATCTGGTCAAACATATCCACAACCTGAACAATCATATCCACAAGCTGGACAAACATATCCGCAATCTGGATACCCGGGAGAACCAAATCAACAACAACCAGGTTACTCTCCGGCTTACCCGGCTCCAAAATACTAAATTACGGCCTGACAAATTTTTTGCAGTCTATTTCAACAAAAGAAAAGCTTTTAGTGGAACAAAGTTTGCTGCTGTTAAACCTAAAGCTATTCAAACTCAAAACCTAAATTCTGAATTCTGTATATATTTCTAAGAATTCAATGTATTTTAAATATCATTACTGCTTTTGAGGTACTTTTAGCTGTAATAATAATTACTTATCGTCGAGTATTAGCTTCCGACGCAATAATCGAACCACTGACTTGTTAACCACGATGTTTATGAAACACATTGCAGGCAATTAAAAACAAACGAGTTTTTTTTAAACGAATGAATCGATTTGCGAGTAGTATTTTGATAGGGGCCTTTTCATTTGAGGTTTTAATTATGCCAGTGGAGGTTACGTTTAATGCTTATAATAGGCAATTATATTTTTAATGATAAGGAAATCAATAAAGATGTTCAAAGCAATCGCCCTGGATATGAATGAATTATACGAATTGAAATATGCACCTGGTACAGTTCAATTAGAATAGTTTAATGTTATTAGATAGAAGATTTTAATTCAAACCTAGACGGAGTCAACTGAATTATGGTAAACCAATATCAGTGCTTACTCATCTTTTGATATCATAACTTAGTAGGACTAAAAAGTAGTTGTGGAGTATCTGGTTAAGAGACAACTATAACCTTAACGAAAACGAAAAGATATGACATTTGTCTTTATAGATCTTTATATACATCATTTCGATGTGTCAAGCTCATCACATTTGTTGTCAACTGGTTTTAATCTTTTTAATTTGACATTTTGGGGCATGTCTCATGATAAATCATTAAGTTCTATCTAAATTGGCACACAAATGTGTTTCAAATAAAGAAATACTTGCCATGAATAAAGTTTTGTTTTTTTCCAGTAAAAATGTCATATAGTTAGTTAGTAGGTAATCACAAAAAGAATGGTGCAAAGATGCCCGAATACAGTATTTTGTTTTATTGAAGAACTTGAAATCGATTGCTCATTATTTTTTCACCGTGGTAGAATATGAGATTTTGTTCTTTTATTTGAAAAAAAAAAATAAATATAATTTAGTGTTGTTTGTCTCAATGATCACTCATAGTTTATAATGGAAAGCGAATATTAATTTAAGTGTTTTCACAAGTTCTTTTTTGCAGAGAGCCGTTTGTTTAATAGTCTAAGTTATGTCTTTTAGATTTACATTACATTCGAATTTGGACTGCAGTTTTGTCTTCAGTGGTTTTCAATTATCTATTGAACTCTATTAAAAGGACGGAGTCAAACATACTGTCATTTAACTTTGAGTATAATACCTCTATCTGTATGCATATATTTTCCTGAACTTATTTTTTCTTGATTCAATATTTCATATGTAAGATTTTCCATTTATAATACCTTTTTTAATATTTTGCCTTCTCTCGTTTTCTATTTTCTATGCATTGTTATACCTTATGTTTATTAAATCATAAATCTAACATGCTTTTGTTTTTAATTAGTATTATGTATATTTCTAATCAAAGATATGTTATCAACAACTATAGCATGTTTGTATTTATGCGGTAGTTTTGAGTATGAACTTTTACCAGGGTGGTTCTACGTAGTATGATATACAGAAAACCTGCGGGTTTAAGTCTTTAAGAAAACAGAACTATCTTTATATCGCAATTTTTATTCTTCACAACTGATGAAAAAACAAGGAAATATATCCAGAAATAAGAAGATGTGGTATGAGTGCCTATGAGACAACTCTCTATCCAAGTCATAATTTGTAAAAGTTTCTACAATTTTATGGACTTATATTAGCACTAAAAAGTGGTTAAATGCCATTGGAATCAACACTGAAAGAGAAAAAAAAATATCAGGCTATTATACCTTTTAATATTCAAATTTTTTTAAGTCCGAAAAGGAGTCAAAAGACATATATAGTATTTGAAATCAAGGAACTTTACCTATAGATTTTGTAACAAAAAAAATGGGAAGGTATTCTTAATAAAGTTGGTTTAAATTATATCTTAGGGACAAATGCTCTAATTTTTAAAATGAAACTTTTTAATTGTAATGTGTGTACATTTTGCTAGAAAGAGCATTTAGAGCATTTACTTTGGAGTTGTCATATTGTAGCCGACATTTGGCACAATCTAAATGCTTGGATTTTCGATAAGGTTTTTATCGAAGATTCACTTAATTTGAAAATTGTCATTTTTGGCCTTGATGAAAACTATAAGCTGGACTTTATTAAAAAGAAATCTATCTTGCTGACCAAATACTTCATTTACATATGTAAGATGCAAGATATAAAACCTAATATAAAAAGTCTTTAAATTACATAAAAGAGAACTTGATTGTAGAGAAACATATTTCTTCAAAATATTTAAGTGTGGAAGAACACAATTTGTACTGGAACCCCTTGTATAAGGTCATTAATTAAAATTTGAATGAGGTAAATGTATAAACATGTGTGTATATTGGTATTGAAATTATTTGTATTTACTGTTATACCATACCATATGCATGTTCATATATTTCTTGCACTACTATTACTATTATTACTATATTAATGAAATTGTTAACTATACCTACTCCATAGTTCTTCTAAGTGTTATTTCATAGAATGCTTATTATGCTTATTTATTTCACTTGCTTGATTATTGTGCCACAAAATAAATATATGTTGACAACTGTAAATTCATGAAGACAAAAAAATTATATATAAAAAAAAATAATAATTTGTAAAATTAAACCATTGAAGATCAATTGAAGATCATAGTACGGTCTTCAACACGGAGCCTTGATTCACACCGAATAGCAAGCTATAAAGGACCCAACAACTTACTAGTGTAAAACCTTTCAAACAGGAAAACCAACGGTCTATATATTTAGAAAACAAGAAACGAGGAACATTTATGAACCACACCAACAAACGACAACCACTGAACATCAGGTTCCTAACAATAGGTAATACGATATTCTAGGGTAAGCGTGTCTTACCATTATTTCCTTGTAGATTAAGAGGGTTACTGGTTACAAGGATGCTTGTGAACCAATGTGTATATTTCAAAAAATTATAACGGACAAAGCATGGTCACAGTAATGGCAAATCTATATTACAGATGACTACGCATATATTTCACTTGCTACCGCAATCCCGTCCCCTTTCCACAATTAGGCGTATGCGACTTTTACTATTTTTACTTTAAATGAGGATCATAATTGATGCCACTTATAGAACAAGAACTATTGCCATTACGAATCACCTTCGTTCATACACAATATCTAATATGTTTGTCAATTACCCATTTCAGGTCTGTTTCTTTTTGTAACCTATTTTTGTTTTTGTTACTGTCAGATTCATTAACCTGTTTAAAATCTTGGATGTTGATATTTATTGAAATAGATATTTATTGATTAATTTTAAGACGAGAATTTATATATATTTTTTTCTTATGTTATCTTTGTCTTGGTACGCATACCTAATGTCTCTTTTTCTTTTTTTCATTACAAATTGTAAGATAAAACTACATGCTGAATTACATATAGTTTATTGTACAAAAAGACAAAGAATATTATCAATGATTTGAGACTAAAACATATTACTTTTAAAATAAAACAAAGTGGCAAACATTTTAAAGAAGCATACGCTACAGTGATAGACGAGATAATAACGTCGCTTACGTATTGTGTTATTTTCGCGACGTCGTAACGTAATATGGTTTATGAACACAAAGGTTTCAATGATATATTTTGTTAGAACTGAATGTAAATAATTTACGAGAACAAATAATGTATATGTGTACATTGGTGTGAGTCTAAGATAGTTGTGGTCCAGCTACAAAAAGTCTATTAATAAATAGAGTCATAAGATTGTCTGGTGATCGAACTAGAGGTTCTGTAATACAGACACATGCTGAGATGCTAATGTTTTAAATCGTAAGTTTATTTAATCTTAATTTATGTTTTTGATATTAAGGTATACATCATCATAATATTTCTGGTTTCTTAATTAATATTAACCAGGGACAATTTGTTTGTATATCATCAAGGCTAGGTAAATGGTCATCTGCCATCTTGATTTTGTCTGATAGTGGGGTTATAACATTTATATATTATTAAGTGCAATATAGGTATAAATACAACTATGTTACAAGTATCATCAACTTAGTAATCAGTACTTCGGTACTTAGCTATTGGAAGATGTGGTATGAGTGCCAATGACTTACATGATTTACAACAAAGTTTTTAAAAATTGTCCCTTTACAAATTTTGAAAGTAAAAAGAAACTAAGGTTTTCAACTCGCCCATAGTTGTGCTTCTAGTGCAGGTGATGAGTTGTTTGTAAAAGAAACGTGCATCTTGCGACCCCATTTTAAACTATGGTATCTATGATGAGTTTATTGACCGTATATTGATTAAGCTACTTTTTAGGTCTTTATTGGCCATATAACTCTTCAACTGGTTCAGTTCTTATACATCATTGGCTTTTTTAATATTTGGTCTCAAACATTGCTGATGAAGCTGAATCAAGAAAGGCGCTTTCGACGCATTAGATTTATGAGAGAGAAAAAAACATTTTCATATTTGTCATAATCAATTGTTTTAACAACAAATACATATTCTTTATTCTTCATTTTGCTTGTTAGAATTATACTTCACTGTCTAAGCTCTAGTAAGAATTAAAGCGATATATTTTATTAATATCCAGCAAATAACTTAGAATGAAACCCTTAAAAATGCATAAAACACTACAAAAGTAAGATATTTTATTTTGTTTATCATATACATCGTTTTGTGTTTATGAAAAAAATATGTCGAGAGACCGTTTTTCTTCTCTTTCATAACTTTTCTGTGCATATCGATTTCGAATTTCTATTTTTGCTCTGCAAAAAAGTATGACTAGAAAATGCAAAAAAAACAAAAACTTAAAATTAATTAACAACCGGAATACTCGTGATCCAGTATTTGGTATCAAAATATTATGTGTTTTATTGATGTATTATTTCAAAATTTATGTTTGTAAGACGATGGTGTACTTTCTTTTAAAAATATTCCCAATGTAGTAAAGAAATGTAAATGATCTTCCTGTTCTATTTTACAAAAAGAATAATTAGCCACCATTTGCTACATTTGAAAATGTCTGTTCCGTTTCAGGAATATGACAGTTGTTGTCCATTCATTTGATGTGTTTTATCATTTGATTTTGTCATTTGATTAGGAACTTTATGTTTTTGAATTTTCATCAGAGTTCAGTATTTTTGTAATTATACTTTTTACTATCCAAAGAAATTTTTTATTCTTATAGATGCTGATTTGTTAAACTTAATTTCTTATTTACAAATTACATATAGTGATAGTGCATATAAATTCAAATCAGCATTTTGCATTTGCACCGACCTGTATTTCACATGCGTCAATTTTTTCTTTCACTTGCGCCGATTTCTTTCTTTCATTTGCGTCGATTGCGTACAGGTTACTTGCAGGTGAATGTTATGTTTTATTTTATTATTGTAAACATCTTCCGTTAGTCAGTTGTACATATGTTAAGTATTGTCAATTAAAACATGAATATAACTGTTGTCCCATGACCGATGTAGGATTTCGAGTAGGATAACTTAATTTGACAGACTAAAGCACTCTGTTTACAACCACGAATATCTCAAAGTTACAACATTCAAAACGTTAAAATCTATGAAAACGGTATACGATGAATCAAAAACTGTTCTTGCCAAGTATGTACATGCTACACATATTGCTCACTTGTAATGTCCACTCTTGTATTCATATTGTACTTGCTTTTATGATAAATGAAAAATAGCATTCAACTGTAATTTACCTGTTAACAATCGGCGCAAATAAAAGATCGCACATATTTGAAATAGGCGCAAATGTCATACGCCCATTCAAATATATTCTCCAAATATTCCAATTGGCTTCGTATATATATTTCATCTACTAAAATATTTTAAAGTATAAAGATAAAATAGATAGATTAGATAATGATTATTTTAATTAAATGTCACAAATTGATCTATTAAACAACTAATTGTACATTTTCAATACACAAAACAGCTATAACAATGACCAATACCCAGCCTATATAGTACGACGAGACACTGACATATCAATTAAACATATATAATTAATTATTTAGAAGCACTTCTGCAATAACGGCATAAAATATTTCACATTTGAAAAAAGAAATAATCTTTATACAAATTCCAATATTATGATGATATTGTAAATAAAATTGACGATTGGTTTTATCTTTTAATTTTTTTTTTACAAATGAAGACTATCACGTATAGTTACCTAAGTACAATGCAAAAAAAATATATATAAAGAAATAGAAATAATAGTTACAGATAAATTGTTTACTAGTTATAATCTCATAAAAACTTTTTTCTCTTAAAAAAAAATATATTCAATGTGTAAGGTAGAAATGTTGTGATGTGTTTAAAGTTCAAAAGCGCAGTAAATCTATTCTGTGTTTATTCTGGCAACGTCATAAATGAGTTAAAGTGATTTCAGAAGAAGTTCGTATCAGATATCTGTATTTAAGGACAAACCCATATAAAACGTATTTCGTGTTCCACAGCTTTCGTATAACAGATTTTTAAAAGTCTATCATTTGATGATATTTGCGTTCATGGTATATCGCCTCGTCTCAACAGCTAGCAGTAGTGTATCGCTGTTGAATAGTGCTATTGTAAGTTTGACATAAAAAAATACATTCTTAATTGATACCATTCGCTTTTTTTCTATTTGGCCTTTTAAACATTTTTTTATTCGAGCGTCACTGATGAGTCTATTATAGACGAAACGCGCGTCTAGCTTAAATATAAAATTTTGATCCTAGTATCTCTGATGAGTTTATTTCTATCATTGTTCAAATCTTTCAAAATTGGTTTTGATCTAAATTATGAAATCGTTCGTTGATAATGCGTGTTGCTGTTTTCACACTGTTTACAAAACCTAATGCCAGTTTTGAAATCAGCCTATCACCAACTACTTGGACTTATTTGCATTTTAACATTATGAATGACAGTCTTTGCATAAAAATGACGAGAAGTGAATCCTATGTTGCAACGCACAGACGTATTACAAGTTCTTATTTCCATTGATTGAAAATATAGCTAACAAAAAATATCTTTTTCGAGCAAATCTCTAATCCCTTTTCCAGATTTTGCAACAGTATTCAGTGTCCTTTTTAAATATTTTTACTCTTCCGCATCTTTTTAATTTTTGAATTTTCAAATTTTGGCCTCGACCATTACTCAAGATACATTAATGAGTTTTTTAGTTGTTTTTTTTTGTTATACAAAATGGACATCTGTCGAATTAAATATTAGTCTTGGTATCTACAATGAGTTATTACTAGTTGCTACACCATTTGTTTTTGCGTCTTATGTTGTTGTTTTTTAGTCAGTTGTGTTGCATATCTGTGATAAAAGTTCACACAGTTTAGACTGCTGGGTCCTAATAATTGTTTCATAAAGATATTTTGTTAGTTTGAGTTGCTTTCCAAATATTTTTTATTTTATTTTCTTTGTTCATATATAACTATACTATAAACATCTGCCATTTAAGTGGGAGGTTTAGCTAGTTATAAAACCAAGTTTTGCCCTCCATTTTTCTCGGAAAATGCCTGTACCAAGTAAGGAATACGGCAGTAGTTTTATGTCTTGTTCCGTTAAGAGATAGCGTTTAATTATGTCTGTTTTTACAGACTTCCCCTTTTTTCTTTCAAATTTATTAATTTTGGTGTACTTTTAGAAATGGCAACACTAAAAAAATATTAATTTCTGAAACATTTATAAATTGTTACTTTCTTTAAAAAAATAAATGGTATGCAGCAAGTTCGCCTACACTTTGTTTTTATGTAACCATGTAACAAAAGCTTAAATCAAGATGGTCTCATATAATTGCAAGAAAAAATGAACAAATCTAATTTTTGACAGTAGCAGCAGTGTATTTGTCCCGACTTCCCTATGTGTCTACAAAGCGTGAATATGATCACGTGATGTTGCTTCTCAACATTTTTTGAGGTGACGAGACCATCTCAAAAGTATCTAACAATCGATTAAAAGTCGCACTGTTGACAATTAACAAAAATCAAAAAGAAATATATATTGTACATCAGTGTTTTTTCGACAATTTTACTCCAGGCTATTGTGAAAATAAAAGGTAAATATGAATTATTTATTTTTTCCCATTTCTTTAACCTCACATCTAGTAGTGTCGTTTTTGTTACTATTTAGTTCTAGTATATATAAAACGTCTCCATCTTCTGAAGCACTGTGCTGATCAGGAAACTATTGACCTGTATTATTCTTAGCGTTTAAGTGTTCCTGTGAAAGGTAAATCCGGAGATGCGTTTGCGACGAACGAAATTTATTAAGTATTAATTTCTATAATTGGGTTTCTATTAACGAATTGTAGCCGCTAATGATGCAAGCGACTAATCAAAATGACCACGATGACTGTAAATGATATATAAGACTTGTGTAAGATGGGTGCACATAAATTGTTTTAAAAGCTGTCCATTTTTTAAAAATATTTTGCTTTTTTGGTAAATATACTTATTGTATGAATACCTACAAACAAACATTCTACTTAAAGGTCTTTTTACTGCTGTTTAGACAATTGAATTAATTTCATGAAATTGAACGCTTGCAGGCCCTTAAAAACTGTTCCTTTAAAAAAAAAAAAAAAAAAAATTCTTGTTCTAATTATATGACAACAACAAAATTGATGTTCCTGTTTCCCGATAGAATCGACATCTTTGTTAGTCTTTGTTTATAATTAAGTGTTTTGTCCTGTGAGAAATTTAAGTTATAAAATCTCATGTACTTTTCGGGGCTTGTTTTTTTACGATATTGATATTAGCTGTCATTTAACAGCGATGGAGACTATTCTTTGACCATTCATAAAGACAAAGAAAGTCATTTCACCTTTTATCTTTTTTCGGACGAGTCTTAAAGACATAATACGAATACATCTCATTATCAATATTCAGTCACAAAACACTACACATTTAAACAATGCAATTCGAAAGGGTCATATATCAATTAAAATGTTTGCGATTCTACTACAAAGACAACGGTCCAATCATACAGTTTACACAGATATATTTCTTTTGAATACAAGCTTACGGACGACTGATTTCATGTACAGTTAAGTTTTACATGCAATTGACTTATTCAACATTTAACGTATTATATTGCATATCGACATTACAGTCGACCCACGTACTTCTTGGTCCCGAGACACAATGCCGGATCTCTAAAACTTGTTATATATGTGAATTCATTTGACTATTACTTTTTTTCTACATTCTGTGAACTGCTTGTTTAGGGAACGCGGAACTACTTAATTGAAGATTTTATCATTTTGTAAATTCGGAATTTATTTTTAATTACTTTAAAGGTTTCAAAAGCTTTACAAACAGACTAAGTATATAAGTAAGAATATGACGTAAAACTCAACAACAGAGACCAAATGACATAGATGTTAATAACTATAGGTAACTATACAGTCTTCACCATGAGCAAAGCCCTTACCGCATAGTCAGTTATTGACCGAAATGACAAATGTGAAACGATTCGAACGAAAAACACATCCAAAGGCCATGAATAAATTATATTTACTGAGTTTGACAGGAACCAAACAGTGACGGACCCAGATATTTTCAAAAGGAGGCACACTGATTGTCGAAGAGGCTAAAGGGCCCACTAATGTCATGCCTTAGTGATTCCCTAACTTATCAACCAATTTTGTCATACAAGGGAGTGGGCCTAATACGCCTCTGCGACATGATCGAAAACCACGTTGGAAGTTATATAGATTTATTCCCACCACGATATCCTTTAAGATTTTTCCGTGGATAAGATCAGGCACATGATGATAGTGGCTCCCTTATCTGGTATGTGGTCTAAATACTCAATTTATTATATAGGTTAATGATAAACCCCAAAATATATATAAATCTACTCGACATTCGTTTCATGGCAAGAAGTGAACGTTTTCTTCTATGCACTGCAAAGTGCCTGGTCATCTCTAGTTGAAAAACGCGAAATTTTCTTTGGACAATCCAATATAGATCTAGAAAACGTTTTCTATTTAAAAAAAAATAAACAAATTCACTTTACAGCTTAGTAAATCTTCAATGATGCAAGATAACATGCTGTTATAAAGTTCTTTTTAACAATGTACTGTAAAAGAGGGTAGAAAGACACCGGAGGGACAGTCACACTCATAGATCGAAAATAAACTAACAACGACATGGATAAAAAATGAAAAAGACAAACAGAAAAATAATAGTACACATGACACAACATAGACAACTAAAGACTAAGCAACACGAACTCCACCAAAAACTAGGGATGATCTCAGCTGCTCCTGAAGTCAGGCAGATCCTGCTTCACATGTTAATTTTAACTGGAACGACCCCATATATTTTAAGGTGATTCCTGTTATTCTGGGTATCATGACTGCAGTTGGACGTCATGGTGCTGTCCTGAGGGCTATGTCTGTACAGGGACATCAACATGTCTTAGTACTGGGTGAGTTAATCTTATACTACCAATAAATAAATGTCTGTACTAGGACATCAACATGTCTTAGTACTGGGTCTACATAAGACTCATCAGTGACGCTCATATCAAAATATTTTAAAAGCCAAACAAGTACAAAATTGAAGAGCATTGAGGATCCACAATTCAAAAAAGTTGTGCCAAAAGATAAGCTAACTGAGATGATATGTCATTTCATATTTTCATATTTTCCGTGTGAACTTTTACTATCTTTACTAACCTGCCAATGAATAGTTTTGTACCTGGACTTCTAAATATGGCATTCAATGATAATTTACATTGGATGGTGTTTTACTTTCTATTTGACTTATTGTATAACTGTAGAGCACAAAGTTGCGATGGAACTCTCAATTGCGATGATCACGCAAAGAACAATGCATCGCGTTAAAGTGCATTGCTGTCAGACACTAAAGTGCGATGGTTGTTTGTTTTTTCAAGTGCTATTAGATGACAAGGTACATTGTACATGACACGCTAAAGTGCTATAGTGTAATATGGTTCAAGAAATGTTTTTTTTTATTTTGCTTTTAACTTGACATATGATAAGTCAACTGGTATTGATTGGCAATTTTATGTTTATAGCTGTGTATTACTTGATCTAATTTACTTGACTGGGCGGGGTTCAAGAAGTTTGCTTATTTAAGACCAGTCTATCTATAGACTGGAGTTTTGGGATAAACTCATCAATGAAGTGTCCAGTTATACGTTCCATATCATACACTTAGTAATTTTGTATATGCGTTTGGTGATACAGATAGGTGATTAGTAATAGAATTCAATAATAATTATTACAGCAACCATCCTTATCACACACATTTTCAAATAGACTGTTCTTATGCAAATTAAAACATAAGCTCCGCCCGATCAGTTGAAATAACATTGGTAATATCTGTTTCGTTGTTGATTTATCATCATCATTTTATTTCTTTTACTATTCATTAGAATCATTGTTGGAATTGTGATTGGTTGCCTGGTTGGCGTAGAATATTTATTGGAGTGATTTGTGCCTGCGTAAGACGTAAGTAAACAACTCATGTTATGATTTTGAATAGAAAATTAACCAATTATGATTTTTTATCTGATTTATAACAAAATGATTATACACATAGAGATATTTTATCGTTATACTAGCCAATTAAATCATAAGAAGAGTAGCAAAAGGTTGGATGTAATTGCTTTTGTATCATTTTTTTTCTATATTTACAGTACCTTAAAAATATTAAGAATTCATTGTTCACATAAAAACAAGAATACTAACTTTAATGTGTGAAGAACACGCTCAAATAATACATTTGTTTTAATATCACCTCCTAAATAAATGTAATGGAACGGTGTCAACTTTGTTATATTCTGAGAACGCTGTGGTCATACTATTTGTTGAAATGTAACAAAACAATTGATGTATAATAGTTCAAAGTTGTGAGATTTTTATTTGTATACACTTTGATTGATAAATAAATATTGCATTGGTGCATGAGATATCAATAGATATAAGATTGATTGGTTGATTTTTTGTGTTTTAAAGCCGCTTTTAACACCGCTTTTGGGCTAATTTGAAGCGGCCAGTATTTATGAGTGGACGGAGCTGGAGTTCCCGGAGAAAACTACCGACCTTCGATAGGAAAACTGACAATCCTAGTCAATTAAGATTGGAGTCGAGTAAACCCATACGAGCGGGATTCGAACTCACAACCTCAGACGGATAAACCAACAGTCTAATCTATATAAAAACGAGAAACGAGAAACACTTATGAACCACATCAACAAACGACATCTACTGAACATTAGATTTAGGACAGGTGCAAACAAATGCATATGTTTAAAATGTTTTAATGGTACCAGCTTTCACCCTTATCTAAAACAATAGTGTAACATCACAACATAGAAATTCCCATTATAAAATATCAATTGAAATAGCTTAAGTCGATCAAAACACATTTTAACACATTTGAAGATACACTGAAAGAATAAATTTGATATATGATACTATGTAAATACAAAATCACTAAAACAATAGCCTTGAACAAAAAGCCGTCAAATACAATAATATACACAGGTAAATGAAAATAATTTTGTTGTCAGGTAAACAGTTGATAGAAGTATAAAAGAAGCTAATTTGACCAATTTCTTTCACAGGTCGTAACAACGCCGGAACAGTTTTACCACCACAAGGTAGCGCACATGCAGTAGCAGCACAATCTGGGCACATTTATCCGCAATCTGGACACACATTTCCACAATTTAAACAAATAAATCCACAATCTGGACAAATATATCCACCATCTGGACACACCAATCCACAATCAGGACAAACAAATCAAGAATCTGCTCAGATAAATACACAAACTGGACAAACAAATCAACAAACTGGACAAACAAATCCGCAATCAGGACAAACATATCCACTATCTGGACAAACAAATCCACAATGTGAACAAACAAATCCGCAATCTGGGCAAATACATCCACAAACTGGACAAACAAATCCACAATCAGGACAAACAAATCAAGAATCTGCTCAGATAAATACACAAACTGGACAAACAAATCAACAAACTGGACAAACAAATCCGCAATCTGGACAAACACATCCACTATCTGGACAAACAAATCCACAATGTGAACAAACAAATCCGCAATCTGGGCAAATACATCCACAAACTGGACAAACAAATCCACAATCTGGACAAATATATCCATAATCTGGACACACCAAGTCACAATCTGGACAGATAAATCCACAATCTGGACAGATTAATCCTCAATCTGTTCAAATATATCCACAATCTGAACAAAATTATCCACAATCTGGACACACCAATCAACAATCTGGACACACCAATCCACAATCTGGACAGATAAATCCACAATCTGGAAAGATAAATCCACAATCAGGACACACCAATCAACAATCTGGACAAGCAAATCCACAATCTGGACAAACAAATCCACAATCTGGACAAATATATCCACAATCTGGACAAACATAGCAACAATCTGGACACACCAATCCCCAATCTGGACAGATAAATCCACAATCTGGACAGGTAAATCCTTAATCTGTTCAAATACATCCACAATCTGAACAAAATTATCCACAATATGGACACACCAATCCACAATCTGGACAGATAAATCGTCAATCTGGACAGATAAATCCACAATCTGGAAAGATAAATCCACAATCAGGACACACCAATCCACAATCTGGACAAACAAATCCACAATCTGGACAAATATATCCACAATCTGGACACACCAATCCCCAATCTGGACAGATAAATCCACAATATGGACAGATAAATCCTCAATCTGGAGACACATATCCCCAATCTGGATACCCGAGGACACCGTATCCACAACCAGGTTGCCCTCAGGCGTACCAGGCTCCAAAAAACTAAATTTCAACCTGACAATTTGCTAGCATTCTATCTGACAAAGTTTGCTGCTGTTTAACCTTATACTATTCAAACTCATCACCTTAATTTTAAATATTGTTTCTATATTTATGAATTTAATGATTTTAACTTATCATTACAGAGTACGACGTACTTTAATCTGTATTAATTATGTGTTTCGTCGAGTGTAAACTTAAAATGCAAATATCGGAACCACTGACTTGTTCTTCACGATTTTCATGCACACAAATTTCAGGGGAGTAAACTGTAGTCATGTAAACAAGAAGAATTTTGTATGCACAGAGTTTTTTTTTATCAAAAGAATCGATTTGCGAGTAACATTTTTATATATTTGCTGATCGGTCATCCCACTGCCTATATATATCACTCTGCTGAGCTCTTATTAAAATTGCACAGCTTCGTGACGTCGACAAGGTTGACCCGGCCCTTAATAACTTTGAACCGGACATATCAGCGACGTCATTATGATTGAAAAGACGTTGATAAGTTTGAACCGAGCTTATCAATCAAGTCATCTTCCGGTTTGCTAGTGAAACAAAGGAAGCTCTTCCAAAAGACGCAAATACCGCCTGTGGTTATCTGCATATTGATATTGTAAAATATCTGCTGCTCGACACAATATTAAGGCTTTTTAATCTTGTTCGCTGCGCTCACTCGACAAAAAAACTTCATATTGTAACTCGCAGCTGATATTTTACGATATCAATATGCAGACAACCTGATACTCGGTATTTATCATGATAAATTTGAAAAGAATATTCTTAATGAAAATGAACCGTACCGTTTTCATTATTATAGAACACTTGGCGTATTAGGGTTTTTTCATTATTAAAGGGGTCGGAATAGTACCAGGTTTTCATTGTTATAGGGGGCTTGGCGTGTTAGGCGGTTTCCATTATGGTAGTGGTCTTGTCCTATTAGTTTTTTCCCCATTATGACAGGAGTGTTAGCGTATAAGAGGGTTTTCATTATGATAGGGGTCTTTCATTTGAGGTTTTAATTATGCCAGTGGCGGTTACATAAGGCTTATTTCAGACAACTTTTTTTTCAATGATAAGGAAATCGATGAAAGATGTGCAAAGCAATCGCCCTAGATATAAAAGAATACGAACTTGGTACAATACAATAAGAAGAGTTTAATGTTATTAGATAGAAGAATTTGAGATTTTGTCCTTTTATTTGAAAATTTTAAATATTATTTTTAGTGTTTGTCACAACGATAGCTCACAGTTTTTATTTAGACAAGAAAGTAAAGTGAATCTTAAGTGTTCACAATTTGTTTTTGAAGGTATGAATTTGTTCTATTGTTCTATAGTCAAATTATGTCATTGAAATTAACATTTATTTGGAATTCGGACTGCATTTTTGTCTTCACAATTTTTCATTTATTAACTGAACCATATTAAGAGGAATCCTGGAGACAAAATATTGCCATTACAGTCTGTGTATAAGACCCACTCTATATGAATACATTTTCCTTAACACTTTTTTATTGATTTCTTATATACCTATATGGAGTTATTTTCTTTCAGAACGACAAGTCATTCTTTTTCAGAATCAAACCGGACGATACCATGTTTCAATGAAAAATGCTCCAAGGCATAAAATAATGACCTGTGTGAGGTCATTATTTTCCTTGATAAAAATGCAATCTATAATTTACTTCAATATTTTATTCGTCTGATAGTTTTTTGTTGCTGATTTGGAAATTTATTTTTTAAAGTTCAATCGATGAAAGGTGTAAAAGAAACCGTCATTGCCCGCATTTTAATTTTAGAAACAAATAACGTGAAGTTTTGTTAATTTATCGCTACAATAAAGAAACATTATCATATATGTGAGATGAATTTTAATGTAGACTTTCATAAAATAAAGCCAGATTTAACATATTCGTGTGTAAGATTTTGAAAATCTTGTTGAGTCACACTGAATAGGTTGATTGATTTTTGGTTGCTTGCTTAACGTCCAGTGACAAATATTTCATGCATGTTCATGACGATACATACTGAATAGGAAATCATACTTTGACCTACATGTATTTATATTCGTCTTCGTGTCAGTTCTTAACTTTTTTAAATTTATGTATACCTTTTAAAAAAGTCTAAACTCATCAGATGGATACAAATAGAAATACATCTAACAAAAACATAGAGTGAACGTGGCTGGGTACTTGTACATCCCAACAACTAAAAGACACTAAGTACAGATCTGAGAGGTCTCGCAGGTTCTGACAGCTAGTTGAAAGTCACTAACGACTCTTAACAAATTATGCATTTAAGACTAAATTATCGATCAGTACACTCCAACATCCAATGGATTTAGTGCAAAGACGATATAAACAGTCAGAGAATATTCAGTGATCTAATAACCGTGTTGAATTGGTACAGGTACAACAAAACTTCAAAACTAAATCTTTATATCTATGGAAGAATTTAGAAAGGGTTTTAATTAATTTGTGGTAACGAAATCCCTGGCTTTAATCATTTACCAGTAATTCATAGATTACGTTCGGTAAAATCAAAACTGTCAGTCACAACAGCCACGGGCATAGCGAACGACTTGTGAAATATAAACACCGTAAGATGGTGACAAAGGAACATCACCATCCAAAATGGGAAAATTAATAATAGTGAACGAAAAATTGTCTCTTTTGTCGTTTATTTTAGTGTGGAGTTTCACGTGTAAAACCGAAATATCTAAATCTAGGAAAGGACAGTTATTACCGTTTAAATTTTATATATTTAAAGTAAGTTCCTTTTGGTTAAATTTCGGCAGTATATTCTTGATTATTTAACGCAAAATATCATCAAGATAACTGTAAGTGTTGTTGAATTCAAACTAGACGGGTCTTTAATGAGTTTGGTCATAAACTGTGATTCATAGCAGTACAAAAACAATCGCCTTCTCTCGTAACTATTGTCTATGTGTTGTTATATTTTATGGGTGTATGTTCATTAAATAATAAATCTAACATAGTATTGTGTATATTTGTTATCAAAAATATATTATCAATAACTATAGCATCTTTGTATTTATGTGGTAGTTTTGAGTTTCAACAATGATTGTTTTACGTATTATGATATACAGAAAACCATCGAGTGTTTGTGTAAGACAGAACAAGCTTTATATCACAAAATATTTTTCTTCTCAACTGACGACAAAGCAAGGAAATATACATTCCTGTTCATACAATACTCCAGGTTTAGCGTGTCCTATCATTATGTCCTTGTAGTCTAAGAGGGTTACTGGTTACAAGGATGCTAGTGAGCCAAGGTTTATGTTTCGAAAATTTATAACGGACACAGCATGGTTACAGTTATGGCAAATCTATATTACAGATGACTTCGCATATGTGCCACTTGTAACCACTACCTCGTCTCCTTTCCACAATTATGACATAATCGTATGCGACTTTTACCATGTTTACTTTAAATGAGGATCATAACGGGTGCCACTAATAGAACAAGAACTGATGCCATTACGAATCATCCTGTTCATACACAATATCTAGTGAGTTTGCCAATATTTCGTTTTCTGTTTACCAATTTCCGGTCAGTTTTCTTTTGACAATGATGTTGTCCGTCTTTTTCTTACTTGTATTTTACCTGTTCTTTGCTTTTTGTTTCTGTCAGATTTACCAAGCCTGTTTAAAATCTTGTTGATATTTATTGAAATAAATATTATTTGATTAATTTAAAAACGATACCTTATTTTTTTTTAACTTGTTATGTTTTTTTAGTGTTGGTTTGCCGTCCTACTACGATAATCCAATGTGTTTTTTTTTCTTTTTTTTTCATTACAAATTGTAAAATAAAAATACATGCTGGATTACATATAATTTATTGTACAAGACGAAGAAAAGATATTTTATTTATATTTATAATTGCCCCAAAAAGCATAAACAGTTGACATGATATAGCATCAATAATGCGAGATTAAAGCTTGTAAATTAAAACAACTTAAATGATATATACCTTTCTTGAGTAAATATTTAGAAAGGGGCATAAGATACAGTTACATAGGAGATGAAAGGTATGTTACTTTTATCGACGTTTAACCGTGACATATCGGTCGGAAGAAGAGCAATTTCCCGACTGATTTTAATATTTAGCTCGAAAACGAGTACATGGAGTCCTCTTTTTAAAATAACTAGACACGATTATGTATGAAGATTATTTTCACCAATTTTTATGAAAAAGTCAAGGATGGAATTTTTCAAATATTCAGCAAAATTTGCCACTTTTTTTAAATTCTAAAATCATTTGAACATTTAAAAAAACAAATTTAGAGCATACTTTTGTTGAAAAGATATTCCAAATGATTAAGAAATCCCATTGTGCTTATCTTTTGAAAATGTTTTTTAGTAATTGAGACAAAAAAAATCCACCGTGGGATCAAAACTGCATTGTATGCCCCAAAGCAGCTGAAGCTTTAGATATTTATACTAATAATGTACAAGTGTTATTTTATGTCCACTGTAATTATTTTGTCATATTAACGTTTTGGTTATCGTCTGTTAAAGTCATCAAGTCAAATGGCTATCCTGTTATAAGAGATTAACATAGCATGTTCTCCAAGGTCATGTAGTAAATACTTTTATATGATTTATATGTTTTATTTTTGTAAACAAAGAGTTGGAGAATATTTGGAGATTATTTAGGTCAGTTGGAGAATATTTGGAGAATATTTGGAGATCATAGGTATATAAGAGCCCTTAGAAGTTTTAGTGGGGATGAAATTGAAGTTGAGAAAGGAACTATATATACATTATGAAACGTTAAAAAGTTTTTAGCCGATTTTGGGAGAATTTATAGATTCTTAGAAAGTTGTGTCATTACTATTCAACTGTATGCATTTTTGATATTTTGTCCGCTCAGACTGTTGCGTGGCTTAGAACACTATGCCTGTGGCGTTTTTCTTTGGGGTGCACAGTATTGGACACTGTTGCCGATTTTGATGCGGAATTGTAATGAAATCCATTTGTGATGTGTGAAAGTAATGTGCCAATGAATATATGAACTATGCATTTTGTAAACTGTATATAATGTAAATTGTGTCCTGGAATGGAGTTTTAAATAAATAGATTAGTGAATTTACTTGTATATTTCTTTGACAACAAGACTACAGATTATTGGATTATTTTGTTCTTGAATTTTCTGTGATTTTATAATACCCGGCCTGACCAGAAAGTTTGATGTAACTCGACCGCCATGGCATTTTTGGTGTCAGAAGTGGGATCCAACAAGAACAACTAGTGGATTTCAATATTCAACATATGGACTACCAGATATAACTTTTGGATGTACGTTTATATATATTTCTGAACTGTAAGTGTTTCGTCATATTATTTTTTATGATTTTGATTATTTTAATACGTAATTATGGGCCGTACAAGGAAAACCAGAAATAGAAGTCTTTCACCTGCTCCATCTGTGTCTGTAGTGCGAACACCAATTTCATCTACACCTCATGAACGCAGAGATTTGCCTGAAGTGAAATCCCAAGTAACACCGTCGAAATTTTTTGGAGAAGTTGGGGAAGATTTTGAAAGCTGGATAAAAATATTTGATAGGATCAGCCGAGCCAATCGTTGGAGTGATTGCAGGAAGGGAGAAATGTTGCCAGCATACCTGAGGGGCAGAGCTGCTGACTATTTCGAGGATTTGGATAGTGAGATTCAAAATGATTTGATACAGCTGTGCAAAAGTTAAAGCAAAGATTTTGCCCAAAAGAACTTGAACGTATGTACTATAGTGAGTTATTTCAGAGGAAGCAAATTTCTGGTGAAAGTGTTGAAGATTACGGAAATGCAATCTTAAAACTGGCAAGACGGGCACATGGAGGCGTGTCACTTGACGAGCACGACAGGTTAGCTATGGAACACTTTTTGCAAGGACTTCATCCTAGTTTTAGACGATTTGTTATGATGAGCGACCCCCAGAGCTTTGAGCAGGCGTTTCGAATTGCCAAACGGGAAGAGTGTAATGAACGGCTTACACGCATAGAAGAGGTGAGTACTGCTTGCGCTGTAAATGCAGTGTCCGCTGATGCAAGTGTTATTCAAAAACTTGAAGATGTAACTAAAAAATTAGATATGCTGGAGAGAAAAATGAATAGTGTAAGTGTTCAATCATATCCAGGACAGAGTAATACAACCCAGTTCGCACAAGGAAATCCTAGAGGAAGTGGTTTAAGGTCAGAAGATGGAAAGCCGATATGTCATTACTGTCATAAAATAGGCCATATTGAGCGGTACTGCTATTCTAAACAAGGTGTACAACAACAGCAGAGAGGAGGTGGACAGACTGGTTTAAACTAAGACCGGTCTCTTTCATTTAGAGGGGAAGGCGGCCACTTGTGTAAATAAAAATCCCTCGTTTTCGAATAGGACTGACGTTCAACATTTCCATAGTGATTGTGTAGATAATGTAGATTTTAATGCAAGGAATTAAGATAAAAAGAAAAGTTTTCATGCGAGATGCAACCTTATTAATTGACACCGGAGCTGTTGTTTCTTTAGTTAACAAAAACATGGTGCCAGATATTGAACTTTTAAATATTAAACCAAATTATAAACACATTGTTTCAGCAACCGGCCAGCCTCTTAATATTACTGGAATTATTGGATGTGAAATTAGTGTTAATTCTGAAGTGTCCGTGCACAATACGTATGTTGTCGATAATTTACTGTATGATGCTATCATTGGGACTGATATTATGAAACGAATTGGAATAGTTATTGATATGAAAGATGAAGCAGCTTACTGGAATAATATGTATGTAAAGTTTACAGGAAGTGGTGATCAAAATAGTGTCCCATCAAGTGCTTTGTTCAGGATGAATTTAATTCGAAAAATAGATGTAAATGGAATGATTGGAATTGTTGAACCAAGTGTTAATTAACTTCTAAATAGAGAGTTTTACCGGCAAAAGTTTGGTTTGTGACAAAGATGTTGTGTTTTAAGTGTTGAATTAAACTTCAAAACCAGTTACTAAACTATTCAAGGATACAAACATTGGTACATTTGAGGAAATGGATCAGCTTTCTGATGAGGAACCACTACCAGAAGACCCTTATACAACATTATCTCCTATTTTGTATAGTGATGTTTCGGAAAATAACATTTCAATAGATGAAGAGGAACATTTAGATAATTTGGACAAACGTTTTGTGATATCTCAAATGACTTCCAACTTGTTGAGGACATTGCCGATATATCTGAAGACAAAGAAGACAAAACTGGTGATGACATTATTTCTATATCAGATACTTTGACATTTGGTGATATGAATAGTTCTTCTCGTGTTGTTACAGAAGAAACAATTATAACTATTATCATCGATTAACACAAAAAGACTTTTCTTATTTCAATGGTGTAAAACAAACATTAAGTAGAAGCCGTATCCAATATTCAAACAGATTGAATCCAGAGGAAATAGACTTTTCTGCTTTGGCAGCTTGTACCGTTAGTGAAGTCAATGAACATTCAAAAAATTAAAACAAAAGATTTACAAGTGCAGACAAGTTATAATGGTGTTTATGCTGGATTTTATTTGAACAATTAATTTGTTTTATTACTTAGGTTTTATTTTGTTACTATAGACATTATAGAGTTCGATGACTGAGGTCAGTCATCATTTAGAGGGGAAGGAATGTACAAGTGTTATTTTATGTCCACTGTAATTATTTTGTCATATTAACGTTTTGGTTATCGTCTGTTAAAGTCATCAAGTCAAATGGCTATCCTGTTATAAGAGATTAACATAGCATGTTCTCCAAGGTCATGTAGTAAATACTTTTATATGATTTATATGTTTTATTTTTGTAAACAAAGAGTTGGAGAATATTTGGAGATTATTTAGGTCAGTTGGAGAATATTTGGAGAATATTTGGAGATCATAGGTATATAAGAGCCCTTAGAAGTTTTAGTGGGGATGAAATTGAAGTTGAGAAAGGAACTATATATACATTATGAAACGTTAAAAAGTTTTTAGCCGATTTTGGGAGAATTTATAGATTCTTAGAAAGTTGTGTCATTACTATTCAACTGTATGCATTTTTGATATTTTGTCCGCTCAGACTGTTGCGTGGTTTAGAACACTATGCCTGTGGCGTTTTTCTTTGGGGTGCACAGTATTGGACACTGTTGCCGATTTTGATGCGGAATTGTAATGAAATCCATTTGTGATGTGTGAAAGTAATGTGCCAATGAATATATGAACTATGCATTTTGTAAACTGTATATAATGTAAATTGTGTCCTGGAATGGAGTTTTAAATAAATAGATTAGTGAATTTACTTGTATATTTCTTTGACAACAAGACTACAGATTATTGGATTATTTTGTTCTTTAATTTTCTGTGATTTTATAATACCCGGCCTGACCAGAAAGTTTGATGTAACTCGACCGCCATGGCAATATACCAGCAAAGAAATAGAAAAGAAAGCTTGATCAAATATACGCTATGAAATTATTAATTAACTTTGGAGAATGTTGGTGGCTTGTTTCCACATCTGTCACAGAAACTGTTGATTTCAACAGATACAATGGATTGATCATTTGCATCAGGAATGAACACTACCTCCCAAATGTTCATCAGGTACTGAATAATTCCTGTCGCAGTGCCTTTAAATTCATCTTTAGTGGATTTTGGCCATAAATTCCAAGTACCATTTCCATAGATTAGACCTAGTTTGTTGTTTTCTTTCATCTCAACGATAACATTTCCGTATATTGGACTATTGTATTGACCAACGTAATCCGTCAAACTTCTTTTGGCCTTCGTTTTTGTGCTATATCCTTTATATCTAGGTTTCAAAAGCTGTTGTTGTATTGACGAAGCATTTAACCACGGTGAGACATTCAGGGCAACATCCGACAAGAAGTTGTGAAGCAGGACGCGGAATTTATAAGTGTTATCATCTTGATCTTCCCCATTCATAGAAGTAAAGACACCAATTTTTTGATCGGGAAATAAGGTCATAAAAGATCTATAACCGAAGGTGCTGCCACCATGTAACAAAATATTTTTACCTACAATGAAAAATTGGTTTAACAAGGCATGAAAATATGCACCTACGATCTCATTGTTAATAAAGTTTCTATTAAAATTGGAATATAGTTATGTTGCATTCTTGTTATTGCTCGAGGAAGAAAAACAGATTCCACCACTGTAACTCGTGAATTACGATATTTTTCCACTCTCAACAGTTAAATTTTAATTATTTAAAAAGCTCGACAAGCCTCGCGCTTTAAATATTACAATTTAACTGTCTCGAGTGGAGAAATATCGTAATACACTTGTTGCAGTTGTGTAACCTATATTTATAACTTCCCTTATTTAAGATGATAAATAATTGAACCATTGCTGTCGACAAGCTAAGGTCCCGATTTTATCAAAATATGTAAACTAATCTTTTTTTTCTGAACAATTCACCGACGATCTTGTTATTTAAATCAATACAACAAGAAAACAAACATCATGGATCACCTTACTATTAAGATCAGTCCAGAAAAAGTTAAGAACTTTTAAAAACTCTACTATACCAATTCGCCAGAAACACATATACAAGTAAAGCAATACAACATAGAATACAGTACTGTAGACACTTGTCATCAGCAACTCAAATACATTTATTCTATACACCAAATATCAGACATTGTAAGAGACAACAAACAAAGATGGTGTGCCTGCATGCTATCTCGGCCAACAAAAGAAAATAAACATGAACAAGACCTTTTAAATAATTATATACACATTAAAGTCTTAGAAATAATTCTGGAAAATATCCCTATGGCTTACCTCTATATGTTCCGAGTTTAAATCCTAATCCGTATCCTGTTTCCTCTGTTGGCTGTATCTGATTTTTAAAATATTTGTTGACGGTGGTGTAGGATAAACTGATATGTTCTGCATGTAATGCATCAAAAGACAACTGGCTCATTAATGGATTGCCATTTTTGTCAAGGCCTCCATTCAGATGGAATTTCATCCATTTCGTCATATCTTCAGCATTTGACATGATAGCACCAGATCCCGCCCATAATCCCCACTCCCTATAAGGAAAAACTTATATTTTAGTTTATCAACACTGATATTCACATGAAACAGTCATTGATCATTTACAGCCTAAATATGATTAAAGAAAAAGATGAAATTTTAAAACGTTTAATACTATTTCTAATGTTCTTTTTTTGTTGTTGCCATATTGGTATTACTTTATAAGTCGGTAAACCTCAGCAGATTCCGTTAGTACATAACATAAGTTAGTACATAAGTACATAAGTTGGATATATGTACCGGAATCTGCAGAGTTTTGCCAATTAATACTTTGTTACATTTAATCAAAGAGGTTATATGACCTCCTTGATTTAATTAAGTTTTTATTAACAAACAATTAACTAGTAAGAAACAGTTTGATAAATGACATACAGACATAAGCTTTGTTTTAGCAACACTTTTCATTATTTGGATTTTTTGTAGTAAACCTAAATTTGTTTATTGATAGTGTTACAGAAACACCGCATATGTGTTAATTGATAGTGTTACAGGAACACCGCAAATGTGTTAATTGATAGTGTTACAGGAACACCGCAAATGTGTTAATTGATAGTGTTACAGGAACACCGCAAATGTGTTAATTGATAGTGTTACAGGACCACCGCGAATGTGTTAATTCCGCCATATTATTTGATCTGAGGAAAACGTCTTTTTCATACATAATGCATGTTGATTGATTTAATCATAACTGATGTAAATCTGTGTGGTTAATTCGTCTTCCTTTCAAGGACAGTGTTTAATGAGAAAAGATGCCAAAAAGTAAAATAGCAAAAATACCGAATTCTATGGAAAACTAAAAATGGAAAGTGCCTAATCAAATAGAAAAACCAAAATCTGAAACACACCAAAGGAATAGAAAGCAACTGTCATGTTCCAGACAACTTTTAACCGATTATCATATTTCACTAAAAAGGACTCATAAAAGTACTACCGTTATTTTAATATTAACGATAAATCAAATGCAGGCGCAATGTAGGAAAACAGATGCACATTAATAATGTTCAATACTTTTATTTAAGATTATTAGCTTTATGACAAAACCTTTCACTTTTCTGATTGTTACAGTCCCTTAGAAACTTACCTGCTAAATGCTAATGGCACTGGTACAAAGTATCCTTTTGATATATAACCCTTATCGTAACCTTGTGCAACATTTTGTACGTCCGCGACAGTGGTGATAAAAGCAGATGAAGTCATTCCAAGGGCCTGGAAGATTTCAGATTCCACTAATTCCTCCCAGGTTTGACCTCCAAGTTTCTCAGACAGATAGGTAGCAAAGCCATACATCATATTACTGTACACGAAAGATTTTCCCAAACTCTTCACAGAATCCATATGCTTGAATCGACTGAAAAAATATATAATAGAACAGTCTTAAAGGCATTTCGCACAAACATAGACGTAAAGTCTCAGACATGTCTTATCCGTAGGCAATTTTGACGGTTTTGCACAAATATTGAAATGAAAATTGCAATACACGTATGTAGTTAATTAAAACATGTTAACTGTGCAAACCATTCAAAGTCAATAACAATAATTGAATGTACAGGGCCAAATAATCTCTGTGACAACGAGGAATGCCAACTGCATACCAAATACATTTGACTTTACTTTTAAACTGATCTAAACACAAACTTGTTTAAACAAGTTACAATGTAAATGAGCCATGATTAGTCGATGGCAATGAGACGTTGAAATACTTATAAAACTGCATACCAAATCTAAGCTGACATAACAATCACAAAACATGTGAAGTATCCAAATATGGTAAGTGATGAGTTTAAATAGTTGAAAATGTGTATGTGTACTTACTCTTGCAGGTTCTCTCTGGTTAGTGATGGGTCTAGTCGTAACTTGGTGTAATCTGGAACGCCCATCCTATGTGCCAATATGTCAACTACAGTTGCCTCCTCTCTCCCAGGAACAAAATTAAATCCAGAATCCATCAAATCTTTCACTTTTGTGTTAAGATTGTAGCTTAAAAAAGAAACAAATTTAAACATTACTGATTCGTATACTATTAAATTATTCGTTAAATGATTTGTAAAGAGGTTTGACGTTAAGATTCCAGCAACCAATTTAAATACACATGTTGCAATGTTTTATAACGATGAGTTTTATTATATAGTTCATTTTGCATGATAATCCAACTAAAGTCTGACAAAATTAATTATTTATCATGTAAAAGACCCTAAAGAAATAGCAAAATAACTGAATAAAGGACATTTCAGATATGTCTTTTCTTTGGAGAGTGCAGAATTTGTATAATCGTACGCGTTCCATTAGAGCAGTGGGTTTATTTTGTTCGGGGAATACTATAGCATTCAGTTTCAGATATAAATGCGACTTAATTCTTTTGTTTCATAATACATTGAACATAAGATTTTGAACGTTTTAGTGTTCTGTCAATAGTATAAAGGCACATTCGAATTGACACCGACAGTCATACACCACGATATTTGTAATCACTCAATGTAGAACAGAGAAGCTGGACTACTTTTAATTTTAGTAATGACTGAAAACACTTATCCGAAATGAATGTATTTGTAACACTCAGAAACGTGTCCTTCCCCCAAAACGTGTCCGATTCCCCAAACGTGTCCACATCGACGTCACTGAACTGCAAAAACATGTCTAGTTGTCAAAGGGCGCCAAAGCGTGTCATTTGTATAAACGCTCAAACGTGTCCATTTTTTAATAACCCCCAATCGTGTCCAATTCCCCAAACGTGTCCATACCAAGCTTTTTTTTTTTATTTTACTGGAACTATCATTCGTATTCATATTATAAAAACGTAGGTTATTTGTGTGGTTTTTTTATCATTGTCATTGTATACTCATTTTACGATCTTTTACTATTTCCTTAAAAGATCAAAATAAATTTCTTAAATTCTTTTTCTATGCGCATTAAAATGTTTATAGCATTTCACTCTTTATAATGTGCCATACGTTGTATTTTGGAAGGCAACATTTTTGTTAATTTCTGCAACTTTTATTTGAAACGGCCTCTATATTACATAACAGACATTGAAGTAGTTTCTTACTTCAAAGTCATAAACAAATCGGTCTTTACTCGCATTTATTTTTCTTTTGATTAAAATCCAAACTAGTGGTCATCCCAGATAATCGTAAAAATTAATGGCCAATTTTAAATTCCGGTTTGATAATATAACCTATCTACAGTATATGTCGTTAATATAATATCGTTCAAATAACGAATGAAATATTTGGCACTGGACGTTATTTCTCTTGTTCTGTGTCTTTAGTGACGCTCGTAACCTAAAATTTATTAAAAATTAGAACTGTTAAAAGAAGATGGGAGGTCAATTCGACTGAAAGCCCACCGTGCAATATTCTATTAATATAAAAGGCATCATCGGAGTTTATTAGTATAAAATAATTTACATAGTAAACGATTACTATCAACTGTATTAGAATTATCTGTATGTTTGCTTTAAATGAGCACGAAATACTTGCAACTGGACAATAAGCAAATTAAGTCAAAAGTTAATGCATATGTTACATATTAAATTTTCCAGTAATTATAATCATTAACAACCGGCATTGAACAAGTTAATGCTAATATTACCACTTCATCGACTGTGTCCCCCATCATAGAACTGCCGTGAACGTTATTGATGTCGCGTTTAGGACATATATTAGCGCTAAAAGACGCGAGACTTCTTGCGTTTAAAAGTGGACACGTTTGGGCGAATAACAATAGTATCGGGCACGTTTGGGGGTTCTGAAATCGGACACGTTTGGGGAATATTGAATATTATGGACACGTTTGGGGAGAATAGACACGTTTGGGGGAATCGGACACGTTTGGGGGGAAGGACACGTTTGGGAGTGTTACATATTTAAGCGGGTTTTTTTTCTGAGGATATTGGGTCTACTTTAATCTATATATAGGACTTATGATATACAATGTTCATACATTAGGCCGTTAGTTTTCTCGTTTGAATTGTTTTACATTAGTCATTTCGGGGCCTTTTAAAGCAGACTATGCGGTATGGGCTTTGCTCTTGGTTGAAGGCCGCACAGTGGCCTATTATAGTTTTTTAAATTTCTGAGTTATTGGGTCTCTTGTGGAGAGTTGTCTAATTGGCAATCATACCATATCTTCCTTTTTACAATTGTTCCATTTTATTCATTTTTTGTTTGTTTGTGTTTAGCTCTTTTTGAAGTGTTCACTATAAATATATGCAATATGTATGATATCTATATATCACAACATAATGTTAAGAATTATATTTACTTTTGACTGTCATCTAACTGCTTGACAAGTAGTGTGGCACCAAACGCTTTTGAAAGTGAACCGATTTGAAAGAGAGTCTTGCTCGTTACTGGTTTCCCGCCTGATACACTGGTTACTCCATAACCTTTGGCAAACAGTGTCTGACCGTCTTTTACAACACTGACGGTTAAACCAGGGATCCATGTTTTACAATGGTTCATAATCTGTGTGAAAAATAAATATAAAATAGCATTGTAGTATTGCACGAGAAGCACAATATTTGGTAGCGCTATCTAACAAGGTGGAAATCAAACGAAGTAGGCAAGAAATATTATCTACGTCAAAAAGGAAAATGCCAGGCTTGAACCCCAGATATGATCTTAAACTAATGCAATCTATATGCTGAGTCATGTGTTTTACTATTAATCTTGTAAGGAACAGATATTAGTATATCGATGTTTTATTGTTATAAAAAGGTTATAATTAGAAAAGCTTTGTGAAAACATGAAAAAAAAACCAACAACACCATTAAACAATTGTCGTTGTTTATAGCAAGCTAAACAATACAAAAATTATATCAATATATTTAGCTATAACTTTTGCAAATTTGAATTACAAAACTGTCTCCTTCTAAAGAATTTTACAATTTGATAACCTCTTTTAATTCTAAAAATCTTCCAAGCCCCCCGCTGATTTTTTTCAAATCTTCACCCCTTTCTGTTTACAAATGACCGGTCTCGTAGTTCGGAATTTAGTCTTTAACACAGGTTTAAAACATTGAATCGTTGTTTGGTAATCATGGTTACTTTGCCTTTTGATGTTTGTGGCACCACGTCATATTAAGAATAACTTAGGTCCCGAGTACACGCCTTTTCATTGTTAATTCTTTAACCCTGTATGGGAATTAATTCCCATGCGAAGGGGTAGTAGATTACCAGTCGTCAGAGTATAAACAATTGCTGTTGTTGAGTCAAGTGACAGTAAATGTCAGAGATTTGTTTAAGGTTTTGCATAGAATTTTGGCATGTTAAATATATAAAGCAAGTCATTCATTCATCTCATTAATTTACTGACTTAATATGTGACGAATTTCTTTTAAAAAATACATAGATTTGTACAGGTAGATCATTGAATCGATATACAAGTACATTCTTTAAACCATAAAATCTCGATTAATAATAAAAATATTTTATCAAAAATGCATTTATGTTTATAATATAATAAATTTATGTTTAATTGATATAAACCAATCATGATAGTTTGTTATAAATCATCCAAGCTATTCCTTGACCGTGGATATTTCAACAATTTCCAACTCAACAAGATTGGAACAAAATAAAAATAAAAACTATAAAAAAAAAAATACGAATGTCAGTGATCGCTGCTGCTAAAAGTTGGTTCAAAACCAATCTTAAATTATAGCAAATAAAACATATTCACCTTGACTAAAATATCAATAAGTACATATCCAATGGATTAAGTACAAAGGCGTCATAAACTAACCTCTCTTATTGTCTGGTCAACTTTATCCTCGTACGTCGGCTCAGATGCAAAAGCAAGAAGAAGGCTGGACACAAATAAGAAGCCGACAATAAGTTGTCGAACTGCCATTTTTCGTGTTATAATTTGAAAGCGTCTATCATGCTTTTATATTAAAACAGAAGTCAATATTATTTTGTATGTTTGGCAACTAGCCTAGGGAACTGTTTTTGTTAAGCATGTGTCCATCAATATTTAGTTGACATGTTTACCAATGCATATGGAGACTGATGTTATCCGACTTTTAAAAAGATAATGATTGCAGTAATTAGACTCGCTATATATGATATTTTGAAACATATCCTGTTTGTTATGACAAACTAAAATGATGATCATAGGATATGAAATAAAAAATTAAACTTCCTTCATTTGTTTGTATTAAATACTTAGCAACTTGTAAAAGTGCAAGTTCGTATGGATACATTTACAAATCGAAGTACTGAAGAACTAAACATCGAATGACCGCAATTTTATGTGGATGGTCACAAGCACTTGTCTCAGTAAAAGAAATCACATCTCTATACTTATAAAAGTGAGGTTAATGCACAGATATAAAAAAAATTTAAGACAAGTTCATGCGTGGATGATAAATAAATGACAGGAAATTCAACCTCATTGTAATAACTATTATACTGTACTGTAGTGATACAATTCAGTATATTCTGGTTTGTTGTTATATGTTATATCAGAAGTCCATTGCTAAACTAGTCTAGTAATGGACTTCTGATTATAATAATATTCGTATATTACAGTTACATGTACATATAATTTTCATCCATTTGTATGTCATTCTATTCTACTATATTAATAATAGTGCAGTGCAAGTGCATGGTAGACACTCTTAGATTTTTCTAATAGATTGGATTTAAGAAGTAAATACTAAACGGAAAATCTAAAGATAAAACTATATATTCTTCTTCATTCAGGTCCGTGCGAACCAACAGGGAGTCATACATAGCAAGGAATTGTATATTTAGATATACAATTCCTTGTACATAGTAAACCATGATATCATTACCACATCTGAGCAACTTACGGCTTGTTATAACCATTTGAAGGCCCTTTCTATCTATTTAGTAACCTAAACTACATAAAAAAACAAAAATATATCGTCTCGGCTCGGCCTCTAGTAAGTGTTCTACTACCAACCCTTTAGTGTTTTAACTAGTTCCTAACTTTTACCTAAACAAACCATTTACTTTTGTAAAAATGTATTTGAAAATAATGGAATTAACCTTTTTCGGAGTGTCAAAAATTATATGGATGTTTTGGTTAAATTTCATGCTTTTGGTGGTCCCCTTAATTCAGTTGACAGTTCTGACTTATCAACTCTTCAAACTACACGTCCACACAATCTTATTTTAAAACAAAAGTTTTCCCTATTTGATAAAAGGATTGTGCTTTACTGCAACTCATATAAAGCTGTCCTCTCTAACAAGAAAGGTCATAATGCTAGATATTTTATTGGAGGTGTGATGAGGCGATCAAAGCTGTAAATTATCTCCTTGACAACATTTATGAGGCTCATTTATGTATGTTTCGGTAATATCGACATGTTTTTGATATTCCTAAGGGCACCAATGGCGCCTCTTTAACGGCAGAACATTTTAATTTTCACTTTTTAAAGCCAGACTTAGAGTATTTACATTGTAGTTCGTGATACTGTAGTAAACTTACTAAATTTGGCAAAAAGGTGACTTATAGGTCTAAATAGCCAAGTGCATCGTTGACTATATATAGACTTCGTAATTGTGTTATAACTATTAATACATATTTACAAGTTAATATAACTAGAACACACCCGCGAAATCGCGGGCATATACAGCTTGTGAAGTGTTCTTGGATGATTTTTTGTAAAAGATATTATGTATGAGGAATTTCATAAAAGGTATGAAAAGCCCTCTCCTTTTTTTCCAAAGTCCGATATTTGTTTCCTTTCTGTTAAATTTAATTATTTTCCTGTTTCTGGCCTCAGACCACAATTATTCTTCTCCTTTGCTACAATGCATCTTTTGGTAAAAGTCAAATTAAATTAAAAAATTTGCACCGCTTCAAACATGAAATAAATGTAACTGCTTATATATAGACCATTATTAGTCTAATAAAATATGCTTCTAGGACAATCCATCAGTGTTTTTCTTTTCTTTTGAGAGCCTTATTAACATACCAATGGTAGGATATGAATCTTGTATAAATGACTAAAAACGTCTAAGGCTAATTTGAGGGAGTGTCGGAGGGGTTCTGATCCAGAAATCCCGGGATTAAAAACATGAAATCCCGATATGCAGAACCTAAAGAAATTCATATCCCGAAATCCCGAAATCGAAAAATATATTCCCGGATCCCGTAAGGATCAATCCCCAAATCCCGAACTTAAAAACACCCGATCCCGACGTCCCGAAAACTTTGAGGTCACGGCCCTGCCTCCCTCGAGCTCTCATCTCTACCCTACTTTCATTTTTGCCAAATCACTATTACTTTCGCTTCCAACAATAAATTGTTATGCCCATTTATGGGCATTATGTTTTCTAGTCTGTGCATCTGTGGGTTTCTTCGTTCGTTCGTCCGTCCTTCTGCCCCGCTTCAGGTTAAAGTTTTTGGTCGAGGTAGTTTTTGATGAAGTTGAAGTCCAATCAACTCATAACTTAGAAAATATAGTGCCGATGTTGAAAAAGTGTACTATGGACACTTTTTTGTTTCCACATGTTTTACTTATTTTAATATATATGCAACTGGCGTGACCCCTTAAATAGTAAACATTTCAAAGAAAACAGTAGACAGAATACATATAGTCTCTATATATGTAAGTAGTATAATCGTAGTTTATATGTAGATAAACTCGAAAAATAATTGTCCACTCTAAGGAGGTATAATAGTTGTGGTTTTCGCGATCTAAACACCATGATATGGAAAACATTCTGATTGGCTTATTTATTTTTCATTTTTGTTATCTATCATACGATTGGTTGTACTTATACATGTTTCAAACCGGAAGTCTTATCTATGACTAAAAGTCAATCTGATGACGGAATCAATATCCGGACTCCTTCTTTGTCGTTTATCTCCAAAAATAACTCAATCTGAATAATCATAAGAATGGATGACAAATGCGACTATGTATGTTACCTATAGAACACAGAGGCATAATGATGAATTTATCGTGGAAGGAAGAAAAGCGATACACAAAATGAGGTCTTCTCGTTTAATAGTATAGACACATTATTTACTTGATTAGACAATGTTAATAAAACCGTCTCAATTCCATTTTATAGATATTATAAATTCAGCAACAATAATAATCTATTTCATTATTGTATCACATATTGATTAACATACTGTAACATATTATACAAGAAGTTGCAGAACATTCATTACCCAGCTATATCAATTTGGCTTATGAGACACATTGCACAAAATACATACACATCCTTAAAATCCAACGATACTTAGAAATACGATATATTTAGAACTAATAACAATACTTACATCTGCATGGTACTTAAGCATTAATTAATAAAGATTTCTATAAATAAGCTTTACAATGGAAACTCTACACAAAATATAAGGAGGCGACTTTTTTTCACTTTGGTCAATTTTCTTTCTTTGATCGGTGAGGTTCCATTGGCAACATCTTACATAATATATGATTATATATCCCAACTCGTTCGCTCTGTAGTGACGTTTTGGAATTCAATGAACGTGATCTATGTATCTCTGGTAAATTATTGACAGGGCCGTAACTAGCTTATTCTAATAGTCAGGTAAAATATATTCATTTTGACGAGGGGCTTGGGGCCGCTTAAGGCCCCCAGAAGCTCTGAGAAAAATTACAAAAATCGTGCATTCTGAAAGTTTCCCGGACTCTTTCTGACATTAAAACGCAATCAATTGTTTGCTATTTTCCGACAATAATCTGGTCTCAAAGCAAGAACACAGATTCATTGTGATTTAAGACTTTTAGGTTTTATGGAAAACATTAAAAGACCGATATGTAGGATAAAGCAAAAATCGTAATTCTCATAATCATCAATACAGGATCTGTCTGTCTGTTTTTTTGTCTTAATTGTATTTTGCTTAGACTATGGTTATTTTTTATGACTAGATTTAAATATAGTGACAGATTGTACTTTAAGTACTAGTACTGCTTCATTCGACACTAGGGACCATCTTGACCCTCTTTTACGGTATTATTGATTCTTTTATTGTTGAAGACCCTCCAGCAACTTTGACCATTGTCTTTTGGAAATTGTTTTCTATGCATTGACTCTGTGCGATTATGTTTCGTGCACATTTACTCCATATTCCTTTATTTTCTGTTAGAGGGTCTGAACATGACTTAATGCAAGTTAAACCCTTCAATGGAAAAGGTCATATGGCAATACATTATTGTTTTTTTTCCAAATTATTTGAATCCGGGAAATTGGTGACCTTACTTTAATTTAAACCATGTCAGCTTTCTAGTTTTATCTACCCCACAAAAAAAGCCAGTTTTGTATTCTTTGATATCAAGTTCAATTCTCCATGCAGAAACGACCATTTTTTTCTATGTCTTGTAGCATCGTATATTCTTAAAATATTTTCTCGCACAATATCTGGACATCGGTGGGCATGCAACATTGCAAAACCACACGTTTACAAATGAAAATCATCACTCAGACTATAGTCATAAAGTAGGACAATAAATGAACAAAAGACAAACCCGGGACAGTCACATAGAAGTACAAACAATAGATCATCAACTCTGAAAACTAAAAGTAAAAAATAGAAACATGGATCACGAAAAACATGCAGGGGCGACACCAGAGAGTGGAGAGAACTTGCTTCTTGCTAGACACTTTCCGTGAAAACAATTTGATATTAAGACTTTGTTTAAGTTTTTTTTTTTGAAATTTCTAACATGAGGCATTTGCCTCATTTGCCTCAATGTAGTTACGGCCCTGATTGAGTCAAAGATTTTTGTGACAGCAAACTACTCAAATCCTTTACTTTATTCTTTCATAGATACAAATAGTTGGTCTACAAGCATGACTGTATAAAAAAGAAGATGTGGTATGATTGCCAATGAGACAACTGTCCACAAGAGACCAAAATGACACAGACATTAACAACTACAGGTCACCGTACGGCCTTCAACAATGAGTAAAACCCATACCGCATAGTCACCTATAAAAGGCCCCGATATGACAATGTAAAACAAGCAAGATGGCACATTCTAATGATTACGGTAATGATGTTTACCGAGCCCGTAAACTTAAACACGTTCCGTAAACTTATCGATCCTTTAAATTAACTTATTCTAAAAGGTTACCTATTCAACACTATACTTAGATCTTTGAATGTTAATTTCTATTGGTATGAATATTGATTAATCACAATTTATTGTTATACACATACGTCTAGTCCTAAAAGCTGTCGATACCTTTATTTTGGCATTGCATATTGTCATATTATTCTTACTCTTATTGACATCTTTTCACTAAATTCATTGGACGTTGGATGTGTACTAATTGATAGTTTTGTCTTACATAGTTTAGATACACGATTTTTTATTATTTATTATTGGCTTTGAAAGAGAACTAGTTTACAAATGTCATTTCGGGGCCCTGCTATCATAGCTTACTATGCGGGATGGGGTTTCTTCATTTTTGAAGGCCGTTCGATGACCTATAGTTGTTAATCTCTACGTCATTTGGTCTGTAATGTCTAATTGACTATCGTACCACATCTTCTTATTCTAAAATAAATTATAAGAAAAATTAACATCTACAAATATTCAACACGGGCAAATTTTCAATCGACTCTTGGAATGAGTCATTTCTCTTAAATATGAACAAGGAAATGTGGGGTGTACGCCAATGAAACAGCAACCAAAGGTCAAACACAACCAAAAAAAAAAAAAAAACAAAAAAAAAAAACCAAGAGATTAACCAACAGTTTTCAACAACATATGTCTATCCAACATGTCTAAATTGAGTTTGACTGTTCCTCTGGTATCTTTCGCCCCTCTTTTGAAAAACATCGAACACAAACTTAAAAAAAAAAGAATACCATACTAGACAGATCTTGTACTTATATATGGTTCGGTTAAAAGGTTGCTAAATTTGGACAAAAACTTTACACCAATCAATCAATCAATCAGTCAATTAATTATCAATCAACTATCAATCAACTATCAATCAATCAAACAACCAATCAACCAATCAACCAACCAACCAATCAATCAAGTAATCAATCACCCTTCTCATCACTATCATGATTAAGTTAATATATTGACTGCCATTTGTCTGTCTGTTTGTCAATCAATCAACTAATATGCTATGACAATAAGATAAGATATCTTTGCTCTTTACTTTACAAATTGAACTTCGAACCTTATCATTTTCATCTTTTGATAATTATTCACGAACGAAATACAGTAATTAATAGGGATGACATATTTTTTTTTAACATTGTTCTCTCGCGCATTGTAGTGTAAAAGTATGTTGTGCAATTATATTATGTAATGAGAGGAGGCGTCCCACGGAAATGTTTACTGATCCCGTAAGTAGATAAATATGAATATTCAATATGTTAATAATGTCGTCGCCCTCGATTTGGGAAATAATTGATAAATGTTTCTGTTGATCATGTAAATAAAAAAATATACATAAAACAAAATAATAAACAAATTAATGTATACATAGATGAGTTGAATGCAGTATTTGTCTACCACACATACACAGGTATAAATGGCCACGATACACATTATGTTATCTATGAGTGTCTTCATCCGATAACAAATCCACATACACATTCCGGCTTCTAATCATTTGCTAATGGAGTTAAGTAAAACGAGATGTATGGTCGTCCATGAGACTGAAACCAGAATGACAGAAAAAAAACCCAAACACTCACACCAGTTCGTTATGATGCGGAACACCCCCTTTTTATCCCTTTTAATAGAGAGAAAAACACAAGGTCAAATTACAGCCAATTTTATGTCAACATAAGGTCGCATAATTCCCAATTACCAGGAGCGCCAATCCCTTACATAATATACGGGGTCCGTACCTGCAAACGTCAAGAGGTATAATATATATGTCATATCATATCAGAAAATATCCATTTGATTGACACATATTTCTGAATGAAAAAAATGAGGGGGGAAAAGGGGGGGGGGGTATCGAGGTTAATAATAGTATGCATAAATAATGAATTTATGATATGTATTATATATATGTTCTCGATATCCAAAAAGCATGAGTTCGAATCACCGCGAGTGAAGAACAAACATTTGCTTTCTTAAAGTTGGAGATTTATAAACATTGTTGTTCTGATATATGAGTAAAACATACACAGGCTTTGAAAAGGCAATACAACCTTTGTTAGAAATTATTTAGGAAAAGCGATAAAATCAAAAACTAGATATATACGTGTAAAAGCTTGTACGGTTTATTTATCAGGGTCGTATTGATTGATAGTCACACGTTTTCCCTGTAATTTCTAAATATTTATCATGAATAAAATGCAGACCGCTTTAACTTTTGTAATATCGTAAATACCAGTCCAACAAAGATGCTTATGTGAAAAAAAATCTTAAGGATAATTACTAGGTATATCTGAAAACAAATATAGGGGTCAACGACCGATGAACGACAAAACGGACAGTGCACCCCGACAAGTATGCAAGAAGTAAATTATGTAAGTTATGTTGCAACGGTATAGTGTAACCTTTCTACAAGTAATGATGTGTGGGTATTTACAGTTATATACAAAGACCCGATCAGGTAAGATAGATAAAGTTAATTGATTGAATGAAATATATGTCGGTCATTGTTAGTCATCATTGTGTGATATAAATACGATAACGACAAAAGTTCAAAATCTTAGCTGTCAATGGTAATATAAGTTAAATAATCTCATCAGAGATACCAGGACCAAATTTTGTAAATATCCCAGACGCGCGTTTCGTCTAAAAAAGACTCATCAGTGACGCTCGAATCTCGCTCGAATCCAAAAAAGATTGAAATTATACTGTTATATTTACAATCACTGCATCTGTTGCTTTTTGATAAATATCAATTTGTTAATTTAAAATTACATTTTCAATACCTGAACATTTATATGTTATTTGATTTGAAATCGGGCATCAAATGAAATAGAAATTAATTGATGATTTGATATGACTTATGACTTCTTAATATTTTTGGGGTCTCGATGCACCACCAGCCTTGTGAGTTGCAGGTGCGTATGCCTCTTAATTGGGACTTCAATAATAAACAAAACCTATACCGTATAAATGGTATAGTCAGATATAAATGATTCATCATTAGAAAATGAAAAAACGAAAAAAACAAAAAAACCTTTTTATGACGATAAAAGAAACAATATACACCTATTGACTGGGTGTGAGGGTAATAGCAAGTTTGTTGTCCCTGAGATACACAATCAGTCATTAGGTGTTTTATTATACTGAACAACACAATCATTTTCAGTGTTTATTATACCAAGCTAACAAACATTCTAAAAGTGTACAAATAGCATCTGAAAGAAAAGAAATGGCATAACTTGACATGCACAAGATGAACTATACGTTGTTTTTTATAGTCCGTATTGTATTTGTAAATATTTCATTAATTGCAATCAAGACTAGGAATACTTGTGTTTCACTTTCCGTGCATATAATAAATTCTAGCTAAAGTACACCAAACGCAAATATACAGGTCTAGAAGACGACGTCAGACCCATATTATAAATCAAAAGTACTATATTTTAGATCTTTAAAACATGCGTTGCACTTTCTCTTTTATAATTGCGTCTTGTAAATGAAATTACGACCGACACAAACATATTATACCGTTTACGATATTAGAGTTTGACGTTACTAAGCACACACAATTCAAGCAGAATTATAGTTAATGACGTCATTATTGTCCAATGAAAAAGTACGGGAAATATGATTATAAAACTATTAACCGGGGTAATAGTCTTTGAAACTATTGATTGGCAAATAGTCTGTGGAATGAAATAGCACAACTATTTCATTATGTTTTATATAGAAACAAGAATGTGTCCATAGTACACGGAAGCCCCACTCCCACTATCATTTTCTATGTTCAGTGGACCGTGAAATTGGGGTCAAAACTTTAATTTGGAATTAAAATTAGAAAGATCATATCATAGGGAACATGTGTTCTAAGTTTTAAGTTGATGTAACTTTAACTTCATCAAAAACTACCTTGACCAAAAACTTTAACCTGAACTTTGCACTATCATTTTCTATGTTCAGTGGACCATGAAATTGGGGTCAAAACTATAATTTGGCATTATAATTAGAAAGATCATATCATGGGGAACATGTGTATTAAGTTTCAAGTTGATTGGACTTCAGCTTCATCAAAAACTACCTCGACCAAAAACTTTAACCTGAAGCGAACGGACGGAAGGACGGACGCACGGACGAACGGAGGCACAGACCAGAAAACATAATGCCCCTCTACTATCGTAGGTGGGGCATAAAAAACATACTGAGGTATAATAAAAACAAATATGACACGGGTAACAAACAACAACTGAAAAATCAAGGGCAACCGACTTAATTAAGACATTAAAATAAAAAATCCCTTAAACTAAACGACCTCGTGCGATTCCAAACTTTAGCCTATAAACTGTACGACTGCAAAATCAAGGGCAACCGACTTAAGACATTAAAATAACAAATCCCTTAAACTAAACGACCTTGTGCGATTCCAAACTTTAGCCTATATACTGTACGATTGCAATTAGATAACTTTCAACCATAAACAAAAATACATAGAATTTAGCAACCAATATATAGGTCACCATATGCCTTTCAACAATAAACAATAGTAAGATATAGAAGATCCCGACATAAAATATGAAACAATTTTTAAAAACTAGAAAAATAACAGCCTTATGAAAACAATGAACGAAATATAAACATGAGACAAGAAACAAACTACAACCATTTAATTATAGACTTATGACAAGCGCATGCAGAATGTGACACGATTAAACGTAATTGAGGGCCCATAACAATCTCCTTCCCTGGGAATTTCGTATCACTGCAAAACATAAGAAAAAAATGTTGAACAATTCGCTGATCATCAGATCGACACAAAACGACTTTAAAAGACACATATACGCATTTGTGAGTTGTTCAAGATCGAATGTGACCCCATAATGCCTTTTTGTCTAGATTACTTTCACATTGACATATTAACCACACCGACTATTATTCATCGTTAACAACTGCTTAATAAACTCATATTTGGATTAATTTGAGAGTGTGCATTAGATTTAAAAATGCAAGAAAAATACATTCGGAAAAAAAACCCAAATCGGAATATACTAGTACTGGTCAGAGAACAAATACCATACTAATGAGATTTCTGTTTACGCACATAAATAGCACATTCCAGCCAAAGTATATAATATTTCGAATACCGAATGATGTGTAGTTTCTATGATAACAAATTGTTTTTCAACATATTCAGACGTTTTTTCTGCTTCTCATTTTAGACAAAATTGGCATTACAAAATTATGACTGTCATCAAGTCATCGACGATGAATAAAAAACGTAAAGAGAAAGTGAAGGAATTCCCCCATCCTGTTGATTGTGGGTGGTCCTGGGTAGTTTTACTAGGTTAGTACAAAGGTATTGGTAGGTAGAAGGCATTTAAAAGGATGTGCTATTCAAGGTTGCTCACTATATTATCATTAGATAGCTGTGACACTAGGTAGGAAGACATTCATAAAAAAAATGTGGTATAATTGCCAATGAGACAACTCTTCACATGCGACCAAATGATACAGAAATTAACAACTACAGCCTATTTACATATCAACCAAGACATGTTTCGTGCATGGAAACACATTACATTACCTTAAAATTTTACTTGTTTTCAACAAAATATTTATTTTAAATATTGATATATTGAGTTTTGATAAGTGTGGACGGTTATCAGGATTGGTACAATGTCAAGTTCTGAACGGTAGTCATGAAAGTTTTGAACACAAAGTCTAAAAGATTGTCAGGATTGGTATTGTTGCAAGTTCTTAACAAGAAGTTCAAAATTTTGTTAGGATTATTATCATTGCAAAGTTGGTAAAAGAAGTACAAAAGTTCTTAACAAGAAGTCCAAAAGGCCGTTAAGATTATTATCATTGCAAGTTCGTAACAAGAAGTCCAAAAGGTTGTCATTGGGGATATTGCCAGGTCAAAAGTTGTCAGGCAAGTTCTTAATCAGTAGTACAAACGGCTGTCATGATTACATTTATGACAAGAACTGAACAAGGAGACCAACAGTTTGCCTTCATCGGTAGAACTAGATGCTTTTTTAATGTAACTTTAATATAGACCAATTTTTAGTTTTCACGATTGGTATTTCTAGTATCAAATTTAACAAGAAGACTAACTGTTGTGGCAATTATGTTACCAAAGGTCCCACATGTACATTATCGTCAACCTGATATGTGATTTTAAAGTTGATTAAAGCTATTGTATACTAATGTTACTGTAGGTTATAATAATGTCTACAATACTCACATTCAGTAGCCATGGTTTTATTGATGTTACCAAGAACAATCATGAAAACAAATACAGTTTGAAGACACACATGTTGATTTGTGGTTAGAAAACACAATAAGTCCCAAGTCAGGAGCCTCTGGCCTTTGTTAGTCTTGTATGTCTTTTTTAATTTAAGTTCATTTAATGTTATTGGAGTTTAGTTTGACGTCCATTTTCACTGAACTAGTACACAATTTTATTTAGGGGCTAGCTGAGGACCACCTCCAGGTGCGGGATTTTCTCGCTGCGTTGGAGACCCATTGGTGGCATTCGGTTGTTGTCTGCTCTTCGGTCGGGTTGATGTCTCTTTGACATATTCCCCATTTCCATTCTCAATTTTATACTTGTCGTATAATAAGTCTTGGAATTTGTTTTGTCTCACGTCATGCAATATATAGTCAGAAAAAAGAACTTTACATACTAATAACGATATTTGATACTTTTGTAAGTTTTTATTATACTTTATCAGCAATGCTTTCATATTCTTGGAATATATCTCAGTATATACTTTGCACATACACATGATGTAAATTATTACACTTTTATATTTCAGCTTCGTTCATACTGTTTGTAACATTTGGCGGCATTTTGAGATCTTTTGGTATATATATGGTAGAATTCTTTACAGTATATAACACAGACTCAACGTCCTCATCGCTTATAATTGGATTGCAGTTTGCTACTAGTAGTGTCGTCGGTAGGTCTGTAGAAATACACATCACGTGATCATGATGATCCTTCTTTTTAACATTAAGTCATCTTCGAAATGGTTTCTTGGCAAACTAGCCATACATGCAAAATAATGCAATATAAAGAAATGCTAACAATTTCTGAAGGTAAAACTAAAAAAAAAGAAAGAAAAAATGTTTTATCAAAGAATGCTCCCAATTACTGTATATAAGCATTTACTTAAAATGATACAAAACCATATCACACCAAAGAGTGCTCGCTATGAAGGGTATCTAAAAAATGACACACAACAATTCAATATCAAAGAAAATTGCAATTACTGAGGACAAAACCAGAAAGATACAAAATAATACCAAATTAAAGAATGTTCGCAGTTACTGAAGGTGAACTTGAAAAGAAACAAAACAAAACAATACCGTATCCTAGAAATCCTAGAGATGCTCGCAATTACTGAATTTGAGTTAAAAGCGACACAGAACGACACTGTATCGAAGAATGATCACAGTTACGGAAGGCAAACTTAAAGATAACATGATAGTATCGATTCATAAAAATTCAATGCTCGCGGTTTCCTTAATTTAAAAACGATACAGAATGATACCTAATAAAAAAAAATACTCGAAGTCACTTAATGCAAGTAAAAAGCCTACAGAATGATATCGTATCAAAGAATACTCGCAGTTACTCAATAGTTTATAAACGCATTTCCTAAGTAGATTGATATAACGTATATGTGTCATTGGTAGTGCAATTTTTGGAGAAATATTCAACTCAATTTGCACTCAAATCTCAAAACAGAGAAACAGTTCTACGTCGTACGTTCGCTGACACAATGTCATAATTATTTTTATATTTCAGGTTTTCTAAGCATGACAATAGGAATGAAGTTTTTGACCCCAAGACAGGTGATAATGACGGGTGGATTTATTGGCAGTCTTGGATTAATATGTAATACATTTGCTCAAAGTATCTACTTCTTCATTTTCTCTCACAGTATTTTAGTCGGTATGTTTGAGTTGTTACGGAATATTTTATATAAGAAAGTCGTTCCCATTTGCAGGCTTTCCCTGTATTCAATTTCAGAGAACAGATTCTATTTATGTTAATTGTCTGGCTCTTGTTTACCCTTTTTTATGGTCAGATATGCTCATATTTTGTAATTTTTAAAAGATTCAAGATCTAGAGTATTGTTATCCAAATTTTGTGCTGAAAAGGGTTTGACAAGCTGATAGATTGTTTTGCTCCCCAATTATGTTTGTTAGTGTAAAGTTTTATGCTTGTTTTCTTGTTTGCTTATTTATTAGTTAATTAGCATTACTGACGTTAGATGGGAGGCTTGCATCAACTCATTAGTTGTTCATTGACTTTTTGTTAGAGATATAGTCTTTGTTTTTGATGTTGTTTTAGTTTGCATTATTTCCTAGCAAATTTTCTAGATGTTAGACTTATTTAGCTGTTTTAAATGCCATACCTGTAATTGTGTAAATGTACTTAAAATTTGACTAAACAATCAATGAACCAGCCCAAATATACCAAAAATACGATAAATTAAATATTTGAGGATTTCAGTGATAACTGCAAGCAATCTTCATCTAGATGATGCATTCTTTTATATAAAAAAGAAGATGTAGTTTGATTTTCAATGCGGCAAAATGACACAGAATTTAACAAATATAGGTCACTATACGGTCTTTTATAATGAGCAATGTATTTTCCTGACACAGTTTGTTACTCCTTATATAATTTCATTTATTTTGAATCATTGTTTGTTAGGCAGGGCCGTAACTACCTATGAGGCAGGGGAGGCAACTGCCTCCCCTGAATTTTCTACACCAAAATTTTTTTAGAAGTAATAAAATGAAATATTGACAGGATGCACACGAAGAACTCGAATTTGTATTATAAACAACACAAGTTTACAGTTTTAACAGTTATGATACATGATACATGATATATCCGTCATTTTCAGGTTGTTTTTAACCATTTCAGTATTTGTTTTAGATTTTTTTTCGTGTGGCCATCTATCTGTTATTCAGTATTTCCTATGTCGTACGAGAACGCATATGAAACTTTGCTTTCAACAATTTTAAATACAACTTCAATAATTGTAGTACTATACATGTCTGTTCAGCTTTCAACAATATTGAAATTCAAGGTCCTCGATAAAAAAAATATCTTGCGTTCTACTATCTTGCTTTATATGTTTTTTTTTTCTAACTTACCAGTTTGATTTCTAACAAAAATATCTTTATATCTGTAATACTAAAATTACGAGGTCCAATTTGTCAGCCGTCATCGAGTCTTAAATTAAGGAAATCTTCGGAGTCTTAAAGTAAGGAAATCGAAGGAAATCTTGTCATTTTAATCGTAATCGAAGGAAAACTGGTCATCGTTTATATAAGCTTTGGATTTCAAATATTTTGGCCACGAGCATCACTGAAGAGACATGTATTGTCGAAATGCGCATCTGGTGCAGGAGAATTGGTACTGTTAATTTTATTAAACCATTTTACTTAGGGAAAAAAATCGGCGGCCCCAAAACCCTGCCTCCCCTGAATTCGAACCCTAGTTACGGCCCTGTTAGGTGATTATATGCCATCATCCCTGCATGTCATTTGAAATTGATAATTAAGAAATGAATTTACTTCGTTTATTTACAGGCATTGCCATAGGTTCAATAAACGGACCTTGCTTGTTTGTACTCGGAAAGTATTTTGACAAACGAAGGAGTTTAGCGAACGGAATAACTATGAGTGGAGTCAGCTTTGGTGGTCTTATAATGGGACCTTTATCCAGACTACTTATTGATACATATGGACTTAGAGGAGCCTTCCTTATAATTGGAGGTATTCATTTTCATACAGTTATGGCAGGCGCTTTATTGCGACCAGAAACGTTTTATCGGGTTGTTATTAAAAAAAGAAACCGTAAAATCAGTGATGATAATAAAAAAGATCAGAAAATAAGAAAAATAAGTGATGGTAAAAGCCCAGAACTTAGAACGAGAAAAATAAGTGATGGTAAAAGCCCAGAACATAGAACTAGAAAAATAAGTGATGGTATAAATAGGTCAGAAAACAAATATAGAAAAATAAGTGATGGAAATAGCCCTGAACATAGAACTAGGAAAATTAGTGATGGAAATAGCCCAGATCATAGAATTAGAAAAATAAGTGATCCAAAAAACTCAGTCGGAATATCAGAACAAAGAACACGAAAATTTAGTGACACTAGAAAACCAGAAACAAAATCACTGTTAGAAGAAAATAATGATCAGTCTGACGGATTCCGTCCAAGATCACTCACAGGCGACTCGTTTTCGCCTTTAGCTAGAAAAGCAATGCTACAACGAATGCGTTCAAGAACAGAATCGGAAGTTATGCAAGTTGATATGGACCCAAGTTTAGTTGAATCAAACCACCATACCACTTCGTCTCAAGGAAACATACTTAAAAAAATTGGAAGTTCCGAGACGACAAGAAGACATTATTTAAGTAGCGAATATTTATATGATATCAATACAGCTGAAATAATTAGATCAATAAGTGATGAGAGTGTGAATAAGGTAGATATAACTTTAGAAACCAAACATAGCTTGATGTCCGTTCTTCGTTATGTGTTCAACTGTGAAATATTTAGAAACATTGGCTTTACATTGTTTATAATAGCTTATTTAACAGGAAGTATTGGTTGCTTATATCCAATCATGTTTATTCCTCCGCTAGCAGACTTCCACGGGATAGACAAAACCCGTACTAGTCTTATCATATCTATTTCCAGTGTTGTAGACATATTTGGTCGGGCAGGAAGTGGAATATTCGCAGACCATGGTTTTATTGGTAGAAAACAAATTATGATTATTGCATTGATTATATGTGGCATTATAAATTCCTTAAACCCGTTTTATACTGAATTCTGGTCCCTTGTTTTATATTCTGTGATATACGGACTCATCGGAGGGACTATGTTTGCTATTAATTCATCTACTTTGTCAGAAATAATCGAACCGGAACGGTTCGGCCAAGCTATTGGGCTAATGACTGGAGGTCAGCACATATTTTTTGGAATTGCTGGACCATTCAATGGTAAGTGGCTTACTGAAAAGTTTAAATTGGCGGTAATATCTAAACAACCTATGCAAGGATGCAAAATTCTCTCAATGATTATAAGCATAGAAAACAAATCTGTATATTTAAAAATGCTTTACATGTTAATTGTTATTTTTAGTTCAAATGTAGATGAGAAGTGTTACTTTCCATTTCTATAAGTAGCTGAAGTCAATGGATGTGTACCAAGCTTTTGCAGACGAAAGTAGCGTTTTTTCTTCTTCTGGCATATTAATATTTATTGGAATAAATGTATTCTTTTTCCCAACAGGTGAACTTATCTTTTTTAGCAAACACAGCCAATAACATTGTAGTGTGAAATATCTGAGACTTCTGAATTCCCATAGAACGGGATAACATAAATTTGAAAGGAAATCAACAGTAATGATCCATTTCTTTTTATTACGCATGATAGCTATACATTTTTTTTTACTTACACGATATAAAAGGCAAAATATTAAGAAATAAAATTCATTGATTGATTTAATGTTTTTTCGTGCGTGTTTAGTGTTAAGTGGCAAATATTTAATACAAGTCCTTAACGCAAACCAACCAACAATAAATGCATAATGTAGGTTTTTAACCGGATTTTCGAAGTAAAAATCGGTTATTGATTTGGCTTCAAGTTATGTCGAATAGGATGATGGATGCGTCATTTTCGCTGCCTTAGTAAATTAAGGGTTGTTTGATAAGGTTGTAATTTTGCTTCTGAATATAACCACCTACGGACATTCAGAGATCGTGGTACTCACTTTACAGGTAAAAATCTGTTCCTTTTCTTACCGGACAAGAATTAAATTGAAATCATTACACTTTTAAAAGTTGTAGGTTGTAATCAAGTATTTTAGATTGTTTTGATTTTATTTGCAGGTGCATTGAGAGATCTGACGGGTAGTTATAATGCTACATTCTTTTTCTTTGGATTTGCAAATTTCTTTGGAGCGTTTTTATTGGTCGTAGACGTTATATATATCAAACTAAATGGACAAAGGAAAACACAGCTTGCTGAGGTTGAACTTGAGACATGACAGACGTTTCTTTAATCAGTATTATGTTAACCGGTTTTATGTTATTCGCATTTATCTTATAGTCAAACAAATAACAAAGAAGTTGTTTCTTCAACGATTACTAAAATTTCTTTTTTCCCCTTGATTACAATATAACAGTATGAAGATGTGGTATGATTGCCAATACAACAACACTCCACAATATACATTATTACATCATGCAGATCCAGAATTTTTGAAAAAAGTGAGTGGTGAGGGGTAACTTATTCCAATAAAAACCGATTTCTTGCAGGGTTTATGTAAAAAAAAAATCATTAAGATCGTTTGAAAAACGTAATTGACTTTGTCAGCGACAAAAAACGGGACATAACGCCCTCTATACCACTCGGTCCACCACTGATCACCCTTTATACTAACTTATGCTAGTAAAATATGATTCATAGAGACACGGCTGCGTTGAGAGAAGTCTTTGGATATGCTGTATGAAAGTGTTACTTTGTTAAAGTACCCAGTAGTGACAATAAACCGTTTTGTTTTTATCGGAAACTTATCGTTGAATTCTTTTGGCATATTTTCTATGGATTGATTCATTAAGGAAGTTCGCTTTTCAGTTTCAGAGTAATTAACTTTTTAAAACACTAGTTTATATAGATAGGGGATTAATAAAGGAATCCAAAGAGCAACAAAAAAAAAATATAGGTCACTGTGCTTGTTTTCGAGATAATAGCCAGTGAAATTTTGGCGGGAAAATATTCTCTCTTGACTTTTCATAGCTTTATCATTGACAAATTGAAGTTCTCAAAAACTGTTAAAAAGTAATTAAAATTTAATAAGACTTTTACAGATGGCTTTGAATCATTTTACATGTAAAAGATTTATAAAAATAAAAATGGGGGTCACCGGGCAATTTTGGTCTTTTTCGTGCTTTGCTTTTATAATACATATGTTCTTCTTTCAAAAATGAAAAGTTAAAAGATTACCTGTACCTCATTTTTTTAAAGCTAGAAATGAAACCCCACTATCTTGCTCATACAATTGCTTTGATCGTTTTAGTATTAAAAAAGTGGATTTTCCTTTTCTAAGTAGACTAAGTACTTAAAAAAATACACGTATCAAAGAAAGACCACAAAAACTTGTGCACTTTATGGTTAATTTAGAATAAACAAAACCATGACTACATGGTATAGTCTGAGTCGTAGCATGCGATTGATTGGGGTTATATGTATAATGGATTATAACTGACCATTCATTTTTGACTGATGCTAAGAAAACTTTTTTGCTTGTAAATTGAATGTTGTAAAATTTCGGAAAACAGGAAGTGAATAAATAGGGATGTGCAAAAATTGCATACTCGAATCGATACAATTCAACATTATAAACCTGCTGACCAAATATTAAAATTGTTTCCATTCATGGAAACCAAGACTGAAACTTTGACTTTGACGGAAGTTTTCTTTCTGACTGACGTACGGATAGAGTCGAGCGGTTAATATATATAGATTTTACAACTGCAACAAATGTATTACGATATATCTCCACTCGAGACAGTTAAATTTTAATATTTAAAGCGCGAGGCTTTCATGATTAAAATTTAACTGTTGAGAGTGGAGAAATATTGTAATTCACGAGTTACAGTGGTGGAATCTGTTTCTCTAATGATTTTTATCCTTCCTTTTCAAAGATTTGAGGAAAGTTGTGTACTTTTGGTGTGACGTCATCAGGCATGGTCACCTTTTTTCATGACGTAACAATAAGAAAATTCAGAAGAAAACAAGAAAATTTAACGTCACAATTAAATTTCAACCAATCATTTGCCGAGAACAGATTTTTCACTAGTGAGAAGAAATATTTTTCTCACACCGGTCAGGAAATGTGAAAATAGCACAAAAATTAGAGAAACCTGCTTCCGGCTCTGTCGACGCTAGTAAAGAGTGTAATGGTTGACTGTATGACTGTTAAAACCGTTTTCTAATCAACCTTTAATATCGGGTTTGACCACCGAGAATAATAAAGTGTGACACATTCAAAGCAGGTTATACACACCTGTTCATAACATGTGATACTTTACGACTGTCGGGTGAAGATAAAAAAAAAATGAAAAAAAAAAAACAGTATCACCAGCCCAGTAGTCAACACTTCGGTGTTGACATGAATATCAGTAATGTGGTCATTTTTACAAATTTCCTGTTGAAAAAACTTTTTTTGAAAAACTAATGATTTTCTTATCCCAGGCATTTATTACCGAAGCCGTATTTGGCACAACTTTTTGGAATTTTGGATCCTCAATGCTCTTCAACTTTTTACTTGTTTGGCTGAATACATATTTTGATATGAGCGTCACTGATGAGTCTTATGTAGACGAAACGCGCGTCTGGCGTACTAAATTATAATCCTGGTACCTTTGATAACTAATTACTTGTGTCCGATGCTCTTTTCTAGATTAACCTTCATCAGGAACGCTCAAAGCCGAATATGTATTTTAAAGCCAAGAATATATGAGTACCTAAACAGTTGACGATACAGCAGACTTTTCGTCAACTGTTACTCTCAGCTGATTATTCCGTTTAAAAAAACCCAAGAAAGCATCATTTATATTATTTTGTTATAATACTCGCAGTGTTGAACATATAAACGGTACCCATTTTCTGCACCATACGCGCATTTCGATAATCAATGTCTCTTCAGTGACAAAAAAGTATACCTTAAGACGAACTAGGAATTATAGTTTTACATTAGGGAGATATACTCCTCAATTTAAAATTATTTCTAAAATTTTGAAATAGCAAATTTGAATAACACATAATCAGTACTGAAGTACTGGCTACTGGGTTGGTAATTCCCTCGGAAACTATCAGTCCACAAACAGAGGCATCCTAACAATTCGGGCTCGATCTAATATAAATGGATCTATCGGCTTCATCTGAATCTTCTAATTGCAGTTACCAAGGTAATAATCATACTGTTGAACAACAGCTTCTTTCGTTTTTATTCGTTAAATAATCTCAACACAAGAAAAAAAAAATAATTATACAAAAACAAAAGCTATATAAAATCTATAAAAAGTAATACAAAACATTCAAAGCATATCATATCATTAAACATAAAATGTCAACTCAAAAATATTAAACATAACTGCTCATACTAACTTAGTAAGCAGATCAAGCCGACAATAACTTTCACCTTAACTGTTACACTTTTTAAGGAAAACAAGGAGACATGCAAGAAGGACATCTACCAATTCCATTTTTCAATGTCAAAGGTACAAAGAATGACCGTGCAAACCGAAAGACAAAAGGGATAGAAGCGGGTTAACATAAACTTAGTGAGATATTCAATATAAAGGCAACTGGATAATAATGATATCACCAACATTTCACAGTCCCTATGTTTTCAACCAAATGTTTCCCTTTTCTCAGCTCTTCAAATATTTTATCTTAAGTTTTACTTCTAGAAAACGTATTGTGAATGTATCTATTTCTACATTTTTACATGCCAATTTCAACCAACGTTTATACATCTTGTTTTTACACACGTTTCGGAAGTCGACCTACTACTAAAAAGTAAAATCACAAAAATACTGAACTCAGAGGAAAATCAATTCGGAAAGTCCATAATCACATGGCAAAATCAAATAACAAAACGCATCAAAAATGAATGGACAAGAACTGTCATATTCCTGACTTGGTACAGGCATTTTCAAATGTAGAAAATGGTGGATTGAACCTGGTTTTATAGCTAGCGTATTCTGGTATAACTAGTAATCCTAATATCATTTCATTTCACTTTTCAATGCATTGCATTTAAGATGTCTCATTTCTCTGGACAAAATTTACAATTTACAGATCACGGTAAGGTTAATGTAAAGATAATCTAAAACAAGACTGAAACATTCAAAAGGAGACTTAAAGATTTAACAAAGTACAGGTAACAAAGTAAACCCTACAAACCCTCTGTCATTTGAGAGAAGAATACACTGGTACTTGAATACGAACAAACATGAACATGAATATATTTGTTCATCACAAATAAAGCTTTCACTACACTAAATATTTACTTTGTGTTGTTCAAACTGAGCAGACGTTAGTTGATTTATGGATACACGCGAACACACGAATAACTTAATGTATTCCATTTGGACTGATTATAAGCATAGAAAGATGTCTTATTACAACACGATAAAAACACAACAACACCAATTAATTCTGATAAAAATCACAATGTTACTTAATCTGCATTTACAATTCGTCATGTCTTTTGACTTTCTCCACACGTTCTAGTCCTATTGCTGGTATTTCCTTGGACCAGAATTCTACCATTTTGGGACTTAGATTACTTCTCAGTGCCAGTGGTGTGTCGAGATCTAGATAATATCTTGATGTAAGGTCAAATGGTTTCCATAGAATTGCTCCCTCACCACCATACGGTTCCCTGAAAAAAAGAACATCAAGGAATATTCAAACACATTCCATATTTGTCGCTGAATGTAAAGGAACAGATTTTCAATTAAGTAAAGGAGAGATGAGTTGACAAATTTTATTACATGAGTTCATTCAATAACTGTATGTTTCATTGTTTCATTGTTTAACTGTGTTCATTTTTCATGTTATTTTTTTTTACTAACGTACATCAGCTCTTAATTTTAGTTTAAAGTAAGTTTAATAGAGTTATAAATGAACGAATTCATTAAATCTTATGCATTTTTATCAAGAATATTGTCACATAAAAATAAAAGCATTCTAAACTTGTAAGTAAAACAAACATCTAATAAGTAGGTAATGCATATTGCTCATTTCAAATACATTAAGTATATAATTTTTATGCAGATCCGCTGAAATAACTCTTGTTTTGGAAGTATAAACTAACTGGTTCTGATAGTAAAATTGCTGAACTCAAACAAATAAATTCTTTTTTACTTATTTTATGACAATGCCTTAAAAATAATATTCATCTTTCAGTATATTAATACATACAATATAATTTCAAGAAACCCTTCGTGTATAACTTTTTACTTACAGGATCTTTAAATTTCTAGAGAATATCTGCCTTTTAATTTTTAAAAAAAAATATATTATGTTTTTTTTTTTTTTTTTTTTTGAAGTTAAGCTTTCTAACAAAAATTCTGGTTAGTTAATCTTGCTTTTATACAGGTAAGCTAGTTCTGCTTTCTTAAATATAGCCTGGTTAGCTCATCCTTTTACATACAGTCTTGCTAGCCCATCTTTTAAAAACAGTCTGGCTAGTTCAACATTCTAACATACAGTCTGACCGGTTCAGATTTCAAACATAAAGTCCTTCTTACATTCAGTCAAACTTAATCCACGTTCTTACATACAGAATTGCTAGTTCAACGTTCTTACATACAGCCTGACTAGTTCATCTTTCATTCATTCAGTCTGCCTAATTCAGCGTTCTTACATACAGAATAACTAATACATCTTTCTTAAATACAGCCTGGCTAATTCAGCTTTCTTATATACCGAATGGCTAGTTCAGTTTCCTAACATACTGTTTAGCTAGTTCAGCTTTCGTACATACAGTGTGGCTAGTTCATCTTTCTTAAATTCAGCCTGGCTAGCACATCCTTCGTACATACAGTCTGGCTAGGTCATCCTTCTTACATTCAGTTAAGCTAATTCAGCCTTCTTACATACAGTATGGTCATTTCAGCTTTCTAACACACAGTCTAGGTAGTTCATCTTTTAACATACAGTCGGGCTACTTCAGCTTTCTTATATAAAGTATGGCTAGTTCAGCTTTCTTACATAAGTTATGCAGTACGACTATTTCAGCCTTCTTTCATTCAGTCTGGTCAGTTCAGTTTTCTAACAAACAGTATAGGTAATTCTGTTTCTTATATATAGTTGGACTACTTCAGCTTCCAAACAAACAGTCTGCCTCAGCTACACATGCATGTATCGAAAGAGGTTTTAACATATATTTCTTCAATAGCAATTTTAAACGAATCTAAAGTTAAATGATTGAAACATAGAAATTGAATAATGCAATGCTTACCCGGTTTTTGCAAATGACGTCCAATACTGAATAATCTTGTCGGATAAATCTTTTTCTTCCGGTGTGAACTGAGTCTCGTTTAGAGACGGCATGACGATGTGCATATCAAACATAAACTGAAGATCTTCGCCATGACCAGAACCCGTTGCCCACTCAGGTAACGGAGCAAATCCCCATTCTATGTGTTTTTCCCTGGAAAACACATATTGGTAAGACTTGCCCCCTAGACGTGTGTGATAGCTGAGCATCTCCATTGCCGGATGATTGAATATGATATCACCCAGAAAATGATTTGCTCTCATGCTTTGCTCATCTTTAGAACTTTCAGTTGTGTAATAGGAACACATCTTCTGCTTTATATCAGTATCATTTTTGTAAAATAATTCAACAAAAGGAGCAACCATTCCCTCACAAATAAATCTAGCTGGAATTCCCTCGGTTACATTAAACTCATAGATTTCCTGCATTTTTGGGAATATTATAAAATATAGAACAAGTCCTTCGTTTGATGTATATCCAGTAATGAAGTCTAGAGACTTGAAAAAATTTGCAACCTCTGTTGATTTGTCATCTAAACTTGAAATTGGATGATCGTGGAACAACTCTCCGTCTACCACGGCAAAATATGGCGTTTGATAGCTTTCTATTCTATCTTGGGGCATAGAACTTTCCATATTAGTGGCTTCCAATAGTTCACTGTAGTCTTTATCTCGCAGACAGTTTACAAATTTAAACATATCATTGATTGGACATGATGTCTTCTGTGCCAGTTCAATGGTTCTATCATTAATTTGTTTCTTTGTCATAATACTCAATCTACTAACAACACCACTTTGTGCTATAATTCTGTGGAATAGTCCTTGGTTAGAAGGTATTAGGGACTGGAAAGACACACTCCATCCACCAGCAGATTCTCCAAATAAGGTAACAGAATCGGGGTTACCTCCAAATGATTCAATATTGTCGTGTACCCATTGAAGTGCTAGTTTCTGGTCCCATAGACCATAGTTTCCAAGTGCAGCCGGGTGGTCAAGAGTAAAAAATCCGAGTATATCTACCCTATAATTAATTGTTATAACTATAACATTGCCTTGTGTCGCTATCCATCCTCCGTCATACTGACTGGAAAACCCTGCCATGAAACCTCCGCCATATATCCACACCATTACGGATAATTTCCTGTTTTCATCTAGACTCCCCGGAACATAAACATTAAGGAATAAACAGTCTTCAGACATTTTACGAGGTGCAAAGTCTGGAGTATATTCAGAAACCGTCTGGGGGCATCCTGCCCCAAACTCTGTTGCGTCAAGAACATCTGTCCATTTGTCGACTGGTTCTGGTTTTTTGAACCTCAGAGGTCCGACAGGTGGTTTGCCAAATGGAATTCCGCGGAATTCATGAAGGTTCATTCCGGTATGTTTGTTTTGTGTCTTGAGTCCATCTATCGGACCAGACGGAGTGTTTACTCTAGCTTTTTCTATCTTATCGCCTGCTGTGAAGGCTAAGCCTATTAAAGCCATATAAATAGTAGGTGTGAAGGTATTCATTGTCCTGAAATGAGTATAACAGATTTTTATTTTGATTTTGATTTAGAAATAAACAATTTATACGAAAATACACAAAAGGATAGAGTAAAAAATATTGAAATGATATAAGCCTATCGTAAAATTTTTCATTGGTGCAGATTTGTGTAAAATCGAAAAGTGTACCTTTTTGGTTTATATATTTTTTTATTATACGACACTGGAACAGTAATGCTTTTTGTCTTTTTCATTATATGACATGAAAACAGTTCAGACTTCTGCTTTTACATTAGTATGACATGGAACAGTAATGATTTATGTCTTTTTCATTATATGACACGGGAACAGTAATGATTTATGTCTTTTTCATTATATGACATGGAACAGTAATGGTTTATGTCTTTTTCATTATATGACACGGGAACAGTAATAATTTATGTCTTTTTCATTATATGACATGGGAACAGGAATGAATTATGTCTTTTTTTATTATATGACATGGGAACAGGAATGAATTATGTCTTTTTCATTATATGACACGGGAACAGTAATGGTTTATGTCTTTTTCATTATTTGACATGGGAACAGTAATGATTTATGTCTTTTTCATTATATGACACGGGAACAGTAATGATTTCTGTCTTTTTCATTATATGACACGGGAACAGTAATGGTTTATGTCTTTTTCATTATATGACACGGGAACAGTAATAATTTATGTCTTTTTCATTATATGACATGGGAACAGGAATGAATTATGTCTTTTTTATTATATGACATGGGAACAGGAATGAATTATGTCTTTTTCATTATATGACACGGGAACAGTAATGGTTTATGTCTTTTTCATTATTTGACATGGGAACAGTAATGATTTCTGTCTCTTTCATTATATGACATGGAACAGTAATGATTTATGTCTTTTTTATTATATGACATGGGAACAGGAATGAATTATGTCTTTTTCATTATATGACACGGGAACAGTAATGGTTTATGTCTTTTTCATTATTTGACATGGGAACAGTAATGATTTCTGTCTCTTTCATTATATGACATGGAACAGTAATGATTTATGTCTTTTTTATTATATGACATGGGAACAGGAATGAATTATGTCTTTTTCATTATATGACACGGGAACAGTAATGGTTTATGTCTTTTTCATTATATGACACGGGAACAGTAATAATTTATGTCTTTTTCATTATATGACATGGGAACAGGAATGAATTATGTCTTTTTTATTATATGACATGGGAACAGGAATGAATTATGTCTTTTTCATTATATGACACGGGAACAGTAATGGTTTATGTCTTTTTCATTATATGACACGGGAACAGTAATGGTTTATGTCTTTTTCATTATTTGACATGGGAACAGTAATGATTTCTGTCTGTTTCATTATATGACATGGAACAGTAATGATTTATGTCTTTTTTATTATATGACATGGGAACAGGAATGAATTATGTCTTTTTCATTATATGACACGGGAACAGTAATGGTTTATGTCTTTTTCATTATATGACACGGGAACAGTAATGGTTTATGTCTTTTTCATTATTTGACATGGGAACAGTAATGATTTCTGTCTCTTTCATTATATGACATGGAACAGTAATGATTTATGTCTTTTTCATTATATGACATGGGAACAGGAATGAATTATGTCTTTTTCATTATATGACACGGGAACAGTAATGGTTTATGTCTTTTTCATTATTTGACATGGGAACAGTAATGATTTATGTATTTTTTATTATATGACACGGGAACAGTAATGATTTTTGTCTTTTTCATTATATGACAAGGGAACAGTAATGGTTTATATCTTTTTTTCATAATATGACACGGGAACAGTAATGAATTATGTCTTTTTCATTATATGACACTGGAACACTAATGATTTATGTCTTTTTCATTATATGACAAGGGAACAGTAATGATGTATGTCTTTTTTCCTTATATGACATGGGAACAGTAATGATTTTTGTCTTTTTCATTATATGACACGGGAACAGTAATGATTTATGTCTTCTTTATTATATGACACGGAAACAGTAATGATTTATGTCTTTTTCAGTATATGACATGGCACAGTAATGGTTTATATCTTTTTTTCATTATATGACACGGGAACAGAAATGAATTATGTCTTTTTCATTATATGACACGGGAACAGTAATGATTTATGTCTTTTTCATTATATGACATGGGAACAGTTATGAATTATGTCTTTTTCTTTATATGAAACGGGAACAGTAATAATTCATGTCTTTTTCATTATATGACACGGGACCAGTAATGGTTTATGTCTTTTAATTATATGACACTGGAACAGTAATGATTTATGTCTTTTTCATTATATGACATGGGAACAGTTATGAATTATGTCTTTTTCTTTATATGAAACGGGAACAGTAATAATTCATGTCTTTTTCATTATATGACACGGGACCAGTAATGGTTTATGTCTTTTAATTATATGACACTGGAACAGTAATGATTTATGTCTTTTTTCCTTATATGACATGGGAACAGTAATGATTTTTGTCTTTTTCATTATATGGCACGGGAACAGTAATGATTTCTGTCTCTTTCATTATATGACATGGAACAGTAATGATTTATGTCTTTTTTCCTTATATGACACGGGAACAGTAATGGTTTATATCTTTTTCATTATATGACACGGGAACAGTAATGATTTATGTCTTTTTCATTATATGACATGGGAACAGTAATGATTGATGTCTTTTTCATTATATGACACGAGAACAGTAATGATTTATGTCTTTTTCATTATATGAGACGGAAATAGTAATTTTTTATGTCTTTTTCATTATATGACATGGAACAAGTAATGATTTATGATTTTTTCATTATATGACATGGGAACAGTAATGATTTATGTCTTTTTCATTATATGGCACGGGAACAGTAGTGATTTATGTCTTTTTTCCTTATATGACATGGGAACAGTAATGATTTTTGTCTTTTTCATTATATGACACGGGAACAGTAATGATTTATGTCTTCTTTATTATATGACACGGAAACAGTAATGATTTATGTCTTTTTCAGTATATGACATGGCACAGTAATGGTTTATATCTTTTTTTCATTATATGACACGGGAACAGAAATGAATTATGTCTTTTTCATTATATGACACGGGAACAGTAATGATTTATGTCTTTTTCATTATATGACATGGGAACAGTTATGAATTATGTCTTTTTCTTTATATGAAACGGGAACAGTAATAATTCATGTCTTTTTCATTATATGACACGGGACCAGTAATGGTTTATGTCTTTTAATTATATGACACTGGAACAGTAATGATTTATGTCTTTTTTCCTTATATGACATGGGAACAGTAATGATTTTTGTCTTTTTCATTATATGACACGAGAACAGTAATGATTTATGTCTTTTTCATTATATTAGACGGAAATAGTAATTTTTTATGTCTTTTTCATTATATGACATGGAACAGTAATGGTTTATATCTTTTTTTCATTAGATGACACGGGAACAGGAATGAATTATGTCTTTTTCATTACATGACAAGGGAACAAGTAATGATTTATGATTTTTTCATTATATGACATGGAACAGTAATGATTTATGTCTTTTTCATTATATGGCACGGGAACAGTAGTGATTTATGACTTTTTCATTATATCACATGAGAACAGTAATGGTTTATATCTTTTTTTCATTACATGACACGGGAACAGTAATGAATTATGTCTTTTTCATTACATGACAAGGGAACAAGTAATGATTTATGATTTTTTCATTATATGACACGGGAACAGTAATGATTTCTGTCTCTTTCATTATATGACATGGTAATAGTAATGATTTATGTCTTTTTCATTAATAATTTCAATAAAACTGCTGTGAAAATTTCCCTGTTTACAATTTATCAAATTGCGTTCCGTTTATCAAAATACTCTTGGAATCTCAGTTTGAATAGATATAGGAAGATATAGTATGAACGCCAATGGGACAACTCTCTATCCAAGTCACAATTTATCAAAGTAAACCATTATGGTCAAGGTACAGTCTTCAACACGGAGCCTTGGCTCACAATGACCAGCAAGCTATACAGTGATCCCCCCAAAATACTAGTGTAAAATCATTTAAACGGGAAAATCAACGATATAATCTATAATCTATATAAAAAACAAGAAAAGAGAAACATGTGTGAACTACATCAAGTAGCGACAACTACTGAACATCAGGACTGGGTTGCACAAACGTCATTTAACTTTAAGTACTAGTTAAATATATTTTAAACCTCAATTAAAATTAAATGACCGTTATTTCTGTTGCACAAAGGTTTATTAGAGTTAAATAACGTTTAAATGTGACTTAACGTTGCGTAAAGTTAAAAGTGGTAAGGGGGCACTTTTAAATTTTAAATAGGGAGTTTAAAATGGAGGAAATGCTGTTGTTTGGAAATATATTGCACGATCCAAAGCCACCCAGAAAATATAGAAAAAGGCTACTTACATTAGATGACCTCACAGACAAGGAGCTCCGAGCAAGGTACAGATTCGGGAGAAATTCGATCATAAGGATCACCGACATAGTGCGGAAGGACATCGAACATCCTACCCAGAGAAGTCAGTCTCTTAGTGCAGAGATGCAGGTAACCGAAAACAAAATAACTTTGCATGCAGTGTGATATTTCTCAAAGTTTTAACACATTTCACTACGTAAAGAAGTATCCTATACACATTTTACAGATTATTGTAACAGAAATGTAATGTTCTTGCTTGATAAACACATGTCAATTCAAGGATATTTCAAAAAGTCGTATCGTTTCACCCAAATCTTTGTTTGTTTTTCATTTTTCCACACACAAATGAATGTATAAAGGGAAATAACTCCTATGGTATGGTAAATGAGGTTCCTTTTGGGATTTTTAAAAACAAATACCGTCAATCTTCTTGTATAGTTTAATTGAACTGTCGGCGGCAGGGACGTTCCTTAACCCCGATTCCCATCCCTTCCATCATTACTCCGGGCACCTCAAACCCCGTTTCCTCGGACCTCTCCCTTTTTCAATTTGCCCGTTGAACATTTCGCTAATTCTCCATGCACCAATCCCGCCCCTTTACCCCGCTTCTCGACCTCTCCACCTACTACCTCTACCCCCGTACCATCGCCCTCCCTGTCCGACGCCTCCTATCTCAGACAATTATTATTTATCAGCCCCAAAATCTCTGACTATCTGAATTGACTATTAAAATGTTGCCTTAATTGATCGCTCGTTTGGTAGTAGATTAGATTTGTTTCTCCTGTATAGTTTTATTGTTAATGTTTACGTCAATGATTTATGTTGCGTTCCCATCTCTACTTCCACGATATTAGTACATAAAAGACATACCTGTGTTCTCAGAAGTCACGTCAATACGTCTATTTTATTTTTTACGCCTGAATACACAGCAAATCTTTCACATCATGAATCATATTTTGGTAGGGACAAGACGCTGAGACATTCAGCACAAAATCCTTATCATATATTTTGAAAATACGAAAAAATTATACCTGTTTATAAATATTTTGACCAAAAGCATTTGATCTATAGCTGTATGAATCTATTTCACAGAGAGTTAAAATTTACTAATATTTGTTGCATAACCTAAGGTTTCACTCACATATGCTATAATAATAGTAACATTTGATTCAGTTTTAGTGTACTTATGATATAATCTGCAATCCTGCCATAATTAGATCTTTCCACTTTTCTGTGGAAAGACTTATTATGTTTCTTCTGATTATTAAGTCTTTCCAACTTTCTGTGGAAAGACTTATTGTATTTCTTCTGATTATTATTATTTTCTTTTCCGCCCCATTTTGAAACTGTTGTTTCGCAATATATCACTTAGGTATTTCTTATATTGTATCGTACAGTTTATGGGCTTTTAAATTTCACCCTGCTAAGACAAATAATTTTCTTCGTGAGAGTTATCTCCCTATTCACTGTTTATCAAATGTGTGCATCTCCTTCCTAACAAAAAAAGATAGTGACAAAATTCTTTTTACAAATTGTTGGTTATATCCTGAGGAATTTTTGGCTATTTTAGATCGAAGAGATTCGATGAAATTTTATAGGAGTTATCTACCTTTACAAAATAAATTTGTCGGTATGTTTTTTTAACTCATAAACAGTTAACCGTATAACCCTGGAATGTTTTTATTTGAGTCCCCTAGGTCCTAATTTAGAAAATGAGGTCAAGGTCAAAGGTTAAGGTTAAGTTTTCAATTGTGACTTCTGCTTGATTTTGCATTTTCTCTGACACTTTGAAAAATTCAGTTATACATATAAAAAAAAACCCAGTGCAAAATGTTTGCTTTATTGTTATGAAGATATGCTACATTAAGATTTAAACAAAAAATTCTCTGAAACTGATATTATCTAGATGCTTTATTTCTTGATTGATAACATATTTGTTACGTTCGGAGGACATGTTTTTCAACAGACTGGCGGCATTCCAATTGGAACAAACTGTGCCCCTCTACTTGCCGACTTGTTTCTTTATTATTATGAGGCTGACTTCATGCAGAAACTTCTTAGAAAGAAAAATAAGAAGTTAGCAATATCCTTTAACTCTACTTTCCGCTATATAGATGATGTTCTTTCACTAAATAATTCAAAATTTGGTGACTATGTGGAACGCATCTATCCCATCGAGCTAGAGATAAAGGAGACTACAGATACAGTAAAGTCGGCCTCAGAACTTGGCTTTTACATCTAGAAATTGACAATGAGGGTCGGTTGAAAACAAAACTTTACGACAAAAGAGATGATTTCAGCTTTCCAATTGTGAACTTTCCATTTCTAAGTAGAAACATTCCAGCAGCACCTGCATACGGGGTATATATCTCCCAATTGATACGATATTCCCGTGCTTGCATTTGCTATCATGATTTTCTTGATAGAGGGTTGCTGCTCACAAGGAAGCTATTAAACCAAGAGTTCCAAATGGTGAAGTTGAAATCATCCCTTCGTAAATTTTACGGACGCCATGACGAGTTGGTTGACCGTTATGGAATAACCGTTTCACAAATGATATTGGATATGTTCCTTACGTCGTAACTACAATCCCCTTCCCTTTCATGAATGTGACCTACCGAATAAGACTATTTACCGGATTTGATATCACATAAGCAAAACGACGGGTGCCACATATGGAGCAGGATCTGCTTACCCTTCCGGAGCACCTGAGATCACCCCATGTTTTTGGTGGGGTTCGTGTTGTTTATTCTTTAGTTTTCTTTGTTGTGTCATGTGTGCTGTTGTTTGTTTGTCTTTTTCATTTTTAGCCGTGGCGTTGTCAGTTTGTTTTAGATTTATGAGTTTGAATGTCCCTTTGGTCTCTTTCGTCCCTCTTTTAAGTCTGATACAATTAAAGAGCATCTTATAGGAGTTGGTGCCCCTGAAATGTCTTGATATGATGTTATTTGATTACAACTTCATCTTAGTTCATTATAAGGCATTTGACCTTGTACAAAAAGTTATATATGTTACAAATGACCTTGAAAAATGACTAACGGAAGTGACCTTGAGAAAACCGGAAGTAGCCTTTTTTGCAATTTTTTTCATATGAAATTACTCAGAATCCATATATTTTGTCATATAGATACATTAACTGATTACTGGAGACTAAAAATGACTTCCATCAAACCGGAAGTGGCCAATTATCTCTCATTCTACATATAAAACTATATAAAAACTATATATTTTTGGAATCAGTGTGAAAGAAGCTATAATATGAGACCGGAAGTGGCATTCATTTCACCGGAAGCAGCATATTATCTCCCTTACATCACTCAAAAATATAACTAAACCATTATGTATCGCATTAGTATGAAGAAACTATCTTATCAAAATTTCTTTGATGTGGAAAGACTTTCAATTGTTCTCTGAACAATTGGTTTTTAATTTTTTTTCCTTCCGCTTAATTTTGTTCTTGCTATAAATATTCGTTTCGCAATATGTCCCTTAGATATTTGGTATATCATATCGAACAGTTTATGCGCCTTTGAAATTTAACATGAGTAACCCAATACTTTTCTTTGTAGGAGTTATCTCCCCAAACACTGTTTTCCTTGTGTCCACTACTCCTTTGCAACAGTAAATTTAAAAGATTAGGCCAACATTAAAAATATCTTTGTTTCCCATCTCCCGACTGAGGTTGTTAGGGTATGGGTAGGTAGGTAGGCAAATTATTTTATTTTATTTCTTGATATGGTTTTCTATATTGAATTTGTACAAAATTCAACAAATAAGGCTCAAGTCAAGAAAAGTGGGGTATTCCCTGTATTCTAATTCAGTGGACACCCCAGTTTTCTGGTGTTAAAAAAAAAACAGTATACAGGGACCTCCTTTTTTTTCTTATTCATTTAATGTAATGAAATCTATAAAAGCGCACATTCTACTTGTGATAACAATGCTTAATGATAGCAAGTGTTTTTTTAGTTCAAAAATCAAGCTTATTTCAAGTCTAATTTAATGCATAACTCACAACAAAACAATTCCTTTGTTCACCAATTCATACCTTGATCATCAATTATGAGATGACAAAAAGATACAGGTATGTTAATCACTTGGAAATTAAAATTCAATGAATAATTTTTTTCAATAGAAGTGAACATAATTCAGTTATGTTCAGTTACACCTGGATCATGCAGCTTGGTCAATTGATTCCTAAACAAAGATTTGTATGTTTTTTCGAGTTCTAGAAGAAACAAGGGTTCACTTTATGTTCATGTTTTGTATTTCCTAAAATGCTTTTAATAAGTATTTACGAATTCTACTGATGCAGTTATAACGTTCCCCTTTGTAATTTTCATGCCATAAATGAAAAAAGGAAACCCCATTTAAACTGTGTTTGTTTTACACCAGAAAACAGGCACCACATTTCCTGACTTGTGCCCAACCTGTTCAAAGACAAAGTAGATAGATTTTAAAGCACGAGTCGGGCCATTTTTACTCAAAGTCTTTAAGATTGTATCCTTCAAACAGGAACAGAGGCTAGACACAAAGCAAATATAGATGCAATCAGCGGGTTGAAAGATGCTTCAAGTTTTTTTTTATTTTTAAAAAAGATCACCTTTGCACACAAACAAATCGTGTGGCAAAGCATTTTGTTTGTTTTCCTTGATTCCGAATCATGTAGACGCTTCAATGCACAAATACTTTGATTTAAAACGCTCGTTGACTACAGCATCGGAAAGATATCACAAATAACCAACATAGCAAAAAAAATAGTGTACAAGAATGGACAATTAAATTTTTCGGGTCGCGGTGATTTTACCGGGTCGCGGTGATTTTACCGGGTCGGTCGTGTGAGGGGAAACAAACAATATTTTATTTTTGGTCTTACGACAAATTTATTTTATAAAATTGCTCGTTATATCCTTCGCATGATTTGTCCTATTTTGACCAAAGCAAAATATGAGAGTTATTTCCCCTCGTGCATTTGATATAAGTGATATGCATTTCTATCTTGTAAACAATAAGTGATAGAGACCTAGGATCTTTTGATGTGAGGTCCTTGGTCCAAAAAATGAAAATTTGGTCAAGGTCATATTCTATTTTTTGAATTTAGCTTATTTTCACTTATTTCCAAAAAACCATATAGGATATCGACAAATTATTTTTACTAAATTGTTAGTTGCGACATGTCGTAACACGTAAATTTTGATTGCAAGGGTACGTTGAACTAAAAGGGAGTTTTCTCCCCTCTTTTATTTAAAAATACGCGTATGGTGATATAACTCATTAACCAAATATAATTAAAACCTATGGTCTTTTGATTTTAGGTCCTTGGTTTATGACCTAGAAATTGATCTCAAGGTCATAGCTTAATTTGACGTTCTAAGTTTGACCTTTGCTTTTACCTCATATGTACATGTATACATGATAAAGGCATGAGACTTTTGGCAATATGTATCAAACCATTTAACATTGAAAAAAACAAACCGGAAGTGATCTTGTGTAAACCGGAAGTAGCTATTTTTTTGTACTTTATTAATATAAAAGTATAGAACCAGATATTTTTGGATCAGTGTCAAGTAAATATTCAAATATTATCGGAAGTAACATTTTTCAAACCGGTAGTAACGAATTATATCCCTTATTTAAAAAATATTGTATAGAAACCATATATTTTTAAAATCAGCGTACAATAAGCTATCATTTAACGATTGAAATGACATTTTAAACATAAATTTACTGCTTTCATTTTAAAATACATTGTTTTTGGTGGAAAGACTTCAATTGTTCTCTGAACAATTGGTTTTTAATTCATCTAATTTTACGCCCTTTCCAAAATATTACAGCGGCAACGCATTGATTTTATAGTGAGTGCCTTTGTCCCCCGATATCATAATGCTAGATAATAGTGAAGTAAATAGCATATAAAATGAATGCCCAACTTTTAGAATTTATTTGGATAGTTTGCAGTTTGATGTGACAGATAGTGTTATAGATATAAATAAATGCAGAATAATAACAATTGAATTGTTTAACCAGCAATGCAGGTTATATCCCATCAACATCATTATCATTTAACATTTATTCCGGTATAAATCACTTTTAATGTAATTTTAATTAAGATGGATACGCTTAAGAAAAAAAAAAATAAAAAAAATATTTGAGCCAGATCAGTTCATCATATATGTGGTATCCTCTGTTAACAAACTATTCTTACCTTTTTATCAAGTTTTGCTACTTCATCGACTGAATCTTGCACTTGTTATCCAGGTGAAAAAACCCATATTTTGAACTGCTAGGACTTTAAAAAGGCTGGTACTAAAATATGGATAATGAAAAGGGAACGGAAATAATCTTTGCTCTCATTTTCTTCAAATTATGTCTAAAATTTATATCAATCTGATTACGATAATGATCACTTATCTACGCTAATTACACCATGCAAAGATATAAATCGCCCCAGTTCTAAACAAGCCATATCAAGTTGAAAGCAGACCCTTTTTATGCTCTTAATAATTATCTCAGAACGTCACAAGATGAGGATGGTAAAAAAACGACAACGGAATAAAATATAAGCATTTAGAAACCGAAAAGGTAAACACGCGCTAAACGATATATCATAAACAGTATTATTTTTTGTCCCTTATCAAACAGTTAGCCCAGTCTTAGAATTTGCTACAGAAATGAATTCTTATATTAAACTCACTTATTTAATATCATTCTTTAAAAATAAAACTGATCTACTTGAAATGATTTTATTCCTATGTTTAGTAAAGCCCTCGTTGCGACTTAATTTAAAGTAAATATTATAAACCCTCTATATAAAATTCACGTAGATATTTAAAACGATCGAAAGGTTAAATCAATAAAAACTACACATGTCGTCTATTCCAGCATAGTTAACGCATTTATCTTATAGTCTATTCCAGCATAGTTAACGCATTTGTCTTATAGTCTATTCCAGCATAGTTAACGCATTTGTCTTATAGTCTATTCCAGCATAGTTACCGCATTTGTCTTATAGTCTATTCCAGCATAGTTAACGCATCTATCTTATAGTCTATTCCAGCATTGTTAACGCATTTGTCTTATAGTCTATTCCAGCATAGTTAACGCATTTGTCTTACAGCATAGTTAACGCATTTATCTTATAGTCTATTCACGCATAGTTAACGCATTTGTCTTATAGTCTATTCCAGCATAGTTAACGCATTTGTCTTATAGTCTATTCCAGCATAGTTACCGCATTTGTCTTATAGTCTATTCCAGCATAGTTAACGCATTTATCTTATAGTCTATTCAAGCATAGTTAACGCATTTGTCTTATAGTCTATTCCAGCAAAGTTACCGCATTTGTCTTATAGTCTATTCCAGCATAGTTAACGCATTTGTTTTATAGTCTATTCCAGTATAGTTAACGCATTTATCTTATAGTCTATTCAAGCATAGTTAACGCATTTGTCTTATAGTCTATTCCAATATAGTTAACGCATTTGTCTTATATATAACAGGGCCGTAACTACCTATGAGGCAGGGGAGGCAACTGCCTCCCCTGAATTTTCTACACCAAAATTTTTTTAGAAGTAATAAAATGAAATATTGACAGGATGCACACGAAGAACTCGAATTTGTATTATAAACAACACAAGTTTACAGTTTTAACAGTTATGATACATGATACATGATATATCCGTCATTTTCAGGTTGTTTTTAACCATTTCAGTATTTGTTTTAGATTTTTTTTCGTGTGGCCATCTATCTGTTATTCAGTATTTCCTATGTCGTACGAGAACGCATATGAAACTTTGCTTTCAACAATTTTAAATACAACTTCAATAATTGTAGTACTATACATGTCTGTTCAGCTTTCAACAATATTGAAATTCAAGGTCCTCGATAAAAAAAATATCTTGCGTTCTACTATCTTGCTTTATATGTTTTTTTTTTCTAACTTACCAGTTTGATTTCTAACAAAAATATCTTTATATCTGTAATACTAAAATTACGAGGTCCAATTTGTCAGCCGTCATCGAGTCTTAAATTAAGGAAATCTTCGGAGTCTTAAAGTAAGGAAATCGAAGGAAATCTTGTCATTTTAATCGTAATCGAAGGAAAACTGGTCATCGTTTATATAAGCTTTGGATTTCAAATATTTTGGCCACGAGCATCACTGAAGAGACATGTATTGTCGAAATGCGCATCTGGTGCAGGAGAATTGGTACTGTTAATTTTATTAAACCATTTTACTTAGGGAAAAAAATCGGCGGCCCCAAAACCCTGCCTCCCCTGAATTCGAACCCTAGTTACGGCCCTGTATAAAAAAGAAGATGTGGTATGATTGCCAATGAGACAGCTATCCACAAAAGATCAAAATGACACAGACATTAACAACTATAGGTCACCGTACGGCCTTCAACAATGAGCAAAGCCCATACCGCATAGTGAGCTATAAAAGGCCCCGATAAGACAATTCAAACGAGAAAATTAACGGTCTTATTTATGTAAAAAAAAAAAAAAAAAAAAAAAAATGAACGAAAAACAAATATGTAACACATAAACAAACGACAACCACTGAATTACAGGCTTCTGACTTGGGACAGGCACATACATAAATAGTGTAGCGGGGTTAAACATGTTAGCGGGATCCCAACCCTCCCCCTAACCTGGGACAGTGGTATAACAGTACATCATAAGAACGAACTATAAAAATCAGTTGAAAAAGGCTTACCTCATCAGATGGACAAAAATACAAGTGGACGTGGCCCGGTACTTATACATCCCGACACAAAAAGACACAATAAACAGATCTGAGAGTACTCGCAGTTATCTGACAGCTAGTTCAAAGCCACTAACAACTAATAAAAAAATTATGCAACTAAGACTAAACTATCAATCCGTACACATCCAACATCCAATGGATTTAGTGTAAAGACGTCATAAACAGCCAGAGAAAAACATGACCTTGTGCGTTGCCAAGTTACAGGTATCGACAGATTGTAGATCCATGAATATAGTCTATTCCAGCATAGTTAACGCATTTGTTTTATAGTCTATTCCAGCATAGTTAACGCATTTGTCTTATAGTCCATTCCAGCATAGTTAACGCATGTGTCTTATAGTCTATTGCATTTGTCTTATAGTCTATTCCAGTACAGTTAACGCATTTGTCTTATAGTCTATTCCAGCATTGTTAACGCATTTGTCTTATAGTCTATTCCAGCATAGTTAACGCATTTGTCTTATAGTCAAACAAAAAAGGGGAAGTGTTTTTTCAGCGATTACAATCATTTCAGAAATGTTTTCTCTTGATTACAATATAATAGTTAGAAGACATGGTATGATTGACAATGAGGCAGCTCTCAACAAAAGACATTTTTACCTCAAGCAATTTCTTCAGCTCTGGTATTATGATCAAGGACTGATCTAGAATTTCTGAAAAAGGGAAGTGGAGTGGGGTGACTTATTCCAATAAAACGGATTTCTTGCGGGATTTTATCTAAAAAAAATCGTTTGAATCGTTAGAATTATACGCATTGCCTTTTTCAGCAACACAACTTGGTATGCCACTTATTACCCTTACTAACTTATGATAAGAAAAATATAATGACACACGACTGCGTTGAGAGTTTATTTTTTTTTATTTTTGATGATGAAACATGTGAAATTACATACTACAGTATTAGATACACATTATAGAAAATAAAGTGATACTTGAAAGATCAATCAAGTCATTAATTTATATTATGATATAAATATAAATATTACAATTGATTTTGTTGATTAAATAAATAAAAGCTGCTTCTAAAAATTTCTTAATTACAGTTTTTGTGATGTACCAACATTTGGATTTGGATGCCCTCCACTTTTTTGTAGGACATAAAACATTTATTAAATACAACTTTTGCGTATGCTTACATTTTGTGTTTTTTCTCATGTAATAGTTCAAAATAAAATGTTGTTTATTGATTTATATATAAAAGTTAAATTGTAAAAAAAAGAAGGAAGATACATAGATACAAGTAGTTTAAAAAAGGTCATTCTATAAAATTAGAGTAAATATACAAACTTTGTCCGTTGTGTTTTGTGGAATGAACAGTTATGGAAAAAAACAAGATCCGTTTCATGCGTTAATTTATTCTTTAATAATAGATTTTATGATGTATCAAAATTGAGATTCTGAAACCAAGCGCTTTTTGTTAGGACTTAATACATAAATTAAATAGAACATTTGCAAATGCTTGCATTTTGTGTGGGGTGTTATTTGCTTGTAATAGTTGATGCATTTATATAATGTGTTTATAATATGACATTTTAATAAGTTAGAGTAAATGAGCAATTCATATGTTTTTCTTTTCAGGAAAATCTGACAGTAATTGAAATCAATGTTTCATATATATGTGTTATTGTAACCTGTGATATGCATATAGACGTGTGATTATTATAAAGATAAAAAAAAGAAGTCATGTCTGATCCATTTTTACTTTTTGAACCGGCGCGGGACGTTTGCGCTTTTTCATAGGACATTTGCACTTATTTTTTTGGACACTTGCGCTTCAAATCATAGGACATTTGCGCTTTTTACATGGGATATTTGCACCCGCATGTTTGACCTGGCAGAGTTGAAGTCATGTTTTCTTTATGGTTAAAAGTTTAAAAAATCATTTCATAGCACATTTCATAGCACATTGATATGTGCTGAAAAGTTTATATACACTGAGCTAAAGTAAACATTCTAAAGACATAAAAACACGTACAGTCATCACAGGTCAGTTTTCGCTTGATAGTTATCAAAGGTACCAGGATTATAATTTAGTACGCTAGACGCACGTTTCATCTACATAAGACTCATATCAAAATATTTATAAAGCCAAACAAGTACAAAGTTGAAGAACATAGAGGATCGAAAATTCCAAAAAGTTGTGCCAAATACGGCTAATATCTGAAGCCCAAGGAGTGAACAAATTTAGCTATTGTTATCTGTTCTGAATGGTATTTCAACTACATTTTCAATTTAATAATCAAGTTTCTCTTTCTCAATTCTTGACAGGGGCGCCTGTTCGTCAATATAACGAATCGTAATGTAATTCACACACTGTTAAATGATACTCTTCAAAAATATAAGAACAAAAATTGAACAGGGGTTAAGAAACATACAGAGTTTTTTTTTATATTAATCCAATATTTTAAATATTATATCCCAAAACATTTTGTGGAGGATAATATGTTCTTGTTTTGTATATATAATTTTTGAATAACAACAAAATATAAGTAGACAAAATATTCCTAAAATGACTTCTTTTGCACTGAAAGGCAGGAGAATGCCATGGTTTTTAATCCAGTCTATAATGGATAGCCAGAAGTTTTGTATTTTCTCTCATTTTGAAACAAAATATTCATGGTTCAGTTTCTTTTAATTTACATTTCAATAAAAATGAATTACATGGTAGAATCCTATGAACACTCTTAAATTGAAAGCATTTCTAAAAAAGAATTTCTGGTTATAACGAAAGGCATAGCATAAATAGCATTCTAATCTTCAATCTACATATTAAAATCAATTTCCCATTTTTTACGGAAGATAAAGATAACAATTTATTATCCTCCAAAAATAATTTATAGAAAAATTTAAAAGATTTTGGTTCCTGTTTAATTTTATCTATTTATTTATTTGGTATAATATCCAGTTTTGCACTATCTTCTATCATATTTTCCGTCTATTTAGATCGAACTTAAAATATCATAAAACTCAAAATTTGTATTGATTTCATACTTTGTTTTTGAATTCATCATATGAGAACAATGTATTAAAGTTCATCGGAAAGTACCAAGACCTTTTTGACAAATATTGCGTATCAACTTCACAAATAATACATGATGGTCTTGATCATGTATAGATTCTGCGTACTGACGTTGATTATCATCTTAACAACGTGCTGTATTGTTATTTCATTTGTCTTTGTTCTATTATTAAAATTACTTTTACTGTTGGATTGCAGGCGCGGATCCAGAGCTTAAAGCGGGGGTGGAGGGTTGTGAGAAACGTTTTTTAACATTAATATATATTAGAGATGTTTTCTTGTTCTACCAAACCTCATGTTTTTCCATAATTGGCACACTTTTGCTGCATCTATTCCATTAGCCGTCTTTCCATGTGTGTTGGTAAAAGTCTTGTGGTCTTAATAAGGGTGTTTGTTGGTGGTTTTTTTTTTTTTTTAATTTTCTTTAGATTAACATTCATCATTTGCTTTTACCCAATTGTGAACGGGTTTTGTTAACAAACTGTCCGGGGTTGTTCAGTAGCTAACAAAACGCAAAATTTGCAGTATATTCCTTCCTGTGAAGTTGAATAGACAATTCATGGGAAAAAGTGCGGCCTAGCAAATTTGAAGCATCTTTTTAACCCGTACATTTGCGAACACCCCAAACCCCTAAATCCACTAGTGGATTTTTTTTGTGACATCCATAAAACGAGGCTCGGTATCTATACATCCAGTCAATGTGTTTGTATAATCTTCCATTTTTGCTGGTGTGTTTTGTATAATGCGATTTTTTTGTGTTTCTTTTGGTTCTTATAACGTGACTTTGTAATAAAACAGATCCTGTCAGTACGTCATTGTTCTAGAATATGTCTTTATGTTATATTTTGTATTATAAATTAAAAAATACGTTGAACCACAAGCGTCAAAATTATTTAATCGCGTAGTGGAATTAACCAATTGTGGATTCTTATAAATTCTATATAACGTTTGGACTATTCTAAATCTCGGTCTATTTCTAAAATTAATTCTTACATTATGATTTTATAACCCTGTATGCTTACATTGCCCATGTGAATTTTAAAATTGTTGGTATAAACATTAATCATAAAATCAACAAAGTACTAAAATATAGAGATAGCAACCTTAATTGGATTGTCTTAATTAAATCCTTTGATCCTCTGATTATCAAGTTCCCATTAGGCCAATTTAGTTATGACATGTATATATCTAAAGGAGTGTAGCGACAACGTGTCACCCTAATCAGTGATGGATATTCAATTTATAGTAAAGATAACATGAAAGCAACAAATGATTAATATAAAAAATATTTTAAGATTTCCAAGCGGGGAGTGGGGTGGGGGTGGGGCTGTTTGCGAACACAAACGTTATATAGAATTTATAAGAATCCACAATTGGTTAAATCGCATTAAACGACAAAAATATGTGATGTGTAAATTTTCTGACGTCAGACACACGAAGCAATGAGTGTGTTTTTAATTTGATAGATGCCTTTGTGTTCTGTTAAATTATTTCTTTTAAAACTGCAACACGATGATAACTGTTGTACCCTTATTTTGACTATTTTATTTATTATGTCTGTTTAGATCACGCATCATTGTAAATATAACAGAATTTGACGAGATTATTGTACAAAGTGAGAGGTTTAGCGCTGTAAAACCAGGTTTAATCCACCATTTTCTACATTTGAAAATGTCAGTACCAAGTCAGGAATATGACAATTGTTGTCCATTAATTTTTGATGTGTTTTGTCATTTGAATTTGCCATGTGATTAGGGACTTTCCGATTTGATTTTCCTCTGAGTTGAGTATTAATATTGTTGTGATTTTGTCATCACAAATTTCTTGAACCCTACATCTCTTAGACATAGACGAAAACCTATTATCATCTTTGTTCTGCTTCGTAGCAGGTGGTTCACTTTCATTGTCTACATTTTCCCCATCCTTATGGGGGTTTTCTTCACCTTCATCATAATTATCATCATAATTATTACTCTCATCATGTTCTTCAATGTCTTGTACACGGTCTTTTAAAGACCTGATATCGTCAGACTGCCTTTTCTGACCTTCTTGAATTGATACCAACATTGTCATGATTGCATCATGGTTGTCTATATTTGCAGAGGTAGAAGGGCCAGGGTTCTGAGTTTCAGTATTAGTATTAACCTTCGCTGGTTTCTTACCCTTTACACTTGAACTATTTGAAGTGTTAGCTCCGCCACTCGCGGAAGCTTTCGACTTTGTAGAGTCATGTTTCCTTTTTCCAGCCGCGCTGGAAACGGAACTAAACTTTTCAGACAGAAGTTCATCTTCGTCAGTAATACTAACGTGCGAAGTCGGACCCTTTCTCTATCATTTTCTCCGCCATGTGTTTTCTTTCGTCCGAACTGCCCAAGAGCTATCAGCACACTGAAGTTCACACATGCGCAGCACAATCTCATTTGGTCCCCTTAATGTTACAACGAAATAAAATTCCAAACCATCATAAAACAGGAAGCTACTGACTGCAGAACTGTTAAGATAGGCTTACATTCAACCGTTTATATCGGCTTTGACCACAGAGAATAATAAAGTGCGTCATATTCAAAGTAGGATCTACACACCTCTTCATTGGTGAGGATAGAACTGTCACAAGCTTTATTTACAATCGTTGTCTATAAGTATGCAATAAAATAGAGAATGGAAATGGGAAATGTGTTAAAGAGACAGCCACCTAACCAAAGAGTAAAACGAACAGCCGAAGGCCACCAACGTCTATTACTAGTAGGTTTTTGTTTTATTTGCCTCGTACATTCGTTGTAATCGTTATTATTCTTTTATAAGTATATAAAATTACATTTAGATAATCATTAGCTAGTCGAAGAAATTCTTACTTAAATAAAACTATTTCCATTTGGGAGTTAAAAATATTCTGTCTAAGTCATTGGACATCGTTATATAAAATTAAAGACATTGACTTGCAGTTTATAAGCTATAGCAAACTTGTCGTGAATAGTCATTCACAGCTGATTAAAGAAAATTGAGTACATAAAAAAAGAAAACATCACTTGATATTTTATTGTCACAATTCCGACCGATCCTGCAGATACTTTTACATGTTTTGACAAATTGCATAAACGGTATTTTTTTTGTGTGGACCAGATGCGCATTTCGACAATCAATGTATCTTCAAATATACTCCAGGCTAACATAAAACATTGAAAGTCCAAAGCTTATTAAAAAGATGAAGAGCTACAAACCAAAAAGGACAAACAAGTGTAGCCAAAGACAAACATGGAATCATAGCTTGCATGAAGGAGATTGTTCTTTAATTTAAAATATTTTCAGAAATTTAGAAACAGCAAATTTTAATGATAGAAAATCAATAGTTTCATGTCAGTACCGAAGTACTGGCGACTGGGTATATGATATCCAAATAAATCGGACTCGTTCTAACATAAATGGGTTATTCTGCTTCAACTGAATCTTCTTATAGTAGTTACCAAGACAGCGTCTAACTCTTTCGTTTCTATGCATGAAATAATTGCAACAGATGGAAAAGAACACTTTATCATTATAATACAGAAATACATGCTATACAAAAGTAAATAACATCTATAAAAAGTAATACAAAACATTCTATGCAAATCATATTATTAAACATAAAATGTAAACTCAAATGTATTGAACATAATTTCTCATACTAACCTAGTAAGATCTAGCAGACGGTAATATTCGATTGAACTTTTACAGTTCTTATATAACTAAATAAGGAGAAGTACAACAAATAAACTCATCATAGATACCAGGACTAAATTTTGTATATACACATATATTTGTATATTTCGTCTACAAAAGACTCATCAGTGACGCTCAAATCCAAAAAAGTTTAAAAAGGCCAAATAAAGGACGAATTTGAAGGGCATTGAGGACCAAAATTCCTAAAATTTTTGCCAAATTCAGCTAAGGTAATCTATGCCTGAGGTAGAAAAGCCTTAGTATTTAAATAATTCAATATTTTGTAAACAGTTAATTTATAAATGTAACCATATGAATGATAATTCATGTCAGCACAAAAAGCAAGGATATCTTTCAGTTCTTTTTTTTCAAACGGTACACAGAATGACGATATACAAATAATCAAAAAGTATGGAAGAAGCAAGCAGAACGAAAGACAAATAATACAAAGTATGTGAGAGACGTACAGAAGAACGTAAGATAAAAATGTTAGAGGTGGGTATACATTAATGTAGTAAGGTATACACTATAAAGGCAACTGGATGATAATGATATCACCAACAATTCAGTTCCTATATTCAACCAAATGTTTCCATTTTCTCAACTCTTTAAATAATTGGCTATAAGTTTTACTTCTTGAGAACCATGTATAGCATGAATATTAAATGTATCATCTTTACATGTGAATTTTCAACAACGTTTATTAAACTTGTTTAAACACATTACGTTTCTAAAGTTGACCTAATACCAAAAAGAATTCTGTTATAACTGCGAATCCGAGTAACTTTTATTTCATTTTCAATGCATGGCGTTCAAGAAATATAATGGTGTTTGTCTCATATCTCTGAACAAAAGTTACAATTTACAACTCACGGTCAGTTGAATATTAAGATTATCTAAAAGAAGAATTAATATGCACAATTCAAAAGGAGGCTTAACGATTTTATAATTTACAAGTATTTAAGAGACTAACAGACTCGAAGAATATACTCGTATTTTGAAACGAACACACATGAATATATTTGTTTATCACAAATAAAGCTTTCACTGCTTTCAATATTACAATTTAAGTTGTTCAAATTAACGCTGGTCGATTTCAACTTTAAATCATATTGTGTCAACGTTGTAAAACATGGAGTTGCATGAATACACGCATACACATAAATAATTTCATGTATTTCATTTAGAATGCTTAACCAAATATAGAAAGATGTCTATTTAAAACAAGCAAACAAAAAACGAATACTTTTGATAAAAAATACAATGTTACTTAATCCGTATTTACAATTCGTCATGTCTTTTGACTTTCTCCACATGTTCTAGTCCTATTGGTGGTATTTCCTTTGACCAGAATTCTACCATTTTGGGACTTAGATTACTCCGCAGTTCCAGTGGAGTGTCGAGATCTAGATAATATCTTGATGTTAGGTCAAATGGTTTCCATTGAATTGCTCCCCCACCCCCATACGGTTCCCTAAAAAAAGAGAAGATCAAGGTATATCCAAACAAGCTTAACATAGTATACATTCCATATTTGCCACTGAATGTAAAAGAACCGATTTAAATTGAGTAAAGGTAAGATGAGTTGAACAGTTTTAATCTTATTACATGAGTTCATTTAATAATTGTATGTTTTATTGTTTAACTGTGGCATTTTTTCATGTCTTTTTTTTGTTAACGTACATCAGCACCTTAAATTAATTTTAGTTTATAGTTAGTTTAATTATGCTATAAATGAACGAATTTATTAAATCTTAGGCATTTTTATCAATAATATTGTCACATAAAAATGTAAGCATTCTAAAATTGTAAGTAAAACAAACATCTAATAAGTAGGTAATGCACATTTCTCATTTCAAATACATTAGTTTATATGCAGACCCGCTGGAATGCCCCTTTTGTTTTGGAAGTATATACCTGTTTTGATAGTAAAATTGCTCAACTCAAAGACATTTTTTAGTTACTATCTTTATGATGATACCTTAAAAATAATATTCATCTTGCACAATATCAATACTCTCAATATAATTTCAAGAAACTGTTCGTGGATAACTTTTTACTTACAGGATCTTTAATTCCTAGAGAATATCTTCCTTTTTAAAAAGATTACGCTTTTGTTCCTTTTTAGGTACAACTAATCTTATATAATTATAATCAGAAAAAAATTAGGTAGATCTATAAGGGCATACCAACGTGAATTCGATAATGAGGTTTTTTAATTTGTAACAAAAGCTGGTGTACGTTACTAAAACTTGTTAAACTTAAACAATGAAATGTTGTTTAAATATTCAACAAAGGAAAACGAATTTGTTGAAAAGGTTGTACGGTATTTTAATTCTATGACAAATATTTTGAGTGTTTTAACGAATGAATCTGACCAATTGCAACTATATTCAATTGTAACACTTAATGTAAAACTATACAAAAAAATTATACTTCCAATTCCCCAGTTTTAAAATGCTGTAACTTTCTTTACAATGCTTGCTATTTTGTAAAATTTCCAATTCCGCAGTTTTAAAATGCTGTAACTTTCTTTACAATGCTTGAAATCTTGTAAAATTTCCAATTCCCCAGTTTTAAAATGCTGTAACTTTCTTTACAATGCTTGAAATTTTGTAAAATTGGTATTCAATTCCCCAGTTTTAAAATGCTGTAACTTTCTTTACAATGCTTGAAATTTTGTAAAATTGGTATTTATGGATAGCTAATAGATTATTCTTCCAAATAAATGCAATGCTAGTATTATACGATAATTATATAATGAATTATAATGTTAATTATAATGTTAATTTTGTCAACAAAATTTTACAAGAAAGTAAGATGTTTATAAATAAAAAGCGAGGTTATGATAATTTTATTTCATACATACATCCTGGTTAATTAATCTTGCTTTTATACAGGTGAGCTAGTTCTGCTTTCTTAAATAAAGCCTGGCTAGCTTATCCTTTTACATACAGTCTGGCTAGTTCAACATCCTAACAAACAGTCTTACCAGTTCTGATTTCAAACATACAGCCTAGCTAGTTCATACTTCTTACAGTCAGTCTGGCTAATTCTGCTTATTACATACAATACGGCCATTTCAGCTTTCTTATATATAGTCTGGGTAATTCAACTTTCTTACATACAGTCTGGCTAGTTCGTCATTCTTACATGAGTCTGTCTATTTCAGGCTTCTTTCATAAAGTCTGGCTAGTTCAATTTACTAACATACATTCTAGCTAGTTCTGTTTCTTATATACAGTCAGGCTAATTCAGATTTCTAACATTCAATCAAGGTAATAGTGTGTTAATTTACGTTTTGTGATTGAGTTAAGCCTTCCAATTGATATTTTATCGTGTGTTTTTCTATGTTGTTATGTTATTCTATTGTTTCAGAAAAAGGGAGAAGGTTTGGTGCCATTAAAACGTTTAATCCCGCTGAAAATGTTTGCACCTGTCCTTAGTCAGGAATCTGATGTACAGTAGTTGTCGTTTGTTTATGTAATTTATACGTGTTTCTCGTTTTATTTATAGATTAGATCGTTGGTTTTCCCCTTTGAATGGTTTTACACTAGTAATTTTGGGGCCCTTGATAGCTTGTTGTTCGGTGTGAGCCAAGGCTCCGTGTTGAAGGCCGTACATTGCACTATAATGGTTTACTTTTATAAATTGTTATTTGTATGGAGAGTTTTGTCTCATTGGCGCTCACACCACACCTTCCTATATCTATCAACTCCACATGCATGTATGTACAGACCTTTTACATAATATTTCGCTAACAGTAGTCCATATAAATCTAACATTCAATAATTAAAGAACAGAAATTTAATGATACAATGCTTACCCGGTTTTTGCAAATGACGTCCAATACTGAATAATCTTATCAGATAAATCCTTTTCTTCCGGTGTGAACTTAGTCTCGTTTAGAGACGGCATGACGGTGTGCATATCAAACATAAACTGTAGGTCTTCACCATGACTAGAACCCGTTGCCCACTCAGGAAACGACGCAGATCCCCATTCTATGTGTTTTTCCTTGGAAAACAAATATTGGTAAGATTTGCCCCCTAGACGTGTGTGATAGTTGAGCATCTCCATTGCGGGATGATTGAATATGATATCACCCAGTAAATGATTTGCTCTCATGCTTTGCTCATCTTTAGAACTTTCAGTTGTGTAATAGGAACACATCTTCTGCTTTATATCAGTATCGTTTTTGTAAAATAATTCAACAAAAGGATTAACCATTCCATCACAAATAAATTTAGCTGGAATTTCCTCAGTGACATTAAACTCAAAGATTTCCTGCATTTTTGGGAGTATCATAAAATATAAAACAAGTCCTTCGTTTGATGTATATCCAGTAATGAAGTCTAGAGACTTAAAAAACTTTGCAACCTCTGTTGATTTGTCATCTAAACTTGTAATTGGATGATCGTGGAACAACTCTCCGTCTACCACGGCAAAATATGGCAGTTGATAACTTTCTATTCTATCTTGGGCCATAAAACTTCCGATATTAGTGGCTTCCAATAGTTCACTGTAATCTTTATCTCGAAGACAGTTTACAAATTTAAACATATCATTGATCGGACATGATGTCTTCTGTGCCAGTTCAATGGTTCTATCATTAATGAGTTTCTTCGTCATAATACTCATTCTATTAACCACACCACTTTGTGCTATAATTCTGTGGACTAGTCCTTGGTTAGAAGGTATTAGGGACTGGAAAGACGCACTCAATCCACCAGCAGATTCTCCAAATAAGGTAACAGAATCGGGGTTACCTCCAAATGATGCAATATTGTCGTGTACCCATTGAAGAGCTAGTTTCTGGTCCCACAGACCATAGTTTCCAAGTGCAGCTGGGTGGTCTAGAGTAAAAAATCCGAGTATATCTACCCTATAACTTATTGTTATAACTATAACATTGCCTTGTGTAGCTATCCATCCTCCGTCATACTGACTGGAAAACCCTGCCATTAAACCTCCGCCATATATCCACACCATAACGGATAATTTCCTACTTTCATCTAGACTCCCCGGAACATAAACATTAAGGAATAAACAGTCTTCAGACATTTTACGAGGTGCTAAGTCTGGTATATATACTGTCTGGGGGCACCCTACGCCATATTCTGTTGCATCCAGAACATCTGTCCATTTGTCGACTGGTTCTGGTTTTTTGAACCTTAGAGGTCCGACAGGTGGTTTGCCAAATGGAATTCCGCGGAATTCATGAAGGTTCATTCCGGTATTTTTATTTTGTGTTTTGAAACCATTTATCGGACCAGACGGAGTGTTTACTCTCGTTGTTTCTGTCTTATCGTCTGCTGTGAATACTAAGCATATCAAAGCCATATAAATAGCAGTTAAGAAGGTATCCATTCTCCTGAAATGAATATAAAAGATTTTGTACTTCATTTTGATTTGAAACAAACAATTTAACACGGATTGCACACTCTTGATTGCGAAGAAGCCTTTGTTTAAGCTTTGTAGAAGAAAATTAATGTTAGACAAACTGTACCGTTTCAAAACAAGCAAGTCCGCTTGTTATAAGAATTTAATATACCAATGTACTGATTGATAATTTAGTCTTAGAAACATGATTTTTTGTTGTTGCTTTGAACTAGCTGTCAGTAACTGTAAATACTCTCAGATATGTACTTAGTGTCTTGTTGTTTTTGGGGTGTATTTGTAGTACTTCTATTTCTATCCATTTGATGAGTTAAGACTTTTTCAACTGATTTTTATAGTTCGTTGTTATTTTGTTCGGTTACACCACTGTCCAAGGTTAGGGGGAAGGTTTGTATGTATGAGCCAGTCAGGAGCCTGTAATTCAGTTGTTGTTGTTTGTTTATGTGCAACATATTTGTTTTTGGTTCATTTTTTGTACATACATTAGACCGTTAATTTTCTCGTTTGAAGTGTGTTACATTGTTATTTCGGAGCCTTTTACAGCTGACTGTGCGGTATGACTTTGCTCATTATTGAAGGCCTACGATGACCTGTAGTTGTTAGTTACTGTGTCATTTGGTCTCTTGTGAAGGGTTGTCTTATTGGCAATCATACCACATCTTTTTTTTATATTTACTCCACGGCCGAAATTCTTATTCATTATATGACCTGGGAACAGTAAAGATTTCTGTCTTTTTCATTATATGACATGGGAACAGTAGTGATTTCATTTTTTTTATTATATGACATAGGAACAATAACGATTGATGTCTTTTTATTATATAACATGGAAACACTAATGATTTCTATCTTTTTCATCATATGACAGGGCAGCAGTAATGATTAATTTCTTTGTCGAATGGTTGCATATTTTCAAATTAACGATCTGTCAAACTACGTATTAAACAAAATTCCGTTCTTAAATTGCATCCATGGTTGTTTTTGAACGTAGTAATATTTAAAAACAGATCATAAAAATCAAACTTTGCAATAACATGCAACTTATGTCAAGTAGTTGCCGTTTGTTGATGTTGTTAATGCGTTCTCGTTCTTCCTTTTTTATTTACCGTTCGTTTTCCAATTGAATGGTTATACACCGGCAATTTGTGGTCCCTTTATTCAGATTATATAGCTTGCTATTCGTTGCAAGCCAAGGCTCCGTATTGAAGACCTATAATGTTTACCTTTACAAGTTGTGACGTCTTATTCGCACTTATACCACATCATGTATTAATATCAGCATTTCTCAAAATATTCATCGAATCGCTGTTTGAATGTTCATTTTAACGTCAATGATTTGTGGTGTGTTCCCTTCTATATTCCCTCCCCTAAGTCAAGATTTGCAGTGATCTTTACAATGAGTTATATTGTGTTACGTAATAATTTATATAAATATGAGTTTATTTATTTATTTTTAGCAGCTTTTGAACTGTTTTTCCTGTAAGTTTTTTTGGAGAGATTAATTTTAATTTACATCGGAACATAATAGAGTGAATCTAGAATATATAAAACATCTCTTATATTTGTAGAACTTGTAGAAAATATAATAATGCATTTTTTTTTCTTTCATTAAAAATTTGTCAAAGGCAACAACACATTCCTTTTATTGAGGCAATAGATGTGCAAGAAATAGCATTGTAACGCCACATTGATAGCATATAGTTTCAAGGTAAAGTTCCTATATAAATTAGAAATTCTAATAACTAGCAAGTTGAAATAATCTACCATGAGTTTTTAGTGAGAATTCACGTTCAGCTGTCACCAAGCCTGCTTATTTTAGGTCTGCCACTTAGCCATGCAAAAACATTATTTTCACTTTAATACATAATCTGTTGGTTTTTTGCATTGTGTGTGATTCACTTTTATTCTGTTAAAGCTTTTTATATCAGGTCTTACCAGACCAGGATATTCGTTTTTAAAACCCTTCAGAAAATCAAATGGTCGTCCCCTAAATCTCTATATAATGATGCCCAGAGTTACCTAAGTATGCTTCCTTAATGAAAATGTTTCTATCTAAGGCATCATTTACACGTTCTTCGAATACATCTCCTATATTACCTTTTTAATGTGGAAGTACATTAGAGGATAGAAGAAGTCTACTGTAAAAAGTTGGCTTCAAGGGATAGTACGCTGAATTACATATTTAATAACAATACAAAGCATTATGGGTACAGTCCATTATAACAGGGTGTAAATAAACAATTGCTCAAAAATAATGAACTTTGACTAGTGAATTAAAAAAAATAATGCATAACTTGCAAAATAAAAACATACATTGTGAATGATAATATCAACTATTACAGAAAAGTTACTGTTCAATATCTTAAAGTCTGCAAACTCTGAAACTGTTTCGGTTAAAGTTCATAATACTGTTCATGTATGTTTTGCGCACACATTCAAGCATTTAACAAAAAGTACACTAATTATGCACACAAGAAAGAATCTAGATGATTCTCATAAAACACACGGGGATTATTCTGCCCCACACGCATAGTGTGTTCTCAAGTATTACTATGTAAAATGTAGAACAAAATCATTTGTATCTTAGAGAACTAAGGGAATTATTATGCAACACGGAAACAGAGGTAGTCTCTCGACAAACTCACAAAATCATTGAATTTTGATGGTATTATGATTTGTCTTCCTGATTCTGAATTGGATTGTTCCTTTTCACGTGTTTAGTTGTTTACGCTCGTTTTATTCAATTGTCTCCTATTTTTTCTGATAGTTTCCCTTTAATATGATCTTGCGTTTAATTTCTGATTAACTGTTCCTATCTCCAATGTCTTTTGATATTTGTTTGCCAGTTCCACTCTCACAACTCTCCTTCTTTTAAAGATGAGTGTGCCTTTGCTCCTTGATTGATGAGCTTATCTTTATTTAGAGTATTGAATTTCCTTATGTACATTATGTCCTTAAATATTCTTTTGTTGGTAACAGTGTTTTTGTTCTTCGGTTCATCAATCGTTGAGCGGGACTAGTTTCGAATCCTTCAATTGGAGTATTTCAAAAGTCTAGTATGTGCAAATAAGGATCTGATTTTGCATGTTTTCCTTTCGTCATTAACGATTTGGCGGTTTTAACAGCATGTTCCACTTTCTCATTACTTTAATTTGTACACAATATGGTGAGCTTTGGCAAAATTCCTGAATTAAACACAGTTAAACTGAGGTATGCCATATCTAACAAACTGTGCTTGTAATTAATGAATGATTGTTCTTGCTAGAGTGTTTTCTAGGTAGTCGATCTCAAAGAAATTTGAGAAATAGTCTACGGTTATTAGGTAAGTTCATGTTTCAAATGTCATTAAGTCAATACCGACTTTTGCCCATGATTTTGAATGGACTTCATGTGAAATTAATGGTTCTTTCCTTTGTTTCCGTTCATACGTGCGACATGTTTCATATCTTAAGGTTGTACCTAACACTACAGGGAGATAACGCTGTAAAATCAGCTAATTTAAATGTTTTAATCACATTGTATTGTGAAGGAGATATTAAGCTTCCTAATTATCAAAATTAGTGTTTGTCAAGCTACTATATAACCAATGAAATTTTTCTGACGAAACGGTTGCTTCAAATATTCTTTTTGTTTTAATATTTTTGTCAAAGGGTCAAAGTTAATATTTTGTAAATAAAATTATGACAATTAAACGAGCCAAATCAATTTTACTACAAGGATACTACAAATACAGCTATGTCTGCCTTATATCTTGACTTACATCTAGAAATTGACAATGAGGGTCGGTTGAAAACAAAACTTTACGTTAAAACAGATGATTTTCAGGTTCCCAATTGTGAACTTTTCATTTCTATGTAGCAACATTCCAGCAGCGCCTGTATACGGAGTATATATCTCCCAATCGATAAGATATTCCAGGGCTTGTATTTCCTATCTTGATTTTCTTGATAGAGGATTGCTAATCACAAGGAAGCTATTACACCAAGAGTTCCAAATGGTGATGTTGAAATCATCCTTTCGTAAATTTTACGGACGCCATCACGAGTTGTGACCTACCGAATTATACTATTTACCGGATTTGTAATAACATAAGCAACACGACGGGTGCTACATTTGGAGCAGGATCTGCTTACCCTTCCGGAGCACCTGAGATCGCCCCCAGTTTTTGGTGGGGTTCGTGTTGCTTATTTTTTTCTTCTATTTTGTGTGTTTTGTACTATTATTTGTCTGTTTGTCTTTTTATTTTTAGCCATGGCGTTGTCAGTTTATTTTCTATCTATGAGTTTGACTCGTCTTCTGATATCTTTCGTCATTCTTTTAGTCAAGGTGTTGGGTACCACCTAAATGAAATCATTCATTTCTGAATTCAATCCTGGTCGGTAGAGGATTTCGCGTGCTCTTCTTAATCATCCCTCAACTCTAATGTGAGAAGTGTATTCTACGTATCAAGCGGATCCCAAGCAAGGACTTTGGTATTATTACTCTTTCACGTTTGAATATTAATCACATCTCAAATGTCGAAGAATATATTTATCTCATGTGACACATCAGATTTATGTCTGGCCATTCTGATTGTATAATGTGTTTGAGATTTTGTAGTTGTGTGTAAGTTACTGTGTGCTGTTGTATTTCTCTGAGCCTTTTTTATGATATTGTAAGATCTTTTTATGTTTATTGCTTCTTCTTCCTCACTATCTGACTCAGTTTGTTTATCCTTGAGATATGCTCTCCTTAGTGTCAGATACATCTCTTTTCCCGGTTTGTATACTAGCTGTATATTGTATTTCTGTAGTTGTAACACCATTCTTTGTTGTCTGCCTGGTGCACACTGTAGAGGCTTCTTTAAAATTGTCTCTAACGGTTTGTGATTTGATGTAACATACACTTTTCTGCCATATGTGTATTGGTGGAATTTTTGTAGGCCAGAAACTATAGATAACAGTTCTTGTGCACATCGAGTCTATGTGTCAGTAAGTGCACGACTAGCATACGCTATCGGTTGCTTTTCCTGTAATATTGCTGCCTCAACACCTGTTTCAGATGCATTGCTTTGTAGTGTTAGGTCCATGTTTTGGTCATAGTATTTCAAAACAGATTCACTGGTTACTAGTGTCTTTATCTCATTTAAAGCTTAGTCATGATTATCTAACCAGCAGAATTCTGAATCTTTAAATGTTAGTTTTCGGAGGGGTTCTTAAATATGCTTAGCTTGGGTAGACATTTGCTCAATTATGTTACGAATCCTACCAATCTCCAAACTCCTGAAACATCAGTGGGTTTAGGCATTTCTAGTACTGCGCGTACTTTTTCTAGTTCCATTTATTGTTAATCAAGTGACCAATACATTTAACTTCTTTCATCTTCAATTTGAGTTTGTCTTTATTCAATTTAATATTTTTTCCCTGCATCTTTCGATTAGAAATCGGAATTGTCTGTCATCGTCTTTAATAGCTTCTTCTTCTGATTTCTCTTCGCCATAAATCAATGTGTCATCAATTATGATGTGTACTCCAGGTTGACATTCCACTGCCTGATCTTGTCTGTGCTGATATTCTTCTGGCGATAAGGTAATACCAAAAGGCGATCTCAACCAACGATAACTTCCAAAAAGTGTATCAAATGTGCTCAGGTATGAAGACACGTCATCTAACTGGACGTGACAGAATAAGTTCTTTGCATCGACAACACTGAAAATATTAGCATTTAAAAGCTCAGGTAGCAGATCATAAATTGTATGTAGCGGGTAATGACGTCGTTTGATGTGTTGGTTGAGGTGTTTAGGGTCAATACAAACCCGTAGCTGATTACGCTTTTCCATGGTTACTAAGCTTGAAACCAAAGGCGTTGGTTTAGTTACTGGAGTAATAATGTTCATATCACAAAGTCTGTTTAGCTCAGTTTGCAGTTGGTCCTTTATTGCGACAGGTACCTTCCTTGGTGGGTGTACTACTGGTTGAGAATTTTCGTCGAAATCCAGATGATATTTTTCTTCAAGTTATGTACATTCAAAGACATCTTCTTTTTCTTTTAGAACATTTGCTTTATCAATTGACCTATATGAATCCGGTGACATTCGTGCTCCTTGCTGTACACTTTTAATGTTTGCATAGTGTATTGTCATTAAGTGCGTAGCTTTGACTGTTTTATTACCAAGTGATTGAGTGAATGTTTTATCTTTCACAACAATAAATTTTGCTTTGAACTTAGCATCATTCGTGGGTTCAATCAGTTTCAGCTGGCAAGTACCAAGTGGTTTTATTGTAGTGTTATTGTATATTTTAAGGACTTGGCTTGTTTTCTTTGATCTTTAATGCCTAATTCTTTCAGTGCATTGCTATTTATAATGTTACATGTTGCACCAATGTCTAATTCAAATTTGACTGGCATGATTTGTTTACTAACATTGTTCATAGTTGCGTACACATGACGGTTATTTTTACCATCTATAGTTTTGATTGGTACAAGGGTTACTGCTTTAAATTATAAAAAAAAACATCACTGTCGTAATCATCTGATGCGTAATGTTCTGACAGAGTACACACTTGGTGTGGTCTGCTCCTTTTTATTTTCTCGTCTGACTTGCACACTGATACAAAGTGGTTTGTTTGCCACATTTCCGACAAGTTTGACCATACGATGGACAGCTGGACCTAGAATGTTCATGTCTCTGTCTACAATATTTCCACTGCAGTTGCTGCTATTATTTCGGTATTGTTGCTTTTCATGTTTGACATAAATCATGTGCCTTGTTTCTGTTTGAATTTTGTGTTTGGTTTGGCTTATGTCTTTCAGCATTTACTTCTGTGTCGGAGGCAGCTGTAGTTTTTTTTTTTTTTAGAGTTTTGATTCTTTCTTAAGAAGGCTCAGCAGCTCTTCCAAAGTACATGGTTTTATCAAGTGTAATATCTACCGTGCATAGTAAGCGTTCCCTCAGACTCGAGTTGCCGCAAACAATACGATCACGTACCATGGAGTCATTCAGCGCCTATTAATTACGTGTGGATGCAAACCGTTTTAGTTCCGTGTATTTGTCGATTGTTTCTTCTTGACGTTGATTTCTTATATTCAACATGTATGTATCACTGTTTCATTTTATCTTGGGATTGCAGTGGTTATTAAATGCTTCTAGAACCTGTAGAAATGTTCTTTCATTCGGTGGACGTTCAAATGTCAATGTTTCGTACACTTCTCTCCCTTGTGTGCCTACCAGATAAAGAAACATTTTCATCTTAGCTTTCTTATTTTCTGAGTCCATTGTCAAATCAATGTACAGTTCTACTTCTTCTTTCCATCTTTTTAACTCATCAGCGAGATTTGGAGCTTCAACATTTTTTTTCGGGTTGCGGTAGCTTATCCATTGTACCCAGAAAACACACGGGGTTTTGAGCGGGACTTACATTTATTACTTATTTCCATGTTTTAGGGATAGTGTTTTGATTTCTTGGTTACTTCCCTGTTTTCAAATGACAGAGTCTTTATATTTTTCGAAAACTGCCAATGTATCGTCTTTAGGCAATCGAGCACCATGTATCAAGTTGGCTTCAAGTGATAGAACTCAGAACGCTGAACTACATATTTATAAACAATAGCTAAATTAAGTATTCAGACCTGGACGCGTGTTATAAATTGGAGTATTGTTACATTCACTACCTACGAACGCTTTACATGAGATTAGTACATGAAAGACATAACTGTGTTCTAAGCAGTCACATCAATAATATTTTACCATAAACGTCTGAATATACGGCAAACCATTCACATCATGAATCATTTTGAGGAAGGGGCGAGACGCTGAGACAGTTAGTACCAAACCCTTTTCATTTATTTGGAATATACAAAAACAGATACCTTTTCTTATATATTTTAACAAAAAAAAATGTATCTATATCTTTATACATCTATTTCACAGAGAACTAACATTTACATATATTTGTTGCATTGCAAATTACTCATATCCTATAATAATTTTAACATTTGATTCATAATGATATAATTCGCAACCTTGTCATATCTCATCTAGTGTTCTCACCCTTTACAGTGGCTCATCCTCACCATGCAGTACACAGTGATTGTCCCTCTCACACGATAAAACAATAAAATATAGTGTATTAAATTATAGCATTTAAAATCAATAACACACTTTTCGATTTTATCTGAATAAGTGGCTGTATGATGTGACGTGACAGGTAGTGTACTAGACATACATAAAATGCACCTGAATAAATTGTTTAACCAATGCAGGTAGTATCACATCAACATCATTATTATTAAACATTTATTCCGATATAAATCAATTTTAATTTATTTTCAAATTAGATGGACACAAAGATAAAAGAAAAAAGGGAAACATATTTGTGCTAGATTAGTAAACTGTTTATCATATAAGTGGTATCCTTTAATTCTTACCTATTTATAACTACTTCATTGACTGAATCTTGCACTTGTGATCAAGGTGAATAGACCTATATTTTGAACTGCTTGAACTTTAAAAAAAGCTTCTACTAAAATATGGATAATGAATAGGGAACGGCAATAACCTTTGCTCTCATTTCTTAAAAGTATGTCGTTCCTTTATATCAATCTGATTACAATATTCTGTTCATGTGTCCACGCTAATAACACCATGCAAAGATATACATCGCCCCAGTTCTAAACAAACCATGTTTTTTTTATATTCTTAAAAATTATCCCGAACGTCCCATTATGAGGATAGTTTAAAAGTGAAAAAGATTTAAAATATAAAATAATGAAAACCGAAAACATAAACACGCACTAAACGATATATCAAAAACAGTATTTTTTAAATTTGTTTTTGTCTCTTATCAACCAGTTACATGTAGCACAGTCTTACAACCTTCTACAGAACTATTAAAAACTTGGATTCTCTAATGTTCTGAACCCACTTATTTATTGATAATTTTTAAAAATAAAACTGATTGACTTGAATTGACTTTATTCCAATTTTTAGTAAAACCCTCGTTGCGACTTAATTTAAAGTAATATTATAAACCATCTGTCTGAAATTCACGAAGTGAACAAGTCCATTTAAATTGATCGAAAGGTTAAACCAAAGTTGAACTGTACAAATCGTCTTTTCTAATTTTGTTAACCGATCTTTTTTACTTGACTAAAAGATTTAGTTTTTCGTTTCGATTGCAATACATTTTGTAATGGCATGTCATTATATTATCTTATACTCAAGCCGGATACTTGCTAAATGTTGCACCGAGACCTGGTGTTGGTTACACCTACAACATTTGGTTTGTAATTGTCTCATGGCAATCTTGTCACTATTATAAAGTATTTCACGATAACTTACTGAGTTGAAGTAAACTACATGTATCGTTTCAAGTGTTTCAAATTTTCTCATATTACTTTTGGTAGGTCTCCTCAATATAACAAGCCCTTAGACTATATCGTTCCCGGTCCCTAGACAATAATAAAACAATCCATCGACAAAAATAATGAAAATACTTTGATATCGCAACATTTATTCGTCTTTTCCCGTCATCTTTCACCAATAAAAAATGACCGTCACGAAATGGCACACAAGTGCTGAAAGTGGTATTAACCACAAGTAATAGCTTTTCTAAAAAGCTTGCCGTATTTTAGCTGATTATATTGAGATCAGTGGTTTGTGAGTAGTTTATTTTTATTGGAATATTGCACTTCAAGAAATATGAAAACATGCGCTTTTTTCTACTAATTTGTCATTTTTGGTGTATTATTGGTCTACCCGTGTTATAATGGAAGTAAATTTTATAAAATTGAGAATGGAAATGGGGAATGATATTATAATAAAATGTATTTTGTGTCTATAATCAACTTGATAAAAATAGCATATAACCTACAAGTACTTTTGAGGATTACTACTTGACAAAATGGACAACAACAGAAGGAAGTGGCGGATCCAGAGGGGGATGTATAAGGCGTACACCCCATCCCCCCCCCCTTTTGCTCATTTTTTTTTTTTTTAAATGATTAATCATACTAGACTATGTGAACTTTGCGATTTCCTGTGTACTCTATTTTTTTATATTTATGTGACAATTCTTTACTTATAAAGATATTTTTGGCTGGAATTTACTGATTGTCAAAGTAATGTGATTCGCTATGGTAGAGTTGACCAGTGCTTCGAAAAACGTCACTCAGTTGTTTTGAAATTCAAATTACAGTAACACATTGCTAAGTCTGAGGATGACAATCATGACACCTTCAAAGCGACATAGGATTGAGCAAGAACGTATTGACTTCTATTTAACTATTCCACCGAACAGGAAGTAATACTCTATAGACTATAACACTCTCATGAAAAAATTCTGAGGCAATATTATTTACCTACGAGAACATGTTTAACCCCAAATGCCATTGTCATGATTGATTGAATATATAAAAGTGCTGCTTTGCGTTGAAGACTAAACTCCAACCTTTAATAGTTTACTTTTATAAATTGTGACTTGGATAGACAGTTGTCTTTGGTACTTACATACATGTATATGAGATCCAGTTATATCTATCTACAAGATTGAGCACACATTTTTTTTGTAATAAATTTAAAAGATAATTATTTCTATAATATCTGATAATATGTATCAGTTATTTGTGATTTTTCATTTGATGTGTACTCTCTGGTAATGTCAGTTTCAGCATGATCAGTTGATTGGTTGTGATAGAAAAAATGGGGCAGTTTGCAATTGTCATGTGCAGGTACACCACATGTGGATCTTCTTTCCCCTCTCATTTATAAAATTGTGCATGATATCTATCACAGAAACGCACCAGAATTTTGGTAAATGAAACACTTGTCATATTAAATTAAAGTCAGGGGTGGAATTAAGAGGGTTTTTCAGGGGCCTGGGCCATCCCTGTTGTAGGAAAATTTTGTTTTTTTATAGGGAATCACTGAAGCATGACTGGAGTTGGCCCCTTCTTAGGCAGTCAGTGGGCTCTCGCTTATGAAAATTTCTGGATCCACCACTAAAAGTTTGAGTATAGTTAGATAAGAATTTATGACATATTATGTTGAAATTTGCACAGATAATGAATGAAAAATAGAGTAAATTAAAAAATAGGCACTATTATTAAAAGCTTTCCTTGCTTATTCACAAGGACATATAATATCCTCCATGCTATTCCGATCTTAGTTTCTATTCATACATACATGTAGTCTGGTGCTGTTCCAAGTAGTTTTCTTTTTTCTGTTTCTTGAGAAGTATTTCTTTTACCTGTTCAGTCACTGTAAAGTGTTACAATTCCTATTTAAAGCAACACATAAATAGTGACCAAAAAGGTACAGCTATCACATGAGAGAAGCTAGAAAAAAGTAAAATGTATACATTTTAAACATTTGTGTAGGACCATGAAAATGGGGTATATAGATAGATATGCATAAAGAGACCATAGAACAAATAAGCAAACAAATTCAAAGGAGATGTACAAGTACATGTAACATGAATTATTATTATTTAAAAAAAGTCATGGCATGGCCAGAGACCCCAAACTTGACAGCATTTGGTGTTGAACAGGTAAAATGTTTGCATTGACAATAAATATAGCCTTTGTTTCACCCAGGTCGCCTTTCCCTAAATCAGCTATATTAAAGGTAACCACATATTTCTGGGCCGGGTTGAAAAATAAATGAAAATGACTTTGAAAAAAGCTTATAGAAAGACACCAAATTTGGGAGACATCTATTAAAATGTTTGAAATAATAAGAAAGTTGACAAGAAATAAGCTTTTTCAGATAATATACAGACTATTTCAGTCAGCCGCCTGAAATGTTTGCTTATACACTTTGCTTTCCTATAATGATTTAAAATCAGTGTGATAGTTTTCATGAAGAACACTGAGCGTACAGGTATTATGACAATATAAATGTTGTGTTACATGTATCTACCCAAATAAGTAAAATATGAAAATTCTTGCCTCCAAAACCAGTGATTGATCTCCTGATTTATATCTCATCACTCTATGCAGATGCTGTGTGAAAAAAAAATTGACTAAACAGTATGCTTCTATCCATTGAGTTGATTTATTATTAATTATTTTGCTTTGAATACACCTTATTGCTACAATATGAATATGTCCACCATTACAAACTGTACATGTACATCACAAATATTCCATGTAAAATTTTGATGTTTTAATACAAAATATTGATGCCACAATGGAAAAGTAATTGTTGTACATGTATGACGTTAATGGTTTAAGAACGGACAGATTCTTAGGTCAGGTGGGACAATAAGGGGGAAGGGGGCGACTTCTCCAGTCATGCTTCAGTGATTCCCTAGATAATCAACCTAATAGTAATGTTTGTTACGAAAAAATATACTAAGTGTAAAACCTGATGATGTGAATAAATTGAAATCAGACATATCAAATAAAATTTTCAGTGCTTTTGATATATCAATGGGCAATCTGATGAGTTAAGACTTTTTTGACTGATTTTTATAGTTCGTTCTTATGTTGTACTGTTATACATGTACCACTGTCCAAGGTTTGGGGGGGGGGATCAGAATCCCGCTAACATGTTTACCACGCCACATTATTTATGTATGTGTCTGTCCCAAGTCAGGAGCCTACAACTTAGTGGTTGTTGTTTGTTTATGTGTTACATATTTGTTTTCGTTCATTTTTTTATATAAATAAGGCTGTTGGTTTTCTGGTTTGAATTGTTTTACATGTCATATCAGGGCCTTTATAGCTGACTATGTTGTATAGATTTTGATCATCATTGACCTATAGTTGTTCATGTCTGTGTCATTTTGGTCTCTTGTAGACAGTTGTCTCATGGGCAATCATACCACATCTTCTTTTTTTATAATGACTGCTGATCACCACTGTGTTCATACTGGGACTATTATGGTCCAACAACCAGTGGCGGATCCAGAAATTTTCATGAGTGCAGGCCCACCAAATTTCCAAAAAAAGGATTGCATGCCCCCTGGCCCCCTTCTAAATCAGTCTCCTGACAGCTACAAAGAATAAATTATCAGGTACGAGTACATCAAAGATCATTAAACTATCTACCCCACATGCAAACATCTATTTGGGAGTTCACTGTATTGCAAGTTTTTTTTGGGGGTTCGAAGGATCGTATAAATCATTGCATTGGGGGTCATTGTCAAAATATAGAGCTAAAGATAAATTATATAATTTGCTAGTCCAAATAATTATGACGTCTTGAAAGGCTATTATAATTTTTTTCTTTGACGCCTTACATCGTTGATGTAAGGCGTCAAAGAAAAAAATTATAATAGCCTTTCAAGACGTCATAATTATTTGGACTAATAATTTGCAACAGCTGACACTATATATATAATATAGTGCACTGAAACCCTTGCAAATAACAATACAGTGTCAGTGGTGCTTGGTGTAGGCTTCTTTGCACATAAGAAACCATATTGCTCACCTTGTAATTTTTGTATTCTTCTAATAAGTATCGTCGGGTTTGTTTATTTACACCAGAAATCAATGAAGCGATGAATGCTGGAAACGAAATTACATCTTCGGTAAATTCCATGATTCTAATATTTTCTAATCAATATGTCCAAGCAATGAAAAATAAATCGTTATTATTTTTATACATAGAGCATACGTTTTATGTATTTACTATTTAAAATCTAAGCTTACGAAGAAATCTAACACAAAAGTATCTCAATGCTCGTCGATCTCAATCATTTAACCGTTTTAATACGCAGTTTAAAGTGTAAATTATACGCATTACTGTTCTATTTTTAGAGAATAGCAATAATACATAAATGTACAGTTTCTTAACAAAATAGCAACATAATTACAAGATTAAATCACCACATTGTCACAAGATTATATAATCTGCACCAAATTGACAGTTTGTCGTGAGTTATCATCATAACTAATCACTATAGCAAATGAACACTTTATCATAATATGTACATATAACCTAGTATCATGATTTCAATCCGACCCCACTTACGGACGCGTTGAATATATAATGCATGCCACTCATTAATAGCCAATCAGACGTTAAAAAGACCTTCATTTCCCAAAAAATCATTCCGGAAACATCCGCGAAGCAGTATTTATAACCAATGAAATAACAGAAATATCGTTAACAGATTTACCCGAACCTGACGTTTAGCCTCTGACTAATCAGACCGTATGACCATGGTCATACGGTAATCAATTAATCAATTATTCAATCAATTAATCAATTCTTCAGTGGCAAGATAATCATTACAATTACTTTCTGTGAAAACGTATCAGGATCCTCCAATTGTAACAAACAAGATGAATATGTTTAATAATCTTAAATGACCACGTTTAAATTAAACACGTTAACACTTTCTTATTAACGAAAATATTGTATTTTATCCATATTTACTGAAATGTACTTTTACTATTGAATCATTGTCGTCCTGTATATTTTTTACTGACAGCATTTCCAAATCAGTGACATCGCACCAATTACGATGAAAGAAATAGTATACAAACTTGGAAGGAAGATATCATTTATAAACATATCGAATGCATGGGAAATTAAAACAAAAATAATCATCAATCTACAATCTCATGAATGATACATAAAGTTTAAAGTTCAAAGCTCGAGATATATTTAGAGTAACACTTTAAAAAACACAGACCTAGTAAGTGTTTGATTTGAACTAAGTGTAATTAAACCATATCAATTTTTAAGTATTCGTTTGTATCGCTGTTTCCGGTTTTATTTTGCAATGTTTGAATGCGCCTCTTGAACCTTCTATGGAGTTTCTTAAGCAAAGAAACCCATTTGTCACAAATGATCAGACAACGAATAGTTATGTTATACTTTTTAATTTCATATTGTTGAATCAATTACACGTCATATCAACATAGTTTAATAACGCTACAAGTAAACCGAACATAGCACTTCATGTTTGAATAAAGCGGAAGACCTTGTCTAGCTCTTTGATATGGCAACTATAAGTTCGTCACACTTTCAACATGTATAATTATGACAAATTTTGTATATGGAAACATAATGATAAATAAAATTATAGAGGTTACTATGATACACAACTAGTAAATAAGATATCTACAGTTACTTAGACACTTAGAAACATAACGAGTAAAAAATGTAGGTGTAATTATTAGCAATCAGAATGAGTTAATAAGATATATGTGATTTTTAAGGAGTTTTGATGAGGTAAGTTATCTATATGTGCTTAACAAGAAAATGAACGAATATTAAAATATCCTTTATGTGTATTAAACAGAACGATTAATTAAGATATCCGTAATGTATATGCTACAGAACGAGTAATTAAGATATCCGTGATGTCTATGATACAGAACGAGTAATAATTAAGATATCCGTGATGCCTATGAAACAGGACGAGTAATTTAGATATCCGCGATGTTTTGACTTATAATAAGTAATCTAGATATCCGTGATGTCTATGATACAGAACGAGTAATAATTAAGATATCCGTGATGCCTATGAAACAGGACGAGTAATTTAGATATCCGCGATGTTTTGACTTATAATAAGTAATTTAGATATCCGTGATGCTTTGACTTAGAATGAGTAATTAAGTTATCCGTGATGTTTATGAAACAGGACGAGTAATTAAGATATCCGTGATGTCTATGAAACAGAACGATTAATTAAGATATCCGTTTTGTCTATGAAACAGGACGAGTAATTTAGATATCCGCGATGCTTTAACTTAAAATGAGTAATTTAAATATCCGTGATGCTTTGACTTAGAATGAGTAATTTAGATATCCGTGATGCTTTGACTTAGAATGAGTAATTAAGTTATCCGTGATGTTTATGAAACAGGACGATTATTTTAGATATCCGTGATGTCTATGATACAGAACGAGTAATAATTAAGATATCCGTGATGCCTATGAAACAGGACGAGTAATTTAGATATCCGCGATGTTTTGACTTATAATAAGTAATTTAGATATCCGTGATGCTTTGACTTAGAATGAGTAATTAAGTTATCCGTGATGTTTATGAAACAGGACGAGTAATTAAGATATCCGTGATGTCTATGAAACAGAACGATTAATTAAGATATCCGTTTTGTCTATGAAACAGGACGAGTAATTTAGATATCCGCGATGCTTTAACTTAAAATGAGTAATTTAAATATCCGTGATGCTTTGACTTAGAATGAGTAATTTAGATATCCGTGATGCTTTGACTTAGAATGAGTAATTAAGTTATCCGTGATGTTTATGAAACAGGACGATTATTTTAGATATTCGTGATGTCTATGAAACAGAACGATTAATTAAGATATCCGCGATGTTTATGAAACAGGACGAGTAATTTAGATATCCGTGATGTCTATGAAACAGAACGATTAATTAAGATATCCGTTTTGTCTATGATACAGAATGAGTAATTAAGATATCCATGATGTCTATGAAACAGAATGATTAATTAAGATATCCGTTATGTCTATAATATAGAATGAGTAATTAAGATATCCGTGATGTCTATGAAACAGGACGAGTAATTAAGATATCCTTGATGTCTATGATACAGAATGAGTAATTTAGATATCCGTGGTGTCTATGAAACACAATGGATAAACAAAATGTCTAATATTTTAGGAAACATAATCAGTAAATGAGCTATATAAGGTTACTCGGAAACAAAATGAGTAAAATAAGATTTCAGTAGTTGCTATGAAACAGAAGAAACTATTGGTGAGTTTTCTGTTTATACGTTCTTTTGGTGACGACAATGAAACTTAAAACGGTTATTCAAACGTTTATCAAATCTTTGAAAATGGTCATATCCTGAATGGTCCACAAAACAGTTACACTGTCGTCGCACTTCTACAGTTTGGTTTGACGTCTTCTTTGTAATTTGGCTACTTGATTTGTCTGATTCTAAATCTATCACACTGATTATGTTTTGTGTTGGTTTTATTTTTTTAATATGATCAGTTTTATTACACAATGTCCATTCTATATAGTATATAACAGTAAGAAAAAGACCGATTAAGAGTCCAGTGAAACCACTAATTAATGTGTACGATTTCCTCTTGATTGGCGATAATGTACTGATGTGACAAGAACATTCACTGTATTCCAAATCAGTACAAACCTAGAAAAAAAAGATAAGCTAAGGCCGTGTCTGTTTTTTTCTTTGTTTTGCGTCAACTGATTCTGAGAAAACCTACCAGACAGCAAGGAAAAAAAACACACACAAAGAAAATAACACAAGAGTCTGCTTAAGTTCTGGACTGATTAACAGTGACTTTAGATCAATACTGTCATATCTAAGTGAAAGAGCAAACATGACAAACAGGAAATTTAGCAATGTACAAACTTGATATGACTATATTCTGAGAAATGGCCTTGGTATTTCAAACATTTCCCATTTATACTGGAGCCTTTGAGAAGAGACATGTTTTGATCTGAGATGTGTCATGTTGTATTAAAACCTATGTATAATCAATAATTCCCTGTATCAAATCAATAATGCTTTAAGCATGAATTATCTCCCATTTGCAGAGTTATCTTCCTATAATTGGAATACTTTATGTAAACTTTTTGGCAATATATTAATATTTTGTTCTGCATACTTTTTTTTCAGAAAATAAACTAATGAAATTATGTTTTATATCTTAATATCTTGTGGAATTAAAAATGTACATACTAATTTATCCCATCTTATCAGACAGTAGATATCATTTAAAGAAATTTATTAGAAATATTTGCAAAAACTACTATTTTTCATTTAAAAAAGTATAAAAATTTATTTCAATTATAAAATAAGATAACTGTGCAAATGGGAGGTAACTCTTGCTTCAAGCAAGTAAGGAACGCCTACTGTAAGACCTGTACCAAGGAAGAACCATTACAGTGAAATTGGTTGATCTTTTCAATATCAAATTTAGTGAATCTTAATATTAAATAAAAGCTCTGATACATTCAAATGTTTTATTAATTGAAAACAATGATGTATTCATTTCAATTTTTTCCCCGTTAGAGCTAGATGAAACATAACATTTTATCAGAGTTTTATCCCCTATGGTGATAGGTTCATTGAATCTTGTATTTAACGTGTCTCTTATGCTGGCTACGTAAAGGCTCTCTAGGATCTGAGAAAAAGTTTCTGTGCCGGCGAGCGGAAAGGCATATGGAGCCAGAACGATCCTTTTATCTTTGAAAAATGAAACACAAACGATCTCGCTCGCCGGCACATTTATACTGGCCATTTCTGCTGTCACATGTATCGAAGTCAAGATCGCTTAAACGCTTTAAATAAGGAGCGTACTTGTTATTTAAAGCGCAAAATAGATTTGAGTATAAGAATACACAAAAACACGACTGGAAAAACCCGGAAAATACGGATTTTCTACTGACGAACAAAAAAAAGTTTGTGTTTGTTTTTGACACAAATTGGCCGAAAACCTACCCGCACGCGGACGCAAAACAAATAAAAAAACAACTATGGCCTAAGTTAAAACCACGATTCAGTTAGAAACCGTTAATTCCAATATGCAGCATAACTTTAAAATGTCAATTTACAGATATGCCATTGGTTTTAAAAATATTGCAATGAAAATGACATATCTCTTAAAATGTGATGTTCAAAAGTTGTAGTTTATTGTTATGGTTCATAAGCATGATAAGTGTTTCTCGTTTTTTACATAGATTAGACCGTTGGTTTTCCCGTTTGAATGGTTTTTTACACTAGTATTGTTTTGGGGCCCTTTATAGTTGGCTGTTCGATGTGAGTCAAGGTTCCGTGTTTAAGACCGTACTTTGACCTATAATAGTTTACTTTTATAAATTGTGACTTGGATGGAGTATTGTCTTATTGGAACTCCTACTACATCTTCTTATATCTAATTAATACTAACTAGAGGCTCTTAAGAGCCTGTGTCGCTCACCTTGGTCTATGTGCATATTAAACAAAGGACACAAATGGATTCATGACAAAATTGTATTTTGGTGATGGTGATGTGTTTGAAGTTCTTACTTTACTGAACATTCTTGCTTCTTACAATTATATCTATAATGAACTTTGCCCATTAGTAACAGAGAAAAATATTTGGTAAAAATTTACATAAATTTACCAAATTAATGAAAATTGTTAAAAATTGACTATAAAGGGCAATAACTCCTTAAGGGGTCAATTGACCATTTAGGTCATGTGGACTTATTTGTAGATCTTACTTTGATGAACATTATCGCTGTTTACAGTTTATCGCTATCTATAATAGTATTCAAGATAATAACCAAAAACAGCAAAATTTCTTTAAAAATTACCAATTGGAGGGCAGCAACCCAACAACTGGTTGTCCAATTCATTTGAATATTTCAGGGCAGATATATATTGACTTGATTAACAATTTAACTCCTTGTCAGATTTCCTCTAAATGATTTGGTTTCAGAGTTGTAAGCAAAAAACAACATTTTACCCCTGTTCTATTTTTAGCCGTGGTGGCCATCTTGGTTCGATGGCCAGGTCATCGGACACATTTTTCAAACAAGGTACCTCAAAGATGATTGTGGCCAAGTTTGAATTAATTTGGCCCAGTAGTTTCAGAGGAGAAGATTTTTGTAAAAGATAACTAAGATTTACGAAAAATGGTTAAAAATTGACTATAAAGGGCAATAACTCCTAAAGGGGTCAACTGACCATTTCGGTCATGTTGACTTATTTGTAAATCTTACTTTGATGAACATTATTGCTGTTTACAGTTTATCTCTATCTATAATAATATTCAAGATAATAACCAAAAACGGCAAAATTTCCTCAAAATTACCAATTCAGGGGCAGCAATCCAACAACAGGTTGACCGATTCATCTGAAAATTTCAGGGCAGATAGATCTTGACCTGATAAACATTGTTACTCCATGTCAGATTTCCTCTAAATGTTTTGGTTTTTGAGTTATAAGCCAAAAACTGCATTTTACCCCTATGTTCTATTTTTAGCCGTGGCGGCCATCTTGGTTGGTTGACCGGGTCACGCCACACATTTTTTAAACTAGATACTCCAAAGATGATTGTGGCCAAGTTTGGATTAATTTGGCCCATTAGTTTCAGAGGAGAAGATTTTTGTAAAAGATTACTTAGATTTATGAAAAATGGTTAAAAATTGACTATAAAGGGCAATAACTCCTAAAGGGGTCAACTGACCATTTCGGTCATGTTGACTTACTTGTAAATCTAACTTTGCCGAACATTATTGCTGTTTACAGTTTATCTCTATCTATAATAATATTCAAGATAATAACCAAAAACAGCAAAATTTCCTCAAAATGACCAATTCAGGGGCAGCAACCCAACAACGGGTTGACCGATTCATCTGAAAATTTCAGGGCAGATAGATCTTGACCTGATAAACATATTTACCCCATGTCAGATTTCCTCTAAATGCTTTGGTTTTTGAGTTATAAGCCAAAAACTGCATTTTACCCCTATGTTCTATTTTTAGCCGTGGCGGCCATCTTGGTTGGTTGACCGGGTCACGCCACACATTTTTTAAACTAGATACCCCAATGATGATTGTGGCCAAGTTTGGTTCAATTTGGCCCAGTAGTTTCAGAGGAGAAGATTTTTGTAAAAGTTAACGACGACGGACGACGGACGACGACGGACGCCGGACGCAAAGTGATGGGAAAAGCTCACTTGGCCCTTCGGGCCAGGTGAGCTAAAAATCTAACATTGTGCGCGATTGTGATGGATATCTTTTACAAATATTATCTTCATGAATCTGTAATAATCTTTTTGTGAGATGGAGATTTTCTTACAAAGCAATCATGGAAAGTTATAGTAAATAATACGGTAGACAAAGTACAAACTGACGGATGCACTCGTCGCATACAAAAAGACAATAACTTTTCTCGTTTTTGAAATATTGACCTCTCGGTCAACGTCCCTAATTTCTGAAAAAGCGCAAAATCATCACGAGAAATCATAAACGCATATTTCATAACATAATTATTAACTGACATCCCTAATAACACGGGACGCACTTGCGAGCTATGCGGCAGACCATTTCTAAATATATACATACATGCGTCTTGTCAATCAATCAGAGATATATGGTGAGATCTCAATATTCAATATCGATACTGACAGTTTTTTCAATCTATGCCACGTACACGTTGTACTCTGTGTTGCTGAGTATAGCAGAATTACGAGAGAGAGGATACGATAGCGTGTTAGTATATGAACTTTCGTTAGTCCGAAGATTTTTTTCCAAATGTTCTTTTGGTAATATACTATAGTTATTGTAATATTGTATTGTGTTGCCTGTTTTGTAAACTTTTGTAATTTCATCTATGAACAGATATGCTGTTCATTGAATCTCTTGATAGAGGAAATAAAGAAATGAATGAATGAAAGTACCATCTCAAATAACACATCCTCTCAAAACTTGCTTAAATGTAGACAGAAGAATAGAAGTAAAATTATGAGGAATTAATAGAACATATGAGTTCATTACCTATAATGCAATAGGCAGGATTAAAATTTACAAAGAGGAGCAAAACCTAACGAGAAATCTGACAATAAAAGTGTGACCTGAAATAATGAGTAACAAATAATTTCTATATGAAAAGTTCTCCTGTCCCAAATTTAAATATTCTTCGTGTTTTTGTAACAACTTGTTGATTGTAATGGATTCTGTTTTTTTTTTATATTTCCTTCTGACAAGGAATTTAACCAAATGAATAAAAGGAAAGAATATAAAAAAGTGGCGATGGCAACTACAAATAAAAAAAAGATAAACAACAGATCTTAACACAAAGAAATATTCCCCACAACGTTAAAAGCAAATGCCTCATAAAAAAGAATACAAAATAAAAGGTCAATCTTCACTCATATAGTTTATATGTAAGTGATACAGAGGAAACAATACTATGATAAAATCTTACTTCTGTCCTGTTTATTTCCTTAAATTCACATCTATCGCCATGCCAGGGATAACGACATTGGCATGCATAGCTTTCCATTCCATTGATGCAGTCACCATCATGTAGGCATGGGGATGAAGAGCAATGGTCTATCCCTAAAATATCACAACGTTATAGTAATATTCAAGTATAACTTAATTTATTTCTCTTGACTGGACGGGGTTTAACCTTTTTTTCTGCCATACGGCCTATCCGGCATATTCAAAAACACTACCGTTGCATGAGTGCCACACTGAGGCCCAAAGACCAACGGAATTTTGACGTTACGTAATAATAAGTATGGCGTCATAAAGCGGAGTGCTCGATGAGAAAATTGGCCGGCGTCAACCCTAATCCAACGCCTTGGTTTCGGGTTTTGCAACCAGAGGAAGACGAAGAACCTGCATTTAATATAAACCAGCGGGGACCAATAAGAATGCCAGATAAAAACTCACCGCCAATTGCATATTTTTATTTATTGTTTTCCATTGGTCTGATGAAAGAGTTTGTGAGACAAACAAACAGGTTGGTTTTAGGAAAAATCTGTATTTCTACAAATATTGATAATGTTCATTATTAAAACTTATTTATCAGTTTTATACGAAATAACCTAACGAAAAAAGAATAGTTTCCTTCTTTTAAGTTCTAAGAAGGATTTATCAGTTAATTCAACTTGACGTGCGCAGTAAGCAAGCGAGAGCACCTGATAGCTTGATTCATGTTTGAAACTCTTTATTTTACTCTATATTTTCCGATAATAAAAGAAACTTCATTGTTGTTATGTTTGGGAAAGGTTTTTTTATGTATACTAACAAAATTACCAAGAACTTTAAATTTCCCTGTACCAACTATAAATGTTCGCTTATTAAGGGCATACGATACGGAAGGTAATGACGTTGCTGACGTAAATTGTTATTTTCGCGATGTCAAACTATGACTTACCGGAAAAAGATTCGGTTTTCGACTGATTTTTATCATTCAAACGTATTTAACTTGAAAATGAGTTCATGGACCCCTCTTTTTTTAAATGACATTTGATTTGTTTACGCGAGAAGATTATGTGTGCCAATTTTCATGAAAACGTAAATAGTGCATTTTTTTAAATTTGATAAATATACAGCAAAGAATGATGTTTTTTTTTTCTAAATTCATGAACATTTGATAAATATGAGTTTTTCTGAATCAAAAGTATATAAACGTTTAGAATACCTATGAAATACAGAAATTACAAATTATCTAACAAAAAACAATTTGTGTTTATCTTTTAAAACAAACAAGTTATGTCTTTCTTTCAAAAGAGAAAATACGAATTTTGAGCAAATATACAAAATTTCGACCTCATTTTACTAAAAAAAAAGTAGCACATGAAGGTATATCTTTTATTACATATTTGATTTAATTAGGTGAAAATAGTCTATATGGAAATTTTTATCAAAATGTAAATACAGGATCAAAACTGTATCGCATGCCCTTTAGCCCAGTCCATCTATACACAGGTTTGTCGGGATAAACTCATCAATGAAGTAATTAAGTGATTCGTACCGTACACTCAGTTCATTTGTTTATCCGTTTGTTTTACACTGATAGGTGATTAGAAATAAATAATAATTATAACGGTCATCATCCTTATCAAACACATCTTCAAATGTACTTGTGCAAATTAAAACGTATGTTCCGCCCGACCAGTTGAAACAACATTGGTAATATTCAATATTTAAATAACACAAAGTAAAATCACTATATATATCCAAAGACATATATGTCTCTGATATATCTTAACTAAAATGTCACTTGCTGTTATAATTGTAACGATCACTTCTGTAAATAGTTAGAAGATTTTCAATGTTAAATTACTTGAAATACTAATGTTTTCCCACCTCCTGGTAAATATAGCATTAGCATATTTTATTGTTTTATTTGGATATTAATTTTCATCAACCGTGTCATTGCTTTTTTTCCTCTTGTTCTGTTTACATTTGTAACCCTGAAACGCGTGTATCACGTCCTAATTTATAAGCGTGGTAACTTTGGAGTTTTATTATCACAATTTTGAGTAAAGATTTTATTCATTTATATTTTACCCATTTTATTTATATTTGATCAGGTAATATAAAAAATAGAATATGTTGTATAAACGCGGTAGACAACTCTTTACCAGAGACCAACATGACATAGAAGTTAACAACAATAATTCACCGTATGGCCTTCAACAATGAACAAAATAATGACGCAAAGTAAGCTATATTAAACGGCCTGATTAAGCAATAAGATACCCTAGCAAAAACACAAACGACATAAAATACACACATTGGCACAAAATGAGACAAGAAGTATCCGTTTTTTTTTTGAATATTATTTGTAACCTGTTTTCGTCGTTTCATTATTAATCGACGTAAAAGTGCTGGTCACTTTAAGGTCTGTTCATAAGGAATTCCTTAAAATTTTACCGTTCAGTAACTTTTTTCACAATTGCCTTCCTTGGAGTCATTAGTACATTGACAGTTAAACTAACTTGTTATTTAAAATTGTTCCAAGCCTTCCAATTTTGACAGTTACACTTACTTTTTTCACAGTTATTTCCCTTGGAACCGTTAGAACATTGAGAGTTATACTGACTTGTTTCACAGTTAAATCCCTTGGAACAAATAAAACATTGACAGTTATACTTACTTGTTTCACATTTGTGTCCCTTGGCATCATTAATATATTGACATTTATACTTACTTGTTTCACAGTTGTCCCCCTTGGAATCATTGGTACATCTACATTGGTACCCGTCAACCAAGTCTATACAAGTACCATTGTGTTGACAAGGATCACTGACGCAATCGTCTATATCTTTTAAAATATAACAAATCCATATTTATTTATCACAAATGGAACGTGTTTTTTATAAAATTTGCATTTAACTAAAATACGTAATAAGACTTGATATGTAAAAATATTACATACACTACAGTCTAGGGTTTGAGTGAATGTTGAAGCCTTTTTTTGAACGTTTAACCCACGGCATTTGTATGCACCTGTTCTAAGTCAGGGAACTGTTGGTGAAGTTCATTTAAGTTTCTCATTTCTCCTGTTATTTATATAGATCATACTGTTGATTTTCTTATTCAAATTGTTTTTTTGTCGTTGTCTTTTAATGATCCTTTATAGCTTGCTGTTCGGTGTGAGTCAAAGCTCCATTTTGAAAGGCTTTTCACACATTGTGACTCGGAGTTCTCATTGGCACTTATACCATTTTCTTATTAATATTGTAATCAAGCTATATAGTTAAAAGAGACAAACAAAACTTGTTTCGAGATATCCAAAATGATTGTAAACGGCGTTTAGTGAGTAAAACATATAGCATCTTCCAGACTGCTTTATATTTCTTATTTTCAATATAATGCCTAATATATTGGCATTATTTGCTGCATATTTGAGCAAAACAATGTTCATATATTATGAATCTTTATTCGTATAGTAATGATACTAGTCATTACATACCTGTTTGACAATGGACTCCTCCAAAACCTTGTAGAAATTGACATGTCCAGGAATCTATACCATCAACACATGTCCCGTTGTTACATTGTACTTACCTGTTTGACAATGGACTCCTCCAAAACCTTGTAGACATTGGCATGTCCAGGAATCTATACCATCAACACATGTTCCATTGTTATAACAAGGGATGTTGTAGCATTCATCAATATCTAAATTATTGGAAAGAAATGATATTAGGGGACAGAAACAAATATATAATCATGGCGCAAAAGCGCTGTAAATGCAGTTAATTACAGGTATGTTGTGTATTTTTATTCCATATAAATCTAGTATAAGTGCGTTGGATAAAAACAGCAATTTTTATACGAATGCATGTAAAACAAATTTCGTTGTATAGGTGTCTAAATTAAGCACATACAACATATTTAAAAAGACCAAAAGAGTGAAAAAGTATATTTTAACAAAACGCATTTGCCTAGCAGGTCGAACAACTGATGTTTTTAAACGCTGCTGACTGCCACTGACGATTGCCAAATAAATTGATCACAAGATGTAACAAAATGGATCTTAATATTAATTTAATACTAAACAGAAAACAATTAACTTGCAGCAAAGATATCAAACCACAAACATGAGGTGCAAAAGTCAGTACACAATATCCGGATTTCTACAATTAATGTCTCTTCAGTGATGTTAGGGATCAAAACGGTATTTGGAAGGCCATATAATTTACCTCAATTTTGGATAGATTCTTGAATTTTAAAGAGTCTATATAGGATTAAAGGATTACATAAACCGGAGGGAAAATATAATACAAGCCCAAACAGAAAAATATAAACAAGTCTTAATTTAAAACAACGTTCAAACTTATGATTGTGTTGGATAAAAACCACAATTTTTAAACGTGTGCTTGAAAACCAATTAGTTATAGAGGGGTCTAAATACAGCACGAACAACATTTTTCAAAAGACCAAAAGAGTGAAAAAAGTATATTTTTAATAAAACGCATATATAAATATTGCGATTTAAAGTCTGGAGAATAAAAAAGACCTCCATACTTTAGTAAGCGTTAAAACAACTCGTGAACATGCACATCAAACTAACATGGCCAGGTAGAGTTAAGTTTTACCTAATTGACAGTGAATCCCATTGTAGCCTCTGATACAAGAACATGTATACCCATCCACTAGATCTGTACATGTAGCACCGTTCATACAGGGGTTACTCATGCATTCGTCTATGTCTAAATGAATGAATAAATTATACAGTTATCAAGATTATATGAAAAAAAAAATTATGAGAGGAAACAAATAAATGAACAGTTAATGAAAAGATATGTCGTCGCAGAATATAATGAAAAAAAATCCTTAATTATGTATAAATGCTATCTACCACTGCCCCATGTTAGAGGAAGGGTTCAGCGCCCACATACACGTTTAACTCCGCCATATTCTGTATATGCCTGTAGTTCACTGGTTGTAGTTGGATCATATATGTCATATTAGATTTTGTTTGTAAAATGTTTCGTTATAGATAAAGCTGTTGATATTCTCGTTTGAATTGTGCCATTTAAATTTTGTATTGATAGACGACAATACAATACAAGCTTTTCTCATTGTTGAAGGCCGCACGATTGCCTTGTGCTTACTTTCATTATTTTTGAACTTTGGTTGGTAGATATCTCGTTGACAATTTAACCACATCTCCTTATTTTTATATCATTATCGAATCGATTCATATACTTTCACTTATTTAAACTATGAGTTGGTTTAAAATGTTTTTTTGTATCATTCATCCAACAAAACTTGGACATTTACTGCTAAATTGAGCGTGTCACGTTGAAATACCTTTTCAATTCACTTAATACTGAACTCGAACTTTTCTTTATTAATATGAACTTGTTATAGTCTAAATTTTACCCGCATATAGTGACCTCTATGAACAGTTTTATTGTCATAGACATCTAACAAAATATAAAATTCCTCATAGAAATTGAGTTGTAGGCCCTATAGTCATTTTTCAATGAAGATGAAAAAATAAACACATCTTCTTTTGACTTTATATACCACATTGAACGATTAAATGAATAAAAAATAAGACATATTTACTTGTTTCACAGTTAAAACCATTAAAACCAGACGAACAGTGACAGCGGTAGTTATTAACAAGGTCCAAGCATGCACCGCCATGTTGACATTGAGATGAAGCACATTCATTGATATCTTTTAAAAAAAAAATAACAGCTAGAGCATGAATATATCTTCTATGTAAAGGATAAAAGTAATAGATGCAGACAATTTAAACTTGTGCGTGATATAGTTACGTATATCTTAAAAAGTGCAAGAAATTCACTTTGAAATAATTGAACCATTACTTGAAAGGTATAAGAATGTAGTCGAAGAACTATAAAATAAAGGTAGTAGGAAGTATGAGATGACTTTGGATTCGAATGAGATCACTTTGGATTTGAAGCCTTGTGATATCCCTTTATGAAAAAAAAGTTACTTCATGTAGTCTAATTCTAACTGATATATATTTTAATCTTACTAAAACATAATACCTGTTTCGCACAAATTTCCAGTATACCCAGGCACACACGTACAAATATAATCTGCCGTATATCCAACTCTTTTACAGGTAGCTTCGTGCTGACATGGGCTACTGTCACATGGGTCTATATCTATAAGAAGAATTTTTGTTTTTGTGAAATGAGTAGAAAAATTATTGCACGAATGAAATTTTTCCGCATGCCAATTGCACATAGGAAGAACAAATGACAACCCTATCAAATGTGACCTAATGGAATTAGCATATTCATACACAATCGATTTATTTGAATTTCGGATAGTTTAAATACAGTCATTGAATTAAAATATCATAAAATAATTCAGAAAACTATAACTAGCTACATCGGGAGCATCAAATCGATATCACAAGAAGAGAATATAGAAATAAGAAGTATGATTGCCAATAAGCTCCAACAACGAACAAAACCCATGACTTTGAAAAAGTTATATGAGGTCTCGGGATGACAAAATACAAAACTTAAAAAAAACCGGAAGTATACTCAAACAGTTAGCAGAACAGACATATTGCAAACATTTCGTCCATCAGAAACAAGTAGATACTGATATAAAACAACAAGAAAATAGTCAAGATAGACAAAGTACCACTCTGAGAGTATTCCCAGTTCCTAGAAGTCGTTAAACTTAGCAATACATGTTTATTTGGTAGAATACACCTAATAATATACCATCAACTGATTCAAAGGCGTAAAACGATCTGGTAAATTTCTCAGAATTTGTTTTGACTGTTTGTATGCAGTTTGAGTTTTTCGACATATTATGATTGGGAATGAAAGAAATCGTTTAAATAACAAAAAGGCCAGTAATTAATAATCTTCTTACCCCATGCAATAACATTTATACATCTTGTGTCACTAAGTTTCCTGTTAAAACAAGGAGAAATTAGTTTCTTATTATAATTGCTTGTCTCGTTAATCAATATGATAATTGAATAATAAAATAATATAACCTGGAATCTATATTTTAAGCAAATGTATATATAAAAAAAACAATTTTCAATAATTGGGAAAATGTTACTTATATTGAAAGCGCTTGATATTGCTCCTCTTTATATTACCATGAATGCATTGTGCTATACAACTATCGATATTCAATTTGCAATTGTTTGTACCAGTACCAAAAATCTACCATTTTACACTTTTATAAAAGCATATCCATTTACTATTGGCTATTATAAACTCATCATAGAAACCATTATTAAACCCTAATACGCCAGGCGCGCGTATCGTCAACAAAAGACTCGAATCAAATATGTTAAAACGCGAAATAAATACGAAGAAGAAGAATATTAAGGACCAAAAACTCCGACAAAATGGTCAAATACAAATATGGTAAGCCTTCATATTACCAAAAAAAATCAATGCTTTGAAATATATAATCTATAGTTATCAGCATTTCAATAATAATTATTGTCGAAACAGAAGTGCTGACTACTTGGATGGTGATACCCTCGGTGGTAAACCTCCACAAATGTTATCATCCACCCACCGCGATTGATTCAGGGCCCTGTATCGATCAGTGCTCATGTAGTACTCGCTTGTAAAGAGGAACATAACGATTTGAGTAAGCGGTTTAGCACCTACCCAGTGGTTGTAGATAAACTCATCATGGATACCACCAGGATTTTATCATCTAATTTTAAAGTCACTTAAGGTCATTTAGGTCTTCACAAATTCAGGTACTCGCACATCCATGGCTTTCGAATATCACAATTTGTCATTTCCCGATGAAAAGCGCATGAGACGCATACAATGTAAAGTCAACTCCCTCAGGCAAAGTGGACAACATTTTGATTTGGCTATTGCCAGTATCTAAAAAATCATTTTAGTCATTTATCACTTTGCGTGTTTCGGTTCATATATATTATTTGCGTTCATATAGTTATCTTCATCAGTTCTTGATGAAAAGAAAATCAGTACAGCTTCATATGCATAGAATCTATAAATTGATATTTTCATTTTTATGGCACTTGTTAATACTCCTGTAGGCGGACAGTTAGTCCCCATCAGTTTCAGTAACCCAGTAGTCAGTGTTACTGACACCATTTACCGTTTATAAATTGAATGATTATAATGAAAACTAAAAAATAAAAATAAAAATATCGCAGGCAAAATTGAGTCTCAATGGATAAACCCGATTTAAAAATCTCTTTTAAACAAGTATTTCGGTAATTAAATGTCCACTCCATTCAAATATTTGATATTGAACTTTGAGCGTTTGAGATAAAGGTATATCAAGAAGTGCGCTTGGGTCGCATAGTATTTAAAATGTTTAAGTTTGGGTTGCTCGTGTTTGAAACCTGAGATTGAAAATAGTTTTCTATCATTTAAAAGACCTTTTATTGATTTGGTCATAATTATGGTTTAACTGTCTACAAAACTTTGCATTTTTGAAATAATAAGGTTTTTCTACCTCAGAAATAGATCACCGTAGCTATTTTTTGGCAAAACTTTTAGGAATGTTAGGTCCACAATACTGTTCAACTTCGTACTTGATTATGCTTTTTAACATGTTTTGATTCGAGCATAACTGATTAGTCTTTCGAAGACGAAACGTGCATCTAGCGCAAATATAAAATTTCAATCCTAGTGTCTATGATGAGTTACGTACTCCATAAAAAAGGGACAGTCAAACTCATGGATCGAAAAACTGACAACGCCAGGGCCAAACAAGAAAAAAAAATACAAAGCCAAACAATAGCACACAAGACACAACACAGAAAGACTAAGCAGCAAGAACCCACCAAAACTAGGGGTTATCTTATGTGCTAATGGAAGGGACAGCAAATCCTGATCCCCATGTTGTAACCGTCGTGTTGCTTATGTTATTAAAAATCATTTTTATGTGTTATAAAATAATATAACCTGGAATCTATATTTTAAGCAAATGTATATATAAAAAAAACAATTTTCAATAATTGGGAAAATGTTACTTATATTGAAAGCGCTTGATATTGCTCCTCTTTATATTACCATGAATGCATTGTGCTATACAACTATCGATATTCAATTTGCAATTGTTTGTACCAGTACCAAAAATCTACCATTTTACACTTTTATAAAAGCATATCCATTTACTATTGGCTATTATAAACTCATCATAGAAACCATTATTAAACCCTAATACGCCAGGCGCGCGTATCGTCAACAAAAGACTCGAATCAAATATGTTAAAACGCGAAATAAATACGAAGAAGAAGAATATTAAGGACCAAAAACTCCGACAAAATGGTCAAATACAAATATGGTAAGCCTTCATATTACCAAAAAAAAATCAATGCTTTGAAATATATAATCTATAGTTATCAGCATTTCAATAATAATTATTGTCGAAACAGAAGTGCTGACTACTTGGATGGTGATACCCTCGGTGGTAAACCTCCACAAATGTTATCATCCACCCACCGCGATTGATTCAGGGCCCTGTATCGATCAGTGCTCATGTAGTACTCGCTTGTAAAGAGGAACATAACGATTTGAGTAAGCGGTTTAGCACCTACCCAGTGGTTGTAGATAAACTCATCATGGATACCACCAGGATTTTATCATCTAATTTTAAAGTCACTTAAGGTCATTTAGGTCTTCACAAATTCAGGTACTCGCACATCCATGGCTTTCGAATATCACAATTTGTCATTTCCCGATGAAAAGCGCATGAGACGCATACAATGTAAAGTCAACTCCCTCAGGCAAAGTGGACAACATTTTGATTTGGCTATTGCCAGTATCTAAAAAATCATTTTAGTCATTTATCACTTTGCGTGTTTCGGTTCATATATATTATTTGCGTTCATATAGTTATCTTCATCAGTTCTTGATGAAAAGAAAATCAGTACAGCTTCATATGCATAGAATCTATAAATTGATATTTTCATTTTTATGGCACTTGTTAATACTCCTGTAGGCGGACAGTTAGTCCCCATCAGTTTCAGTAACCCAGTAGTCAGTGTTACTGACACCATTTACCGTTTATAAATTGAATGATTATAATGAAAACTAAAAAATAAAAATAAAAATATCGCAGGCAAAATTGAGTCTCAATGGATAAACCCGATTTAAAAATCTCTTTTAAACAAGTATTTCGGTAATTAAATGTCCACTCCATTCAAATATTTGATATTGAACTTTGAGCGTTTGAGATAAAGGTATATCAAGAAGTGCGCTTGGGTCGCATAGTATTTAAAATGTTTAAGTTTGGGTTGCTCGTGTTTGAAACCTGAGATTGAAAATAGTTTTCTATCATTTAAAAGACCTTTTATTGATTTGGTCATAATTATGGTTTAACTGTCTACAAAACTTTGCATTTTTGAAATAATAAGGTTTTTCTACCTCAGAAATAGATCACCGTAGCTATTTTTTGGCAAAACTTTTAGGAATGTTAGGTCCACAATACTGTTCAACTTCGTACTTGATTATGCTTTTTAACATGTTTTGATTCGAGCATAACTGATTAGTCTTTCGAAGACGAAACGTGCATCTAGCGCAAATATAAAATTTCAATCCTAGTGTCTATGATGAGTTACGTACTCCATAAAAAAGGGACAGTCAAACTCATGGATCGAAAAACTGACAACGCCAGGGCCAAACAAGAAAAAAAAATACAAAGCCAAACAATAGCACACAAGACACAACACAGAAAGACTAAGCAGCAAGAACCCACCAAAACTAGGGGTTATCTTATGTGCTAATGGAAGGGACAGCAAATCCTGATCCCCATGTTGTAACCGTCGTGTTGCTTATGTTATTAAAAATCTGGTAAAAAGTCTAATTGGGTAGGTCATATTCGTGTAAAGGGGACTTGATTTCAGTTACGACATACGGAACATATCAGATATCATCTGTGAAACGGATATACCATAATGGTCAACCAACTTGTAATGGCGTATGCAAACTTTACGAAGTGATGATTTCAACTTCCCCATTTGTAACTTTTGGTTAAACAGCTTCCTTGTGAGCAGCAACCCTCTATTCTAGAAATCATGATAGGAAATACAGGCCCGTGAATATCGCATCAATTGAGAGATATATATCAGGAAGCAGGCGCTGTTGGAATGTTTCTACATAGAATTGGAAAGTTCACAACTGGGAAGCTGACATCATCTCGTAAAGTACTGAAAGTCCTAATTAGTTAAAAAAGTGATAACTACCCAATTAAGGTATTGCATATGTTAGTAAAAGTATCTTTGTTTTAAACTCACTTTTGACATTTAATTCTAGCTAACATCTATAAAGGGTATTTACACTAACTGTTGGATGTTACTTAAGATCCGTGTTAAAGGGTGAATACCGTGTGTACTCTCCATTTGTTTATGTATATGTTTTAATTTGACAAATTAAACAGAGATAAAGGAGTTATTAAGAGAAAGTATCTCCAATATGTAAAGCTTTGATTCCTTGGCCGGCTTTGTGTAGTGGTTAAGTATTTGCATTGTTTTCTATATTTATTTATTGTACATTCAGTTCATGCTATTCGTTTATGTGTTTCATTCATCATTTATTTTTGACGGTTAAAAGGATAAGATTGTTATAGATTAGCAAACTGACTCTCCGCTTAATATACACTTCAAAAGAAGGTGGAAAACGATTACTGTATATCTGATGGCGGACTGTTACCCTCCGAAATCACCACCACCCCAGTAACAAGACTAGTAAGCAAAATAGTACTTTGACTGAAAATATCGATATTGTTTGATTGAAATGTGTTCTCATTTAAGCGTTGGAAATCATTCTGGTGCAGTAAAATTGGTTGTACGAATGGTACTATACGCATAAATTTGTAGTCCATATTAGAGCTTTTTGTAATCATTTGTATTATTCCCCGAAAACGTCATTTAAAAATAAATAACTTATTTAAAAAAAATTAAGTTTAGTTTAGATTGCATAGATATAGATTGCTTTTACTCACCGAAATTGATCTTCTGCAGACGCGCACATAATGTGGGTTCCTTGATCTGATTGTTGTGGTCTCCATGTAACTTCAACTAACCATGTATTTGGTCTTCCTTGATCATCGGGTTTTATGTTGGACTTTAAAAGACCTCTGGGACCATCAACGTCTATGGCCATTAAACTAAGACATTTTTGTAAATTAATTTTCAAATACACTCGTATCACATAGATTAACTCGACAATGGAACGAACGTTTCATAAAAAAAAAATGTATTGGTTGCAACTTATAATGAAAGCTTAAATACATCAATTAATTACTCAAAACATTGTTTTAACACAGATTTGAAATTAAAAATAAAGATTTTTCTCTTTTCAGTTGTATAAAGTCTGAAGTCTCATGGTATATTTTATTTTATATTGAAGGCCTGAAGCGAGTACTTATTATTTCTTAATGCAAGTACAAAGAAAAAACATACTCACAAAATCATTTATTAGTATATTTATTGAAATATATACATAGTTCGTTAGAATGGTCTTGCCTGAAATAATTGTTAACAGCTACATAGATGTCCAACTTATTTAGACACACAATACTTAAAAATTGAACAAAACATTTTGATTTATTTTCTAAAGACATCTTTTACATGTCCTTTCGATACAGTATGCATTTGATAAAACAATACCGACTTAACGATACATAACAAAAAAAATAATAACAATCTGCAATTTCATTAATTTCGCATAAATACATCTTACTTGGTATTTGACTGTACATAAAACTTGACATTTAATGTTTGGGTTGCTTTTAAAACTTTCGATATTCCTTCTGATGGCGTTGGAGATACAAAGACAGGTTTTTCATGACATTGACTAGTCGATGCTTCCACACGCACCAAAAACTATAATAAAAGGAAAACAGTTACTATTAGTTATAAGCAAACTTAACTACTAATTAAAAAGTTAATGTATCAGACTTATATATGGGTTTTCTAGAAATCATTATCTTATTATTATGCTAATTACTTGTGTATAGATTTAAGAAGATTTGGTATGAGTGCCAATGAGACAACTCTCCATCCAAGTCACAATTTATAAAAGTAAACCATTAAAGGTCAAATTATGGTCTTCAAAACGGAGCCTTGCCTCACACCGAACAGCAAGCTACCCAAGAGCCCCCAAAATGTATAGTGTATAACCATTCAAACGGGAAAACCAACGGTCTAACCTATATTAAAAAACAAAAAACAAGAAACCACAAACAAACGGTAACTACTGCACATCAGATTCCTGACTTAGGACGGGTGCAAAACAACGCAGCGGAATTAAACGTTTTAATAGGTACCAACCTTTACCCTTATTTGAAACAATAGTGCAACATCACAACATAGAAAGACACACTATAAAGTATCAATTTAAATAATATAAATTATGTGGTGATTTTGTATCTAAGGTTAAATTGTTTACATTGGTTACAGCTCGGTAGAAGCCTTATTTTATATATTTGTATAATACTTTAATAAACGTAGAAAAGAGTAAGATGTTTCGCGGGTAAACTTTGGGTCAGGTCGAATGTAAAGGGGTGTTCCTTATGAAACTCAGATACGAGTAAAGAGACACTTTGTTAGAACACCCCTCCTTCAAGAATGGTACAGTTTCCATCTGGGTATATAAGCTGGAGAGATTCCTAGCTCAGGGTCGATTGTCATACGTTAGAAGACGAAGACCTGAAGTACGGTACGTAGATATTCGAGATCGCTGTCTCTTATATATTATATATTGTGTTAATATTACTAAGTGTAATAAAGAACAGGTTGGTGCCTGTTATAAATACGGACTTGTACATTTACAAGCGGAACCGTATTGTACCGTATAGGACAAGTGTGAGTCTGTGTGACCACCTTGTAAAGTACATAATTGTACCAGAGGAACAAAGACGAAGTGTGTAAACTTGTAGGGTACATTATTGTACCAGGAGGACAAGTTTGTTCCTGACCTAGGACAAATTTGTAATAGTACAAATTTGTACCAGTTGTATATATACATATATTTAAGAAGAATTGTTTATAGCTAGTTTATTAAAGATTGCAAAGAGCAGTTGTACATATTTTGGTTCATTGATGTTAATTTATAAATAAAGATTGTTTGTTGTATATTTTGTAAAAAGAACAATTTTGGATCCAGTATCAAACTGGTAACGAACACATTCTAAATAGAAATAGACACGCTTACCCTGTGTACACGTTACATAATTTGGTGGCTAGCGTTGGGATCCAAATTGTTCATTTTTAAATCCAAAGTGAAAGATTATATATCCAAATTTGATCATCTTATAAACTTATATCCAAACTGTCTTGTGAGAATTTACTGTTCACTTTTGCACAGATCGTTTTTGTTCAAACTGTTCACTTTTGCACAGATCAAAATTGTCCTGTTAACGTTTTAAATTTCCCACGGTTAAGTTACGATTATTATTTACATTGGGGATTAACGATCGATAGTGGTACAGGCAATATATTTTGATTGACATTTATTACGTTGTACATTTATGACATTGTGTTGATATTATTATATTGTGAATGCATAGTTATATCGCAAATTAAAGTACAAAAATGTCTTTTGATGACGAATTGACAAAACAAATTGAAGGTATGGAAGAGACAAGGTATAGACACAGTTTTGTTTCGTCTACACCTAAAGATCAGGGTGTTCGTCCAAAAGATACTTTTATAAGAAGAAATGATTCGGGTCTGGAATCAAGAGGGTCCTTATTGTCAAGAAAGGGAGATCATGTGAAAGTTGATTTACCAACATTCAACAACCCGAATACGCACAAAACTGTTAAATTTTCCCAAATTGATTTAAAGGAAGGGGATACTTTGCCTTTACCCATAGATAATAGTTACATTAGGGAAATAGACAAAACTGACTAATCAAAGTACCGACATACTGATCACACAGATAATTTTGGTGTAAAAGTTAAACCGTGTAAATATGACGGTAGCACATCATGGATGGACTATTTGTCCCATTTTGAAATGTGTGCACTTGTAAATAATTGGTCGGAAAACCAAAAAGGGTTATATTTGGCGGTATCGTTAATGGGACAAGCACAAGCTGTACTTGGAGATTTACCAAGTGAGAAAAGACAAAACTTTTCCGATTTAGTCAGCGCACTTGAAGAGCGATTCGCACCTTCTAGTCAAACTGAGTTATATAGAGTTCAATTTAAAGAGAGACGTCAGAGAGCCAGCGAATCACTTCCCGAATTGGGTCAGTCAATTCGGAGATTGTCCAACTTGGCATATCCTACTGCCCCATTGGATGTACGTGAAACTCTCGGGAAAGAGCAGTTTATTGACGCGCTTGTCGATTCGGAAATGCGGCTTAGAATAAAACAATCGCAACCGAAAGGTTTAAATGATGCCGTAAGACTTGCTGTTGAACTAGAGGCGTACAATAAAGCCGAAAATAAAGTAAGAGAGGGACGAGGTTATTTACGGCAAACTATGAACGATGACGAGTTAGGTAGGGAAGAAAAGATTACAAAAAGTGACTCGCCAACGAAAGACATTGCATCATGGATGCAAACAATGGAGAAAAGTCTAAGTACTCTTACGACTGAAATAGCAAAATTAAAATCTAGTGGTAAAAATGAGGGACCTTATTATGCTAAAACGAGATATACCCAAAGTAAGAGGACAAATAAGGATTGTTACAATTGTGGTAAATTTGGTCATTTAGCAAGGGACTGTCGCCTACCCCGAAGAAATCAGAACAATTATAATGGAAATAAGGGGGATGGGACTGTCAAAACATTAATGAAAACTAGGAAACAAAATAACCGTAAGACAAGTGAAGGTGCGGTTACAACAGCATCTGAAGATGCTGGTATGTATGTCAAACTAAATGTAGGAAACATTGAAGCCAAGTTTGTGGTTGATACAGGAGCAACTTTGACATTGGTATCTTCCAAGTTATACGATATGTTGACTCCATTAGACAAATCATATCTAAGTGAAGTAAAGACAACTGTTAGGTCAGTGTGTGGCAATAAGCTAGAGCTTCGTGGAAAAGGAAGGTTCAATCTGCATTTCGGTCCAAATATGTTGCAATCTGAAGCTGTTGTGACTGACCTTCAAGTTGACGGTATACTTGGTTTAGACTTCATGAAACGACATAATTGTTTAATTGATGTTAAGAATGGGCACTTTTGTATTGGGGATTTTAAGGTAGATTTGTGTTTTCAGGGATCAATAGGCTGTTACCGAGTGGTTGCTTCAGAAGCGGTTGTTATACCGCCAAGGTCAGAAATTGTCATTAATGGCACGGTTTGCTTAGCAGAAGGTCAGAAATTACCTGCTGACAATGCTTTGTTAGAAGCAAATGAGCATGCAGGGAAATACTACATTTTGACTGCTAGAACGTTGGTAAGGTCAGGCGAAAAAGTCCCTGTTAGATTAATGAACACAGAACTAGATCCTAAGACAATCTATCCTGGTACAACTATAGCCCAAATGTCTGGTGTTGAACAAGTACTAGATAGTAATATTAGTTCAAACGAACAGAAACATGACGGACTTAGACCAGATTTACAAGATCTGTTAGACAGGACATCAGATGAATTGACTTCGAAAGACAAACAAAAAGTAGAATCTTTGTTGATAGAAAATCAGAACTTGTTTGCTTCTTCTAATGTTGACTTGGGAAGGACCAATCTTGTAAAACATGAAATCAATACGGGAAACGCAAGGCCGTTTAAAGAACCGCCTCGTCGTACACCATATCATTTGAACAAGGTAGTAAATGACAACCTTGACAAAATGTTACAAAAAGAGATTATTAAAGATATTCCTGCACATAAGTGGGCTTGGGAGCTTAAGGAAAAGTTAGAAATCTCCCACAGTTTTGTCAGAGGTAAAATAAAAGGGCAAATGCGAAGACAAAAACACTATCACGACCTCAAATTGTCATACCAAAATTTCAGAAAAGATGACGAGGTGTATGTTTATTTCCCAGTTAAGAAACCTGGGATGTCTTCAAAATTGACTAGTTTCTGGAAAGGTCCTTTCAAAATTCTCGACAAATATGGTGACCTTACATATAAAGTTGACTGTGGATACAGAGGGAAACCACAAGTCATACATGTCGACAGACTTAAGAAAAAGATCAAACAGACATTAAGGACAGAATCGGATAATAACACTTTTGTTCCATTAGACACTGAAAATGATACAGCTGAAAACGACCCTATAGAGACTCCTTATTCACAAGACATTGCTGTCCATGAGTCAACGTTGCCTGAGGAAGAAATGCAAGAAAGTAGTCACGAAGGGCGCCGCACAAGGCGAAAACCAGCTTGGATGGCAGATTACATTGTTAAATAGATTTTGTACATTTTACTGAATTAACATGTGTATAGTAATTCTATGTTGTAAAGTTAGTTTTAGACATGCGGGACGCATGTGTTTTTGAGGCGTGGGTTATGTGGTGATTTTGTATCTAAGGTTAAATTGTTTACATTGGTTACAGCTCGGTAGAAGCCTTATTTTATATATTTGTATAATACTTTAATAAACGTAGAAAAGAGTAAGATGTTTCGCGGGTAAACTTTGGGTCAGGTCGAATGTAAAGGGGTGTTCCTTATGAAACTCAGATACGAGTAAAGAGACACTTTGTTAGAACACCCCTCCTTCAAGAATGGTACAGTTTCCATCTGGGTATATAAGCTGGAGAGATTCCTAGCTCAGGGTCGATTGTCATACGTTAGAAGACGAAGACCTGAAGTACGGTACGTAGATATTCGAGATCGCTGTCTCTTATATATTATATATTGTGTTAATATTACTAAGTGTAATAAAGAACAGGTTGGTGCCTGTTATAAATACGGACTTGTACATTTACAAGCGGAACCGTATTGTACCGTATAGGACAAGTGTGAGTCTGTGTGACCACCTTGTAAAGTACATAATTGTACCAGAGGAACAAAGACGAAGTGTGTAAACTTGTAGGGTACATTATTGTACCAGGAGGACAAGTTTGTTCCTGACCTAGGACAAATTTGTAATAGTACAAATTTGTACCAGTTGTATATATATATATATTAAAGAAGAATTGTTTATAGCTAGTTTATTAAAGATTGCAAAGAGCAGTTGTACATATTTTGGTTCATTGATGTTAATTTATAAATAAAGATTGTTTGTTGTATATTTTGTAAAAAGAACAATTTTGGATCCAGTATCAAACTGGTAACGAACACATTCTAAATAGAAATAGACACGCTTACCCTGTGTACACGTTACAATAATATACTTCTTCTTCTTCTTGTCTTCGTATGAACATCCTTTAAAAGGATCAACACCATGGGATATGGCGTATAAAGGAGGACATTTGGAGCCTGTATCGGTACAGAATAATATGGGCATTTGCCTACCCAATTCCCCAGCCAGGCCGAGACGGGTCTTATTACCAGAAAGTTAACCTTCCCTAAACATAATACAAATATACACCGGTAAATGAAAATAATTTGGTTGTTAGGTATACAGTTTAAATCGAGAATGGAAATATGTATTTCAAAATAAATAATTTTATTGTTGATAGTACGAATGTGAAAATTTATAGTAATACCAAACACTTATCAAAGCTAATATTTGTTGTTGGGATATATAAACACCGTATGATGAAGCCAAATGAAACATCGCTGTCTGAAAAAAGGAAAATTAACAATAGCGAATACAAAGTCATCTCTTTTGTCGTAAATTTCAATATGGAGTTTCCCTTTAGAAATAGAAATGTCTAAATTTAGAAAAAAACAATTACTGCTGTTTATGTTAGATTTAGTTAAAGTGCTTTTTATATTGTTCAAAAACCCCCTTTAACCTTAGTTTTACAACGGATTAAAACAGAGGATTGATTTGTCATTGACGCACGTTTAATCGTCCCCAAACTTACCTGCAAAGGTACACTTGTAATAGGAGTGTTAGGTGTATATGTTTTCCCTTCTATATTAATTGTCGTTCGAGGATAGTCTTCCATAGTTAGTGCAACAGCATACCATTTATTTAGCGTATAATTGCTCCCTGGAACTGCAGAGAATTCAATCAAACATTTATTCTGAAATTTAGAAGATGCCTGGAATAAATATTGAACAAACCCGTCTGGACTTAATATATCAAGTTGAATAGCATAAAGCAAAGACGACCATATAAAATGCCAGAGCATTAACAAACCAGACAATTTGAAATAAATCGTACCCCTTTAGAATTCTATATTCCAAAAGCAAAAAGGCTTAAATGATACATACACATATTGATAATAATTTATATGCACCTATTATAAGCAATAAATGAATTAAAATGTACTGGAAGTTTGTGCATTTTTTTTTGCACCAGCAAAAATAATTAAATAAAATGAAACTGACGCCTTACTTCATTAAGAACAGCATTGGGTAACAGTTTAGATATTGAAGCTGCTTCTGTAGAAGTTGACCACCTACACCGAACTGTATCTCCGTCCACATCAAACACTGGAATCTGTATACTAATTTTACAACCATACTGAACTCTGTTAATACATTATTTGATAAATATAGAATGAAACATGACCCAATCCGTATCGCATGCAGAATCATCTAGTGAAACCAATATCAGGTCTAAGGGCCGAAGGCCGATACGGATTTTGTCATGTATTGGTCTGTTTGTCATATATTTAAAAAAAAATCAGATTAATGATATGAAAAGGAAATATATCTTAACAAAATCAGGAACAACAATTTGATTGTGAGGTGGGGGTCCTGGCAGACTTTAGAAATAAATATTTTGGCCCCCATTTATACATAATTAGATGATTACAAATAATTTTGACTTATCACATATGAAAAATAATATTCCGACCACAAATACATTTTTGTAGTTATTTACAAAGGTATCCAATATTAAAAGAAAATCCGGAAAGAAGTATTATCAGTTTTTGTTTTGATGGATATGCAGTGAACGCCCCTCCTTTTCGCCTAATAGATTTTTTGGAAAAAAAATGATTCGCTACGCTCGCCAGATATCGTACCATTTTGAATAATGAAACCTCTTTTTTCACGGACCCACCCTCGATTGTAATGGTATTATATTTTCATATTTTGAGAGAAAATATATATTTGAGACTTCATTTTGATTGCTCTACATTGTACTTGTTTGAAGCTGTATGAGTATCCTATAAAAATGTATTCTGCATCACAAAAGATAAATTTATTAAAGGGGTGAAAAGTTGATCATGATGATGGGTGGCAAATATGGTCAGATTTGGAGTCAATTTGGAGATGATCAGAAAATGTTTTTTTTTCATATTTTGGCCCAGGCGTATTGAGCATAAATAATCTGGCAGCTTTTATGTTTGAATTAAATATTCTAACCTCATCAAATTTACTAGCTATCCCTCCCAGCCCCTCTAGGAACTAAATGATCTTCCAGTAACAGACTGCTGCTGAGGAGTTCCGGAAACAATTTCAAGATAATCTAAAATGGTGTTTTACGTGGTATGCGATAGGGGTTTAGCTATGCGATGCGGGATATGCGATACAGGGCAAATGATACAGGCTGGAGTAAGGAAACTTGTTTAGATATACAAAATTTCCGTATTAAGTCCTTACTATATGATAAAACATCAAATTGTTGGAAACTGTTTTAGAGAACTATCATTTAATATATTGGCTTTCTAATCAAGTATCAAATTAGATTGGGGAGAGTGAAAAGCACATTTTGTAGTAATACAGTAGTAAAGGAAACATGAACAAAACTGAAAGATCAATTAACCAATCTCCTTCAGTGAAGAAATTGGTTAATTGTCTCTCTAACATACGGTTATGCCCCTTAAATGTCTGTGCTAATGATGTCTAATCGTTTGGTTGATGTTTAGATGCAATTAATCAGGCATCTCATTTTTCTATAAAAAAAAGTATGGATATCCAAAGTCTGAAAGCAACCGAATTTAATAAATTTACCTTATTTAGTCCAATATTGACCGTTTATTCCATTCGACTATAAATACGTTCATTTCAAGATGTTTGAAGTCAATAAAATGCATAGACTTAAGACAAGCCGTAAATATCTTTATCATTATTTGCCTATATGCGTAATCTAAATAATATAACACACATTTCTCCATAAAAGGGAAGTGGTTTTCATTTCAGTATTTGCTTTACAGTTAATATGTCAACCGATGTTTTATTGTTTGAAGTCTACATTCAAAATGCATGATACTTCTTCTAAGATAGGACTTATTTGATCCTTATCAAGAATTGCGATACATGTTTTAAAAATATACAATCTCAATTTAATAAAACAAATAATACTGTTAATTTTTACCTGTAAATTGCTCTACTAAATGTACTCGGACTGTAATTTGGGTTAAGTGTATCTGATCGATTGTTTAAATCAACAATCGTCTGAATATTCCAGCTTCCACCACTTCCGTATCCTAAAGATATCCAAGCTCCACCAGTAAATCTAAAAAAAAGTACCTTAAGTAAAGTCAAGTATTTTATGAGCGTACCCGTAAATATCTTTAACGTAAGTTTTCATTTCTTATACATCAGGGGCATGGTTTTCGAAAGTATCTGATGACTAAGTCATGTCTTATGATGGTCTTAAGACACGTCATAGTTGTAAGATATGTTTTCGAGAGTGTCCTAAGTTACCATTTGTCATAACTTTTGTCGTAAACTTAAGATTGCTCGCGACATGACGTGTGATGGTCTTATGATTGTCAACTAAAATTTTAATTACTTTTCATGTATAATTTCATGTTAATTGCACTAGAGATCTTCGTTGTGTTTCTCAGTTAGCTAAATAGTAAAGATTTTATTTTTCTCAACTACGTGAACTCAAATTTGAATCTCCTGCGACATACAATTTGGAATTCTTTTCTAACTCTATAATAAATATACATATTATTTCGTTCCTAGTATATTTAATAGTACCATATTAACGTATGTGCACGGGCATTTCGTTAGCGGGTACTCTCGATGTACCGAATCTAAAAAGTATTCACAGTTAAATAACAATGCATGTATGGTAATACACGAAAGCAAAGTTCAAGATTTATTATATATTACAAACTTTTAAACAAACTATCAAGTCATATTTCAATTCCTTTTTGTATAAAATTCCATGTTCATTATAATGAAAAAAATAAAATATTCGTAAATATTAAGAATGATAATAATTAACATGTTCATACTTTTCATTTTCATTTTATATTTATCACTTTTGAATCATTTTTTAAAATAATAGAAAATAATGTTCACTTATGACATTCATAAGAACATCATAGCTATGACTCTCTTAAGACAGCTTTGATTTACATCCTATGACATATCATATGATAGTCATATGATGATCATAAAATATGTCCTAAGCTATATCTTATGACATATTTATGATACTTTCGAAAACCAGGCCCCAGGGGTCTGAAGGTATCTTATGACTAAGACATGTCTTATGATGGTCTTAGGACATGTCATAGTCGTAAGATATGTTTTCGAAAGTGTCTCAAGTTACGATTTGTCATAACTTCTGTCGTGAACTCCTCGCGACATGACTTATGATTGTCGAATGAAATTTTAATAACTCTTCATGTATAAGTTCATGTTAATTGCACTAAAAATATTTGTTGTGTTCCTCAGTTAGCTAAATAGTAAATATTTTAACTTTCTCAATTACGTGAATTAAAATTTGAATCTCCCGCGACATACAATTTGGAATTCTTTTCTAACTCATGGTTTTGTATAATAAATATACATATTATTTCGTTTCTAATATATTTAATAGTACCATATTAACGTATGTGCACGGGCATTTCGTTAGCGGGTACTCTCGATGTACCGAATCTAAAAAGTGTTCACAGTTAAATAACAATGCATGTATGGTAATACACGAAAGCGAAGTTCAAGATTTATTATATATTACAAACTTTTAAACAAACTATCAAGTCATATTTCAATTCCTTTTTGTATAAAATTCCATGTTCATTATAATGAAAAAAATAAAATATTCGTTAATATTTTAAAAGAATGATAATAATTAACATGTTCATACTTTTCATTTTCATTTCTATATTTATCACTTTTGAATCATTATTTAAAATAATAGAAAATAATGTTCACTTATGACATTCATAAGGGCATCATAGCTATGACTCTCTTAAGACAGCTTTGATTTACATCCTATGACATATCATATGATAGTCATATAATGATCATAAAATATGTCCTAAGATATATCTTATGACATATTTATGATACTTTCGAAAACCAGGCCCAGGGTTCTGAAAGTATCTTATGACTAAGACATGTCTTATGATGGTCTTAGGACATGTCATAGTCGTAAGATATGTTTTCGAAAGTGTTTCAAGTTACGATTTGTCATAACTTCTGTCGTGAACTCCTCCACTTTCCACTTTCCGTAATCATGAAACAATATATTTTTTGTAAAATATATGTCTCAGATGTATGTAACAACTATGAATTGTAAAACTAACAAACTACCTATAGATATGAATTCACTGAATAAATTCCCTGGTTATCCAGTGACTAATTCACAGGGATACTCGGCCAACTGCTGTAGGTCGAGTAATTTGTCAAAACAGCAAAGAAACGTGCAATAAAGATATTATTTTATGGAAAAAAGAAAAAAAAAGAAAATTATGTTCACTTATGACAGTCATAAGAGCATCATAGTTATGACTTTCTTACGAAAATATTTGATTTACATCCTATGGTATATCATATGATAGTCATAAGATGGTCATATAATACGTCCTAAGATATATCTAATGACATATATAATAATACTTTCGAACACCAGACCCTGGGAAAACATAAATAAAATTACTAACAATAATTTACCTGATTCTATAAGGTCCTTTGGCTGGAAAATTATAAATAAAAGTTGCTTCACCTCGTTCCCAATTCTCTGCAGAATTATTGGCCACTACACTGTAATTCCCAGAACCAATGTTAAATGTGGTATTATCCCTCAGGTTGAATGCATTCCAACTTGGAGCCGAGCCTCGTCCATGCGCCCAACTAAGTGAGTATTTAAACTCAACCTGATAAAGAAATATCATAAAAAATTGAAAAGAACATTGTGACTGTAAGACACTACAAAGCAAGTTATAAACTAAAAAATAGCTTTTGTTTTAGATTTTAATGAAAATATGGCTTTTTGATATAATTATAGGTGCCAGTATTAGATTACAAAAGTCGATACATTTTCATTTTGCCAAACAATGTAGTGCTTTAAGTAACAAATTTCATAAAAGAATGAATCAATATTACTTTAACCGTTAATAAAGCCGTTGAACCTTTATTTCTGGTGACTGCTCTTGTCCTTAGTTCTAGTACGTTACTATTAAAGCCGTTTAACCTAAATATCGCCAGTGTTTTGGATCAATTATAGAATAACTAATCGAAGAATTCAAATAGAGAAAAATATTCAACGAGTGACCGAACAACACCCTAATTCACGAATTCACGACAACGCCTATTGTTGTATAACGCCAGAGAGTGAAATAATCACATTCATTTCACATGTGAAATTATCGGTTTTTATTTATCTGGGAATTAAATGTAATTCATTGCAACCAATGAAATAATGCATTTTATTTCATAAATAAGTTTTACTCGATGTTAAATCTTCATATTTTTGTATTAGATTTGCTGAAAGCTATACATATTCTCGTTTTCCATCTTTGAAGCTTTATTTAAAAGCACTTATTCAACATGTTGAAATAAAGTATTCATACTGCAATTACAATGTATCTTCTTTTTTTACATGAGCGGTTATGTTGATTATTTCACTAAAAACTAATAACGGATCACATATCGTGATTTTTCTTTTTAGTGCAGGTGTAGGTGTAATTTATTTTCCATCTATCTGTATCTATGCTTCCAAATTGCCATTCATAAATATAACGTTTTAACTTATAATCCTCGTTATACTTTACCTTGTTTGCATCACCCAAATATTTCCATTTAACAGTACCACCCCGAAAATGAGATCCATATACAGCCAGCAAATTAATTAGTACAAGAAAAACTACTGCATTCATGTTTGTCAACAATGGTTAGGATATTTTACAATAGTAGAAACTTTTGCTTTATATATAAATTCTAGGCACGAAATGTCCAATCAGGAGCAAAAGAGATAAGCATTGCAGCAATATATCTTACAAAAACCTTTGCCCTCCTTCCTTGTTCAGAAGGAAGTTTTGTGCCATGTTGTAATTTGAATAGCTGACATAAATGATCAGAACAGTTAATATATTTCTATTTACCACTTCATCATTGATGACTCGTTCAGATAAAAAAGTCTGTTGACTTCATTCTTTGATTTATTTGGGTAACCTTGATATTTATGATGTCTTTGGTTACTGATGCGTTTTCTCATATCCCTCTTTTCTTGTTCAGAAAAGCGTTAAACTCATTTGCGGGTGCATTCGATCAACAGCGTATTAATAAAATAATGCCCCTCAAAACAGATTAATATATATTAAATTCGAGATTTTCATGTTGAAATCGCAGTCTTCTGCCAATTATTGCAATTCTTACCATTAATATCGTCTAAGGTTGAATGGCACTGTAGTATGATTCTAAGGGGATATTTTGCATATCGTAAATACTTTTCAATAACAAATACAGAGGAGAAGCAAACAAGAACACAATAGAGAGCAGAGGTTGAAGTTTGCATTGTGTCTACTTCTATTTCATCATACATCGTGCAGGCGCGTTTGTTAATCAAGTAAATTGTGCACATTCCGTTCGATTTACGGCCAACTTTTAAATTGTCACCAGATGATCCAGGATCCTAGTATTTGAACGTGTCCGGCGATTACTAGATATAAATTTTTTTAACCTTGATTTAAATTGAAATATAGTATTGATGAAATAAATAAATAAAATAAATAAGGTTTACAAAAGCACACAAATCAATGGTAAGCACCCTTCATCACATTTAAAAGATTCATGAATAAATAGGTTACAGCTTTAGTCCAATAATATTCGGCATCCAGTTCTAACATTTAGCACTTAATAAAACACTTATATCTCCACCAAGTACACAAGTTTGATGCCCTGTATAGATAATTTTGACATATTTAAAAGGACAGGTGGAGTAGTTTTCACGAGAGATAAACTACATATCACTAAAACATATAGATACAGAAGAACATAAACAGTAAATCCTAAAGCAGTGTGTATAACTACCGTACATTGATACACAAATTTGTTAACTCAAAATACGAAACTTCTACTTAAAGTCCTCGAACAATAAACATAACTCATGTACGATAATCCCTGTACTAGGCTGGATCTCGACTGACTGTTACGAATAAAAGCGTATTCCGGTTTAGCCCTGTACATCTATGAGCCCAGCAAGGCCTACCATCTTAACATTAACATAACGTCTTCCCCTTAACTGACGAAATTTCAGTCATTGATTATATGAACGATTACATGAAATTTAATTAAATACTGTCAATAATCAATCGTTTAGAAAAATGCTTTTAATAACGAAAGAAAAAATACACACCAACATATAGGACAACACCAAGTATAACTGAAAATTACGAAAAGACAAACCAAAGAAAATAAAAACTTAAAAACGTGAACGCCATGAAAAACAAGACCTCCTATTGAGTGCCTCGGAATGTTAAGAGTTCCTGCTTCAACGGCACCTGTCGTTGTCTTACTGGTAAGAAAAAATACCCTAGATATACTAGTCGTGTTTGGTGATGCTATAACTAAACTCATTATAGATACCAAAAAGAGGCATAGGGAGGCATAATATACAGTTCCGAACAAATGAAGAATAAATAAGTTTGGTGTATTAACTGTCTTCTGATTGGTTAAAATTATTAATTTTACTTTCAATGTTGTCAATTTTGATGGCGACTCGCCCACTCTGACGTTGTGTATTCATACGCCAACATGTGTGTACGTTGTTATTGTTTATATAAATAACATATAACGTTCTTTGAGCCTTATTTTTGAAAGAAATTTATTTATAATGAATGGCAATAATTTATTTTGATTTTATTGAACCATAAAACTAATTTTTGACTCTTCACATTGTGAAGAGTAAAAAAATAGTTTTATGGTTCAATAAATTCAAAATAAATAATAGCCATTCATTAAATATCTTTAATCATCAATTCTAATATGACGTGCTTCTTTAGCTTTGTGAACAACACTGTGATAAAATTCTCGATAAAATATACTTAGCGCAGACTCAGAGATATACATAGTAATGGCTGTTACAATATACTTCCCACGTAAATCTACATGTATTGGAACCTATTTGCAGGCCCTTTGCCGATTTTATTGTTTTAAAAAGTGCAATTAAAAAAAGACAAAATAACTTTTATTCTTATTCGTATGCATAATAAAAGGAAGTAATGCACAAGAGCTCGGGGAAATCAACAAAATAAAAATAAAATAAAATTCCGCGAAAGTCTATTAATCTTTTTGGCGCGTTTAAGTCATTTCAAAACATGACGTCATACAAATGAAACCGCTAAAGTTGAATGTTTTCTGTTACGTGAACCATCGGAATTCGTATGCTATTGTATTAAAACTAATTTTTGAGGTAGGTTTTGTTTTATTTTCTATTCTATTGCATTTTTTGCATATTTACTCATTTCAGCAAGTCAACATGGCGGCTCCTTAGTTACAAAATGTCGACTTTGGATTTGACGGAAGCTTACGAGAAAAACATGTAAATTAAAAATGGCAAATGTTGGGTTTGAGAATTTAAAGAATTAAAACGATTTTTTCTAGCAGTTATTCAAGAAATAAACTTCGCAAGCTACATATTTATAAAGATATTTGAGCTTTATCTAACAGGGAGTAAAAAAGAACAGCCACACACACAGCATACCCTCCCTCGCTTCAGTTTTTTAATGACCGTATTTGTCCTATTAGAATCGAAATAATTCATGGAAGCCATAGATTGTTGGAAATTTACACATGGCCTGGGCCGTGATATTCGTTAATTTTATCCCTCGCTAACGCTCAGGATAAAATTCGAATATCACGGCCCAGGCCATGTGTAAATTTCCAACAATCTATGGCTTCCATGAATTATTTCTTAAACAATAACATTCAATAAATTATAGATAACGTCACGAGAAAAGATGCTTTCAATTAAACTGTAAAGCTAAACCCTTTTATAAAGGAATTCATGATTAGAGCTTTTATCCTAATATACCGATTTATTTTGGAAATACATGTGGGTGTGCGGTGCTGTATGAATACTGCTTAATAACAAAGTTTTCGGTTTAAAGTTTAAAATATACACATTTTGTTTATAAGAGAAAAGACAATCCTTACTGCTGAACAGTAGAATTTAGGGTTGTTTTTTGATTTCGATATTGTTAAGAATATTCAACTAGATGACTTTGAATGTGTTATCGTGTTGCTTAATTGTTATTGTGCTGGGAAATCACCTAATGTATTCTCTTTTTCATATTTTAAATGCCTGTTTAGAAGATATATAGTGAGGTGTCTATGAATAAAGTAATTTACACATCCTTATGATGTCCTGTAAATTTTAGTTATCACCATTTATAATGCATATGGTTAGACGGAGTGCAAATTTACTTTGGAACACATGAGTACTTTTTTATAAATAATATTTTGTCACTTCTTTGAACTGAATTATTTTGAAAACAAGTCTACAATTTTAGAAGTGTATTTTTTAGAAGATTATCATATATCGATATTTATTTACACAATGCTTTATGCACCAGATGCGCATTTCGCTAATAAGTATCTGTTCATTGAACTAGAAGCCAAAATATTTGAAAAATTTAAACTAATTTATTTTATAAGCTAAAAAAGGCAAAAGAATAGCCACAGCCATACAGGAATTCAGAGCTTTGCATGAGGGAGATCTGTTCCTTAATTTAGATACTAGTAACTTTGTGCAAATCTCTGTTGACAACACTTGGTAGAACATGTTATCGATCTCAACAAATCTCCATTAAAAATAAAACTCATGGCGTTTAGAAAAAAATGTCTGTAGCCGTAATGATTGTTTGAAAGTGCTAGTAACTAAATGACATTAACAGTAAAACAAATAGTATTCAACAATAAACAAGTGTCTATACATTATTGGGAAACATCGTTACAAGTCGATAAAATTTACAACGGCTTAAACGATTTATTATAATTAGAAATTGGTACATGTTCTCTACAGAAAGAATAGTATATAGACTGCGCGCTATAAAACCAGACTCAATCCACCTTTTTCTATATTTGAAAATGCCTGTACCAAGTCAGGAATATGTGGTTGTCTGATGTGTTTTATCATTGATTTTACCATTTGATTAGGGACTTTCCGGTTTGAATATTCCATGGAGTTCAGTATTTCTATGATTTTACTCTCATAGAGGCATTAAGCTAATTCACAAGATCTCCGAAATAAAACAAAAACAGTTAGTCCATACACATTTGTTCACTGTAATAAGCTCTAAACGTCATATAAGCGATAATAGTAAGTGTTTTACGCGATTGGTCAAGTCCTATATAGTAATCTCCCAGACTTGACGGCCGCAGTTATGTCATGGATTTGAGTTGCAGTTTAGCTATAAATATAGAACGAAAGATGAAAATAAGGCATTTAGTGTTTGGTGCAATTCTCAAAATTAAGCTTTTTATTACATAGCTGTAGGTCTTAGTAACCCTTTAACCTCAAACATTGAGTGCAATCTAAAATAAGGCAATACATGATTTTTCAAATTCAATCAGCACGCAATGTAACTAAAACTAAAACCAAACCTGATCACAAACCAACATTAAGAGAAACACATAAACTACTAGTATAAGAGGAAACAAACATCCCAATAGAAACACTGAACTGCTACACTGTACCAAAAAAACCCGCCAACATACATAGAAACGGACTATTTTATAAAATTTGGCATATTCCTGACTTGCTACAGGACGTTTTAAGAGAAAAGTGTTGGCAAAACCTTGTTTTATAGCTAGCCCAACCTCTTGCTTACATGACAATGTTAAAAATACTGCTAACACTCAGGACAGAGACATGCATAAATAAATAATATCATAGTACATTCCAACATGTTTACCACAGAAATAACAACGAACATCTAAGACAGTTCACAAAACAGCACAAAAGAATTATGAATTGTGAATCTTTGTTGATATCTTTGTTTGTTTTTATAGTGATTAAGATTATAAAATATGTTGACTGGTGGACCCCTATTTCTGACATTTTACCTTTTATGTCTGTTTGTTTTGTTGACACAACTCAATATAATGGATTTTTTTTGCAACTGTCATACAAGTGTGAGGTTTAGCTTGCTATTGAAATAGGTTTAAAGTATCATTTTCAACCTTAGAAAATGACTGTACAATGTCAGGAAATGACTGTTGTTATCCGTTTGTTTGATGTATTTTGCAAGTTGTTAAGGAACTGTTCCTCGGAGTTCGGTAATTTCGTTATCTAAATTTTTTACACGTATGTACCAACGCCATAAAAAGTGACGTCACAGGTAAAACACATATTAAAAACATTCTATGTAGTCCAAATTTTCAGAAATGCACTGCCATTGAATTATTTTCTTTCCGTAGACAGCTTTTCCGTATGACTACTCACAATAAATTCGGCACAACGTAAGTGCAAAAAAATCATGCCAAAAGAAAAGTAAACAAACGCTGATTTAAGATAGTACTAATTAAAAAAGTTGGACGGAAGGAAAATTAAAAAATAAATAATATAAAAATCGCTCTTCAATCTCTTTTATTTGTGCAAAACTAGAGCTGCGTTCGGATTTGCCTTTGGAGTAAAACACGTATAATTGGTGTTCGAGTTACACTTTTAGTAATAAAAACATGTCATAGTGTCAGTATTTGTCTGTATCCTTGTTTTTAACATTTATTCTTAATTTATTGATTGGTTGATTTATTTGGAAACACCACTGTCACCACTACTGTGCTAATTCGCGAAATTTCGTTTTTATTGATGGAAGAAGTCTAATTGCCCGGAGAGTTTTACCGACGTCCGGTAGGAAAATTGACAATTAGAGTCAATTCAGTTTACAGATAAGTGCGCCTGCCAATACGGGGTTATAACTAACAATCACCACACTATTGACACGCTAGTGATACAGTAGTTCGAATACCTACGAATGGCCACAGTGGTCCCTATAATGTTTGATTGCACCTCTTACACAAACTTAGAATTTCAAAGCAATGAAACTCTTTTGTAAAAATGATCAGGAAAACAAGTTGTTTCATACATTTTAATTTCATACAGTTTATAGAAATAAATGTACTATATCAATAGAGTATATTCACTCAAAAGTAAAATAAACATCAAAGTTACTATATGTTACTATAAATCAATATTTACACTACCCAATTTTACGTTCTTTGGACAGGAACGAACATCTCGCTACACCTTAATAATTTATAAAAGCGTCTCTCTAAGCTTCCAGAAACTAACTAACTAACTAACTAACTAACTAACTAACTAACTAACTAACTAAAAAATGAACAGTTTATTAAAGTCCGCATATTGACGGGAAAAAGTCAAATTACCGACAAAACAGACTTATTGATATACATCATTTTGTGAGGCAATAAGAATCTTTTGTTAATACATGTAATAGGAAACAGAATTTGAAAATAAGATATCTGTGATTTCTGTGAAGTAGCTGAAACACAATGAATACATAAGATATATGTTGGTACTAAAAAGCAAAATGAGTAAATTAGATAGATGTGATTTCTAGAAAACTGTGTAAGTAAGTATCTCTAATTAATCAAAAAAGAAGGAGTAAGTAATGTATATGAGATGACTAGGAAACAGAAGAAATCACTAATGTGTTTTCTGATGATAAGTTTTTCTGGTGACGACAATGAAACTTAAAACGGCTTTTCAAACTTTTATCAAATCTTTGAAAATGGTCATATCCTGAATGGTCCACAAAACATTCACACTGTCGTGGTACTTCTACAATTTGATTTGAAGTCCTCATTGTCTTTTGGATACTTGGATTGTCTGATTCTAAATATGTCCCACTGATAATGTTTTCTGTTGGCTCTACTTTGTTCAAATGATCAGTTATACACAATGTCCACCCAATATAGTATATAACAGTAATAAGAAGACCGATTAAAAGTCCAGTGAGACCACTCATTAATGTGTACGATTTTCTCTTGATTGGCGATAATTTATTGATGTGACAAGAACATTCACTGTATTCCAAATCAGTACAAACCTAGACAAAAGAAGATTAGCAAAGTTAGTCATGATGCAGTCAGAAATCCGTTAATTTCGATATTGAGCATATTAAATTATCACTGAAAGGTTACAAATTTGCCAGCATTACATGTATGAACGATATATTAAAAACATTCTGTAAATCAAATGGGGAATACCTAAAAAAATGTTTTTTTTACACATAATAGCTTTTTTAATGTCGAGACATAATCATGGCTTACTTATTATTTAATGAACAGTTTAAAAAAATACAAAATATAGCAGTAACAAATGTATCGATATTTTCTACAAAGAAGGAATTGTCCCACGTGTCATTACTTAAGCTTTGTTTACGATAGCACATATATTCAGTTGCGAATTCATATGTAAAAACATTTCAGGAAAAGCATACCCAATTTATATATCACAAGTGGACCTACAGCAGCTGTAAATTTAAATATATAACATCTCCAGTAACATATCCTCCCAGAAACTTGCTTAACTGTACAAACAGGTATAGGTGTAAATAAAAGAAAAATAAATACAAAAGGTAAATTCACCAGCCACAATGCAATAAGCACGATTAAAATTTGAGTACAAATAGAAGAAAAACCTAACGATAAGACTCATAAAACAAAAGTGTGACCACGTGCGATAATAAGTAACAAATGAATTTTTCTATGAATAACTCATCTATTCCCAAATTTATATTATTTTACAGGTCTTTTTATAATAATTTAGTGACTGATATTTTAAATATTTTTTCTCTCGCTTTTTAATATAAAGAAAAAAAATGCAAGGAAAATAAATGTACAACCAAACAACAATATGGTTAAAGGTACCAACAACAGATTTTCACATATGGAAATATAGAAATATCTGCCATACAATTAAAATAATTGCCACAGAGTAAACAATACCATGATAATTTCTTACTTCTGTCCTGTTTACTTCCTTAAATTCACATCTATCTCCATGCCAGGGATCACCACATTGGCATGTATAGCTATCAATTCCATTGATGCAGTCACCATCATGTAAACATGGGGATGAAGAGCAATGGTCTATCCCTAAAATATCACAATGCAATAATGATGTACACATATACTATTCACAGCCATGTATCACCATCACATCTGATGATCCGATGGATAAATCTGTTGTAGAGTTGTCACTAGTTCAAAGGCACTTATGAATCTTTGAAATACAAAGGCTTTTCTACCTCAGGAATATAGTACCTTAGTTGTATTTGGCAAAACTTTAAGGAATTGTGATATATATTCTCGACCTGTTAGTCAAATACGTTATGTTGAAATATACTTTTCACTTTTTTTTGGTCTTGTGGAAAATGTTGTTTGTGCTGTATTTAGACCACTTTACCAAGAACTTTGTTTTTATTCAAGGCAATTATAGGTTTGTACGTTGTTTTCAATTTAGACTTGTTTGTATATTAATAATTGAGGGACGACCCTTGAATTTCTTAGAGTCGAAATTTGATGAACGAATCATATAAACCTGAAGGAAAATATAATACAAGCCCAAACGAAAAAATATAAACAAGTGTAAATTGAAAACAACGTACAAACCTATAATTGCCTTGAATAAAAACAAAGTTCTTGGTAAAGTGGTCTAAATACAGCACAAACAACATTTTTCACAAGACCAAAAAAGTGGAAAGTATATTTTAACATAACGTGTACATGTGAAACAAATGTCTTGGTAGAGGGGTTTAAATACAGCAACAACAACATTTTCCAAAAGACTATAACAGTGAATGTAAACGAATAATAAACGAAAATAAATAGTTTTGCAGAAACAAACGACAATCTTACTTTGGATAGGAATTGTTACGGGACAAAACATGTTCGCTGGTGCCGTATCCATCCCTTGCAGGGGACCATAGTTTAAAGATACAACTTAAGAGCAAACTATAAGAAATCAGGTGAAAACAGTCTAACTTGTCAGATCAATATAAAGCACAAAAACACTAAAGATACACTGTACTCAACCAACATTCAATGTATTTGCTTTAAAGACGTCATTAACACTCAGAGAAAAAAAAAACCATGACCTTGTGCAAAACTAAAATATAGGCAACCACAGATTGTAGAACCATGAATTTACATATAGTTATAACATTCATATATAGTTTGGTTTTAATTTACTTATAACAAAAATATACAATTTATACTGATAAAAACAATACTTTATGATATGATAACAATTTTCAGTTGGGAATTATTTGGAATAAGTTAATTTAAAGGATCGATAATTTTACTCGGATCGTATCTAAATTGACGGGACAAGTAAACAACATCGTCGTAAAATTAGGATGTGCTATCCCGTTTGTTATTAGTCCAGATACAGACAGATGTCGAAACAAAATCATAGTATTTACGGAGGAATATAGTTTAAAATGTTTTAAGTAACTTCTGGAAACGAAATCCTAAATGCACAAAATAATCTTTTCATCGTCTTACACAACACGTATAAAACGCCAACATTGTTCATTTTCCTTTGTGAATTAGCATCGACATTATATCACTTAACCCCAATTATTACAGACAAATCTTTGTGGATTTAGATAGTAAGAAACCATAATTTAAGTCGGATATTATATTCAATGATTCAATCGTATTCTCCGTTGTGGCATTTTACTTAACCTAAAAGAAAATGAGACAAGTAGTATTTTTTCTTATATTGTGATATTATAAGAAATAATACAAAAAGTCGTTACTTTTCTCATCGTTTTATTTATAAAAGACGTAGAAGTAAGAGCTAGTCAGTGCATGATCTGTTCATATGAATTTTTCGACTGTTCACTTACAGTTTTCATATTTGTTTCCCTTTTAACCATTAATATATTGACAGTTATACTTACTTATTTTACAGTTGTCTCCCTTGGAATCATTAGGACATCTACATTGGTACCCGTCAACTAAGTCTATACAAGTACCATTGTTTTGACAAGGATTACTGATGCAGTCGTCAATATCTTTTAAAAATATTACAAATCAATATTTATGTATTACAAGTAAAACATGTTATTTTTTTCAATTTGAATGTAACTGAAATATGAAATAAAACCTGATATAATATGTATATTTCATATTTCATGTTTGGATGAAGGTTGGCGGCTGTTTAAACGTTTAAGGTATCCGACCCATAATAAAGATTTACGGAAAATTTTCCGGAGTTTACCGAGGTGTAAATTTTTTCAACACCTCGGTATTTTCCGCCTAGTAAGCGAAAGTATAGTTATTATTTTTAAAATGACGATTAAAATATCAGAAAGGCTTAATTGAAGTATATTTTCATTAACTATAGAGTTAACGCTCATTTTTTCTATAAATTGTCCAATTTTGACAATCCGGAAACAGAAGTTATGGTAAATAAATATGGACGACTCGGTCGGCTGCCAAGACAGACGAAGGCGTTTTACCAAAAAAAGTACGCCGATTTAAGTCTCTTCGTCTTATCGTGATGCGGAAATAATGTGTGCAGTTTGGATGCAACTGGTTGTCAAATATGTTGTACCGGCATAGGAAGATTCGTTGATAAAAGGAATGTAAACACATCACACACTTGTCCTTTTCATCTGGCGATCTGCTCTGGGAGACGATTTGAATGGATCGTTCATTTTTATGTTTTAAAGTTCTGTATTTATATGTTAAGTGTATATCTGGATGGAATTGAACCGACTTTCTCATGGTTCCTAACATGGAGAACCTAGTAAACCAAAGGCCAAGCTGATGCCAAGCTTCAGTGTAAAACTTTGAGCAGGTGCCAGGTAACTAATTTACATTTACAAATCCAAACATTTTCAAACTTGAGTTGGACAACATTGTCATGTTAATTATGCCCCACGACACCAGCTTGTCTGGCAAAACAGCCGTTAGATGTCATAGTAATCTAAACTAGATACATGTATGAAAAAATGATTATTTAAAAAATAATCCAGGTCGGTCAGTTTATATGTTTGTAATAATTTACGAACAAACACCCAAGTAAAGGCAAAAAACAAATACAAACATATTGATAAAAAGTGCAAGAAAGCATTAAACAAAAGTGCAGAAGAATTAAAAAGGAAAACATGCTATCAGATAATTGAGGGATTCAAGCCAAGGCTACCCTTCAACATGATCAAAAGTTGAATTGCCATGTTACACATACAATGTACATGTATGATCATCATGTAGCATGAACCATTAATGACTGTTAAACTTGTCACATTGACACAGACACTGCCACAACACTAATTAATTGATACATGTATATATATACCAGGGATGGAGTAATCGTAATCTGTAATCGTAATCGATTGTAATTGATTACATTTTTTCCAGTAATCGCCAGTAATCTGTAATCGAAGACATTTTCGATTACATGTAATCGTAATTTAATCGATTACAGCAAAAATCATGATGTAATCATCGATTACTTTCGATTACATCTTGATTACTTTAGTTAAATAGTTTGATGAAATATAACATATTTTAAATGAAAACATGTATGTATTCATCACTTTGAAGTACTGATATGACTAAAATATATCACTATTGTAAAGAGTTTATAAACTGCCCTTATATTTCTATATATTGTCTCAAGCTGCATTAATATTATGATAAACCAGATCCCCTACCATAATTTACTTTATATCCAGCTTTTGAAATTTTTGGATTTATGTGCTTGTCAATAAGTCAACACCTTTTATATTAAAATAAGGAAATAGATTTGGAATATGAAAATAGATTTAAATAAGAAATGAGTCTTAAGTTAAGTTCTGTACTTCCTTGAAGTATTAAGCTTAGTTGAATTAAAATACCTTAAAACATAATTTTTTAACAAGAGTTAAGCTTAGAATAGATAAACAGTTGATTTCTTATAAAGTTTCAGAAAAAGATACATGTATCCCTCTTTGACACTATACATATACATGTATACTGTTTATAAATTTATTAGAGAATACAAAAAATCTTAACAAACTTCTTGTCTTTACTAATCAGATGATCAAAGTCTTCTAATCACTATATAAGACACAATCTTTGTTTTTATTTCAATAACTGTTTGTCTAATTAAGAAGGAGATTTACATTGTTTTGCCCCAGGTTATAAATTGTACTCCATTGGCAGTTTTAATTATTTATAACCTATAATTAGGGTGGTTATCCAACAAAAGGATTAAATCATGCTTGACCTTTTGACCTGTTGACCCCTAAAGGTTGAAACCAAACCATGATCTTTTGAATATCATCAAATGGTCTTTATTTACAAAGGTTGTGAATATTATGGGACCAATAGGTAGATACACTTTTGAAAATTTAGCAAAAAAGGAGATTTTTGTTGATTTTAGCTCCAAAAATGACCTTGACCTTTGACCTTTTGAACTTAACATGTCATAAATATCATAGTTTATTCTTATTATAAGATTATATGAAGTATGGTTAGTTTTGCTAAAGATTTACATAAATTATACCAAAAAACAATAGAACAGGGATACCAAGTCTCCATTTACGAACTGTGACCTTGACATTCTAAATCAAAATTTCTCAAAATTGGTACGGTAAAATTCTCAAATTTTTTTTAGGATGGAACAATATGTAAAGTTTATTTAAATGTCATTTTTTAATGCTCTGCTAAAATATTAACTTTTGAACTAGTGAAGATATAAAATTGACAAATTTTATACTTTTCTCCTTTTTCTATTATCAGTAACAATAACACAGTTCTATAAATAGAATAGCAAAAAAAACAATTTATTTTTTATGTTTAATTTTACAAGGTTACATGTAAGGTTCCTTTTAAAAGATAGATTAGTAAATTATACTATATAGATTTCTTAAAATTGGATACTATTTGAACCTCTTATTTGGCATTTGAGGACAAAAAAGGGGGCACTGTAACCCAGCTCTGCTGTTAACCTCAAATATTTTGCGGATTTTTATTTCATAATAAGAACTCTTAGACCCCTCTACTTACAATCCTTGATAAAAATGTAAATTATTTTGCTTGTTGTATATTGGATAATTATGGGCCGAATACCTTAAAGCCACAGAATTTTTATGCACATGTCATAAGTCAGAGGGCTGTTTTTTAGGGGTTGTCGGTTGTTGGTGTGTTTCAAAGGTGCTTCTCGTTTTTTTTTAAATATAGACTGTTGGTATAATGCTTGAATAATTATACACTAGTCATTTTGGGGCCCCTTATAGGTAAATGTTGGGTGTGTGCCAATGCCCATTGTTGAAAGCCGTAATTTGACCAATGATTGTTAACTTTTTATACATTGTAACTTAGATGGAAAATTGTCGCATTGACAATAATACCACATCTTCTTATCAATATTGATATCAAGCTAGATAGACGTATGACACTTGATTCGAGATATCAAAAAGAAATTGTTTACGGCGTTTGTTGAGTTAAACATGTTTCATCCTCTTTTTACAATATATTTCTATTTTTTTTAAACGTTGCTTATATATTGGCATGATCCACTTGTGCACATTGGAGCAAAATAATGTTTGCATTCAGATTCATATTCATATTGTCATTGTATTAGTTGTTACATACCTGTTTGACAATGGACTCCTCTAAAACCTTGTAGACATTGACATGTCCAGGAATCTATACCATCAACACATGTTCCGTTGTTATAACAAGGGATGTTGTAGCATTCATCAATATCTAAATAATTGGAAAGACATGATATTAGGGGACAGAAACAAATATACCAAAATGTTTGAAATAATGCAGAGTATGTTTGAGAAAAAGGAATACTAGTAATACAAAGCAAACTAATAAAATATCTTATAAAAAGACTAAAGATCAAAGAAATAATATAAGAAGATACGAATTTATGATTCAAGGAAAAAAATCTTCACTGTTATCTGATATGTGGTGTTCTATTTAAAGTCTGTGGAGTAAAAAAGACCCCACACTTTAGTAAGCATTAAAACCTCAATTGAACAAACACATCAAACTAATATGGCCAGGTAGAGTTAAGTCTTACCTATTTGACAGCGAGTCCCATTGTACCCTTTGATACAAGTACATGTATACCCATCCACTAGATCTGTACATGTAGCACCGTTCATACAGGGGTAACTCATGCATTCGTCTATGTCTATATGAATGAATAAGTTATAGAGTGATAATGTAAGTAATTTGAGATGGAAATTGAATTTCAAGAGAATAAAAGTCTATTAACATTTTTCAATAAGAAATATAAGTAGCAGAAATATAATATAAAATCTTAATTCATTAAATGTTACATACTATATACCAACTTATTTTCGCGGTTACTTTATTTCGCAGTGATTTAATTTGGCATTTCAAATTTGTTTGTTGAGGTTAGATAAGGAAAGATTTACACATTAGCCTTATTTTTCTACTCGCGGAAATCGCGAAAATAAAACGTTACCGAAAATTAGTTTGTTCACAATATTCGATTGCACCAGATGCGAATTTCGACGAAATTTTACTTGAGTGATGCTTGGGGCTATAATATTTGAAAAATGCATACATAAAGGCAACAGTAATTTACCGATGTTCGAAAGTCATAAATCGATTGAGAGAAAACAAATCTGGGTTACAAACCAAGGGAAACACATCAACTATAGGAGGGAAACAACGAAACACTGAATTGCAACAAAAACCTTCATAATCTTTTAACATTCACAAACAATATATGTTGAAAGATTACTTTTAACATGATTATTAGATCGATTGATTGATGTTTCATGCTACTTTCAGCACTATTGGTGGGGGAAGTCGGAGTGTCCGAAGAAAGCCACCCCCTTCGGCAGCATTGCTTACAATCTACTTGAATGTGTTTGAAAGAAGGAAACGAGCCTCTGGCTTCAACATTCACAAAGTGATATATTTATGTATTTATGCTCCAGATTTATGGGACGAGCGCTTACAAACATATTTAATCCGCCACTTTCTTATAATGCTTTTCAAAGTCAGGAGCCTGTATTTGTTGTTGTCGTTGGTTTATGTCTTTCATATTTTTTTTTGTTCAAATTATCTTGTTTTCAGTTAGGCCTTTGGAATTGTTTCACATATAGTTTTTGAAAGCCGTCTTTCCGTTATCGATGGCCGAACAGTGGTCTACAAATGCCTACATCCACATCATTAGAACTCCGGTTATTATTTGTCTCGTTGATAATCTACCACATTTCCTCATTTTTTAAATAATCCAATCTATTTATAAACATTTTTATTATCTTTATGCTGAACTTGATTGAGATTAACCTGTTTAGCATGGTGAACAAGTAAATAGTCCAACATTTGTTTAATTATTCGCATATATGATTCTTTATGCGCAGTTGTATTGTTAAATACATCTACCAAACACATTATTTAAACCCATTCCTTTCCATCAACTTACAGAATTGTTTTTTTTCTCCAATAAGAACCAATTAAAACACTATTCTTTTGAAAAAAGGTTTCGTCAACTACGTAGAACGACTTTCGTGACGTGATTTTTTTGCATCACATTCTATCTTTCAAATTACGATAAAAGATAATAAAATTAGATATACCTGTTTCACAGTTGAAACCAGTGACTCCAGATGAACAGTGACAGCGGTAGTTATTGATAAGGTCCAAGCATGCACCACCATGTTGACATGGAGTTGAAGCACATTCATTAATATCTATAAAAAGAAAAATGGCAGTTGAATCATAAATACACCAATATATACTAACCACTACCATTCATTTGTCTTTGATTTATTTAATACATATGAATGACTCAAATCTATGACGGGTTGTAAACCTATGGCAGATTCCTAATTTGTGGCAAACGTGAAGTTACAAACGTCAAACAAATCAAATCTATGGCAGATGTTCCCCCAAAATCTATGGTAGATCTTGAAATTGTATAATTTTCCGGGAAAAAGAATAATTTATGACGTCACAATTGAAAAACGCAATATTACACCATCGCCGCTGCTAACGATGGCGGAACCAATAGATCAGAACACCATTGCATATGAAGGTATTTTCCTTCACATCAATTTTCGGATGGTTTGAAGGAAAATGTGACCTATTTTCCAGAAGAGGGACACAATGTGCTGTAGCGGTGTAAGCCCTGTTTTCAGTGCCGGATATTTTAGAAAAGTAGTCAGTATAGCAAACATTTTACCGTCTACGGCTGGCAAAGTTTATAAAGTGAAAGATAAAATTACTGGATACTAGATTGATTAAAATTGTCATCAATTAAAAAAGATGTACTAACGATAAATAAATATTATTTCGCATAATTGCAATCTTGAAGTCTGTATAATTGTATATGAATTCATCATTTACGAAATATTTTCGTTGCCATCACTGTGTTTTTGATCATTAAGGAATGTTTATTTCACAAATTTTGATGGACAAGCTTTCCTTTGTTGTACATTTCCACTAGTTTAAGACAAGTCATTGGTCGTATATATACTGCATTATTTTCCATTTGCATATTTGCCATAGATTTTGGAACAACAAAAATTCGCCTTAGATTTGGGAACAATAAACATCCGCCAAAAATAAAGAAATAACAAAACTTGACATAGACTAGGATTGTTAAAAATCTGCCAAAGATTTGGAATGGCATGACGTCACATTTGCTACATATTAGGAATCTGTCATCGATTTGGAACCCACCATAGCTTTGAGTTCTACACATATTTATGATAAATTTGCATAGCTTAAATAAAAAAGTTACGTTTTGAAATATCTTTATTGAAAGTCGTTTCAGTGCATATTTTGCATATATTTTGTTTGACAAGCTTCATGTTTTTTATATATACTTGAAAACATTAGATGCAGACAATTTCGTATTGTCTTGTGATCTTTTGATGATACCGTACCTGTTACAGTTTAAAAAGAGACATGGACTTTTGCTTGAACTATTTGATGTGTTTAAAAAGGTTTATGAATGTATTCGTAATAACACCAACCTCAGAAATATTGAAAACTAGGTAATGTGAAATTATTTGAAAGTTCGATATCATACGATATGTCTTTATAAAAAAATCCTGATATGTTAAATTATTCAAATATTCATCATTTAATCAATATATATTGTAATCAAACTAAAGTATAGTACCTGTTTCACACAACTTTCCAGTAAACCCAGGTACACAAGTACAAACAAAGTCTGACGTATATCCAACTCTTTTACATGTAGATTCGTGCTGACATGAACTATTGTCACATGGGTCTATATCTACAACGGTAATTAAATGACACTTGGAGAAAAGAGAAATGGCATGACAACATATTTAGATCAATCTTTCCATCGTCACGGCTCATGGATATTGCATAGTAAAACAAAAACAAAAACAAACAGTTCGGATAAACAGTTGATACAACCATATACAGATTTAAAAAACACGAACCTTCAATGTTAAAATTGTAAGAATTTTCACAAAACAAATTGTTTAAATACAAACTTTTTTTCTCATGACATTAACATATTGATTCACAATATATTTTTTTTAACATCCAGTTCAAAGTTTTAGAGCAATCGGACTAATCACATACTTTCCCGGACTTACATATCAAACAGTACTTCATTATCTTTAAATTTTGATTCATTTCTAAGTTTCGGTTTCTAAGTGAGACGTCCATTTCCGCTGAGTTAGAATGCATTATTGTTTAGGGGCCAGCTGAAGCCCGTCTCCGGTATTTGTTTTTGATGCCTTTGGACTTTTTCGGCCCTTTTGTCGGGTTGTTGTCGCCTTGACACATTTTCTTTCTAATTCTCAATTGTATGAGATATGTATAAGTACCAAGAGAACTATAAAAAGCATGCTAAGAATAGCATGAATTTTTTGCTCCGCCAACAACCAGTTATTGACATGTTGTTAGTGCAATAGTCTCAGAAAAAATGCTTTCTGTTCGTTTGTTATTTTTTCAACGAATTAAAATAGGACATAAATATAACAATAGACATAGTAAAAAAAGGTTCTAGTACTAATAAAGAACTCGTGTCAACATCTAATCCTCTTACCCCATGCGATAACATTGATACATCTTGTGTCACTTAGTTTCCTGGAAAAAACACAGAAGGAAAATTGGATAAAATCCCACATCTAGCTTCAATCTTTGACTGAATAATAAAAATTATTAGATAGGAACTGAAATATACTTAAATATACTTTTAAGTTCATATGCTGAAAATGGTACAATAGATTAAAAGTGATGAAATCAATTCAACTAAACATTAAACCCTATTGAAAAGCATTCTCAGATGAGAACACTAACAATTGCATTTACGTGAATTTTACTTCACACGAGCTGATATCTGAAACTCCTGTGAAATCTGTGCATGTTAGTTTCACGCGAATCTAGTGTGAAAATTGTGTTTTCCACGTGCAGTTAAGAAATGAAATTATTCAAAAAACATCTAAATTTTAAAATTTAATTAAAATCATGATAAATACAATTTGTTGTTTTCATTAATTTCAGTACAACTTAGAATTTCATGTTGGATTCATGTAAATCTCGATTATTATGAATTTTTTTGGGTAGCCTTAAAAAATTGTCTAAATGCTAAAATAGGTAAACAAATAAAAGTTCGAAAAACAACCTGTGTTTAGAAAACGGCCAACTATAACAAATTTACCACAAATTGAAGCTTTTTGGAATATGCCGATAAGAAGTTTAATATGTTTTAATTAACAACAAACGATTGATAGAGAGTGGTATATAAAAACCTGATAACGTGATAAACTATATTATCAAAAGGTACAATTAAAGACGGACTACTAACACAAAGGTTCCTGTTCGATTCCCGTGCCGGGATGAAAATTTCAGGGACTGATTTTCGGCTCTTCCTTGACATCATTTGCGAATATGGTCTTGATGAAACGATGATAAATCGTCGGAAGGGGGCGATAACTAGCTGACCCGTGTTAAAAGAGAGCCATTATCTCTTGCACGTAAAAAACACCCTTGTAGATTTCGAAAAAGGGCAAGGCTTATGTGCCGCTACAAGGCAGCACTCGCACCCGCAAAATGGAAAGGGATTAATATAAGTTGCAAAACTTGTTTCCCAATCCACTATACATAAATTTGTTTAAACTAAAAAATTATAAATTGTTATTATAAAGTTGACTGTAATAGTTATATATTCACTCACCAAAATTGATCTTCTGCAGATGCGCATATGATGTGTGTTCCTTGATCAGATTTAGTTGGTCTCCATGTAACTTCAACTAACCATGTATTAGGTCTTCTATGATCATCGGGTTTTATGTTGGATTTGGAAAGACCACTAGGACCATCAACGTCGGCAGTCCTTAAACTATAGTATATATATGTATATACTGTTACTTACAATTGAATGAGTTTTATAAGTTTTTGGATGGCGGTTGATTATGAAATAAACTAATTGTTTTTAACCAAAAAGGTCCATATCTATCAAAGCGTTTAAATAATTCATCGGAGTTCAGTATTTTTGTGATTTTACTTTTCACAGATATAGTAAGTTATACCAGCCAAAAGATGAAATATTTAAAAGTTTGAAAGAACATCCAAAATGCTTTCCCATCACATGTACATATAAACCTATAAACATGAAACCACCATCCTGCATGGCTTGGATTTTATATATTCTACACAGCATTTTGATAGATACAAAATATCAGATTAATAATAAAAAATAACCCTGATTTTACATTAACATTTACATTTATAGTAAAACGTCTTACAATGAATTTAATTGGACATTAATATTTTACATCTATAGTAAAGTGTCTTACCTGTTATTCGACTGAATATAAAACTTGACGTTTAAGGTTTGCGAAGCTTTAAGGACCACCAATGTTCCTTCTGATGGCGTTGGAGTTATAAACACAGGTTTATCATTACATGAACCAGTCGATGCTTCAACACGCAGTAAAAACTATAACAAAACGGAAACAATAACTAATAAATATTAAAAAAAAAATACTTCTTGTCAGGAATGATTATGGTTCTAGGAAGCACTAATACGTATGGTCATAATTAGACGATTTTCATAACAACCATTTTCTACATAAGAAAATACCAATATCAAGTCAGGAAAATGACATTTGTTATTCAATCGTTTGGTGTGTTTGAGCATTTTGCCATTTGATTAGGGGCTTTAATTTCCGGTTTGAATTTTCAGTAGAGTTCAGTATTTTAAGATGTTAAATTTGATAGATGCTTTTTTGTGCTTCTTTCTTAAATATTTGTATGTTTTTGTTCTAGTTGAGATTGTGACACTGTGATGACTGCTGTACCCCTTTTTGACAATTTTACCAATTATGTCTGTTTTGTTCACGCATCGTTGTGAATATAATGGAATTTGATGCGAGATGTCATACAAGTGAGAGGTTTAGAGCTATAAAACCAGGTTCAATCCATCATTTTCTACATTTGAAAATGCATGTACCAAGTCAGGAATATGACAGTTATTTTCCATTCGTTTGATATGTTTTATCATTTGATTTTGCAATTCGATTAGAGACTTTTCGTTTTGAATTTTCCTCGGAGTTCAGTATTTTCTTTATTTTACTTTTTACTAGTATTTCAAGTGGTACTGCTAAAGAATGAATTACGGTTCTTCAAAGCACTAATACGCATGCTCATGATTAGACGATTTTCATATCAATAAACGTTGGCCAAACTTTCCTAGCTATAATCTAGGATTAATCCAACATTTTCTACATAAGAAAATATCAATATAAAGTCAGGAATGTGTGTCAGGATTGTTATCCATTCGTTTGGTGTATTTGAGCATTTGATTTGGGACTTTAATTTCTGGTTTGAATTTTCAGCAGAGGTCAGTATTTTTTGTGATTTTCCTTTTTAAGCTATCATATACTTTTCAATTGGTGTACCAAGAAGTAGCAGTAGAGTATATTTTCCACCACAAAATAAATCTTATCCTGGAGCTCGCAAAGAAAGGTTCCACCCACTCGAAACTGCCCTCAACGATAAGTCCAAAAGTAGGTCATGTAAATGGATAAAAATAATAAATCAATCAATATATAATGGTACTTTTTTGTTATAATTTTGATATAAAAAATATCCTGTGTTGGTCTAGATGTCTTCTGTTGTTGTCTCGTTAAGGCAACCCACTTCTCTTTGTTATTCGTCTGTAAACTTACCTGTAAAGGTACACTTGTAATTGGAGTGTGAGGTGTATATACTTTCCCGCCTATATTGATTGTAGTGTTGGGATAGTCTTCCATAGTTAGTGCAACAGCATACCAATTATTTAACGTATAATTGCTTCCTGGAAGTGCAGAGAATTCAATCATACATTTTTTCTGAAATGTAAAAATGGTGTGGAATGTAAAACAAGAAAACTGTAAGGTCAGAAGAAACTATACTCCATAGAAAACCTCAGGTAACACTAACCCCCAAAATTTCAGATTAAACTCAGCAGTTAATGTACCATCAGTAAAATTGAAACGTTTGTAGATGCTTCCGTATATTCAAAGATAGAAACTAACATATACTTGATAAAGTTAAAGTTTGAACACCTTTAGGATGATTTCTAGAGTATATAAGATTTCGTGGTCAATAATATAGTGCCAAACTACCTTAACAGAGGCTACGCCACTCCTGATGATGCATTCAGGGTCAAGCAGTTCACAAGTAAACGTATAATAGTCAGCGTAAAGATATTTAATATGATTAGACATATTTTGTTCTCGCGGCCATTGGTGTATAAACTAGGCCCACTTTACACATTAATAGGGACAAAACGTTCATTCAGGTTGTTAGTGTATTAACTATGGTTACACATCAATGACTTTGAAATAAATGAGTAATTTTTAACCTGAACAACTGAAGGTACTATTTTCTCCACATTAATCTTCCGTACAACCTAATTAATCTTTTCATATGTACCGCGAATGCATATATTACAGTCACACACTGCTTCATATGTTACAAGAGTTGTTACAGTTAAATGGTAACCAAAGTAGTAGTTTTAACGGACCAATCACGTTCAAATATTTGTACACTGTTATGTAAATCATACAAGAAGTATTTTCAAATGTAAACATGTTGTTTTTCAAACCTACTTCGTTAAGAACAGCATTGGGTAACAGTTTAGATATTGAAGCTGCTTCTGTAGAAGTTGACCACCTACAGCGGACTGTATCGCCATCAACATCAATGACTGGAATCTGTATTCTGACTTTACAACGATACTGAACTCTGTAAATTATAATTCAATAAAACATTTTATCATTGAAAACCGTTTTCACTACCATCATTTAGTTTATTTGGCCTTTTCATCAATTTTTGTATTCGAGCGTCACAGATGAGTCGTCTGTAGACAAGACTCGCGTTTGGCTCAACTACAAATTTGGATAGGGAAAATGAGAGGATGATTTTATGTAAAAATATGTAGTCCTCTTCAATATTTATGTTTTTACACAAGTTCACACGGTAACATTTTGGTCAAGTTGTTTTAATGGCAGTAATTCCAGATCTCCCTATTTTTTAAAAATGCGATATATTTCGTTTACTAGTCATTTGTTTGTGGCATTATTCCAATCCCTGATTTATCAGAAAAAAAAATGTATCACCATTTCTTGCAACAACTGAATGTTCTTCCATGGAATGTATATCAATGTTTGCTATATATTGAATATTTCAACCTTATTTTCATTCTTTAAAAATCTTAGAGAGACATTATTATCGCATAATAATTCGTCTATGAGAAGTCATCTTGATTGAGAACTTTTTAAACAAAAGTTAAAGATACCCTATGTTTATGCGTAATATTGGAACACCGTGCGGTTGCCTACAGTTGTTTATTTGTGTGTCGTTTGGTCTCAAGTAAAGAATTGTCTCAATATGCAATCATACCACAGTTATTTCTTTATATCTACAGATAAATTATTGACTATAAAAAATAATGAGAAAAGATGCACTATAAAAGTATTACCTGTAAATTGCTCTGCTAAATGTACTCGGACTGTAGTTTGGGTTATGTGTATCTGAACGATTGTTTAAATCAACAATCGTTTGAATATTCCAGTTTCCACCACTTCCGTATCCTAAAGATATCCATGCCCCACCTGTAAATCTTTAAAAAAGAGAGAGATATCTTAAATTTAAATCATTAAGGCAGAATTTTATGGAAAAGTATTTTGTGCGCTTAAGGGCATATGTTACAGTTACAGGGGTGGTATGACGTTGCTAACGTAAAATGTTATTTTCGCGACGTCAAACTGTGACATATCGGGAAAAGATGCATTTCTCGACTGATTTTTATCATTCAAACTGATTAAACTTTTAAACGAGTTCATGGACCTCTCTTTTATAAAATGACATTCTGTTTGATTTACGTCGGAAAAAAGTAAAATCACAAAAATACTGAACTGAGAGGAAGATCAATTGGGAAAGTCCATAATCACATGGCAAAATCAAATAACAAAACGCATCAAAAACGAATGGACAAAAACTGTTATATTCCTGACTTGGTACAGGCATTTTCAAATGTAGAAAATGGTGGATTAAACCTGGTTCTATAGCGCTAACCCTCTCACTTTAATGACAGTCTCATCAATTTCCGATATTTTTACATTGATGCGTTAAATAAACAGACACAATAAATATAATAGTCAAAATATGGGTACATCAGTCATCATCGTTTAACAATTTTAAAAGGAACAATTTAACAGAACACAAAACCATCTACTATCTACGAACACATTTATTGAGTGTCTGACGTCAGAAAATTTTATACGGGAAGATTTTTGTACCAAATTTAATGAAAAAGTCAATGACGTGTTTTTCTACATTCATGATCATTTTATAAAGTTTAGTTATTTCTTAACAAAATATTTCATAAATTTATAGGCTACTTTATAAAAGAGAACTTATGAATACTTTAACAAAAAACAGCTTGTGTTTATCTTTTAAAACAAAAAAGGTATGCATTTCTGTTGGGAGGAAAAATACGACCACAAATCCGAATTTTGAGCAAATATCAGAAATTTCGACCTCATTTTACTCAAAAAGTAGCACATGAAGGTATATTTTTTATTACCTATTTGATTTAAGCAAGTAAACTAAAAAATACCACTGCTGTTGTTTTTTATTTGGTTGGGTTGTTGTCTCTTTGGCACATTCCCCATTTCCATTCTCAATTTTATTATATATCTCAAAGGGACACATTCTCACCGTCAGACATATACTGTTAGACATGCCCTTAGTATCGTAAGTTTTCATTTCTTTAGCATATTGAGAAAAGATACAGTGACTTTAAACCATTTACCTGACTCTGTAAGGTCCTTTGGATGGAAAATTATAGATAAAAGTTGCTTCTCCCCGTTCCCAATTCTCAGCTGAATTGTTAGCCACTACACTGTAATTCCCAGATCCTATTGATAATGTGGAATTATCTATCAGGTTAACTGCCTGCCAGCTTGGAGCACTCCCTCGGCCATGCGCCCAACTGAGTGAGTATTTAAACTCAACCTAATAATACCAGAAAAATTTGATCAGCAAATGTAAGACACTAAAGTTCACTTACTTATTTTAAATCAGCGACACTAAGTGCACTAACGTCATCATACTCGGAAAATAATTTTTCCTGATTTTAAATTTTGTAGTTTAAGATCAAATCTCCGCGTTGTACATAGATTGTTCGGTGCCAAATTCTTGAGAAGAAAGGTCTGTGTGTATTTGCATACAATATATTTTCTAATATAAACAAGTTTTAAACTAGAATAAATCAATATTGCCTTTACCATTTGTTAAAACTATTTATATCGCATGTGTTATAAATATTATTCCACATTATCAATAGGATAATAAAACTATTTATATCGCATGTGTAAAAAATTATAAATATATAACCAATAATTTTACACGATGTGAAATATTATAATTAATTGATTGCTGATAACTATTAATATTGTCGTGCCTCATTTTTGGAGTTTAATTTAACGGCTCTCGTTAAACATGTTTAATTAAAGATTGCATACAATTTTGAGTATACATGTAGTTATCCTTTTTTTCACATTAAATGTTCTATATTTTATTATATTTTATTAAACGGACCAATGAAGAACCCATGGATGATCATTCTCTGGTTTTGATTTATTCACTGATTCATTTTCCTTTAGCTATGCTCTCTTGTTTGATATATCGCTATTAATAAAAGTTGATTGCTCAGTGTTCTACTTTACCTTGTTACCATCACCCATATATTTCCATCTAACTGTACCACCTCGAAAATGAGATCCATATACAACCAGCAAATTAAGCTGTACTAGAAAAACTACTGCAATATTCATTTTTGTTAAGATATTTAACATAACTAGAGACTTTTACTTTATATATCAATCCAAGACACGAAATGTCCAATCAGGAGCAAACAAGACAAGTACCAATCTATTTTTCATATACTTTTGCCCTCCTTCCTTGTACAGAAGGAAGTTATTTGGTCTATGGCACTGAACGACCGAATGCAGCGTGATGCATATAAATAGCTGTCATCAACGATAAGAACAATTAATATGCTTCTATTAAACGCTTTATTACTGATGACTCGTTCAGGCCAAGAAAGTATGTTGTCCTCATTGTTTGAGGTTTTTAGGGTGACTTTTATATTTATATGATTATTTTGGTATTCCTTTTTATTGGTGCACATTTTATATTTATTTTTTATTTTTTTAGAAAGGTGCTAAACTTGTTCGCGGATGCATGTAATAACAGTTTATTTATCAAATAATACTTCTCAAAACAAATTTTAATATTTAACTCGAGGCTTTGGTTAATTTAGATCGAACTCTTCTGTCAACCACTGCAAAACTTTAGTGGTTATTATGCAAATTGTATATACTTTTCAACAATTAATACTGATTGGGAGCAACATAAACATAATATAGCGACAGGTTGAAGCTTACTTTGTGTTTACTTCTATTTTGTCATGCCAGGCTTTACATAAAATTAATGGTGCACATTTTATTCGATTCACTGTCAACTTTTGAAATGTCACTATATGAACAAAAGATACATAAGACAATTATTTGAACGTGCCAGGCGGTTACAAAATGTCAACAAATTTTAACTTTTATCTTCGATATTATTTGAAACATAGTATTGATAACATTGATAAAGTTTAACAAAATTACATAAATCAATGATAAGGAAGCAACCTTCTTCCCGTTTAAAAGTTACATGATTCAATAGGTTAGAATTTTAATCCAATGATTTTCGACATGTGATACTAACAGTTAGCACTAATTAAAACAATTATCTCACCGAAGGTATTGATACTCGTGATATGTTTAAAATGAGATATGCAGTTTTCATGAGAGAGAAACTGCACATCACTTAACTCTTAACCCACATACGAACATAATATAAGTTAACAGTATATTCTAAAGCATTGTGCATAAATACTGTACCTGGAGGCCTGATCATTCACTACATTCTGTAAGATAAAACCAGAACACCAAACTTCTACTTAAAGAACTCGAACAATAAACATAATTCATAAACGATCAGCCCTGTACATCAATAGTCACAACAAGGCCGACCGTCTTAAAATCAACATAATGTCTTTTCACAAACTTTTATGTCTTCTTTGTACTTGTACTGACGAAATTTTAGTATTTAACGATTTAATGAAATGTAAATAATGAAACACACGAGTAAAACTGTTAATAATCATTCGTTCAGAAAGGAAGCTTTTCATATAAAAAATGTTAAAAGACTTAAAAGGGACAATACACACCAATATAATGGACAACACAAAAACCAAATGAAAAATTATTAAAATAGCAAATAAAAGAAAACTAAAGACTTAACAAGAACCCCATGAAAAACAAGGCGTTGAATGTCTTGCTACAGAATGGTAAGCAGTACCTGCTTCAATGGCATCCATCGTGGTGTAACTGAAAAAAAGCAAGGTATATATACTAGACATGTTTAGTGTTGTTAAAAATAAACTCATCAAGGACACCGGAAAGAGGGAGGCATGCTTGTTCCGACAAATGAACAACATCTTTAATTATCTATGACACAAATATACAATAACATTCAATAAATCTAGAAAAGTTGGAGTGCCTAGGTGGCCAAGTGGTCTTAATAGTTCTTCAATTTTTACTTGTTTGGCTTCATAACAATTTTGATTTGAGCGCCTCTGTTGAGTCTTATGTAGACGAAACGCGCGTCTGGCGTATTAAATTAAAATTCTGATACATTTGATAACTATTTACATCACTTGGTCGATGCCACTGCTGGTGAACGTTTCGTCCCCGATGGTATCACCAGTAGTCAGCACTTCGATATTGACATGAATATCAATTATGTGGTCATTTAATAAATTTCCTGTTAACAAAAGTTTGAATTTTTTTATATACTACGGATTTTCTTATCCAAGGCATAGATTATCTTAGCCCTATTTGGCACAATTTTTTGGAATTTTTTGTCCTCAATGCTCTTCATATTTGTACTTGTTTGGCTTAATAACTATTTTGATCTGATTAGTCTTATGGAGACGAAACGCGAGTCTGGCGTATTAAATTATAATTCTTGTAACTATCTATTACTGTAATCACTGGTCAGTCAACATTGAGGTTGTGAGTTCCAATCTAAATTGATTAAGATTTTCAGTTTTTCTATCGAAGGTCAAAGTTTTATCCGGGCACTTCGGCTTCCTCCACCCATACAAACAAACCTATTACGAAATAGCCCAAAGGTGGCGCTTAAAAGTGTCGTTAAAACAATAGCAACAACAATTTTAGAAAAGTCTAACTGTTATGGACGCCTAGTTAGTCAAATTAACAAAATCATTCGTTTAAAGTTTCAAATATAACAATTGAAGTATTCCCAATTAAGAAAATGTCTTTACTGCTGAAATGCTAGATGTAAGTACAGTAAAATGTTGTTTATGATAGTGTTATTAAGAAAATTTACTTAGATGTCTTTGAATGTCTAGTTATGTTGATTGGTTGTTATCTCGCTTGGATTAACCTGATATATCCTCTTTTTAACATATGTATTGGTTGTTATCTCGCTTGGATTAACCTGATATATCCTCTTTTTTACATTTGTAAAGCATTCTCAGAACATATATAGATATCTATGACTAGAGTAATTTTTACATCCTTTTGATGTCCTGTAATTTTTACTTGTCACAACTTATAATGTATCTGTTTATACCGAGTGTATATGAGTACATTTTATATTTCCTAATTAAATAATTGTTATTTAAACAGAACAGTGGTATTGACTAAGACAGTGATAATGACTGAGCTGTAAGCGAGGTCATTATCGTTGTCGCAGTCAATACCGCTGTCCTACGGGTAGTCCATGTATCACGATAATGACAAGTTCTTCAATAACTATTATGTTTATTTCATTGAGAAACTAGGTTTTTAAAAATTCAAAATGTTTAAAGCAAACTCGAGTTATTGTACGATTTCTATAGCAAAGAGTGAAGACCTGTCATGTGACACCTTTTTATCCAATAAGAGAAGCTTATTCTTAACCGTTATGAAATAATATCAAATAGTTTCTTTTTTTTTAAATCCTGTATGAAAGTGCTGAACGGGTAATATCCTCAGGGGTTAACAGTCTACAAGAAGAGGTATCGATGCAGTGGTAGTAACAATATTAAGGATACCAATCTTTCTGCACAGTATGGGAATTTTTACAATATATGTAGTCAGTGATGAATCATTTGAAAATCCAAAACTTATTAAAAAATGAAGAGGTTATAAACTAAAAAGTACTAAAGTATAGTCAATGACGGACACGATGGATATTTTCCATATTTCTAAATCATGGTTCGTAAAGTAGCTAAAAGGAAAGAGGCTGAACGAGAACGAGAACAATGAGTACAACCTGACTGTCACTTATAATACCTCTTAGGTAGAAATACCAACATTATATCCTTTGGTAGGAATACCTTGGTAGGAATACCATCTTGATATCCTTTAGTATGGATACCTTGGTAGGAATACCATCATTATATCATTAAGTATGAAAACCTTGGTATGAATACCATCATGATATCCTTTAGTATGAATACCTTGGTAGGAATACCATCATGATATCCTTTAGTATGAATACCTTGGTAGGAATACCATCATGATATCCTTGAGTATGAATACCTTGGTAGGAATACCAACATGATATCCTTTAGTATGAATACCTTGGTAGGAATACCATCATGATGTCCTTTAGTATGAATACCTTGGTAGGAATACCAAAATGATGTCCTTTAGTATGAAAACCTTGGTAGGAATACCATCATGATATCCTTGAGTATGAATACCTTGGTAGGAATACCAACATGATATCCTTTAGTATGAATACCTTGGTAGGAATACCAACATGATATCCTTTAGTATGAATACCTTGGTAGGAATACCATCATGATGTCCTTTAGTATGAATACCTTGGTAGGAATACCAAAATGATGTCCTTTAGTATGAAAACCTTGGTAGGAATACCATCTTGATATCCTTTAGTATGAATACCTTGGTAGGAATACCAAAATGATGTCCTTTAGTATGAAAACCTTGGTAGGAATACCATCTTGATATCCTTTAGTATGAATACCTTGGTAGGAATACCATCATGATATCCTTTGGTATGAATACCAACATATTGGTCCCAATATGATAATGCACATAAAGATATCACATAATACAATTAAATCAATTACAAGAAAAAATGGTATAAAAGAAAGCATAAATATAATACTAAAGATAGCATTGTGTTTCATGTTCCAGACTGGTAACTTGAAACTTGAAACTAGTCCATTAATACGTTTTGTTCGTGCTAGTAAACACTATACGGACTTTATAAACAGTAGTATGGTGATTATACAAAAAGAACCAAGTTATGAAATGTCAGTTGTCTTCCATTCGTTTGATGTGTATGAGCTTTCGATTTTGCCATTCAATAAAGGACTTTCCGTTTTTTAGAATTTTTCTCGGAGTTTTTTCATGCATAACAGGATCTGGATTCTATTTATCATTTGGTGTATTAGTACGTTAATGCCAAATTGTGTACATTATTTAATTTGAATTTAATTTATGAAATATGTTTACACATCACAGTAGATGCTTACTCAGTTGATGTACCCCGTCTCAATCATGTGAGGAGTTCATGTGATTCCCCAAGTTTGATGTACCCCGTCTCGATCATGTGAGGAGTTCATGTGATTCCCCAAGTTTGATGTACCCCGTCTCGATCATGTGAGGAGTTCATGTGATTCCCCGAGTTTGATGTACCCGTCTCGATCATGTGAGGAGTTCATGTGATTCCCCAAGTTTGATGTACCCCGTCTCGATCATGTGAGGAGTTCATGTGATTCCCCAAGTTTGATGTACCCCGTCTCGATCATGTGAGGAGTTCATGTGATTCCCCAAGTTTCAGTTTGTTACCTTGATTTGTACCTTCGTAAAAGATTTGCGACATTTAAACATCAGAAAAATACTGTCGCCTTAATTTAGTTTTTGATATAATAAATTCACATAAATGTTTCTCTTTTCCGTCAGATCCAAATCCGTAGATATAGATAAAAACAAAAACTCTATTTTATTACACATTTACGTAAACACTGTGCAAACATAGTACCTGCTGCGAATAAAATGTCCAAACGTAATCAGAAAAGTATGTATCGAATGATACAAATAATTGGATTAAAATTTTGATTGGTGTGAATTCTTAACGAGAAGAAATGTTGATATCATTGTTTGACAGTTTTATATTTGTTTTCAATTATATGATTTATTAGTTTGATTTGAAATTTATTAATGTTTTTAAAACCAATAGGTTAAACAACTGTACAAAAGTGAAACCTGTTTACAGAAAAAACTCGTCTGACGTCTTAAAATCACCATTTGTGGTAATTGAATGTTTATCTATTGTTGATACAAAACTTGTCATAGATAGTTAAGTATCAAAGACCTTGCAGCAATAAATTCAGATTAATTTTTAAATCAGCGATAAGAACAAACATTATTGATAACCACTGAACATAAAAAAATGATTGCAAATTATATTCAGTGAGATATAACATCGATTTAACGGACAGAGTAAGACATAAAAGCAAAGCAAAAAAAAAAAAAAACCAAACCCCAACGATAAAAAACAACTTAAAAAAAAACCCGTAAAAATCGATTTAAAAGCCACAGTAAGACGTCCTCAGCAATCTAAAAAAGTTCTTTACAGTAATATCTACACTTCGTTTTAACGGCCACAGTAAGTCCTTCAGGATAACCAAAAGGTTCTGTACACAAAGCTCTAAACATCGATTTAGCGGTCACAGTTACACCGTTAGCAACGATTACAATTTTACTATAGTAAGCCTTGGATATTGCCTGATATTGACTCAACAACAACAAGCATATACAGCAAGATCGTACCACAACGACTTAAAAGTCGTAGTATATTCTGTAATTTGTACATCAAACAATTTCTTTTTTCTGTAGAGAAAATATTTCTCTTCACAAAGATTTTAAAAAATATATGGCGTTCTAATTAAGGCATTGATTTATAAGTACAAGTTTTCTAAAGTAAGACATGTAGACAAAAAACAGTCACAGTAAGACCCTACACATTGGAAACAAATTCGTTACAGTAAGCTTTAAACATCAGCTGAACTATCATTGTAAGGTAAGCTCTAAGTATAGAATTACGACGAAAGTAAGATATATTCAGCTTCGACTTTGCTTCAACAATAACAGTAAGACATCGAGCATGGAGTACAAATTATCTACAGCAATTGCAGAAGACCGATTTAACGATCACAGTTAGGCATTCAAAAAATAGCAAAAGTTCCTTGCAGTATGCAGTTTGTAAGAGTGCCGTCTTTAATGAATAGCTGTCTTATTGTCAATTAAACCACATCTTGTTATATATAATTATTCATATACGTGCCAATGAGATAACTCTCCATCCAAGTCACAATTTGTAAAAGTAAACCATTATAGGTCAAAGTACGGTCTTCAACACGGAGTCTGGGCTCACACCGAACAGCAAGATATGAAAGGTCCAAAATATGACTAGTCTAAAACCATTCAAACGGGAAAACCCGTCAAGTATATATAAGAACGAGTAACGAGAAACACTCATGCAGCGCGTTTAAACGGTTTAAAGGTACCCAATCTTCACCATGCTCTCGCCAATAGTTTATATATGTTGTGTACGAGTTTTTGTAGTGGTTAAGTTTTTTGACACATAGCTTCTTTCACCAGGTGATACAAGTTTATCTTCTAAAATGTATCAGTTCATTTTTTTAAATTCAATTGTATATATGTCAACCTAGCATTTATTGCTATTGTTTTTGTCCTGAAACTGGAAATGAGGATACCTGAATAGTTTAAATTCTAATTTCATTTTTCTCCTTATACCAAATTCATATCCATAAAAAATCGTTTTGAGTTCTTATAATGTTTTTGTGTCAATGCTCAGTATTAGACTGGATCATGTTGTTGTGGAAATATGACAGCAATATGTAAAACAAAAGACTGTGTGCTTGCCTAATCGTTTTGTGTTAAGTGGTTCGTAAATCACTGATAACTTGTACAAAAAATCTGTACAAATTATAATTTGTACAACATCCCAACTTGTACACAACATATATATTAACTCTATGGCAACGGCCCCAGAGAAACAACGAGTACAAGTTGTTAGTCTGGAAAATGACTTATCAATATCTAGAAGGCATTATGCAATGAGCGCAAGTTCCGTACAGGTGAGTCTGAACCTCAACTTAAAGGCTAGATTAATGCATATAGCTATAAGCTAAAGTTCTCTCAAGTCGGATCTAGAAATTGGTCAAAGACAAAAGTTTGAAGATCACAGTACGTCACTTAGTAATGAATTTGACGAAATATTAATTTTTATTATTTGCTGATAAAAAATTAACTTATTTGCAATGACAATTGAATGAAAAGAAAAAGAATTAACATTGAGAAATTTGATATTTAACGATGTATATGTTAGCGGCAATAAGTGAAATTAGGCATTAAGCTTAAATCCTAGGCAATAAGCTAACGCCTAGGCATTAAGTTATTGCCTGAAATTTTCAGGCATTAAGCTTATTTCCTGAAATCTGATGATGATTATTCATCCTATTGCCGAACATAATTTTAGGCAATAAGTGAAATCTTGATTTTATGCATATTTTGTGATTTATTCTTGATATAAAGTCGTTTCTTAATTTTTTTCTCATATTACATGTATAAATATATACATTTATTAGACAGATCTTCAAATTTAGTAAGTTTATTTAGTAATTTTAGCAGTTAAAAAACAGAATTTACACATACTTTTTTCATGTTTTTGTGATATTACAAAATATTAAAAAGATTTTAAAAAGTGATTGTTATAATCCAATTAAACAAGGAGGGAGATTGTATAAAAAAAAATATTCATTTGAAATTTTTATAGTTATACACTTCACTAGTCGAGCTGATTTAAACTGGTCACAAGGTAGAGAAAATTAAAATATGATTTTTTGCTCACCCCATTTTCCAATTTTTTTTTATTGAATAAGTACATTTTCTTTATTAACAAACAGTTTCACAACTTGTGATAACAAAATGATTTGAACACAAATTTCTATCAAGTTTTCATATTTTTAAACTGTTATTTCAATATAGATAACATATCTCATTCGTGATTTTATTTCCGGTCTCTTGTGGAGTATTTATATGAAAGATGCAAGAGATTTGCCTTATGAAACCGTGACACTTCGATTTCAGCTCCCTCAAAGCATATAATGATTTTACTGATTATAAGTTTAATTTTTACTACTTGCAATAAGTTTGTTCAATTCTAATATAAAACGTAGTTATATTTTTTTTTTACTTATGTTTAGTTTCATAGAGTTTACATGTACAATTATAATTTAAAATGAATATTTATTTTCTAATAATTTTAAATCGTTTTTTTAAATTAAAGTTGTTGTTTAAATTTGATACAATATTTCATTTTTTTTTCATTTGCTATTTTCTTTTACGTCAATACGTAAGATAGCTTCGATGTGCATGTCGTAAGTCGGTCCTAACTTTATCATAATTTCTGTCCTAAGAATATCTTATAGGACCCATCTTAGGACAGTTTCAATAAACAGGCCCCAGTTCTCATAATGTTATTATTTTACAAATATATTGTTATTTAAATGAATAAATGTCTTTTATTTACTTGCATTATATTTTAGGCATTAAGCTTAATGCCTGCACACATTTTTCAGGATTTAAGCTTAAATCCTAGGATTTAAGACTAATGCCTAACATCATTCAGGCAATAGACTTACTGCCTAGGTGTTAGCTTATTGCCTAGGATTTAAGGTTAATGCCTAATTTTACTTATTGGCGCTAACATATACATATACTATTTTAAAGATACATGTTATCTTAAAAATTAGTGGAGCACTCACTTTACAAGAAATGTTTGAATGTTTTATGTCTTTGCTATGCAAACTATTTGTTTTAAATAGAATAAGAATTGCATCAAGTGGATGTAGGATTGGACAATAATTCTTTACAGCAAGCTCAGATTACCAATTAGGCATAACCAATGCTAAAAGTTCATTTAATTTGTTTTTGAAGATGGTTTAAAATGAAAAACTATTTACTTATACAGTTAAACCTCAAAAATATAATTCACCGTAAGTATTTCCGAGGACAACAAGTTTCATGTTTTCAATCTTTAATGAAGGAAAAATAGGAGGCTTTTTTTGGAAGAAGCAAAAACGAATTTGTATGCTATATAGATATAGTTTTCTTATTGTCATTATGTTGTTCCAAATTTTTAGTCAAAAGAAAATGTATCACTTTTCGTATTTGAACATTCGATATAAGCAATCTCTTGTTCGGCCGATTTATTCAGTTTCACTTCCGTGGCTAAATGAATGATTTTTAAAATATATGAATATCTAGAGATGATGTGTCTTTAATAAAAAAAAGTAAATTTTTAATACTTATTGTTCATGCATTAATCAACAAATAATATCAGCCAAATATCTAAGATGCAACCCCATTTATCCCCTTATTCAAAGTCACAGTAGAAAAGTATTTTGTTTCCCAGAATATGCATGCAATATTTTTCACTGGACATTATAGCAAACAACCACAAGCCTAAGGCCATGATGATTTTTTTTATCTACGTTTATATACTGATCATACTATAAGGAATTATCAGTTGAAAAAGTTTCAGTCATATACTTACAATTGTCGATGATTATACTGTTATTATGTTATGTTTGTATTGATTATATGTATAACTATTGTTCTTTCCGTGTAAATTGAAAGAAGTACAATAACGTACCATATGGTTTTTTTACCTGAATAAAAAAACAATGGTTCACTTCATGTAATTATTCCACGAAGAAGGCAAGTTAAGAGAAATGTGGACAATATTCTGGCTGGGGGTGTTGTTCCAAGGTAATATTTTGTTTGATCATCTTATTTTCTATGTTAATTTCAAATAAATAATGTTAAACATATTATATCTTTTTTAATCTGAATGACAAAATTGATACAATACTCAAAGAACTAAATCCTGCAGATCATTTTGCACATCTGAAGATGGTTGATTTGTAATAACATATGTTCGTGATTGTTTAAAATCCTTTGATTTGTACGGAAGACCGGTAGGGACATTTCGCATCTCAAATCTGATGCTTCCAACCTCAATTTTCTCAATTGCAAGTTGACATTTTTCAGTTTAAAGTTGGAGTCGAGAAATGTGCCAAATGAGATATATTAAGTTTTGACTGAGAAATGTCAAGTAAAATGGGAAATGTCAAAATATAAGTGGAAAATCTGATAATTAAAATGTCTATATCAATCTTTGAGTATTTTCATCTGGATTCACAAAATTAGTAAAAACTAGTAAACAAATACTATATAATTAAATATAACTTCCTTTTCAGATAAAATGACGAAACTTTAAGCTTTGACAATTAATTCTCATTGGTTATATTTAATTTTCTTATGTAGGAGCAACATCGTATGATAAAGATGATATTAAAAGAAAGAACATGCATCGGTCACAATATTTTAACAGCGACAACAATTCTCTTCACAAAGCACCAAGTTATCATATACAAAGAAAACAGTGGAATAATTTTAGAGTGAAGGTTACAAAACAAGCAGTAATTTATCATGGATTTTGTAAGTAATAATGATTACATATAGCCTAATAAGTAAATTATATTAATTTCTGAAATAGTCATGAATACGGCCTATAATTTGTTTATTTCATTTTTTTGTAAAAAAATTCACATTTCGACTTAGTTCAATCCCCATCTCGCCTTATTACTTTTTTACCTTTTGTATCTGGAATTCACAGCTAACATACCGATTTAACATGTTGTTATACATTTTACCATGTTGAAGCCTGTAAAATGTTGTTTTACAGTATGGGTTTTGGTTAGATTACATGTTTGCCTCATATATTATTGACATAATTTTTCAACTTTATTTCAATCAAATGTGACGGTTGAAAAAAAGGAAATCTCCCAGGCAATTGAAGATGAAGAGACGAAAAGAAAGTTGTTCTATATGCTTTGGTTTAGGAAAGTCTGTAAATGGATTTTCTACAATTACTATAAAAGTAAAATAACACAAAATACCAAACTCCGTAGAAAATTCTATATAGTACACCCTATGTTTTTCTCCCCTTATCCAAATAAAACACTATTTTGTAGTTTTCAGAAACCTGTGTGGAAAAGATCGTTTTTACCAGGAGTTTAATATTTGTAAGAGGAATAAAACGGCAGTTATTAATTGCTTGACATTGCTTTCTGAAAGAGGTCTGCTAGGTAGACGAGAAATTTTGATCAACGGTGCTCATGGATTAGGGATAAGATTTCTTACTGGTGGTTTGGTGTATGCAAGTGTGTGTAAGTAATCAGCATATATAAAAACTAAATATTAATTCTACTTATGCCAAAATGTTAACTGTGTAGACAAATCAAATATCTTTCAAAGTATCACATAATAGAAATACAGCTCCACGAAATTATAATACAATTTTTTTTATACACTGAAGTGCGATAATCGTAGCTGAACTTAATTGATATTTTAAATCTTTTATTATCTAATTAACCGTTTATTATCAAGTTGAATGTAAAGACTAGGAAGTTTATTAGAAATTATTTATCACACGAATAATAAAGGGTAGACAAGTCTTGTTGTATTCAAACACACAGGTTACTTCTTCATATTCTCAATGCATCAATATTTAGTATATATTTAAAAACACACACAAAAAAAACAATGTATTTTCAGATTACGAAATCAAGCCAGGATGTAAAAAAAGTCAATTAATACGTCGAATGAAATCGTGTATACACAAAAATGGAAAAACGAGTGTTTGTTTGACTAAACTGCAACAACAAGGACTAATAGGACCAGGAGAAATATTCAGACGCCTAGTAGTATATAAAATTAAAAAGAAGAAAGGGACCAATCCCAGAACGAAAGGTCATTTGAAAGCAGCTATCAAACATCATAGGCGACCTATCAGTTTGAAGTTTAAGAATGGAAGACTTATTCATGGAGGGAAAGGTGAGATTGGAATTTATCATCTCTATCTGAAGTTTTTGAGAAATTTAAATAATCAGGATATTTATATATAGCAAGAATAGAGTCAAGTGTTAAAGATTGTCGCAACGATAGTTACTCAATAACTATATGTACAAAAAAAAGACAAATAGAAGTAATTGTCCTGTCCTCCTACCGTCCTTAAACAATGAACGGCAAGTTTAAATACACACACTTGAAAATGAAGGATAGGAATCTGAGGACAAATATTTGACAGATAAACATTTAAAAGTTACTCACAGTTGAAGATGAATGCGATTAATGCACAGTGCAACCCAATCAAACACAGCGAATTATAAACTCATTTCAAAAGAATAAGAATACAATTATAAATCACACGAGTTTCTTTAGCATTGTTAATTTGATTATCATATTCAAATCGCATGAATGTAAAACACAGACATATTGCTCAGAAATATAATAGTTAGTACATAAAGAATATATATTACTCATACTGTTCATTTTTTTCGATCATTTTCAAAATATAAACTTATCAACAACTTATTTTGCACCAGAAGTTAACAAATAAAAATACAAAAAAAAAATTGCTCCTTCATACTGTATTACAACAGTGGTGACTGGTCGTATCCGTCGGTTTCAATCAAACAATATGGAATGATTGTACAGTGTGTAAACGAACATGCGTTTCTCGTTACAAGGAGTCCCTGATAATTAGAATATTATTTTTATTTACTTGAAGTATATAATTA